>OW569407.1:6547500-7797500 GCA_937654795.1 Cistogaster globosa
AAAATACTAAAATTTGCAAAAAATTTATTTAATTAAAAAATTAAAGATGTAAAAAGCAAAACCAAAATTCAATAAAAAAAACTTTGGAAAACTAAAAACTTGAATTTGATAAAAAGCTTTAAATTTCAACAAAATATTTATTTTTACGAAAATTTCATCAAAACCTTAAATTTTTAATAAAAATTTAAAATATCATTTAAAACCAAAAATGCACAATAACTAACTAAAAACTACCAACAATTTTAATGTTTTCTAATAACCTGGTTTTTCTTACTTTTTCATTAATTTTTCATCATAAATGCAGGAGTACAGAAGGAAGTTGAAACAAAGTTATAGAAAAATTAAAGGCGGGCTTCGATATTTGCCTACTACCTTAAAGACATGGATCGATATCGCTAATTTTCAATAGCTAAATTTTTCAAACTATGTGTGATTGATTAGCGTATTTAAATTTTCTCTAGCCCATTTAGTGCCTTGGCGAAGTTGATTTCTACACGAACACGGACGGACAGATGGACTTCTGTTAATCGAATTTGCTATGCATAAGAACTCAGAACATTTACACTTTATGGACTCGGAAATGGATATTGTAGAAATAGACGGAATGAAAAACTCACCACCACAGGTTGAAAAGGTTCTTAAGACTGCATGGTTGGCAGAAATTAGGCTCATGAATATATTTAGGTTTTGAAGGTAATGTTATACATATTCTTTTTTCCTAAAAACAGCACGTCTTACTTATTTGTTTTAAGATCTTTGAAAATTTTTTGTTGCATTTCGTTTTGTCTTAAGTAGCCACACAAAGTAGAAATCGCTCAATATCTTCATTTAAGTATTAATTTTTTATTATTAGAGGAATGCGGTCAGTGTACTGTTAAACTTAGTTCTTCTTTGCTTAAAATCATTCTATTTTAATCTATAAAAAAGTTTGCAAAGCCTATCAAAAAAAAAACTAAATAAACCGACACATAATTTTCTTTCTGTATACAAGAACTTCGCAGGTGCCACAGATAAGTGAACAACGAGATCGTACTATTCGATTCAGTCTATAGGCAACGAATGACAGAATTTTCTCTCTTATGAAACATATTCTTTGAGAAGCGTAGGAAAGTAAAAGCATGCGACCAATTTGAAGATTACGAATTTACTCCAATTCTTTTCAAATAAACTTATATTTTTTCCTTAACATTTTTTTTTGTATTATTTTTGTGTTTAATAAGAATCACAATTAAAGCAGTTGCATAACCCTCCCATTGCTTTTCCTCTAATATTTATGTCTAATATCTTAGTAGGGTAGACGCAACAAACTCTCTGAAGAAGAATGTATTAATAATTTTTAAAATTATTTAAATTATTTATTTCATTCCGTTGAAATATAAAAAAATTAGGAATAAAAATTCTTTCCTAAGAAGACGTTAAGTTGTGATTACATTTAAATAACAAGAGCAGCATCAAAAATACTTTTCCTCAAAAATTTTCTTATTTATTAGAATCTTAATATAATTTGTTTAACTAATTTTCTTTTAAGCTTAAAAAATCAAGAGATTAAAAATATAACAAAATTTAAACAAGTAAATCCATTTCAAAATCAAGTCACATATTTGGCCAAAAAATTATTTCTTAATGAAATAATTACCAAGAATTGTGCGTGATTTTAAAAACAAGGTGGTAATAAATGAAATCCAAGTGACTCGAGAGTAAAAAAAAACTATAATAAATTATTATGACAAGAAAAAACTTACCAAAGAGAGAATAAAAAATCCATTTTATTTATCACTGACAGACGCATCACACGCTTTTACTTCTACTAAATTCTCAAGAAATTTTAATGAAATGAAAAACAAAAACACACTGCATCACAAAATACGAGACTATTCAAGAGATAAAGACATAAATAAAACACCAGCAACCAAAACAGGAACAATTCGATTAAAGTAAAAGATTAAAATTAAAGTCAAAACTTCACAAGAAGCACATCCTCATCAATGGTGGTGCTGATCATCATCTTCATGAGTTGATAGCATCTTTATTTTTTTTTACACTTACATACACATTAAAAATTTATAACGAATCCTCTTTAGATTTATTAAGACAGAAAAAACTATATTAGTAGTCAACGATCAACCTTTTTTATAACGATTTAAGGCAGCTTCTTTTTTTAATCAAATATCAATCAAGTAACACCCGCTATAACAGGAAACACATACACAGTAACATGGATTTAATCAGCAGCAAACAATTTAAGCGATTGACCAAAACTTTTTCTAAATTAAAAGAAAACAGCAAACAAGATTGAGTAATAACTAATTTTGTGAATTAATCAGAAAACACAAAAACAGAAAAATACAAAAAAAGTTTGAAGGAGAGATTTTTGAAGTACCCTACAGCAGGCCACATTAAATATAAAAACAAACAATAAAATTCCTTTTTATTTATAGATCTAAATTTTGTTTGTTTGTTTAAGGACACATTAAAAAAGTGTATATTTGAAAAGTAAAAAAGTACTTTTTTAGAAAATTTTTTTCAAAAAAGAAAAAGAAGAATATAGAATATTTACGAGATTTTCACCAAAAATTTAATATGATGTTCTTTTGTAGAAAAGGATATATATACGATAAGTACTTTTTTTTATAAAAAGATACCTTAAAAAATCCTTTTTATCATTACGCCAATATATTTTTGACTGAAAAAACTTCTTGCAAAAAGACTATTTCGTCGGTTACAAATGTACCTTTTTCACAAACAAGTTTTTTCACAAAAAGCCCAAAGAAGACTTATTCTCAAAAAGACATTTTTTTTATAAAAAAAAATGTTATTTAATTCTTTAACAAATCAGGAGTTGAAACGTAATGAATTAAATTGATTTTCGGCTTAGGTTTATTTTATATTTTAATTAATAAAAATTTTTTAAAAGAAAAATTACTTACAAAAGTATGCGGACGTTTTCCAAACAAAATATAAAAAGAATTTTTCAACAGAAAGACATATTTTTTATAAAAATGTTTTTTCGACAAAAGTAATAATAATAATAATAATAATAATAATAATAATAATAATAATAATAATAATAATAATAATAATTTTTTTTTTTGTTTAAAACATACATTTTTATATAAAAGGTACGGAAATATGCCTTTTCTTAAATATAAGTTTTTTATAAACAAAATTTATAAAAATATTCTTTTTTCACAAGAAGATAGGTTTTATATAAGCAGATACTTTCTTCATAAAAAGATACCATTTTTATAAAAATACTTTTTTGACAAAAAGATAAGAATTTTTTCATAAAAAATACCCTTTTTACAAAGAGATTCTTTTTTTCACAAAAAGATGCTCTTTCCACAAAAAGGTACTTTTTTCACAAATAGGTACTTGTTTTTAACAAAAAGGTACTTTTTTCACAAAAAGATAAATCTTTCACAAAAACATATTTTTTTCAGAATAAGATACTTTTTTTATAAAAAATTACGTTTTTCACAAAAATGTTACTTGTTTTCACAAAAAGATATATTTCAAAGAAAAGATACCGTTTTCACAAAATATTGATTTTTTTGTTAAAAGTTTTAAGTTTTAATTAAATAATTTTTAAAGTACCTTTTAACAATGAAATACCTTTCAAAAAAGTTTCAATATCGATTTCAGTAAAAAGATGAGTTTTCTTTGAAAACCAAAGATTTTTTTTAACAAAATGAGGTTTATATAAAAGGTCCTTAATTAAAGGACATAAATACTTTTGTCATACATTTAGAAAAATTTAAAAAAAAAATTCTTAGCAAAACTTTGCTACTTAAAAATTTTGTGTTAAAAAATATGAATACGAAAAATTTTTGTTCATTGACCATATGAAGTGTGTCTAGAATTCACTTATAACTTATACCTGCAACTATCTACTAACTTGTTACGGTATTTTTCTTTTAGTATTAAATAAAAGTCACGTACTTAATGGTGCTTCTCCAGAAGAATATTTCCTGGATTGGGTGTTATCATTTACAAGACAAGACATTAAAAACCAACAATATTCTATACAAAAAGGTGGCAAGTTAAACAGAACCCAAAAATATATATAAAACACTTTTCAATGAATGCTCTTTATTTGATTGTGTGTGACTGTTTTCAGAACAGTATCAAAATAAATAAGAAAAGGAAACAAAATTTATGGTCTGATCTTTTCAAAAATATAAAAAAATGTTTTTCCTTTTTTTTTTTTTTGTTGTGCCTTCAAACCCCCAATACTTATAACAAAAAATGACTTCAATATAAAAACCAAGATATGAAATGACCTGTCTATTTGCATTACAATCCAAATACAAAATTCTCAGCAACTAAATACAACAATAAACACAAGCACGCACACACTTCTCGTATGAAAATGAAAAACCATAAAAAGTCTCCACACGTTTTACAACATTTCAATTTTCTTAAGAATTATTATATTGAGACGAACAAATATTTTGTACCACTAAATCTAAACCAACATACACATATTTGCTCGTAACCATTCAGACACACGTAAAACGCATGTAACCTTTTGCATCTTTTAAAAGATCTAATAAACATTAACATGTATCTTTGCTTTTATATAATTGTTTGTTATATATTTCTTCTTTTTCTTTTGGTTATTGTTAAGATAAGAACGTGTAAAAGATGTCCTAGTTATTTGTTTTGAGTTAAGAAATTGATAATGGCCTGGCCTCTTCATTTACACACATATTTGATCAATTTTAAATGTTCATTTTATTTTTTTCTCATAGATTTTTATCTTACCAGCATTTGCTTTATCTCAGATTTTGTTACTTATAGGTCTGTTTTGCAATTATTATGCGTAACACGTTAACATCTTGTTTGGTTGTATTTAGTTATTTAAGCATATGTTTGTCTATTTTTGTGAACAAAGTTAATGTTTAGTTTATAAGAAAACGTATAAAATGTACGTAAAAAAACCTTAAACTCTCTGGGTGGTAAATCATGTTGTTGCGCAAAAGGCATGATTGAGAAATAACACATTTAATGCAGTGATTATAATTCAATATGTTCAAATAAAATTCAAGTAAATTTAAAACAGTTTATTAGAAATATTTTGATTTCGTTGATGGGATATTCTTCTAAAATATTTGTTATAAAAAAATTAATAAATAAATAAATCCGTGTGATCGTTTCTCTTTAGATTACATTGCTCATTAGCAGATGTTATCAATATTTTAAATATTTATTCAAATTTTTTGTGAACCAAAATTAATGAGAATTTTACCTTAATAAAAAATTGTATTTTGAACCTTTTTGCATTTTTAATTAAATATAATTTTCACATAGAAAATTACCTCTCGATGCTGCAAATAGCTACTTTTTACTATTTTTTGTGAATTTTTTTTGTGAGTAAAAGAAAGGTTTTTAAGACTGTGACATAACCCAATTACTGGAATCTTTGGCTTAAATGTACCCTTTGTTGCCAACTAGATTTTTTTAACAAAAACAAAATGATTTATGCCCACAAAAATCACATTTTGATGAAAAATTCTTCTTTAAAGAGATGAAATAAAAAAATGTTTTTTCGGCACTAGATGTGACAAAGAAAAAAAATTTAATCAAAAAGTACTATTTGATTAAAAGTTTTGCCATTTTTGATGAAAATTTAATGAATAAATCTTTATTAAAGTAAAGAAATTCTTTTATAGCACTAGAAGAAATAAAGAAAATTAAAATTTTTATGAAAGATATACTTCTCGATAAAATTCTGTACTTAAACTTTTAACGAAAAAAGTACTTTTTGATGAAAATTTTATTAATTTTTGAAAAAAAAATTCTTTTTTTTTGTTTTAATAAGGAATTTCTTTATTATCACAAGAAGTAAAAAAAATTTTTTTGATAAAAAAAATACTTTTCGATTCAATAATCATTACAGTACTTTTTATGAAAAAAGTATTTTTTGATGAAAATTTTAGTTTTTCTGAAACTTAAAAGTTACATAATGATAATTTCATAAGTTCATTTCTGATTTGATGAAAAAAATTATTATGGCAATAGAGGTAAAAATATTAATATTGAAAAAAATTAACTTTAATAAAAAAGTACTTTTTTGTGAAAAATTTATTTATAAAAAAAGCTTTTCTTTTATTCACAACTTTGATAAAAAAATGTGTAAATGAATATTTAGTAAAAAATTAGTGACGTTTTATTTTGTTACATACTTTTTTGTTAAATACTTTTTAAGAGAAAAATTTAGTTTTTGATGACAAAAAGTACTTTTCATACGAAAAATTACTTTAAAAAAGAAATGACTGTTAATAATGATAAACTCACATTTTAACTTGATTTTACAGAATTACAATTACAATTACAATAATTAGAAGACTTTTTCAACAAAATCAATTGCATGTATGTAGGAATGTAGAATTGAAAAAGGTGGACGGTAAAAAAGATTTTGCTTTTTACACAAGCTGCTCTGAAGGAAAAGGTAGTTTTTATAAAAAGGGTGACATTTTTACAAACACATTTTTTGGCTGGCAAAAGATTTAAAAAATTATACCCAGTAAGAAAAAACTTTTATAAAATATATTTTTCTTTAAGCCGAGATCGATGTTAATACAAACGTTTTTGTAAAAAAAACAACATACAAAAAATCACAATTAATTTTTCACAACGCAAAAGCAAATTAAATATCTTAAATTTAAAAAAAACTTTCCAGAAATATTTTGTTATTTGACTGTTAATATTTTCCTTTTGATCTAATTAACCGGTTTTTATCTTATTAAATTGTTACTGTTTAATAAGACAAATAAAAAGAACATTAAAGAAAACTAACTTCATTTAAAAACTGCATTATTATCTTCAAGTTCAACGACTTCATAGATCTGTCTACTGTTTTAAAAAAATTAACATGTATTATATTCCTAAACAATTGATATTAAAAAAATCCACAAACGTAATTTTAACTAACAAGTATTTAATTTAATTGAACATAAAAACTTTTTAAGTATTTGGCATTAAAAATTATTTTATATCCTTCTTTAAATTAAAAATTCTACATTTTATTTTATTTTCTAATACACTTTACCAAATCCTGATTGACATTTATGAGTCTAAGTTATAAGAAGACGGGTTGTTGGTGTTTTTGTAATAAAAATGTCACAAAAAAGATTTAAAAATATTAGACTCTCATCATATTTGATAGCGTATTTAACGATCAGATGTGTGTTTGTGAAAGTGAAGGTTCATGTGTATGTATGTATTCTGTTGTCCAAGTAATCAGTTTTTCAAATAAATATCCCAGGAGATAGTTTTTTTTATGCTGTGAAAAGAAACCATAAAACACACTTAAAAATTTAGTTTAGCAGTTTTTTATTGTTTTCAAGGCGTAAGTTGTAAAGTCAACAAAAAGGGAGTTTTATTATTGTCTGAATGTTTTAAGTAGCATAAATATGTACATACATTAATAGCATTGTTGCCTTCTAGCTACAACTTTCATTAGTATGTACGGTCTCCAGTAATCCCTAAACTAATAAATAATAGAACATGATTCCTTGGTGTTGGAGTTGTCAATTTCGGCATTGAACCCTGCATAGATGAGATATGTTTTGAAACTGCAGTTAAATGGCATTTTTAAAGCAATAACAATAATAATAATAAATAAATAATTTTCTTATCTTGAATAAAAATTCCTATACTTCGACACTGATGAAGCTGAAAGATTGAATTCAAAAGTATTGAACATAGCACATTACACAGGGCAACGCAAGAAACCAATTAACAGCATAAAGAAAAAGTCTTTGGAGATTTAATGTTGCAAGCCTTCGTGAAGCAAGTGCTTTATTTATAAACCCTCTTTTGTATGTTTAAAAACGAACTGCCTTTTTTCAATTTCTGTTCTTAATAATTTTGTGTGATTTGACATTTATAAAATAAGGATTAAGAATGTTTAAATCAAAGTATTTAAGTTGTCTTTTATAGTCGAATAATACATAAACTGATTTTATTTTTAAGTATTTCAATATTTTTTTACCACCATTAATTTTTTCCATATTTCTTTTTTTTAATTTAAAATTTATTAATCATTTATTTTGAATAGGAAATAAATTTTGACTGTTATTAATTTAAGCTTAATATTTATGAGAAATTAAAGAAAAACTTTATATTTCAAATGTGTTTTAATATCGTGAAATCTCTTTAGAAATAAACAATAAAAAGATTTTATTTACTTATGACAGATTTATGTAAATAACCTAAACTTTTCAAACAATTTGTAAAAAAAGAAAAATAAAAATTGGAAAGAATTAATAAGCGATTGTTACAACAGAAAAAAATATCTAAAAATTTATTAAAATAATTAAAAAAATACATAAATAAAAATAAATTAAAATAAAATTGAAGCATCGATAAGAAAATTATTTTTTTTTACTATCTGAAGAACTAAATTGATCTTTGTTATTTAAAAGACCTTAAATAACATATTCGAAAATGAGTAAATACTCTGCAAAATTATTCGGGTTTTTTTGCTTACTTTAAATCTAATTAAAATATATTTAACAGCAATAAATATTCTGTAAAAAAATTCTACTATAAATTTTTGAAAATTTTTGCCTTTTGTGATCAAATAATACAAATCAATACGAGTACACAACTTCAATTTGGCAAGCGTTTTACATTTATGGCGTTATTCACATTTACTCAGCTGCCATTTTACTCCTGCTAACTAGCATAGAAGGTGTCAAAATTTTTCCTCTTTTTTTGGCGATCTAAAAGTCTTCTCGTAATCACACTCTTATGTGACATTCTCGTCTGCTCGCTGCCTAAAATTATACAACAGATCGTTAGTAAAGTTAATAGCAGGTCTAGGTTCTGCCACTTATTTGTACAAAAACTACGTAGCATCTTAAAATACCAATTGCATTTGCAACCACTAAGGGCGAGCTAGAGATTATCATTAATTTTAGAACATAAAATAGTGAAATAATACAAATTTAAGTCTGGCTGACACTGTGTGATTTTTTTTAGTACTTTTATGTGCGAATTATGTGTTAATTAACAAAATTAAATCATGTTTCTGAAGTTTCTGTTTAGGTTAATTACCCTAGAAAATTTTATTACAAAAAAAAAAAAAAAGAATAAACTCAGTTCCACTGATCTAACTGGATTCATAGGTCGTTTTAATTAACTCTTAAGTTTTTGTTAAAAAAAAAATAAAAATAAAAAATAAGTTCTATGATAATTGTGTTATATTTTCTTAAAGCCCTGATGATGACTAATGATGTTGGAGTATTCAAGTTTTTTGAAAATAATAAATTCAATTATTTTTAGTAAAACTGCATTTTCTTAAAAAAGGAAGAAAGCCTTTATTAACTAAGATCTGGAACTGGAATAAGGAAAAATATATTCAAAAACTGTAATAATTAATAATTTAATTTTTACCTCTTATAAAAAGTATTGAAAATTGTTGAAAGTGGTGTAGTCAAAGTGGTAAGCACGTTGACTAGAAACCTGGTTGCCCAAGGGTTCAACTCCTGCGGCAATCAAAAAATAGAAAATGTTTTTTATGTTGAATGGTATAAATACATATTCAGAATTAACATGAAAACTTGCAGTCTCCTTCGTCGGTAGTTCTTCATAGCATTTTTGGCGGCGAAGTAACATAACTAACTCTCTCTCCTTTTACCACCTGTTTTATCTCTCATCTATCCCTTTCCTAAAGAATGTGTTACGGTTACCAAAACAACTAAATAGGTAATAATGCCTAAAATGCTACTTCTCTTTAAAAAAAATTGCCAAATACAAATTAAAACATCTCTGCAGTTCATTAATTTTTAAAACACAAAATTATATTAATTTCTGAATTATTTTTTTTTGAAAATTTCTGTACTCTGTATAATATAAAGATATTTATAAAATATATATTTTTATTGAATTTTAACATCCCCGTAAGCTTTAAGAACTAATTATCATCAATATCCTTTCAAATAGAAAGAGCACACCTAGTTTGAACATCAAGGAACCTCTGCTGACATACAACATTTTATTGCAAGAAGTTACAAAAGAATATTAAAACATTTTCATTTATAAATGACTAAAATCGAAAAAGTTTTTTAAACAGCCTAAAAACTAAATTAATTATTTATTATATTATTTATATTCACTTAGTAAAAAAAACTCGTCGATAATAACTGTATATAAAGACAGTGTATATTTATAGCCTTAATAAGTGTTAATAAGTACTTAATTTTTAAATCCAAGCCAATTATTGATTAAGTAAAAGAAATAGTTAATAAAAAGCCGGAAAAATTTTTATATTAACATTTTTATAGGCGGAGGTAATAAAATAATTATTACCTTAATTGTACTGGTCATAAAATGTTTAATAATAAAAATATACTTTTAGCATTTGTTATCGCAAAAGGTGAACGTTCGAAGAATATTTTATAGCGAGAAGTAACAAAGCGAAAAATTTTAGTAATTGACAAAAAAAATATTATAAAAATATTTATGGAAAGGAAGAAAGTTAAATAAAATAAAGAAATCTCCCTAAAATATGAAATAAAATAAAATTAGTGTTTTTGTAAAACCTTGCGTTATCAATCGACTTCAAGATGGAAAAATGCTTTTTTGTGTTTGTGTCCATAAGACTCAGTAATTTTTATACCGATTTTGAAAACTTCGTCTAGTATTATAAGAAGCATAAATATTTAAAATAGTAATAAAAGTGTCTTACAATAAGAAACATGATTTAAAAAAAATTAATTTGTTATTAGACAGTTAATGAAAATTTAAAAAATTGTCAAATTTTGACTTAAAGTATTAGCCACCACCAGTTATCATGAAAATCTCATAGGTAGCTACGGCACAATTACTCATACCGAATTCGTTTGTTTTTAAATAAGACAAAATTATATGTCGTCATTTTATAAATTCAGCGATAGGACGAGTCATTTATGAATTTTTAGTGAAAGCAATGTCTCTAAGATACGGCAGCTTGGGAAAGAACACCTAATCGAAAGCATGTGTAGGCACTGTCCCAATAAAAGCACAAATTGCTTTCAAATATGATTTTCCGTGCCCAAACTGCTTCATGAGATATCGATAGAAATTTAACTGCAATTTATTTTAAATTTTGATCCATAATGAGTTCCGTTATTTACCTCTTGATATATTTTAGTCATTTTATACAAAAAAAAAAAAAAATTTTTCTTTTAATTTAAAAAGTGATTTTGCAGACTTAAGATAGCTTAAGCTGTGCTTTCGTAGATCGATGTAAATAAAATAATACTTTCGCCTCCCCATGCTTTTTAAGTGAAATAATTCTGGAAGTCGATTGCAAAGATTTTTCGTTTAAAAGGAAAAGAAATTAAGTTTTGTTTAATAATCAAACATTTTAGTGCTGCCCTATATTCTTAAAACTGCTTAGCTTTTTGCCTGACTTTATTTTGTTTTTTATAAAATTCTGCTTACAGGCCCGTTTTACTTAAAAATTTATTGCTTTAACTAAAAAATTTCTAACTGCCACGTTTAATATTTGATAGTTTTTGGTAATAATTTTGCTTTACATTGCATTATTGTTAACGTTATTGTTAACATTGCGTCAATAATGCCAACGTTACGACATTAACAAAAGGACAGGATTACAAGAACCTTAATATAGGTTCGAAATTTTTGAAAATCTTTGAGTAATTTTGAAGATCCTAGGTGACATAAATGCAAATATAACAACTAATTGTCTTTCTTAAAAAAAAGAATAAAATCAGTCAAATTAAAAATCATATATATATTACTGCCAACAATATTAAATACTTCATTACTTAAACACTTAAGCCCACTCAAAAATAAAATATTGTAAAACATCTCTTTTTAAAACATAAATTAGGTTTTGTCTTAAATTTTAAGCTGCTTTTCTTTCTAAGTAGATTTTCAACCAATAACTTTCAGACATTAAAACTAAAGCTTTTATGTGATTTCTTTCTTTATTTTAAATTATTTTTTTTTTGTGGCACACTTTAAATAACAAATCACATAAATATTTATTAATTACAATAATCTTTTGGGCAAAATTTGAAACAAAGCAATCATTTCTCTGTTCAATGTTCATTTGACCACAAATTAAGAAAAGAAGAAATTACAATAGCAAACAAAAAAAAAAAAAAAAAAAAAAAAAAAAAATATTACCAGAATAATTATAATAAATGACCGTAAAATGTTAATTAATCAATATGTCATTGCAAATGTAAAAGATGACTGCATAAAACAAAAAAACATGTTAAATTTATATTTATTTTTTTATTTAAGGCAGTGCTCTTCTCAACGACTTTTAAATGCTGTACAAATAATAAGTTAATAATGCAAAGTATTTTAAGATAATGGGCTGCTATTATTTTTCATTATGGCATCATTTTTTTTTGTAACATTTTTATTAAAAAATGCCTGCAATATACTGCGCTCCTATAGTTAAAATTCTCGTTTTATATTTTTTTAAATATGTTGCTCAAAAGAAAAACGCACTTCGGTTGATAGATAAAAAGAAAGCTAAAAAGGGATATAACAAATTTTCTTTTACTATTTTTGGTAAGAGGAGAAAAGAATTACTTTTATGTAAATTAGAGACTTCTAATAGAAATACAACTTAAAATAATAGATAAAAATTTTTATAGCAAATGTTTTAAAGAAAAATATTTTTCTAATATCAAAGCTATTATTTCAATTCAAATTTAAAATATTTAAAAAAGAAATAAATATTTTTTTATTAAATAAATAACTAAATCAATTAAATATTTAATTAAAAATGAAGAAAAAAATTTTTTTTAATTTAATAAATTAATAAATCAATTAAATACGTTGTTAACTTTAAAATGTTTTTAGAAGAAAAATTTTTTTTGTTGTGCTCCTTTAATTGATCAATCCTGTATATAAATATTAAAGAAGAGAAAAATTTTGAGATACTTGGCATAAGAATTTACAGCGTTATTTTTTTCACTTATTTGAAGCTACTCAACCTTTTGTAGAAAATTTCTAAAATGTTCAGGGGTGAGGGAAGGTTATTTATTTAGACCGTGTAAAGTTTTGAGGGTGCTTGGCTATTTTATCAACACAATCAAGTATGTAAAAATTTTAATTAAATAATTAAGAGGTGCTCAATACTCTGGCCTTCTACTTACAATCTAATCGAATTATCATGTAGAGCGTTGGTTAATTTTTCAAAATATCAGTTCAAAGTTGTGTGCAGAGTTTCAAATTTCATGAAGTTAGTTATCTTTAAGCTTAAGAAGTTCAATTAAAAATATAAAAGAAGTCTGTGACAGCGATTTTAAATTCATTACAAGCATTGAAGCTCCTTCTCACAAATGCATGCAACTACATCACTGCACATTGGGGCAGAATTATATTATTTTGTAAATAACTCAGCCGCTTGTAAAGGCGATTGATACAAAATTTGGCACGAGAATAACCGAAGAAAATTTGAGCTTAAGTTTTGAAGCTAGCTACCGTGCACTCTCCAGGGATGCTGATATGTCGTCTTAAAGTTAGAAATCACGCACCTGAAATTATTTCTAACGCTTGGCATTTCTTCAATTTTTTTTTCTAATTTTTAAAAATTATACATGGCCAGGTGCAAAGAACACAACTTTAAAACCACATAGCGGCATTTGTGGTAGCAAGTAAGTAAATAGCATCCAGCTTTAAAACTTAAGTCGAGAAACTCCTTTTCTATGCTCATGCCAAATTTTGCATCAATCGGCCTAGACCTTTACAAATGACTAAGTTATTTTATTTCTGTCCCAC
The DNA here is from genome assembly GCA_937654795.1 of Cistogaster globosa. Taxonomy (NCBI): domain Eukaryota; kingdom Metazoa; phylum Arthropoda; class Insecta; order Diptera; family Tachinidae; genus Cistogaster; species Cistogaster globosa. The sequence goes on from OW569407.1 coordinate 6,561,256, forward strand.
TGTACGCTAAAAAAATAAAGATTGTGCTTACTGAATAAAAAAAGTAATATATTTCGAAACTTTCCTTATTAAAAATGAAATGATAAAATTCTTTTTCTGCAAACCAAATTGTTCGTTTAAGCAAAGAATTTTTCCCAAAATGTACAAAGCGATTAACAGGCTTAATGTACACAAACAGATCGGCGTTTAATATTGTAAAAGTCTTACGCTCAATAACGTTAACGAGTACTCTAGTTTTTTAGAGCCTGGTGCAACAAATTTCCTAAAAAAATTTGAAAATTCTAAGTCTCGAATTGTTTTTTTCATTATTTGGATTTATTTCACAACATTTTTTTACTGTTGGAAACAACCGTATTATGAATTTAATATTCTGCTACATAAAAGTTATTTAAACTGATATTAACCTGAGTAAAATATGTAGTTTCCCAAAACTACCGTTTTAAGCCTTTGATGCGATTATAATTACCTTTTACGTTTCCTGTACTGCTTATTAAATTTCTTGGGTTTTCTTAACGCTCACTCATTTCTCGTGTCTTAAATGTTAAATACTAATAAAACAAAACGAAGCTGTCAAAAAATGTGTTTTTAATTTTTTTTTTTTTTTTTTTTTTTTTTTTTTAACTCCATGCGAGTAAACAAAAATGTATTAAAATTAAAGAAAATACATCATTATTTTATGGGATTTTGTACCGTTTTGTATTTTTGTTCCTTTCAATTTTACAGCAAATTTTAATGCCGAACAAAAAGAAAAACGATACACATTTTTGCATAATTTTGCCACCCAGTCAAAGCATTCATTTGACTTTTAAAGTAAAAAAAAGAGTGTAAAAACAAAGAAGATAAAGCAGAAGGGGTAATAACATTGTCATTTATTACGTTGCTTCTTAACACAACAAATTTGCTGAAACACAGCTTCCGAAAGTGAAACAAATCTGTGACATGTGTTTCATGTTTTATAGCTTTTGCCAATCTTTTTATTATTTTTCCTTTGCCAGAGCGATTGTTTTTGGGCTGAAGAAGACTGATGATATTTTATTTCTGTTTTAATTTTATTCCTCTGTTTTCTTTTTTTTTTTTTGCAAGTTTGCATAAATTGTTTATGGGCGTTTATTGGTATGTGTATTCTTTAAAGTGACATTATGCACTTCATTAATTTCTTTAGCAAAATAAATTTTTCGGGACATACCATCTATTCACCCAGCAGTATTTCGAGAAAATAACAAACAAAAAACAATTTTGGAATTATTTTGTAAATGTAGAGGGATTTTTTTTAGCTGTGAGTCTTAAGCGAGTGTTTTGTAGCCAAGTAAAAAAACTGTAAATAAGAGTGGGGGCAAAAAAAGAAAAGAACAAATTGGGGTTATTGTACATGTCTTCAGCTGGAAGAAAATAATTAATAATATGAATTAATAGAAAACATAAAACACAAAAAAAAAACACTAAAACAAAAAGAAAAAAATATTTACGACATATTTGGCATAAATAAAATGTTGTTTTAAATAAATTTAACTTTTATTAAAAAACATATAAAACGGCCTGATATAATCACCAATTGTAAATTTCTCCATTAAATCTGCTTCCACTCTTCATTGATAAGTAAAAACTAAACGAACTAACGAACAAAAGCCTGACTGAATAAATGTATTATGATATCCTTCACCGTCCGTTTCAGACCCAATAAAGTATATTCTGAGTTCTTTTGCATAACGAAGTGGATTGAGCGAAGTCCGTCCGTTTTCGGTTAGTTAAATCAATTTTGCCAAGACCCTAGGTGAGCTAGATAATATATAAATGCGCCAATCGGTAAGACATAGTTCAAAAATTTTAGTTTTGAAAATCAGTAAGATCGGTCCATGTACTTTGAAGCAGGGAGCAAGACATCATTTGGTACAAATCTAGTTTAGCGAAGTAAATCCAATCAAAAAATTATGTATGGGTGATTGAGAACTAAAAAATAAGGAAAAAACATCAAGTGAAAAAATTGGCGCTCGCCTATATTTTCCGAGGCCTCTGAAATTTTCAATTTTTTTAAAATATTAATATGGGTATCATTTAAAAGCTTTTGAAGAGGTCTTTTAGGAAATACTATTTTTTTCTAAGAATGCTGAACCTACTTAGAGCTGATGACATTCTACTGTAAAGTTGTACTTAATTTTCTTATTTCTTTAATCTGTTTTTTTTTTGTTTGTTTAGATTTTTTATGAGATTTAAAAAAGTCTGATTTGCTATAAGATTTTCGCTCATTACGAAGTGCTAATTTTTTGTAAGATTTTGTTTGGAAAATAATTATTTATATTTACGTTGAAGTTTCGAGTTTTCTTCTCACATTTTTTGAAATTTTCGTTTTGCTATAAATTTACGGTCTTTCGGTAGAATATAAATCTTTCAGTGATGTTTATATAAAAGTTAACAACATTTTTTGTGCTTTTACGGGTTCTGCTTGCAACTCCTTTGAATGAGTCTCTTATAGATAAGAAATACTACAATAAAATTTAGGAATGTTCACCAGCTTTACATGGGGCTACTGATTTTTGGTCATCGACTTACAATTGCATACTTCGCTTTTCTTCATATAAGTATGTAGCTGGCTTACAGGTTTGATCATTTAGTTCACATTCTAGTCTATTTATTTGCTTGTATTTCTGACACAAATGTGATTGAGGTTCAAACATTTTGTTATAAGACTCGTGGACAGAGCGTCGCGGTTTTAACTACTATTCATACTGCCCAGTTAATAATTTCCGTAATTAGTTCTACGCTGTGAATACCGGTAAATATTTTAGCTAATGAAAATCACTATTTCGCCAACAATTTGTCCGCTCATCCTATTATCTCAGCAACACTTCGTTGTGACTGACTTATTTATTCGAACTACCGGCGAATATCAGCTGATGTGCACAACAAAGAACATGTCGTCATTTTTAGCTACTGAAAGGGACGCATTTGCAAAACTTTTATATATTTCCGGCCCTTTTCATGTACTTTTTGATTTGAATTAAATTTCCTTTTTTTTTGTCTATTTTATATACGTTCAATTCTTTTAATTTTTTATTTAAAAATTTACTATTTAAGATGAAAAATTAAAATTAATAAATATTATAATTAAATTATTTTTTACAATGTTTCCTACTCATTCTACGTCAAAAATATTTTAAACACAAATTCATTTTATTCCTACAGCCACCTGCATACTAATTGATGATGACCATTTTCTAGGTGGAGAAAAATTAGTAAATGAATAAAACACTGATGCATACATATGAATGTATTTATTCTAATACTTTTCTATAAAGTTCATGAGCAAACTGTGTAAGTATGTCTAAATTATGATTTATGAACTGTCGTTTTAAATACAGTTTTCTTATTAAGGAAGTTTTTTTTCCATCGACTGAAAAAAATATATGGTCTAAGAGTATTTCTCCTTTTATGCTTAAGAACAGTTGAGGTTGTTGCTTAAAATAAAAGCAAATGCTTTAATTTAATAATGCAACACTTGCAATATACCCAACCCAAACGAAAGTATCATAACACGATCAAATATTCTTAACCATCAATTTCTTTTTATTTGCTTCCCAATAAATTTTTTTAATAAAACTCTAAAGCTGCTGTTGCTCCATTCAGTGTTTGTTGTGAAAAGATGCAAACACCACAGGTAGTCGTTATACTAAAATATACTTGTATGCTGTTTGCTTTATGATGTAGATCAAATAGTTATTAAGAATGTGGTGCAGTATGAAAAAAAACATATATACGCGTAAAAAATATAAATATATTTTTTGAATACGCATTAACCATATGAGAGTCGCTGGTATGTAGTAAATAAAATATATAAATTAAAAAAGACTCCTTTGTTACACTCGAGAAAAAACAAATCTATTCTCAGTATCGCATGAAGGCAAGTTGAATCTTAGTTTGGGATAAAATTACTTCAAAGACAGCCCAGTTGTATTAAAAAAATGAGTAGACAAGTTAAAATTGCCCTTCAATCACTAATAGACGGCATTGTTTTAACTACGATTAGTTTAGTTTTACTTCACTGCCTTTAGGGCTTCACAACTTTGGGAAATTTTTTCAGACCTGCTTTTGTTACTGTTTCCCTTTTCCCTTTCTTTAGTGACAAAAACACACAAAAAATACTTTTATCAGAGTGAAAGGGTTTTCCGGGTCCCAATTTATAAAAAGACGCGTATATATTTTCTTTGCCCAAAATATTTTTTTAATACTTTACTTTCGGTTGCTCAGGCTGGCATTAAATATGCCCTGTAAATAACTTTAATCATTTGGATCTTGATGGTGCGTTTTGATATTTGATTGGGCAGCTTAAGGATACCAACAGAACCAACTCATACTCAGTGAATTCGTCTATTTGTTTTGATAATCCACAAGACCCGCAAGATTCCACAGCCTGTTACTATTCGAAACTATCGTTAGCTTTACAAGAAGTACCGGGATGATACATAAAAGATAAGCCAAAGTCTCTGCCTTCTTCTCGTTGTAGTCATTAAAGAGATCTTTCAGTCTCATAGTACATGCACCAATGGAACAGTGTCAAGACTGGCAACTAAAGACGAATTAGAGCAGGAGGAATTGTAATTCTTCTCTAATCACAACAAGGCCAGATAGAAGTTAAAATCCGGCAGGAGACCTTGTATGGCATTCTGCTGCGGTCTACAGCAGTTCCTACTAAAAGTTAACTTTGCAGCGTTAAGCGCTATTTTAACTTGGAAAAAAATTTTCCATCTTCTAGACGAAATTCATTTCAAATTTGCTCGCAACTTCTTGCCTTGGTGCATAAATATGCCTCGAAACCTGGAAGATTTCCAAGCTGGAAGTCTTGACCTTTACTTATTAATCTGACTGTCGAATAGACACTTGATACAAGATTTTTCGTGGCTCTGCCGTCATCTGAATATTAAGGATTTAAACTTTATTTTCTTCTGTAATCTAGATCGCCATTACTAAGCAGGGTTTTTTAATTTTTAAAAATTTTATCAAAAATTAATTAATCGATTTGAAAGCCAATTATAATCACCGAAGTAAGAATGTTCATGACTAGGAATTAAATTCCTGATTATAAACGACTTCAGTTTTGGGCAATTCTGTACTTAAGTCACAATATCGAGCGACGTTTATAGAACTATTTATCCATTCTTATTTTCGAAGTAGCCCAAAACCCACAACAAATAGCAACACGTTATTTTAATTTTCACTCAGAATGACTTTGCTTGAAATATATTTTTAAAATATTTTTGTACAATGAAATCGGTTTCTTACCACATCCAAGTCTGGCTATCTCATATGCCTAACTGAACGCTTAGAAATCGAACAGAACTGTGAAAAATCGGTTACATTTATGCCTTTTTATCAGACCACAACTTCATGTTGCTCAACACGGATGTAATTTTTAACAGATCTATGCTCTAAGTCTGATAGCAAAAGACGTTCTTTGAAACAAAAAAAAAAAATATTGTTGTTTTTTAATTTTTTCTGGTTTGGTTTTTTGAGCGTAATCTGAAACAAATAACATTCTTAACTTTATTTAGCGCTCTCTAACTATGCATCATAATGACCACCAAACTAGTCTAGTCGTCTGTAAGACAATAGTTTTGTACATGAAAATTTATTTATTCCTGTCCATACACACAATTTTCTTGTCTGCTGATAAATGTTGTTGCTGTTGTTATTATTATAAGTGTTGTTAGATCTTGTATTCCTTGGCTGTTTGGCTAATTAATGTTACACCCAAAACCATAGTGCGAAAATTGCGTTTCGTTCTAGTCTTTCAATAAGAATTATTTTTTATAAAACTCAAACTGAGCATACGATGGTGTTCGATTCCTTTTAGACAGAGTAAAAGTAAGTGAATATGCTTGTGTGTATGTGCTTGTTGTTAAGCATTAGAGTATGTGCGTTTATACAATGTTTAATTTGCTTGTTTTCTTGTAAAATCTGTTCATCAACAACAATAAAAAAAACAAAGTTGTCATGTAAACTTTTTCAATGAGTCATTGAACTTTTTATTATAATTTTTGTTTTTGTTTTCTAGTTCATGCTTTAGTGTTTTTATACTCATTTAGTTATGGTTTAATAATAATAAATGTTCAAATTAATTGTTAATTTCACACTTTTAAATAAAGATTTCTTTTTATATTTAAAGTTACAAGTTGTAACAGTCAAATATTTATGTTAATCACAGTCAATAAAACAAGATCATGAGAAAAATAACCACCACTAAAAAGAGAATGTTAATAAATTTTATTTAAACAAAGGTTATAAAAATTTTTATTATACTGATTTACTGGTATTTGGTTAGAAATATTTAAATGCGCCATATCTTGTTTTCCATAGGGTCAGTTTTTTCATTTTATACTTTAAAGGCAATAAATGCAAATCAATTTGCCATTAAATGACGTCAAAATGAGAAAGAAAATAAAAAAGCTCTATTATCAAAAAAAAGTCTTCTTGCGAAATGACGCACGAGTTGGACCACTTTATAATTTTCGTTATTCTTTGCCTGTTATTAAAATTTGAATTGAACGATCCCGTAAATAAAGTTAACTAAACTACACAGAAAAAAGTTCTTGCACCTATAAATAATTTTTTTTTTTTTGAGATTTAATTAAACTAATTGTGTCTTTAACTAAAAAATTATTAATTTCTTCTAAATTTAGTTTATTATTTAATTGGAAAATATCGTATTTATTTTCAATTAAATATTTACTTGATACAGTTAAAAATTTTACTAAAAAAATTAGCAAATTATAACATATTTATTAAGGAAAATTTTGTACTGTCGGTGGCTAAAAGTAGAAAAATTATGCTAAAAATATTTCTGCAAGATTTTTCCCCTTTATCTTCATTTTCGGCAAAAGCACATACAATGAATGCTGAAGCTTCAAATCATGTTAAAATTTATTTCTACTCTAGTATTCAACCCCACAGTTCCTAAGCGCAAGAAGCTTCTTATAGAAAACATCTCTCCTCTCAAAGTTAGGAGATTTAAAATCAAGTGTTTACAAATGTCATCCTCTTTTTTCTTCTTTCGATAACTTATCGACCATCTAACTTCTTTAGAATCCACTGAATGCAGAGAACTCATGTTGAGCTTTGTTTGTTTTGTTTTAGATTGCTTGTTGAGAGCCCTACCGATTTAACAAAGAATGTAAGTATTTTATATTCTGATTCTGCCCGTGACATAAGCCAGTATGGGGTATAAAGCACGCCAATGTATATCTCTTATTGGCTCAAATATTTAAAATATTTCAAGACACTAAATAGGGGTACTTGAATTTCCAGCGCCTAAAAAAACTACAACAATTTTTAAAGTCCAATTTGTGCTAGAAAAAAAAAATATTATTTTAAAATTGCCTCTTTCTCTCAGAATTCAATTCCCTTTTATGTAATCGAAAGAGGATATCTACGGTGGATATATCTGTCGTTGTTGTTAAGGACCATCTGGCTTCTTAAAATATCTTTTAGCACCACTCGCAATCTAAGGATTAACCAAAGTTACGCCCAGTTTTTCGGCAATGTTAAAATGTTTGAAGTATCAGAGGTCTGAAGTAAACATTTTCAGATTAATTTCTTGCCCACTTTTACAAAAATTTGTCTTTAAAAATTACAGAAAACTCCTAAAGGAAAATTAAAAAAAAAATATCTCATTTATGTTTTGGCATTTTCCATAATTTTGATTGACTTTATTTTGAACTTAAGTTGCTAAGCTCAAATGGTTCCCTCTTAAAAACTCAGTATTTAGAAAGTAATTACTAAGTAAATGATAAAGTTTAAATATTATTTTTACAGATTTTATAATCATCAATCTATTTCTTTAGCTATTGCTTCATTTATGATCATTAATCTTTTCGTATTTATTATAAGCCTTTTTGTAAATCTAACATTTACAACACACAATGTCCTAAATATTTTAACTCCTTTCATAGGAGATAGAAATAAAACACTAATCCATCATAAATTTAAAGAAATCAGTTGCGCATGCTCACACCTTTCTTACAACTTTCTTCCACCACCAACAGCCCACCAAACTACAGCTAACAAAAAAAAATTGAACCAATCATTCAAATACTTACACTGGTTTTGAGACCACTCGTTACAAATAAACAAAAAAAGAAGAAAGAAAGAAAGCAAGAAATTTAACAAAAACATAATCCGAAAAACCAGCGATTAGTGTTTGAAAATACATTAACGCCCCATCAAAAACAAACATCCAACAAATAAATGCCATTCAATGGTTATTGGTATAGAACTAAGCTACAGCGGCGCACATGTTTGTGACAGTTTTATGATCATAAAACTGTCAAACTAATTGACAATCAAAAATGTTAAAAATATTTTTCCACTGCAATAAAAGACCATGGAATGAAGTTTATCTGAGCATTTGCTGTAGCTGCATAATCTTACAGCTGGACCACCTACTAGTGGGCACAATGACATAGAAAATATTACATATGTTTTTTGTTGTTTCTAACTTTGAGGAAATAAACGCCCTTTATTTTGTTTTCAATTTTATCCATATAATTTCTATATATTTCTTACTAATGTTTATAAACAACAACTATTTATTCTTACCGTTACAAGATATTTATTTATTGTTTCTAAAATAGTTTCAATTCATATAAAAAATCCATTTATTTTGTGGCTAAGTGCTGATAAAAGTTTATTACAATCAATTAAGTGTCGGCTTTAATAAAAATTCTGTAATGTATATACGAGGGGGGATTGATAAGTTTTTAAAAAACCATATGAGTTTAATTTTAAGTTTAAAATGAAAAAGTTATTTGAAAAAATGTAAGGACAAAGAATACGAATTTCTAACGTAAATAAAAATTCTTAATTGATATAGCGAAAACTTTTTCTCATTTAAAAAAATTATAATATTTCGGTGTCATTAATCTTAAAGATCATGGCAGACTATCTAGAGGTAGGTAAAAAATTTTAAGTAGTTCATGATGTGAATTTTTGTAAAAATAAAAAAATTATCATTTGCAGTAACGTCTTAATGGGATTGTGTACACAGGGTTGTGTTTAATGCTCGTGATACCCAGAGTTGTATTCCTTTCATACATATGTGCAACTAGATGCACTGCTTTATCTTTAGCTATGGTTGACTATTTGAAAATTCTTGTTATTTTTGGCATATAATATGCTAGAGGATTTTAAATAAAACAAAAATAATTTTCAATTCACAAAAGAGACACTTAAGCATTTTGGTTTCTAAAACGTTGTAAGAAATATTGTAGTTTTTTGCTAACGTTTATTGAATTGTGATAAATTGAAAGAAATATTTTAATCCATCGACTCTTGGCCCAAAACGTACTTCAAAAAGTACTTTGAACAAGCTTATCTTCATAAAGGTACTTAATTAATTTGAGGCGAAAAGGGATGTTTTTCGCTGTCTTACGTTACAAATGTTATTTGATCCAAAGAAATAAAGAACCTATTCCTAGACCTTTATCATTAAAGGCCCCTTTCTGTAGAGGTCTTTCCCATTTTTATCAATATGCACAAGCTAAACTTCCTCTCTCTTCCGTTTCATAATTTACTTTCTGAGTTTCGCTGTAAGGCATCGCATAAGTCATTATTGTTAAACAGGAGTAGCTTATGACATTTTTCAAATCCTCAGATCTTGTTACTAGCGACCTTGCCTGCTTTAAAAGAATGAATCGCTTTAAAAAAATTTGAATTATATTTGCAATAAAGTTTAAATGGAAAAATTTTAGGTCCTACCGAAATCATCGGCATAATGAGATAAAAAACATTTAATTGAAAAAAAACTATCCAATTCTCAAAATTTAAATTATTGTGTAATTTTTATTTTAAAGACTTATAAATCTTCCTACGTACAAACTTAACTACTTAAATTTAACTTAATTAATATTTTAACTCTAATTTTAATTTGATTGGTTTTTGTTTTATTATTTCGTTCGAAATAAATTTCTTTAAAAGGTTTAAACGAATATTTGTTGCACATACAAAATCTTAACTAAAGTGGAAATCAGATCAAATGGTATTTAAAATGAAGGTCGATTAGATAACTGCTTTTAATGATTCAAGTAATCCAATCTTAAATAGACACCAATATAATTGAAGGTTTTGTACTTTTTATGATCAAAATGTGTAATAAAAAAAAAAGAAAGTGTTTTTATTGAACAGGGATTTTCAAGGTGATTTATTATTTTAAGTGAAAGCATTTCAGTGTTTTATAAAAATAAAATAAAATTGTTTTAGTAATAAAAGGAACTTTTTGGTGGTTTCTTAATTTCAAATAATATAAAAAATTTAAATTTAAGGTAAATTTGATTCTTAGATTTTTTGCAAATATTAAGTCACATATTAAACCTTTTAAAAAATTTCTCGTAAAAAATCAAAATATCTTCAAATTTATATCTGATTACAAAGAAGAGTAATTTTTAATTTTTTTTATATAAAAACAATTTTATAAAATATTGTTGGCAAGTCGAGCTTATCATCTCAAAAATTTTAATTTTGACGGGGCTACAGAAGTTTTGAAGATTTATTATTTTTTTATTTAATAAATATCTTTAAAAACTCTTGATCATAAGTCAAGCATATTAATCGAAAAACTTAACATTAACGAAGCTTCAGAGTTACTAACATTCTTATTTTTTTTAAATTATTAGTCAAACTGTTTTATTTATATTTTATTTATAAAACAAATGAATAATTTGTAATGCGGCTTAGGTTCTGGTTAATTGAATTTCTAAATTATATAAGTAAGAAAAATTTTGCGATCTCTATGTCATCATCATCAGCATTTTTCACATCTACTTAAATATTTTTCATTTAATAATTTTTTTAAAATTATCAAATCAAACTTTTATTTTGTTTGATTTTGTTATGGGGCTAAATTGGTTTGCTCCCTAAAAGGGCACAATCAGAAATCATTTTTTGTCATTTACACTAAAGCTACACGATCAAGTTTAACTTGCTAGTTTTTCACACATACTGCTTGTTAAAATTCGAGAGCTGTGGCGTAGGCTGCACGAAACTTGAAAGCAGTTTTTTTTGTCAAGATGGCAAAAACTTATGGCAGCAAAAGATTTGTTGAAACAAAAACGAAGAATAATTAATAATCTGTTTTCTTCAACGAAAATTAAAATACTCAACTTAAAAGAAAAATTGATATCACAAAGTATGAATGTACTAAAACTTGATAGGCAAAACTTGATCGTGTAACGTTCAAGTTATTTAATTTTTTAGGACTGAAATTATTTTTTTTTTAAATCAATTAAAACTCACATTTTCGGCTTTGGTTCATTTTTTTAATTTAACTTTTATAAAGAAAAATTATTTTTCAAATGTACGCAAACGTTTTTTAAAGAAAACAAGAAAAATTAGACCCTGGCAGAATGTAATGCCGCATTTTCAGGATCGCCAAATACATCATCAGTATTCTTCGCATCCATCACCTTTATTTGCTTATATTGTAAATTTTTTTTTTTTCAAAAAAGAATAAAATATCACTTGTGAAAATTCGTATCATAGTTGATGTTTCAGCCATCAATAGAATAATTCATCTCTCTCGTATATATTCCGTCTCGCTTTCCTTTTGAATTAAAATCTGGATCAGTTTTTGTTGGGGTAACATAATTCTTTCTCCTGGTATGAAAAATTTCAGGAATTTATATAACTCTTTTCTTAATATACGCCCACATCACCCTAATAGGTTTTGATTTTTTGTTTATTTCAATTTTAAATAACATGCATGTTGCAACATGTGGCACCAATGTCTACAAATCTAGTTAAATGAAAAACCATCAATTACAACACAAAACAACATGTGTTTGTGATATAAAAAAAAATGCAAATAAAAATATTTTCAAAATAATAAAACGACACAAAATTTAGATTTTTTAGATATAAAGAAAAAAAAAAAAAAAAAGAACAAGCTTAACTAAACTTTAACACTTTTAACTAACCCTCTTATTTAATTGATAATAAATATACCCCTTCCCACCTTTTGAAAATGGACTTTACACCTTTCAGCGACAATTTTATTACTACATTTCAAATTTAAATTTAAAGCCAGAAAATATTGCTACGAATGGCTTTTAAATAATTATGTATCATCTTTATGAAATTGTGTACGAGTACATAATTTACATTTCAAAAGCTTAATTTTCATGCCTGTTAAATTGTTCTTGAGTTTGGTGTTTCGTTGTTTGTTGGCTGTTTATGTTGCCTTTTGCATGTTTCGTTACTATTGCGTTTGTTCTTGTTTTATTACAATTGTGTTGTTTAATACTCATCTTACTAGACTTTGTCTGTTTAGCAGACAACATATTGTGTTTAAGAGTTTAGGCCATAATACAGCTTCCGTTGCCATATATTATTCTAAAGTGTTTGTGTGTCTGTATATAAGTGTTTGTTGGTATATTTTATCTATGATGCCAAGAAATTGTAGTTGTAGTAAGAGATTGCAGTATTAAGTTGCTTGGTTAATGTTGTTACTGTTCGGTGTTTGAAATTTTGAAACCAAAAGCAAAATTATTATAACAAGTAGCAACTGCATCGTATTTTAAATTAAAAATGAGTGTAATATCTTGTATGAGTCTAATGCTAAATCTACTAGAATGAGATTTTGGAGAATGATGGCCAATAGAAAGTGAGAATAATATATTTTTTTTTAGATTTTTCAAAGAGTAAATGCTCTTCACGAATTTAAGTTCTGTTGCATCTTAGGGACAATCGTAATAATATATAATTGAGATAATTCTAGTTCAAAGGTTTCATAAAATAAAATTAATTTAAGCTTAACTTCGCAAGGCCTTTTAGTTGTCTATATGAAACTCAAAAGTTATTTTTTATTTACTAAAAATTAAGACTGAATATTTTGAGAAATTGTACTTTTAAAGACATTTTTTTTTTTAAAACGAAATACAACCGTTGTCACTTGGGAGCATCTAATGTTTTAAATATTAAAACTCTATTTAAAGCGATCCAGTGCTCAAGCAATAATTTGGTTATTAATTTAGAATCCCGGTGTAGTTTTAAATACAGTAAAGGGAGTTATCGAATTGAATTTTGCTGCCAGTGAATCAAGCTTCCGTGAATTTATTTTAGTTATTGGATAAAAATTTTGATTTTTGCTCGAGAGTTTTATTTTTAAGCTCACGATAGTCAAACCGCGAAATGAAAATAAACAACAATTTTGACTACGAGTAAAACTTTTTTTCTTAATTTGATTTTAAACGATTTTTATCTTCGGATAATATTCTAGCTGTTCACTAATCATTTCGCAAACGATATTCTAGCGTTCAAAATGTTCAGTTCAGGAGCACAAAACAGCCTATGGCTTGGTTCTAAGTATCACACATCTACAGCGAAAATTAACCTGAATAGTCGATCACATGAGGCCGATTAGAAGTCTATACAAGCAGGGATATTTTATATTTAGCTTGAGATGTTCACCTAAGCTTCCCGTATCAGCAGGAAATTCTTATTGCTTCGCTTAGCTACCAATCAAAATACAATGCATTATAAGCTAAGTTGATTTTAAGGCCGATTAGCGTTGAACCCAGCCATTTATACACATTTTTGTAACTCAATTTAGTTTTGCCATACTTTCCATTGAAGATTGTCATCTTTAGCTATTTGTTGGTTCCTTTTAGCGAAAGTATTGCATGTTAAGCCATGTCTTAAGTAGAATAATAAAAAAATATTATTTGATCTTTTTATTTATGGCCATAAAAGCCTTATTCACCGTGATTGGACATCTAGTAAAATGCTCGCGCTTTAAGATTATTATACACTCATTTAATTCACGGTAACGTGGTTCTGCACAATGACTTTAGACCACGTCACAGTTCTGAGCACTTTGGAACCCAGATCATTGAGAAATGAGTTTCTAATAAAGTTTAGTTAAGCTTCAGCCTCGTAGCACCACCAGATCACGGAACATTATACGCAAAGCTAGCTTTTGCAATGCAGACTCTAATATCGTTGAAATCACCACTATAACAATAAATACTTAAGAGTATCCAAAGCAAGTCTTGGCTAACTTAAGCCTAAACTACAGTAATTATCCACTTTGAAAGAACAAATAATAATACTAATAATCATTAGGATACTTTCCCTCTTTTTTTCTAATCTTGCAGGAAGTGAAGGCGTTAGTTAATACATTCATAAATATACAGATTCAACATACCTCAAGCCTTTAACTACTGGCTGACTTCTATAACTAAGATGAAAATAAAAACCCAATCAGTATTTAAAATAAAACTAAAACCCTCACGTACTCTTAAACATAAAAGGAAAACTAAAGGAGGCAAGATTTTTAATATAAATTATAATGCCACAGACTGGCAGCAGGTGTACATGATAACTGATTGAAAATAATTTGCATAGAATAAAAAATATCATGAACGTTTGTACAAGAAAAAATGTAAATATGTATTCGTTATTCTTCTGCAAATATTTAAATTTGAATAATTAATTTTTCGTTTCTTGTTGTTTTTTGTTTAATCAACTGCTGTATAAAATCGGACTATATTTTTTAATCAAAATCAACATTATAATGGCTTAAATGACAAATGATTGCAAATCGTTATGGAGATAAAAAAACTACTACGTTGTGTTAAAAGCCATAACTCTGATTTTTTTTTAATTTCGTTAGGCAATCACTCGCCAAGACTTTAACCCATGTGTTCAAGCCATGTGTGAATTGTATGAATGTTAATACTCCACCCATTTTAAATATAAACTGATTTTGTAATGCTACGTTTTTTAGAGTTGATTTGTTTAATTTGTTTGTATTTTGTAATTTCTTAACTAGTCTGGCTTCGTATTTCTTATAAATTTCAATTTATTGTTTCTTATTTTATTTATTTTTTAAATTCATTTTGCTACAGAAAAATAAACAAAATTAATTTTACACTAAAAATCAAGTTTAGTGCTGCAAAATCAAAAATAAATCTGTTGCTCGGCTTTAAGCTCATAATTTACTCTATTCTTGGGATTTGAAAATCTATATACAGCGAAAAATAGTTTTGTAGTTGTCATTTTACGATTTACCCGTCAATAAATGTTTCAGAATTTCAGAAAAGTAGGCAAGTGGTTCCTCACTTAAATTATAAATGAGTGCTTCTCTCTTAATCGAATTTTACAGGTAAAACCTCCCTGAAAAAAAATTAAATCTTAATAGTTTTATTTTAATCTAAGCACGATTTATTTAAAATATCAGATTTTATTCAAATTACCAGGTATTTTTATATTGCAGATGGGAAAAGGGCATATCTAAGTTTGTTATTCGGTTTGAAATTTCAACAATATCCATTTGCGAATACAAAATATAGATATATTCTGAGTTTTAATGCATAGCGAAGTCGATTGAGCGATGTCAGCCTATGCGTCCGTATTAGTATTAAAATCAACTTTGCTAAGGCATTAGAAAACCTAAATGAAAATCAGCAAGATCGGTTCATATCTGTCGATGCAGCGGTCAAAATCCCACGCCTGCCAGGTGTGATAGAGAATTGAATGATAATAAAAACATCAAGTAAATAATTGGTACTCGCCCACAATTTCCAAGTTATGGGCCTCTGCACTTTATACAGAAAAGTCCATCAATATTAATATCATTTAAAAGCCTTTAAAAAGATCATTCGGGAAAGCTTAAGACTTTTTAAAAATGCTTAACCCATAAAGAGCCGGTGACATTTTTATTTAAATTTGTTTATTGCACTTTTTTTTCTTAATTTTAATTTTTTATCATTCAATATATATATATATATATATATATATATATATATATATATATATATATATATTTTTTTTTGATAGGAGCTACTTCACTAAACTAGATTTACATACCTGGTGAAGGGTACATAAGATTCGACATAGCTGATTCTAGCACTCTTACTTGTTTTTTTTTATAAAATCGCTTTATTTTATTAAAACCTTGTTTTTAAATTAAGAAAAATTCTGTTAAATATGCAGTATTTTATTAATGTAAATTAAAGGGTAAAGATTTATAATTTTTTAGAAATAAGCAAACTTGATTGGAATTTGAAGAAATTAAAAAAGCCGATCGGAATGATTAGTATGGACTAAAGTAAATTAAATTTTAATGTTGTGACAAACCTGAGAGATTAGGATTAAAGTTGAATTAATTTATTTAGAATAGAAAAATTTTCTTTTTCTTTTTCACAAACTTACACATTTTATAATTTAAAGTCCTTAAAGTTGGTCAATAACTTAATTATTGGCGTGTATTTTCTTACTTTTAATGACACAAATAATTTTTTTTTTATTCTTCAACTGTGAGCAATAAGAATCTAAAATATATTTTTAAAATCAAAATCAACTTTTTTTTAATATTGTTTTATATTTTTATATAAAAAAAATTGATTAAAATCTATTGGATAATTGGATTTTTTTTTTAATATAACAAATTTTTTTATGTTACCAGTTTGTCCAGGAGGTTACTCTGTATTTCGATTCGAAGGAAATTACTTTCGAAACACAATACAGGAGCCATACAAATTCGAATGAATTTCCTTTCGAATCGAAATGCATAGTAGCCCCAGTAGTAAAGCAGAAATAGTCATACTGGAAAAACTTCTTCAAAATAAATAATTTTCTAATATATTTTTTTATGGAAAACATATGTAAGATTCAACAAAGAGTTTGTTCGTTCTTTAACTATTTTCTGTTTGACTGTATTTAGGTAAATTATTGGTACAGTACATATTATTAATTAAAAGTGTAATGCGAATTTTGTAGGTGGAACAAATATTATCGCTGTTGTGTTAAGATTTTCCTATACAGGAGAGAGCGGCTGTTGCCCTGCCTATTGAGATTTCGAGGAACATTAGAAAATGACTATTATCAGCACTTTTTAATTCCGAGAAATGAAAACATGACTATTTCTTATTCCCTACCACAGTGTTTTGTAAAATAGGTTTCAATAAATTTTACGTTTTCTAGGAATAGAATCAGCGCGTTACGTTGCGCATTACAGAGAAAAAAACATTGAAATTTATAAGCGATCGTTCTTTTTTTGAATTATTTAAAAACTCTATTTAAATTCAGTGCCAGAAGGAGGTTAATGGCTCTTTATCTCAAATCCAGTAGACACACGGATTTATTGACATCAAATATATCGAAGGCCAGTAGTTATCCTGAGAAGACATATCGTCATTTGCCAACTTAACAATTCGGGCCTTTAGATTATTTTGTGTAGTAAATGCTCATAATACCACAATTCGTTTTAGGTACTGAAATTTACTTTTTTAGTGTCTAACCGCATGTGCCCTTTCCTTACACTCGATATATATGTATCTGTTTTTTTAAGCAGAATTGTTAAAGAGATTATTAACGATATAAAGAAAATGCATTGATTGGTTCCATAAACAACATACAGGATTTGTCAGTAATGTATAATTTTATTCCAGCGTAAATTTATTTTTATATTAGTTTCTATAATTAATAAGAAATAAACTCTATTTAAAAGTTTTCTGTTAGTTTTAAAAGGAAACAGGAAAAATTATAAAAAGTTAAAAATAAGATTGTAAAATGCTGCACTGTTTGAGTCACTAAATCAGTCTTCTTCACGTTTTGCATACATCTATCTACCTTCATCCATTTAAAAATAAATTTAAAAAAAAACAACTAGAAAATTTTGCAGAAAATCGAACACTGATTTCAAAAATTAATTTAAAAAAGTATTAAAAATTTAACTTTTTATACCAGTGTTTATTTTTATAACCTATAGTTTTTTATATATTTGCTTTTTTTCATTTTTTAAATTTGGTTTCAGTTTAAAACAGCTTTAATATTTGATATTATTTATAACTTGAATAGTTTTATTTTACAACAAATGTTTTTGATTTTGTGTTTTTATTTTTATTTATTTTTTTTTTCTTAACTAATCTTAGTCTTTCACTACATTTGCTGTAGACAACAAAAATAATATCAATATGTGCATAGTAAAAATATATAACATGCCCACCTCATATGCATGACGAATATTTTCAATTACTGACCATGAAGTTTCAATTTGCTAAAACTAGTTTAAATTCATTTTAGAGAGTACAAATATATTTTATTAACATTTTCTTATTTTATTTGCGATACTGAAAGCAAAGTTAGCTTGTGATATTTTTATTTTAGTAGGGAGGTAACGATTTTTCAATTTCGTTTTAGATTGCTAATTGGAAAAAATATTGTTTTCTCACAAAAAAAAAAAAAAAAAACACATTTTATTACTTGAGTTGCAATTTTAATTTTTTTCTAATATACAAGAGAAAAGTTTGGCATAAATATGAATAAAAATGATATCTGGCAAATATCCCCCGCGACCACGCGACAAATACCAATTCTTCCGTTAAATTTTTTATTCATATTTGGCAACTTCGAAAAAAACGTCGCAATTAAGCCACCAGACCACATAGCGCATCATACAGTGACACTTGGAGCATGCAATTGCTTCTCAATAATCGCTCTAGGATTTTTTAGAAGCCTAAATGTAGCACTTTTGCTTGTTGATACAACCTGACACGTGAAAATGGGCTTCGTTTCAAAATTGATATTTTACAGAGAGAATTTTCATAGTAGATTTTAAATATTTCAATTTGATTTTTGAGCGACATTAAATTCATTTTAATAATTGCCAATGCATCTACAGTATTGGTGTTGCCACAATTGAAAAACATAGTCCTTGTTAAAAAAATCCTTTATTTTAAGTATTCATCAGTCGCCGTTTGGATACACACATGTTTTACATGTCTTTTAGATGGCATGTCATAACGTCCAAGGACATATTTTCCATAGACATTATGACACACCAGAAAACGACATAATGTCGTCGCACCATGAAGCGACATAATGTCCATAGGGTCCATTGATATTAAAAGTATATTTTATAGAATTTTATGTAAAAAAGATTTTTATAAACTGGCTTGCAGAATATCAATGGTAAGCGAAGCCGATGTTGGTTATAACAGATTGTAGAAAGTCTTTGCGACCGACCAAAGGATGGCTATGCAGGAAATGTTTGGTAAACGTAGCCGCTGTTGTTTTAAGTGTGTTATAACACTTTCATAAGTGACACTATGTCCATACTAAAAACTATACAATGTCCATGGACATTATGACACTTTTGAGTGCGACACAATGTCCAGGGACACTATGACATCCCACCGCATTTTGAAAATATTAAATATAAATAATATCATAAAATGGACATTTTAAAAAGCTTTTTTAAAGTTGTGCACTTTTTACTAAATAAAAATCAATTTAAAAAAAAAAAATATTAATTGTAAAATGATTTAATAAAACAAAACTTTGAAATTCTTATTTTCTTTGTAGAGAATATAAAATATGAATTTCTCACTTTGTTCCCCACTACTTTTTTTTTAAGAAACCTTACACACTTATTCTAAATGGTTAATAGAAGCACACATTTGGTGTAGTTTTAAATTTTAAATCTAGTTTAAATAAAATAAGTTTAACATCAATCGTTTTAGCAAATCCACACCTTAAATATAAGTGATTTTTTGTTTTTGTACTCAATATAATAAAATGTGTTTTTGTTTGCAGATTTAATTATTTTAATAGTTCATTTATACATAAGTAACTATTGCCATGCCAACAACTCTTTTATACAATATTATCATGGCAACAAATAAGTCAGGTAAAAAACAATATTTATTAAAACATTCACTGCAAACTAATTAATAAAAAAGACAAAATAATAGAGATTAAATTGCAAGCATTTATAGGAATATTAAATAACAATTTTATTGCAAAGTACTTATGAATAAATATTTTAATTAATTTTCACAATTAAAATTTTATGAGCCATCGTTAGAAGTTTTTATTTCAAGTTCATAAAAAGTTTTTATTAAATTCTTTTCACTTAAAAATTTAAAACTAATATTATTTTGCGTTGGCTGTGTTAAATATGAAGTTTTAAAAATTTTTTATATGTTATTTTAATTATTTTTTTAAATATTTTCCCCATCCAAAATCAGTATTAATTTTTTCAATAATTATAAGTTTTTGCAAGCATCTCGGATTGATGGTGCCTTGCCGCCATCAAAACTATTGTTTACTACTTACTGGTTGCTAATAACTCAACAGGATGATTAATAAAACCTCGGTACTAATGTAGAATAGTACTTGTCAAAAAAAAAAAAAAAAAAAAAAAACAAATGCTTGATAACGAATTCAAGATAATTTTGTATTGATCAATATTTAAGCAAA
Source organism: Cistogaster globosa (assembly GCA_937654795.1). Taxonomy (NCBI): domain Eukaryota; kingdom Metazoa; phylum Arthropoda; class Insecta; order Diptera; family Tachinidae; genus Cistogaster; species Cistogaster globosa. Next base: position 6,581,500 of record OW569407.1, read on the forward strand.
TATTTTCGTTTGAACTTTTCAAAGACTTAAATTTTTATTTATTTTTATTTTAATTTTATTTAGCCCTTATTTTGATCTGAAAGTTCTCCGCTATTCTTTTATTCTCTCGCTTTCACTCTAGCTAGGGAGATTTGAGCTAAATATAAAATATAAATATTTACTATTATTCTGCGCTGTAATATTTCTAGATCACAACATGTAACGCCTTGGTGAACCCCGAATTAATGACCTCTAGTTTCACTGGCCAAGTTTCTTTACAACTCAGCCGAGACTAGAACACACTGTTGTAAATTTCTTCACTAACCGAAGACCTGCATTAAGTTTTGGAATACGTATTCCTCACTTTACTATGCAGAATCCTGTTTTCATGTTCTGTTTTTCTCATATTGACTACAATTACCTTAACCATCACATCTTCTATGTGAATTCATATCCCATCTGCTATGCGAATAGACAAAAATTGCTTTTCTATCTTTATGACATAAAATCCGATAGTGTTAAGGCCGGGGCACATAGAATCCGTCATACGTTAAACTTTTAAAGATTCAACTAAAGTCAAAGTAACGACGGATGAGGTTGGCACAATGAATACTTTGCTGACGGATATTAAACCAAAGCTTGCTCTCTATTTTTATTCACTTTTAAAATTAATTTGTATTTTATTCACTTTTTAAATTAATTAAATTTGTATTTTATTGTTTGTCACCAAAATTGTTTTATTAAAATCACAAAACACAATTGAAACACATCAAGAGTTAAAAGAAAACTGAGAAGAAGAAGCAGTTGATAGTTGTCAAAGTATTCAAAAGTTAAAAGTTGACCAACTTTCGTACTTTGTGTTGACGGACACGTATTGATTGTGACAACGCTCAAAGGAAACATGTATTTTAACTTACTTGTCAGTTGAATTTGTCAAAGTTTAACGTATGACGGATTCTATGTGCCCCGGCCTTTAGAATGGTATTTTTCTAACTATTCTACTTTTACAAAAACAATCCCGTCAAGTTAAATTTTTTTACTGTATTAAGGACGCTGATGGGATTTGAACTCATGACTATTGATCTTTTCTTTTAAAATAAGCAGACAACTCTAGCACTGTGGCCACTGCCGCCGGTAAACATGTATAAGCATAATTTTCCATTTATTTGTTCTACACGTACGCCACACTTTTTAGTGGTGGAAAAAGTAGTCTTTAAACCTTGCTTTTCTTATCATAATCACAACCCATTTTTTGTTTTACTGGAGAGCAAAAGCAGATTTTTTAAAAATTGTTTTTAAAATGAATTTTTATTTTTCAGCGAAGCTTAAGATTGTTATTTACGAGGAGAACAGTAGTCAAATGTTTGTAAAAATAGAAAAATTTATAATTGTTAACTGTCTTGAAGATCAAGATAAAGAACGCTTACGAAGGTTGTAGCGAACCAGAAAGTGCATTTCATTCTTTTGATATCTAACTATTGCTGTTACTGTTCTCTTTGAATTAATCACTATTTTTATAAAAATTTAGCCTGACTAAGAAACTAAAATTCATTAGAACAACATAAGTTTTTCTTGTAACAGTTTTAAGAGTTGGAAAATTATATATAATTTATTGGTTTAGATTTAAAATAATAATTTCTTCTGTTAAAATGCAAAATTTTTTTATTTAATTTTTACAAAGAGCACAAAAGGACATCGTTACGTAAAATTTTTTTAATAAATAAATGAAAAATAAAGATTTGAAATTAATTAATAAAAACAAACTTTCAAGTTTATTCAACAAAAACAATAATCAATATTTAATTTTTCTAAAATATGTATTGTATGTAAGTGTATATGTGCATTTTATTTTTTTGATTGTTTTTTTTATAATTTTTATTTAAAAAATTTGCCATTAACACTTTATCTTAAAAATATTTCAAAACCTTCTCTCTGCTTACTTAATAGCATAATGTTCTTAATGGCTTTAATGCAAACAAACATGCAACATTCATCATTCAACAAAGCAACATTTGCTGGCAGATAGAAAAGTAAAAAAAAGAATGTGATGAATAACACAAAACTAAACAACATTTCTTGGCGTAACAAATTGATATTGCACACTCTTCGGCATTAAGAAAATGTCTACACTACACTTTTTGCTTTGAAATAAAAATATTCTTTCAATGCATAACAGATGCAGCTGGAAAATGTGTTGAGTGCAATACATATTTCACTAAACATTTTAAAGCATTTGCAACAAGCCAAATTGTGACAAATAAAACAGACTCTATGCATGAGCATGGTATTTCATGATGACTGTTTATTCATACCTTGTATGTAGACTATAAAAAATAAAAAAATTGTATTCAATACTCAAAAAAAAGTGTAGAAAAAAATTCAACAAATCAAAGAACAAATAAACAAAAATTGAAGTTTAGTAGCAACAAATAACAAGAAGTAGTAAAACTTAAAAAAACCCATTCATTCATATGAATTTGAAATGCGAAAAGCGTAACGAATATTAGCTCAACAAGCTGACTTAGGATGTATGGATATGTCTTTTCCACATGTGCAGTCTGCAATTTCATTTGTATGTTGTTTGTTAGCATGTGTTTGTGCTAAAAATTGAAAACTTACAAAAAAAAGAAAATCCTTTAGAACACATAATAAACAACAATAAAAGAAATATTCAAACGAAATAGCAACTAAAATCATCTTCAACTTTGCAAGTGCAACAAAAAAAAAGCAAAAACAAATGAGAAAAAAAACACAACGAAGTGTGAAAAAATTTCTAATAAAAGAGAATAATACCACATTGCAATGTATTGGAAAATTTTTGCTAAAAGAAAAGAAAATTTTATTATGAGAATAGAAGAAAATCATTGTTTTTGTAACGATTCAGCTTTTAAACTTGTACAAAGCAGAGAACACAAATAATGCATTGATTATTATTCAAAATCTTTGGTAAAAATACCACCGAGAAGTCTAATGATATGAATTTTGTCCTTAAACTTAGAGAAAAATTATTGATCGAATAAAATTAGCAAGCAGGGAGTAATTAAATCTCTTTATTTAAGAGCTACACAAAAAAAAATAATTTTACATTTCTACACCTGAATACTTAGGTCTATTGTAACGGAACCTGCTCCTGCTCAAATTTTATTAACGCTGTTAAATGCATTTTATATTTTATTTGTGCAATCAAAAAATCCTTTTAACATAAAAAAACCGAAAATAAATTAAGTATTTACTTCATTAGCAAACATCTGGCTTCTAAATTAACCTTCACTGCTAAAGTTTATTCTTATGGGGTGTAGCCTCGATCAACGGCTAAACCGAAGGGAACTTATAGTATCAAAGTAAATTAGGTACCAGGTGATCTGGAGACAAGTGTATAGATGGTGGATTTCTGTGGCCTTTAAACTATTAATGAGAAAATATATGATGAAAACTGAAGTCTTACAATATTTTCGCTCTTAACAGGAGCCAAGAAGTGGCTACTTATGGAGAATCTAAAATGAAACTAAAGATACACAGATTATGCCAGCAGTTCAGTTCAGTTCGATTATTATGCTAGTGAAGATGAAAATTTCTCCATCTACAAAGGATTTTAAAAGATGATTTTAAATCAGGTTCCTTTTTTTTTAACAGAAGAGGCAACCATTAAAAAAAAAAAAAAAAAAAAATAAAGAGAAATTTAAGTTTTGTGTATATTTTACGCGTTAAACACATACGACGAAATATTAAGTGGGTCGTCTACAAAGAATTTTACCTGCAATTACGAAACATTGTTTAAAGGAGAATAGATACAATCAAAAAAGAAAAATATGAAAAAAATTGTTAAAAAAGAAGATATTGCAAGTGAAAGGCTTAAAAAAGAAACTAAGGACAGTGAGCTGTAAGATTATCGTAATTTAATGACAATAGACCAAAAACCTTTGAAAAATGTTTAAGGTCAGTAATAAAAGTTGACCTATTTTCAACTGCTACCACTGCATGTTTCATGTTGATAGTTATAAATAATAAAACAACTATCTCATTGCAACTGCTTTCTATCAAATGATGCAGGAAAAACTATTAGCAATGATACGGTCGACAAAAAATCGAGAAAACATAAATTTCAAAACGAAACTTTGCTACACACGAGGCAACATTAAAGGGAACATTATACTGTCTCTTTCAGTGTTTCCTTAAATATAACAAACATTTAAGAGGAGATCAACTTGAGGTCCATATGACGAACAAAAGCCAATTTATAGTTTACGATACAAAAAATATTTTTTTAATGAAAAATATAAGCGAAAACCGATTTTAATGATTTTTTTTTTAATTGGAATATTTAATTAAAGTTAAGACTTTATCAAATAGAGCAGATCCATTGTCATTCATTTGAAGGTTCATTAATTCAAAATGTCATATGAAAACTTATTTCATTTTTATCTCCATAATTGCTATGGAAATCTCTTTAATTTGTAACTACATTTCCTTTTGTTCAATTAAACAGATTTATTTCAAGTAAACCAACTTTTGAGCAGCTGTATTCTTAAACTTATTATTTCTTAAATATCACTCTGTGTTCTTAAACCTTTTAAAAAGAAACTTTTTATTCATCTTATTTATAAATATATAAATATTTTTTCTGGTCTCTTTTTTGTAAATTAAATTAACTTCCTAAAGAATTTAAAGAAAAATCTTAATATCTTATATTGGTTTAATAGATTTTTTTCTCAGAATAAGTTTACATTCTTTTAAAGTGTGTGTTTGACAAACTCAAGCAAGCATTTTAAAAACAATCGTTTTACAAATGCAGCTTTTAATTTCTGTTTTACGATTCAGCTTCCATAATAAAAGTGTTGAAGAGTAAATATCTGTGTAAGTTTTACAAATAAAGCAGGAAAAAAGTTGTATAAATTTTTTTGTAAAATATTCTTTAAAAATAATTTAGATCGGAGTTGAAGTGAATTAAAGTTGACAATAAAAATTTCACTATTTTTTTTGTTATTTCAAGGTTGAGTTTATTTAATATTTGATATTGAAAAATTGGTCAGTTAAAAGATTTATAAAAGTCTTTGATTTAAAACACTTTCTAGCTGTCACCTTTAATTCTAATTTCGAAGAAAGTGTTTTTTTAATTTTTATAAAAGCATGCATAACAAGGTACACCTAAGAAAAGGTTTAAATAGTTTATAATTCTCATTCGATTTATCGTAATTAAATTCATGTTTGGGCTTGCAACTTTTAGAAAAGTTATCAGATCAAAGTAAAACACTTTTTAACGTATTAAAAGTAATATCTTTTTCCGACTGCAATTTAATTAAAGTTTTAATCCAATTATATTTTTCATTGAAAAATATATACGAAGTTTTCTTATAAAATAATTGATTGAGTTAATTTTGTTTTTAAGGAAAAAGCAGAAACAATTTTAAAAAAATCATATTAAAAATTTAATTTGAATTTAACTTAAAAAGAAATTAAGCCTAAAGTAGAAGTAACTATTTTTCTGTGTAGTTATATTAAAGCCCATTTCAAATTTAGCTTTCTTAAATAAAAAAATTGAATATTCTTTCGTTCTCCGCTGTTTAATTCAAATTACTATTGCACAGAAAAAAGCCTTGTACCTTTTTCTTTGTTTCTTTGCTTTGAGACTGCAATTCAATTAAATTTTTAATTGTTTCAAGTATAAACTTAATTAAAAATACAATAAAAAATTCTAGTACGACAATTAGGATTTTTTCGCTGTCTTGCATCTTTTCAGTAATACTCTGTGCCTCGTTTCTGCAACTTAAGTGAGAAATTTCTCACATAAAAATAAGGGGATGTGCTTACATTATTTTCATGCGTGATATTTTCCACTAAGTTACCCCACGTCTCCACTAGCTATCAAATTGAACAAAACATGCACATAACGCCGGCAGAACAACGGTATTAATTTGTTCATGTTCTTGTATGTGGCGAAAACGTGTCGATGTTCGTGTTTGAGCGTAATTTTCTGTTTGTCGTCAGGGTTGTTTCAATGTTTTTTATAAGAAAGATAGTGTTCGCGTTCTTGACCAATAGATGGCGTTAATTCGAAATAGAGATATCATACTAAAAGTTATTTTTGATGGCGAACATCATTGCTCAGACAAATGTTTGCACATGGGCGAAACATGAACATTGAGGGTCTACATTAGCCGAATTGATGTGTGACATGATGTTCATACCAAGTTGATGGCTCGCGGAGAAGTAGGGTTACAGCAATATTTCACTGGGTAGATATTTATGAAGTTACTCTGCTACTAAGGCAATACTTAAATAACATTTGTAAGTAATAATTATTTTATGTAAAAGTTATAGCTCCAAAATATCAATAGTAATGTATAGATTTGGTTATTGAAGTACTCGTCTTAAAATCTTTAAAAAGAACTATCACGTCATACCACTTTCTCTTTAATTTTAAGTAAAAACTTGCTGTAATAAATAAAATTGCAATCTATTTTCTTAACAAGTATCTCTTAAGACTTCACTAATAATGTCCTTAAAAATCATCACATTAAATATGTAAATACTTACATTTACTTCTTTCACCCAGCCAAACCAATTTATCAAACAGTCTTTAACAAACATAAATTTAAACAAAATTCCACATTAACCCAATTTCAACCAGATAAAAAGTGAGTCTTTAATGCAAAATAGTAAAGAACAAAATAGGAAGAAAAAACTAAATGAATGAATACAAATGAATGAGTAGTGAATTTGTTAAACAAAAAGAACATTCCAGTGAGGTCGACAAAAAAAAAGAATTGAAAAAAGTTTATAAAAAAAATACCCACAAGAAAGAAAAGTAACAAAAACTAAAGGCAGGTTAAAATTTTACAAAGCACAGCAAGAAAAAAAATGTGTAACATATTTAAGATGCAGATGCAATGACATAGATTTTCTACAACAGTGACAGCAACTTCAAGTTTCAAACTTTTTCAAATCTAAACTGATTAAATGCCAAACAAAATAACTAACATTGTGACGACAATGGCTACAACTGGCGGCTACGAAAGAACACGTCAAGCACAAAAAGAAAAAAAAAAATGATACTAAACCAACACAAATCTACACCTCTCCAGGGATGAACAAGTAAATGTATGAAAAATAGAAAGTTTCTTTTATTTCTGTATAAAACACACACTGACACACATTTATAGTTAACTGGATAAAAACGCAACTTTGTTTAAAGGACAGCACAGGCTTTAGTATTCATCCACAAATAACAACAATAACAACAATATTTGAACAGCATAAAATCGATAAACTACTCCATAAACTATTGTTAAATTTGGAACAGCATCGTTTAAAGGATGCAAATTAGGACAATATATTTACACTCACACTAATCTGCATACATTTTTACTTACACACACACACGCACTCACACACAAAAACTTTTAAACATGATTTTCGACAATGTTAAGTGAGAGTAATAACGTTGTTGCAGAACGTGTTAAGGAGCTTGGAGAATTGAATTGTATTTAACACGGACGTACAGTTTGTTGGTAATATCTTGTTTGACAAAAATGAATGTTTGTTGAATAAATGAAATGAAAAACACTACAGTTTTAGACCACTGAAGCAATGTAAAGTTGACCTAATTTTTTTACAGATTGAAGGGAAAAGGTTGTAATAATTAAATTTTTCTTCTTAAATTCTGGTATTTCTTTCTTTTAATGAAATTTAAGATTAGTTAGCAGAAAGAACGTACAAGAGATTTTTTAAATGTTAATTTAATTAACGAGCGATTTTTATACAATTTTTCATACTGCTACAAAGGATATCCATTTCCAGTGTTTTTCAAATTTAACTGTAAGTTTTTTTTTTAATTTGTCTGATTCAATATCTATTAATAAATACTGCGTTTTTTCGAAGTTGGAATGGAAACAGAATGTTCTCATTAAATTTTAATATTAGTCTGTGGGAATAGTTAAGACCTCAGATAATTGATATACGTTGGTAGAACAACGTCAGCTTTAAATATATTATAATTATTAAAAATTATCATAATTTAATTTTTTGTTATTATTTTATCCGTTTCCTCGGCAGTTGTTTTCTTCTAATCAACTAAAAAATTTATAATCTTTTTTTAATTTCTATTTTAATATATTTTATTGACCTCAAGCCGAAAAAATGAATAAAATAATAATAAAGTTGGGCAACGGAAACACATACTTAAAAATTTTATTAGTTTCAAAAGAGGATTTTAAGTCTTTCAACTATTAAAAATGTTTTTTTTATCTTCATTACGGTTTTAGCTATCAAGGACACCAAAACGAGATTTCAGCTAATGAACATTTTATTTCCTTAACTAACTTTAATGTAAATTTGGAGGATATTAGCATTGTAAACATGCAAATCGTTCAGCGCAGAAAACAAAAAAAAAAACAAAGAAACTTAAATATATTAATTTTGCCAAAGGCTAAAAGTACTGTACCATGTATGGACCACCCTTAAATCTTTTAATTTATTTTTAAAAGTGTAACAGTAGAAATAGTGATAGACAATTTGGATTAGTTTAAAATAAGTTCCTGTCAATATCACGTCTATAGGACACCTTTGAATGTTAACTTTTTACACTTGCTTTAATAGCAAAATAAAATTACAGTCTCAGCTTATTACGGTTAAAATAAGGCCTCATTCGTGAAAATCGGGACACTACATTTATTATTTTTATTTATATTTATATATAAAGGCGCATGCCATGTTCATCAAACCGCGGGTTCTATGATTTATTTAAGAGTTTACCTATTACGGTTCCAGATATTGAGGGCTGTGATACGTTGACAGACGGACTAACATTGGAGTTAAATTGTTTGAATCTCAGAAAATGATTATTGAAAGATGAATAAATATAAATTTTACCCCAAGACAGAAACTAATATTTGTAATACATTGATGTTACTTATTGCCTTTGTTCGTTATTTGCTTTGCCAAGAACTATAGACTTCAGTCAACGTAATATCGGTTTTTTATACTCAAGATGTCTATTATTCAAACATGATGTACGAAATTATATATTATATTTAGTATAGTGCCTGTAAATATTTATTAGAATAGTGCGTAACCCCATCACGATTGAGCAGCCCATCCTTTTTCCCCGGTAGGTAATAGAATAAAAGGGCTATTTAAGAGAATATATATATATATATATGATTTATATAAATTATAAGGCCTTATGATGCAAGCTGGCTATAAGTTTTTATTTAATTCTTTCTTCATACTTTGAAACTATTCCTCCCGATTTTTTGAAAGCAAAAATGTTTACCAAAAAATTTTTACAGATTCTGTAAGGTTATATGAGGTAATTTTGCGATTGGGAGAGTGCAGGTTCCACACATTTTAAAGACTCTTTTTAATCTAACACCTTTGCACAGTGGGAGGCTTAAAAGAAACGGAAAGAAATAAGTTTCAAAACGTATAATATAATTTCATTTATAATAAAAAAGATATCAGAAATCGATAAATTAAAGCAATATAAATATATAAATATTTAAAATATTAATATTTATTTATAAATATTTATGTTGTGTTCAAGGTATCAGATTTTAACATATGAATTTATCTTATACGTGGAACAAAGATATTGATAGTAACACAGTGCGAAATAAAATTTTGTACTTATTTTAGAAACATATTTTTTATTGTACAAAAAAAGAAAAATAAGAACTGAGAAAATATATTGAAATATTGAAAAACGCAAACATCCAGCTTTTTATTTCATTCTGGCTATTAGAGTTTTCTATGAATATTCTGGTAGAAAAATTTAATTGATCTTATGTCTCAGATAAAAGCAGTAATGAAAATTATGCATCAACTTTTTTTAATACAGTAAAAGTCACTTTTTAAGAAAATTACAAAGATATTGTTGATATTTTTTAATATAAAAAATACGTCAAAAAATTTTTTCTCTTATTCAATCTATTTTTTATTTACTTTACAAAAATTCTTTGTTTTGTAATTCTGTTTTTAAAGTAGTAAAAATATATTAAGAAACAAAAAAAAATATTTTAAAAATCTAAAACCATTCAACTGTAACGGATAATCCAAATTTGTGGCAAATTTAAGTCACCCTGAGAGGAGACAGATTTGTATAAAAATTTCTTTCACGTAGGTTTTTTTTACGACCAACTTAAAAGACAAACTGGAAACTTAACATTTCATAGCCAAATCAACTTTCAGTAAAATTCGTTTACTCGATAAAATTATTGATTCCTTTTTCTCAGAAAATATTTATTAATATAATAATTCGGCACCGTTTTTTATAATAAAGTTTAAGCGACTGTGATATTTTTATGTAAAAAAAATTACAGATTCGCTTTCGTTTCTTTAAGCCAAGTCCCCCACTGTGCAGCAGATGGAAGGCTATAATTTTTAGTTTGTATTACAACGATTAATTCAAGAACTTATTTTACACGATATGATATGAAGATATGAGCTAAAAAAAATGTAAAAAAAAAACTTTTAAAAAAATTGTATGCCCCTCAAAACTAAAAATATGTCAAATAAAATATGATAGCAAAAATTTCCATCTTACTGCTTATATGTGGAGATAAATATTTTCCATTTTCATGTCAATACAAACAAAACAACGAATCTTTTTGTGAAAAGCCTCCAGAGAATTTGAATAAAAATTTTTTGAAGGAAATTTGCACATGCCTGAATAAATGTTGCTAATCAAGCGTTGTAGTTTATGGATATGAAATATGAAATACCCTGAGGTAATAATAATCATGGCAAAAAAGGAAGTCATTATTTAGGTTATTGGTGCAGTAACAACAAATAAATTTGTATAGCAACGTAAATAAAAGGAAAAAATATGCTTAAAAAAAATGATAAAATAAATCTATTATTTAAGCATATTTACAACAACAATAATAACGAAAGAAACGAATTAGAGAAGAGAATTCCAGCATACAAAACACAATCGATTGGAAATATAATCGATTATCAGTGAAGCAAAACACCATTTAAACGTATGAATGAAGAAGAATTAACAAAAAAAAAAAAAAAAAAAAGACGGGAAAGGAAAATCATATGTGCAATGAATGCTGTTCATAAGGTGACAACAATTAATGAAAAATCTTTAAAATCTACCACAAAAATTTAATGCAACCAACAGCGTAAATGATTGAAGCTAAATAATAGGGAAACTTGGATCGGGATTTTTGCAGAAGCCGGAAGAATCCACATGCTCATATGTACAATCACGCACACTTAGATAAAATTGACAAAGTTAAAAGCAGAATGCCGAATAGTCTTAACAAAACGCCTTTGAAGCAAATACATAATAAAAATAAAAGACTTACAAAAATATATATCGTGCTGTTTCTAAAAGACAATATGATATAAATGGGTGATGTTCTTCTAAGCTTATGATCTTTAAAGGCAACCAGGAAATTGTGAAAAACAAGTGTAACAAATTGGATATGTCTGTTGAAATAATTTAGCATTAGATGCCCAAACATTTCCAAGTTAGAAAAATGACACACAACAAAAGTGTCAAACAAATTTTAATTCAAAATTAGTATTCCTATCACTTAGAAAAAGAAACAAGAGATTTTTAAGATCAGGGGTAAGTCACACGACTTGCAACATACAAAGAAAAGAACAAAAAAAAAAAAAAACGGAATATAAAAACGATGTGTGTGGTTTTTAAAAACATGCCGACAAAGTGTTTGAAAATAAAACAAATTCACTTTCATCACTTAAGTGTCAAAAGATGAACTATAATTGTAAAAAAGCCCTGATAAAAAGAAATCCCTAAAAATTATTTGTAACAAACCAAACAGTGGGCGTTTTTTGTTTTAAAAAATAAAAAAAAAACGAAATATGATTTGCCAAGTGTCATTTCGGATATTTTAAAAAGTCATTAAAAAAGGCTGTGTAGTTGTAAATACTTACAGCCCACACACCAAGTTAATCATGTATAGCCATCATATTTTTATGTGTGTTTTTAAAGTGTATGTACAAAAACATAAGTCTACTTAACCCCTTGTCAGTTTTGGAGAGGAAGTTGTCGCACTGTCGGTTTTAATTTTTTATGCTTTACTGCCGTCTTAGACTTTAAGTCACCAAATAGTCTTGTTGATGTTTTATTGTTTTATTAACATTTTTAGATTCAGTGTACACTGTTTCCCTAAGAAACAAATTTAAGAGAAATATATTTAAATAACAAGTTATTATTTATTTTATTGAGGATATCGTAGTGACTGCTTGTTGGTAAGGAGAAGAGAAAATTGGAACTTCAATTTTCAACGAAAGGCAAAATAAATATTGTGAAGTGTTGAAAACGGTTATTAGCAGTTCATACTTTGCCAGAGCTTTGATGCTAAAGAAAACCAATTCTTGTGAAGTCGTGTTTAATGAGTTGTCTTAAGGGACTGTTTGTCGAGCTAAGTCGTATAAAACGCATGTTTTGTTAGCAAGGGATATGTGGAATGATTCTGTATCTACGTTTAAAAAGTAACAAAGTTACGTAACAAAGAATATGTACCAATATGTGACATTTTTTGAACAAGGGTTCAATCGTCACAAAATTTTCTACCACATTTGTAATAAAACTCTCTATAATAAAAATGTGTAAAAGTGAATTTGCTTATCGCAGTAGATAAACGCATAATACAACCTGGAATTTAAAATGTTCTGCAAAACATTAACTTTATCGACATATTGTTACGTTTTTCCCCCTTGATTGCAAATACCTCTGTAGCACATTATAAATTCGCTATTTTCTGTACTTCTATATGGCTTCAGCTAACACTTTTGGATCCTGCGGTCTCTTGAATCCTACTGTCTTGTATTTACGAAACATGTATTATTACAAACACAGCAATCCACGCTACTACTACCACTAGTGTGTTACTCCGGCGAGACATGAACAACTGGACGCCTTCTTTGGTAACCTAGGTCATGCACAGACCACTCATTTCGCTTTACAGCCAAGCCAGTAATCCTCTTTAGCCAAGAGCCACAACACACATCTGCCGTGCACTGCTGTTATGTTGTTACCTCTTTACGCTTACAGCTAGAGTTTTTTTCTTCTTATTGTAAAGGGCGTCTTGACATTTATCTGCTCACTAATTTATCTGCCATGGCTTCACACAATACTTGTTTTTTTTTCTTTTCCGGGAGGTTTGTTCTGCTGTTTCTTAATTTTTAATTTCATTATCTACTTAAATTATTATATTTACTGCGCACGCACTCATGTCCGAGATGGACTCAAACTCACGATCAGTTTAAAAGAACGCAACTTTACCAACGCAGCCACTGAGGTTTCTCAACTTGTGTTAGCTAATTGTCGTATTATTCCATGAACACACAAATGGTGCTGGAGTAATTTATTCACCTTTGTTTTTAACCACGCATATACGAACAATAACAAAAGGGGTTGCCAGATCCTATTTTCCTAACAATATTCTAGTCGTAGTAGAAGTATTGATTAATGATTTTGAAAGTTTATATTCAATGTAAAACAATGCTACACTGTAATCAACATTTCAGATTGAATGTCAAATGTATTTTGAAAAATTGTTACTTGTTGAATACGTGTGCAATATGTTTAAGATTCACATGGGTACAACCGCCACAATGGCACAACCAATGTGCGCTCTTAAGCCCGGGTGAAATTAATGTGACTACCAGCGCCACCAAGTAATAAGTTTAACCATAAAACATGTTTTACAAAGCTTAAGACTATCTTAACTCAGAGACTATCACAATAGTACACATTCATAACAAACAGCTACCAATGAATTACTGGTTCCCGTTGAACCAGTAGTTGGCTATAGGGTACACCTCGAAAGTAATTATTTTATAGTTTCAGGCTTTTGCAGACTCCGGTGACCAGTGTTGAATTATATAAAATAAGCAGTTACCATAACCCGCAGAGAGTTTAAAAACATGTCGCCAGTCGGGAGTCTTGCATGAAGACTTATCACTTCAAGAACATATTTGTTAACAAAACAATGATCGAGAAAGAAATCTGGTCCACGAAAACATTAACAGATTTAAGGCTTGCTTCCTATTACCTGTTAACTTAAAACATTTGCTCACATAAAGTTTGAAAAAGCAAGAGGGGGATCTTAATCACAAAATGTTTAAACTCCAATAACGATCACCATTCCGTTTTTTTTGGTATAAAATTTCATAACAAAATAATATTGCCAATGACCGTAGAAAACTCTTTCCATTGCCAAAAATCTCCTTAAAAATCTCTTTTCTTATTATTTTGTTTTTCCTTTAAATTTTCCCAAATTTCCTAATTTTCTCTTACCAACCAATTTTTTTTTGTTTTTTTTTTTTTTTTTTTTTGAAACGGTGTGTTAATACTTGGCAGTAAATATTACTTTTCTAAGTTGTCTTTTTATTACTATGCACCTGTTTTTTTCACTCAACCACTGAATGTTCACTTCTTATGCAAATGTTTCTTAATGGAAAATTTGTCATTCTCTTATATTTAACTGGCCATAAAATTTATAATTTCATGGCTTTTTTTTTATTCATTTTTCCTCTTTTTCAAATATATTTCAATGGTAGACTTGAATTTTACGAGTTCTTGTAAAAAGCATTAAATTCCAGGGATAAAAATGCGACAACATATTAAGTGCTGAAGAGAAAGGTAGTACGTGTACATTTGAAAGGAGGTATATTATTTTAAAATAAATTTTGTTAAACTTTTTATATTTTCATTAATTTAAGGTCTTAAGTGGTTTATTTATGATAATAAGAGGGAGACATGCATAAAATCCATTAAGGAAGCGTGAAAAAAGGTTTTAGGAGCAATAATTGATGACAATTTTATGCTTAAGGAGGTGACCTTTAGTCTGCTAAATAAGATTCGAAAATGTACGAGTTTGAGTACAAAGGTCATATGTACCAATTTTATTGAAGTAACGATAAAAAATGTTATATTCGAAATTTATTTTAATTAAATAATCAATTATTAAATTAAATTTTAAATGAATCTCTAAGTAGTTCAAACAATGCCGTATAACATTAACCCATTTTTTGCCACTGGTCGATTTTTCGACCACTTACTTTATTATCGTTTATCTCCAAAGATGACTGCTATTTTTTACATCGGTTTTCAAAAATATAAAATAGGTAATGAAGTTTAAAATATTTGTATTGAATTGATGTTTTAAAGGCTTAAAAAAATTTTTTGGTATGAGGGTAAAAAATAGATCTTTTTTTACACAATTTTTCAATCTAAAAAAGCAAGCGCGGGGAGTTTGATCAGTTACTCGATGACCAACAAGAAATACTGTTGGTGCGTTAGAACGATAATTCTGTCGTTAATGTTATTACTAATAACTCCACAGTTAAACCAATGACAAATGCTAAACGGTTTTGCCGAAAACAAAAAAAGATTATCACTATTCCACAGCCAAAAGTGATTCAAGAGTATAACAATGGAATGGGAGGTTTTGACGTTCATGACAATGCCGTGGCTAATTATCGCATCTGCATTAAAGGAAAGAAGTGGTGGTGGCTAATATGGACTAATGCTTTAGGTAACGCAATGGTCAATGCATGGAAGATTCACTAAATAATGGCAACGCTCCAAAAGACAAAACCTCTTTCACAAATTGATTTTCGGTTCGAATTTACTACACATTTGCTTAAATATGATGCGGAGATCAACAGCTGGGATTCCGATTCATTACCAAATCATCCCAAGAATAGCAAAAAGGAACATCTGATTATAAAAAAAACTGAAGATAAATATTGTCGCTGCAAACTCTGTAAAAACACACCATTTTTACCAGCCAGAAGTATAATATATACTTAAATACAAAATACTTTCATGAGTACCATAAAGATTTAAAAAAAATTTATAAAATATATTTTATTTTTGTCGTTAAATCAATTTAAATAAAGCCTAAGGCAATACTTTTTTACAAAAAAATTTTTTTTAATTTTATTTTGACGGCTTTTTTTTTAAATTTTATTTTGACGGCTTTCAGCCAGTGGTCGATTTTTAGACCAATCCTTAATTGGAGTCTCTAAATCATCACCATACCAGGGTTTCAAAAAATTCCTGCTCTTTGTGGTAGCGGCCAATAATGGGTTAATAAAATATTTGCTAACTTAAATATCATTGGATAAGCCTGGGTAGTAATAAAGGAAATAATTATAAATTTAACTATTTAAGTTATTTATTTATATTTTTATTTATTTTATAAATTAAATTCTTTTTTTTATTATTTATCTTTCAAGAAAGCAAGTATTATTTGACACTATTAAAATATTCTGCAGCAGTTGCTTGATATCTACATCATCATCAATATTCCTTGAATCTATCAAATTTGACGTTGTAAGCATCACACATTTAAACAACCAATGTTGCAAATAAAAATACGAAGTTTCCACACAAGCATTTTTCTTTTTTGCAAGGAATACATTTTTGACGCGAAAAATAACAAAAAATAAAAAAAAAATTCTCCCTTAAAAGAATGTATGTTTTATATAGTAAATTTAATTTTTAAACCAACAAAAACTACTATTTCTAATCAAAAAGTAGCTTTTTTCATTAAGCAATCGCTTTTTTTCACCGAAAATTTTTTACCAAAAAATGACTTTTTCGCCAAAAACTAACTTTTTTTTCATCAAAGTAGAATTTTGTCATCAACCATTACTTTCTCTGCAAAAAGTTACTTTTTCAACAAAAATTTTTTTAATAAAAATTTATTTGCTTACTAACAAACAGCTTTTCTCATCAAACCGTAACATAAGCCATAAAAAAAATCTCTTTTTATCAGAAATTTACTTTTCCCGTCAAAAATTATCTTGTTTGATTAAGTAATTGTTTTTCATCAAAACGAGTCATTTTTATCAAATTGTTTTCATCAAAAAATTTATTTATTTCGCTATCAAAAATTACCTATGAAATATTACTTTGTTCATTAAAAAATTGAATCTTTCATCAGCAAGACTTATTATTTTTCATCAAAAAAATTATTGCCTCGCTAAAGGCAAGTGTTTTCAACTAAAATTTTTAATTTAATTTTTAAATAACTTTTTTTTTATATTTTATATTCACATTAAAAAATTACTTTCAGCATTAAAAATTTTTCTTTTCCATCAACAATTTATTTTCGTTTTTAAAAGTAAGTTCTAATCATGTAAAAATTACTTTTTCATCAAAAAATAACTTTTTTCATCAAAATGTTACCTTTTCAATGTTAAGTAACTTTTGTCATAAAGAAGTAACATTTTAATAGAATTCTTTTTTTTTTATAATAACAGACACTTTTTCAACAAAAAGTTTCTTTTTCAATAAAAAATTCAATTTCTTGTACCAGAAAAATACTTTTTCATCAAAAAAATTTATTTTGCCTAAAAAAGTATTTTTTTTTTTTTTTTGGTTAAAAAAATAAATCAATCTTTACATCAAAAAAAAAACTATTTATTCTTCAAAAAATCACATTTTTATAAATAAAAAATTACCTATTTATATAAAATAGGCTTTTTTGTTTTTATTAAGCGGTAAAATTTTTTATTTAAAAAAATATCTTTTTGTAAAAACTTAAGATTTTAATCAAAAATAATTTTTTTTATCAACAAAAAAAATCACTTCACTACAAACTGACAATTTTCATCAAAAAATTAATAAAATAAAGTGTTTATTTTCTTAAAAAAAATTTCTTCTTTAATAAAATTAGGACTTTTCTTTAAAAAAAGTTCAAGTAAATTTGTTTTCCAGAAAGCAAATATTTAATATGTTAAAAAAAGATTTATTGCAAGAGAAATAAATTTTAAATCTAAAATAATAATAAGTTTTTGATTAAAATCAAATTTTATGTTCAAATATAATTTTTTTCTTTAAATTTATTTTAAGCCGATACCTTTTGATCAAATGGACGGAAAACTGTTTTCGTCAACTTCTCAAATGCTAGAAAATAATAAGTATGTGAGTGTGTGAAAGCCCTTTTACGTTTTCGTACATGCTTTTACTCAATCTTATAGAAAATAGAAGCACGTAGATCTTGCTGTAAATTTAGTAACACTTTTATTTAGATGTACTTCGATTAAGCGTGAGAAATTTTATTAAGAGAAGATCTTTGAAAATTCATGCTTTGGGGCTTGTTTAGCTTAAAACCAAAAGAAAAACACAAACATATTACATCGTTGTTTTTTGTTTGGCGTTAACATCAAAACAAAAATTTTAATGAATTATTACAAACTCAACACATAAGCAGACATAAAAAAATTCTTGCAATTCACTGATTTTGAGCGGCTTCTTGTAAGAAAAAAAGGCTAGAGAAATAACATTCCCACATTATTAACTAATTTGCTAAGGTTATTGTTGCCAAATTACAAGAAAAAAAAATAAAAAATAGGACAAACATGGACATGGGCAAAAAGAATATAAAAATTGCTAATTGTTATTATGTTGTTGTTATTAAATAAAACAAAAAGAAACATTAAAAAAAGTATTTTAAAAAAGAACTTTAGTACTTTAAGTTTTTTACTTACAGTTTGTCCTGGTTACAATAGACATAATAACCACCAACCAAAATGACAAACTACCGCCTTTTAACTGCTTTTAATACGATTTTAAAGCCGCTGTATTGTGTTGTGTTTGTATAACAAAAAATAATTAAACATTGTTTCTGTTGTTTACAAAAATCCAAAAAAAAAAATATATTTTAAATAGCTGATAAAACAATAAACTGTTTTGTGTCATTTATGTAGCATCATTCTCCTGATCATCACCAACCACCAACATGATCATGTGATCTTTCATTTGTAACATTTAAAAGTGTCAGTAGGTTGTGTGTGTGTGTGGTATTCTTGCTTTTTATTATTCTTCTTCAAGAAATTTTCTAATGTACATATTTACAATGGGAAGATTTGTTCTTTTCGTAATTTGACAGTTATTTGCCTTTAAGTCTAGAACAATTGAAGAAAAGAACAATTTAAAGCTATTGTTGGTTTTGAAAATAGAAGAAAAAAAATACCGCTCCCTAAAGAAAAATCACTCTCACAAAATGTCACACACGATGCTGGTAGTGTACAGCATTAAACATTTTGGTTTTATAGAAACTTTCATTCCCAAGAGGGCTAGTAAATGGTAAGGTGGTCGAGTAGAGAGTTTTGTGGGAAAGCTAACATTAATAGATAATAGTTTTTGAAATAAATTTGACTGAAGAGTATAAACATGTCTAGTTAATGATTTGCAATTTATAAACTGTTAAATAAAAATGCTCACTTTCCATATTTATTCGAATTGTATTTTGTTTGTAGAAGCGCTTTATTCTTGATCAATCTAACATCTTATGAACTTAAATATTGACCACATTTTTGTTTAAAGCAGCTTCTAAAAACTTAGCTAATTTTACTTCGAATAAGAATTTAAAAATTTATTTAATTGAGGTTCCCTCAATAAGGAGGAATGGATCTTGATTGATCATATTTATGTTCTATAACTTATTTTTAAAAAATGGCTCTTGCAGGTTACAGCATTAAGCTCTTAACTTACAGATAGAAAGATTAGTCATTCAGGGTTCAGTAAAAACTCATTCAATATTTAAGTAAGCGAAAACCCTAAAAATAATCTTTACGTAGAGTGTTTTTGATAAAATTCACTTTGATAGTACATTATGCCTCTGTCGTAATAGAGTAGATTTCAAATCGCTTTTATTGCTGATTTTCAATTCAAAATTTTTGAAACTATGTCTGATCGTTTGGCAAATTTAAAGTTTCTCTAGCTGAAAAAACAACTTCAGGTAATAATAGAAAGATTAGAGCCTGTATTTTGACGAAGAGTCACCTAAATATCTTCATTTTATCTGATTACAGTGATGAAGATTCGGTGACAGTGGCATAGGAGACAAAGGAATCCGCGATGTCGATTTCTTCCACCTCTTCAGGAGGATGACTAGAGCGGCGAAGGCGAAGGACGCAACTATCATCATAGGCGCCGACGCGAATGTTACATTATAATCTAGTAGTGGCGAATATGGGATCTGAACTAACTTTCGTAATATCAAACAGGTACGAGGTGCTAGCCAGCACGCTTGTTGATGCACACCATGCGTTCTGGATTGAGGACTGAAAAGTCTCCCAAGACTGTTTCATCTTTTCTATTGTGAACGGATGGTGTTTATGTTAACAGATGCAAGACGAACTTCGAGGATCAGAACACGATCCTTATGGATACATTGGACTATCCCATCGTCCTCAGGGACACGGGGGATATTGAAGACGCTGTGAGCAGACTTACCAACGCTTTTAAGAAGGGTCTTGCATACCATTAGTGCAACGTACAATCCGCAGACCACCGTGGTGGTCCACGGAAATAGCCGCGTCTCGTAGAGCTTGCCGCAGAACTTTAAATGAAGCAAAGAGAACGGGAAACTGGCCACTCTATAAGACTTCTTTGAAAAAGTTTAAAAATCAGGTAAGGAACGCAAAGCGCAGATCATGGAAGGCCTTCTACAGTGGGATAGTGGGCTCTTCAAAGACGAGCAGGCTGCGTAAAATACTTGCAAAGCATCTGTCAATTCCAGGGTACATTCGGAAAGCTGACGGCACTTTAACAATCAGTGCACGAGAGTCACTGGGGTTCCTTTTGGGTACACCTTTCCCAGGTTGTCACTCGGCAATAGGAAATGCAGTATGAATCTGTAAGGATGGACAGTGTTGAAAACTCTGTACATATAGATACGGATAGACTACACTGGGCCATTAAGACTTTCCATCCATACAGGTCTCCGTGCCCGGATGGGATTATTCCGGCCGATCTTCTGGAAAGTTTGGATCTGGTCACCCCATGGCTCTTACGACTGTACCGGGCCTGCCTCTCTTGGTCCTACATTCCGGATCAATGGAGGAGGTGCAACGTGGTCACGTATCCGCAGCTGAGAGGAAAATTACTTATTCCCTCTTTAGGTTTAAAAAACATACTGTAGCAGATAAACAAGAAAATCTCAAAATAATGAAAGTTAAAAATCCTCTACATTATTCAAAGAAAAGATGAGACCCAAGCTTACGATGTTATTGTTCACGGTACAAAAGATCTTTAACAAAAAGAAACAGGACCTTATCTTCCCTTTTAGGTATCCATGTATATCCACTATCGCATTTCTATAAAAAGTAGTGAAGTGTATTCGTACCATGCCTCCCAGGGCATGTCCTTGTTTTCTATTTTCAGTACCCAGAGGATCTTTGTCAATAAGCAAAAAGTTCTCTTTTTCATTATGTCACTTCTGTTTTCGAGGTATTTTTTATTGCAAAAAATACACTTCCTGGAAAGCTCTTATAGAGTTTTTTCTTTTAATTCTTAGCTTAAAAAGTCACCTTCATTTTCTCTAATAAAATCTATCTTAAATCTTACATAGTTTATCACAATAATTACCAAGAAAATAATTTTAAATTTAATGAAATAGAAAAAAATTCAATAAGACAAGTGCGAGCTGACGAAAAGGTAATATCATTGATTTTAGATGAAGATATGCTTTCAGGCATAAAAATACTCTCATTGTTTATTATTAAGCCTATTTAAACGAGAATCAGAAAGGTGATAACTACTGGTCTTCAACCTTTAATGACTGAGAGACGAATGTAATCCATAGTATGGATATCCTATTTAAGAGGAGGTCATACCTCTTCTATATTAAAAGCTATACTTTCAGATAAAACGTATAAAAAAAAATCTTGATACTTTCGTCAATGTTTAAATTCTATTTATTTAAAGGGGAAACTTCGGACATTTTTGATCTAAAATTATTTCTACACTCTAGAATTAGAGAATAAACCAATTTGTTCTTCTAATTGACACCTTGCTTATCATTACAAAAATAATAATTCTGCTTAACACACACATACACACACTCTACTGTTGTTTGCTAAAAAGTAAAGTAAATGATCTAACGCTCCATTGATTTTAAATACTTTGTTTTTTACTAAATTTTTTTGGATCATTTCTAGTTTAACTCCTCCTTAATTGTTGTTCTAACAATTTTAATAAAAATTTTATTGTTTTCTTACATAAACATCTTTTCGATTGCCTGGGTATTTGTGTGTGTTTGTTTGCCAGTTATTTATTGCATCACTAAAATAAAATCGCCGCTTCAAAGAAGATGAAAAGAAAAAAACATTAAAATCTTTTAAAATATGCCGCTTTTATAACTACTTCTTCTACTGTAAGAAGAGTTAAGTTGTTGCTGTTGGTCTTTTTATGTAAAAATTTTGCTACTTTAGTTCGACTCACCTTTTACTGTGTTTTTTTTTTTTTTTTTTTGTTTCTTATACCTTTTATACTCTATTGGCCTACAGGTTAGTTACCAGTTCTTGTTTTTTTTTTTTGCTTCTTTTTTACTTTCATTATTTAAATGCTTGTTTGTCGGTGGTTCGTTTTATTATTATTTTTTCTTTGATTCTTTTCAATTTGAAAATCATTTAGCTTATGTGCAATTGTTTTAAGTTGTTGGTGTTATTGTTTTGATTGTTTATAACAATGTAGTTTTAAGTGTTTGTATGGCTCAGGTTTCTTCTTTCGATTGTTTAGTTTTTGCTAGGGATTAGTTATGGCATTAATACCAATATTAATTGTCTAATACAGTGTTTAAGCCATTATAATGCCAAATAATTGAGCGTATGGGAAATGGCAATAAAATGAGTGTGTGTGGTCCTCGGTTTCTATTAGGAAAAGAATGGTGCATTTGTTTTTGTGCAAAAAACATTAGCTTTCTAATATAACAATGCTTCAAAGAGTTTTATTAACATTTGCTCAGTGGCTTAAAAGTATTTAAATTCAGGATTTTCAAATGTTTTTATAATTTGCAACCCTTTCACTAAATAAATTAACAAGCTCTGAAATTTAACAACAAACTCCCAATTTTCATTAAAACTGCGAAGTCAAGTCATAGTGTCCAAGGACCATGGAGTTTCTGTCGCTTTCAAAAGTTATATAATTTTCTTTGATATTATGTTGCTCTGTAAAACGCCATAGTGTCCATGGACATTGTGTCATTTTTAATACGGACATAGTGTCACTTTTGAAGTGTCATAGTGCCTGCACTTAACACAGCTACGGTTTTGCTTACCTAAGGTTACCTTAATAGCATCTAGGACAAGCATATGTACAGTTTTTGTCGACTTAACGTAACCTCTTTGTTAAAAATTTAGAATCTGAAGGAGTCTTATTAGAATTCTTTTACAGTTCCTCGATTTTGCTGCTGTACGCTTGTTGGCTTATTCTTCACAGGACCACAAAACACTAATTTGGACACAAAATTTTCAAGAGAAAAATAAAAATTACGACCATGTTAAAAGGAAGCAATTATTTTTTTATGATATCCCATGTTCATTATCAAGTATTTTGCTGGTCAACAACTCTCCACGGGGGTTAAGTTTTTTTCATAAAAAAAAATGAATAGAACCAAAAAAAGATATTAAGTTTAATGAAAGAGGAATGTTAACAAGTTGTACTTAAAAAAAAATTACTTGGATAGTGAATTTAATATTTTACCATCCCACAATCCATTGAAAGTCCCATAATGTTTAATGTTAATGTTCAACACGCTAAAAATACTTTGAAATCCCTTAAAAAATTTAAAAACTGCCTTAAAAACATAATTAAAATTAAAGACAACAATATCCGTTGCTCATGGAAATTCTCATTTTTAAAGTGGTTTTTTGACGCACAAATCACTTAATTTTTAGAGTTTTTTTTAATATTAAAACGTGAGTTCGTCTTGACAGTTAATTTTATTTTATTACGAGGGCTTTACTGAAAACTTGCCCAGACCTAAGAAGAAACATTTCTTTAGTGCCCAGTTCCATTCCTATAGTTAACACTAATACACACCAAACTAAATTAGCTCGTCAAGGATAACGTTGCCTTGTGCAGCTTTTACGCTGAAATATCAAAAAATACCGGGTCAAAATTCGGTTATAAACAGAAATTTTAAATTATCTTGTTATATAAAATCCACTCAATAGAAGTCAATACATATAAAATAAAATAAATTTGTCCATTTGTTTGTTTGTGCTTTAATCAAGGCTAAGCCACTAAACCGATTTAATTTAAATTTAAAACTTGGGTAGATATTTGTCCTCATGGTAAAATGGAGTATTTATATTTTCAAATAGTGCACCAGGAGGGGAAGAAAGAGAAAAAGCGGACCCTTTTATTCTTCTGAAGGAATTTAAACATTTAAAACTTTAACGAAGAAAATGTATTCTAAATCAGAACCAAGGTACTGAGAGGCCTCCTCACAAAATTATATTCAAATCCATCCAGCAGTTTTTAGGTGGTACAAACAATTTAGTGTCGCTAACAACACCTTTTAGAGTAAAATATAAATTTATCTCTACTTTTCTGCAAAAATATTTTTAAAAATCAATTGAGCATGTTAATTTCTGTTTTAATTTTTACAAGAATTTTTTTTGAAGTACTTAAAGGCAGATGATGTAATTGTTTGTAATTATTCTCATTAAAAAAGTACATGTGATCCCAATCTTTAGACAATTGAAAAAGATTTGTATACAAATCTTTGGTAAAAAATTTTTTTAGCAGCTTAAACCAGCTACTGCTGGCAAAAGAGCAGCTAAATTCCATACTCATCAAAAAATAAAATATAACAAAAAAAAGAAACATTCGTCCATGCCCAATTTGAATTTTATACGCATAAATGATTTTTACTAATTTGTATTTGTTTGATCTTTAATTTTTGCATTTGTGTGTTTTGTTTGTTTTTTTTTTTTTTTTTTGTTTTGTTTTGTTTTCAAAGGACATTTCATTTGACACCCTTAAATTATATACGCATTTCAAATGGAAATCCTGCTTTTTTAATGTATATTTTCTTTTTTCACTTCTTTTTATTCAGTTGTTTTTAACAAGTTTGTTCTGCTCAACTGATATTCTTTACTCTCAATCTTGGTGTTCACTCTCATTTTTTCTTAAATTCCTTTGAGACAATTTTTTCTTAAAATTGTCAACTTACAGATTTTACTTGCACCAGTCCGTTGAAAATTTTGTTCGTCACATTTCATTTAAACGATTTTAAACGGTATTTGTTAACTCCTGTTTGATTAGCCCCTTTTAAGGAATCATCATTTATGGGCATATTTTTTTTTTAGTGCATCATATGCGTACATATGTGTGATTGTAGTATCTCTTTGGCTGTGTTTCACAGCCTGTGTAACTAATTTGTTAATTGTTTGTATAATATGTTGTTGGTCTGTTCGGCTGCTGGTTCGTTTGGCTTGATTGTTAATTGTTTGTTTCTAGTTCTTTTACTTGTTTGCTTTTATGAACATGTCAACTCTTGTTAATCCTGTTCCAATTTGATGTGTAACCAATTGCGTATTATAATTTTCTTTAAATTTGTTTAAGTTTTTAATAAGAAAATTTCAATTTTTTTCTATCAATTATTTAAGGCGTCCAGGTGTATGTTTTTGTATATTGTATCGCACTTGTTTATTGTTTTATGGAATGGCTGTTGTGGTTTTATAGCTTTAATTTCCGTTAATTATAACGAAAAGTGAAAAGCAGATGTTTGAGGGAATTTCAAAATATAAATAGAATAAATCAATAAAGCAATTGAATTTTATTTATATGAGAATAAGCAATTTGAAGGATCTAGAAATATATCCATTTTAATTTTTTCTTAAGGTAAATAATGTAAAGGTTGATTACCTTACAAGTCCAAAAGGGTTTGGGAGAAACTTATTTACAACTAAGAAAAAATTATTTTCAGAACTAAAAATATAACTAAAAGTTTAAAGGTTTTTCTTATATAAAATCTTTCAAATATTTACGAAAAACTTTATTTCCCATTACGTCATTGTATGTTTGTAATACACAGCGCAAATGTTTTAAATCTAGAAAAAATTTACAACCGTATCGTCAAATTTACAAATTTTAACGCTTATTAAATGACAAATAGTTATGCGTAGTGTGCAAATGAATGCTTTAGGTTCCGCTACAATATATCCTTAGTAACGCTGGCATAATGTTGTTGGCTAATTGTCTAATGATTCGCATGCGGTTACTCACCAACAGAAGCATTGCTGTCACAACACAGCTCTTGGTTTGATTAAAATATTTGATTAATTGCAAGCATTGCAGGGCACGTGATTTTTTGTGGTGACTTCTTTTTATTTTTTTAAAATTAAATCAATTAAAAAATAATTTATTTATTTATTTTAAATAAAATAATATTTTTTACCTTAAAAGGAATTTATTTAATAAGTTTCTTTAAAATTTAATTTTAGTTCAGCTTATGTTCACTTATATTTCAATTTGTATTAAATTTAAAAGAAAAAAAAAATTCAAATATTAGCAGACAATTTCATTCATTTATTCACATTAGACAATTTCAGGATCGCTACATCCGTTGTCAGCATTTTCTGCACCCACCGACCTCTTGTTGTGTACATTTTTAAAGTAATAGTGAACAATTTTTAATTCGTTTTGAGTTCAAGTGGCAATTGCGTAATTTTCAAAGTCAGTATTAAAACAGGAAAATAATAATTTTTTATGGTATTGCTGATCAATTAATTTTAGTCTTTGCATTATAATTTTTGACTTTAAAATAATCAAAACAAATCGATTAAGATATTAAAAGAACTTTTAACTAAAGCAACATGTGCTGAAGTTTGAATGTGTGAATAAAATTTTTAATAGCTCTAAATGTTGTTCTAAATTAACCTTGGAAAAGGCTAAACAACAATTTAAATATTAAATAAAAAATTTAATAAAAAATTTAAGATGATTAAGCTTAGTTAATTAAATAATATTTACAAGAACTTTAAAACTAAATTTACAAGCATTTCCTCATACTGTGTTAGAATATTATAATCGTTTTTGTAATTAATTATTATTTTCTTTTAATTAAAAGGGCTTTTTTAGTTATAAATAAAACTTAAGTATTAAATTTTAGATAAATCTTCAATTAATGCTGTAAATCATTAATCAATATAAAATAAATTTTGTTTAATCATTTATTAAACTAAAAAACAAGTCAATTAAATACAATTTTTTTTTAATTTATTGCGTTGCTGTTAACCAGAGTTTAGCACATATGAAACATGTTATAAACATCAACAATATAGCAGACTCAGAAACTGTTCTAGATTTTTCTGTTTATCATACTTTATTTTTTCTTTATATAAATATTCGAATGCTCATTGAGTACAATAATGAATTAAGGTGTGGTCAAATATTTGACCAAAAAGCGTAACCATTATTTTTAAAAATGTTTATTCAATCTTTCCTAATACGTCTCATTACGAATGTCTATTTATAATATAATAAAAATTATACTTTACCTTTTGTATTCAGAAAGATTTCATATTTCTCAAGTATTTCAGAAGAACAAGTATTTTAAGTTATAAATATATTATTTAAAATAAACAGCTGTAATTATCTAGACCAATGAACTGAAAAATTGGCTCGCTAGCAAGTGTTTTGTTAAAATAAAATTATATTTTTTTCTATGTATTGACTAATTTAAAAAGATGTCTGCACAAGTTTGGCACAAAGTCTTCTACGTATTTATGGCGCTGTTAAAAGTCTTAGTTTAAAGACGTCAGTTTTATTTTTAAACTAGCAGTGCCAACGACTTCGCCCGCGTTCCACTTATAATTTTCTTAAAATTAAAATTTAGAAAAAAACTGTTTTTAATCATTTGTTGTAGAATTCCGTAAACTTTCCATCAACAAAAATATAATGTACTGACAGTTGTTCTATTACCATTATAAAGGTAAAATTGGGTGCTTTCACCTTTGTATCTCTAGTTCCTCTACGAAATGATATATTTTGATGATAAAAAAAGTATTCTATATTTGAACCAAGTTCCTAAAGGACATTTTCACAAGTTCCTAAAGGACATTTTCAAACCTGTGAGGCAGTTTTTACGTGATGCTAACACAGACAGACGAAATTCCAAAAATAGATATTTTGTATTTCATATCGATTATTATCTACACCAACATCAAAATCTTAAAAAAATATTTCAGGTAAAGAAATGAACCATTTACTGTTTCATTATGTCTATAGATTAGTTATATTTTTTTCTTGTAAAACTTGTATTAACGGCATTTCCAAAAATTTGATAGGAAATTCTTTTTGTTTCAACGCAGAACACTATTCTTCGCTTTTTAAGCTTAGGTATTGAAAAAAGTATCGGTGATATGAACACTAAAAATAGTCCCGATATTGACAGATCTAGTAATCAATATTTGCAGAGCTGCCAATAATGCTGTCCTGCAGAAGGTTTATTTATTTTGCGTGTCGGAAAGTATCACCTTTAGATCAAGCATAAGAAAGCTAATTGAAAAACAATTTATAACTTTTTTATATCGAGAAAGGGTGTATTTCGAACCATTAGGTATGAACCAGTAGACAAATCATAGCTTAGTAACTATGGGATAATGTTTTAGACAATTGCTAACGATACTGTTGGTACAAGGGTATATGAAAGCCCCCAAAATAGCATCCAGATAATTACAGGGCTACTCACTGGTTTTCGTAAAGTAATTGAAGACATGGATAATAAAGCATGATGAGCAATATCGTACGCACGCAAAATTTATCTTGTAAAGTGACTAAGGCTTTCTTATTCTTATTATTTAAAAGTGAATTCCGGCACAGACAGAAATAAACAGATATGAGTAAACTGTGTTGTTGAAAAACTGTTTCAGAAGGAGGTTGGTTTCTTCGTATTAAAACTTTGTAAAAATAAAAATGTTTCAAAATAAAATTCTACAAATGATCACTGCTGCTTCGTGGTAGAAGAAAACTTCGAACATTTAGGAAGGTTTGAACGTGCCATTGATTGAAACATAAACTGAAACGCATTGTTCTCTTGGTCAAACTTTAAAAATATTACTTCGAAATCAATAACAGCAACTTTGAAAATTTTCTTATTTTAACAATTACTAATTATAATTAAAGGAGCCTTGATGGGTGTAAGATTCGAACAAAAAAAAAAAAAAAAAAAAAAAATTTGGAAAAAATCCTACACAGAAAAAAGTCTTAATTGTTATTAAAGATTTTATTATAAATTAATGTTTTATTAAATTATGTTTTTAAAATTGTAGAATCTTCGCAATATTAATTAATTATGTTTAACAATTGATTTTACAATTTATTTAATAAAAAAATCGTTGTTTTTCTATTTTGAAATAAATCAATTTATAAATTAATTTTTTATATATTTTTTTCAAATAAAAATTTAATTAATCCAATTAAAAATTTCATTCAATTTTTGTCTGAAAACAAACAAAAATTTTAATAGGAGCAAAAATATCTTATATATGTGATTGTGTAGATCATTACACAATTACAGCTAGAGCTTTTTACATATACAAGCTTCTTAGCTAGGAAGCGAGTTCTACCTAAATTATATAGCGCCATAAAATAGTCAAACGACCAATAAAACATACTGGATAAGAAAATTAATAAGTAACGAGAGTGCGAAAAAATGCTTGGGTATTAGAAACGAAATTTCGTAATAGCATAAGGGCTTATTCTATTATAGTAACGATAGAATAGCGTATATATCTGCTTTGAAGTGTTAGTAGTTGGAAATCCTACGAAGAAAAACCTTCATTGGCATGCAAACTATTATACTTTAGTGATTATTGTGTGCAATTTTAGTTGGTTAGTTAGTTTCTAAAAATCAACACACTTAACATTTTTTTATATACTTAAAGAAGGTGTATGTTTTGTCTATTAAGTAACCACGAATTTTTATGCGTTAAAATGTCGATGATTTTTAACACTAAATCACAGCAGAGACGACTGTCCCATCGTCACACATCAGTATTTAAGCATACAAAATTAAGTCTTACGAGCAGTTGGTTCCTGTTTTAAATTGGCTTAAGATACTCAAATAAATATACAAGTGATAATACATAATACGTAAGAGATTAAATTTAAAACAGACTTATCTTCTTCATACTTTACATTTGGTTACAACGCATTTGAGCAAAAAAAACCCAGCTTAAGCGTTTAAAATTATATTAAACACGGTGTTATTTTTGCTGTAATTATTGAAAATTTTACAATTTCACGCCAATGAAATCATCATCGTAATCATAATTACAATACTGGTTCAAAAAAAAAAAAAAAAAAAAAAAAAAAAAAAAAAAAAACCTATTGAAAAACATATTTTTATAAACCATGAAAAGCCCAAATTGCAGGTGTAACTCTGTTTAACAAAATTTAACTATAAACAGCCGCTTTAATAATTTTGCATCATTAAAGGGAAACATTTTTGCAAAAACTGTTTTAAGTTGCTGCTTTATTTTTACGATAACAGACACAGGGTTTTTTTTTCATAAATTTAACATGCTTAATTTATTTATAATTACATTAATACTTAAAGATTGTTAAAGTAGTACATGCTGATGATTGAACAAGGGAGAATATGATGACGAGGATTATGAATTGCGGTTGAGATAAAGAAGAATTGTGTGTGAAATATGAAAAAGAGTTGAGGGTTCATGTTTTAAGGGCAGGCTTAAAGCTCAAGGTGTTTACAGGCTGAAACTGTGAAGGTGTTAAGTTGAAACATGCATATTAAGGAAGTATGAAACGAAATAAACAAAAAAAAAAAAAAAAAAAGAAGACGTCAGTGGAATTTAAGAAATAACATATTTTTTCTTAAACTTAATTAAGATCATTGTAATTAATATTAAAAATAAATAGCTTGATTTTTCTGTATGCCTACGACTTCGTCAGTGTGCCATTTCTAATTTTCCTCAAACTCAAATTTAGAACATTTATTTTAAATATTTTCAGTAGGGTTCTGTAAACAGTGTTACAAATTTTTCATCTACAAATATAAAATGTCTGACAGCTTTAAACTGTATTGGGTTCTATTTCATACAAATTTTTAATATGTATCACATTTCTTTATACATCATCTTACAGTGAAACAAGTCAATTTAAAGTTCAAACTATAAGAATATAATACGTCTCATATAGAGATAGAGATAATAATTGGATTTAAAGGACAAATTTGGTAGCAAAGTTTATATTACAATCAATGACACATTGCCCTTTAAAATGTGGAAATGTCTGCTAGAACAACGATAAAAAAATTTTTTCCCTGACTTAAAATGCCGCACTTACTTATTTACCTCACAAATCACGAAATAATCTAAGACAAAAAAAAAAAATACACAGCCATCACAGTAAGGCAAAAATATTGTCATATGCCCACTACAAGAGCTGAGGGATCTCTACTATCTTTTACATGACTGATTTCATATGATTGCGAATACTACAAACAGCCACTAAGTAATTTTGAAAAGTAATAAACTGAGAAAAACTTTTTAAAAAATAAAGCCAATCATATTAAAATATAATTGGCCTTTATGCTAAAAAAATGGCTTGGATGCCTTTGCGTCAATACGATTAAACATTTCAATACCTAGAAAATTAGGCAGACCTTTAAGTATAACAATTTACGGATTTGGTTTATTAAGTTAATTGGATTTGTTCTGTTATTAAATATTGTACTAATCAAAACGTGGCTTGAAAATAATGTTCTTACATCGAAAGCGCTCGCCAAACTTACCAAATAAGGAGCCAGTGACAACAGTCTTCACCGAAAGATATGACAACAGATTTGGTTAACATATTAATTTTTGAAAATTTCATTTTTAAAATTACCACTTTAAAAAAAATCGTTCAATTTTCGATTTTTATTGAGTTTTCAAATTTATGTTAAACTGTCGAACTTTAAATAAAAAATTAAATTGTGAAGTTTATTTTTGGAAAAAATAAATATTTACACATGAAATATTTTTGATACTTAAGAGTGTAAGTTTTCAAGCTTTTAAGTAACGATTTTTTGCTAAATTAATTTTATTATTATTATATATTTTGATGAAGCATAGATTTTTGTTCCTTATTTAATTTTTTTGTTTAATTTTCTATTTGTTGAAGTATCGATTTTTTCAATAAAAAATAAATTTGACTTAAATTTGAATTTTTGATTCAATTTCGCTTTATTGTACTGCATCCGTATTAAAAGGATACAAAATGTAACCCTATTGTTTTTTTATAATGTCTCTCAGATAGATGGTCGGTACTCCTAGACCATGAGAGGTAGACTTTTGAAATATTTACCTAAGGTGCATTATTAACTGTAACAAGCAGACCCTATAAATTTTGGACAGTGTATGCTAAAGTATGGCAAAAATTATTAAAAAAAATACAATTTTGTGTTAAAGGGTATTTTAACAGTAGCGTGATTTTTCTGTACCTGATATTTATTTTAAATATTATCTTAAGTATAGGTAGTTTTATGTCAGCTTTAAAAGCAGGTAAAAAATTCAACCGTGGTAGCCAGACAATTGTAATTTACCTAGAATATTTATGTTATATTCGCTATAAAAATAACAGTAAATTGTAAAACTAAACGGTGTTTCTATAGAGGCTATGATTTTGACGAATAAGGCTTTATCTTTTAAACAAATACTAATGGGGTATCGGCTATAAATAAATTAAACAGGGGGTGTTCCCATGACATTTGCACTTATATTTGCTTATATAATAATAAATAATAATAAAAAAATTAGAAGAGGTCCATTTATGATACCGAACCTTTCGTATTTAATACTATTGAAAACCCGATTTTTTTAATGAAACATCGAGTTTTTAATAAATTTTTTATTTCTTAGTTTTTTCATTTCTATGGGTTTCGATCTTTTGTAAAGGAACGATTTTTTTTTTGTCTGAGGAGCTTCGGTATTTTAGGGAGTTGTTTTTTTGTTTTGGTTGATGAAGTTTCACAGTGTTTCTTTATATATTCTTTTTTTTGTTTAACGTATTTAGAATTTTGGATAGAAATATATTTTTTGTTTAATTCAAAATTTTGATGTCTAATAAAATTTTTGTGATTCAGTATATAAGAAATCTATGCAGTTCTTAGTGATAATTTTGAAAATATCAAACAAGATAAGTATATAAATCTTTTCGACATTTGGTGATGGTTATGTTATTGCAGTTAAAACCTTAAAACCATAAATAATTATAATATTTCACAACTTATCAGTCTTTAAAATTTGTTTTATAATTTCCAATTCTAAAGGTTCTCCCTTTTACTAAATTTTTATTTGTGCACAAATTTATTTATTTCCAGGAATTTTTTTTTTAATATTTTATTACTGCAAAAACTAATAAAAACCAATTTTCACTCAATTTATTTAAAGTTATTTACGCTTATCAAGTCTTTATATGAAATAAAAGAAAAACATTAACATGACATTTGTCCAGCTTAACATCTGTAGCTGCTAAATGGACAATTTAAGAAAAAATAAAAACTGGACCTTAAATGATCGTTTCGTTAAGCTTAAATGATTGCAAAAAGAAATGACAGTGATGACAGTGACGATATGAGTATTCAGACAATGAACAGCAGCAGCCAGCGAAGCAGTTGTTGCAGTTTTCTTCAATAGCCACCAGGTGGGTGTACTAAATGACCATCATATACATGATCATTTCATAAATTTCTAAAGAGAACTATTTCATTCTCTGTCCCTGTTTTTTGGTGTAACGAATTTAGCTTAAAAAAAATGATCACAAAATTTTGATAATAATGCAAAATCTGTGCAGGGGAAAAAAAATACTGAACACACGTTTTAAATTAGTTACGCTTACGCATAAAATAAACAGGAGACTAAAGTTAGACTTACACATACCGCAAAAGAATAGAGGGTGTGCGTGTTTAACTGTGTGAATTCAACTTTGGCAGCAGGCATAACTAACTAGAGCAGCGCTATAGCTTGTTGTTTTTGTTTGTTGTATTATAAACTATGACGCTTGTGCAGCTACTACACAAACTACTGTTCTAAAGCACACGTTTGGCCCTTTTAAATGTTAAAATATTTTATTTTTCCTTGAAGGTGTTAAGAAATTTTCACGGTCATAAACAATTGTAAAATGTTCCATTTTCTGTTTAAATGATCGTTAATATAAAAACTAAAACTCAAGGCTAATTTGTTTGTCTTGTTGTGTTTTTAATTGTTTGTTGGAAAAACGTAAATTTTTTGGTAGTTTTTATTGACTTCCTCAGTAGTTGGTGGCTTCATTTTATTTACTTTATAGTAAATTTTTATGTTAATTCTTAGAAAATTGAATATCTTTTATTAAAAATTTTAAATATTTATGTAGACTTCATGTGGTTTTAATTTATTTCATTTCAGCTTGTAACTAGAAAATCATTTGCCACTGTTTCTTTTCTCTTTTAATTCTTTTTATCTTCCTCAAGTTAATCAAATCTCTTGAGGTGTTTTTTCATCTTTTTTTTTGGGTAAATACCTTCTGTTTTTATTTCTTTCTATTGATTATTTGCACAACAATCATGTCCTTGGCCACTTGCATATTTGTTTGGAAGTGTACATGTGTCTTGCAGTTGATTGTTTTCCAACACAATTAGAAATTTATTAAAAGGTCTTTCCTTTCGTTAGTAGTTGCAAAAAAGATTCAGAAAAACAATATTTGGATCTCTTGTGGTTTTAAGTTTCAATAGAATTCTTGGCAGTAGTTACAGTAACAAACTAAATTGCAACTGTTTGGTAATCAGAAGCAGCAGCTGTTCTTTTTGTAAGAGAAAGTACTTTAACATTTAGCAGAAATAAATATTTCTAAATTAAATTTAAATAAAACGGGGTCCTTAAGATATTAAAAATTATTTAAAAATCCTTTATTATAAATATTTTTAGGACATTTTGTTTTCCAATTTGTTTTTAATGCAATTCATTTATTTTTCTATAACTATGATTTTTGGGTTAAGGATCGCAACCAATCCGAACCATTAGATCGGGACCGTTTTTATACTGACTGCACATCAACTTTATTACGAACATTCATTTTTTAACAACTACTTTAAAGCCACATGGTTACTTGAAATACTGTGTGTCTAAGACAGAAGGTTCTTAAGATAAACAATTTAGTCCACTTAAATCGGAGCCCCTGCGTACATGAGTCCAAAACTGTTTTATTAAATTAGGCTGAATCTGATATTGTATCCTAGCGTAATTTTAATATATAGAGATTTTTAAGATTTACGTCACAATCGAATCCGAGTTGAATTTCTGCAGCGCTTAGCAGCTTAGCTGATCGCTGCTTATTGTTGCTGTGTCCTCTAATTTTTCAATAACTAAAATCTGATGTTTGTTTTTTGATTTACAGTCACTCTGTAGAATCTAAGAATTTTATATCTCTTACACATTTATTGCATTATTAAACCAAATTAAAGCTTGAATTTAGTTAGGCAGCAATTTAACTTAGAAATTTTACATCTGCTAATCTAATCCATCTGAGACATTACTTACTCTTAGATAATAATTGACAAAGATGTTATTACTTTTTTGAAAGTCATATTAATCAATTTGATTTCTGGCAGCAGGTAATAACTCTATAACTTCTTTGGCAGCGTATCAACCAAATTATTTATTGTGAATTTAAGGCAGTGCGTCCCTATAAACACAAATTTTAAGACCGGGTTTTAAAATTTTAAGTTGCAAAATTGGAATTAAAAATTTGTAACTCTTCAATTTGTTTCTCTATTTTTGTATGAAATGAAGGATAATGAACTCAACTAAAAATTTCCCAATTAAAAAAAAAAGAATATTTCAACTACTAAATAGTTATTTGAAAATAAAGTTAATAAACGTGAATTAAAGAAAAACATAACTTTTGCCCGATTAAAAATTGTTTTCGAAAAGAATTTTAAAAGACTATTTTCTGGATGCTTAAGTTTCTCATTTTAAAATCCCTTACAGTAGGAACAGGTTGGTTGTAGACTAGGCTAAAGGAAATTAAAGGCTTTCAAATAGCGTAACACCTATTTGAATTAGATGATATATTCTAAAGTTTTTATATCCAAAATGACAGCCAGAGCTGTCCAATTTTGGAGTCTAACGGACTTAGCAATAAAATTTGTTTTCTAATTTTAACCTTCTTTCTGTTCTACAGTTTGGCCATATATATCAGCTATTGTCAAATCGGCTTAGAAATAGCTGAGATTTGCAGGCACAAACATAAAAAGGCAACATATAGAAATACGAATAGATATCTCGTGTTTTTTTAAGTCGGGTTAATATTAAAACTAGTGATATTTTATTTATTATTATTAAAGTTTTTACCAAGAAAAACATTAGTTTTTACCAATCAAAAATATTTTTACAGC
Source organism: Cistogaster globosa (assembly GCA_937654795.1). NCBI lineage: Eukaryota > Metazoa > Arthropoda > Insecta > Diptera > Tachinidae > Cistogaster > Cistogaster globosa. The sequence continues at coordinate 6,617,646 of OW569407.1, forward strand.
CTTTTAAGGTTTTTTTTAGTTCCTAGTAAATGGCACAAGCTTTTGGCAAATTATAGATAGAAAAAACGCTTAAGTAATTAATATCTTAGATGTTTAATATATGTTAGTTTGTTTTTTTGTTGGTGCATCATTGTTGGCTAAACGACTTAACCGATTTTAATAAAATTTAAAAATATATTCCAACAAATATTTAAAATAGCAGATCATGAGAGAAAGAGCTTTTTCCTTTTTCGGAATATTTATACGTCTGGACTGATTAAAATAACAAACTCGATTTTAATAAAATTCGAAGAGTAGACAAGTCCTCAATTATAGACCGTAATACGCAACATCTGTGTCCAAAGCTAGGATTCTGGTAAGAGGAAAAGGGAAAAACGGGCATATACGACTAAACTGATTTAAAAAAATTTAAAACAGTAATAGAAATTTGTTTATTTATTTATTCAATGAATAATTTACAAATAATTAATTAACACTAATATATTAGGGCAATCGGCAAAGAGGGCATAGCAAGTTAAAAAACAAGTAAAAGTGCTATATATGCCGAAACTCATATACCCTTCATCATATATGTAAATCTAGTTTCGTGAAGTATCTCCAAACAAAAAAACAAATATTTAGGTGACAGAGAACTAAAATAAGAAAGAAAGTACTAAATAAAATATTACTAGCTAAAGAGGTCCTCTTATATAATACCCATATTGCTATCTTTAAAAGTATGGTGCATTATCGTATTTTTCTATGAAAAGATCAGAGGCCCATTACTCGGAAAATTTGGACGAGCGGCAATTTTTTCACTGGATATTTTTTTTAATTTTTTTTATTCTCTTTAACTCAATATATTTGCTTTTTGATTTGAATGGAAAAATTATAGATAGTGGTAGTGTTTAGCCCGCTGCCTCAAAGAACTTGGACTGATCTCGCTTATTTTTAATAGTAAAATGTGATAAACTATTTCTGATTTATTGGCGTTTTTAAATTTTCTCAAGTTTATCTATTGCTTCGGCAAAGTTGATTGCAAAACTAATACGGACGGACAGATGGACATCTTTCAATAGATTTTGCTATGCATAAGAGCAGAGAATATATAGAATTTATGGGATCGGAAATGATTATTGTACAAGTTACAAAAGGAATGACAAACTTAGATGTACACTTCTTCTACCTGCGATGAAGGGTATAAAAATAATTAATATTGGGTGTTAAAAAAAAACCAATAATATTATTTTAAGTTATTTATTTATTCACATTTGTATTCCAAATAAAATAAAAGGCTAGTTTAGTAATAAAAGCAATAACAAAAATGTCCTTTAGCTAAAAAAATAAACTAATGAGAGTTGTTATGGCATTTAATAATTACCCTTTGAGAAAAGATCGTCGTCTTTGGCTGTTTATTATGGCCATCAGTCTGCGCTATAAAATAAAAATTAAAAAAAAATTATATTCATTTTTAAAATTATTTATAAAAAAACTTCAGTCTAAATATTTTATTTCCCTTTTTTTTAACTGAAACAATATTTATTCACTTTTCTTTTAATATTTTTACCTCTTTTTCCTTAATTTCAATATATGACCTTTATTTAATATACCATGACCTTGAAAAAAAATAACATTTTCAAGTTAAAACGCCGTTAAACTGGTACATGGCACAAGTCATATGATTATTCACGCTTCCTGAAAAATCTCTTTTAATAACAAGAAAAACGGTCAAAAAGTTATAAACTTTAACACCCATAGCGAGCATGAAAAATGAGTGACAAATGACAACTAATAAAATACAAGGTCATTGCCAGGCGTCAGATAGTCCCTAAAATATTAAACAAATATAAAATTCATAGGAAAAGGAAATAAAAAAAACAAGAATATAAGGAAGGATGTTAATAATTTTAGCGTGAAAAATTAAGATTTTCCAAGGAAGAAGATAATAAAGAAAGAATATGATAAAGGTTAAATATTTTGATGTATCTGAAAAATATTTAAATAACACCTAGAGATTTAAACGTCGCGTTTGGAAAATGACTTTAAACAAGAAATTCCTTAAGCAGTAAATAACACTTACAAAAATGCTATTAACACAAGATACTAACAATAAATTTGCTATCTGTAATAATAACCTTGACAAAAAATTTTAAGAAACTCTTTAGAATGCCTGTCAAGTAGACACACGATTTAAAGTTGTAAAGTGTGAGCGACTTTTGCCTTTCACCATGGGAGAGTTTTATTTTAAATAGAGAGATTTAAAGCGTTCTCAAACGGAATTATTTTTAAAGAAAATTAACTAGAGCTTGACAAAACAGGTAAAGGATAGCAGCAGCTAACATAAAACAACAATTTAAGCCATCTAAAAATGTAGGTTTTTCCATAAAATAAATGTTTTTAATATTTTTTCTTCTTTTCTTTTTTTCTTTTAACATAATTTTCTTCTTCTTAGAAAATGTCATAATAAAATAAAATAAAATGTTGCATTTTCTAAATCCCTGTTTGTTATTCGTTTTAGGTTTTATTGCCCAAGGGCTAAACACGTGACCTTATCAATAACCTTGCAATGTTTGTCCATCTGCCATCGGCCTGTATCTCTGGAATCGTAATATCTAGACACTGTAAAATTTCACCGCAGTGGCAGAGATATATGCTGTTGTTACCAAAAAACAATAAAGGTAAATTTTTAACTAGAGGACGCAGGCAGCTAATGAGACTCCACTTTTATCGAACAAATCAATATGTTTAAGTTGCGTATAAAGACCAAAATTAGTGTTTGAGAACAGAGACGAAAGGAGAACCAATAGATACACAAGACAATTTAAAGAATTCGATTAACGCGTCGAGTAAGAAACGGAATAAGTTGTAAAGCAAATGCAAATGCATGAAGCACTTGTAAACACAACACCCAAGACCACAAGGGACAAGTAGACCCAGTTTAGGACCCAGTTAGGGGAACACAAAAGAACTATTTTTTTTTCTTTTTTTTGAAAATCTTTACGATGTTTGTAAAATATGAAGACCAATAATTAGTTTACAGCTCTTAAATTCTGTAAAAGTTGATACTTTTAGTATAAAATATTTCTTTGATCTTCGAGTTTTCTATATGGAATTCTTAAAGCTGTTGATTTGTGGAAAATTTGAATATAACCAGTAGAGAGCTCAGAGCAAAATTTACTTCAAAACAGATATTAAAATAAGATGAATTCAAATTTTTTTTTCTCTAAGTAAATTTCAGTTGAAATGGGTTTTAAGAAAGCAAACAAAAGTACCTAAGAGATTAAGGCTTTTAGCAAAATATTATTCGTAAATGTCTCGGTTAAATAATAGTTCAATATTATTTATTTCTTCTGGGTAGGGATCATTTCTTTATGATAATAGTAAATAAAACTTCAACGATTTCTTTTTAATGACATGTTTTTTCTTTTTCACATAAAGTATATTGTCCACAACAATTGTTTTTTATTGCTAACCAAAATTTTTTTTTAATGAAAAAATTTATTTTTGTAAAATTTTACATTTAAAATATTCACTTACTTTCTAAAACAATTTTTTATTTAAATAAGTGTCTTTCTTTCCTATAAGTCGCTTTATGTTTTTCAAAATTTTTCTTAAAATAGTTTTTCTAAGTCAATATTTTTTTCAAAGTAATTTTTTTACCAGGGAAAACTATATTTATATCAGAAGAAAGTCGTTTAATAACCCACTTTTATAGTAAAACAAGATGCTTTTTTTTAACAAAAAATAGTTTTTGAATCTATACAAGTTTTATTTGTTTTTAGACTGAATTTTAGTTATATTTTTAATTTTTTTTAATAATACATTTAATTAGAAAATGAACACAAAATATTCTAAATTAATGATATATTGTATTAATTATACATTTAATTGCAAATAAAAGAAGAATTTTTAGTTAAAAAAAATAATTAATTAAAGAAACTAAACTAATAAAATAATAAAATTAAAATATAAAAAAAAAAATTTTTTATTGAAAATTTTTTCTGTGTAAAAAGAATCCTTTTTTAATATCAAAAAATCTGGATTCTTTAAAAAAAGGTTCTTTCTTTCCAAAAGCTTATCCATTAATTGAAATGCTATTTCTTATTCAAGTTTTGCTTTTGTTACTAAAGTAGTTTTTATCTCATTTTTCAAATATTCGAAAAAGTGCGTTTTTTTAAATTCTAATAATTTACTAATACGAGGTTACTTTACGTTAAAACTTTAGTTTATTAGCACTGCAATTCATTAGCGTTTTAAATGTCTCTTATAACCTCATGAATTTATTTTCCATATTAAAGTGGCAAAAAATTAAGTTCTGTTTTACTGCACTCATCATTAATGTTTCCTTATTTAATTGTTATTGGATTCTTTTTCCATTCACATTTTTTAACATTATTATGGGTGGGTTTACATCGCAAATGTAGTGTTGTTGTTGTTGTTTTAAATATTTTTTTTAAGTCATTGCGTCGACATAATAATTTAATACTTAAGTTTCGAAGCCTTAAGAGGATTTTAAAATCGTCTTTTGTAAGCCGATTACACTTGACGTTTGTATTAAACAGAAATAAACTTATTTTTATTATTTTTCTGTTATATTTTTTCTTGCAAAAGATATGTGCTGTTACGGTAATAATATTGTGTGTGTGTGTGTGTTCAAAAGATTTCTCCGAGCATCTTGAGTCTATTAAATAAGAACTGCAAGCTTTAAGGGAAAAAATAATTTGAAAATATTTTAAATGCTTGAAGTGCAAAAAATTTGTAATTAAAAAATGTTTTTAAGTGTGTTGGCGTTATACATGAGTGGGAAGAGCTTGAGGTACTGTTAGGCTTAAGAAAGTAGTTGTACTCACAACATTCAATAAAATATTATTAATTAAAATTTTCATTTTATTATTTTTCTTTTTTCTCTCTTTGATAGTAATATGGGCTCCTATTGATAAACATCCAGTAACCAAATTTATAATATTCTATTAATGAGTTAAAATTAATTCAGATAAAGGATAATGCGGCGCAAAAGAAAAAAATCCCTCAAATAGGCCTGGTTTCCATTAGTGAAGTGAATAGATCTTTACATAAAAATACTGTACTTATCTTGTCTTAAAAGAGGTGAGCACTTGTGAAAACATATTAATTGTGAACCTCCAACTTTAATCCAATGCTCGCGATTATAGGAGATAGAGAAATTAGAAAGCATAGGAATCACAATAACTGTTGATTATTTCTATGGATTAGGTAAAGAAAGATGAGCTTCCCGTTCGAAAATCAGTAGTGAATTAAAGCGGATTTGGTAAATGGCTCAGAAGAGACTCTTTTATTCTCCGTACAGCATTTAATTTAGAGCCTAAATCATAATTATCTTAAATTGTTATTATTAAAAAGAAAAATTATTCTCTTCTACTATAAATTTCTAAAGTTTATAAATTTAAATACATTTTTTTGCAAATAAAACTTTCCAAAGAATCACTAAAATTAAATACACAAATTCCTAAAGACTTACATGGAAAGAAGTCATTCTCATAGCAAATAAAAAATTAAATGTTACACTTTTTATCGTGTTTATTATGTAATTTTATTTTATTTTTATTTAGGAAAGCAATTAAAAATGTAATCGAAATTAATATCGACTTTAAACAAAAATTTGCTCAAAACAAATATAACATATTTTTTACTGTGCATGATATTCAATGTGATCTAGAAAAGTGTTTTAAATACATAACAAGAAGCTGCTATTGAAAAGTTTTTATATGTTTTTCTTCTCAATGATGCTGGAATAAATTAGAAAAAAGTCCTTTAAATTTTACTCGAGTGATATGTTGATCAATCTTAAAATTTATTTTTGAGATTAATAAATACATACAGAAAATCTACAAATAATTAAATTTGATATTTATCGATTTCTGGCCAAAGGAATGAAAGTCATACCTACATTGAGGCTTAAGAGAGTTTTAAAAAATGATAATTTTTTTATTAACATCTTTTTGCCTTTTGTTTAGACATATGACGATATTTATTGCACAAATTATATAACAATTCTATTGATTAATCTCTTAAATAACATTTCATTTTCTAATATTAAATTTTTTCGCAAAAATAAATTACTCATCTTTCTCTAAGCAGTGACAAGGATGATATTAAGGAATCTCGATTAGAGTATTTATTTTTCATGTTTAAAAAAATATAATATTTCTACAAGATATAATATTGAAACAAAAACAGACCTTCCAGTAATATTTCCAAGTCATTCTTTCACAACCTTGAAAAAATTTTATTAAATTTTTTTAAAGAACGGAAGTAAACTAACAAAGGCCGAGTTAAAATGTCATAAAAAAATCATAAAAAAAAACTATAACATTACGAAAAGCATTAAAGATCATTAGAATTCTAATATTAAGACGACAGACAAGAACAAGGAGTCTATAAATGTCCAAACTCATATAAAAGCGGACAAAATAAAAGCCTTCATGCACCCTCTTGCATGACGATATAACACGCTGAAGCACAGCAAATTGTAAGAAATGCTTTAAATAAATAAATCACTTGAAATTTTATAAATACAATTGCTATAAAGTATTTACACAAAGAAAAAAAAACATAGGAGCAGTTTTTTAAAATGTTTTGTAAATTATCTTTTTATAATGCCATAAATTTTGAATGTTTTTTTCATTGTTTTTGAAATACAAAAAAGTACACAAAAGTCATCACAGTAGAAGAAGATGTATGCTGACGAACACACAAAAAAAGCACCAAAAATTTTTATTATAATTAGAAGCACCACCAACTGTGCTGTTGTTCCAAAAAAAAGTGGAGATCAAAATTATTTTGAATGTTAAAAAATAAAGTTTTTGAAAGAACAAAAAACTATAGGCGGCAGTAGTCAATGGAAGCTGAAATATAAACAGCATGTATTCTTTGCTATAAAAAACACTAAAAGTTTTTCAAGTAAACTCTTCTTGTAAATACTAACGAAGATAATTTTTTTGATACCTTCTTCTTTTGATATCTTCTACAGTTAAAAAAAAAAAACATTATAAATAAAATTAGCAATTTGTGGAAAATGTTAATTTTTGTGAAAAAGAAAACCGTTTACGAGAAGAAACCTATTTGTAGGAAATTTTTGTTATATTTAAAACAGTTAATTTTTTAGTTTGCAAAATTGTGTTTCTAATTTCAAATACCAAGTCTTAGGAAAAATAAAATTTCGCTAGAAAAAGTGATTTTTTTTTTTCTATGGAGAAGTGTCTTTTTTTTGTAAAACAAAGTGATTTTCTTCTGAAAAAAAGTCAACTTTTTGAAAAAATATATTTTTACTGTAAAAAACCTGATTTATTTTGGAAACACTGAATTAGATTGGAAAAAAATAAAATGAGTTTTTTAAGGAAAAGTCTTCTTTGATAAGAAGAGAACTTTTATAGGGAAAACTGATTTTTTTTAAAATTGTGTTACGATAAAAAGTAAACTTTTAATAAAAAGTAAAAAAATAAAAACTGACTTTTTATTAAACATTTTAAATAAAAAATAAAGTAAGTTTTTATTAAAAAAATAATTTTTTGGGGTAGAAAAATATTTTATAGGAAAAATTATTTTCCTTAGAAAAGTTTGGTTGCATAGATTTTCTTTTTATTTTTTTAAATATTTCTATGAAAAATGGATTAATTGTTAAAAGGAGAGTTTAAGTGCAGTAATGTATTTTTGTTGTGAAAAATTGAATTCTTTTTAGTGTTAAGCAAAATTTTTTATATGGTGTAAGTGATTTTTTTTGGAAAACAAATGAGGCTTTTTATACAAAACCTGGTGATGTAATTATTTTTTATTGCTAAAACTTTAAGTATTTGCCTACTAGAGTACAAAGGTTAAGGCTATGTTGTCTTATTTTTAAAGTAAAGTCAGGTAATCTGTGGAAACAACCTTTATTTTTATGCTTGTACACACTCTGAGTTCGTTTAAAAGGTCTGCCTGTTTTTTCTGCCTTTACAGAACAAACATTTTATTTCACTTGTAATTTCTACAATATCCTTTTTCCGACCCCACAAATTATATGTATTCAGAGTTTTTATGCATAGCGAAGTCGATTAAGCAATGTCCCTTTCTTCTAACGTGTTGGTGTTGAAATCAGCTTTGCCAAGGCACTAGATGAGCTAGAGAAAATTTAAATACGCCAAACGATCAGACATAATGTCGAAAATTTTGCTATTAAAGATCAGCAAGACGCTCCATGTCTTTCGAGGCAACGGGCAAAACATCGGTTGATAATTTGATGTTGAAGGGGCTTAAATATTACGGCCTCAGCAATAATTTCTCTCGCAAGAGCCGTGCGATAGAAAAAAAAACAGACATAGAAATAATGTCTTTATGTGCACTCTTTTCAAGCTTATGAAAGAATTTTAATCTTGTTGTGAATTTTTTTGAATTATCGATTTTTTACTATCGCAATAAGTCGATTTTATTTTTTTACTTTTATAGTCCTTTATTATTCTTTAAAATTATTTTTGTGTGTATTTTTTTAGTATAATCTCCGAAAACAACTTGAAAATATGTTGCAGCCTAATATTTCGGCGACCCAATGCAGTCATACTAAATATAATAAAATATTTTATAGCCAGCATTAAGTGAAACGATCGATCATGAGATTTGTTTAGCAAGTGCATGACGTGTGTCGTCTCTTGAACTCATTATTCCTTGTTGAAACTTTTAAAATTCTTAAATCCCCTAAAAAAAATTTTGTATTTTATTTATACAAACTTATATTCTCTCTACAGACAAAAATTTGTTCCTTAAAAAAATTCTATATCTATGGATTTATTTTTATGGAATACATTAAATTAATAATGTCTGCTGTCTGACGAAGTGAAGATTTGTAGCATTTTTATGACCATTTTTAAAATTGTTTTCTATGGCTCGTAGAGACTCTTTGTTGTCAGGCGTTGGGCATGAAGTTGTCAACGCATTTTAGTGTTGAAATTGTCATAAATTTCAAAATAAAATCATTGTTAAATTATCAACTCAATGGGAGAATTATTTTCAATTTTACTTATCTATTTATGGGCTAAAACAAACTGGAAAACTAAAAGATATTTTCTTTCTGAGGGGTAATAGTTGTTAATGAGCCGGGAGGGGGAAAATCTTTGCAGCTTATTAAGTGATTAACATACTTAGAATAGAAAATATAATTTTTTTCTTTAGAATGTATTAGTTTATGTGTTAGAAATTAGGTTGATGATATGAAAAGATTTTGTTTTTTTTAAGTAACTTGAAAAGGGAAACATAAGTAAAAAAAATCATGTCTTTCTTCAGGCATAGCTTTTCTTTTGCCTTCTTTTTGTAAATGGCTTTAAAAATCATTAGCGGTGGAAATTAGTAGATCATAGAAATCATGCAATGAAACATGGCCATCTGTCAACATACATAATTCTATAGGAAGATCAGGCGATTTATTTTTGTATTTAAAGTTTTAGTAGACTTAAAATGTCTTACAACAACAAAAATGTTCATCAGATTTTTAATTTCTCTACAAAGAAATGAGACATATCAGATTTTGAATATGTTTTTATTTTTTATTTTTACATTAAAAGTCAAAAGAATTACTACGTTTTTCCGTAAAAAGAAAATGATTTTTAAAGACAATTAAAAAATAACAAATTCGAATGATTTTTGTTGTTCCTGTTCCGAATCCACAAAAGTAATGCCACCACTCTCCTCACTTTATAGTCATGAATCGCATTAAAGCAAATGCAATGTCGAAAGTCTTAGATAGTAGATTTGCTGATTGACTTCTTTAAGCTTGTAATAGTTTTTTTAAAGTTTTAGTTTGGTACGCTGGGCTTCCATTACAATGTAGCACAGTCATGTGCAAGAAGTTTTTATTTTTTTTACTTTCTTTTGCATAATATTGAATTTACAAAAAGGAATGTTAAGTGTTCTCAAGATTTTTAGAATGAAAGTTCTTCTGCCGAAAATCGGAAAAGCTGTGAAAGAAAGAAGAGTTGCTGAATAAAAACTAGGGACTGCATAAAATCCTTTGTTAGAGTTATTGAAAATTCTATAATCATCAGCATTATCTAGACAGATAATTTTTAAAAGGATTAAATTCAAATAAAGATTTATAGAAGATATAACTGGATGACCTGCGATTTGAATTTAGAATTTATACTTCACAAGCTTCTATGTCATCCAGAAGAAAAATATTTATTGTTCACGTATGATGCCTCAAAATTGGTGGGTCTAAGTTAGCAAAGAGCTTTTGAACCACCACAAATAATCGCGACTATATACAACCGAAAGCGTAAGAGCCTGGTATTATTACACAAACATCCCTAATCCAACTACAGAAATGGCCGTCGAAATCCTACCCAAGCAACTCACTCTTTTATTTTGTCGACCCACACAGCTCCTGTATAGAAAATTTCTAAAGAGATGAAGACCCTAAATTATTTAGCTAAAGAGTATGTTAAGTGATGCCCATTCAAAATCTTACCCAAGCAACACATCATATCATTTTTTTATCCACACAGCTCCTCCATAAAAGACCCTAAAATATTTGTTTAAAGAATATGTAAATACTTATCGATTTTTAATTATCACGCTCTACTTTCTTTAACAAATTATTAACTTGTTAAAAACTTTTATCTCTTCTTAGTACAGTGGTGAAAATAAACTCACTAAAAATAATTGCATTTAGACTTTGAAAGCTAAATAAAGGTCTTGTGACAATTAAATGCAAGGCAATGTTCTTTTATTCTCAACCATTTCTTTATTTCACAATTTCTTCACTGTAACATAAACTAGAACGTGCTAATAACAAGCATTCCACTTTTTTTGCTTAAATTGAAGAGATATAAAAAAAACTAGTGTCTTGTTAACAATATAAACCAGCAGAAATGTTAATTTTGATATAAAAAAAACTTTTGAACCCACAATTTTGTAAAAAATAAAAAAAAAGATAATAAAACTAAAAACGTCAAGAACCAAATAGTAAAACAAGGTGTAAAACTAATGTCAGACATTAAGTTAAAATTAGTTAAAGCCGTTAACCAGTTACTTAAGTTTTATGTTTCTTTTCTCTTCACACTAAAAAAAAGACAAGTAAGCAACAAATTGATGTACGAGACTAGCAGCCTTAAAGGCATTGAAAACAGCCAACTAAACGAAAGAAACAACGTTCAACCAGCATTGAAATAGACTTAAAAAAAAAGTTTATATAAGTAGAAGTATGTAACAGATGAAGGTGTTTAATCTGTTAAATAGCAACAGAGATAGAATTTTTTGGCAGTAATGTGACCAATATATTCTATTAGAATAACTATTTTGGTCACTTATTAGGAAAATATATTTATTTTAATTATTTCTAAAGAATACTATAAATTTAACACAAAATTATTTATAATAATTAGAGGATCACAAAAAGTGGAAAAAGTAGAACTAAGTTTGTCGTTTCGCTTGTTATTTCTAGAATATCCATTTCAGACTCCATAAGGTTTGTCCGCCCGTGTAAGTGTTAAAATACACTTTTGCCAAGGCATTAGCTGAGCTATAGAAAACTTAAATCAATCAGACATAGTTTCAAAAATTTTGTGATTGAAATTCAGCCAGATCGGTCTATGTCCTTGGAGCCAGGGAACAAAACACCACACCTGCTTTTAATTTTCTCATATCATTTGGAACAATGAAGTAACTCAAATTAAAAAAAATGTATGGGGCTATAGAGAATTAAAAAATAATCAAAAAAGATTAAGTGAAAACATTGGCCCTGGCCCATATTTTTCGCGATATGGGCCTCTGAACTTTGCACCATATTTTTTTAAGATATCAATGGAGGTATCATTTTAAAGCTTTTGAAAATACCTCTCATGAAATTCTAAAAATGTTATCGGCTCTCACATTTAAAAAAAAAATATATATTTCGTGAAAGATCTCTTCAAAAGCTTTTAAATTTTACCCATGTTGACCATATTGACAATCGAACTTTTCTAATACTACATTACACATCTTATTCGCAAATAAAAATATAGCGAATAGAAAATTTAGCCACATAAACGTTGAATTAATTTATTATTTGCGGATAGCTTGCTCACAAAAGCAATTCCTAATTAATGGCACTATTTGCAAATAAGGTGTGCAGCCACATTTTTTTCTGTTCATATGTTTTTGCCTATTAGGGCTGATATAAATTTTAAAAACAAAAATTATTCATAATTAATTTATGAATATAAAAAACTGTGCGAAAAGTATTTTGAAAGGTTTGATTATAAAATGCTCAAATGTTTTCTGTTGACATTTCGCCAGTTAAATATAAAATTGCTATTTGGTACCACTAAAATGTCAAAAATATTCAAGCCGTATAAGCAGTGAGTTTAATACTTAGAAATAATTTTTATTTGCAAATGGGGTACGTATAACTCAGTACATATGGTCGAGCGCTAACTTTTTCACTTGAGGTTTTTTTATTTTTTTAATTCTCTATCGCTCAGTATTTTTGTTTTTTGTTATGTTTTTTTTATTTTTGATTGGAGATAATTTATTTTTCCAAATGATATGGAAAAACTAAAGGCAGGCGTGGTATTAAGCCTACTGCCTCGAGGAACATAGACCGATCTTGCTAATTTTCAATAACTCATTGTCTGATCAATTGGCGTATTTAAATTTTTTTCTAGCTCATCTAGTGCCCTGGTAAAGTTGATTTAAACAAGAACACGGATGGATAGACGGACATTGCTCAACCGACTTCGCTATGCATAAGGGCTTAGATTATATGCACTTTGTGGGGTCAGGAATGGGTATTGTATGAATTACAAACGGAATGACAAAATTAGTTATACCTTTTTTTCACTTTTTGTGTTGGAGGGTATAAAAATGATATGGCAAAAATGTATGCCAGGATATTAAAATATTTTCTAAATAATTTGTGTGTAAAATTATCTTGTTTGGAGGAGGAGATATTTTTATTTGTTATATTTTTTTCTTAGTAAAAAATTTATTACGGAGGATTTTTTTTATGGAAACCTTGCTATGAACATGTTTTTATTTATAACAGAGAGCTATGATAATCCAAAATACAAACGGATTTTATTATTATTATTATTATTTTTTTTAATAAATCAATGTTTTGTATGGTAAAAAAATTGTAGAACAAATTTATACAGATTTAAAAAAAAAAAGTTAAAAAATCTGATTCTTAGTAATCAATGAATTTAAAATTATTTAAAAAATTTGCTTGTTTTTCAAAATATTTGCTTAAAATTAAAATAAGATCTTAAAAATTTTAGCACTTCTCATTTGGTCCCTTTAAATTTATTTTGTTAACAAAATTTTCTAAATTTTTACGTTTAATAAAAGTTCATATACAATATAAGCACGCAATATATATATTTTATTTATTTTTCTATTTTACACTTTGGCTAAAAGGATTGAGTTCTTAGTTCTTCTTCTTATTATTTTTTCTAACTGTAATTTTATATCCATTAAAAAAACAAATCTCACCTTATTATTGCATAAGATTTTTGGCCATTGCTACAACACCAATTTTCTTCTAAAAAAATTTTCCATTTTTTCATGCTAAAATCACCATGGTCAGGGTTACACTGACAACCCAAAATATCAACAACTGGGAGTTTTTCTTTGTGTAAATTTTTCATTGCACTTAATAATGCTGTTATGCAGCTGTGGTGTTGGTTGTTAAGGGGGCAAGAAAAAAAACTTGTTGCTAAATAATATTGGGTTCATAGGCTTGTGAGTGTAGAAAATTTTAAAAAGATAAAAAACAATGCCTCAGCAAATTAAGTTGGCATTCGTTAATAAGATGACGTTGACGGTTTGTGAGTTTTGTGCTGGTGTTGCCAGCATCATCAGCAATATTAGCACCGCCACCGCCAACAACAATAACCATAAGCCTTTTAAATTACTATGACTATATGTTATTGATCATTTCAGTGATATGATGATGTAGCTGATGATGGTTTCTTGAAGCTTTAAGCTTGAATAGTTTCTAAACTTGTTGACTGTTGGTTGGTCGTTTGTAGTTAAAGAGTCTGTGTCTATGACTATGATGTATCAATAATAAAAAATCATACATATGTTAGCGGTTTTGGTGTCTCTTTTTTTTTTCTTGGAGAAAGCCTTATTTTTCCTGGCCTTTACCTTAGACATTGAAAAATTCCCAAGATGCAATGATAAAACATATAAAGTTGTTGTTTTCATAAATAAATACGTAAGTTTTATTAACCCATTGGTTCATAACATATATATTTACTGTGAAAACTTAAATATATAAATATCTAGCTTTATTTTTCTTTTAAATTTTCACATTTTCGTTAAAAAAATAAAAATGCCAATATGACTTTTAATAAGTGTTTTTCGTTTGGCTTGCCTTTGCTTTAAAATCATAAGAAGCTTTTTCAATGAATATTTTTCTAATTTAAGCATGAATATAAAATCTTAGTGATCTTAATATTTTAGAGAATACATAAAAATACTGCTGTCTCGGTTTTTCAAAAAATGTTCCTTATATAAAATTCCTTGTTTTTCTTTTTGCTTTGTTTTTCCATCTTCACTTAAGGTGTTAAGATTTCGTTTAATAGTTATTTTTATGGTTCGTTATAAAATAAAAGGAAAAACGAATTTTATACACCTTTTTTTATAATATTGGTCACAGTTTTTTTTTTTGCAACTTTACACACATGATAAGTTTTTCTTTATAAATTGTTAGCTCACCTACAATTATAAGGAGAGTCTGTTTATTTAGTTATTAACTTTGTAATATTTAGGAAATTTAATCGCTTTATAGAATTTAAATTATTTATGTTTTCCATCACATATTAATTTTTTAAAGAAATCTGTTCAGTATTTGGTATTCTTTTTTAAGTAAGGAAAGGCCTTAATGTATTAGAGGTTAAGGTCAGGGGCCGTACAGTTAAACGTGAGTGGTACACTCAATGATACAACCAAGTGCGAAAATCGATTTTTATATCTAAGAAGAAGCTTTGCAGTGTCTTGTTCTGTCCAACTTTTTATAGCATCTGACCTGTCATTCTAAAAGTCTTTCATACAGGATCAAAACCTCATTGGTAGTTATAGGACAGTAGTCCTATCCGAGAACCTAACGTGTTCTAATGACATTTATAATTTTGTACTGACACCTGCATGGCCTGGTCTTATAAGTAAATCGTCATGTTAATTACAGAAAAAACTTATATGCAGAAAACACATATTATAGATCCATCGTCTTAAATTCGAATACTTTAAAACACTAGCCCTTCTTTTACTTTGACACATATTATAGATCTATCGTCTTAAATTCGAATACTTTAAAACACTAGCCCTTCTTTTACTTTGACCAAAAAAAAAATTTTTTTTTTTTTTGAGCTGATGCAGTATGAGGCATCATTTAAGACCATTTTCTTTATTTTGTTTTGTATTAAAACATCCATTATTTAATATTTTAATAAACTTTGAAATAAAAAAAATTTATTTGTGATTTCTTCAAACTTTGAATGAAAGTAAAAATGGTATGCGACTGTTTTGAGCGGAATCTTTTTATATAATAAACATTAATTTATAAATTTATTTAAAGAAATTATTAGCAACATTTTAAAGAAAGTTGGAGAAGTTTGATACTTGTGACAACGACCAAATAGAATTCGTAATCGCTTTCACCTGTAAAGGATTCACCTAAGATTTCTTAATAAAACTTCACTAACAAAAGTTCCCTTTGAGTTCTAAAAATTTATCGAGCTTATTCTCTCGTAAAAATTTTTTTATTTAAACATTTAAGCACTTGATTTTATATTTTAACACTTAAAATAGCGCCGTATTTAAAATTCTTTATTGCCAAATATAAATAAATCCTGTCTCTACAACTGTTAACTTTTGCTATCATTGCAATTTATCATTGTTAGAGGTCGTCGGTAAATTGAAAGAGGCGTGTGTGTATATACTCTTCCACTTTACCTCAACAACATCATCATTATAGTCATTATCATTATCTTGGCAATGATGACCATAAACGTCATCAACTATTTAACGCTTTAACATATAAATTTTTTTTTATTTTTTTATATTTTTTTATATTTAGAAAAAAAGCTCACAACAACTTTGTTGTTTTCGGACGAAAAATAAATAAAAAACTATCCACCATACCACAACTTACACGCATTATTATTTTGTTGTTAAGGAAGTGTGAAAAATGTATGTTACGTGTTGTTCAACAAAGAAGACAACAAGCAATTTTAGCTACATGGTTAATGAGGGAATCGTTGGTGAAAGATTATTTGGTATAAACATTTGCTTTGGAAAATTGATTGCGATAAAATAACAATAAAATTGAGAAATCAATTTATTTGGTCTAAAAAAATGGGCGAAATTTTTTCATGTCTAGAGCCAGAGATTTTGTTGAGAAATACAGCGAAAAATACAAAAAAGCAAATGAATCATAATAAAAAGCTGAACTTTAACAAGATGATAGAAAGAATATATCATATCTGAAGTTTTTTTTTTTTTTTTTTTTTTTTTTTTTTTTTGTTGCTGAAAAATGATATCTTTATTATTTCAGCTGTTGTTGTACAAATTAACTGAATGCACAACAATTTACTTTTAACAATAATTTGTTTTAAAATAGTTTAACCAATTTTGTAACCATTCAAAATAATTTCATCATGTTTTTTCAGCTTTTAACTTGCTCTCTAACGCGGTTCTTTGAACAAAAAAAAAATTGTTTGCAAAACTAAGACCGACAAATAAATAAAAAAACCCTTTTAAATTCTTAAACACCGCACAGCTGCATATTTCTTTGCTGCTCACATTAAAAAGCCATGTGTTGTGTGGTGAATAATTCACAAAAGAGTTTTGAGATTTCTCTAATAAACAAAACCTAAAAAAAGAAATCTAATTGTTAACAATAAAAGTAGTATAATTTTCTTTTTTTTTTAATTTTTAAATTGTGATCGTTTAAAAATCACGTACTTAAGCTGACAATATTGTGCAATGAGCACGTTTAATTCCCAACATATAAACAAATAAAACATTGTGTGGTCAAAAATTTCAAATGAATCATTTCGATTCTAATGAATTCTAAATGAAATAAAACATGCATTATAATGATAAAGACGATATAAAATTCAAAGTGTGCCAAAACATTTGAGTTATATGTTTGTT
Organism: Cistogaster globosa; assembly: GCA_937654795.1. Lineage (NCBI taxonomy): Eukaryota > Metazoa > Arthropoda > Insecta > Diptera > Tachinidae > Cistogaster > Cistogaster globosa. Next base: position 6,634,767 of record OW569407.1, read on the forward strand.
ATGGTTACCAGATTAATGTTATTGCAAGAGATTAACGTTAAGAAAATAAAATAAATCTTTTAAAGACATTAAAAAATATTATTAGTGAAATAAAAAATACACTAAAAAGTTTCTCTTTTGGCACATGCAGGTGTGAAAAACAAATATCAAACTATTTTTTTAAATGTTAAAGTTTTGTTTAAAAAAAAACTCAAAAAGTTGCTTTAAAACTGAAAATAGCTTCTTTTTAAATTTATTTTTAGGAAAATCATAATAATCTGAGTGACAATATTTTTTTTTTAATATGTGTTTTAGTAAAACAGAATTTTTTTGTTAAGAAAAGTTCTCTATTTTTTTTAAGAAATTGAGTTTTTGTACAAAAACATGACTTTCAGCGGAAAAAAAATATTTTTTTTAATAAATATGTACCCTTTGTGAAAAAAGTTCCTGCTAAAAAGTGATTTTTTCAGGTGGCTGGCTTCCTGGCTTAAAATGCAACTTTTAGTAAAAAAAAAAATTTTTAACACAGATAATTTTTTGCAAAGACCAAGATTTTTAAGTGAAAAAACAAGACTTTATGATGAAGAACATATGACGCTTTGGTAAAAAAAATATTAAAATTTTTGGTAAAAAAAGTTTTTGGTGAAAACATGACTTGTTGCTAAATTATTACTTCTTTTTGCTACACAATTCAATTTACATTTTAGTTTTTGAAATTATTAGTCAAACAATTTTAATAATATAAACAAATGTATTAGATCGGCTTAAGTTGACATATAATTTTATTTCTATATTTATGACGAAAAAAAATATTAAAATTTTTTTTTGTGATTTTTAATGGTGATTAATTAAGAGTTGTTCGTCTTAATCTACTTTCTTGAGTTTAACTTTACAACTAGAGAGAAATGCTAATGACGGACGGACAAATGCTTGTAAAAATAATATTTTTTTTATTATTTATTTTATTTCTTCAAAACAACGACATTTTGTGGAAAATGTGTATAATTGTGATAGATAAGTTCCATTTGTGATATGAGCAGATTTTTTGCATAAAAGTAATTGTTTGTTATAAAATTAACAATTCAGTTTAAAGAGTATTTTTATCTGAGAAGAAAATTTTTTTGCGTGCATTTTTAACTTTTAAAGAACCAACAAAAGTCCTTATTGTAGAAAAAGTAAATTTTTTAATTAAGAAAAAGATACATACATTTTTTCTAATTCTTATCTCAAAATAATGGGCGTTACCTATCCACTTCTTCAGCTAAATTGTAAAAATTTTTATTTTGGGATGAAAAATGTTTGCTCTTGTTGGGGATTTGTCTTCAATCCTCTTTTCTTCAAAAAAAAAATCATTTCACAATCAACTGAGCGTTGTCTTAGCAATGTTCCTAATTGCTGATAAGGACTGCTAAATTATTTTCGAAATCAAAAATTTTAAAAATATTTTTTTTCTAACCAGGATTTAAACTGTGGATATTATAAATGAACTAAAATTTTTCTTTTTCGGCTTAAGGTTCATTATTTAATTTTATTTCAAAAGAAAAATTATTTGCAACTGCATGCGGACATTTAAGCGTTCGTAAAATGTTAAACGTAAAATTTTAATTCATTTAAATAACTTGAATTTCTGTACTTGAACCCTGTATTAAGAGTATATAAAAATATCCTGGTGAAAGATCGATTACTAGAAAAAACTTATAAAGGTGTTAATGGTAAATTCAATATCAATTCCTATTATTTAGCTGTCCATTATTCAGGTTTTTTTAAGTCACATATTACACTTAGCGGTTGGTTCTGAACATGATGTCTAATTTGAAGAACAAATTTTATTTTCATGTAAATTTTAAATGATTTATTTAGGTGAGTTGTGATTAAACATTTTTTTAATGTTTACTTGTCCCTTATTAAAGCAGTTTTAATGCAAACAGTTTAAAACAGATCAAAACAGCAACCAGTCACAAAAGATTTATGACAAAACTTAAGATTGTAAAATTGGTAATTTCTCAAAGATAAAAAAGCCGCATATTCAGGCTGCTTTAGCAATAAAACTTATTTAAAAACAAAATGGCATTTTATGGCGGATCATAAATTCTTCACTTCACTTTTATGTCATGATTTGGTCCACTTTTATTATTTGTCTGTTGTTGTGCTGCAATTTTCTTTTTTAACTAAGAAAATCTAAGGGAATAAATGATAATTTGGCCGGTTGTTCCATATAAAAGAAAAAAAACAAAAGACATAAAAATGTCCTACAACTACTACTGTCTACAAAACTTTACATAAATGTTTTGATTTGGTCATTAAGATTAGCATGAAGTAGGAAAGAATAAAAAACAAACAGCCGATAGCTATAAAATTTAGTTGTATTCTATTAAACAACAGGTAGTTAGTTGCAAGTATGTAGTTTAAAACAGAATTTCTGCTCTTAAGGCAGTTGTAAAAAAATGAGAGGATATTTTGTAGTAATAAAGCGACATTGTTTTTGTATTTTTTTTTTTAATTTCAGTTTGAGTAGTTTAACAGTTGGGAAAAACGAAAAAATGGATTTACCGAATTTCGTTTTATTAAGTCTATGTTAACGCCTTTGTCAACTTAATTTTTATAACTTATTGTTATTGTTAAATTGTCAATAAATCTAGTAGAATATTTTTTGTTAATCGTAACAGTCTTTCAAATCAATAAACGCCCTAAACAAAATAATCGTAAAAGTAAAAGTATCCTTTTGCCCTTAAAGAAGGGCGTGTTTACCTATGTTTGGGTACATTTACACGCCTACCCATACAGCCAGATGATGTCTATTGATTAAAGATTTTTTAGTTTTTCATATTTTTTTTATTAAATTCTTATTTTGTTTCCGCAACATTTTTAGAAGAAAGGCGTTTGCTTGTTTGGTTTTTATTTTGTTACATTTATTTGTTTTAGCCAGCATATGTTATAGAAATTTTCCTTATGAACATGTGTGATTTTATAGGTGGCTTAATCATATTGTACATATATTTGAAAAAAAAAATTTGGGAAAATATTTTCAAATACCTGAAAATTTTGTGTGCATTAATTTTTTTCTTTCAGTTTTTTCCCATAGGAATTCTGGTTTTAGTGTAATTAAAAGCATCTTTTCCAATCTTCTCTGCAATTTTTCCAATAGATACTGAAAATTAATGAAAATGGCTATAACAGACTAAAAATCCATTAACAAATTTTCAATATTTGGCGTATATTTAAGTCTGAAGGCATCACTGTGCTTTAATTATAAGGGCCATTCAAGTAGATGCTTGTACTTTCGCTCGAGAACGCGATTTTGTAAATACAATGTTTCTGATAATGCGTCTTTGACGCATACTTACTGCTTCTTTGATCAAAATTTCCCTCATGGATTAGATGATCTAAAGTCATCGAATTTGCCTTTATAATGTTGTTTAAACAAAGCCCTACGCCAACGACCTCCCATCTCCTAGAGGATTAAATAATTAAATTTAAAGAATTTTTCTCTAACAATTATTAAAAATAAGGTACAAACCCACTAAAGAGTTAGAACTAGTAAATCGTGATTTGTGTCACTCTATTGCACTTTTTTTTTATTAAAATCGAACATTTTTTCCTTAAGCAACGAAAAAACGTAACGCATTTCACAGTAAAATTTTCCTTCAGTAGAGCAGTCGATCCTCAGTAACACATTGAAATATTCAACAACTTTGCTTTCCGTACATTAAAACTAAGAATATTATATGCAAAGCTTTTATTTTGAGAGCAATCCTTTACTAAATTTTCAATATTTTGGCATTTAGAATCAATAAAACTACTAAGTTGGTGTCAAAAATAAACTAAAAAGCAAATAAAACTTGATATTTTTGCAAGAATTACAACGGCTATCACATAACTTTGTACAGTTGCCGGTTTGCCGGCATAATAACAGATTATTGCCCTTCATATAAGAGACTACAAACATAGAAGAAATCATGTGCATGAAAGCACAACCAAATGAAAAAATTGTGATTAAAAACAAATCAATGATTATTATTTCGGCTTAAGCTCACATGAATTGTAAAGTAAGAAAAGCAGAAAAATTATTTTTATAAATTTTTGTATTAATTTTTAAAGAAAGTAGGAAAGTTTAGACACTCTCAGGATGTAATGCACCATTAGCTGCATCGCTACATTCGTCATCAGCATTCTCCGCATTTGTCTATAGTAGGCTAAGCACCACGTAATCATCATCCATTTCACTATTATAAAATAAAATATTTAATTCATAATCAATAAATATTAATTCGCTTAGACGAAGTCTTAATAAATTCTAAAGTCTTTCTTGTTGTTCTTTTTATTAATCGTCACATAAATTTATGTTCGCATTCAAATTTTATACCCTTCAACACAAAAAGAGGAAAAAAGGTGTATTTAAGTTCGTCCTTCCGTTTGTATTTTCTACTATATTCATTTCCGATCTCATAAAAAAGTTCTTATGCATAGCGAAGTCGATTGAACAATGTCTGTCTGTCCGTCAGTGTAAGGGTTATAATTAACTTTGTCAAGGCACTAGATGAGCTAGAGAAAATTTAAATACGGCAATTGATCAAACATCAAACATCAGTCCATGTCCTTCAAGGCAATATGCTAAACACTACACGATGGAGAATTTAAAGATACGAGTAAGAGGCCTTTAATTTTCATAAAAAATTTCGATTGTCAATATAAGTATCATTTAAAAGCTTTTGAAGAGAACATTCAGGAAATACTAAAATTTTTAAAATGCCTAACCCATTAAGCACCGATACATTTTTACGTAAAATTATATTAATCACTTATTATTCTGTATAATTTAATTTTTTATTAAATTTGTGGTTAAACTGTTGATATAAATGAATTAAAATTTATTTTGGCTTAAGTTAAGGTTTTTAGAAATTAAAAATTGAACTTAAGCCCCAAAAAAAAAATTAGTTCAATTCTGTATAATTTAAAATGATCAAAAAGACCTTAAGATTAAAATTATCGAAAACCTATACTTCTAAGGGGCAGTTGAAGAAACTTATTTTTTTTTTACTAAAAACAATCAACAGAATCCAATAAAATTAAAATTAACATTATAAAGATCGCCAAATATGTCCTTTTTTGGAATGCATGATTATAATTTCTTTAATGGTTTCTGATTCCTTTGCAGTGATTTATTTTAAAAAGGCTCCAAATATCATGCCTTCATATTTAATATTTTGGCTGTACAGTCAAATTTATAATTTTGCATCTAGATAGCCGCACATGTAGCAAATAAATAAACCATAAAATGTGGCCACTCTATGCATCTTCCGAACTATTCTGCTTTCTGCCTTTTAATATATTTTATACTTTTATAAATCTTTTCAAGGCATTTGCTGTTTTTTGCTTTGACATTCAAGTGGCTGTATAAATATATAAGTATGCAGAAGTGACTGCTTATACTTAAATACATATGTACGTTTTTCAAATTGATTATCAACAGAATTCTGACAACTAATCGAAATGTATTAAATTACACCAGAGATCTTTTAGACAATTTCAGTAACAGCTACTTTTTTTCTTATTCTTTGTCACATGCAATCATTATTATAAAAACACATGTCTTTTGGCTATTAAAACGACACTCTACACAATTTAAACAAGAATATAAATAAAACGCAAATTATATACATTTTTGTTTTTTATTTAAACAAACAAAACTTAAAAAGCAACAGCAAACAACAAATAATAACCTTAACGAATGGTTGCCTTTAATTTTATCTCTACTTAAGAAGTCAGCACCGAATAATGATGATCAGGTCTTAATCAATGATTATTGTAGAAAATCTATAGATATATTGAGCAGTTGCCAGGATGAATGAATAAAAAAGTTAATGATACAGTAGTAGTTTCTAGTGCATCATACATATGGAAATGGTAGTTAGTTGCTGTTGAATGTCGCTGATAATGATGCTGCGATGTGGTTAACTGCAAAATGTGATGATACATGGTCATCAACACCAACGAGCCAGCCAGTTAGCCAGTCACTCAGTCACTCATTTAGCACAGGCACATGTTTGTGTTGATTGGTTTAAGTTTGTTTTTTCTTCAGAGTTCTTGTATAAATTATGGCTGGTATGCAAGTTTGTTTTCTTGCTTATTATGCACTGTTTATTTAAATTTTTAGAAAAAAAAACAATTCCTTGAATCTTGACGTCCTTATATTTGTACCACAAAATATATAGCAAACTATAGCGAGGGTTGGTCTAAGAAGAAGAAGTGAGAACATTCTTAAAGAAATTTTTAATCTTGAAAATAATTGAATATTCTGAAAAAAAGTGATTTTATCTAATATTTAATTTTAATTATAAATAAACAAATTTTTTCCAGTTATGCTTAAGTTCGTTATTACATCTGAATTATCATAAGATAACAGTCGATACATTTCTACTTCATGGTACCCTTCATTAAAATTCTTTGAATGTATTTGAATTAAGATTTCAATTACAAATGCTCTCTATTTGAAGAACTGTTTATGGAATAAACAAATCAATTTTTAGATTTTCATAACTATGCTGTTACGTTTTTACCTTTTTAAAAATAGAAATTATTTTATTTGAAATTACCGGCAGGTCAATTTTTTATATGGAATATATTTTGCCATGATCTTCTACATACGAAATGTGCGGTTTGACAAACTTACGTGAACTTCCTCTGATATTCCCACGAGATGTCATACTCTGCTTTTACTTAAATTAGTAAGTAAGAATCCTTCCTCTTTTTTTTTTTTTTTTGTTGTACATAAGCCTTGACAATCCCAACCCTTGTTTTTTTATAAAGGCGCCTTCACCAATTTATCTCCCGCGAGCGACTGCGCGCATCAATTGTCTCCTTTTTCTAATCTACACTCAACAGATAATCGAATTATAAATATTTGTTGCATTTTTTAGACTGCCGATGGGATGTGAACTTAAGACCTTTTATTTTTAAGAAACACGGCCACACCTTTACTAGTGCAATCACCCATGTAAATTTTTAATTTTATTAGTACTTTTTTTCTAGGAAGCTTAGGATAACTAAATTGTATCCAATAGTCATTAGAACATTTCTAAGGGTTTTTTTTAAAACATATCAAGAATTTTTTTTTTGTAAGAAATTTTTTATTTACGTCGGGATTAGTCCGTTCAATCATTCCTTATTGCACTGGCCAAAATTAAAAATTCCAGACTTATAAAATTTTTTAAACCTAAAGCTGAAATCGAAAACCATGCAGAAAATCTTAAGGGTAAAATTCTGAAACCGCCCTCGAACACATCATGCAAGTATGTTTCGTTAGTTAAACAAATATTGATATTGAAAAATTTGAGACATAAACAAAATAAACACTTCAGTTAAATTATAAAATACAGAATTTTAGTCAGAAGACTCAACTAAAATAAAACACGAAGAGTTTATTCATTTTCTGAACACGCAACTTGCGGTGGTTTAGGGTAAATCTTCTCTACTCTTCTTTTAAAAATGTAGACACTTAAGAAAATGTCTTTATGTGCATGATTCAAGATTTCTGTTACGTTTAGCTGTTCAAAAACTGACCAATTGATGTTGACGTCTTAATATTTTTCATTTATAATTTTTTTTTTGTTCTTTAAATTTTTTTACCACAAAATTCCTAAGAATTATGTTTTTTTATTTGTCTATTTACTTTATTTTATCATACAGTTGATAGTTGCTGCATGTTGTCTATAAAACATTTTAGCTCTTTTCATGTCTATGTTTATTTAGTTTTAGGCTTCATTAATTGCAATTGCGTGTCGTCAGTTATTGGCTTTTAGGTTTTTGTTATTCTTATTATTTTTGTCCATTTATGTTTGTAGTTTCTTTTGTTTGTTTTTGTGGTTTTATTAAATACTACGTTCTGCATCCTTGAAATTTTAAAAACATAATTTTCAAAAAGTTTGTTTATAACTTTTTTTTATAATTATTTGCACTTGTCTAAATAAGCTTTGATCTTGAAAATATAGTTATTTGTTGATGGCTAAAGCCAACAAGAGCCACATTAAATTTAATTTAAGAGTTTGTTCAAAACGTTTATGCATTTTTTAATAAAGGCAGGTCAGTGGTTTTAAAAATTTTTTTTGCGATATAAATTAAGAATCAAAAAATAAATAAGATATTAAAAAAAAGGGTGAATTTAAAAAGAATATAATATTTAAATATTTCCTGGGTCACTTTTGTTACTAATACAACATTTTAATGACATGTTAGGAACAATGAATTTTGTTACAATTATGAAAATATGTTGTAAAAGGGACGATAGGGGAATTATAGCTTGTCAACTGCAAACCGATGGCACTTAAATGCAAATCAACCAAAGTATGTTACGCGTTCATGATTTTATAAGAGACCATTACGTTATAGTAACCATTAAACAACGAAGCATATTCCACATTGCGTCAACGTTTTAGTGTGTCGAAAGAGATGGATGTCCTCTGCTCTATGAAGAGCTACTCCAGCACCTCTTGTAGAGGTCCAAAATACACTTTAGATCCCTGGCTGATATAAGAGAGCTTCAAATAATTTTCGGCCTAGAAATGGTGACATAAATAGTAAATATATTGAACTGAAGGCTAGGAATTGCTTTGCAAGTTTTAATTTTTAGGCATTTTTATCATGTTTTTTAACGCAACGTTTTATTGCAGAGTAAAGAAAAAATCTCATATTTCGTATAAATCCCGTTCGTAAAATATTAAGTATTTCTTTTAAATATGGATTTTATTGACAGCATACAAACAGAAATTTGTACGCTATTTTTTGTCTTCTGGACTGCCTTGACAAATTTTTTCAGTCCAATTCACAAAATTCTCAATTATTTGAAATAATATATTTTAAATACTCATAAATTTGCGGGCTAATTTTCACTTCATTTTCCATAAATTTAAGCACTAAAATTGTTGATGGGCACACTCGCAGTGAAAAAAAATAAAAACTAAAAGTTGCACGATCAAAAATCTGTATAGATTTATTAATTTTAAATTTCATTGACAAAAAATCGCATGTGGACGCGTTTATGTAAGAACTTGTGTTTAACAATTGAGCAGTAAAAACTTGCCACTGCCTGCATAGCCTTAAATGGTTTTAAAAAAATCAAGGAAATTGTGCGCATTTTTTTTTAACTTGAAAAAGGCTTTTGTATAATCAAATATTACACTGCAATTTTAAGCCAAGATTTATCGTAAAACTAATATATATTTACTATAACTATACATGAAGCAATAAATTCGGCCGTAATTCTCCCTGAAAATTGTTTGCAACGAATCTCCAAAGGAAGATGAAAGGCAAATGCCATCAGATAAGAAAAAGAAAACAAGTAAGGCGAATCCAGCCTTAAAGCATTTATAAAAAACATAACATTTTTTTGAATGCTGATGGCGAATGTAGCGATCCAAAAAATGCTGTACTACATGATGCTGGTATCTAATATTTCTTTGGAATCATTCGCATACATTTGTAAATTATATATTTTTTTCTTAAATATTTTTTATTATTTAAATTAAAACTGAGACGAAATTAATTATATTGCTTTGTTGAAAATACAAAATATCAGCGAATATATTTTAAAAATCAGAGTTGAAAGAGTTTCAATAATTTTTTTATTTTTCTGCTGAAAATAAATTTTTTGTTTGTTTTTCTTATTAATAACTAAAATATATGTTTTTCGTGGAGACCTTTAACTAACATTGTTACTTTCGAAAGATATAAAAATTAAAGCAGCTCTATTTTATTTGATTTTTTTTCTGCAGAAGTTAAAGTTAGAAAATTGTTTAAGTTAAAGCGCTCTTATTTTGCTTAAAGGAACATTTTAAATATTTAAAAAATATACAAATTTATCTAAATAGAAACCAAAAATGTTGCAACATAAATGCCTGTCACCTTTTCATTTGGTTAATTTAACCTAAACCATTTTTATAACTCAAAAACATAAAAAATACATTGTTTGCTTTCAATTTTCTTAAGTGTTAAAAAATGATTTTTTTCCTATCCCAACTGACAAAAACCCACTCAACGAACGATTGGCTAATGCTTTTACCACTTTATATAGTCATTGTAATTTTAAATAGATGCAAGTGTTGGTGTTGATGCTTTTGTTGTTCATTTCAAAATGTTACATAACCCAACAATGTCTTAATGTTTTGACATAACTGGAGCAACATTTTACACATGTCTTACAAACGAAACGAAAACAACAGAAAACTATTTTCTTAAAACAAAACACCGCAATGTAAATATGTTCGTTTTACTTATTTTTCTTTTTTATAAAGCAATTTTTTCAGACGAGTTTAAAAAAAATGTGAAGGAAAATATCAAAAGAAATTAAACATTGTGGCTGACAAATAAAAAACATTCGCATTTAATCAAGAAAAAAAATACAAAAGTCATTTTATTTGTATATCAAATAACTTCCTTTAATTTGGTTAAAGCCACAAGGAAAAAAGAAATAATTTCCTTGTATTAAATAATAAAAATCTTTTGAATTTATTTTCTTTAACTCTTGTTAATAATAAAAGTAATAAAATCAACAATTGTGGTTGCATATGAAAACTTCCCAGTTTATTGGTTTTTATTTATGTTGATGCTTGTGTTTGTGTGTGGTAACTTACTTTTTTGTGCTCCAATAATTTCTTGAGAACTGGGTTAAGAAAATTAACATTTATAGACAGACGGTAAAGTGTTATAGATGACAAATGTTATAACAGGGCAATTGTGTAAACTATCAGTAAATATGCTGTTACTAACCCCACTTAAACAAAAAGTTTATAGACTTTAATGACGATCTTAACATGGGTACACAGTGGTTTAGCTTATGTTTTATATTACATGATTAAAATAGATTTGTGTAACGTCGGAGAGCTTATGTAAAGTCTCATTTATTATTATTTAAAATACTATAATAGCACCACGAACGAGTGAAGGAATGTGCCTACCTAAAGTAATGCTGGAAGGTCAGTTTTTGTAGGAGTAAAAATGTATAATTATAAGGAAGTCTAACAGAAGATGATATGATTAGTAAGATGACCTGTAAAGAAATTAAGAATGTGGCGGATCTAGAGATTCTGTCCGGTTCTACTCAAATCCTGGATTAATAAATAAATAAATATGTCACACGAAATATGTAATTCTTTAGCCATACCATACCAGTCGATAGCAAAACTCTCTAAAAGTAAATATCGCTTATTTTATTTAAGTACTGATTTTTAGATAAAAGCCACAATTTATTGTCTCTTAAATGCAGAAAACAAAGATTATCTGTAACTAGACGTGGTGAGAAAAAATGTTTGTGAAAATTCTTCTCTTAAACATCGTGCCAGCTTCTACAAGAGCCCAGTAAACTATCCTCAGTCAACGTAACCAAGTCAAGTCTAGTGACACCCAGGTCCAGATCAACCATACCATCAGGTTTCTTTGAAGAGTAAAGCATCTGATCTAAGATAGATTAAGCAAAGCTGAGTTAATGTACTGACCGCAGGAGAAGAAGTCAGCAATACCACAGGGAATGTATCATCTCCGTGTCAGAGAGAGTAGTGTCAGACCAATTCATTTCTAAGGCTGACTGATAAAAACTTCGCCACTCTATTTCAAGAATAGCCGATTTACTACCTTTAGTAATCAGGGACTCTATTGTCACTTCACTATTCAACATTCAGTTGTATCTTAACAATTGCCTTGTTCCTTAGTACTTTTCACAGAGTGTCCAAGGCCACATTAAAATAATTTCTGCTTAAGAAAAGTTATTGCGCAAAGGCCGGAAAATCATATTCATAATAGCTGAAATTGTTTTATTAAGCAGAACCATTTTTAATTATTTTTTTTAATAATGAAAAATTTTAAAGCAGTCAACTGAAGTATGTATGTGTCTTAAGTCTTTAGTTTTGAGAGCAGATGAAAATGAGGTAATTTTGTTTCTTAAGTCTTTTGATATCAAATTTATTTTATTAGATTGATAAGTTAAAATCAGACGATATAAATAAAAATCTCTTTACATTTTTATGCTGAGGTACTTCTTTAAGTCCACAAATTTTTAATTTTTGACAGAACGATAACCTCATAATTTCTATCCCAAAATATAACTTTTAAATATTTATCGCCTTTAATTTTCAGATCTAGAAAAATTAATTCTAAAATTATTTGATAAAGAAATCATTACAATCGGCTGAGCTGAGGTATTTGGAATTGAGGCTATTGAGTTTTACTCAGGATAAGAGAATTTTCTAAAAGTATTGCAGAGCAAAGATATTTTTGACATAAATTTATAATATTTTTTATAGCAGTATTATTAGGAAACTAAGGAGCGAGTATTGCTTGCTGTTTCTTAAACAGAAATTTTTGAGCTTGAGTTAAATTCCCAACAGAGTAGAAAGTAGAGAGGTAAATAGCTATTGTCAAGGAGCCGCATTCAATGAATTTTTTAAAGGGCGAATAACTATATATAAAGCAGTTCAAGCCTGAAGAAGTATTCGTTTTATGTAAAAAAAATCTTTTTTGTCCCACTGTACAACACTTAACTTCAACATAACATACACACATTTAATAGACTATTGAAAAAGTGTCAAGTTGTACGTATGTGCTTACGACATAAACATTCATTGTGTCTCTGGTTAAGAAACTTTCAAGAAATGCAATGTGAAATGAAGGTTTTTACATACCAGCTAACAAATCCATTGAAGAAAAAAAAAAGCAACTGCAAACAAATTTAAGGAAAAAAACCGTATTAGTCTTTGTCATTTCAACTATTTTTACAATTGCTTTATTGTTTGTTAAATATACCCAAACATACAGTCACACTAAGAGCTGAATGTAAAAGCTAATGTTAAGCATTCATTTCTGTTAGACAGCTAAAAACACAGCAATAGGAAAATCTAGCAATTGCAGCTGCAACAATCGCAATAGTATTAGTAGCAACAATACTTAACAATAGGTATTTGATGCTGCTGTTGCAACATAAGAAATCAGCAATGAATGTGTGAAAAAAAATCTTTTTTAAAGAAAGTTTTGTTTTTGCTGCTTCAATTGTGGTTCATTTTAAAGCTTCAATGGGTTTCTTTTCTTTTTTTATTTTTGTGGGTTTTCTTTCTTATTGGTTTTTACGGGAAGACTAAAAAAAATCAATATCAAATATATTCTGCAAGTGTTTAATGGCATTAACTTCAAGCAACGACTTTACTTAGCATTTGATCAAATAGTATTTTATTAAAGCAAATAGCAGCAAATGCCTTGGCATGCATCATTAGTACTACACTCACCAACAATACATGCGAGTACATGTATGCATATATTTATTTATATTGTGGCAGTTGTCTCTGACAATTGTATATAAATATTGCCACCAATAAACAATTTTATTTTTATATTATTTATCTGCCTGTGCAATGTGTGTTAAGAATAAACTCCCACGTTGGGAATAAATGTTGCAAATTCTTTACACAAATGCAAATTCCTTTCAAGAAATACAAGACTTTTTTTCTCTGTTTCTACTATTTCTTATGTCTATTGTGCACAAGTATTTGCTTTTTGTAAGTTTTCAGACAAAAATGTGTGTGAGAAAATTGTTGTCATTGTTCTGAGTTGCAATTAACATTTGTTTAACATAAATATATGTATTTTTTAACTTCTAGCTAATGTCTTGTATGCGTTGCATGTAATTAAAATTATGAAATTATCATTATTATTATGGCGAAAATTAATTTTTTAATTTAATTATCGTTTGGGAAAAATCTCTTGAATATATTTTGATTATTTGAATTTGCAAGTTTTGTTTTGAAACTAGTGCCATTGTTTACACTAATTTGCGAAAATTTATTCCCAGCATAATTATTTAGTTTTATCATAGAAAATAATAAAAAGGAATCAAAATTATTCAATTTGCTGTTACTAAATTTTTTTTGTAATATTAATTAAAAATATTACAGCTGCTTTTGAAATTATTTTAAAAATAAAATAAAACTAATGAAATTAATTTTTTCTTAGCAAGAAATCAAACAACCAACTAATAACAAGTGCGACTAAATGAATATTTTTATAATTTTTTATATGTTCTTCAGGAGTTTAATCCGTTACAGTTGCTGACTTCACAAAATTGGCAGGGAAAAAAAGGCAACTATTGTTAACAGGCAGAAAGCTTTCAGTGATGTTTTATTCTTTGAAACATCCAATTAAATAGAAACCTTTGACATTTTTATATAATAATGAATCTTACGTTTGCATAATGAAATTATTTTTCATTTATGGCTCCAATTATTTTTAACATTGAGGATAATTTTCTTTTTACAGCTCTTAATATTTTCCGCCTTTATAATATTTCTGTTCTTAAGCGTTTTAAAAAAATCGGAGACGGCTATTAAATGGTTTAATTTTTTAACCGACTCCAAAAAAAGGAGTTTATCAATTTGTATGAATGTTGCCATTTTAACCGGCTTTGAAAAGAGAAAGAGGTTATCAATTCGTTTGAATGTTGCTTTTGTGTATTTGTACCCGCCTAACTCAGTTATTTTTAAATCGAATTTACAATTTTTTTCTTTATTTGAAAGGTTGTGCCTTCGAATAGGTTCAAAACTGTAAGACTTAAAAGGAGTCTTCTTAAAATGTACATAATCTTTACGAATATTATGAATCGTAAAGGGCACCATTATAAAATTAAAACCAACTACGTATAGCTCCTAGAAGCAAAAATTAATTTAAAAAAACAAACGTGGAAATTGAAGAGTGTCTCCCTGTGGCTACGTAAATTAATCCATATAGGCCCATCTGTTGAACCGTTATAGACAAATGCTTTAAAATACGACAAAATGATCAATTAAAACTTCCTTTTTTGGTTTTGGTTCAGTTTTAATTTAATTTTTACAAAGAAAAATAATTTTTCAAATGTATGCGGACGTTTTTTAAAGAAAACAAGAAAAATTAGACGCTGCCGCATTTTCAGGACCGCCAAGCCCTCATTAGCATTCTTCGCATCTTTCTACCTCAAGTTGTGTACATTGTAGATATTATCTATTTAACCACTTGAAAATGCCAATCTGTCAGCGTCTGATTTTTCTTGTGTTCTTTGGAAAACAATTTTTCTTGTGTTCTTTGGAAAAAATTTTTCTTTGTAAAAATTAAATTAAAAACAGAACCAAAGCCAAAAAAGTACATTTTAATTGATTTATAATAATCCGCGGTTCAATCCCTGACTGGGAAAAAACTAAAAATAATTTGATTATTTTTTACTTGTGGTATGTGTGATTTTTGTGGATAAGGGTACAAGACTTGAAGCCATTTAGAGAGGACTATTTCTTCTTCGGTTGCAAAATTCACCGCGAATAGTTCAGTGAAAAATTCAGAGTTTTCTTTGAGAGATCACTCTCTTTAAGAGATCAAGGAAACCCTACTACGAGTTCTTAAAAATAACGTTAATATATATATTTTTATGGAGGTTAAATATTTGTGTTTGGTAAAGTTAACTCAAGCTGCCAGGTGGCTAATGGCAGAATGAACAGTTCTGGCAAAGTTATAAAAGTACATCGAGAAGATGTATTCAAAATTGTACAAATACAATAAGTACACAGGACATTAATGTCTTTAACATTAATGCAAAAACTTGGAACGAATTTAAAATAATTCTGTGACAATCCTTTAGACATCCATGAACATGAAACAGGGAACATAATTCATCTTTAAAACCCCACTAGATCAGCTAGAAAAACACTTGTCTTCATAATAGCAGGATTGAATATAAAGTTGATTCCTTGTGAACTGAATGATCCTTCTTTTAGGTTATTTACAAAAAGCAGACGATCAGTGAGTATTTCCATGTGTGCTTCTCGGTGCACAACTGTTGCTTTTATTTTTAATAAAGTAACAATATGTCTGACTTTCTTGGAAGCTGACTTTTCGTACCCCTGAATGCCATCAGCTGTTTTGGTTATAATTTCAAATTAAGTTTCTATTTTACTCCATGTAGTCACCATCTGACTGTCCCAAAACTTGCCTTAGCTATTTTTCTTAAAAAAAATATTTTTTTTAAACCCAGAAATTTCTTTTGTTTTTGATTTAAACATTATTAAATTTAATTTATCAACAACTTTACATCAAAAAGACCTAAATTTCTTGTCATTAAAATTAAAATTAAAAAAAAAATTTATTAAATTTATTACAAAAACTCTCAAGTTGTAACCTTGCACGTTTTTATTTTTAGACTTTTGAGTGCAACTCTGCATATAAATTAAATGCGTGCTGAAACATGAATTTTAGCACTTTTTTCACAAGTGGGATTTTAAGTAGTGCGAATAAACAAGAAGACGAATATAAAAATGATATCAACTTGAAAAGGTAATATTTTTGTAACTTTATGACTTATTTTTAATGTCTCATATGTTAACGAAACGTTCAACACATTCTGACTAAAACAATAAAAGTATAAAAACAAAAAAAAAATATAATAAAAAAAAAATCAGGATGATTAAAACCATAAAACAAAAAGTATAAAAAATAATGATCATAACGATGATGACCGCGATGGCGTAGTAATTTTAAATGTTAAAAAAAGATGATGAAAAGCAGATAATAAAAGTAGATATAAGCAAAACGTTTCTTATTAATTTTTCTTGTTTGTTTTTAAGCTTAATTTTAAATAAAGAAATTTAATATTTAAGGCAACTTAAAATCATAATTTAATTTTCGGATGGGTATTTCGGTTTAAAATGGCCTCTACTATGCATGAAAGCAGAAACTTGTTTGTTTGCAGTCATTGATCTTACAAATCTTTCAAGGAATTTTTTTTAGAGATTAAGGGAGAAAAAAAAAAGATGCCTCATGGATTATCCTTCTACTAAATGGATTTTTTCAAATTTTCAAATTTTCAAATTTCATATTTTTTAGATTTAAATTAATAGAATTTGCACTTACGATTTTTATTATCTCTTTAAAGCATTGTTCTCCGTAATGCAAGCTTTAATGGCAGCTTCAATGACATCATTAATTTTATAAATAAAGAATATTTTAGGCGACTTCAATCAAACATAATTTTTAAATTTATAACTTAAATGACCAGATGCAAATGTTAAGTTTTTTATTTCTTTTGAAAGCTTTAACCAAAAGGGATAAAGTCATAAAAATAAATATAAGAGCAAAAGATATTAAAGAATAAATACTAAAAAAATAAATGACTACAAAACGTGAGTAATAAAATTAAAAAAAAATAATGTCAAAAAACATTCAACTTGCCTGGCTAGTAAACAACAAACATGTTCATTGTGTTGCTTGTAAGTATTCGTGCCAGTTAACATTCATATCAAAAGTGTTAAATTATAGTTTTTAAGTATTAAGTTAAATTAATAAAAATAATAAAGAAAAAGTTCACAAAATTCAAGATAAGAATTTTTTTAATTTTAGAAAATTAAAAAAAGAAAAACTAATAAAAGTCTTTAAACAAAAACAAATCTTCTAATTTATGATTTTGGGTTTTCTTTTTATACATTAAAAATACTTAGAGAGATTTGTATAACAAAACATTTTATTTTATATTAATAAAAATAAAAAGAAGAAAAAGAGAAATAAACAAAATTATTATTTAAAGAAGAAAATGTGTTTGAATTAATTGGTAGTTTGTTTTAAATTCTAATAGATAAGCAGTAGCAAGAAGGCGTAACGGTGACCCAAACTAAACAGCTTGAAGACAAGAAGCCAGTCGGTCATGCAGCCAACAAAATATAAAAAAAAACATTCACAAACATTTTTACTCATTTAAAAAGTTGATGTGGTTAATTTTCTTAAAAAAAAAAAAAAAAAAAAATACATAAATTCAAGTCTCCATATACTTTAAATAAGAGAGGTGTGTCGCGTTAGTTTCTTTTCTATAGATGTGATAATTTTTTTTCTTTTTGGTTTATATTGCCCTTAGTTTTGCTGCTCTGGAGTCTGCTTGAAAAATGTTGATATAAGATCTTATGATAACAAATTATGTTTATTGAATATTAAAATTTTTTAACAAAATCATTTCAAAGGATATATGTATGTGTTATACATACATTCATTACATTTTCTTTAAAGCGAAACATAAACCAACCAACAATTTACTAATTGATGTTGAGACAATTGTCATCTGTTATCTGAGCGGAGGCATCATGGTTGTCACAAAAATAAGAAACCCTCTACAAATAACTATAAAAATTCTTAGACAATTATTACTATGACAATTTTTTTTATATTCATGAGATTTTTCTTAACGATAGAAAAATTTTGATTAAACTTTTTTTTTCAAAAAATTAAAAAAAAATTATTTATTGAAATATAAAAAAAAACTGGTAATTGAAATTTAATATTCTGTATCTTGGTTTAGAAAAGTGTAAAACATTAAAGAATAAGTAATGAAAAACAACATATTATAAACGAGTTTTCTTTAAAAAATTATGAATAAAATTAGTCCAACACTCAAAGGAAAATATTGAAACACAAAAAAAGTTTTTCATTGCACCACAGAAAGCTTTTAATTTTTTACATTTTATAACTTTTTTTATTAAAATAAAAAATAAAGTTTAAAAAAATACATCAAAGTTATCTTTATGGGATTTAAGATCCACCATTGAAATATTTGGACACCTTTTTGATAGACAAAAGATGGCAATCTAATCAGACCATTCATTCATCTCTTGATGAATATAAACGCCAACAAATCACGTAATATTAACTGCGCAGATGGGAAGATAAGTAAAATGGAAACTAAAGAATTATTCCCATCTCTGGATGAGAATTCTTTAAATATTTTTATACTCGTTTTGAATTCAAAAAGATTGAGTGAATGAATCCGAAGGAAATAAGTTTTATTTTTCAGAACTTTTTACCAGCTTTCTTACTTTCAAATAAAACACAAATGCTATTTTTCTTTTCGCTTCTGTATTCGTGTAAATTTAAAAATGGTTCTTGGTATCAATAAACAAAACTGTAGATTCTGTGCTAAGTAGGGATATCAAAAAAAAAATAGTTACTTTCCTATAAATATATGATGGACAGCATAAAATAAACTTAAGATCAGGCTGTGCATTTTTCCTAAAAAAATATTAATTCAAAGATAACGCAAGACACCGCCTACAAAATAATAAGTATTTTGTGATGTAAAAAAAAATTATAGAAAAGTAAAGTAAAAATTCGACTGTTACCACAAAGCAAGATCAAATTTATGTGACGATCAATAAAGATAACAACGAAGAAAACCTTTGGCTTGAGTATGAGCTTCATCTAATCAAAGTAGCCCTGATTGACTATAAACCTGCCTGGTGTTATTTAAGTTCTTAAAATTAGTTGATTATTAGATGAGTTAGATATAGATGAGATGAAATAGATGAAAAAAGAAATGCTGATGGTGGATGTAGCGACCAAGGAAATGATGCATTACATGCTGCTAGTGTCTAATTTTTTCTGTTCTTATTTTAAATGAACACAAACAATTGTAAGAATTTTTTCTAGCTTAAATACTTAAACCGCTGATTCTAATAGTGTCATAGGTAATATACTTTTAGCTGATGCATACATTTAAAGGACAGTGTTTCAAAGGTTTTAAAAGTACTGAAACTAATTCATACATACATACAGATATACTTGTACTTATTATCTCAGGGTGCTTATTTTTTTTAAATAAACACTTTTGTCAGCATATAACCGTAGCAGTGCTTAACATCAATATTTTTTTGTAAGTAACTTATGCTGCAATTTTTTTATGCATTTTTTTAAAATTAATTTTCTTTTAATACTGCAGCGACATGCGTTATTTTAAACAAAACATAAGCAACAATAATATTCCCTAAAAATTCACGACAATTCCTATTTCTTACCCCTATTGGTTGACCCCTAAACAAAAATTTCATGCTGATTTCATAAGAAATTTCATAGTGGTGGCTCTAACTTAAACTTATAAGCCAATTGTTAACGATGATGGCTCAAAATTTATGCACGAAAATTTAATTTCTTGTTTTTATTTTTCTTATTCTAGAGAGTGCTTTAAAACTGCCAATTTAAATAATAAAATTTTTTTAAATTAGTAAGAATTTATAAAAAAAAAAATTATTGAGTTGATGGAAAAACGATGTTTGGATAACCTAAAGTCTAATGTATACCGAAAGTTCTGGCGTCTCACTTATCCAAATCGTATAAGCCGTTCTCAAGTTAAGGTTAAATATATTAAGGTAATCCTTTTTCTATTTGCCACGCCCCTTAAAAAAGCTCGTTATGCCTATTTGGCTTAAGTGAGTTAAATTATTCATATACGTTCTATTTTTTTTTTAAAGATAATTTTTTGTGAAACAGTGTTTTAATAAATAAAAGTTCTGTTTCATTAAAGATGTGTTATGTCGGCCGACTATAAACATTTTATGTATATTTTGTTTTACAAATAACTTATAACAACTTTGTTTTTGTTTGTGCTCAATAAATCTCTTGTCAAAAAGTTTAAATATTTATATTTAAATAACTCAATCAACTTTTGTTAAAGAATGCATCAATAAATTTTGTTTGTTTTTCTTTTTATCAAGCAAACAAAAATATTTTAATAAAAAACAAAACCCAAAAACTAAACAAGTTTTTTTTAATTTTATTCTATATTTATTTATTTATTTTTTTGTATGTCATTTTTTCAGGTGCAAAATATTGTTAAATTGCATTTAAATATTCAATTAAAATAAGGCTTGTTCTCTAATGTTTTACTGCTGCTGCTGCTGATTGTTGAAGCAGTTGTTGTTGTTTGCTTTTTTGTATTGCTGTTGTTATAATTTTTCTAACTAAAAACTTGTTATCTTGTTTTAGTTATCAATAAAATGTAGCAAATATTTTTTTATTTTTTATTAAACATTACACAGTACGTAAGTATGAATATTTGTATGCACATACAGCAACTGCATGTTAAAAAGCTGTTATTAACACATGCTCTTGATATAAAAATTGATATCAAAATATTTCTGACTGAATTCTACATGGTTAAAACTCTATTTAAAATATTCAGATCACCAACAATGTGAGCAGAAAAATTAAATTTTTATGCAGAAATAAAAAAAAAATGTAAGTGATTAAAATTAAATTAAATAAAAATATTTAGTCAATCGCTCTGTAGTTGTTAAGTGCTGCTTGCAATGCAAAAGGGTTTAGTTGATTTAAATGAAAACTAGATTTTTTATATCAAAGTCTTTTGCAATTAAATTGTGATTAGTTATTAATGTTGTTTTTATTTAGAAACTCTTTTCAACTAAATTAATTTTAATTTGTTTAAACTAAAAATTAAAAAAAATATTAAATTAATGCAATTTTTAATGGTTGTTTAAACAAATTACTGCTATTAAAAAAAGTAATTACCTAGTGAAAAGGAAATCATTTGTATTGTAAATAAATATGGCATACGACAACTTGTACTTTGTTTAGTAAACATTCATAAATTTTTATTATTTTTGAAAGAAACACACAAATTTGAGTTGATACATTCGATAGATTCTGGATAGATAAACTCTCCACCTCCCGCGACTACTCCTTCGACAATTGTTAATATTGAGAATCTCACTTAATTCTGGGTGTTGCCTGGTCATCGTCGACTTTTTAACTCATGAATGAGTTCCACGCAACCAATTGAATTTTATATAATTTTTAATTGTTTGACGGATCTTCTTCTGATTTGCTAATACTAAGCCAGCGTTTTCTTTATTATGACTAGTACCTATCCTGGCGTCATATTTTTTATTTAAAATGTTTCTCGTTGTATTTTTAAGATTTTTTGCCAGCAGAATTAAAGTCGAACGCACAATTTATATTGCAGTGTTAGCCACAGTAAGAAACATTAATCTTGATACGAGTACTTTGCTTTTATCTAAATAATTTCTATGGTTTTGTTGAGCTCCAGCTACTAAGTGACTACCTCTTACTACATTTCTAGAATATCAGTGTCTTTAGACTGTAAATAAGTCCAGTCAATTTAAGTTGCAGTGATATGCGCAATACCTTATTGCTTACCCCTTTGGCTTCACCAACAAACAAAAATTTCATGCTATTTTCATGAAAAATTGCATAGTGTAAATGCCATAGAAGATGAAATTTTACTTCACTATGGCAGATCGACTGACTTTTCAAAGGAAATTTTTCTGGATTTTTAAGAATAAGCGTTGCTGGAAATATGTTAATTTTTTTTAGCCTCTTCGGCAGGAATTAGTTGAAGTTGTTGCTAAAAAAACTTTCGTCACCTCATGAGCGAGAATTTGTTATTCCTCAAATGTAAGAATTCCTTTATATTCTTATTTTTAAATTGCTTATCTTTTTTATTTCTTGTCTTGATTTAGTTAGTTACTCTGTGGCTCTAGTTATGTTTGCAAGAATACGCTTCGCAAATATCCGCACCATAAAATGCTGTTATTGCTGCGAGGCTCTAAGTACTCGATGTCTGATTTATTACACTTTGGCTTTCTGTAGTTTTACACAGCAATCCGCTCTGTAGTATTTGAAGGCTCCGGTGGGGCTTGATCCTATAATCTTCTGTTTTACTAAACAAGCCCCGTTACTTAAATTGGTTACGACTTTGATACGCTATTGTTAAACTGTAACTTTCTTCTCTAATTAAGGCTTCGTTAAAGTTTAAGCTATGATTTCTTTGTTATAATATAGATGAGTCTAAATAATCTTACTTCATATTTTTATAAACAGTCATACGACTTATCTCATTGACATTCTTAAAGGCCTAAACGGCCGTTTTCTATTTTTTTCATTTTAAAAAAATTGTTTGTAAGTGCCTGCTTACCAAAAAAATATTCTTTTTTCTTCTCAAAGTTCTTTTAGAGTTTGAACTTATTATCTTCATCTTAAAAAACAATCCTAAAACTCTATGAGTGCAGCCAGTATGACCGCTCAACTTGTGTTAGCTAACTTTTCCTTTTATTTTGTTTACACCAATTCATAAAATAATTGATTTTGTTTTTAGCTAACACACAAACCATTTTTTTTAAATTTTGTTGTTACAGTTACGTAAAGCTTTTAAATCTTACTGTTCGCCAAAGGTCAACGTGACCAATAGTCTAAGAATTGCTTTTTCATCAAAAACTGATGCAGTACTCGGAAAGGTCTAACCCAGGAAACCTCAGGCCAAACACCAGTAGATTTATGGTGTAGAGAATTCTAAAAACTTATATTTCTTCTATAAATCAGCTATAAGCGCTTCTCAGTAGTAAGAATTCTTTTGCTAATTTTAAGTCTATAAACCAAAATGTTGGGTTATTTTAAAAGCGCGTTTGTCCTTCACAATTTTTCCATTTAGTGATTTTTTAAATGGGTTTCACAGTTCGTCACAATTTTTATTATGAAAGCAATTATTCTCTATAATTTCTTACGTCCCCCATCAGACAAAATAAATTGAACAAATAGCGTTTAATAAGAGTAAATCGTTTATCTTTCATTAAATCTGGATGATTCTAAGTTTTGCTGCCTTTAAACTTGGTAAAAAGTTGTCTCTTCAATTTTTTCAAGAGATCTTAAATATTTTTATCATACTAAAGATATTCTTTAATTAGCATGGAAGGCTAAACTCAGCATGGCGATCAAACAATGAATAACAGCTGAAGTAAAATGGCACTAGATGATAATGTTGTCTTTTCCTTCTCAGAGCCTTCTTGTTTTGACGTACTCTACTATATTTAAGTCCTCTTAAATCTCTTGTTTTTAAATCAATAAAAAAAATTATAAACTGTGAATATCCCTACTATTTAATGTTTAACACTCTTTGTGTCCAAGTTATTCGTATGTGTCCTTAAATATGTAATCAATATACCGTATATCATTTCTTATCTCTTCAATTTCATCAAATATTTTTCTCTCTTCTTTAAATAATCACACATTTATGTTTTGTTTTTTTTTTCATTTTGAAGACTTGAATTTCAGTCTCCTCTTAAAACTAAAGAACGAAAGAAAAATGAAATGTCTGGACTTAGGAAATTTCAGCAGCATACAAAATAAAACATTTATGATAATTATTTAAGTATAACAGAAATAAAAATTAATTTCAAGTAACTTAATGTTGGTGTTGGCAAATAAGGCTGCTGTTGTGAACTGTTTGGTGGCGAGAATGTTTGGTTGTTTTGGTTGATGATGATTAGGAACCCCATGGTGATTATTGTGCCATACAATACTCTCAAATAAATTATTAAACTTCATGTGGTCCACAAAAAGAATGAAAGAGCAAAAAAAAAAAAAAATAACTAAAACCCAACTTGTACCAACCTTTTGACTTATTAAATTCCCCAAATGCTTTTCCTTATATTTTTTTTTTCTTTGGTACTTCTTCTCCCCAAGAAAAAAAATCTTCTTTAAATATTGTCGTCATCTTCATCTCTTTTGTCATCATTCGCATTATTCCATTAATATTTATATTTTTCAAAATATTAATACGTTAAAGGGTATTCCATTTATAATGAACAACTATAATTCTTGTAGATTTGTTAAACAGTTTTCTTTTAGCTAAACTTTCATGTTTAAATATTAAATTCTTTTGCTGTTTCTTGTTGCTTTTGTATTATTCATACTTTCAGAAAGAAATAAGAAAAACACTTTGTTGTTATTTAAATCGTAATTCATTAAATGTCAGACAGAAGTTTCAAATTTCATGTTTGACTTATGACAGTTTTTTTTACCTGATACAACATTTATTCGTTGTTGTGTTTTCAAATCCCAGTTACAAAACTCAGCGCCAACAACAGCGTGTGATAAATTCAGACGCTGTTTGCTATGGCTGGTGGTACTCTCTCACCAAAGTTAATACAAAATTGTAAAAAAAATATATGTACAAATTTATATGAATGAATGATTTATGTTTAATTTTCAAGAAAACTGTTTGGGAAAATGGTCAAATATTTTTGGATAATTTTGTTTGTCTAGTTTGTCATAAGAAATTTTCTCCAAGTATTCGAATATTAGGTGTGTTGTAAAATAGTGTATTCTTAGTAAAACAATAACGCAAACATTCCAAAAATTTACTAAAATTATTACAGTTTTAAATATCGGAAATTATGTCTTAATAAAGAGAATTAAAAAATTTCAAAAAACAAAATTTTCTTAAATTTTCGATATATCTAAGAACTAAAAATAAATCGTAGATTTGTCCGAAAAAATTTAATATCCTAAATAACTTCAATCTTAATAAGTTTTTATAAAAAAATCTCTAAAAAATCCTCTAAAATCGAACTCTACTAAATTAAATTTCAAAACAGCAATTTTTAAAAGATTTTGTGGAATTTAAATTTATATAAAAATTTACTTAAAATTTGACATTTTCCTAAAATTTTATATAACAAAAATTGTTAATTGATAATAGTTTGTTGCCAAGATTTCTTATAAGACTTGAAAATTAAAAAAAAAAAAGAAAAATAGTTATCACAAAATCCAGACATATTTCGAAAAATTTTTTGTGTAAAAGAAATCTAAAATTTCATGCAGAAAAATTTACTAGAAAAAAGCCTGTACTACAAAAAACTATCATCAAAAAAATAAATTAAAAAACTAACCACAATTATTAAAAGAGCGAAAAGAAAAATTTATAAATTAACAAAAAAAAAATATTAAAAATTATTAGCTTTTGAAGATTCGACTTGAAGTAGACAAGTTATTTAGAGGAGACTAGAGCTGTTTCAAGAAATGAAGAGTAAAATCCTGTTGAAAAATGTCTTAAGAAGTAAAATTTTCATGAAGGTTTTAAATTTGTTTTAAGTTTGGCCCAGGCCCATTCATACATTCTTGTCTACACCAATGACTTTAAGCAAATAAATTTTTAACCTTGTGTTAATCTGAAAGAGAAAAAATGTATCTCCACTAAAATGGGAGTGGAAAAAAGAGACAAACTCGAGCCTTGAAAAGGTTATTGTGAATTTTAATTAATACAGCTTAAGTTCACGTAAATACAGTTAAGAAAAATGCTGGCGATGTCTGTAGGGATACAATAAAATGCTGCATTACATTCTGGTGGTATTTTAATTAACCTATTTTTTCTTGTATTTTCCTTATAAGCTTATTGGGCCTGTCTTCTTTAATGTAAATTAAACAAATATTTAATTACATTTTTTCCCGACGTTTCGTCAATTTGTGTTAACTTTTTCAAGGGCAATCTATTTTTTTAAATTAACAAAAAAGTTTTTCAAAGCTGTTATGCCTTAACAAATTGGAAAATTAAAATATGCACGAACTTAAGCCGAAAAAAAATAATTGTTTAGTTATAAAACTAAAATATTTCGACTAATAACGTTAACAAATACAAAAACAATTATTTTTAAAAATATAAAATCATAAATATTTAAATTGCCAATAAGTTCTTAGGCATAAAAATTATAAAAAAAAAAAAATATCTTAAACAGCGGAATTTATATATTTTTTTTACATACTGTAATATTTTACCTTTTCTTTAAACTTTAATATCAGATTAAGTAATTATCTGTGACGGCGCGGCGTGCCTCTAACACTGCAATTAATATGTATGTCCAGTAAAAAAAAACCCCACGCATATTTACAAAATATAAGAAAGGAGGGTAAAGTCAAACTTACAAAAAATAAAAAAAATATGAAATTAATTTTTTTAATACACCCAAAAACATCTTCAGCAACACTTCACTGCATGTTTTTGTTTAATAAAAACTCATAAATTAATATGACATGTAAAAGTAATGTTCTGATCTTTTCTTTAGAGCAGTTATTTCAAGCATGCTTTTAGCCCATGGGTGGTGACCTACTGTGTCCCAAAGAAAAAAAGTGTGAATTTATGAAAAAAAATTTTTATAAACTTTTTTTGCCTTAAAAATTTTAGCCCCATAATATTCATTTTGAATATAAAGAATATAAATAAAAAAAATACCGTTGCAAAATTATAAAATATGACTGAACCAAAAGAAATTATTGTAATTTTCAAGTATAATAAATTATGATTTAAAAAGTACATACTAAATTAAGACATAATAATGATGACTTTTTAAGTCATTAAAGGGTGTTATAATAGCAGCAACAACAAAAATAACAAACAATATATTAATATTAATAAATATTTCCTTAAAAGAAAAATAAATGAAATTGAAGGATCTGATTTATTGGTTATTATGAAAATTTTGCTCAACTTTGCTTAAGAGTGAAATGTGTTTGGGGGAGGGGTGAAGGATGATTTAAATTATCTCTAATTATTGTTAGTTAAATGGAATTTATAATGGTTTAAAATATGAGATTTATGGCAAAATATTGCTAAAAATTATATGTCATGTGTCAAACAGTTATAAGAAGTAAAATAAATTACAAGTTTCTTGTTTATTAGTTTGGGTTTTTAAAAGGCCAAAATAGAAAAATAAGTGATGTCATGGAACCCTTGTGGTATATCAATTAAAAATAAATGTTCACTTAAGAGTTCTCGATTAAAAAACACTGAAATTGTCACATATTTTAATTTTAAGCATTAATAAAAAATAACTGTTAATGAAACTTTATATTAACACATCGGCGCTACTGGTCGAAGAGCTAGTTAATCGGTTATTATAATTTTAAACATAATTTTCACGTTAGTTACAGAAAAGAAAAATTAAACATTTTCGGGAAACATAAATCGTGTCATAAGGTGGTAAATGGGTCTCTTTTAAGCCCGATAGTAAGTCAGATTGCAAAAAAAAAAAAAAATTAATTAAAAAAATTGATTTTTCATTAAAAAAAATAAGAACTTTAACATTTAAAAATTGTTTGAGATTTATGGCCATTGCAACTGTTCTAAAGAAGCGCATTTGGATCGTCCAATTTTGATACATTTTTTGAGAGTTTCTGGCCGTATGACACGAATAATACGAACAATGTTGCCTATCAAGGCATCAAATGTTGCTGGTTGGTCGTTGTACAACAGTGATTTTATATGGTCCTGTGGCATGTAAATACTATAGGGTGTACAGTCGTAACATCTTGATAGCTCCATTTATTGAAATCAATTTATCGTAAAACTTTGATTTCAGTAAATCTTGAGTTGCTTTCGTCGTATAGCACCGAGTGTCATTCTATTGAAACCACGTTGCGCCTGATGATGTGGTAATTATCTCCAAAAACCCGACATCCAATGACCGTAAGACGAGCTCCAGCTTCATTTTTGCCGCCAGCGCATAAACTCTACCAAACGATTTTCTGAATATAATAGAGACCGTAGATGTGGCAATTGTGGTAAGTTGAAAACCATTTAAGCCAAAAATTAGTTTTGGCGCTAAATAGAGCTTGGCGATATAACATCAGGTCAGTTTTCAACTACTCTTTTAAGGGTCAATCTATTCATGATGTTTTTCCAAAGTGTACTGATCATAAATTAAATACCGAGTGCAGTACGAAAGTTCAGTTTATTAAACAGATATTGAATTAGTTTATTAAGAGTATTTAAAGCGGTATGAAAAAAGTAGATGAGACTTAAAGAAAGGAATTTGAATTTGAGAAATCAAAAAAATTCGACATCACATTGTAACTGGATTAGCTGTGATAGGAGTAACTCCAAAAACTTATTTCACTCATTAATTTATGTCTTCATTTATA
The DNA here is from genome assembly GCA_937654795.1 of Cistogaster globosa. Taxonomy (NCBI): domain Eukaryota; kingdom Metazoa; phylum Arthropoda; class Insecta; order Diptera; family Tachinidae; genus Cistogaster; species Cistogaster globosa. Next base: position 6,663,285 of record OW569407.1, read on the forward strand.
ACCAAACCGAATACTTACGACACATTCATTTTTTTTTTTATTTTTTAATTTTTTTTATTTCTTGACTACGAAGTGAATAACTGAACGTGATCAACTTATAAAAACAAGCTTAAGTCAACTTATAAAAACAAGCTTAAGTCGAGCATTTTAAAGAATAAGAGTTTTTTTTAGACTGCTATCATCATTATCTATATTAAAACAATCATCCTTATAATTATTATTATTTCCTTTTTAAAGGCGCCTCACATTTTCGATCGAAGAAGAAAATATTTCATGATCCCCACCTCTACCCCTAATTAGAGCTGATATTGGAAGAGAAGGGTTTTTCAAGTTTTTCCTTAATAAATAATATTATGGAATTTCAGAAAAGGTAATCTTGTCAGACTGAGTTGCAGCTCTCTAAGCTACTGCCCATATAGCTGTGACTGTTTTTAGTTAAAAGAACTAAACTTAATGACCACTGTTAGCTTGATTTACCTGAATGCTAAGAAAGCGTGAAATAAATCTGCAATATAGACAAATATTGTCCTGAAACTGTCACTGAGCGTTGACTGTTATTAGTTTAGATCGTTATGGCAGTTATCATGAAGTAAATTGTAAACATTTTTGTCACTTGTTTGTAGGGACGGTGTTCTGTTTCAAAATTTTAGTTTTTAAAGCAAGATTCTCGTAATAAAATGGAATAAAATTTTGGTGGGCGATAGACAGCAAAGAAAAATATAAACAAAATCTATAATTTTAGACAACAGTTGCGGGAATTATATTTTATATAAAATAACTCCATTTTAAGTGTCATGTGAATTTTTGTCTTTGTTTAAGCTATTTTTGTAATTCCTTTTTTGTGAATTTTTCAAATATTTCTTGTCAAGTTTTTAATTGTGTGCCACCATTTATCTGTGGCAATAAAAAACCTTATTAATTTTTTTATTTATTAAAGTTCTCTTAATGTCATATTCCTTGATTTTTTTTTCTGTTTCCTTAATTTATTTTAGATGACGACAACGACAACGACATCGACGGCGATATCCAACTGTTAACATTTATCGTTTAACAAGAAAATAATTTTCAAGCTTCTCTTTTTTCTTAATTTTTTTATTTTTTTTTTCTGTAGATAAAAAACACTTCAAACATTTTACGAATAAAAAAGGTAAAATATAAAAATATTGTTATATAAAGTTTGATAACTAAAAGAAAAAAAAAAAACCATAAAACCGAAATAAAACTTCTGGTTGATGTTAACTGTCTGTAGGAACACATTATTATAAATCATTTTTGAGTTGTTTAATATTTTTGCTGGCTCTTTTATTTTTTCCTCTTTGGATTTTGTAGTGATTTTTTACAAAATTGCTTTTTTTTTTTTTTCTTAATTTTAATATAATTTTAGGATTCGTTTTCTTTTTAATTTTTTGTCTTGTAGATCTCTAAAAACAGATTGAAATTTTAAACTTTGACTATGGTGGAGAGTAATAAATTTAATTTATGTAATATTTTTTTAGTTTAATTTTGGTTTAATTTTTGTTTTATTTTAAAAGAAATTTCTGTAATTTCTAGGGTTGGCAGGGAAGACAGTCATGAATTAGTATGATGTCACTGATACCTTTATACATATATAAATAGCAGCCCTTTTTAGGAATAAGAAGCTTAAAGTTAAGCAAAATTGCGGGCGTTATTTTAATGCAGAAAAAAAATTTTTTTAACATTTTTTTTATCTTAGGAAAGTAATTTTAAGTGAGACATTTTTGTTGACAGATAATTATTTTTTTTAGCTGCAGCTTTTTTATAAGATTCCATGCCCGTTCTTGAGGGTGCTGTTGAGACATAAAAATTTTATTATTTAAATTATAATTAATTCAAATCTAATCGATGTCAAATTCATATTTGGCTTATGATCAGAGACTTGTGATGTGAGAGATTGTGAAGAATATCTCCATCTTGATGAAAGCATCCGTTGGGAAAGACTTTTACGCAGTAATTCATTCGAAATGAGTATCTGTAAAATAGAAAGACCTTGAACTGGACACTATGACAAATGATTCTGGCTTTTTATCATATCCTAATAAACAGCGACAGGTCTTGAGTTTTCTCAACATACTGAAGTTAATTGAATATTTTAACTGGAGCACTAGACTTTAAATAATCGGCAGACAGGAGCAGCCATACAAAAAAGTTCCAATGCTACGACAAAAATATTAATTTTAGTCACGAAATTGTATAAATTAGAGATTTTTATTGACGCACAAACTTGTCGTAGAGACTACTAAACAAGTCAACAATACTAGCGGTCCGGCGAACAGTTAAAAAATTTCCCTCTAATTTAATTATTTGACTTTAAAAATGGACCGAAGGGTTCTGCTTTCATAGCCTCCATTTATTAATAATAAAACTTTTCGACCAAACTTTTTTTTTACTTATCACCCTCTAACCAGGAGTCTATCAATTTAATACAAAATAATTATTGTTATTTTTTTACAATTTTAACAATTAAGAATTTAATTATTAAAAGTCATTAAAGCGAATTATATTTCTTATTTCTTAAAGTAGTTTTTGTTGCAAAAAAAAAAAAGAAATAAGTAAAATAGAATTAAAAAAGAATTAAAAAAACATTTACACTTTTGGCCTTTATTTCAAACTAACATTCACATACAAATGATCTAACAAAATATTTGACAATTGCTGTTAATCCTCGAATGATTGATAATAATTCCTCAGTCACTCATTCTTTAGGGCAGACAAAACGAAAGAAAAAAATCACAACGAAAAAAAATTCACAACGAAAAAAGCCAAAAAACAAACAAAACTTTGTCACATTGTCAACACTAATGCATTAACAAATTTACATATTTATACTCCTGCTGTGTATATTAATGTTCAGTGTTTGCTAAGCACTGTTAAGCTTAAAGCATTTATTTTATTTTTTTTTTTTTGAAGGTGTCTATGTTTTAAGGTAAACTCAGAGATGCAAGATGCGGGAACATATGACAAAAAGCTTAATTTTTTTAAAATTTTAAAAATAACAAAATGCAATTTGAGATTTTTTTTTTATTTGATTTTTTTAAATATTTTTGCAGAGTTTCCCAATTTGTTCTGAGCGAGTTGGGCACAAGATATCTCAAGGAAGATATGCTATTTTATCTATTCTGCTTTCTTATATTTTAATATTATTTCAAAATTTAAAAAAAAACGGCTTTCTTTTACTTGCTGTTTATTCTAAGGAACACCTATAGGTTAGAAAAAAGCAAGGTGCAAGGCGTTACCACTTTGTGTAAGAGAAAACAGGAACTCAAATCGTAAATTCTCTGGACAACCAACTGTCTTTCATAAAAATACACAGGTGTCTAAAATAAATTTAAATAATAGTCTACTTTACGCGAACAATGCTGATGCAATAACAAATCCCTACATCTCTCCTGTGAAACCTTATTGAATACTAAGTTCAGATTTACACTATGCATTTTTTTGAGGCATTTTTATATTTTTAATTCTCTATTTAAGTTGCAGCGATATATGTAATTTAAAAAAAAACATAAGCAACAGTAACATTCCCTCAAAATTAAAGCAATACCATATTGCTTATACCGCACTTGCTTTACCCGCAAACAAAAATTTCATTCTAGTTTTATGAAAAATTGCATAGTGTAAACGCTGTTTAAGTGTGAAAGGCCAATTTTGGTAATTTCAAATTACTTGTTGTTATATTTAAACGTAATAAGTGGAAATATATTATTTTTTACCAACGCTTTTCTCCTTTTCATGTAAACAAACCAATTTAAACTCCCTTTAAGAAACATAGAGTACCTTTTATTAAATATTTACAAATTTGTCTGAATGGATATGGCCAAGGAAAATAATTTTTTTTTTAATTTTTTATTATTTTATTAAACATTTGTACATCTTGTCTTCAATCCAAAAAATTGCTACAGTCGTGTTATTGATATTCAATTCCTCCATGGCGACGAAAGGGAGATTTTTCTAAAAATTAATCGCCGCGCTTGGATGAGGTCTGTCCAACAAATAATAAGACTCAATGTTCGAATTAAATTAAGAAATTTGTCACGCCCAAGATAGACTAGGAACTTGGATAAGTTTGCTAATGTCTCTTAAGAAGTGGTCGCATTAAAGTTTTCTTCAAGACCCAGTGAGAGAGTAAACATTAAGCAATTTCTAAAAATAAGAGATAGGATTGAAACTGTAGGTTAAGAAAAATTTTAAATTTTCACCAAAATATTTATTTTCACGAAAATTTTACTAAGGATTTTAACTTATAATAAGTTGTACTTTTATTAAAAAATGGAATTTTCATTCAATACCAAAAACGCACAAAAACTTATTTAAAACTATCAACAAAAAACTATATTTAAAAAAATAAATACTGAATGCTTTTTAGAAGGTTATAAAGGGTCATCCAAAAAACGCGCCTACATGTTTCTTTGAAGTAAAACACAAACTATTTGCAATTTTTTCAAGCTGTTTTTTTTATTAAAACTATGATCCATTACAATTATAAGTGGAATAGAATATCATTCAAATGTCCACCATGACTGCGTCTGCAGACATCAATCCGAATATCGAAATTTTCAATGACTTTCCGACATGTTGCTGGTGTTATTTCACGAATTGCAACTTGAATGTTGTTCTTTAGATTATTAATTGTTTGTGGCTTGTTAGCATACACTCGACTTTTCAAAAAACCCCACAAAAAAAATTTGATGGTGTTAGATCACATGACCTTGGAGGCAAATTGAAATCTGCATTTCGTGAAAAATCACGTTGAGGAAATTTTGATCGCAAAAGCGTAATGTTTTCACCAGTTGTTTGACATGTAGCACCGTCTTGCTGGAAATAGACGTCAGACACATCAATATGATTCAACTATGTCCATAAAACCTCTCTAAACATTGATTGGTATCGCTCAGCATTCACAGTAACAGCATTTCCAGCATCATCTTCGAAGAAAAATGGCCCAATGATTCCATTTGCCCAAAATGCACACCAAACAGTATTTTTGTGGGTGTAGAGATTTCTCATGAATAACACGAGGATTTTCATCACCCCAGATACGACAAATTTGCTTATTGACGAATCCATCCATTCTGAAATGAGCTTCGTCACTAAACAAAATTTTGCGATGGGTATTTTTCAAAGAACGCCCACTTTCATAATAACTTTGAATGATGTAAACGCGTTGTTGCAATGTGTACCTGTCCATGGTTAAAACTGTACTACCTTCTAATAAAACAAAATGGCTTATGTCATTTGAAAAGATGTTACGTGTAAAAATTATATAGTGCTGACATCTAGGCGTCGCATTTGGATGACCCTTTATAAGGTTCGATATGGAAAAGAATTTTCCTTAATTTCCTTTTTTATTTATTTATTATTCGAAGTCTATAAAGAACGCTTTAAAAAAATATTTTTATAAAAATATGTCTGTTACCTTGAATTAAAATGAATGATGTAAAGATTTCAATAATAATTAACTAGATTTTAAAACTCTTTATCAACGTAACTACTGAAAAAAAAGATACAAAAAACTATAATGATGGAGTACAAGTAAGCCAATCCGAAAGTTTTCTAAGTTTAATAACTCAATAAGCTAAAAGAGATGTTGTGAACTAAACAGAAAACTTGTAGATTATTGATTACGACTTCTTGGCATTGGTTCACTTTTGATCTTTACTGTACGTTAGTATGTCTTGTTGTCAGAATATTTTTGGTGTTTTTGAATTTTATATGTTTGAAAAAAAAACTTAAAATATTTTATGTTGTTTTTTATGCCCTTAAGCTTATTTAGACTTTCTTGGTCTGAAATGAAAATACTTTCTTTCTATTCATTTTTCTCTCTTTATTATATACATACATACATACATACATACATACATACATACATTCTTAAGATTATAAGTCAATTTTGTATGCTGTTGATGATTTTTTATAAAAGCCAGACACTGGGACTCATGTTTAACGATGCAGTTTTTTTTATTGTTTGAAAAAAAAAAACAAAATATCATTTTGTTATTTATATTCTATTTTGTTATTTTGTTTTATTATTATCCAAAGCTTATTATAATCATAATTTATCATTTTGTAGGAATTAAAAATAAAAATAATTTTTTTTATATCTTTTAAATGTTTATCTTGAACATTTCTGTTGTTAATTTTGGAAAAATAAGAACTGGCCGCCTTTTGCATCTTATTAATTTACTAAAAAGGTGTCAACATTTGAATGTGTGTTTTTAGTTTTCTTCCATTTTTCTTTACCACTAGTAAATAAGTTTCGTTGTATTTTTATTAATGTTATTTTGTGTTCTATTTTGTTTCTATTTAAAAGAATTTAGTTAAGGCTACTTAAAAAATTTAATTTATTTTCCCTAAAACAGGCTTATTTTTTGTAATAATTTTACTTAAAAAACTAAGAGGAAAAATGAAGTCTTAAAATATATAGAAAAATTTAATCCTCTACTACCGTGTTACAACGTATCTAATCGCTATTATTATGTAAATTTATTTTAACTTTGCTTTCAATTGTTTCACTTTTTTATTCAGTTTTTTTCCTTCGCATTAGCAATATTTCACCTGATCGTGTATTGTATTTAAGCCAAAAAAAAATTTGTTTAGCAGCAGTTTGTTCTCAAACACGTGAGATTGTGGGATAAAACAATTTTGGAGTAATTTTAAATACTTTTTGTAAAAGCGATTTTTTTAGGGTTTCGTATCCTTTTTTTTCGTTTCAATAACTTTCCGTCTTTCCGTTCGTCACAGTCTTTTTCCTCTGGAACTGTAGTACGTAATCCGGGAATTTTTAAAGAACATGTATTGCTGTCTGCTATAGAAGAAAGCACAAAAAGTAAAACTTTAATTATAGGGTGTCCCAGTAGTGAAATGATTTTAAAGCATGTGGATGGACTCGTTTTTTAATCGCAAAAGACAGACACTTTTAGATTAAAAATTTTATTTGCGCTGCAAGGAGTAAAAAAAATCAAAAATAAAACGAAATTTTAAAGGGTTTTCTTATATTGACGTGATTATAATGTTTATGGATTCAGTTTTTCAACAGTAGTAGGCAGATATTTAGAATTTTCATAACATCTGGAGAGATATGTATGTCTGCTGTAAAAATTAGTGTGAAAAACAAATATAAGAATTAAAGGGTGTTCCCATAGAGATCGTGATTTTGACAAATATGGATTTATCTTTTAATTATAAATAAAATACCTTAATTTTCAACAGAAAATAAGAAAAAATATTAAAAGCTCTCCCAAAAATTTTACAAAACCTTTTATGTGTAAGTCAAACTCACATTTGGCTGTTTTAGTTTTGAATATAAAAGTTTATATGATATTTATATAACAAAATGTTCCACATGAGTTTTCAGAATAACTGTATGATTTCTAGTTGTTGCATGTTTCTCCAATCTCCTTTCCTTTTCATTATAATAATTTGAGTTAAAAATTTTATAAATTTATTTTATATGCTCTTGAGATTTTAATCAGAAATAAAACTCGGAAGGTATTCCAACATTTCGTAAACTGCTTTTAAAATTAGTATTTCATAACTGAAGCTAACTTTCAGATTTTATATGAATTATTTATCTGCAAACTAATTGAGATGACTTTGTTACAAAAATTCTACAAAACTCTAGAACTCTAAAAAAAATTTTTTTTCAGTTTTAACAAATAAATTGACTTAAATTTCTCGGAAAATATATATTCATTTATCAGTATCGATTTTGACATCTTAAAAGTAACGATTTTCTAATCTGGTTATACAATTTAAATGTTTTTGACTTCTCTAGATAGGTGAAATTATTTAGAGGAATAAAAACACATGTTTTAAACAATGAAAACTTTTATCTTCAACTTATCCGCTCTTTAAAAGCTTTCAAATTCAAAAAAAATCTGTTAAACTTTTATATTGTTATTATATTTGTTTGATATTGTTGCAACGCCCAACAAACGCGTCTTAACCTGTCTTAAGTGTTAATTAAGCAATTAAATAAATGTCATCTTTTTTTTCAAATTTGCCTACGAAGGCAAAATTGAACAAAAAAATATTAATTAAGATTTTAAATAAATTAACATAAAATGATTTTGAAATTTAATTAATTACAAAATCCAAGAAAACAAAACTTATTGTTGAAATAGACACTTCCATATAAAAATAATAAAGTCCGGTTTTGTTATCAGCATGGAATTCATTTCTTTTGTTATTTTTAACGAAAATTTTGTGACAAAAAACTAAACGGCCATACAAAACTTTAAGTTAATATGAAATTATGCTAATAAAGCTATTTTTTATTTTTTATTTCTTTTACCTAAAGATAACATTTCAACACTTTAGTAAAAAATACATTTTATAGATAAAATAAATTATTACTTTTAATAAATTACATAAAATAATAACAAAAAAATATTAATTCAGTTGACATTTTAGAGAGAACTAAAAAGAGATAAATAAAGAAATATTTGCAAGTTTGAAAAAGTTTATGGGAAAAATTTAATAAGAACTCTTCATTATCATAAAAGCTAACAATTAAAAATTTCTGCTAATAAATATCTAATACAATTTACCTTATTAGTACTTAAACTCTTAGGCAAGAGCAACGTCATGTTCGTTACAGGCAAAATATACCATTCTTTACGTAACCTTAAGTCTTGGAAATAAAAATTTTTAAATTTTGTTATTTTACAGCGTACGTCAACTATAACTAATTAATCATGTGTTGATTGCGAATTTTAAAAATTTAATATTTTTTGTATAATATTCACGAAGTATTTTTATATTTATTTTAGATAAGTTGGCGCAACACCAGTTCCAACGGTAGTGTTTGTAAATTATTAAACCAACAAAAAGAGGTGTAGGTTTGACAATGTTAATTTTATCACACCTAACAAGCCAACAATTTACAATTAAAGTTTAAAAATATTTTTTTTTCATTTTAAACTGGCCGAATGATTAGTTTTAAAATTTTAAACAGAATTTTATTAAAATTACTTTTTATTACTAAAACATAACATTTTTTAAATTAAACATTTCCGTTTTTGTTTTGCTTACACTTTTAAATGCAAACACAAGACTTTGTTTAAGCATAATGTCTTTGATAATAATTCCAAGAACTTTAAAAAAATAATAAACTAAATCCAGATTTAAGTTAAAAAAGAAAATCAAAAAAGATATGCCACACAATGCTTTTGTTTAGTTATATTTGGCTTTTAGTTAAGTTCCTCAAACTTGTTGTTGTTATTTTAATTACTAAAAAACCTAATATAACAAAAAAAAATCACTGGAACTGTCATGATTTACACACTTTTTTTAATTTTATAGCGTAATATAATTTTTTAAGACTTTACGGTAGTTTATTTTAAAAGATTTTTTATTGATTAGAAAGCAAACTTCTTAAAATACTTAAAAAATTTTTTATAGCAAGATTTATAAAACGAAATTAATTTTAGGTCATGTTAACTAAAACGTTCAAGTTCAATAGAGAATAACAAAAAAAAAAATAATTTACTTTTTGTTTTTATTTTGTAATAGGAATTTTAAACATAAAAAAATTTTAAATATTTAAAAAAAAAATGTTTTTAATTCCACTAGCACTTGTCATTTTTTTCATATCTTCACGTTTGGTTACATCTGATTATTTATTTTAATGCTTTAATGTGATATCAAATCTTTCCCAATGCCATTTGGCTAAAATTTTTATCCCAGATTCTGCTGTTTAAAATTACAAACAAATTCTAACCAGTTGCTAATCTTGATTTTAAAAATTATTCTAAGAATGATTATACAGAATATATTCAGTACAATTTTTTATGAAAAAATTTCAAGTATTTTTTGCGCCTTGAAAAATAAAAAGAGAATTTAACTCTTTGGCATTTATACGATCCAGATGGTGCCCGTGCAGAAATCTCGACTTTGACATCGTAATAGAAAATTATTAAAACTCCGTGAGATTCATTTTTTTTTTTTTAATATTATTAGTTGAATTAATGACTTAGCATGCAGACTTCCAATATCTAATTATTTATTACCTTAAGATACCACTCACACTATGGGCCTCTTCCTTCATTCCCCAATGATTTTTGGCTGCTTTATTTTTGTTGAATTTTGTGCAGTCACTAGTAACTTTCGTCGACTTATAATCAATATTTTTTTAAGGTATTTTTTTCCCGTGGTTCTAGGCCAACTGATAGTTATTCAAACACAAATTTGAATCCATTTCAGTCTATTCGAAGAACAGTCGGCAAGTATCGTCTTCTTAAAATCAGAGCTGAAGACAGGTCGGGACAAACGATCTTTACATTATTTTTATATGAAATTTTGACTACAATGTCGCTTTATCAGGCTCAGTTGTGCACAACCGTTCTGTGCCATTAAGTTACAGCGAAATAAATTAAAAAGAAAAACCGTTCTGTGCCATTAAGTTACAGCGAAATAAATTAAAAAGAAAGAAATTTAGAAGTAGTTAGAACGATACTTTAGTTTTGAATAAACTGTTGCAGAGACATGATTTCAACAAAAAAAAAATAATAATAATAATAATACAACCGGACAAGCTGCATGATCAGCTGACTTGAGCTGATTACAATTCGGCCTGTCAAGAAAAGTTTAAAGTACTGAAAACTTTGCTGCTCAATATGGAAAAGGAGTACAAAAAATCTGAAAATATTTCTGTTGCCTTCTTATAAATTTCATGGAGAGTAAAAATACCAAATTTACGGGTAATTTTACTTTGTTGCTTGCTACCAAATTCTTTGATTAATCGGCTTCAATGGCTAATTTTTGACCTCCAGGGGAGGCCTTTTCATTAAGTTCCATTCAGCTGGATTTAGGTGATAGCAAGGTTTATTATAACTTTGACGGCAAAGTTTCGCTTGTACCCTTTTATCGTGGCAGGAAAATTTAGTAACGAGGAAAGAGTCATGAGCTTTGTCAGTCCTTTTTATTTAATTTGAGTTACTATTAGTGATCAATGTTTGAAGCATAATATTTTCAATTCTGGTTTCATCTTACAGCTTTTACGACTGATAAATATGGTATTGGCTCATTTTGCATTTAAATACTAAATCGATTTAAGCTGCTTGTTAAATAAACCAGGTAAGAAGGATAAATTAAAAGAAGTTGATTGAAAAGATTAAATGTTATGTCACTGCACACTGATGATTTATCAAATCCCAAAATAATTATATGAAAAATTAAAAACAGGAAGATATTGATATCACGCACAAAATAAAAGTTTTTTTCTATCCCATCTTTGATATTGAAAAAACTTTAATTAACAAACATTTCGCAAATATATTGCCTTTTAATTAATTAATATTTTAAAAGTATTTTTACATAAAAATTATTTTTTAACTTCTAAAAAAAAAACAATGACCTTAAATCTTTTAAGGCGAAAGTTTTTTATTAAGTAATAACAAAAATTTTCTTTAATTATCATTAAAATACATCACGATTTTTTATTTTTTTTTAAATCTCCTACCAGAATCAAACCCATATTTTTATATGAATTCTCTCACTCGAAATTCCACTTAAATAAATAATGTACGCATGTGTGTTTGACCAAGAAGTAGTTGCAGATGGAGATTCGATTTTTATCTGATACTTCATATTGATGCCACAGTAGTTTTAAAAATTTAAAACGAAGGTAATTGACACAGAAAATAAAATAATAAAAAAAGCAACTGAAAACTACTTATCAGTTGCTAAATAATTTAATTGAATTCTTTCCCAATTGTTTTTATAACCAACATTCTTTCTTTCATTTTTTTTTTTTTTTTGCTTGAGTTATAACAAAAGCTGATTGCTACTTGTTGTTATAAAACTTGATTTAATTTACAAGAATTTTTCATTGAGGCAGTAATAAAGGATTTTCCAATAATAATGCGAGATTAAAAAAAGTAGAACATACGGCTGTTAGTTTCGTTAAGATTATCATAGCAGCATGGAATTGTTACCGTTAATTCTTGGATTTCTGAAAGCTTCTTGGCAAAGCCTTTACAAAAAAACCCCTGAGAAATATAAATGGTTAAAAATAATATAATTTGTTGCTTTGGAAGGAGTTGAGCAAGAAAAAAAATATCTAACGAAGCAATTCAATTGTTTTATCGGCCATAAAGCATCAAGCTCAAGTCAATGCCAACAGATTAAGTCGCAAATAATGCTGTTACTATAAAACAATCTTTTCCTAACCAGACTCTTATTCATATTTAAAGTGAATATCAGAATTCCCTCTAAAATTGCATATGGCTTATATTAATTTTTTATTTATATTTCTTCGCCTTAAATTTGAAACAAAAACAAACAGTAGTTTGTTATTTTATGCAAATTTAAAATAATAATACAATACACTTTAAATCCTAATTGAAAAATATAAAAGGAATGAGAAATATGCAATTCATTATACGAAAAAAAACAACAACTGGAATTAAAAAAATATATGGGAAATAAAAATAAAAATAACATGAATAAAGGTCAACAACTGTGAAGGGTGTACCTAACTGTCAAATGCATATGAAATAAAATCTAGAAATAAAATTGATATTTAAAGTAATCTGATTTAATTTTTTGGTTCACAAATTCAAATTCAAGTCCTATGATTGTTAAACAAACATTTGTTTTTTTTTTAAGTTTTGAAATTTTGATTTGTTTTGTAATATTTTAAGCCTCATTTAAGTCAACTTAAATTTATTTACTGATTGCTTTCAAAAATAAATTGATCTACATTCAAGGTTTTTCTTGTACTTATGAACTTTTATTATTTGTTTGTTCATATGCCAATCAGTCAGGTGTCGAAGGTGTCTAATTTCTTATGTCATGTCTACAGGGAAGTTGGTAATAATTCTTTTAATTAAAAAAACAATATTTATTGAATTAATAATTTGTAAGTTAAAAGAAACAATTTTTTATTCATTTATTAAATTCAGTTTCTGGGCTGTTAAAAACATCTAACTAAACTTTTCTAAAAGCCACAGGCACAAAAAGTAATTCTTAAAGCGACGCCTTTCGGCAAGAAATAAATTAGAAAAAAGAAAAAAATTCGACCAATTCTGCAAAGATATTAAAAAATTTTTGAAAGTCTTTACTGCTTCTAATGACCGCGGCTTTATTTAAAATCCTGGTGCTTAAATCGACAGTAATAAAATAAAAGAAGAGGCTACAGAATTACGCGAAAAATCTTTCAAGGTTACATTATAGTCAAAATGTCTTAAATAGACTGTTGCTTTATCAGACCCATTAATAAGTTTAGCAATAAAATGCATTCTTAGCAAAAGCTCATCTTTCTTAGGTAAAACTGTAGATTTTTTCGAGCCAGAAGAGCAGAATATATGTTTCAAAGGACGGACAAGAAGCTAAAAAAATTAATTAATCTGTTTAATCGGATAAAACCAATTTCTACTTTAATCGAATAAAATGTAAACGGTATTTACTCATGCATTTGTATTAATTTACAAAAATGAAAATAAGCAAAAAATAATGATGTTTGGATTTTCAAACTTTACGGTTGGGTTGAACCAAGCAGACGCATAATTTTATAGTTTCAGCCTCTTCATTATAAAAAAGTCTAGAGTGATTTTTTTTAATTGATTTCATTTTCAAATATTTATTTTAGTTTAAAAATATTGATGTTTGGAGCCGTGTTGTAGCTAATTTTCTGAGGTCGCTTTTCAACTCTATCTGGTAACCACAACTTCGCCACCAAACAGCATTAACTTTCATAGCATCTACATCAATCATACTGTTGTCCTTGATTATCATTTTATTATAATAATTAATATCCAACGTTGAACATTCACACATTATTAGCACTTCTGTCATAGCCTCGCAGCTTGTAGGTGCCTTTCGCTTTTCTTCCAAATGTGTGAAATCCAAACATTGGAAGACCAGGTTTCCCAATATTTTCCATTATTTTGGTTGGTCTTAAAAATAAAGTATTTACAGAAGTGACGATATGTCCATGGACAGTACGTCGCACAAGAAAGTGACATAACGTCTATGGACATCTTGTCATTACGGTGTGTCCATTGATATTATATGTTGTTTCACAGCCGTTGTTGTTTCAAATGCGGGCATTATGAAACTTTTAAAATTGACACTATGTCCATCCTAAAAACGACAAATTGCCTATGGACATTATGACGATTTTCAAAGGAATATTATGTCCATGGACATTATTTCACTTTTGAGTGAGACATATAGTCCATGCACATTATGTCCGCAGACATTATAACATGCTACAATTTTATGTTATGATCTGAATGTCTTCACCTTGCCTTCCTAAATCAACTGGATTCGAACTAGTAGATTTAACACATTGAATTAGTTTGCAATTGTTTAGTTAGTAATAAATTCAAAAAGATCTTCTGTATGATAAAAAAAAACCGAAAGTTTTTCTTAAAATCTATTTCAGTTACAGGCTTTTTGGATTTGATTATAATTTCAGTGGTACCAATTTATTCTCTTTTAGAATCAAATTAATAAAAAACAAGATTTTAAAAGCTATGAATAACCTTTCGATTTCAATTTAAACTCATCTTCAGTATTCAAATAGCAAAAAAAAAAAAAAAAACAAAATAACACAAGCAATTTTATGCCTGAACAAAAATGTTGTTTTAATATTTGTACAACAAATAAATACAATTTATAAAAAAATAAACATAACAATTTTCTTCTGGCAGTTTTATGTAAACAACTACATTTAGTTATGTGTGTAGAAAAACCTGAAAGAATTGCCGTAAGAAAAATAAGGTAAAAACAAAAAACTTTAAACACAAAAAACAAAAATGTTTGCATAAATAAATGTTATAAAAATATGCAAATACGGCAACACGACATATGTCAAAAATATGACATATTCACATGTTCAAACGGCATATAACCAGCTGAAAATAGCAACAAAATTCAAATCAAAAGCACTAAACTACTGACCACAGTTCGAGTTGTTGTAAATTAGACTTATAAGCAAATAAAATTTACCATAATGAAATGATTAATAAATATACAAAATGCATAACTCTATTTTACTTTTCCGGCAAAAAGTAAATAAATTAGAATTTTTATAATATTCGTTTTGATTTCATGTGTAATTTGAGTAAAAAAATTAAAATTTTAATTTATGTATTGGTGCTCAAATGAAAATATTGTACTGTTTGTATTTCCAAAAAGAATTTGATCAAATGGATAACTATTAATACGGTTTAGGTTCACGTTTATTATAATTTTAAAATTTCTAAAGAAAAAAAGATTTTTAAAATTTATTTATTTGATTACTTTAGAATAATATGGAAAATTAGACCCCAGCAGATCACAATGCTGCTTTTGCTAAATCACAAAAGGCATAAATCCCATCGGATTGGCGGTGAATGCATTGTTATTTTTATTTTAGGATTGAGTACCCAAAGCGTAAGCACGTAACCTAATCGCAGCTCTCTATCGCTAGAACCGTAACAAGTAGAAGCTTAAAATTTTCATACAATGTATATTACTATAGCCACTTTAATCAAAAATTCAAAAATTAAAGGGTGTTCCGAAAATAACACGATATTCATAAAATAATATTGTTTGTTTTAAAATTTTGATAGACAGACTCATCAAATTTTACCACTGTGAACGATGTTCAATATAAAAAAAAACTCAATATTAAAATAAAGGGGGTCACACTAGTTACACAATCTTACGCACGGTATGGCAGACACCTTAAGTTAAAGCAGGGGTTCTCATCAAATTTCTGCTCACAGACCCCTAGTAAACAAATTTTTTTTCGCGGACCCCTCTGAAGCCCAAGTTTAAAATAAAAATTTTATTATATTTGAAAACACTGTGTTTACGGTTCTTCATGCGGACCCCTTGGATGGTTATTACAATACAGCAACTAATTCTAAATAAATAGGGTAATCCAATATATGTATTAAACAATGTCTAATATAGCAACAAGAATAAAAAGTAAGGTTTCGAATTAAAGGGTGTCCCAATAGTGGCATTAGTTTGAAGCAAGTGACCTAGTTTTTGAACTGCAATCGACAGACACTTAAAGTTAAAATATTTTTATGTCTGCTATAAGAACAACAACAAAATATAAATATAAAGGGTGTTCCAAAATTGACGGAATATTCCTTTAAAAAAATTCGTTTTAGAACTGTGAGAGGCAGACACGAAAAATTTCCGCAGTCTTTGTAAAACTGTGTCCACTATAGCAACAAGACTAAAAATTAAAATTTTGAATTAAAGGGTGTCCCAACAGTGACATAATTTTAACGCATGTGGCCTGGTTTTTCAACTACTATTGGCAGAACCATGTTAGCGATAATGACAAAAATGAAAACTAAATTAAAAATAAAGGGTGAACCAGCTAACGAGTATTATATTATATATTTTTTGCAACAAATAAAAAGAGATAAAAATTAAAGCAAAAGGAAGCCATAAGATGATACGGAGCCTTGGAAAATGAGTACAATTTTTACTTGGCTGATTTTTTTTCATATCTTTTTCTTTAAATCGCAGTAGATTCTGTTCTAGCTTCATACTGTGTGTTGTGCAGGAAGTATGAAAGCCTAGTGCCTTGGGACTTATTTTTTATTATTTATAAATTTTAAAATTAATTATTAGTCTTACTGTTCTAGAATTAAAAAATTAACACCAAAATTTGTAAAAAAAAATTTTTTCTTAACAAATTAATAATAGAAAATTTACGTAAACTTAAGCCAAATTAAAAATTATTTATTTGGCTCTGATTACAAAATTAAAAATATTAATATCATTTAATTTATGTTATTTTTCTTTAACAAAAATTATATTTTACTTTTAATTGAATTTACATAAATTTGCTTGCTGGTTTTTCATTTCCATGCCCAATAATAATATTTAATGTGTTGTATATGCACTGTATTAAAATAAAATCACGCATAACTCAATCAAACCAATTTTTATTATACATTTTTATTTATTATTCAAGCCTTCAAGCGATTTAATGAAATATATTTATTTTTATGAAAAAAAAACAAAAAATATAATAAAAAACACTTTGGCTATACGTCGTTTTAAACAAGTACTCAATGTATGAAAATAAAACAAAGCAACAGAAAAGAGAATAATAACTCATACATAAAATCTTGACTCATTGACAGACTTCCTTTTGAAAATAATAAAACAAATGGATTTTTTTTTAAATAAAATAAATCTTTGACTTTCAGCTTCTTCTAATGGTCGTTGTTAATGTGACACACATAGAAAAACATACATGAATGTGAAATTTCAAATGTCACTTATTTTGACACTTCAATTCTCTACACAATTACACGTTAAGACGGACAAGCTTAAATGAATAATTTTTTTTTAAAAAAAGTGAAAGATTTTTTTTT
Organism: Cistogaster globosa; assembly: GCA_937654795.1. Classification (NCBI taxonomy): domain Eukaryota; kingdom Metazoa; phylum Arthropoda; class Insecta; order Diptera; family Tachinidae; genus Cistogaster; species Cistogaster globosa. The sequence goes on from OW569407.1 coordinate 6,680,639, forward strand.
TAAGTTTTTTTTTTACTTATCGTTATTAAATATATTATTTTTTTATTGTATCTATTGAAAACTTTGACTGACACCTTAAGACGTTTTATTATATTGTACTTTTTACCATTCAGGAACTCATGTAATACAGATTTATGTGTCTTATTAAGCTGGTCTTAACGTTTACAGCTTGAGTAAAGTACATAACGAAAAAAAGAGAAGTGAAAAAATTAAACCTCAAAATAACGCCTTTTGGTGTTTTATTTTAAAACGCTGCAAACAATGACATAATAATATACAATTTCAATATAACAAACTCAGTTTGTTTAAAATGAAACTGCCAGAAAGGAAAAAGAAAAATGTTAAACATATTAAAGTGTAAAATTAGTGGGTGGATTTGTATTTAATTTTTTTTTTAATATTAAATAACAATAAAAAATAAAACTAATAGTTTTTTTAATAGGCTTTGAAAATGTTTGATGTGTGGTCAACTGTTGTTGGTTGTGTAGAGGAAATATAAATTGTATAGAAAAAGTTTTTGGATGAAATAAAAAGTACTTTTGAAACCTAGAAAATCATATTTTTTAAATTACAATCATTTTATTTAAAATAGGGGGACTTATTTGAAAAATATTAGTTTTCTAAGGATGACTGCCAAATGGAAGCGTTTACCAATTTACTATACAACATTATGCCACTGTACAGCGAAACGAATTTTTTGGGAAATCAAAAAGTTCTGCAGAGTGATTCTTGTAGGGGAAACTAAGAAAAGATATACGTGTATCGGCGTTTAAAAAATTTTACATTTCAAATTTATTTTTAATTTAAAACGCTATAGGCAATGTTTAGTTCTTATAAATTGGTAATGGGTCTTTATTGGATTTTTTCCCTTTTTTTTCTTAGTTTACAAACCACCTTTAAAACAGAAACAGAGAAATATTTTGCAAAAATATTTGTCATGAAATTCTATTAAAGGTTTCAGAAACACTTGATCTAAAAATTCAAAAACACTTATGTTACAAAAAACCAAAGCTAAGAAAAGCAAATCAAAAACAAATGTAAATTATAGTCTGATCTTAAGTCTACCGCTAGACAGTATACAAATACGAACACAGCACATGAAATTAAAGTAAATAATTTATTCGTTGACTTGACGAAATTTTTGTTTATTTTACCAAACGTTTTTAATTAACTAAAGACTTGATGAAATTTTGTGAAACAACTTATTTATTTGGATAAAATTTAATATGGGTCTTTAACTGAGTAAAAGTACGTCTTAAAAAAATTCTTTAAAGTTGCAGAGATTCCCTTCAGTTTGCAGTATTTAGTTTGTGGAGACATGAGGAACAGAAAACAATTTTTATTCCCTTCGCTACAGGTGAAAGAAAGTATTTCATGGCTTGTCATTCCATATATTTTAAAATCTTCGTCCGCGTTAGTTTTGAAACTAAATGAATATGTAATATAAGATCTTCATTCTATTTGGTCTAAACGTTTTTTTCTGTTATTTAAATAAATTTAAAAAAATGTTAATAAAAATTATTATTAAAGAAAACGGCAAAATTAATGTTTGTCTTTATATTTGAAATAAAAATTTAATTAAAATTTTTATTTTTATTATTTAAATGTATAAAATTTATTCCAATTTAGTTTTTTATTTATAAATTTAAGTATTTTACAAGAAGCTGACATTATTATACCATTTTAATTTTTTAGTATTCCAAGAACTTGCGTAATATCAAACACTAATCTTAGAAAATCTCTTAATTAAAAATAGACAAACTGTTAAATGGTAACAAATTTGTATGTCACATAAAACATATTTTTTTCTAATTTTTCTTATAAGTTTCGCTTAGACAATTTAAGACAAAAGATTTTAAGTTTTTTGTTTTTTTTATTGTCAAATTGTCGGTTAAGCCATTTTCATTTGTTTCAAGTGAATAAAGGAATTAAATAAAAACAGCACAAAATGAACATTAAACGTGTAACAGGTTTAACATTTTGACCTCAATTTTATTGTTAACAAATCTTGTAGCTATTTACAAAATGAAAAAAAAGCTAGAGACAAACAATAAAAGCTAAAAAAAAAGAAAAAATAATGAAAAATGTGATTAAGAAAAAGTCTGGAAATAAAAATGTCTTGAATGATTTTTTTTCTTTGAAAATTGTGCACCATTTTTCGTAGAAAAACAAAAAGGCCGCTATTTTTGTTGTGTTTAAGATACATTACATTTGGTTGACATTTTTGACATAACACAAGTGCGTTGTAATAATGAGTATCATTTATCTAGTATGCAGATATAATATATTTGGATTTTACCAGGTAATGCCATTCATATGCCTCTAAACTTGCTTTAAAAGATTTTATTTTTATAACCAAAAAAAAGTAAGGAATGGTCTACATTCAAGCGGTTATGAATTGTTTACGCATCTTAACGCACTCAATCATTTTTATTATTGCTTTTTTTGTAAACTTACCACGTAAATGTATAAAATATGTGATTGAAATCTTTAAGAACTTAAACTAAATTTTTTTAAAACTTACAGCAAAACAAAAAGAACAAAATGTATTTAAAGCCTGGCACAACTGATAGCATCTTTTGGGTTCAGTTTCTTTCTTTTTTATTCTGAAACGTGGTACGAGTTTTTTTTTTTTTCTTTATTTGTGGTAAAGATTTTATACAAAACGCGTAATGTCTTTAAAGCCGCTTTATTCATATTCTTAGAAGTTTTATTTGTTTAAAAAGCAGAGACAAATGTCTGGTAAGACAGTTGGACAGACAAAATGTTTTCAAGTTTTTATTATTTATTTTTGTATTAAAGAAAGAATCAAAAAGTTTTTGTGACCGCTTTTAAATATTTTACATGTAAACAATTAAATGTAAAAAGCACGTTCACACATTTTTCTCTAAATTTTTTCTTTTATTGATTTTACTAAAGATAAGAAAACTAAGAAGAAGTATTACGAAAGCCAAGATATCTGTAGTGACCAGTTCTGGTAAAGAAATAATAATTTCTTTGATAACTTTTGGAAAAAATAAAATTCAAATTATAGGGCAAACTATACAAAAATATTGGGACTAAAATCTGCTGTTCGGAAACGTTGTACTACTTTAACAAAGAATTTTTTTCACATGCCAGCAAGCGAAGAAAAACTTAAAATTATGATTTTTATTCGCCTATATCTATCTCACTTTAATCCGGTATTCGGTAATAGTTTCAAAATTTAATTATAATATGACACAGTTAAAATTGATTTATGAGTCTTTAATTCAAATTTGCCTATCGTATATAGATTTTAGAAGATAATTTTTTGCTTTTAGCAGATTGATTCTCAACCATAGCCGTTGGAAAAAATAAACAATTTTTTCTAAACGTCACATTTAGGCCAGAATTTCTCTCATATGAAATTTAAAGACCTGATTTGAATGCTCCAATATGTTCTTTCTTACCGTTCAATTGAAATTGCTCCCCTAGCTCGTTTTATGGTAAATACAAGAAAAAAACTGAAAAATCCCATTCTTGGATATTTTTAAAATTTTTCTGGGAATTGTGGAATCTACATTAGTCAAACAATATTATGCTCACATATTAAATTTAAAGTCGACTAAGGTCAGGATAGCTGTTCAACAACTACATAACTTTTTCAATTATTTTCAACAAGTGTACCACTGTGCGTCGTAAAGTTCGGAGATCAGACCAACAACCTAGCAGGATGCCTTATTAGTGATTTTTAGTAATACGAATATTAAGGCGAGTGAAATCATTGTGACGTTATGTGAAACAAGTCTCAAAATAAGCTCCTACGAAAAGCTTAGAATTTTTGTAACGGCTTAAAAGATAATTTACTCATAATCACTCAAAAATGAAATACGTTCAATGATTCGAATTCTATTTTCGAGTTACTTGAGAAAAGGGCTGAGAAACTTTTCGGTGACACTAGAATATCCAACTTTTTTGAGTATCTGGAACACAAATGCAATGTGAGATGTGTTTTCTTTTTTGCCGATTTGGCAGTAAAATTTACTTGATTAAAATAGTTTAATACATGTTTCTTTAAAAGCAACTTCCTGCAAAAGTTTCTACCGCCGCTATTTTCTTTTTATGATCTTGATTGTTTTTGCAATTTTAAAAGTCGATTGTAAATTGTGAAAAAACATATAATTTTTACTATGCTCTCGTAGCTAGTGGATCTCAAAAATCTCCATTTTTTATACTTCTATGTCTAGCAGTAAATTGACCAAACTTCTATATAAAAATTTTAATAAGGGAATTAATATGTCATTTATTAAGTCGTTTGTAATGTCTTTCCCTCAGAGACGACTTTAAGAGCTCGTGAGGAACATCCATTTTATAATCAGCCGAGTGCATTTACTCACATATAAATTCATTTTTTTATTGATTGTTTACTACTGTGAACAAAAATCTGGCGACTAAAATATAAATTGGTCAATGCAGCACGCTTAGGAACAATCTTTTTGACAATAATTTTTAATATTTAAGCTGCCTAACGTCGTAAATCGCTACGATAATTTGCCGCTGCTATCTCAAAATAAACAAATGATTAATTACAAAATACAAGGATGTGTGTGATTAGCAAAGGTTAAAAGAAAAGTTGTCACTAAATTGCAAAAAAAGTACTTAAAATAAAACTTAAGCTCTTTATTTTCAGTCGAGATTTTTTTTTAATAAGACACACAGAATAGTATTGTAAATTAAACTTAAATCAAAACAATTATGTTCTTTTTTTAATGAAGACAGAAAATTTACAACTGTCGAATTTTTTATCCATACCAAAATGTAAAAGTAGTTGACCATGAAATATCTTAAATAGCATTTGTTAAGTTTAACAGGCTGCATGTCATGTGACACCATCTTATTGAATCACCTGATACCTAAATCAATATCATTTAAATAAGTAGAAATATATCTGTGTCGCTGCGTCAGCGACCAGTAAGTATCACTGCTTCAAAAGTTATATATTTTGAAGAAGTATGATGAATGTTTCAATATGGAATTGAAACCAAAATGCATAATGGAATCCAATAAATATTTGATTTCTCGCGTAATACTTAATTTTTACCTACAATATATAAGAAATTGTATATTAGTTTCGAATGGTTGTCAATGCTTAACTACTTAATGTTAAAAATTTTAAATATTGCACTAAATCTAAGAAGTATGAAAAACAGGTTTTAAAGATTCAAAATTCTCAACAGTAAGAATTAAAACCGGCTCAGCAAATACCAGAGAGCCATTTTTTGTACTAATAACATAATAATTCTTAAAAGAAATGAGTTCAAAACAGTTTTCATCTATCTGTGTATAATATGTAAAAAAACTGCCACGTACATTAAATTACATAAACTAGCGGGACAGCATTTAATTTCCATATTCAATTTTATACTTGCTACTTTTAAAGACTTGAAATCAGGTTTTTGTAAATTTTAAATTTTAACGGTTCAACAGATTGGCCTCATACATCAAATAACATCACCTATTGTAACACTCTTTAGTTTATAATTTTACATATTTAAAATTTTTTTTTTTATACCAGACAAAGAAGTGGGTATTCTGCCAACTTTTCAAGTGTTTGTATATAGCAGTTCAAGCGGTATGACTCTACCAGATTAAATAACTGAAATTTTTTAATTTTTAAATATAAAATTCAACTGTTTACTTGTGGAATAACGGCCTTATCAATACAGGCTCCTTGTAAATTTCAGCTGCCTGTCTATAAAAGTTTGAACATGTTAAATTACATTAACTATTCCAATAACTTTTTGAACACCCTTTAATTGCCAAATCAAAATTTTATATTTGTTGTTACTATAGTGGTGTTACCAGTACATTTTCATTGTAAATTTCGAGCGTCTGTCAAAAAGTATGTATGTTCAAAAGTATGGCCATATTCACGAAATTAAATGCACTATTGGGGAACCCTTTAATCTAAATCTTGAATATTTATACTTATTACTATAACGGCCACAGTAATTATATTTTCAAGTGTTTGTCTAAAACGGTTCAAAGGATAGGCTCTATAGGTTAATTTACGTTACCTATGGGGACACCCTTTAATTTTTAAATATATTTCTATGTTAGTTCTTGCTATTGGGAGCTATAGCGATATTTAATGTTTTTATATAATACGTAAAAACATGTGTCTTTTGCGACGTCAAACTTCAATTCTTAAAATTATGAACTGTTTTTAAAACGGGACCAATCTCTGAGCCTCACCTTTCAAATAAAGACGAAGTTATAACCTCCTTTTTTTAAGTTGGTTAAAACTAGCAATACCTTATTAAGAATGCTTCTTTGTTCAGGCACACTTTGCTATAAATATTTTTAAATGAGAGTTACAGATTATGAAAAAGCAATAGCATTTTAAAGCTGTTCTTTAACTTTTTTCTACATTTTTTTTTTCTTATAAAATAATTATTATCTAATTCAATTTTTATACTTTCTTACATTTTTTATACTTTTTGTGTGTTCTTAGTGTTTTTTTATTTTTTTCAGCTCTTTTGTGTCTTTCTCTTTAAATTCTCCCCAAACGCCTGCACCTTTTCTATACAAATAACTCTTCCACAATTTCATTAAGACTTTTTAGATTTTTTTATTTTTTTTTGAAATGTGAAACATGTAGTTAAAATTTTTTATACTTACAATTATTATTATTTTTTATAACTAATAACATGTTCTATTCCCTTATTTGTTGTGTGTTGTTGTTATGTGAGTGGTTGTATTTTAATGACTTAAAGTTTTTCAATTCATAATTTTACCTTAAACTTGTCATGTACTTTTTAACATGTCTTTCGTTATAAATTCTTTTTGACATTGACGTAGTAGGTTTTCTAATGAATTTGTCGTTTTTTCTTTGTTTTCAAAATTTCTTTTAATGACTGTGACTGAAAAAAAAAATTCAAGAATTTGTTTTACATATTTGTTGAAAGTAAGAAAGGGAAACGAGGAATACGTCAAAATTCTTGAAGTTTTAATTTAAATTGCTGGTACCAAACAGGCTTGGAAAGTCGAACTTTTTTAAATGGAATTTGATCAGAATTAAATTAAAACCATTCAAAACTAATTTACATTTATATAGAAATTCTTTTTAATTTATTAAAATTTTAATGTCTGTCCAAATACTACAGACAAAATTAAGAATTAAAAGTTTCAACACAAGTTCTCCAACTTAAGGCGTCTAATATTTAATATTCTTTCTTACTTGAATTACTTTTCACTATTTGTTTTCGCTTACTTTGTATTTTACACATTTAGTACTTTACTTTACTCAGGCGCAAGTTCATATTTTAATTTATTTCAAAAAAATGGTATATTTTAACTTACGTGGACACTTTGATTAAAAAAAATTTTTTTCATCATAAAAATATTTTGTAATTTTTTTTTTTTTTGTTCCTTTAAAGAAAGTTATAAAAAACGAAATACTATTTTCCATCTCTGGCTAAGAAACATATTTATAAATATCATAAAGAATTAAAAATTTGGTTTATTTAAAATATTTTCTTTGACATATAAACGTTTATTGGAATTCTATTTAAAATTGACTTTGTAAAATATTAAAGAATAACGTGACAAAAATTTCAAGAAGTTTAAGTACAAATTGAGCTTCAAATTATTAATTGTTATTTTCAGGTGGAATTTTAAAACAAGTGGTCTCTTTAAAAAATCAGTCTTAGTGGGAAAAAGAAGGTTTAAGAAAATTATAAATATAAATTAATATTTTTAATCTTTGAAAGCATTTATTCTTCAAGTTATTTTAGTACCATAAATATTTTCTCATTTTCTTAAAGTTAAATAAATCTGAGCCAAAATCATGTTGTCAGTTCTACAAACAACCTTAACATATTTTATGGAATTTAGTTTATAGGCTGAAAACTAACTTTTTACGAAAATTTCGGATATAAAGAATCTGAAAATTCTACTATCGAGAGCTTCTAGAGAAACTGTGAATGAAACATTTCAAAATATATATTTCATTTAGATCTCTTTCTGGATTATTCCCTCGGGGTACCATTGATTGACTTAGTAGTACGAAAACACGGCGGTCCAAACTAAAGTAACAACGCACCAGACTGTATAGCTCGTTTAAAAAGCAACCATCCCTGCAAAAAATTTCAAAAAAGGTCATCGAGTGTGGAATTAAGCATTTTTGGTGAAAGGACTTCCCAACTGGATTACCAACCTATTGATTTTAACAAGGCATGAGATTTTTACAATCAATTTCTGAGAATTGATTACATTAACTATTGCAGGAAATAATAATAATCGTTAATATGTATTTTAAAGTATTCTTTTTGAACTTAAAGAACTAGTTTCATTACTGCTTCTTTTAATTGTGAACTAATGTAATGTTTTTTATAAGCGAGTAACCAAATTTGGCAATCACAAAAGTAAGTCATTATATGACAAGTACTTTTTAAGATAATGTCCAAATTTTTGCTGGGATTTAGTTACTGTTGTCCTTTAAAGTTTTTAATATTTGATTATTGAATAGTTTACAAAGCAATCAGCACTTTGATTTGGGTCACCACAACATAATGTTTAGCACACTCTAGAAAAATTTGTTGCACTCAACTGTAACAAAGCGAAAAATAATAAAATTCTTAAAAAAAATCAACTTTAGAGCAGATTTCATTAGTTTGTGTATAAAAGATTAAAAGTATGATCACATACATTAAATTACGTTAAATATTGGGACACTCTAATATTCCATCTTCAAACTTTTTAATTGTTATAGCGGACTTAGCACTATAACTCCTTGTTAATTTAAACCGTCTCTCTACAACTGTTCAACAGTTTAGCCACATGCATCAACAATAGGGGCACTTTTTAGTTATTAATTTAAAATATTTATGCTTCTTATTATACCAAAAAAAGTAAAGAACATTCTGTCTAATTTTCAAGTGTTTGTATATGACAGTTCAAGCGAGAGGGCCATAGAGGTCAAATAAAATTAATTTTGGGAAAACCCTTAACTTCTAAGCGCAAATTATACATTGGTTGTTATAGCGGAGTTAGCAATACTGGTCTTTTATAAGTTTCAGCTGTCTGTCTATAACGGGTAAATACTTACATCAACTATTGAAACACCCTTTGATTTTTAAACCTAAATTTTATGCCTATTATAGCGGGGTTAGGAATACAAGTTCTTTGTAAATTTCAACCGACTGTCTTTAACTGTTCAAAAGTATAGCCATATACACCAAATTAAATGAGTTATTGTGGCATCCTTTATTTTTTATCTTGAATATTAATACTTGTTATTACAACAATCATAGAAATTTAAATTCTGTGCAACTTTAAATCGTTTGACTATAACGGTTCACAAGATAGGCGCATATAATAAGCCACTTAAATTATCTATTGGGATACTCTTTAATTTTTAGACTTGGTTTTGTATTAATTTTTGCTATTGGGAGCTTTAATACGCATTTTTTAATTTTTAAGAATTGCGCTTTAAGATTCATAATACCCTTGAAGAGATGTATTTTGTATGGGGACAGCCTTTATTTTTTAAGATTACGAACTGTTTTTAAAATGGGAACAATCGCCTTTCAAATAAAAAAAAATTATAAATCGGCTTAGAAATGACGGAGTTCTGCGGCCACAAATATAAAAAAGCAACATTCAGACTAATAGATAACCTCCTTCTTTTTTGAAGTCGGTTAAAGAAAGAACTCTTTAAAAATAATAAACGTGTGAACGAAATCTGGTTTTCTTCTGCGACTTTCTTGCTTTCTTATTATTAGGCCACCCTAATTTTTAAAGTCTTATGCTAAATACTCTGAGATGTTACCTCGGGTGTAGTAATGTTTCTTGTTAAGATTCGCGTATTCATTCATGTATTTTTGAATAACTTTATGTTTTATCAGAGCTAACAAATTTTCTTTGCCTTCTGTCTCTCCTTATATAACTTCAATTGACTTTCATCTCATTTTACTTTAATTTTTCATTTGAAAATTTCTCCTCCAACTCTATTCTATTTCTCTACTTCTTGATACAAAATTTCATTTCTAAGAACAACTGCAGGCATAATTTTCGTGTGCGTCTCATTTGAACTTCATTATCTTTCGCGTATATGTTTAACAACTAAAATATACACAGAACTGAGGTTGCCTCGTCTGTACTAAAAATTAAGAACCAAGTTTTCTTAGTCTTTCTTTACATGTTGGCTTGTATATATGTGGCATCAAAAAATTTACAAAATTACTTGTCTGTACAGCTGAAATAGTAACAAAAGCCTCTCGAGGCTTTTAAATCGTTGACATAGTTTTCGATAGAGTGTTAAGAGAAGGCTAGTTCTCAACACGTCAGTACATACTATAAAATATAAAGATCTTCAAGAAGACTAAAATTACTTTTATAAAAAAAAAAAATCAATTCGGAAAATGAACTCAATGGAGGTACTCGCAATTAAACTTCGCTTAAATATTATTTTTGACATATCACGTTAACAATTAAAAAAAAAAACTAAAAAAATCTAGCGCGTTCAGTTAAAAAGAAAATTGATTTAAGTGTTTTTCTTAAGAAATATTTCAAAAAATTTCAAGCATATTGAAATACAAACCAAAGAACACATGAGTTACATTTAAAAGGAAAACGAACAACCAACAATTTCTAAAGACAAAAACAATTTAAATATAAACAAATTAAAATTGTTATTAGAAGATGTGTGTGTGTGTGTGTGTGTGTGGGTGTGTGTGTGTATGAGTTGTAGCAACTACTTGCAGTTAAAATTAAAAAGGAAAAGAACAAATATTAGGTTGTTTTAATTGCTGTCCAATTTATTAGAATGTAAAGAGAATTCGAGTGGATTCTGTCACTTTGCCCTATTTTTTATTTTTCAAAAATTTCACACTAAATTTCGGCGCATGTCATTAATATTAAGTTTTTGGAAGTACTTTTTTCGGACTCACAGTTAAAAGAAAAAGAGTTTCTTTTTAATTTAAATGTGTGTCGGTTCGTGAGTGTCAGTCAGTTAGTCAGAATGCTGTAAATGTTGTATGTAATTCGTAGCTGTTCAAGTGGTTTGTCAGCAACATTTCAAACAAAACGACATCAACAACTACTAGCGGCAGCAGTAATAAAAAATTACAAACATTAAAAGCAAAAAACGTACGAACTGGTCTTTTTCTTGACACTTTATAGAAGTTTAGCTGTAAGCGTGAATTTAAAGTTAAAGAGAATCGTAAAAAACAACAATAACAAAAAATGATTAGTATTTCATTTTTTTATTGTTATTGTTGTTGTTATAACAGCGACGATTTTTACGTACTTGTGGCATTTGATGTTTAATTCCATTTCTTCACTACACTTCAGTTTTACACATTTCATACGTTCGTTCATTCATTCATTCGTTCATTTGTTCATTCCATCATTTCACTTGTTGTTGGTTTGCCGTTCAAATGTAAATGTTAACAACAAATTGCGTTGGCTGTTAAAAAACAAAAATTAAAAAGTAAAAAAAAATATCTGTTTAGTTTGTGTCTTCTCATGATGTAAAATGTTTAATTGTTAAAGTGTTAAATTTATTTTTATTTCAATTTATTTTTCTATTTCCATTTTTTTAGGTTTCTTACCACACACTAATAATATTTTTTTTTTATTTATTTCACTTTAATCATGTGTAAAGGTGTTAAAAGATTTTTTTGAGCTATTTGTGAGTGTGTGTATGTGTACGCTATTTTTATGGAATACAAACCAGACCGCTTAAACAAATAAATACTGTTCAAGATCTCACACATCAGCGACTGTTAAGACAAATCGTAAAATACATGCCTGAAGGAAAAATTTACGGTTATTGGAAGTTTTAACGATTTGAAAAATTAATTTTTAAATGACCGTTTTTAGAGTTTTAATTTTAAAACTGTCAAAGTTTTTGTTATTTATCTACCTTCACTGAAAGCAGTCAGAGGGAAAGTACAAATTACCTTAAAAAAAGTTTAACGAATAAAAAACCAGAAGCTTCAAAATACTTCGTAGGCCCAGAGGACACCAACGAATTGAGTCTATGTTACCAGAGTGTTCTAAAGCTTATGTTATTATAAACAAGTCCTTAGTGGTTTATTTTATGCCGGTAATTTGTTTTAGCTTTGTATAGGTGAATTTGATTTCTAATATTTCGTTTTGGATATCAGCCATGAGTTAGAAAAATGCAAGCTAAAAAAAATATCTTCGTTTAACTCGACTCAGTTAATTTTGTGTTCCTAGAGTCAGCTTTTAAAAAAAAAATTTAATTACACGTTAAGAATCTAATATAAATAATAACGCACTTAGAAACCTTCCCCTAAGTCTCAAAAACATAATAAAATACTATGCGTGTTGGCTCACTATAAAACAAAACAAGATTCAGGTGCAAAGACGCATGACGTAAGAGCTCGGGTAATAAAAAGAAAATTCTTACGACCGATAAGAATGTAGATAAACAGATTTTATATATTTTTAAGGACTTATTTAGTCTAAGCTAAGGCTTTTCTTCGACCACATTTCTTTTCTTTTAAATTTGAGTCGGTACCGGGTAATCGTATCTACTTTTTTATTTTTAAAAAAATTTTTCTTTGAAAAAGGCTCCATAGTTCAAGACCTCGAAACAGCATTATATATTTTCGAATTGAACATTAGGATATCCACTATTTGGTTTAAATAAAATTTTCGTTTGACATCATTTGTTTATCATTCAAAATACAGGCTGCCTTATGCTCTAGTACTGTCTGGGGAAAAGTTAATTAGGATTCTATCGTTACTTCTAGCTTAGCGTTTGCACATTCTTTCCAGTATCTTCCTTATTATGGGAGTGAAATTTGTCTGATTTAGAGTAGGGTTCTTAGAAAATTAGAACTAACTCTGCCCCCTCTTATCAAGTGAACAGAGGAGTAAATCATTCGAATTTGAATGCTAGATTATTAAAGAAAGGGACGCAGCAGTGGTCTTATTTGGTCCCCTCGTCAAATTAAGAAAATTGAATCAGTACTAAGCATTTGCTTTTAAGTTAAATAAAAAGGTTTTTTAAAGAAAGATAATATATAAGTATTCCTCGAAAAGTTTACATAGTTGCAAAAATTTAAAATTATTTTAAGTGGAGCAATTTTTTTTTTGTTTTGTTTTGCAATAAATTTTTTACCAAATCTCCTAAAATCGAAATCTGCAAATGGTGTACTTTATTTCGCTAACGGTATGTCAAATATAGGAGAAGCATTGAAAAATCCCGTTTTAGTGATTTTTGAAGAGTTTTTGGGGAATCGTGTGATTTTTGAAAACTAAAAAATTCCTTAATTTATCTGGAGATTTAAGTGATGCAAAATTTTTGGGATTATTGCATAAATTTTTTAGAATTTTTTGCATAATGTAGACCAAAAGACTTTTAAATTTTTTTAAAACTTTTGTAAAGACTTAAATTTAAAAACAGAGTAGGAAACCCCAAAAATGAACCCCAACATCCACAATAAAAGTTAAATAAATGCGCAAAATGTTTATGATTGCTAGTGTCTTATTTTTAGGATTTTCCTTAAAAGTTAAAACAAAAATTTTTTAAAATAATTTGTATTTTAAAATAAATTAAGAAATAACAAGTAAGAGTACTATATTCGGCTATGACGATCTTATAACAAAACAAAATCCCAAATATCGGGGTGAATTAAAAATTAAAAAAAAAAATACATAAAAACGTCATCGGCTCGTAATGGGTTCTATTTTCTAAAGGATTTCCTTAAGAGCTTTTAAGTGATACCCATATTGATACTTATGGTACCTATGAACAGGCCTCTAGCCTTCAACTCGAAAAATTTAGGCGAGCACTTTTTCACTTAATGCTTTTCCTCCGTTTTAAATTCTTTCTTTACTTAACCACATTTGTTCCAAATGACATGTAAAAATTAGAGTTAGACGTGGTATATTGCTCGCTTCGTTTAAAGACATGGACCGATCTTGCTAATTCTATGCCTGATTGATTGGCGTATTATGATTTTTCTTAGCTCATCTAATGCCCTGACAATGTTGATTTCAATCCTAACACACTCAATCGACTTCGCTACGCATAAGAACTCAAAATATATACTTTATGGGGCCGAAATGAATATTGTTGAAGTTAAAAACTGAATGACAAACTAAGATATACTCCTTTTCCACTGTTTTTGGTGAAGGGTATAAAACTGCACGCTAGATTGCTAAATATTATTTTCTCTACAATTCTAAAAAAATTAAATAACAATTAATTTTGAAAGTTGGCATGTTTTCTTTGCAAGAAAAGTTGCCAAGCAGAGTTCAATCTGTTGTAGAGGAAGTAGGGACTCTGAGAAAACAATTTATTTTGTTTTAAAAACAGATTAACAAGAAGGTATTGGTAAGTTATTTATTTCTAGATTTATTTCTAATCTTTTATTTGGATACCCTGTTCCTGACAAAGTTTTATCCAAGTGGTAGCGAGACCTCAACATCTAAGCAAAATCGCATTGCTATAAAAAGCTTAGCAATATAAAATTTCTGAGTAGCATTTATGTAATCGTTTTCGAAAATATCAGAAATATGCATAATTCAAAAAAAATTATTTAAAATTAAAAAACTTAAAAAAAAAAAATATTTTTCTACTTAAAATTTTTCCATATCCGTAAATAACTTTTTAGTTTCCCATCTTTTGAAATTTTATTACAATATTTAAGCTGTTTTTTTAATTTTAATTGAAAATATTTTACTCAACATTGTATTTTAAATGCCAGAGTACAAAAGCATAAATTTGTTTATTTATCTATTTGTAGTGTTTTATATTTGTTGCATTTTATTTTTATGTTTATTACAATTTTACTCCTACTGAGGGTGTTAAGATATTGTATTACCTTTTGCAAAAGCTAAAAGAAAAGAAAAGAAATAAAAAAAGACAACAAATTTAAACTGCAAATAAAACTTTTTTTTAATATGCACACCGTCATATAAAACTAACTGCATACGGTTATTTGCATATAAACGTATGTATGGAGATGTGTGTGTTGTAATGCATATATGCAACAATATATTTGCCATACTGAGGAAAGTATTTTTATTTTTGCTTCTTTTTTTCGCTCTCTGTGTATAAAAGACGCGTCATTTAAATAACAATAAAACTTAATGACAAGTTGCTAACTAAACTGCAGCAGTTATGCCATAACAATCGTCTCTAGAAATTGTTTTGTTGTTGTAATTGTTGCTGTGAAAATCGGTTTCGCTGTTGTTTTTGTTATGTCAGTGAAGGTATATGAACGTTTTAAGGTAAAATAAGCTTAACTTTAGTTGTGACTCTTTACTTTTTTTCTCATTTTATATAATTTCTTTTTAAATTTTTTTGTATTTCACTGTATTGCCAACCATGAATATCTGCATCTATAAATTTTTAAGTATGTAAATTATTTCATACTTTTAACCCATGATAGCGCAGTTTTTAGAAACGAACAAAAGGGCTCTCTAAATCTGGCAGTTGTGGAAAAGAGTCTGTTTTCTTGAAATCAAGTGGATGTAGAAACACTTACATTTTGAGTCAAATTTATACTTAAAAATATTGTGAAAGGAATAGGTGTTAGTTCCAAAAAAATGTATAAATTCAAAACTATACAAAGTGCCATCTCTGGTCTTAGCACCAACTTTCACAGCTCTTTAGGCTTGATAAAAGGATGGTACACATTAAAATTTTTTTTATTTCTTAAACTACTGATAATAACGAAGGTGGTGTTCCATAAAAATCTTGGCATTTAAAATAAATGACCTAACTCTTAGGTTCTAAAGGCCATCTTTTAAAAAATTCCATTTTAAACAAAAAGTCTTTTGTTGAAAAGATTAACACATGATAATAACGTTAGAAAAATATATCGGGCTACCGCGCATTCAGGACGTTTAATTCTGGCTGTGAGGCCTTAATTTTTGCTACTTTACTAGCACAAACCCATGACCTTACGTTATTGAACAAAATACAAAGCAAACCACTCAACGCGCACGAACTTGGAGTTCAATTGTCAGGGCTATTTATCGAAAAAAAACTTTTCGCCAAAATATAAATTCAAAATTTCAAATTTGTGGGTGCCGTTTCTTTGAAACTACAGCTCAGCCATATCAACGTCAACCATATTTCGAAGCAAAAATGATTCAACACGTTGCGACAGCGAAGCCCAGCGACCCTAACGAAAGCTCTAATAATGCCACCAGCGTATTACAGCATCAGTGCATTAATGGTGTTTGTAATAGAGCTTGTAGATTCAGTTGACAAGAAACAATTTTCGGACTTTCCAGTGCTATCACCTCCCTCGCCAAGCAACCTAGACATCAGTCATAAAGATACTGCAGTAATTGAGAGCTGAGACTTTCTGATTTCTTTTGTTAAAAGCACAAAAACTGTGAGACACCACCTGCCAATATTAAGTCTCTTTATTCATGTTTCCTCTGTATTTCCTCTTTCCTGAACTAAAAAGCATTGAAAGCTATTTAAATGAAGTTATTCTAAGTGACAATAATTTTGGTTTAACAAGTGTCTTGCCTTAGAAATTTTCAATGGGCACCACTATTACATGATAAGCGAAAATTTTCTTTTTAAGTGGGGTTTTGTATAACAGTCATATGCAAAATACAAGCCCTGTGAGATCTGCCGCAAACTTTGGTGGCCACCTGATTATTCTACATAAGAGATGATGGAAGGAAATAGGCAGTAAGAGTTGTAAGTGTGTTGCCTATCGCTGTTGCACGTATTCTTTTTTATTCTTCTCTCCTGTGTGTATATCGTTGTTTTCTATACCGCAACTGGAAATGTTTATTTTTACGTGTACCCATTAACTTTTTAGTATTCAAAGGACTCTCCAGTTCGACATAGTCATTGAAGGCCCTGATGTGAAGACCTTAGTTACTCTAAAATAAATTTAGCATATTCTCGACATACCTCTTATTAAAGGGCTTTGGAACCCTTTAGAAAAATTCTATCATTAAGTTTATAATCGTTGACACCAAACTCCTTAAGAACCCTTTACGGTAGAGTTACCTTTCTATCCTTTCCACTTCCTTTATAACTATGCTGATCTAAGCACCTTGTATATCATTCTTCTGCACATTAGACCTTGGCCAACGTAATATAAGAATCCCTTCACTCGATTTCAGTTTTCCTCAAATATCACTAGAATATTTACCAATAATAAAAATAAATATTTGTCTGTCTACCTCTGTGCCCTGTATTACATTTGTTGTCCCGGCTTAAAACAGGGTACATAGAAAATAGTTTTTACACCCATTAATAATTTTAGTTGTTTTAAAACAAGAAGTTTATTTAAATTTTAATTGGTTTAATTAATTATTTAATTACAAAATTTTGTATAAATTTTTAATTAAGTCAACTAAAAATTTAATTAAATTCAACCTGAAAATAAATAAAATTATTTATAGAAGCAAAAACCATTTTTCTGTGTATAAAAATTTTATTTTATTTTCTTGATAATAAAGTCATTGAACGTTAAGTGGCTGGGGTTTTACTTTTCTGTGTCCCACAAAAAAAGTACAAAATTACTCTAACCACCAAATAAATGAATGAATGTTTAATGTAATGAAAAACCAAAACGGTTAAAAATAAAAAGCTGCTATAGTTAAGATTTTGTTCGAATTATTTGCTAAAGAAATCCACTGTTAAATGAAAAGATATTAAAGTCATTTGTGGTAACTTACTTTGTTGTGTGTTTAAGTAGCAAAACTATTTTTTTTTTTTTGCAATTTCTCTAATAGCAGTCTAAAAATCTATAAATTAGATAAAACAGCTAAAATAGTTAAAAATAAACAAAGAAAACATTTTTAAGCAGACAAATGAAGATGAAAATTACTAAATTAAAAAAAAAATCCTTCACTAAATAAAGACTGAAATGTAACATTTAAAGCTAATGATACTCATTTTATTTTTTGGCAAACTGACTATAAAATTATCTCAATAAAATAATCTTTTCTGGTTATAAAACTAACAAAAGTTTACTTCCCCATAATATTAAACTTTCATTTTCTTTAACAAGTTTCAAACATTTTTAACAATTTGTTTGGTTGGCGTTTTATATTTCATTAGAAAACAACTGCATGCAGCATTTGTTTAATATTCCCGGAACAAAACTGAAAAAAATCACTCTAAATGCAAAAGTTTAATTAAAAGTTCGTGATGAATGCGTCATTGGCATTATAATTAAATTTATCAAAGATTTTGTATGGTGGTGGCTTATTCAAACACATTGATGTGAAATACAACAAATGTTATAAAAGGAACCAAATAAATATAAACAACAATTGCTACCAGAAAAAATAACAATTTATTTAGTCTTGAGATTTTTTTAAAAACAAAAAGATTACTTGCAAATATTATTGCTTTCACTTTCCATTTTTTTTAATACACAAAACAGACAAATAATTGAAAAAAAAACATACAAAAGTGAGTAGATTCAAACAATATCAATAATATATTTCCTACAAGTGCTTTAAGATATTTCAGTCAGATTTAATAAGTTAAAAAAAAAATGAACCAGCATTGTATTGACCTAAATTTTAATGGTTTTAAAATTGCAAAATTTAGGATTTAATTTTATAAATTAAAAAAAAAAAACGTATTAAAATTTTTGTATTTAAATAGTAAAAATGCCATGTGTAACCCTACAGCTCATATTTTTTTATAAAAAATTTTATATAATAATAAATATTTTATTATTGGAAATTACTAAAAAAAATTATAAGGAAAATATTGACAGTTCCCAGAAACAAAGTTGGTAAACGGAAGTTATTAAAATTTAAGCGTCAATTTTATTGTTAAAAATTATTTTTTTAATTAACTCAAATATTTAAAAGAAAATGTAAAAACTTTTCAATAGTTTTGTTCATTTGTCGCCACCTTATAAGTGACATTATGATCAGTGATGCCAACTTAAAATTTAAAAAAATCGTCAAAACCTAGGAAAAATCGCACATTTACAAAAATATCAATAAAATCTTTTTTTTAAATTAAAATAAATTTCGATGACATTGAAAATTGTAGTGGTTACTAAAAACCAGTGTATGAAAACAAAAAAAAAGAAACGTGTCGCAAACGTTGCAGTAAATCGCATAAACTTTAAAAAATATTGTATTCGCTTTGTATCTGAGCAAAATCAAAAAATTACTTTTTGAATAAAAAAAGCTTAATCCAAAGAATTGGATTTTTACTCATCTACCTGCTTTGACGTACTAAATTTACAGTCAGATTAATCAAATATTTTACCAAAAACACGTAACCACAAAATGATAAAAAAAAATTTCTTCTCAGATATTTGTTAAAAAATAAAGGTTCCCAATATAAAAAGATTGAATAAGCGTTTGTAAAAATAGTAGTTTTGCTCTTCTGAAAAAATATTTGACTAATCTGTCTGCATCCTAAAGCAATCATGCAAATACAATTCTTTATAAGAACTAATGCATTGGCTGCAAAAGAAGCAAATCAATAGACAAACGTTTTCGAAACGTTTTTTATGTTTGTACATTTTTTATTGTTTTCCTTTTTGGCTGCGTATTCATGAGCAAAATATAGACAAAATTAAATAACTTTTTGTTGTGTATTGTTTTAATTTTTTCACTACAATGAACAAAATTAAATGATAGCATCGTTAGGAACGTTTTGTTTTGTTTATTTTCGTACCCTGCTAAAAACTGTTCTGTAAGCTGTGAGAGGCATATGTTAATTGAATAACGAAAAGTAATTCGGTTGACATTAAATGCCTTAATATCAGGGTACGAATACAAATAAAACGAAACGCTCACTTTTTCTCTTGTTCCTGCTAGTGAATATGAACGTTGAAATTAATATACGCAGCCATAGTTATAAATACTAAGCAAAGATTTTTTTTTTAAAAAGAACATTTTGGAAATGTTTGCTTGTTGCTTTAGTATAATCTTTGTCAATCAAAAAGTATTTGTTTCAAATTTACTCATGCAAAAAACGATTCAAATTTTTTAAGAAAAATCACATCTTTGCAAGAAACGTTTGCGTGACATTTTGTTTGTTTTATACACAACTTAATTTAACTTTTTTCATATAGCTCCGATTTGATAGAGTATCATGACATGCCGCCTTTATGTACCAACTAATTAATAGATGTATACACTTACCACCTTCACAGACAATTATTCTTCTTTCATAATAAGTAATACATCTAAAGTAAATATGAGACTCTCTTAACTTTTGATATATTTTATGACTGATTGCTTTTTGAAGAGTTTTTTTTTTTTTCGTATTAAAAATTAAATATACAAAAATAAAATATTATTTATTTTTGACAACAGTGTTGTGAAAAAAAAAAACAATGACTTGATTGTTATTCGTAAGCAGTAAATAAATATTCACACACATAATTTTCTATTATTTAATGTTACGTTTTGTCCGCTGGTTTTCTTATAAAATTTATCTTCATGTTATTATTCACTGTACTTTTTTATTTTAATTGTGAGATGAGTTTTTATAAACTAAAGATCTCATGGCTCTTAAAAAACAAAGTTATAATTGATTAGTGTAATTAGACTTATCAAGGAAAGATTTCTCTTTAGATTTTTATAATAATTTAAAATGTTTGCTGAAATCATTGGAGTGAATAAAAAATCATTGATTTATTTGTGAAGCTTCAGGTCTTGATGAGAAAAGTCTTTTATTCAAGACTTTTTTATTACATAATTTTATCATATTTGTGAATTTTATTTTTAAATATTTTTTTTAATTAACTTAGAAACAGTCTAAAAAAGCTGCTAAGGATAAAACAGTCTTAAGAAATATTGGTTTATACTCATGGAGGCGGGAAAAATAATTAAAAAAAAATATGTTTCCGACTGATTCTCCTCATAAAACTGTTTATATTTAAGGGATTATTAATTTTCATGAAAAAAATAAAACATAAAACTTTTAATATTCAAAAGTAATTGTCAATTTTGTTGTCAATTAAATACATTTTGTTTTATATTGATCATTTAATAACCTGGCAAAGCTCAGCCAACTATTAAGCTTCTGAGAAAAACCAAATTAAAATATTTCCTTGAGGAAGCAAATAAATATAATGAATGCCATAAATGTTGGAAAACTAATGACTAAAACTTTTCGCAAATCTTTCAATATTTTATTTTTAATAAGTAATAAAAACAAGCAAAGCAGCTGCTCTGCTCCTATAAGAAATATTCCCTTGCTGCACTTTATTAATCCTTTTTTTTTTCAAAATAATCAATTAATATTTTTTTCTTTTTTAATTGGCTTTTACTTGATTTTGATGTATTTTTTTATTGCTTTTAAAAAATATTTGTATATGTCTAACCTTTTGTCTGTGTAACCTACTGTCTGACTTTTTGGCTTCACTAATAAACAATAAAAGATTGTATTTTTTCTAAAATTTTATTTAATTAATTTCCAGCTAATTTTTGAGTTTCAATTTAATTGAAATTTACTGATTTTTTATTTTCATAAACAAAAAAAAAAATTACAATAAAATATTTATTATATTTAAGGCAAATAAAAAATTTGCATTGTAGTCATTTTTGTTTTGGCTTTAGTTTGAGTTAATTAAAAAAACAACAACAACAACAAAAAATTTAAATGGTTCATTATATAATTGACAATATTTGCTTTGTTTTATATTATAACCTAATTCATAAAGACAATCTCTTAACTAGCTGGTCAGCTGGTGCTGCTAATGCTGCCACTGCCACTCAATACTGTTAAATTCAAAAGTTTAATGTGTGTGGTCCACTTTGAAAAATGGTCGCTTGCCAATAATGGCGTTTAAAGTAGATATATAGAAGTATAGTTTTATACTCTTTTGCAATTTTTTATGCTTTTTTTTGTGTTGCAAATGTCAGGTATTGTTATATTAAACTATTTAAATACTAAAAAAATTGCAAAAATACAAGAAAAAATTAAAAAAAAATTAACTAAATTTAAACGAAATAAAAAAGCAAAAAATATTTAAAAATACTTATTAGCTTTTAAACTTAAAAATTAAATAAAATCTCTAAATGTTATGAGTATGAAAATTCGATAAATAGCTAATGCAAACTGTGACAATATTTACAAGTCATGTACAAGTAAGTAAACGTAGCACCATATAATTTATTTGTTAAAAATTGCACATTTACTTTAGGGTTCTTGTGATTTTGAAAAATATAAAAATAGTATTCAGTAATAATTTCAAGGCTTTTGAACTAAAATAAGTAACTTATTGTTAAAAGAGATATTGAAGATATCAATCCTCCTTCGAGCATAGAATGTTGATGGCATTCTCTTAAACCTAGATCTTCCAAAATGGTGTGAAATGAGTACAGAAATATTTCTTCTGTTACTGTCTGTAAGTTCCCGTCGAGACAAGCAAATTTTGGATTCTGCAATTTTTTTAAATTTTCTTATAAAATTCCAAATTCAAATTTTAGTTCTGCAATTTCAGGCTTAATTCCTTAGAGAAATGAGACAAACAAAAAGAGAATTTTATTTCTTTTCTCTAACCAATAAACTCAAGAGTTGCGCAACAAAAGTTGCAAAGTGTGGACGAGAACTAAGGCTGAAATGATAATACTGGACATTTTTATGTATTATTTTAGATTCAACAGAAACCAGCTATTAGTGAGCTAAATGGAATACTGCTTACAGCCTTTAAAAAGAAAAACGACAGTTTGCGTGATTAGTGAATAACGAGGGTTGAATTCTCTATCAGACCCACAATGAATATACTGCGCTTAGTATTTATGAAGCAGGCTGTCAAATACTAATTTAGGACATATATTAGTGACTAAGCGAGGAAGTAAAAAATGGTGAAAATTAAAAAATGTTTAATACTTTCGAAGGCCGCCAATACGTAGATTTCTGTAATAATTATGCCACCTGTGGTTAAAATGGATCTATGAAATTTATAAATATTAACATTTAATTCTAAAAAAATATAACAAGAATTACAAAACATCTTTAAAACACACAAAAAAAAAATAAAAAAATTTGTAAACAAATTTTTAAGAGCACAAAAAAATTAAAGCACCCAAACAACAAAAACAAAACAGCTCTCAAGCCAAAAATATTCAAATTAAACCCAAATTTTGTGAGTAAAGGTCTAGAAAATAATATGTTCAGACTAATACTATGCATTTTTTAAGCATTTTCTTTCAATTCTCTCTTCAAGTTTTTGCGACATGTGTTATTTTAAACAAAATACAAGCAAGAGCAACATTCCCTCAAAGTTCAAGCAATTATATTTTACTAACACCTCTTGCTTCACCAACAAATAAAAATTGCATGCTAGTTTCATGAAAAATATCACAGTGTAAATGCCGCATATTTCAGAAAAGAAATAAAAACAATAAATAATTTTTTTTTCTGTAAATAATTATTTACCTTCAATCCTATACAAAATTAAAGCAGACTTCGTTGTGATAAATGTTCAGATAGGCACATATATACATACATAACAAACTTAATAGTTTTATATATTTAATATTTTATGAGCATAAACAAAAATATTTTTGAAGAAAATATTTAAATATTTTGCAACAAAATTTTTTTTATCATTTTTTAAGGTATTTTTTTTTTTTTGTATTTTCTTTTTATCATTTTTTAAGGTTTTTTTTTTGTATTTTCTTTTTATCATTTTTTTAAGGTATTTTTTTTGTATTTTCTTAAATGTTTCGAAAGGGGCAGCAAGTTTTGCATAAACTTAAATAGCTTAAAGATCTTAGGATTAAATATTTTAATAATAAGAAACATGAAAATTTATTTATATTGCGAAAAAAATTAAGAACAAAAAAAAAATAAATAAATGATGTTCGCCAAAAGTTTTTAAATTATTTTTATTAAAAGAAAATCGAATTTTCTGTAAAAAAAAAACTTAATAAAAAATAACACCAATAAGTCAGTAAGCTAAATCTTCAAACTATACAATGGTTACACAAATGAGGTTCGTAACTTCTACAATTACTACAGATCTAAAATTATTTTTTTATATTTTTCTTGAATATTATTATTCAGTTATTTGGATAGAAAAAATATTCCCCTCTTTTATTTCATTTTAATTGTATATTTTAAGTTTAAATTCTATTTCTTCTTTTTTAAAATCTTTTAATTTATTAGAAGTACTACAACTGAAACTACATCAGAGTGTTCACTACAAATCTGATGGTTTTCGAATCAACAAAAAGTTCAAAATGATTTGTCAACAAATAATTGTTCTCATCATGTAATTACAGTAATTTGTTGTTTTTAATCGAAAATGCAACCAGAATTTTGAAATATATCAAAAGCGCTTAAATTTTTTTCAAATTTCGTTCGAAAATCGCCAAAAAACCTCCCACCATGATGAAGAGATTATTAAATTCAAAATTACAAAACACAAAGATCTGTCTTACTTTAACGTTTTTATTTTTAAATAAAAGGAATAACAATAATAAATGATTAAACTACAACTTAATTACAAATAAATTTGCATATTAATATGGCCGCTGGTCACTTAAAATATTTTAATTAATATATTGATATATTTTGAGTGTGTTATTGTGTGTATGTGTGTTCTTTTGGCTTCAAAACAATTATACTTAAATTTAAAAAACTGCTGCTATGAGGAGATTTATTAACAGTTTCATCAACATATTTGATTGTTTTTAAAAAGATTTCTGAATCATATGCAATGATCGCCAAATAAGCTCGCTCGAGCTCACGAATACACTTCAACCTTTACATGCCTGCTTAAAAAAAAAAAGCATTTTGTAAAAACATACCCAGATTTTAAAAAATTTGTAAACAATGATTTTTTAACTTCAATAATCACTAAATCACGCATTCAGTGATTCAACAAATCAATCATTAAATATTCAGTGTTTTTGTGTTTATGTTTGCTAATATAAAACAATATGACTATTTAATCATATAAATTTTAATAATTGTAAGAAAAAAAATTGTTTTTGGTGCAAAATCACCAATACATTCTTATATAAAGTATACTCTCTGGATGGCGACCACTGCTTATAAATAAAAAATAGCTTTGAAGACTAAGTGGACTTTAATTAACTAATTTCTTTAAGTAATTACCTCTTCAAAAATTTATAGCTTAAGAAAAAAAAACAATTTATGTGTGAAATTTCAATAAAAAAAAAATTTTAAATCTTTCTTAAATTTAAAAAAAATATCACTGCATACAGTGTTTGCTGGATACTTGCTGTTTTAATATGCCATGTTAATATTTATATAAAGTCAACAAATTTAATTTTTTTGTTGTTATTTTACAACTGTCAAGAAGTGTTGCTGCTCTTGATACAATGATAAATTGTTGAATGTCACATGCTGTGTGACCAGCCAACCAACATCAAATAAAAAATGATACAAACAAAAAAAAAAAATTTGTTCAATTTTTCGTTGCTTGTTTTCTAGAGACTTTATATATTTAAAAGTTTGAAATCATAGATTAGGAAATAAATGAATGATTGGCCGTTTGGCCTGGCAATCTTAAACTAAAGTTAAGGCACCCTATGATTAGTAGTACGAATAACAGCAAATACCTCAGTTCATTGTTTAGTTGCTTATTTTACAAGTCAAGTCGAAGCATTGTAGTATGAACGATGTACCTGCCTTGCGGATTTGTAATAATACAACTTTTATACATTTTTTATTTAAATTTACTGTTTAACTTTATTTTTTTTATAAGCTAAACTTTAGTCTAGACTCCATTTTAAACGTTTAACTTTTATAGACTCTTACACATGTATTTGCTAACTTTACATACATTTTATATAAAATTTTATATTTTTTTTGCTGTTTTTGAAAGAAGCTAGAATTTCCTCGTGTTGTGAACAATTTTAAAACTGCGGGATGTTTTACTTAATTGGTTTATATGCGTATAATAAAATTGATTATTTCTTAACGAATTTAAACTCTGCAGAGAATTAACAAAAAAGAAACACAATGAAAATAGTTCTTTACATTGATACGACGGCTACAAAAAAAAATAATTTGCTTCAAATTTTTAAATAAAAAAAAACAATAATGATAATAAAAAATTTTCACATGCCATTTATCTGTGATTCATGCTTTGCAACTTGCTACTTATTACTTATAATTCTTCAGAAAGTATTCGCAAGAAATAAAAAATAAATTTAATAATTAAAATTTTATCATTTTTTAGTGCTAAGAATTTTTTTCAATTCAAGTAAATTAAAATAAAAATCAGCGTAAACATGTAAATTGAATGAAGCGTGTAATTGTGGTTTAATAATAATGATTACTTTATGATAAAATGACTTAAGTGTTTTAGAAAGTCAAATTATATAAGCCTCCAATTAAAAACAAAAAAAATGTTTTTTTGATCACTTGTCCTATTTATCGTGCATAAAGATATTAATCGCCGGCCCCATCAAAAACATAAAATTGTCTGATTTTTTAAAATCTTAACAATTGGTTTTAGACCGAGGAGTTCAATTCGAAATTTGCAACTTCTGCTACATAGGCTTTCAGTCTAATTTAAACATTTGTAACCCCAAAATAAGGCACGTTTTTGGGATGAGATCTTTATTCCATTCCAATGTCTACTGCCTCCCTTCACCTTTCCATAAGAAATATTTGCACGGGGCATAATTTTGAGATAGGACAGCACTTTGTAGCAGAATAAATCATGATCCCTAAAAAGTATGTGGAAAACATGGATTACTATCATCCAACACCTCTTCGCGTTTTCCTTAATGTGTTTTATGCTTCAAATCAATAGCTATAAGGTAAACGATACCTCTTGCTTTCTAAAAAACTTCCTTTTATAATCTTGCTTGCCAACAGACCTTTGTGTAAGATGTTCCTTAGTCTCTAATTTTTTTAGCTTTTGGGCACAGTCCCTAGCCGACACAAAAATTCCTTCAGACTGCAATTAAACATCGTTAAATATTTTTTGGAAATAGTCAACTGGTTGGCAACGTTAGTGTGAACAATTGAAAAACTCGTGGCTAGTATTGGAATGTCCAAATGTTCTTGGATACATTTTTGTTAAGAACATTTTTTAAGAAGTTGTTGCTAAATACTTCAAGTTCGACGACGACTAACCATGTATGAGTAAACTTTTGAATTTTTACTTTATCATTTTCTTATTTGTTGTTGAAGATATAAAGCATTTGCCTAAAACATTTTTAAACATAACGCCAAATTCGTCAAAGTGTGGCCTCTATGAAAATACCCTTTAATTTATAAATTCATAATTGTTTTACAGCAGACACTTTTGTACACATTTTGTGTAAATTTTAAATGTCTGCCTACTATCGTTGATATATTTAGTTTTTGTGAATTTTTTTTCCTATCAGGATTTGAAGCGTGTATATTTAAATTTAGTCTTTTCGGCTTAAGTTCACTTTTTAATAAAATTTTTAAAAATTTTTGTAAAGATTTACTGCAAGTGTATGATTTTTCTTTTATTTTCTTAGGTAAAAGGTCGGCATAATTTTGTAAATAATTTTTATTTCCAAAAATTTTTAGATAAAGAAATTAAAAATTGAACCTAAGCCGAAAAAATGAATTTTATTTCATTTAAACTATTTTTTTTTTAAATTAAAATCACGTCGCTAGAAAAACACACTTTATATTTTTGTTTTATTTAAAATTTCTTGTATTTGTTCTTCTAGTGGAAAAAAATTGTCTGCTTTTATGGGGTTTTAAATGAAAACCATGTCACTATTAAAACACCCTTTAATTCAAAGATTTTTTTGTAGTTATTGCTATCGCACAATGTTAAAAATTAACTTTTGTCTGTTTAAAAAATTACAATGTTTTTATTAAAATTATTTCACTTTTGGAACACCCTCTATCATTTAGTATTCTTAATTATAATGGCTAAAGTAAGATAAATTGTGTAAAAATTTTATGAGCCTATCTATTAGGGATCCAAGGATAGGGGGCTGTTACAAAAGGTCTATCAAACAGATAGAAAGAAATCAGCATAACAACATTTCTACGTTTTTACTGTCTGCGTTTTGAAGCGTGTCATTTATAATTTTTTAAAAATACAAATTCAAAAAATTCGTTTTCGAATACTTATTGCAAAGATCTGTAAACAGGGGACTTTTCTCGACTTTGTAAAAGTATAAGACGGGCTTGCGTTTTCTTCTCCCGTTGAAATTCATTGTCAGACCAAATTTATGAAATGCACTTACTAACTTATCATTTGCATCATTAATTCTAAAGTTAAATGAAAATATTATCAAACCAGTAATAAATACTTTAAAAAATTATTAAAAAGAAAGAAGTTAGAAATTATATGCACATCCGGCAATACTGTGTTTCCGTTTTTAAAGCATTAAAAAATAGTACTTTTATATTCTATTTTTTTTTTTGTTGTCTTTAGTCAGCTTGTTATAAATAAAATAAATGATTTGTTTTAATTAAAAAATAAAAAATATAAAAAAAACTTTTCTCCCACTAAGTGCTTTTTGTTTGTGAACAAAAAATACGACACATTTCAACAAATTGCGTAAATGAATTGTTAAACCAATTTCATCAACTTCAAAAATTAACAACAGCAAGTGAGGAAAAAAACATCTTAAGTTAACAAGCAAAAGCATTAATAAGGGTAAAAAATATATATACAGGCGATATAAAAGATCTTCAACATTAGAGCAA
Organism: Cistogaster globosa; assembly: GCA_937654795.1. Taxonomy (NCBI): domain Eukaryota; kingdom Metazoa; phylum Arthropoda; class Insecta; order Diptera; family Tachinidae; genus Cistogaster; species Cistogaster globosa. The sequence continues at coordinate 6,709,236 of OW569407.1, forward strand.
GAACTAAAGAAGGGAAGTGAATGCAATTTTTAAGTGGCACAATTACCACGCACACACACACACCCACACTCTCACACATTCAACAGAAAATTTATGATTTTGAAAACCCCATTGAATTTTACACACTAGTCCCTGGCTTTCAATAATAGTACTTCAAAAAACAAACAGTAAAACACATCCGTATATGAAGGAACATTAACAAACCCACGAACGAATGCACACTTGTGTACACACAAGCACTTGAAAATGCATGCTACAAGTACTTGCCAATGCTTGTAATAATTGTCAACGTATCGATGAGATGCAAACAGCTCAATAATGAACACATTTTCATTTCCATTTACCAAATGTGCGTGCAAAAGGAGCTATAAATTTATTGCGGATATAATTGAGCAAAAAAATATTAAATTTGTAGTTTTTTAAACATTAATTGAACAAAAAAACAAATGTAATTAAATTTCTTTAATGCAATTTATGTTAATTAAAAATAAGTTTGATTTAAATTTTATGTTGCATTAAAGCATCTCTGCATTAACGCTTTCTCTGTGGGAGGTTTAATGATGGAGTAAAGTAATTAAAATAAACATTGCTTTACTCTCTGTTATTAATTTTTATTGATCTTTCCAGAAGAGATAAGAACAATTAACAAAATGATTATTAGAAATTTTTTAAATATCGTATGGTATCGAACTTAGTCGTGCTCTAAGCGGTTAACAATCAACTTCGAATTATTATTCCCGAAACTACACCTTTTAAAATGTTTATCTAAGCTTGTCAATCCATTTGTAATTTCTACAGTATCCATTTCCATGCATAGCAAAGTCGATTAAGTGATGTTCGTCTGTCCGTCTGCCTGTCCGTGTTTTATGTTGAAATCAACTTTGTCGAGTTATGGGCCTCTGAGCTTTTCACAGAAAGGTACTATTCTGCCCCATATTTCTTGATATCAAAACTGATATCATTTGGAAGCTTCTGAAGAAGTCTTTCAGGACACACTACTTTTTTTTAAAGTGCTTAACCCATTAAGAGCCGATGACATTTGTATGTAAAATTTTTTTTTCTTATTTTTCAATTCTCTGCCACCTTAATATTTGCTTTTTTTATTGGACTTACTTCACTAAACTATATTTACATATTTGACATGACTTTTACTTGCTTAAATATAAAATTATATACCAAACATTTGCCGCCAAGGGTCCTATATTCTCTAGCGACAAAACGCCACATTTTAAACGCTCAATTTAAACTACTAAATCTATTTTTTAATTTTTTTATTTCTAGAACTTTATATTAAAAGTTTAGAATATACATTATAAGGCATTTACACTATGCAATTTTTCATGAAACTAGAATGAGATTTTTGTTTGTTGATGAAGCAAGAGTAGTAAACAATATGGTATTGCTTGAATTTTGAGAGGATATCACTGTTGCTTATGTCTTTTTTTAGTAACGCATGTCTCTGCAACATTAAGAGAGAACTGAAAAAATATTAATAAAAATTTCATTCCGAAAATAAAATGTAACTTTAATTCATTTTTTCAGTAGCTGAAAAAAATCTTTACAAAAAAAAATTTTTTTAATCTTATTATTTGTTCTTCCCTTAAATGGTTAAACTTTTTTGAAATAAATTTTATATTCAGTGAATTATCTGTCTTAAAACGTTTTCTTTCATGTTTACTAAAAATAAGCATTAAATTAAATGTCGGCAAATTGTCAGTTTCTTACTCTTAATTCTTGTTGTTGTTGACAAAAATACACAAAAAGTTGAAAGACCTTTTTTGTGTGTGTAATTTTGCACACTAAGTTGCGATTATAAAAGCGAATGAAAAAATATGTTAATGAATTTTAATTATAACAATAAAAACTACCACAAGCTTTTAAAATAAAATAAAGCAAAAACAAAGAAATTTTAATATAAAATAAAAAATTTGTTTATTTTGCAAGTAAATTAATTGATACGACATGTAACATGAAACCTAAGTTGAGTGTCATTGGATAAACAATGGCATTTGCCCAAAATAAGAAATGAAATATTTGAATAAAAAATAAATTTGTTTAAAATCTGAGTTTGGAATTTAAATGAAATCAACGCAAACAATTTAAACAAGTGTGACGACCTTAACAAAGTTTTCATTTTTTTAAATGAAAATTTTTAAAAGAGATGTTAATGAATTTTCATGAGATATGAACACATGCATGTGGTATTAGTGGAGCATGGTCTGATATTATTTTTAATACAAAAATTTCTCACGAAAGTTCACTTAAAAAGTCAATGTGTAACCTGTTGGTGCATCAACAAATTTTTAGCAAAAACTCTGCTTATCATCATCAAGTCAATGATTAATATGCAAAAAACGTTTTTATACCCCCTGTCATCAAAATGCAAATGTTACTTTAAATATTAATATTCGCATATTCATACACAGTCTTATTCATTCATACGTTAAAAAAAATTAAGTCTGTCTTTTTATTAACCAAAAGGTGTTTTTAAACACATTTCAATTTACTTGCATGAAAATAAGAATCTTGTGTGCCAATATCGATTTAAAGTTGTCATAAATGTCTTGCAATTACTTTGCAATAACATATTTCTGGTAAGTTGGGTTTTCAGCTTTATTTATTTATTTTTTTTTTTTTGTTTGTTGGTAGATTTATTTGTATTTGAAATCTCATTTAAAAAATGATTTGTAATAAACGGAAGTTAGCAAGCAACCAATTGCTAGTTAAAAAAAATTAAAAGGAAAACAGGTTAAAAATAGTGTGTATTTTGATGGCCAAGAGAAAAGGTAAAACAAGAAAACATATTTTAAGCAGCAGAGACGACAGATGAGCTTGCTAAGTTCTGTTATATTTGAAATTCTAATGTTAAACATTAGTCGTTAGCTAAATACAAGATTTTAATTCAGTTATAAAAAGTTGCTCTTGTTTTTGAAATTTATTTAAAGAACAAAACAAAGAGGAATGTTATGTTATAATGCGTACTTATGTACGCCACTGTAAGTCACAAATCTTAGTATTAAAAGTACATCTTTGTAAAGGAAGTTAGTTTAAGTTTAAGACGTTAGGTCCAGGCTTAGAAAATCTATGCAAGTAAGTCATTCTTCATACATTTAATTAAAGTGTTAGTCGATATTTAGATTATGCAACTTTCGTCACTGCAATTTTTGTCTTTGTTTTCTTTTTTCAATTTTCTTCGCTTTGACATTGTGCAATTTTTATTGCAGCAATTTTTATAAATGTAAATATGTCATATTTTCATGTTTTAAAACGAGTGAGGAAACGAAATTAATTCCAAGAGTAAAGGCGTATGTGTGCCCCTTTCAATCCTCCTCCCAACAATGCTGCATAGTGAAAAGTGGGCTAACAGGATTATTTCTGTACATGAAGCTTTTTATGTTGTGTAGATATAATCCATATGTAATACAAAGCACCTATTTTTAGATATTTTGTCTTTCTGTCTGTATGTGTTCGCATCAGGTTAAAGCTTTTTAATGGATTTGAATGAAATTTTGTGAGGAGCTCCCTTAGAACCTTTGTTTAAATATAGAATGCTTTTCGTTTCGTTAAAATTGGTTATTTCGAAGAGATCTTTATTTTCTCCAATGTGAATTTTATTTTTTAGATGGAAAATTTTTATCACTTTACACAAAACTCTAAAGCAAATATTTAAAATCAAATAATTCTAAATTTGAATTAAAAAAAATTAAAAATTACACGCTGACAAAGACGTGGGCACTGCTAATTATAGACAAAATTATGTTCAAACTAGAAAATCTGTAAATAAGTGAAAGTTTTAACCATCTTTGAAGGTTAAAATAGAGAGTTTAAATTAAAATTTAAAAACACATGATAGTCGTTACTACGAGTGTTAATATAAAATATTTTTGTAGAATTTTATAGACAAAGTTTTTGACCTTTTTATCGCAAAAAGATTATTTAAGTGACAGATCATAATGTTAACACAACCATTGCTTTAATATATTTTTTTAAACAGTTTTTTTGCAAAACTTTTAATTCCTTTTTCTCCTCTTGCGAAGCGAATCAATACTAGCTTTTCTCGATCGCGAATTCAATAATTTTCGCTAAAATGCTAAATGTCAAAGACTATATACAACAAAATTATATAAATTTTTTATAAATGGAGTTTGATATTTAGGACATATTTTATAAAAAGAAGTAATTTCCTACCACATCTATTAAACATATAAGAAATATTTTAAGTGTAACATCAAATGTTTATATAGAAATTTCCAATAATATTTGTGGAATACAACGATTCAATATAATAAGCTTGTCAAATAAACAATAGTCTCAAAGCTTTCAGGTTTATAACCATACGTTAGGCTGCATATGTTTTTCCAGCTTTAAGCCATAATGCTTGCTCATTATAAAAGTAATAGAAAGAAGCTTAGATCTTATATATTCCAAGGAAGTCAGCCGCTAAATTAGACTTAATAAGAAGATCTTCATATAAGATAACAGTGCATGGGTAAACCCTTTAATTTTAAGATTTATTTTGGTATTACTTTGCAATAATAGGAGGTCTAGCAATACGCAGTTTTCTTCAATTTTTAAGTGGCGCCCTTCACAAAACATGTAAAATATATTTATGTTATGAGGAGACACCCTTTAATTGTTTTTAAAACGGGACCAATCTATAAGCACAACCTTTCAAATAAAAAAAATTTTGAAACCGGCTCAGAAATGACTTAAGCATAAACATTAACAAAAAAAACAAAAAAACATTGAGACGAATTGACAATCTGCATTTTTTTTTTGAAGTCGGTTAAAAAGATCAAGATTTGGGTAACAAAATATTCGACTTTAAATAACATTACTCTACTTGAATTAAAGTTCAATCAACATTTTTCTCTATAGAGGGTCTTATATAAAACACACATTTCAAATCATAAACTAATCGATCTACCTATTGTAGAGTACATACTTTCAGCAAACGTGCTGGTTTGGTTAAAAGTAATTTGATAGTTTGTTTGTTTTTTTAGCTTTTTAAATAAAAAAGGCCAATAAAAAAAATCCGTTAACTAAGATTTTGCTTAAAAAGATATTGAAATAGAAAAAAAATACTAAAACCAAAGCAATTTTTAAACCATATTTGTAAAAAAATATAATTATAATTTATTTATTTTGTTAACATTGCAGTTGCTTTTAATACGAGTCTTATTTCTTCTACATGCAATTCGTTAATAATTTGTCTGTTTTGTAGCGTTTAGAAATTATTATTTAATTATTTATTACGATCATATTTAGCTGCATGGTATGTTAGTATATTAACAATGATTTAATTTTTATTTCTTTATTTGGCTACTTAATTAATCTTTAACTATGTGCGATAAATAAAATACAAAAAAAATATTTAATTTTAGTTGAATAGAAATTAAAATTTTTCCACCATTTTTGGTTTGATTTAAATAACACCTGTCTGGTTTAGTTATGGAATTAAAATTACTTGTTATGGCATTAATACATACTATTTTGACATTGCTCTAGTTATTGAACGAAATAATATTTTTTAGAATTGAAAATAGCCGCACCTTGATAGCAGAAATCCGCCAAGAGTTGTAAAATATTTAAAAGTATTTTATTTGTCTTTATAAAATCAAATAAATGAATAAGATATTCAGGGTAAAATATTTATTTCTAACCTGGCGGATTGTGATAATTTTTTTTCTAAGTATTAATTGTTTAACTCACAACCTGTTTGCTAAGTCGTTATATTCTCCAAATGTTATACAATTATTGTTGTTTATTAACATGCCAATATATGCTATAACAAAATTTTTGGGTAAAAAATATTCTCATTTTTCTATACTTATTGTTTTTTTTAGTTAATTTTTTTTAATTTAATTTTTTTTGTATTTAAAATTTTTAAGTTTTTAGAACTACAACAGCGCGTTTGCAACTACTCTGGTAACACGTTATACAATATAGAATTTTATATAGGCTGTGAGTTTAGTAAATATATTTTACGTCCTTATAGAATTATTTATCGATGTATCTGCTTGTGGATAAAATAATTTCAACTTCACTTTTTATCTAATTCTACAGAGATTTCAGTCGAAAACATTAAGGTCCTTAGTTAACGCTCCATGGTTTGTATCAAACAAAACAATTCATGATGACTTGTCAATTCCGATGGTTAAAGAAGAAGTGAGGGAATATTGCGAAAATTACTTGGAGAGGCTGAGTAACCATTGTAACCCATTGGCAATAATGCTACTAGATGACACAAACGAAGTAAGAAGACTGAAAAGGAACCACATATTAGACTTGCCATTTCGAGCCTAATCAATTATACATAAATAAAATTTTTGTACACATACATATGTAAATATTTATATAGATTAAATATTAAGATTTTTGTATATAATGTATACATTATGATATTTTTGAAATAGTTTTAACAATTTTTGCTTTTGTATATTGTTGTTCTTAATGGAGTTCAACAGTGAATGATATTTTCTTATTTTATAAAATTTACTTATTATCCTTGGATAGATTGTAAATAAAACGAATAAATACCAAAAAAAAAAAATAAAAAAAAAAAGAAAAAAAAAACTTTTTATCTAGTTGCTATTTCTAAAATAAAGACAACAAACTTTTCAAAAAAAAAGTATAAAATTTTAAAAAAATTAAAAAATTGATTCCTTCATAACTTTCTTAATTTTAACAAAAATAACTAAATCACGTCTAAATGTTCCTTTTCATACAACCATAAACTGCTTTATGTGAGTACGTTAGTTTGTTCCTTATCCTTTTCAACTCTTCACACATATGCTGTCTTAATGGTCGTTTGAATTCAATTCCTTTCAAAAGTCAAGATAAATAAAAAGACATCTTCTGTGCATTTGATAAATTATTGTTAATTTATAACGAATGAATTAAATCATCTTTTGTGAAAAATTACACATGTATTTCTTTTATTCTTTCATGTGTTCTTTTTTTATTTAATTTCATTTGGCCCATTAAATACAAAAAAAAAAATAAAATAAAATAAAAAAACCTTTAACATCCCTTTTGAAAGATTGAACAGCGCATTCATTTACAAATGAGAAATTCGCACTTAACGCAGGACACAAAACATAATTAATGATCGCTATTTTCAAAATCAAGCTAATGGATGCTGTTAAATAATCACCCAAAGTAAAAAAAAAAATAAAAATAAAAAATAAACGCAAGTGGTACTCAACCATACACCAATACGTCTGTCCGCTTAGCTGGACCAATCAGTCATACAAGCCAAAGCAAAAAGAAAAATATAAAAAAAAAACAAGTAAAGTGGTCAAGTGGAACAAGTGAATATTCGTAATGAATGAAAAGATGACACGAACAACAGAAAAATGAGGCAACAATATTAACAAAAGATCACACAAAAATGAGACAATTATCAACTGTTTTTTTTTCTGCATAAAAGAAAACAAAAATTAAATTTATGTCCAAAATTATAAAAGCGATAAATTTAAATTTTTTCTAAATGATGGGACTCTGTTAAAAAAGCGTAAGTTCTTGTAGTTTATAATACAGGAGTTCATAGGGGACTTTTAAGATAAGTCGACGGGTTTAGAATAAAAGTTGAACTTGTAAATAGGATTTGGATTACTTGAATATGAAAGCAAGAAGATTATCTAAGTTTTTTTTTTCTTCATATTGATAAATTTGTTTGCCTGTATATAATGGTTTGTGCATAAGACAATAACGATATGCCGTTTCGAATAAGCCTTTGTAAAGATTAAGAGTGAAGTAGTTAATGTATAAGACAGTTGTCCGTTAAAATGGCTTGATGCCATCTTTAAATATTTTTGTTTGCGATACGGAATTACAAAAGACTTTTCAATTTTTTTTTTTCTCTAAATATAAAGAAGATCAGTTTGCATTAAAGAATGATACAGAATTTACATAATTGTTATCAAATGAATAAAGGAAATTTTAGATTTTGGTTATATAAAATATTACTTTCTGCTGGCTAATAATGGCGCCAGTGGTAAACCGCCGTTGGTTGTTTTCATATGGCATCGGGTTTTAGCAATTCTTTTTAAATTTATAAAAACGGCTGGTGTCAGATGGTTTGTCAGTTCAGAATAGAACACGTTCTAACCGAAATTTTGTCAGATGACTTTTCATATGTATTTTATAGAAGCAATGTTTCAACAGCCCTACACGACATTTTTGTGTTTACAGTCGGAAATTTGACATGTTAGATGTAAAAAAACATGTCGTGAATGAACAGCTTCATCAAACAATTTGTGGCTGGAGGACATTTAGTTTAAGCTAGAGAGCGCTATACGCAATCCAATGAATATCAGCACGGTGATGTTGGATGAGTTGTGTGCAGTGCTGCCAGTTTTTTCGAGCTTTCTTGACAAATGGCTTGTCGAATGTCGCCAAATATCGCCAGTATATAAAATATTTAATATTAGTTTTAAAAACATTTTTATTTAATTTAGTAAAAGAAATTATTATAAAACATAAAAATTGCGTTGCTTTTAAAATCTAAAAAATTTTTACATTTAATATTTAAGTAACATCATAGTAAAAAAAAACAATACTTAATAAACATAAACATAACTTAGTTCAAAACTTTCACATTAATTTTTTTCAGTGTCATTGTTGTCTCTTTTTCCATTTTCATTTGTATTAAATTTACTTATCCGAAGGAATGAATGAATAATACACTCCGGTTCACTTATTTAAAGGCACAAAAGATCCAATATTCAGTAACCGGTATCTTTTACAATTTTTAACCGATTCCAGAATTTTTTTTTGGTTCTTTAATAAAGCATATAAAGTAACAATAACTTAAAAAACAAGAAAAGCTGTTTTTCATTAAAGTTAGTTAAAGTGCCTTTATTCAAGTGAACCAAAAAAAAAAAAAAAAAAAAAAAATACCACATTATTAGATCTTTTTATAAATTCCTTAAAAAAATGTTACTTAGTTAAGAAACCACCATTGTCATGATTTTTTTTATATCTCAAGATGTCTAGCTTCCGTTTCTATTTTAAAATTCTCAAATCGATTAAAAATTGCAAAAGATACCGGCTCCTGAATATGGGATCTTTATTGCCTTTAAATAAGTGAACCGAAGTGTATCATTCAAATGTTATTGGCATTCATTGATAAAATAACTACCAGAAAAACTTCTTTCGATACTAGTATTACTTGTAGGAACAATCAATACATTAAAAACTGACATCGGAAAGTCGTTAATGTGGTAAGTAGCAGCAGCATCATGGTAATCGTAAAGTTTGTACCAAAACCCGTATGGTACTTTATTATCAAAATTTTGAGTCCAATTTATTTTTTTTTTTTTTACATTAAATTTTATAAATACCAAGAGCGTAATAAGAGTCTCCAAATCTTTCAAAAACTTCTTGAATTAAAGACAGTTCAATTTCAAATACAAAGTTACAGCATTTTAAAACTAAAGACAAACTTTAAAAATGTTTACGTTTTCTGAAAGCCGATCAAGCATTTCCTTTAGCAAATTTTTATTAACAGAAAACAACTTTCTTGTAAAATCAACGCATATTTATAATCAAATTGCCAATTTATGCTTAAACTGTTTGTTTAATTTTTAATGCTTTTTATGAAATCTATATTGTTCACACAATTAAATATTTTTAGCTGGTTTATCGTTTACAGCTGTTAAAGTCAAAGTAAAATAGTACTTTATTCCATCCGTTGTACATCCCACCCTTTCTTCTACGCTTTTTCACTTAAAATTTAATTTTAAAATTAGTATATGTGTATATACAAGACAGATTTAAGATATAGTAGTCAAAGTGAACTTGGTTAATTCGGCGATATACCTACATTTTACACATAAAGTAAAGCTTTTTTTAATACCAAGATTATCGCTAAGAAAATCACAAAAAAAAACCAAGAATATCGCCAAATATTCTAAATATCGCATGTTATCTCTCCTTTTTCCATTGTAAAATTTTTATCGCCTACAAGGATTTTTTATCGCAACGTTTGGCAAAAAATCACCATAGGTGACAACACTGGTCATAAGGCAAAATTGGTGTCATTTATAATTGCATAGAGAGGCAGGCTTTTTCAACAAATAAGAAGTTTGTAATTCTTATTTACTAATTTTCGCATTGAGTCGGTCTTTTTTAAAAGTTACTTTGTTTAAGCAAATTTATATATCAATTAGAAAACTTTGCATAAGAATTATTTTTAAAATGCAAAATGCGACTTATAGAATTTTTTAATAAAAATCTTGAGGAAGTTTTTAGAATATTAATATATTTTATTAAATTTTTTTAAATTTCTATAAAAAATTTTTTTAAAACCGGAAAAGCAATATATAAGCACTTAATGATTAAACACAGTGCAACCAATTATAGCCACTTTAAACAGCTAATGAACTTTCTATTCATTTCATATCCTGTCATGAATTTTTGTTAAAATAAAACCAGTTTAAGGCTGCTATAATATGTTAAAGTTATATGAAAAAATAAATAAAACTAAAAACCTCCTCTTATAACTTTTGTCAAAATGTTAAGGAAATTCATGGGCATAAAATAATTTATAATTTTTAAAATGAAATAGAAAAACCCTCTTGAAACGCAAATGCGTGATTTAAAAAATAAATTTTCTTACAAATTGGAGAGTGTGTGTGTGTTAAATTGCTGTTAATTAGAATTCCGTTTGAAAAAGTTTCAAGTAGAAATTTAATTTTCAAGTACTCAAAATAAACTCCTTTAATAAGTTGCTTGTTGTTGTTTTTTAACTAACAAATCTACTCTAATTTTCTTTAAAAAAATAACTTGTTGGAATATCCGTTTTAGAACCATGTCTAATTGAATGTGTGTATGTATTTAAATATAAACACACACATGTTTTATGTAAAATACGAAAAAGAAACAACATCTTAAGATTTAAGCCGCCTTTATTTAAGAGTTCGTTTTATTCACACTTAAATACAAAATTTTGTCTATCCGTCGGTCTGTTTATCTGTCTGTCTGTTTGTTAAATATGCAACTAGAATTTTATTCTTTATGGACGTTTGTCTTCTAAACCTACAAATACAATGTTGTATGTTCGTTTGAATACGAGCGTTTTTTTTTTCATTTCGCTCTATTGAAACAAACAAACAAATAAACAACAAATCAACGAAATAACCAACCAGTCACACAACCAACCTACTGACACTCTAGTTATAAAAAAATATACTTGAAACATGCATGTTTTATTTACAGTGTTGTTCTTTTTTACAACTTCACTCAGTCAGAAACGTACATATTTCTATCATAACAGTGGGTTTGTGAAAGAAAAAAAAAATTAGTCAATAATTATAATTGGAAAATATTTAAAATGATTTTTAGTTAGACATAAGTTCATATTTACATTTTAAACTTTTTTTATTAAAAAATTTTAATTTGTTTAAATCAGTAGTCAACAATATTTTCGTAATATAATAAAATATTTAATTTTAATGCGGCTTAAAATTTTCTAAATATTTTTTCTTTCCTAATAAATATCGAAATTGAAGTTATTAAAATTAAAAATATTTTTCAACGAAGTGTTAGTTCTGAAAGGCAACATGAAAATTAATTTTGAGATAAGCAGAGTATAATGAGGCCTTGGAAAAGTTTTATACTTCTTTAGCATTCCTTGTTTCCACTTACATTGAAAGATACACGCATCAAACAAAATACTTTTAACCAAATAATTTTAATGAAAAAATTATGGAGAGTTTCTATGACCAATCATAATTGAATGATGAAAACCAAACTCAGAGTCAATAAAAAGTTTAAATATTCGCCTATTTTTATTCGAATAAATAAACGAATAGAAAGTTTCCGGTTTTTGTTAGTACCAAGTTCACAAATGAAGAACAACATTAATCATTTAAAAAAATGTTAAAGTTCTATAAGCCTTTTCATCAAAAACAATAATGTAAAGTTTACATTGAAAACAAATTAACCAAAAAAAAATTTTTTTTAAATGTTCTTGTTTTTTATTTATTTTTAAAATTTTAATTTTTTTCACCCACTGTTCCTATGGCAAACACTTTTGATACCGATATGCGTGTTCAGCATTATATATCACTTAGATGCTTGATTAAGGATAGACACTAGGACAGGCAGGCCACGGATAGAAAAGTAGCAAGACTGACTAACAAACGGACGCACGAATGTTACAAAAAAAAAAAAAAAAAAATCATGATACATTTTTTTTCATCGAAATTTTTAAGAAACACTTGTATCAATGTTTCCATGCGCTATTTTTCATTATTTTTTCAGTATTTTCGGTGAATGTTTTGTGTTTTCCTTTTGTCATGTTTGATATGTTACCGATTTTTTTATTTATTTTTTTATTTATTTGTTAGATTTTTTATGTTTTGGGGAATTTTTGTTGAACATATTTAACCCTATGAAAACTAACTGGAAAATGTTTAAATATTTATTAACATATGCTGCACAAAAGCAAATTCTTTTGAAGAAAAATAAAAGGATTTATTACATGGAAATAACAAACAAATTACATTAAACACCGAAATTTACACTAAAAGAATTGAGCGCAATTTCGGCAAACAAAGAAAACATAAATATTTAGTTGTCATTAAACTATAAAAGTAAACAAAAAAAAAATAAATAAATTACTGGTGTATAGAAACGTATTTAAATCCGACTTAAATTTTTATTAAATAAAAAAGACATATTGAATAAAAATCTAAGACTAGACAGTTATTAAGGCAAGACGTTCACTTTATTTTGTCAACACCATAAAATATTTAAAATCAGGGTACCAAAAATAAAAAAACGAAACGTTTTTATTCGGTTTTGTTTCATTATTTGAAGTAAATGATATAAAAACCAAAAAAGAAAGAAAAAAAGAGAATAATAGCGACATTAAAAATCTAAAATTAAACCCTCGCTTAAATAAACATGACAATTGTTAAGGCAGGATATCTACTACATTTTATCAAGTCGGTAAAATATAAAGAAACAGAGTATGAAAAATACAAAACGTTTTCATTCGTTTCGTTTTCTCCTCTAAAGCTTTGTAGTGTTTCGCCTGGTGAACACCAAATATTAAAAAAAAGATTAAAATATTTTTAAGAAAACGTTTCAAAAGATTTGTACAAAATGTTTAAAAGTTTTTATAGGTTTCACTTTACAAAGGAAGATTCCGAAACGTTTTGTTTACTTTTAGGCAGTGACATTAAGGCATCTTTTTGACAGCCAATCTTTTATAATGTGGAATTTAATCTGTGTAAATTAAATTTTAATGCTTCCACCTCAATATATTTTATCTTACACTTGCAGATTACCATTGGCCCTCTCTCCTACTGAACATTATAATAAGCGATTGGAATATTCTGTAAACTTCCAAAAGCAAAAAAATATAATCTCCAAAAAATAGTTTCGGTGATAAACAGACTGGATCGAGATTATTAAAGGGCAGAAGGAACTCCTTCTGAAAGTCAAGCTTCAATAAGATTTCCGGCGACTTTAAATATTAAACCTTTGCAGGAATAACTGATATTCTTTGATGGGATAACTAGTTTTTTTGAAATTATAACGAACCCTGTAGGAGTTCAAGCAATAAAATACACTGAACAAAATTTTTTTAGGTAATAATAACAAAAAAAAAAATTTAATAAAACCTTAACGATTAAAATAGTTAAAACAAGTTAGATTTATTTTAATAGGAAATTTTATTAATAGAAATATAAATTTTTAATAAAAACAAAAACACGATTTGCTTTTATTTGATTATTTGAATATACACGTAGAACAGAAATTTTGTTTCTAAAAAAATTTTATTTCTCGATCAGTATGTTACTCATTTTGTATGTTAAAGCCTTTGAAATTAAACAATAATTTAAATATTTTAGCAGTTATTTTTAGCGTACTTTTCTAAATTTTAATTATTGTTTAATAACGATATAAATATAGTCATTGTGTTTAGGAATTTTTTTCAATAGTAAAATTTTCTTAAAATATTTTTTCTTTACAAAAATAATTTGTAGAATTTACTAAAACGTTTGCTTGTAGTAAAATAACCTCAATTTCTTCAGTTCTGCTCCCATTTAAAATTTTTGGTAAAGTGTAGTTGATAAACAAGTCTTAATTATTCGCCCAGCTACACAAACTTTGTAAAACAATGTTCATTTTTTCATTATCTATTCCAAATAACCTAATGAAAATCTATCATTGTATAAATTTTCATTAATTTAAAACATAATAGATACAAAATTTCTCAGACACTTTATCGTTAGTTTACCACTCAATTAACACATTCGAATTTTAATCAACGCATATTTAACAAATTAATTTTCCATTCCGAAATAAATACACAAATTAATCTTAACGTTTTAAAAATTATAACAAGAACATGTTTTCTTCGTTTGGTAGAAAACAAAAAGAATTCTTAACAAACTAAGTAAAGTTAACCCCATTTTGGAGCATTTGTTCATTAAGCAAAAAAAAAACCCAAAATGATAAATAAACACTTGAACAAACATGTCACCAATACAAACTTTAATAATTATTTCATAATACAAGAATTATTATTGGAATATCACTATCACTGTTAACATTTCTTTCAAGTTTCGTTTATGCATTTGTGTTTGCCTTGAAGTTTGAATTCATTTGTTTTGTGGAAAACGAATAATGGCTGCTTTTATGAAAAGTACGTTTTTAGATGACTTGTCCACAAGTTTGTTTATATATTTTTATGCCTTTAAGAATCAAACAAAAAAAGTGAGTTGTTTATTTAAGCTGGATATTAACTGCTGTTCAGATGTTTCCTTCACGGTGTACAGGCATCCTCGTTTTTTGCATTTTTTTTTTTTTTTTTTGTCAATAATAATGGACACACAATGTTGCTTATCTTACTGTAGCTGATGTTATTCGGTTTGACGTTGTCGTTGTCGTTGTAGTCTACTTAGACCCCATCACTCAAGCATGGATGCGTTTAAGTGCAGCTTATCTTAAAGAAGTTATAAAATACGATATAAACAAACACAAACACATAAATAAATTCACATCGGTTTCTCTTAAGATACAATGGGTAGAAAAACATTTTAAAAGAAGCCTTTTGCAAAGGCCTTTTAAGCAATCAAAAAGTTAGGTTAAGGATCACGCTGCATATTAAAGTTTTAATCCAAATTTTATATAAAAATCAAGGATTATAAAAATTAAAGATATTTTGCTTCAATATTTTTATTTGATTAAAAAAACTTACTGAACTCAATTTTTATCTTCTCAAAATATTTACAGAATTTCAAAAATTTTATATCAGTCATTGGAATAAAAACCTTTTATTTTAAACAATACTTTTTAATAAGTAACAAAAATCTGGATTTTTTTATTTCAAACTGATTTAAACTAAATGAGAATTTTAAAAAGTATCAAACAAGATATCAGGGCTTTTACAGAAAACCAGATACAACTTATTCTTAACTTGCTTTAGATTGTTCTACTTTAAAATGTAAATCAGGTTATCGGAAATCAACATCCTGTCTCCTAGATGATGACTTCTAAACTAAGAATACATACAGCCAGGTTGCTGTTATCAAAGTTTATTACAATGCCTGCTTTTTTGCTTAAATGATAGTATTCTTTACATCATTTAGTGTGAAATGAAAGCAAAAGGAATAAAAAATCAATAAAAAAATGTTGCTGAAGTTGTACTCTGCTTATGCTGTAAAAGTCATAAATTATTTCTGGCATTTTGTACTTTAAATTTACAAATTGATTTTGGCAACATTTTTTTCTAAAAGTCTGGTACTCTGTTTAGCTTTTCATGTGAAATGTTGTCAAGCAACATACATAAAATATTTTTATAAAAAGTTATGAAGAAATGTTTTTACTGAGAAAAACATATGAAATGTTTCTGGCAACATTTTACCAAAGGTGTGAAATAAAGCAAAGAGGCATTATTTCATGCGTCAATTTTCAAACAACAGCTGATCATATGTATTTTGCTCACATTTCTTAAATAATATTAGTATACGCGAAAACAATAAAACCTTAAATTCTCTTAAATCGCAAGATAGACACTACATTTTAAATGTCAAATTTTCGACATGAAATAATTAATGTTGTTTAATAATTTTCACAAATTTGAACAGAGTAACAGGCTCTAAGTAAAATGTCGTCAAAAATCTATATAACAAGTTAGAGCGAAATAAGTAAAAAATCTTGTTGCTGTAGTTATATTGCAGTCACGAAATGTTGCTGGTTTCATGTTTATACACAGTAAAATGTTTCTGTAAGTAATTTTTTAAATTTCGAAATATTATTGTAAAAGCAGCATATAAAAACTTATTAGTTTTTTGTTTCATTTATGTTAATTGTGCTTATCATAATTTTTATTTAAAGGAATCAAGCACAATTTTCGTAGATTGTTTTTTTTTTCATGCGTTATGCTCACAGCCCATATTATCTTGCAATTAAAAAAATGTTACTATAGACATTCTGCAGTTATTGAAAATGTTGCCAGAAATATGTTTCATTGTTCATGATGTGAACAGTGTATAACTTTAGCAACATTATTTACTACACATTTTTCACTTACTTAAGTTGAATTCCGAAATGTCAGTTGCTTTGTATTCAAGCAATGTATTGCGTTTCATCATGCCGTGGTACTAAAGGTTTAAAATGCATACCATCCAAAATGTCGCAGACGAGTATAAGAAACGTTGCAACCGAGCAACTAGCGCATCAATTTCTAAATTGATACTTTGCTTAGCAACTTTGTATATTCACAAGAACTAAATACCGCAGCAAAACTGTATACAAACTTTGTATTAAACATTTTGGAGGTCAGCCATTTTCGTATTTGTATTTGCAATTTGCATCAATGATGAACAGAATACTGAGCTTTAGAGAGTCTAGCCTTTGAATAATGATTGAATAACGAAAGATTTTTTTACATCATCCGGATGGCAGATATCCAAGTGCAAACATGAATGCAACTCTACAACTACGGAACTGAAAACGACTTCGTCGTACACTTGGACTCATAATAAACATTTAATCCTTTCTTAAATTTTAATCCCAACTAATTATGACAATTTTTTTCACTTTCTTTATTCCACTGTATTTTCTTATCTATGTTTCTTTTCTTTCCAGACTTTAAAAATATTTGTTTCTCTTATAAAAAGTAAATATTTGCGTGCTGACAACCGGGAATTGTCAAAATTTAGTAGAGAACTTATCGTAAGTCTTTATAAATTTTAAAGGCCCTGAAATTTTATAAAACTATAAGAATTTTAATAACATATGCGTGCAAACGTCTACTTTCAGTATTTTCTGCTTTATTTTTCAGATTGTCTCTACAAGTTTAACTAAAGCGAAAAATATTGACAAATGAGTAATGGATACAAAGGCAAATTTATGACAAGTCATAATATGGCAGAAACATTTATCATTAAATACGGTATTTAATGCCGGCACAAGTTAAACCATTGAGAAATTTTTACAAATAAACATGTTGTCGTTGTTGTTGGTGGTTATTACTTTTGCTGTTTGCTGTTATTTTAAGCCAGGATGACATTGTTCATACATGAACAAAAATATAAGTATGTAGTGGTTAAAATGCTTGTTATGCGTATGTTGCTGGCGGTTTAAATGATGATGATGATGTTGACGATGATGGTAAGAAACATGGATTAAGAACAAAAAAATACAAAAAAACACGTTAACAACATGACATGGCTAGTGAACTATATTAACAATAATCTACGCAAATTGCTGTTTGAACAAAAGAAATTGGGAGACAAATAAAAAAAATAACTTTGCAACAATAAGTGGTAAAATGTGTTGTAAGGAAGTATTTTAAATACAATTTTTTCTTTATAAAATAAGCAATACTTAAATGGCAAGTGTAAAAATATTTAAAACATTGTTTTTTGTGGTGACCTTTTCACTTGTTTTAAAAATTTTATTGAAAGGCTTAAGAACCATTTCCTCGAGCACTTAATGCTATTTGTGACAATTATGCGATTTATCTTTGATTTCAGTTCGAAGCCATTGTTAATATAACAAATATGACCTGGTGACGAAAATATTTGCTGTAAAAAAATTTTTTTCTTTAGTTAATAAAAATTTGCACACAAAAAAGCTTTTAAAAGTTTTATTTATTTTGCATAGTGAAATAAAATTTTGAATTTCTTAAATTTTAAATTAAATTAAAAAACAAGTAAGAGTGCTATATTCGGCTATGCCGAATTTTATATACCCTTCACCCTGTATGTAAATCTAGTTTAGTGAGTGACTCCAATCAAAAAAGCATATATTGGGGTGACAGAGAATGAAAACATAAAAAGAAAAAATTGTAAGTTCTACATATATTTAGTTTTATATCAAAATGTCATCGGCATTTTTAAACAATTTTTGTATGTCGTTAGAGATCTTTTCAAAAGCTTTAAAATTATACCCATATTGACCTTTTAAAAATTTTGAAAATTCCAAAGGGCCGTTATTCGAAAAATATGGGCGAGCGCTAATTTCTTCACATAATATTTCTTTAATGAAGTTACTTTATTGTTCCAAATGATATAGAAAAATTAGAGGCAGGCGTGTTATTTTGCCCGCTGCATCAAAGGACATGTACCAATCTTGCTGATTTAGCACCTCTTTTGACAAGATGTCTGATCGATTGGCGTATTTGAATTCCAGCTGATCTAGTGCCTCGGTAAACTTGATTTCAACACTAACACGGACGGACAGACGGATACCGATCAATCGACTTCGCTATGCATAGGAAGTCAGGGTATAATAAAAACAAAATTTTTCCTTTAAATAATTTATTAGACCAATTATCTAAAAAATTAAAAAATACTGTTTTGAAAGTAAATAAATATTTAAATTAATTAAAACTTTAATCAATATTAATTAAAATATTTGGTCAATCTATGAAATATTTAGTTTGATAGAAGATGTCTGAATTAATTAAAACTTTCTTAAATTTTAACAACAAAAATAAAAAAACCTTTAATAGAGGTTAAACATTTTTGTTACATAAATTTGATAAATGAAAATTCTTGAAAACTCAGTAAAATATTAAAAGGTAAAATACCAAGAACGAAACAATTTAAATAAGTTTTTGAACAAATTTTCATGTAATAAAATAATTAAACTTAAAAAGGCAATAACTAGCAAAACATTATAAAATTAAAAATAAAATTGCTGTACTTCGAATCAGTTTATTTATTTGTAGTAGATTAAAAAAAATCTAGTGGATTAATTAAATTTTCTTTGGTTTTAAAATTGACTTTATATTGCCGCAGTATTGATGGTCGTTTAAAGCAAGAATACTATAAAAATTAGTTTCAAATATTTTCCTTGTCACACATTAGCCATTCTCCGCGAATATATTAAACATATAAACAATTTTTTTTCTTTTTCTTGCATTTAGCAATTTTATATTTTATTTATTTTGTGTTTTTTAGTTTTTCTTTTTTCAACCAATTGCCAGGTGACATTATTATCTACTATTTTTGGTCGCCAAGAACCTAAAATTGTAACGAAACATGCAAACCTGTCAAGTGTCAGTTAACGAAAAGCACAAATATTGCACACCACAACCAACAACAACAGCAATAATAATAGCAACAATAACAATACCACCAACAATTGTAGTTAAAGCAAGAAACGACCAACAAAAAAAATTGAAAACCTTTAAAGAAATTATAAGCTTTGTTGTGGCCGTTGTCGTTGTGTTACTTCAAAACATGTTAAATGACTTTTTGTAACCCGTTAGGCTGTAACTAATGAATTTTCCAGACCTTATAAAAGACGAAACAATGGCATTTACAAAAACTGAAAGACAAACAACTTAAAATAAATAGGCCTAAAAGTCCATGACATGGCTAAAAGGTAAATGAAACCGCAAAGAATAATATAACAACAACAACAAATATCCATCAGTCTGTAGAAAAATTGTTACAAATACAAGTACTTCAATACACATGTAAATCAACCTTTAACGGTATTTAAATGTTTAAAGATCACAAGACAACTGATATTCTTTTTAACACCTAATACATGTGTATGTGTAATTGTATAAGTGTTTGTGTGTTTGCAAATATTCTTTTAAGTTGTTTTATTTTCTAGACTTTGACATCCATTACAACAAAACTTAGCAAACATAAGGAGTCTATAATCATGTCTATAATATGGAGAAAACATATTCGTACATGGGTGTTAATGTCACTAGAATATTTAAGCCATATTGGTCATTTACAATAGCAAGAACATAAAGGCAACAACAACAACAATAACATATCAAACAACATTTAAAAGAACCTTGTAGAACAAGATATAAATTACTAAGAATTTGTTTGCATGCGAATATCTGCTTGGAGGGTTATAATGTTTTGTATTTCCTCATGTCTTTTAGGACAATTGCAATTAACTTAAGTTGACTCGCGAAAATTATGTTTGTGTTCTTAAGTTTCTTTGGAAAAAATATGCATTTTAATGTGTTGATAATTATATACAATATTTACTTAAAATAATTATGTTAAAAACAAATTTAAATTTGTTAATTAAATTGTTTTAACGGTCGCTATATGGTCGCTTGTCTCAATTTTTTCTTTGAGTTAAAACTATATTTCTTTTGACATACTTTAAATACTTTTTGTACAGAACTTTTAATTAAATTTGCATATGTAGATATTAAAAATTTATTATAATTGTTCAATTCATAAGCTATTGTAAGTTGTAAGTTGTATCAACTACAATCAGACTTGTTGTGCATACGCTATTTCAATATCTTTTGGTTTATTTTAAACGGTGAAATTGGAAACACAAATTTTAAATACAACTTAAAGAAAAATTTCTTTTTTCTCTTACGACATTTACTAAACATATAAAAAAATGATGTAAAAGTACAGTCAGATTAGACAAAAATATTACCAAAACGATGTAACAACAAAATAATGGATAAAAATTTTTGGACGTTTTCAAATGCTTGAAATTTAAGATTAATTAATTTATAAAAAAAATTTAAAGAATAAATAAATTTTTGTAAAAATAGTTGTTACGCTTTTTTCGTTGAAAACCTAAATAATTTTTTTTCTTTAGTTTATATAGAAATTAGCAAGAACATTTGTACAATTATTGTAAAATACGACGACTTAAGAGGTTATGAATTAAATAATTTTTTTAGTATAAAAATGTAATTATCAACGCAGGTATACGGCATTTACACTATGCAATTTTTCATGAAACTAGCATGAAATTATTGTTTGCTGCTGAAGCAAGAGGATTAAGCAATATGGTATTGCTTGAATTTTAAGGGATGTTACTGTTGCTTATTTTTATTTTTAAATAACGTATATCTCTGCAACTAAAATAAAGAATTGAAAAAAAATCCTAAAAAATTGAAAACTGTAAATCTGGACTTTTTGAAAAATTGTTATAAAAATTTTTGAAAAACTCTTATAAAAATTGTTATAAAATTAGGAATAGTGCTGGAATTAGAAATAGGATTGAAACCTATGATCCTATTTATTTCAGAACAGAATTACCATTACTTGGAATTCATTTTATACCGGAGGTATATGAAGGTGAATAATACATCTCTAAAATTCAAGCTTTTAAACAGAATATTGAATTTTTATGAGTAATTTTGTTTTTTTTTTCAATTTATTTACTAAAAACAAATTATTGTTCTTAACTGTCGTTAAGCCAAGAAAATTTTAGCAATCTACTTGAAAATTGTATTTAGCACTCAAGTAAATATCGCTTATTGGTAGTGCTGATAATAGAAAAATAAAAATGAAATGCTTCTGGTGTGATTTAGGTTAGTTTGAGCAGGCAGTTTTAATCGGCTCACTTAAGTCCGCCCCTCTTGATATCACTGACAGGCAGCGTGACCATATTAGCACTTTCGGTGCTAGATTTAGCACTTCTATTGTTGATTTAGCAGCAAAACTATCGATTTAGCACCTAGCACTTTTTTTAGCACTTTCCGATTCTTTATTTAGGATTTTCTAGCACTTTTAATTAATATAACTTACAAAACGTTCCAAAATATAATTAATGCACTTTTCTGCAAAATTATACTTTTCGCGTGTAACAATTGCAAAAATAGCAATGCAAATCTGGTAAAATAATGCTTTTTTGTTACAGCAGTCATATCAACAAAATAGTGAGTACCTTTCTACAATTAAGTAAGATAGAAGATGAAACTGCTGATGGAATAACCAGAGCAATATTTAAAATACTTAATGACTTTAATTTAAATATTACTAATATGGTAGGCTATGGCACTAATAACACCAAAGTAATGACTGGAGTAAGCCGTGGAGTGATAACAAAATTACATGAACTCGTTCCGTGCGTCTGTCATTCAATTTAGTTATAAGTGTCTGCAGCATCCAAAATCTTGCCGGAGGAAATTGAATACTTAGTATCCGAAACCTACAATTGGTTTAGCAAATCTTCCTTAAGACAACATAATTATAAAAGTATTTATGCTGCAATTAATACTGATATGCTACCATTAAAATTAGTTAGAGCTTGTGACGCCAGTTGGTTGTCTATTGAACCAGCAGTAAGAAGAATAGAAAATCAATGGCTAGAGCTAAAAACTCATTTTTAGATTCATGCCATCAAGGAAAAATTTTGAAAAATTTATATAGTGATAAAAAATTATTATATCTAAAATTTTTAAAACCTATACTGTCAGATTTACAGAAAATAAATAAAATGTTTGAGAGCAACGATGCTGACCCTGCTTTATTGCTCTCGGAATTACATAATCTTTTAAAAGATCTCTGTTACCAAATTGTTTTTAAAGGAGACCATTTTGATCCTTTAAATTCATGCTTAGAAGATTTCTTTATACCAATACCGTATTTTAATTATAATTTTGAAAATTTCCTTAAATCTAAGAAAGAAATAAATCCTGAAGTGGATTTATTTCTTTCACGAATTGTATGTCGCAATTTATTGCACAATTGATTTATCAGTTAAGACAACGTTTTAAGATTATGAATGATCTCATCAAAAAATGTAATAAAAACATATATTATAATGCAATTTTTATAACAATGCTGAATCTGATGAATACTCATTTGATGATGTATTTAATATTTAACAAATGTATTTATGCATTTAAGACTTGGAAGTTATTTTTTTAATATAATTTTTTAACAATACACAAAGTACATAACAAGAAAAATTGTAAACGGACATAAGCACTGGAAAATGTAAAAACTGTCAAAACTTACTATATGTATAAAATTTTTTGTAAAGTACAAAGCCAAATATTTATGAACATATGTATGTATATTTGATATTAAATTTTAAAACTGAATTATTATTTTTGTTGTGTTTTGAAGACTTTTTATGTTTAATAAATGATTAATTTTTTTAAGAAATGTTGTTTTATTCAATGGAAATAAATAATTCTAATGCAACATAAGCATAAATAATAAAACTATGAAATCTCCAAGAAAATATATACTTAAAACTAAGACATTTAAATTTTGGCACTATGTTTTAGCACTTAAAAATTTTTTATAGCACTTTTTAGCACTTTCTTGGTGCCAATTTAGCTCCAAAAATTTTTTGGATCTGGTCACACTGCTGACAGGACAGGGATAAAATAAAAAAGAGATGAAGAGAGGAAAAGAGGGAGTGAGAGAGCATGGCATCTAGGAATAATCGTGGGACTATTCCGACATGCTGAGACACATTCTGCTGTAGTGTATCACGCACTCTGTAAAGTGCAACTGATCGTTCCCTGGGTTTTATCCAAAACTTCTTCCGTGAATTATAAGCGCTATTCAGCCAGCTTAGGATTAGCGCAGAAATAATAAATTATATTCCCTGACTTTTAAAATTTGCAAGTTCCATTTAAAAACTTACAAATTTAAGAAGTTCCAATGCCTCAACTTTAGCATGTTCGATCATAAGTAGGGTTGCCAGATTAAAATTTTTAAAATGCTTGAAATTCATCGAAATACTATAAATATAATTATTTCATGAAGTGTTTATTTGCTTTTTACAAGAACTTTATAAAGAATATTTTTACAAATTTTAGGAAACAATAATTTCGTTTTTTGCATATGGGGGTTCTTGGGCGCCAGTAAAAATTCTTATTACAAGCCAAACAAAGTCAAGGCCACAGTACTAATTATATGTTCCTACGATTGCAATTGATAACATTATTCGAAAATTATTTTTTTGTGGTAGAATCACTTCGGTCTTATGTAGCAGCAACTATAAAAATTTTATTCAGATTCTTAGACTTATAAGATTTTCCTTTGCCTTTGCTTGAATCAATGTACGGCCTTCATTTTGATAATAAGGGGATGTTGACTCAAATATCAAACCCAATTTTTATTATTAGGATATTTCGCCAAAAAACCCCCCGCAGTTCAACTTTTTTTACTTTTAGTTATAATAAAATATTTTCCCTTCAAAAAAGATAGCTTCTAAGAAACTGATCTATAATTCCTCAGCACCATAATTAAACTATAAAATTTATGATAAAGAACTTTGCAAAACATATAGCAAAAAGCATACAAATAGCTTTTAGACACAAAAAAAAAAACAAAATATGAATGGAACATGAAAGGAGTTGAAAAAAATAATAAATAAAAAAACAAAAAAAAAAAACGAAACAATCTTCTCTCTTTAAATAATCACTAAGCTTTTGGTGTTAATAATTATGCTGGTAAATTTAATTTCAAATTTGTTCTTTCTTGGTTGGCGTTACGAATTATGTTATTGGCGGTAAACACATCTTTTGTAAAAAAGGCAACAAAAAAGTTCTTTCAGATAAATACTTATATTATTTAAACTCACGCTAAGATTTGATTTGAGATGAAGAAGTCGTTTTTTTTTTGTTTTTGGTAGCAACAAAATACACAAATTACCACTGAAGTAAGCCAAAGTTAGAACAGAAGGAACAAAGAAAATAATCAAATAACAACGCACACACTTTTGATTCAAACGATAAAAAAAGACTTGATTTTAAAAAGAAATAAATAAAATAAAAATATAATTAATTATTTTTCATTTTTTTTTTGCGTTTGTTTTCTCCACAAAAGGCCAGACAGTATGAAGCCATTGTCCGTTATACGCAGTTGTTCAAACCACCAAAGGAAAGCTTTGAAATTATTTCAAAAGATTTAACATGTGTTGAAATTATAAAACAAAATTAGTTGTACTGAGTTTCTTTTGTTGCAAGCATTTGAAAGGAAATTGAAAATTGTTTAAAAACACATTAATTATAATGTGGTTCAGGTCAAATATTTCGAAACTACGAATATTTATTTGAAACATATAGAAAAAAAAACAAGTATTGTAAACGCAAATCTTGAAATTTTCTCAACACCTCTTTTTTATAATAAATAAGCGTTAAATTTGTGTTGAGAAAGTTAGGTTATTGTAAAATAATTATATCGTTCCACAGTGGGGGGCTTACAAGCAACAGCAATGGAAAAATTAACTTAGACTTCGAATTCTTAAATTACTTTGTAAAATTTAATTAAAATTGTTAACAAATCAAATAGTTTCTTAATCTTTCTATGAAATTGTAAAATTTTACATTAGAATTTGTTAAGCATTTTAGTTTATAATTAAGCATAAATAAATTTTTTCAACTTAAAGAAGTTTTAAGAACTTAAGAAACTTCTAAAAAAAATTTTTCAACAACTTTCCTTTTATTTCATTATATATGAATATATACCATATTTTCGACGAAAAACTTTTGACGGAATCAACAAGTTTTACAAAACAATTTTTTTATAAAAAATGTCTCTGCTACAATAATATTTTCCGAATAAAATGTGCAAAACACACTTGGCAAATGGCATATTATTAAATACAATGTTCTTAAAAATTTAGTTTCTCGAAAGAAAAAATTTAAAATACTAATTTTTCAAAGAAAACAAAAGAACAAAATTATTGTTTACCAGCACTATTTAACAAAAAAAAAAAATTCTCTACTGTTGTTTTCTATGAAAATTTTAATTTTCTTAACAATTTTTTTTTATATACAAAGAGTTACTTCTGTCCAAATAAATTACTTATTTAATACCAAAATCCTTTTTAGTTTGACAAAAATTTAATTTAGACTTAAAATATCTTTGTTGCAACAAAAAATTTATCGTAGTCAAAAAAATCATTTTTGTGACAAAAAATCTTTGTTGCGACTAATAATTACCTTTGTCACAAACAATTTACATTAGTTACAAGAAATTAATTTAATGCCACAAAATCTTAAGTTTTGTTATAAAAATTTCCACTTTGGGACAAAGATCTAATTTTGTTTAAGTATTTTATTACTATTGTCACAAAACATTATTTTTTTTAAACTCATTTTTGTTGCGAAGGGTGTGTTTGCCTCAAGAGAATTTTCTTTTCTAAAGAAAATAAATTTTGTCCCCAAAAACTTATTGTTGTCAAAAATGCACTTTTGTCTTAATAATCATTTTTGTGACAAAAATCTTTGTTGCCGTTAATAATTACCTTTGTTACAAAAAATTTACATTAGTTACAAGAAATTAATTTTATGCCACAAAATCTTAAGTTTTTTTACAAAAAATTTCCTTTTTGGGACAAAAAGTTAAATTTTTTTCTAAAAAATTTTTATTACTATTGTCACAAAAAATTATTTTATTTAAAATAATTACATTTTTGTTGCGAAGGGTGGTTTGCCTCAAAAGAATTTTCCTTTCTAAAGAAAATAAACTTTGTCCCAAAAAACTTATTTTTGTCACAAATGCACTTTTGTCTTAATAACCTTACTTTTGTTGCAAGCAGTAATTTTTACAACACAAATATTATTTTAGAGAGGTATTTTTCATCTAAATTCACTTTTGCTACCCAAGTAGCACTTATCTGGATAAAAATAAATTTCCTCAAGAAAAAAACTTTTTTCCAAAAAATTCTAATTTTTGCTCAATTTCTCTCAAGTATTGTAAGGACTTCATTGTTACAAAATTTTTTTTTTGTTAGAAAATTATGTTTTTTTCAATATATTTTTAGCGTGAACTAGAACATCTGCCAGCACAGTTTTATAAAAGAAACTCTAAAAAAATATTAAAAATTAAAAAAAAACTAATTGCTTTAAACGGAAGTAGTGTGAAATTTAAGTAATTTTCATATTTACATTTCACAGGAGATGTGTAATTCCTAATGGAATCAATATCCTTTCGTAACAAATTGCATCAATTAGATGTAAATTTAATAAAGGGAAATTTTTTAAATTTATATTCATTTATTTTATGAAATACTTAAGAAGTGACAAAAGGAAGCACGACGACATAAGAGTATCGTAGTGTATAAATGAATCAGAAAATATTTACTTGCTCTAAATATGAGCAAAACCAAAGCACTTAAGAAATTAAATTTTTAAAAGGACATCTGCTATGACGGCACTTCATGTAAGTGAACATTTTTGTAGTTGTATTTGTATTTGAAAAGAGTAAAGCTAATAGTCAATAATATCATAGAGTAAAATAGTTTT
Source organism: Cistogaster globosa (assembly GCA_937654795.1). Classification (NCBI taxonomy): domain Eukaryota; kingdom Metazoa; phylum Arthropoda; class Insecta; order Diptera; family Tachinidae; genus Cistogaster; species Cistogaster globosa. The sequence continues at coordinate 6,736,708 of OW569407.1, forward strand.
ATACTCGCATATACAACGTTATTCATCCATTATTTAAGTGATGTCTTTATTTAACCCGCTATATTTTCTGTACTTTCCTTAGCAAACTATATTGCATGTTGGAAGGAAATATGACCCAAAATTATAAAAAAAGGTTTAGTTTCTCGTTGTAGTCATTTAAAGTAAAAAATCATAAATTCTTCTTAAAGTGACATTCTTTCTAGTGTAATATGAAGCCTTAATTGTAGAGATTTTTTTTTTTAATTTTTATTTTCTTTTTTTCCATGTTGTTAATTTGGTCTTTTTTTACTTAAGTAACTTTTATTGATTATCTTGTCAGAAGTCACATGTTTGAACATGCAATTTGTTAAAAAGAAAATTTATGACGATTATTTTCTTTTAGAAAATGTGGCATTAAATTATATGGGTATAGAGTTACTTACATGATTTGAGTACAGAGATATTTAAGAGGCCTGTTTAAAAATTAGTAGTGTTTAAAGATAAATAGGTATGAATTATTATACTTTTATTGATTAAATAGTAGAGAAATGAAAAATTAAAATATATGAATTTTAAAATTAAAGATTTTTCTAACATTAACATTTGTAAATGTTTTTTATAAAAGTTAAAAAAAATTAAGTGCCTCCTTCGTTTTCATTTAAATTGATTCAAATTTTAAATTTAGCGAAAATCTTGGAAATTTAACTGATAAAAGGAAACAGCTACAGCATGTCCGACGAGTCGGTAGACCACTTTGTATTGCCGCCATTTTGGTAACCATTAGTCTTGACAGATCATGTTTGGCAGTCGTGAAGTAGACACGTGGCAAAATTTTTATGGAAAAATGTTTAATAAATCAACGTTTCTTAATCATTAAAACATTTTATCAAAATTAATCATCGAATACTGTGGCGATGAGAAAGTAACTTGGAGAAATAACGTACCGAAGAAAGAGGGTCTGTAGGTGACAGGCCCAAGCATGGATCGGCTGAAAACATTACTGCTGCAAAAAAGTGTTTGAAATAATCCATGAACCTCAATTCGACGCCGTGCTCAGGTTTTTTGTTAAAAAAAAATAATTTTGGCCACAATTTTGCACTAGGATTTGCGTTTACTTCCGTTTGAGATTCAGTTGACAAAATGGCTTCTTCCACAAGATCATTTACGCCACCTTATATATGCCAAAAGGATATTACAGCTCGCTGAGAATAGTCCGTTCTCTGCTATGGAAAACCCTCAAATTATTTATCAACAACCTTTGCATCCATTAAAAGTGACAGTCTGATGTGCAGTTTGGTAAGAAGGAATCATTTAATTTTGCTTCTTTGAAAATAGGAAAGGCGTAACGGTAACTGTGAATGGGAAGCCATATCATGAATGATTGAAAACTTGTTAATGTCACAACTATACGCTTTGGGCTTGATTAACATGTGGTATCAACAAGACAAGACAACAACAAAAAAATCGATTATTTCGCATTCCAAATCTATTTCCGTGTACTGTTATTGATTTTGGTGTTGAGTTCATTGCCCAAATATATCCTTACAAGCACTGCTCGTCACCACAGTCACATTGTTATTGTTGCCATACTGAAAGACTGCTAAATTAAAGAATTAAATAATTTGATGAAGAACAATCCTTTAACCAAATTTTTTTTTGCCCATTTTCAAACAAAAATCACCGTTTTGGCAATAAGTTCCCCAATCTGGCAACACTGACCATAGTTTGCCATAATGTTTTGATAGATCATTTTAAATAACATTTAAAAAAAAGCAAAAACAAAATGTTCATATTAATGAGCAAAGCGTGATAACTAAAACGCATAGGTATTTCCATAAAGAAATCCATACTTTTGAAAATAATAAAACTGACAATAATAAAATTAAGGCAGCAGTACAAAGTGTTCTTGACATTAATCACTACCAAGTTTTTACAAATTTTTGTCAGCTATGCATTGCTCATTAAGTTTCAGTTTTTGCAGAAAATAAATGGCAAAATTTGAAATATATTTTAAATTATTTTTATTTAATAAAATTTTAATATATTTATTTTTATTATAATTTAAATTGATGACAAAATAGTGATAAAAGCACTTAATACATAAAATAAAATTTACTTTATGAATGTGCACAAATTTAATAAATTATTAAAAAATATATAAATATTTAACAAAATCACATTTAAGCTTTTCCATAAGTGCATTATTTCATTAACAGAATTCTGCATTTAAATCTAAAACTTAAACATTTAGGAATTTTTCAATTCTACAATATCCTTCAATCGCTAACTAATGGAAAATTCTCTATTACATTCCAAATATGTAAAACAAATCACCCAATAGGTTATCAAGCCCAAATAAAAATTAACCATGCAAATCCACCACAAACAAGATGACATTTTAGCTTTAGCAGTGAATATCGTTCGTATAAAAATAAATAATTCCAGCTAATTTTGATGCAAGTGGAAAATAAAAACTAAAATAGTGTGACCATTAAATATGCATTTGTTGATTTGATTTCGTTTGAAAAGTATTTCTCTTCAATATAATTCTCCTTTCAACAATTTCGTTTTGTTTTTTTTTTTATTCAACTCAATGTTGCACCTCAATGGTCATCTATCAGCAAATGATGGTATCAACAAAGCAATTCATCTAAATGCAAAATAAATTCTCTTTTCTTTTTTCAATGAAAATACACGTTTGTAGACAAATGTTGCAGTATCTGTTTGAATTTGTACTGTCAGCAAATATATAATTCGTAAAACAGCACAAAATATTGTTTAAAGAAAAAAAGTGGAAAAACAGTCACATTTCAAATAAGCAAATTTTTTTCCATTTAATACCAATGATAACAAATAACAACAAAAGCTACAACAAAAACAATAACAAATAATACTCATAACAGCCACTAACAAAAAAAAAACAAAAGTTTTTACACTATTTTGCTGTTGTTATTGTTCACAAAGCAATCATACAATAAAAATTCAATACTTTTGTCAATATTCCTCCTTTCTTCTCCTCTTATAACTTCAAGTCATACTAAAGAAATATACAAGTTGTCTGCTATACTTAAGAGTTAAAAAGTAAAAAAGCACTAAGATTACATCATTATTGGTAAAGGTGGCTATTTGGTTGGGTCTCAGCTACAACAATAACAACACTATTTCTTGCAATGTTTTTTTTTTCTTGCCACCAACAACATTTTGCATAATGTGTTGCACCATTTGACAACAAAAACCTTATAGAAATGAACAAAATAATACTGCTGCAAAAGACGATGACTGAAACCAGAAGAAAAAAATAACTGAATTTAAATTCTATCAAGAAATGAATGGTTTCTTAAATGATGGCATCATTTCTATGAAAATAAAGTGTTGCTCTGCTCTTTAAATTGAAAATAGCAAAAAAAAAAAGACATTAAATAAATTAATAAATATCTGTTAAAAACTTAATGATTTTAGGAGCATTAACGACACCCTATTTTGTAGCAAATTCTACCAATTTTACTTAGAAAAAATGCAAAAGAAGTGTATGTCATACTTTGGTGAGGATACTAAGATAGAACTTCAATCACGTCAAAGTTGCAAAAATAAATTTTTGCGAATCATAAAATACATAAAAAAATCTAACCTCCACAAAGACCTTTACGAGCTATTAATAAAACTTTAAATCATGAAACATGAAACAAGGCATCACGCCGTATATCTGCGATATTGCAGAAAGAAGAAAAAGCAATTTATTTATAAAAATAAAAACAAAAAGCCATCGTTATCTTAAAAATGATTTTACAAAAATTCTTTAATAAATTTTTTATTAAAAATCAGTACACAACTCTTGTTACGGTTTCTATAAGATTTTTTTTTAAGGGATATGTCACTTCGTTTGTGATTAAAAAAAATTAAAAAAAAAAATTTAAGTTTTCATTTATCATATTCTTTTAAGAAAAATTTACTTTTATTTAACTTTTAAATGACTTTTTTAGAGGATTTTCCTTCTCAAATATTATTGTAGCAAAATAGAGAAAGAGAGAAAATTAAATAATGACAGCTTGATTGAAAAAGCAGCTAGATAAAATAAGCAGGCCTATAATCATCGTTATACTCTGAAGTAATACCACAGTCCCAAACAGAGCACATTTTAAGTTGAGCGAAGGCAGATTTAATAAGATTTATTCCAGACGAATTTATTCTTTCTTGCTGTACTGAGTATGAAAAAAAAATAAATTTTCATAAAATAAAACAGTAACGGGGTCATTTCTGTGCATTAAATATTTCTTGAAAATTTTAATGTTTGTGTAGATAGTAATCGATATGGAATACAAAAAACCTAATTTTGGATTTTTTGTCTGTCCGTCTCGGTAACCATCAAGTAAAAACTGCTGGATGGATTTAAATAAAATTTTTTGAGGAGAGTCCTTAGAATCTTGGCTCAAATATATACTACTTTTTATTGCATAAAATATGTAATTGCGTAGAAAAACTAGAGACACAAATGCGAAACCAATCAGTTTTACCAGTATAATGGTATTAGAACAGTTGTTGAACACTGTTTACAGAACTCTTTAGCAAATGTATTTTTCTAAATGCTAATTTTAAGAAAATTATAAATGATACGCGGACAAAGTCTTGGGCACTGTTAAAATATAAAGAAGAAAGAAACAAAAGCAAAAAAATAATAAATATTGTGAAATGCATTTTTAAATAAATTTACACATTATTTTTCTGCATTTTTTAAACAATTTGAAAAATTTTTTTCAAATTTCAGGCCAACAAAAAATAAACTGCTGGTTGTACCTTAAGGTGAAGCTGTTTAATACTAAAGCATAATTAAGTTACTTCGACAAAGTCTTAAAGCAATATTAGTCTACACACGACCCAAAACTATTTTTGTTGTTCTCTTTATTAATCATCCCAAATATTTATATTCCTGCTTTCGGCTAACAGACGGTTTAACAACGCAAATTTTATTTTTCAAAATTTTTTCTATGCATCACGATAGATAGCGCTCCCGATTTAAGCATATAATTTTTATTCAAATCATTATTTAATTATTTTTATTATTAAAAAGTATTTTATTTAAACAATAACTTCTTACATCGGTTAGTATAAACTTTATTTAATAATGAACTAGGAAATAATTAAATGAGTTTTGAGTAGCATTTGGCAAACGGTTCCCATTATTGGGCCAGCTGTGTCACTCATACATTTGGCTGTGAGTCCATTTTTAATGCGAATGAGAACAGGAATAAAAGTAGAAATCTTATTAAATAAATCATCTCGTTTTAGCATAAATTTTGAGAATAAAATTAAAAGCAATGTCAAACAGCCTTGAGTGATACTTTTGGAACACCCTGGAGGATTTTAAATTTCTAAAGAATTATCTGACTCATTTTAGCAAATACTCTTTTATACAAAACAAAAAAAAAAAAAAAGTCTTATCTATTTTTCGATTAACATTTTATGAAACTTTTAATTGTTTTAATTATGTGTTTAATTAGAAATTTTTTGTGTTCTTTTTTATTTTAATACATAATTTATCTACGAAATTATATAATTGGAAAATTATGCATTATGCACTTTTATTAATTTAAAAATTAGAGCAATTGAAAATTTAATTAGATTGTAATCTGAAAACCAGTAAAACTGTTAACAGATGCAAAAATCTTCTTTGTGTAATGATAATTTAAGGATTGTTCTTGTAGCAATAATATGCTAAAAATAAGTTCAAAATTTTCTAAAAAGGTTTCTAAAGTTGTTCTAAAATTTTTTTTTAAAGGATTAGATGTACTGGTTGTAGCAAAACCTTAACAAACTTTAAACATTCTCCAATCTATAATGAAAACCATTAAATAAACTAATAATATTCTAAATAGAAAGAAAAACTATAAAGAAAAACCTTTTCATTTTTGCACGTAAGAAAATCATACATACCAATTTAAACCAGCCATTGTGTCTTTTAAAACTTAAAGGCAGTTGCAAAATGCTAAACTGTATAGACAGTCTTAGCATGTTGTATTTAAAATGGCCCACAACATACCAGTTAAGCTGAAGTAAAAGATGAATAAAGCTGACTTAGAAAGAGTGACAAATATCATTTGCTAAACCATTATTATTGTGCTTGTTGTCGTATGCTGGAAAGTATTGAAAATGTTGTGAAAAACACCTACGTGCTTATATTTCTTTTCATGTTAAAATGTACTGAGCTTAAATGACAATGAGATGAGGTGTTTTTATTTTTATTTTTATTTTTTGTCGTTTTGTTATGTTTTTTCGATATTTACCTTTCCTTTGTTTGCATCAAATGATGATAATCAAGGGAATTTTATAAGGCTGGCGTACAAAATGATGTTGATGATGAAGTTGAAAGAAATTGTTTAGTTTGATGTTGTTGGTTTGTAAAACCAGCACCTTTCATGTGGCATTTTTATTATTACTTTTTTTTTTTTGTGGTTTGTTCTTTTTTCAATCATACTCATCTAACATTAGCAAAAGTATAAGATTCTTAAGTAAGCAACAAACGACAACGACACTTTCAATAAAAGAGGTCCATTTTGGGGTTTTGAAATGATAAATATCATCTGGGAATTCTTAAAAGAAACAATATTACAACCATAAAAGACCTAGAATATATTGTTGCTGTTATTGTTGTTGCTGGTTGATGCTGGTTGCCAACATACCACTACGAAACAACAACATTCAAGCAATCTTAGTTTTTTTATCCTTTTTTGCTTTTAAGTAAAAGATTTTTTTCTTTAATTTTTCTTTTAGAGAACTTTGATGTTTTTAGCTATTAGCACGCACATATGCTATATTGAAATATCTTTATTGTTGTAGTTGTTGTTACTACAGTTGTTTGTCTATTGATGCTGGATATTGGTTATAGTTAGTACCTGTATGTATCTATTTGACTGCTTAAATATGCATTACAAATGTATTCAGTCTGTTAAGTTTCCTATTCAAAAGGAGAATTGTTAAAAGGCTGGTATTTTTTTTGAATGGCACTTTTAACTCTTAGAGGAACTCAATTAAATATATTACCAATTTTAAATGATATGCCATAAAAAATTTATAAAAAATAACAAAACTGAATACATTATAGATTTCTGGAGTATAAGATGTGAGAAAAAAATAAGCTTAATGTGACAACTGCTAAAGAATAATCATTGTTCTGAAAATTTTACATAAAATATATTTTAAAAGCATATTTTCAGTGAGTTTTTATTATTCAATTTATATGAAATCACACTGATGTGAAAAAATATCATTTTAACGCACTAAAAAGTCACAGGAATAAAAATTATTAAATTGGGTTTCTTTATGAACATAATATAATTGGAAATGAATATGTAATGATCGTGACTGATCATAGTATGTTTGCAGCAATCATATAATTAAAAAATTATTATAAATTTATCAAAATAAGAAACAAGTTTTTAGTATCATAATTAAATATTATTTTGTGTTAAAATCCTTACATTTATTAAAACCCTCATTATTTATATTTGAGTCACATTTTAATGCAACAAAGCTAAATTCAAAATTTAGGCTAAAAATATTCAGTACAAATTTCAGTATAAAAATTGTAGTGAGATCTAGTTGTGTATAAAACTTAGAAAATTAAAAATTCAGTAAAAATAAATATTTTTGTATTCAACCATAATATAGTTGCAGTGTTCAAGTCAGAAAAATATTTTTTTCTGCATGCATATTAATATAAATATTTTTATTTTTTATATTTTTGAATCTTTTGAATAAAATTTCCGAAAAGCTTTGAGCTATAGCAAATATATGCTGTCAAGCAACCAACAGTCTGATCTATTCTCATGTATTTCCATTATGTCATTTAATTTAATCTTTATTAGTATAATTGTGTATAAAAAACTGTTAAATTTAAATGGGTAAAAAAAATTGTAAGAGCAAACGAGATGACGATCTCAACTGTTGATCATTAAGAGTGATTTGAAGTTTGTTTGTTTATATCCGCAGAATTCATTAACTTGCGAAATGATTTTAAAATTTTTTTCTTTGTTTGAATGGTTTTGCTAACAGGTTGGTTGTGTTTAAGCCTAGTTCATTATTTTAAAAACAAAAGTGTGTCCCCATTCAACATACATGCTTTTTTTGTGTACTGTGATCCACAAAGGGCACCTCTTTAAAATAAAAAAAAACTGCGTACCACTATAGTTCCCAATACCTAGAAGTAATACAAAAATATATCTAAAAATAAAAAAAGTGTTTCCATAGGTGACATAATTTGACCTTCATGTGCCTAGCATTTGAATCGTTATAGTCCAACGCTTGAAAATTGAACAGAAGGTCGATTAGCATACCGTTATAATAAGAAGGAAAATATTTAAAATTATAAATTAAAGGCTTTTGCAAGCTCTTGAACAGTTTCAGGAAGATGGTTGAAATTTTAACTGCTAGGTACGCCATAACAATATTGTAAATTTTGGATTTAATAGTTAAAGGGTGTCCCAATAGTTGATGTAATTTCATCTACATGGCCAAAATGTTAAGCGTTATAACAGACAGCTAAATCTGTTTAGAAGAAGGTTTTTCTAAAGAATTTTTAATTAAAGAACCATAGCAATCTCTATATAGTTTTAGCACAGCTTTATACTCAGTTAACTGCAGAATCCACATTAATAATTATTTAACGTGTCATAAAAATTTTAACTAATAAAATTTTTATATGTTCACGAAAATTATTATATTTAAAAAATGCATAAAGAATCTAACAACACATGATTTAAAGTTTTGATCTAAAACTTCAATAACATTTCAAAATTACTTTTCTTTTCAACAATATACGATGCTTATAGGGTGCATAATTTTTCCACTTACCCTTCTTCTATTTATATTCACAGTTGGTGTCTCTAAAATAAATGCAGTGTGTGTGAGTGTCTGTTTAATATTATTTTTCTCAGTTATTTATACATTAGAATTGAGTATTAATATCATGATCATTTCGTGACAAATTTCTAAGACAGTTTTTTCTTCCAACTACAAATAAATGGTCATTTTATCATGCAAAACTATAAAGTATTTAAATGAAACTTTAAAAAGAAGTATCATGACTTAAAAGCAGGCAAACTAGAGTAGAAAGATATTTGTATTTGCCAGGTTATATTAAAATTAAATCAGCACAAGGATTTTTTTCTTGGGTTATAAAAAACGCGTTAAATTTTATTAAATAAAATATTTGTGCTGGGAAAGGTTAAAAGAAATTTAATATTAAATTACAAAAAAGTACTTTGGAGTTAAAAAAGGTACCAAGTCTAGTACTGGAAAATTATTATTATTAATAAAAATAAATAATTTGAAGATGATAAAAAATTAAATTTATTTAACATTTTTAAATTGCGTACTTTTTATTTATTTGTGAAAAAGTACCACAAAACAATAATTAGGTACTGTTTTATGATTTTAAAAATTTCTTAATAAAAAACCTAAAAAGTTTCTTAAGGGCGTGAAGCAGAAAATAAATGAAGAATTAATAGGATCTTTTGCATTCTTATTATGAATTTAAACCTTGAACTTACGCTCAGGAATAAATGACAGGTTAATCAGCTTAGAATAGTATCTTTTTGTGCCTTAGAATTTAAGCAGAGGGATCAGGAAGAAACCCTGTTATTAAAATAATTCTTAATTGTTTAATGCCTTGATTGCGATAATGATAAAATGTCAGGACTGTCAGGAGTTTTGTTATAACTGTAATGTAAGGAATGTAAAAAATGTACTTAAAATAGGAAAAAGACCTGTATCGAATATACATGGAGCTAAAAATATTATAAATACATCCAGTCTTAAACGTGATATCTTCACGTTCGTATTTGACAAGTTATATCGCCACAGAACGCAGAATTTATTAGCGAACTTAAGGCAATCGACATCGCACACAAGAACGCGTCCTTTTGCAGGCATGAAATTACGTGACAATGTAGCAAACGACTTGTACTTTTAAAAGGTTAAAGAAAGCGAAGCCTAGCTGATACTAAAGCTGAAATTTTTACGCCTAATTATTGTCATTAAAAATCTAGAATTTAATATTTACAAAACAAATTTTTAAAAACCATTAAAATAAATTCCTTTAAAGCACAACAGAGAGGTACCTTATTTTAATACAACAAAAAATGCATATTCATTTTAGAACATAAATCCGTAAAATGGCACTAACAAGTGTTTATACTTTTTAGTCATTAAAAATTCGTAGAAAAATGTATGAACTTAGAACAAAAAATATTTTTATTTTCTTTAACATAATTGAAAACATGCAAAAACAAGTAGTAGAAAAGACTGTCAACTAATAATAAAAAGGTCTGGTTAAAAACGAACGAATTCAATATAACACTTAGTAAAGGCCACAAAAAGAAAAAAAAATTTACTAACGAACTTAAGTTTGAAGCAAAGATATAAGACTTAGAGATAACTAACACGCCAGTTACTTTTTTTTTTAAACAATCTTAAGCTAAAACACCAAAAGTAAACACGACAAGTGAGGGAGGTAATTATAATTTTTTTTTCTTGCTCAAAAGTAAAACTTTAAAAAACAGGTGAAAAAAGTTAAAAAACTCTATATTTTTTGTTTTAAATTTACTTAACAAACATAATTAAATTTGGTATTAGTTTTTTTGTTATCTTTTTTTTAACAAACAAAAAAAAATTATAAAATAAAAACATTTAGAAAACAAAGTCTTAATTACAAATTGCCTTTGTTGATTAGGAAAAACAAAAACACCTTCTGGAATTTATAAGATAACAATACGGCAGTTAGGGTAAAAGAGATCTTAATTTTTTTTTTTTTTTTTTTTTTTTTTTTTTTTGAGATAAAAGTAACAAACATTCGTTTCTTCAATTATTGTAGTTTAAACAAAAATATGAAGTAATGTTTGTTTTTTAATTTCTCAAACAAAAGGAAACACAAATATTCTTAATATTACAATTTTTAAAGATTTTAAAATTATGAACGTAGTTTTTATTTAAAATTTTTAATTAACTAATCGCTGTTTTAAAGAAATTCATGTACGAAGATATTAAACTTATTTGAAAAAAATTATTTTTAGTTTTATTGTTTTTGTTTTTGAACAAAGTATTTTAAATGTAAAAATATTATATCAGTTATAAGATTTAAATGAAGTTTCATTTGAGCTGCAAAAAGATTTGCATGAGCTTTTATGCAAAAACCCACTTCTTCTTTGAAATATTTCTAAATTAAAAACATAAAAAAGAAAAAAGTACCCGGATTTTAAAAATGTTTTATTTTATTTTGTCGATTGAAATTTAATAAAATTTTTAATTGACTCAAGTATGTATTTAACTGAAAAATAAATACAAAATATCCCGATTAAATTATTAATTATATCAATAATAAATTTTATTAAAAAGAAGCAATTAATTTGTTAATTAAATCAACAATTGAATCAATTAAATATTTTAAAAAATTTAGATTTAAGAGCAAATCAAAATAAAACGACATATTGCAAAAGGTTTTTACACAAAAACTTTGTTTTTCAATTGTGGCAACACCAACAACAAAATAGCTTTGACATTTAGTTTTTTCACCAATTCGTTGTGGATGCATTGGCAGCTGTTAAAATTAATTCAATTTCGCTCTAAAATTGCATTAAAATAAATAAAATCCACCATGAAAATTCGTCCAGGAACAACCCGCCAGTGTCTCTGAAAAAATATTTCCTCAGCAGAAGCCAACTCTCACTTGCTAGGGTCCGTCAAAAAGCACAATTGCCGCATTTTTAAAATCCTTGACAGATCATAAAGAAAACTTTGTGTACTCAACTTGACACTGTATGGTGCTCTATTTAGTCCGGAACTGCAATTGGCACCTTTTTTTTAAGAAACAAGGAAGGAAATGCAGTAACTTTGATGACAGAATTGAAACCTGTAAGCGTGGTCGTGGTGGATATTAGCTCGATAGAATTTTTTGTTCATAATGGCAGAATTTTTCTCATCATAATACAATAAAATTTTCGAATCATATTTAATTAATTTTTGCTTTTAATAAAAAAGTTTTTGTTACAACTGTTACTAGAATTGAAGATAATTCTTCACACTAAATATGAATTCGAATCGAATAAATGGTTTCATGTAATTTACACTTTGCGTAGTTAAACACAGGGAAATAGGTGAGTTTTTTATAGAAAAAATAAAAATCTTTCATATGATTTTTTTTGCAAAAGGCAAAGATTCAAAATTCAAACTACAAAGAAACCGACATGAATATTTCTCTGTCGAATTTTTGATGCACAGCAACTGCAGTTGTGTTTTGCTTCCGCCAACTATCTCTTCATTTAAACTCGATTACAAATAATATTTAATGCTATTTATTGCATACAGCGAGGAATGCTGATGATGATGCAAAAACATATTTAAGATAAACTTAGCCTTCGAAGAACATATTATTATTAATTCATATTATTTTTTTATAATCATATTATTTATATAAATAATATTATAATTATTACGTTAAACATATTTTGTTTCCAACACAATAAGACATTGTTAAATGTAACCATATCACTATTTAAAGCATGAGCATATTATGATAAAAAAAATTTAAATTTACTTTGAGACGCTTAAACTCACTTCTTTATTTGAGGCATTTCTTACAGTTAGTTTTATTATTTTCTAATTGTATTTACTAATTTTTTATTTTTATTTAATTATTTCCTTAAGAATAAATTTACAATAACCAAAGCAAATTTAAAATATCCTATTAAATAATAATATGTTATTGATATAAAAACATTATTATTTTCGCTTACTTATTTTTTTTTTTTTTTTAATTAGGACCAGCACTCAAGGGATGACCCCTACTTATGCAATGCATTGTGCCAGAACTAGGAAATTAGGTTGTGGGATGGGGGATAGAGAGAGTAGTGCTTGTGAATATTTGATTTGAATCTCTGCACATTGAAAGTGGCAGGAAAGACCTCTGCAGGGAGTTTATTCCACACACGAACTGTTCGGCTAAAAAATGAATTCTCTCTGTAATGCGTTGTGCGATTCACTGGCCAATCGACCACAAAGGAATGCGCTCTTGATGCAGATCGCGTTGCGCGTATGAAATTACGGTTTTCAGGAACAAGTTCTCTGATTTCATAAGAGCACATTCCGTTGTAGTAACGATAAAACAGTGAAACACACCCCACATTGCGTCGATGCTCCAGTGAGTCAATAGAGCTGGATACCCTACTGTCACCAATGAGTTTCTTCGCTCTCTCCTGTACGCGGTCGGGTAACTCCAAAATAGACTTTGAATCACCGGCCCATACATGAGAGTTGTATTCCATTTTCGGTCTGATAAAGGTGACATAGATAGTAAGGAGATCAGATTGAGTGAAGTATTTCTTACACCGTTTCAGAAAACCTAGGCACTTGAATGCTTCTTTTGCAACATGAAAAATTTGCTTGTTCCAACGAACATCGCATTGAATTTTCATGCCAAGAACATCGAGAGCTTCTGATTCCTTAATTACAGATGACGTAGCATGTTCAGCAGTACGCCTGTGCGAAAGCACACAGCACTGGGTTTTATTAGCGTTATTCATTTTAGTGAGGTTAGAAATTATATCAAAAATATTTTGTTCAAACCAACAATGTTAATTATAAAATTTCATCAAAAATCTTTCTTTAAAGAAGCTTTTACTTTTTAACCGCGTTTCAATATTATAACGGAGAATATAATATGATCCTTGTGACAAAACAACAGACATAAGTTTCCCTAGTTGTAGCAACACATTAAATGTCTTATATTCTGATACTGTCAGGTTTTTAAAAATAATATTTTTAAGTAAAATTAAGTACAACAAACACATTAATTAAATATTTTTTAAAACAATCGCCTATGCTAAATCGTATATACCCTTCACCATATATGTTAATTTAGTTTATTGAAGTAACTCCAGTCAAAAAAACGAATATTTGGATCACAGAGATTTAAAAAATAAGAGAACAAATGTTTACATAAAAATGTCACGGTCCTTAATGGGTAAATTTTTGTAAAAAATTTTATTACTTCCTGCAAGATTTTTCCAAATCTTTGAAATGATATTGATATTCGTACTTTTCTATAAAAAATTCAAAGGAAAATATGGACGAATGCCAATTTTTCACTTGTTTTTTCTTTTTCTTTATCGCCCCATATATATATATTTTTTTTTGATTGGAGTTAATTCATTGTTCCAAATGAAAAAATAAAAATTAGAGACAGGCGTGGTGTTTGTACGCTGCAATAAAGGACATGGACCAATCTTAACAATATTCAACACAAAACTTTCTAAATTATATCTGATCAATTGGAGTATTTAAATTTGCTCTTAATCATTTAGTTGATTTTAACCTGAACACGGAAGGACATACGGACATTGCTCAATCGACTTCGTGATGCAAAAGGACTTACAATATATATTTTATGGATATTGGAGAAGTTAAAAACGGAATGACAAACTTAAAGGATTTTGTTTATGAGTTTTTACAATTTATACACGATTTTTTCAGTCAGTAAAGGTAGATCACAACGGAAACTAACAGCACCAGACAAACTTTAGAAGAAATAAAACTTTGTGTATTGGCTTTTAAAAGGCTTTATTATTTATTATTTATTTTAAAAAATGCTTAATTTTTCCAATTTAATTATTACTAAAAAACGTTCATTTATAAGATACTAAAAATCATAACCTCAAAAAAATAACGATAAAAATAATAGAAAAATAAACACTTTTATAAATAATGACACAGTCTTATCTTAGACCTTATACTTCAAATTCATATATTTCTCTCTATATTTCATTCTCTGTAAAATATTTTTCCACGTTTTACATTTTTATTTACATTATAAACATAAACATTTGCTTCTTTGTTGTAGAAATTGTCACGCATGCAACTGTACTACAGTCGCATACAGCTTCAAATATATAAAAAGCAACACGAATAAAAATCATGTGAAACCCCTTTTATGTGAGAGGGGGGAAATCAAAGTAAATAAAAGCTTTTGTTACGTAAAGATTTTCCCAAATTAAACTGGGAATAGTTGTGTGTTTGTTATCTAATGCAGGAACAAATAATATGTTACCAGTCAACTGACAGCATTTTTAACGTTTACCGTTTATTGTTTTAAATTTATTGTTTATGTTAAATTTAAACATTTAAAATTTATGACAGTTTTTAGTTTCTTCTTATTTGTTTTAAGGGTTGTTATGCCAAATACACACTTGCTTGGTCCAGAGATTAGATTATGAAAATGTTCTATTGTTCAAATAACAAATTATCTTTTGAATCTAACAGTAGCATATTGAAAACACTTGCTGTTGGTAAATATTTGCCAAGATATAAGAATAACAGTTGCATTTGAAAGTTAAAATGTTTATGTTCAGGTTCTTCAAAAGAAAAGTTTAGTGAACTTTAGGACTGAGTGAATCTGTCAGACATTGACCTTAAAAGAAAAAAATCGGGAATGGAAATAATCGGTGCTTTGAAACCAAAATAAAAAAACAAATATGTTTTTACAGCACGACAAAAATGTTAGCATCTATTAATATTTTTATTGGAATTTAGATTGCATTTTAATTAAATTTTTAATTGATTCAATTATTTTTTTTTTTGCAAAATAAATAAAAAAAATTTTATTAAAAAATTGATTCAATTAATTATATATTTAATTAAAAACGGTGAAGCAATTTTCTAACTAAACAAATAGTAGAATAATTCATTATTAAATTTATGATTATTAATTAAATCAATTAAAATTTTTATAAATTTTTAATCGGAATAGAAATAAATTCATTACTTTATCATTAATAGCGAATGGATAAAAAAAATCTTAAATCTTAGTCTTTAATTAATTTCTGGCAGCTTGCATACCTCAAGCTAAGAGTATTAACTGTTTTCCTTCTGATATTCATCACATTCAGTAAAAAAATTATTTTTTTTTTAAATAAAAACTTAATGTTACTTTTTCTTACATTCTACAAATTATTATTCCTCCTACCAACCCGTTTAGTCCTTTTAGTTAAAAATATTATGATTAATATAAATTCATTTCTATGACTTGAAAAAGGTGACCAAAACCGGAACCTTAATTAATTTGTGTTAATCCGCTGAGAAATCGCTGTGTTGGCAAAAAATAAAAATTTTAAATAGAAATAGAAAGAACTTAAACTTTTGCAAAGAAAAAGTGTTTGTGGTATTTTCTGAAATATTTTTTATTTTGATTTAAATCACCACAAAACATGCAACATGCAAACAAACACTTTACTGGCACTTGAAAAACCAAACAATATGTTCCACTTCATATTTGTATGAAACGATTCATAAATGTCAGATTTTATTAAAATGTCAAAAACATTAACAATAGAAATGAAAAAAGAGAAATTGGCTTAAATAAGTGTAACATTAGAAATAATATTTTCACACTTAAACACGAAACCTAACGTGAGAGAAGCAGGTCAATATGATAGCTTTCTTTCTTTTTCTGCTTTTTTTTTTTTTTGAAAATAAAATATAAATGTTTTATTTCATTTAAGTAAAGTTTAATATGTATGTGTATATGTGTGTATTATATGTAGACAGTTTTAAATTGAAGAAGGCTTAAAACCACAAAAATTGGTCGTTAATAATTTTGTACTTAAGCATTTTATATAAAAAGGCTTAAACTGAAGAATACAAAAGCTACAGAAAATGGACTTTAGCCAGGTCTTTGTGATGCTTCCAATAAATGTACATACATATACAAAAATTAACGGTCACTCACAGTTTGTAGTCAACGCCTCTGATTGTTATATGTGACATTTAGTTCATAAATTATCACATTTCCTAAGTAAACGCTGCAGCGTATAGCACCTAGGGGTATTTTGCCAATCTAGCCGGACATTACTTTTTTTGATTTATATTGGCTCTAAAAGTTTATGGTCCCTAGATTAACGATACTTGAAAGAAATATATTCTGTAGTAATAGGATACAAAAGCTTTAAAATAAAAATCGGACCAAGGAGAAAAAAGTTCCCCTCAGAACAACCAATTCTACCTCTGAAAAATGCAAGTTTTTTCTTAATTTTCCCGGCATTTTGTTTAGAAATTGTATTTTTAAAGGTCACAGCAAGTTCAAAAAATTAAAGTAGGACTCAAGAGATTCTAAAATAGCATTTTTAGATCCTTAAGCTCCATTTTAGCTCTTGTTAAAAAAAATGTTATTTAATAAAATTTATGTAACTATTAAAAGAAAGGGATAACATACGCCTTTGAAAATTATTTAAATAGGCAGGGAGAAGTATACCTCCAACTCCACTACCAAACATCCCTCTGAAAAAATTTTTTTTTAATTTTATTTTTGCTAGTTTTCCCAAAATATTCATTTTTAAGCTTTCCAATGCCTAACTAATTCCCTCTTCCCAATAATATGATTAAAATGATATCTTTATAATTTGTCACTTTATAGTATTTTATTTATGTAAAAATAATTAATTTGTATTAATTACTTGTTTATAATTGTAACTATAAATTTTATTTAAAATTATAACAACTATTTTATTTAAAAGAATTTGTCCTTTACACTAAGACGATGAGTGCCATGAAGAGTGCCATGGTTTTTCTTCGTCTGATTCTTCAAAGACCTCTTCCGAATCTGAATCCTCTTCAACGTTAAGTACAGGTGGAAGCATTAAAAAATTGTTTTTTCGTAAAAGGTAATGACCTTTTTTTTTTAACTGGGTTCTAAGCAGGTCAGAACTTATCTATGTTACACTGAACCCTTGAAAACTTTGTAGCAAAGTTCTGCCTGTAAGGCCCGAAATGTTTGTTTCGTGCCTCAGCCGCTTCTTCTGATAACAGCCCAATAGCCAACAATGCCTCATTCATAACATTTTAGCCATGTTTAAAAATCTTGTTCATTGTAGGTATTATAGGATGCCACTCATATAGAGAAACATAAAATTTTCCAGTATCTAAGCAATAATCGGTCAACTATTGCATTTGGATTTTGTGACAGCTTGATATTACTTCAATAATAATTTTGATTAGGTATATGAAATTACGTTCCAGTTACTTCTGCAGCTAAGTCACGATTGGAAAAAAATCTTCTACTAGTGATATTATCACCAGTGTTTTCAAAACCATCTTTCAGTAAATTTTTTCTTCACCTAAACAAAGGCTGTGTCTGCATTATATTTTATTTGCCACTTTCTCAATAAAAAAACAACTGCCTTTAATTTTTAAAAACCAAAATATATTATGAATGAATGAATCTAAAAAATATCGCGAATAAAAATATTAAATAACATTTTTAGGATCGCGATGGAGTTCACTTTCAAAAACCTTTTTACTTTTTTTCTTTGACAAACAATTTTCAAAAAATATTTTCTTAGTTTCGAGTGAAACTCTTTATCATAAAAATTTTTAACAAAATATTTTTAAAAATCAATATAAGTAACTGCAAACCTAGCATTTCATAGAGAAAAAATTAATACAAAATCTTTATTCATTTAGCCACAAAAAAATACATTGCAAACCTCTCAAAATCTTATAGTCAATAAAAACGTATGCAATTTACTTAAAATCTTAAATCTTGAAAATTAACTACATGATGCAGAATTTGGTTATCTGTCAATTAATTTTTAGCTTAATTGGCAAAATACCGCTCTATGCGAAGGGTTTGTTATCCACTTGAAGCATTGTTAAAAAAATTAAATGTAATTTTAGGTATTAGAAGTTTTTTTTTAACATTTTGTAGGCAATCCTGCTCTTACTACCTGTTTGATATTTCAAATCTAAGAAAACATAGATTGGAAAAGTGATTAAATGCTTTCAATGGTTTAAGAAATTTTAAACAATTTCAAAAACATCCAGTTTAACTTAAAAATATTGTTTAACCCTTATGAAGTGTTAAAAGTTTTCCCTTAAAGCTATTTTCAAATAAAATTTTATGAAATCTTTATAAAATTATTCAAAGTTTAAGCTAAAGAAAATAACCGAAAAACTTTTATTTCTTTTTGTCTGCTAGTGGTCAGAATAAACTTGAAAAGAATTTAAAAAACTCTTTCAAGAACTTTTATTTTCATACCAGTATTTTATAGTTGTTGCAAAATATATAAAATCTAACATTAAGTAAAATATATCAGATCACAATATTATTATATTATGAATATAAACTCTAAGAAAAAAAAAAATTATTCAAGTCAATCATTCCACTCAAGTGAACAGCAAAACTAAACCATATTTTTCATTTAGAGTTCAGTTTTTTTTATTCAAACATATTTTTTACATTTTTTACAGCCTTTTTTTTTTGTCTTTCTCAGTTTTAGTTTTTTATGTGGTTGGTTGGTTTTTTGTTGTAGTGTAAAGATATAAAGTTACTTATAAATTGTTCCTCTTTTTTTGTGGGTCTTTTAAAATATATCTTCCTTTTTGTTATATTATTTTTTTTATTTTTCTAAAGCTAGAGATTTTACATACATAAATAAACACTATGTAAATCATGTTTTTTTTATATTAAAAAAACACACACAGAATTGAGTAGGAGCCAGTAAATGACAAAAACTAAACTGAATTAAATTGTTTGAGTACATGCTTAAAAAAAATAATAGTGTCAAGTTTAGAGCTTTAAAAGCATGAGATTTTTAAATATTTTAGCAGTCCTCAATATTTAATTACTATATTTTTTTATTTTTTTTTTTTTTTAAATAAAATTTTGAAAATTGATATCGTTGTGGAAGTTAAATACGAGCTGGACGGAACGAAAAAAATTTTTAAACACTTGCACTCGTTAATAAAAACAATGAATGAAATTTAATCTTATTTTCATTTAAAGTTAACAGTACTTTAAGTATCTACTTAACTGTACTAAATATTAAATATGTTTAAAATTTTTGAAGAACAAAAAAAAAATGTTTTGTTATTTAAGTATCTGAGAGTTTTGAGAGCCAGATATCAATGAACACAAATATGTTGTTTTACGTCTTACTTTTGATCAGCTGTTTTTTTATAATTGACTGGTAAAAAATTGAACAGATTTGCATTCTTTTACAATACACAACTTAAAAAAGCTTTTTCTTAAAAGAGTTCTAAAAATAAAAGTACTTTTTTTTAATTTAACAACAACGTCTTTTTTGAAATGTAAGTATATAAAATAGTACTTTCATAAGGTACCTAAAATAGTCAGTTTTATTAAAATAAGATTTATTAGGATTTATTAGGACCCCTTTAAAAAAAGTACTTTATTTAAAAGGGGCTTTAATTGAAAAGCTACTATTTAAAATGATAATATAAAGTTCTTTTTAAAAAGGTAGTTTTTAAAAAGAGAGTTTAGTTTAATCGATATTCTTTCGGTAAAGAGGCCTTTTTGTAAAGTGTTAAATTTTAAAGTTTCCTTAAAAAAATACAATAAAAATTTGTAGTACTCGCGTTTGTAGTACACGCGTTTGAAGGGTACTTTTTCTATAAAGTACCATTTAAAAGTAATTGCTTAAAAATATATTTCTTGAAAGAGTTTTTTAATTTTGAAAAGTTATATTGTTCCGATATTTAAAACAAAATACTACAACTTAGTACTAAAATGGATGAAAAATTACTACACAGGGCTCTTTTTAAAGACACGATATAGAAATAAAAGAAATGACAAGGTACTTTTTTGTATATTTTATAGGCTGAGTCAAGAAAAAAAACTGTAATTTGAACAAGTTGTTTTTTTTTTAATTTATAGATTGTTTTTAAAAATAAAAAAATTTGTTTAATTTTTACATCATCAAAACATCTAGTTAAATGCAAATTTTTACATATTTATTTTAACCTTTATCAGATAGCTATTTTACATTTTTTTCATTTGATTTTCGTAAATTGTAAAATATTGGCTTTCTAATTATATTATTGTTTTAAATAACACAACATTCTAATATTTCTTAAAGTAACAGGTCATATATTACAACAAAAAAATACAAGAAAAAACAATATCAACCAGCATCAAGCAAATGTGTAGCGTGTTATGGGATAAAAAATATAATGAATTCAAATTCATATCAAAAGCTTGTTTGTTTTAGTTGTATCTAGATAAAAAATTGAAAACAGAACGTTTTACACAAACTAACACTAGTTTTCTCTAACAAATTTATACATAGGGAAAAACCAAAAACTAGACAGTGATAAACAGCCTGTTAAAATGTGGACAAATAAATGTCAACAATGTATGACTCCGAATGGGATGCAAATTTAACATGTAAAAGAAAAATTAAATATTTCGAAGATTTTAACATAAACACACTTGTAGTTGAAAGAATATAAACACACAACAACAAAAAATAAGGTGGGATAAATACAATAAAAGAAAAATTTTATGAAAAATGTTTTAAAATATAAAACTGAAAAGAAACATTTTTTAGCGTAAATAAATTAATAGAAACTTAGGAAAACAAATGAAGATGCCTTGGAAAATTATTTAAATAGTACAGCTGTTTTCTTTGCTTTTACATAGGTTTTTTAGGTAAAAAGTTTTTAAATCTAGACTGCTTTCTCAAACGAAAAAAAATCTTAAAAAAAATTTTAAGCGACAGAAATTAGCCAAAAAATATTTTTTGCAGTTATCGATAACATAAACAGTTTAAATTTTTATGATAACAATTTTTTGAAAATTATTAATTACCACACGATATATTATGTTGTCTTTTGTAGTCTTAAATGCTTGTTAAAAATTTTACGATACTTATCGATAGCTTTAAAAATTAGTTGGAAAGATCTTTTATTATTAATAACTACAAATCTTTATACAAGTCGATCACTTTAAGATTTTTAAATACAAGTAGCTGATTTTGTCGATAATCACAGTTTTTTTACTCTATTCGATAGTTGTTGAAAGTAACTAAAATTTTTTAGAAAATTATGATCACCGATATTGTCTTTAAAAATTTATATTTAACAATACCATAAATTTTAATAAATTTATCGAAAATACTTAATTTATTACCTGTCGATTACTATGGGTAATCTTAAATGAACAAAATGAAATATCTTTTAAATTTAAAAACTCTTCGGCTGCTTACAGTTTTCTTTACTTTAATTAACGGTTACAATATTTGGTTTATACAAATTTTCCATTAAAATTTTCTGAATGTTTTTAATAACGAAAAGATAGCAAAGTATATCTTTATATGTGAAACATTACTTAAAAGTTTAGAGCGGTTGAGTAAAAAAATTAGTTTGATAGTCACCTTAATTGTCAAAATAATCGATAAAGAATTATGTCGATTTCTAAGCACAAAAAATTCGAATTTTACATTTGACTTAAGGTATCAATAATTTTAAATGTTAACAAAATACTCAGTGAGTTTATTAATTTACAAATTTTTTGATAACTAATGATAAAATATTATTTAATTAAAGAAATGCATATTGGTATTGATACTATTAACTTTTTTACTATCTAAATATTGCAGAACGCTGCAGATAACAAAAAGAATTTATTAAAATATTATTTATCTGTAAATTATAATGTTAAAAATATCCTAAAATATCGATAACTATGAATAGGGTTTAGTTAATTCTTCGATAACTTTAAGAGAAAGCAATTTTTTTTAATTGAGTTATTTTCTTTAGAATAACAAAAAAACTTCGATATCTGTTTAATCGATAACTGTTATTAACATCTTTTTACTAAATTACTTTATTTGTTTATTTATTTTTTAAGGGATTATTGTTATTATAATTAATTAACATTTATTATAAAAAAATTATATAAATTCTTTATAC
Source organism: Cistogaster globosa (assembly GCA_937654795.1). Classification (NCBI taxonomy): domain Eukaryota; kingdom Metazoa; phylum Arthropoda; class Insecta; order Diptera; family Tachinidae; genus Cistogaster; species Cistogaster globosa. Next base: position 6,759,433 of record OW569407.1, read on the forward strand.
CAAAAAGCATATAATTATGCCATATTTTAATAATATTCAATACATAGGTTTGTTTTTAGGAGAAAACTTAAAATATTCCTTTCAATTATTATAAAGAAAAATAATATAAAAATTAAATTTTTATTAAAAAAAATAACTCGTATTTCACCAAGTGAATATATTCAGATTTAACAGCTTTTCCAAAAACCTTTAAATTTCGATAAGAAATTATAGTCGCTTTAACATTTTGTCAGATAACTATGAAAAAAGTCACCTTTTTTCTCAACTTTATCTAAAACTATTTAATTATTGAAGATTCCCTTGCAAGGAAATCAATATGAAACCCTTTTTAAAGCCAAAGTCACTATTCCATTACAAAAAGAAAGAAAACCGCAGATAAAAAACAATATTTTAGATTAAATAATCAAACATCAAAGGCCTTAGTCATGTTATGGATTAAAATATCTTTAAGATATTAAAAAAAAACACAGCTACTATTTCCACATTTTTAGCCTTTCCACTCTCTTTTTTTATCAAATCTTTAAATGTTAAAAGGTAAAAATCCTTTTTAGCCGGCAATAATTTTATTGAGTTGAGTGCTAAAGATATGAAAAACAGGAAGAAAAAAGGAATGTTTATTTTATTTTTTTTTTCAAGTACTTGTATATGTGTTGTGTGTAAAGAGGGTTTATAATACTTTTTACTACCTTTAAAGTTGCATTTGATATAAAATTTTATGGGATTGATTGTAAAAGCATTTGCTTGCATGTATTAAGGCCCGAAATAATTCAGCTGTTTTGTATTGATATTTGTTTTTTATAAGGTTTTTATTTCTCCTGGTTTTATGTAAAGTTTAAAAAAAATTTAAAGCAAAGAAAGGCCAGCTTTAAGTATAAGCCAGGTTTCAAAAAGCTTTAATTCATAATAAAAAATTTATTACTTAAGTCTAAGATTAAATATCTGTTGCAGGCGTCTATATGCAGCTTGCGGTTTAAATGTTCTACAAATATCTATTTAAGTTATAAAAGGTTTTATTTTAGTCTTTAACTGCTTAGACATTTTAAAATTACTACGCAATTACATGATTTCCTATTCTGTTTACGTTTAATATATAACACTTTCCCAACTTAAAAATTTGCTATTAAGGGACACCACAATTTTTCTCCGTTTTCTGCATGGCCAAGCATAAATTTTACATACATTTATTGATCATATAAAAATATAAAAAAAGAAAAGTTAAATGAAAAGTTTAACAAGAAAAAAAAACAGTCCTTAAAAACGTTCTCACTCTTTACGTAAACCAAGTAAAAGGGAATTATAAATATCGATACTTGGTTTGAAGTTTTCAGATTATACGGTCATGCAAAAAAAAATGGTAAATTAATAAAATTTACAAGTTTAGAATTTTGAAGTATTTTAGGAATATTTTCTTCAGAAACTTCTCAAAACTTTTCTCTCAAAAATAAATTATTTTTTTAATTTTTTTAAATTAAAAATTTAAAGATTTTTAAGGACCCCGAGACTATAACACCAATCCGCATGTGAGCAATGTGACAAATGAATTAGGATAGCTAACAGCAGTGATAGTTGTAAAACATCTTTATAGTGCTGTAAATGCCAAGAATAAGGTCAACTGGGAACCAGATATAACTACGTTACAAACTGGCAGACACTTTATTCCGTAGGTAAACTGATGGTTTAATGGTAAAATTTCATAAATATAAGATGAGGTTTGTAAAAAATTACATACGGAAATTACTAAATAAAATACAGCTACCATTAGTGTGAAGTAAACGGGCAGCGGTATGTTTTTGCCTGAGTCTGAGTAAACTGTAGCAGTTACAGACGAAGATAAGAATGATTATTCAATGACTCTAAGTTAATAGTCTAAAAATATGTCTGAGCCAGCAATTGATTATAAGAAAAATGATAGTGTTAGTGGGCGAACTAGGAAATTGCTCATGTCTGAGATGTGAGACTGGCAAACCTAGATGTAGCTTAAATTTTTATATTAGTTTTACTAAATCTTACTCGCTTTAAATAAAACATTCCTTCTGTTCATTCTCTCGTTAATGGAAAATGTTTACATTTGTAGATCCATAGACTTCCTATACAGAAAAAAATGATTACACCTTTTAAAAATTAATTTATTTTTGTATTGAAGTATAATTAAATTTTTAATTGATTGAATTATTTATTTAATTAGAAGTATAATTAAATAAAATAGTTGAGACAATAAAATATTTAAATAAATAAAATAGTATTTTTTGTTCAGTTGCTTGATTAATTGGATACTAAGCTTTTATTAGCTTGGTGGCCTGGGTTCAAACCCCAGCCCTTGGGAATTTAAGAGTACTAAAATATTTAAGGAGCTCAGCGTCCTAAATCGCCGGTATAACTCTGCAGCATTGAATCACCAACGAAGAGAAATATAATTAAAATTGATGAATAAGTTTCGAAAACTATAATGCGCCTACTACACTACACTAAAGTCACTGCGACACTGTTTCAACAGTAGACATAATGTGGAATTACAGGGCTGTGAAAAATATAAGCCTTGCTACCCATTTACTCTACACTACTTCCTTTCAAGGATTTTAGCAAAGTTAGTGAACATACATTATTGCGGATTGTCATATCTCTTAAAAAATAATGTGAGGATTTTTGGATTTAAATCCCATTCGTAGAAATATAATAGAACATGCCAGCATACACTGACGATATATATTTACCAAAATTTCAAAAATTCATTTATGCAGCCCTCTAAAGTAGAAGATTAAATTCGTTAATTTTATGTCTACAAGGCTCCTTCATTCTTACATTCTTAATATATTCTTCTGCAGTCAACAAAAAGAAGCCTTTTAGATAAAAACCAACCATAACATCACTTTTATCGTAAAACTGATTGTTATTCAATTATTTCCTTTCTGCTCTTCACTACTTCAAACTCTTTTTATTACTATCTAACATTTTTCAGGTGTATTTAATGCAACTGTATAGATTTCTGGGTTATGGTTTGCTTGCGTGTGGGCAGCATTTAATATTTTATTTTAAAAGGATAAAAAAGGACAATGTTATTATCTTTAACAAATATAAATGTACGTTTAAAAAAATATCCATGTTCTTGCTCGTATATAAAAATAAAAAGGATAAGAAAACGAAAACCTATTATAGGGGTTTTTTTAATAAACACAAGCAAGCCATGTTACTCCTGCTAGTAAACATTTAAGAGTCTGAGTGTATGTGAACATTATACGAAAAACAAAAAAATAGCAGTAGCCCCCATAAATGTGACCTAAATTTTTATCATTTTCTTGATAACTTAATTTCTTTTATTTTAGTATTTTAAAATGAAAGCAAGCACATAAAATAAGAAACAAAAAGTGTCTGCATCAAGAGGATTTTAACGGCTACTGCTCAAAAGTTAATTTCTCACAGGACATACTTTTAGTATACAGGCACACTTTGTACGTCTAAAGTGGAAATTTAATTTAAAATATACCTTAAAATAAAAACTACACTGTATGTTTGCTTGTTTGTTTTTTTTTTAAGCTGAAATTTTCTTTAGACTCACCATTATTACTATTAGACGCCTTTAAATTTACAACAGCTGCACTTGTTTGACTGTAACTTCATATGATATTTACATACTTGCATTTAGTGTTGCTTTAGTATATTTTATATTCTCGTATAAAATACACATATTTGTCTGCATATCCGGCAGGTTTATTTTCAATTCTGTTATTTTTTATTTTCATATTGTAAAAACTTGCTTGTAGAATATTTAAGCAAATATCCTATTTTTTCTTAACTCATATACCTTTATAAGCATCAAATATTTTTATATGTTAAACAGAAAGTACTTGAAATTTTACTCTCAAGTTACTACAAGAAATGAGCCATAAAATCATTCCAATTTCTTTATTTGTTTTGAAAATAACAAAATCAAAAAACAAAACTTAAAAGAAAACATAAACTGCTCTGTTTAGTACAGTACGGGGATGATCTGAAAATTATTCAGTCTTCTATAGCGAACATATCATTTTCTTAAATTTAAAATTGTTTCTTTCAAGGATAATTATTAGCGTCAACACTTGATAGAGGTCGTCGGCTTAGTCGTGATCTTATTATGTCCATTCACTAATATTTTTATCTTTTCATTTTTTGATAATCTTCCTTCACGAAAGCAGATCACTTTCTTGGGCTCTCGATCTTCTAGCTATTCACTGACGCTCGCAATTCATCTTCGTTTACCTTTAACTTAAAATATTTATACCGGCTATTAACAACACTCTTTTACTTAATTCTTGTAGTCAACGAACATCATTTTTTGTGGGTGAATATACGTCATATAATATTTACAGTTCACTAAAGGACCTTCCCTTTTTTAGTTTTTCAAAGTATTCCATAATTAAAGCTTTAACTATGACCAATTATGTGTTATGTTTTGCTAAACACCGTGGAAGATCACGTACTGTTTTGTACGAATGTTTTGGCCCATTCGCCTTTGGGTCATTTGTGTTGTCAACCTTAAGTATCTGCTTTTCTTCCTTCTTTGGAGTAATATTTTTCATTCGACACTCGTCTTTCTTTCCGGTAGTTTTGAGCACTGGTTCCACAAAAACATAAAATGTTGACCGACTGTCTTTTCCCAACTCAGCTTAAATATATAAAGACCCGTGATCTTACTTCCAGATGGATCTGCTTTTTTTCTTCAAGGCATGTTGACCGTGCCATTGACGCCTTAACTTTCGGGATATATAAATCACTTGAAAAAAAGGCCTTTGTGGTAAATTTTTCGTTACATAGAGACCGGTACGAGTATGTAAATAATAGAGTTAATTTCATTTGAAAATCATTTCTTTAGATATATTATGGCCGTGCAATGGAGTCCATGAAAAGCGAACTAAAGCTTACAGTGTCTCACATTAGTCTTCTTTAGACTCCATTTGTTTCAATTCAAAAAACTTTTTTTTTTTTTTGACTCAGGTGATAAGTAATGTGATTTATTTTCTATTTAGTTGGGTCTTAACTCGGCCTTACTAAGAAGACTACCAACTATTCTATAATCTAATATTCAACAAAGAATTTGATATTTGTGAAAAATGTTTTTAATCGATATTTTATTACTTGCAGATGATGCACGAACCTAATTTTTTTTATAATTTATTGTGATAAAATTCATATTGATGACAGCAAAAAAAAAACATGAAGTTCTAAAGTTTTTAATTTACTTCCGAGTTTTAATATCGAATGCCTTTCATTAACTCAAGCAGTTCACTTACACCCCTCGTATTAATTGTTTCTTACTTGCATTGCTCTAGAAAAACTGAAACTGAAATGAAATGTCTTTATTTTCATTTTATTTTGAATAGTGAAAACAAAGAAAGTAAAAGAAAAACTTAAGAAAACAATTTTTTGTTGTGAAAACAACAATACGCCACAATAACAAAAAAAAAAAACACAATACATATTTTATTTTCTTATGAGGACTTCCAGAAGAAGAAGATGAAGAAAACACATTTCCAGTGTTATTTGTATTTTATATCACTGATGCATTTCATTTATTTATTTATTTTTAATCAAGGAAGCGTATAATTTTACGTACAGGTCTTCATTTTTTGGGTGGCAAAAAATATTAAATTACAAATAAATATTTTTTAAAAAAGGGCACATGTTTACCGCTTGAAAGCAAATCTTTTAAAAAATCACTTGAAAATTAAATTGGCCATATGAAAAGGAGACAATTTTTGTCGATATTCTTTTCATCAAAAAAATTTTGGCATTTGTGCCAAACTATATTTGACTGCACTGATATCTCAACTCCAGATCATTAAAATTGGCTTGTTAAGGATGTAAGGAAATCAGTAACAAGATACTTTTAATACCTCAAAATCTAGATAAGCCTTATTTAATTGAAAGAAAACCAGGAAGCTGGCTTAGTTTTTCTTTAAACGAGCGGAAAAATCATTTTTTTTTAAGTTGCCGTATCACCGATCGCTTTAAGGCTTTGAGTGATAGTGTGTGTTTTGTTTTAAAAGAAATTTTCTTTGATTTGTACTTTCAGTAGATTATTTTTTGTGTAAATTTCTTAGTTACGGATACTGCGGATAAATTTGAAGTAAAGCCTGCAGACATCTACTTTAAGATTAATAATTAATTTCGTTAAGCTTTTATGGGTTTTTGTGCTAATTTTACTTTTTAGTTAATGTACACCACTGCGCACAATGTGACTGCTGAGTAAAGTTAAATGCCATCAACTATAAATTTTATCTCTTAATACAATTTTTTAAAATTTTGATAGCTGTTTTCGATATTTTTTAAAGTCTTTGTTTGTTGAATAGAACATGGTTATGGATCTAACTCCATTTTTCAATAAAGAAACCTACGACAACAACATTCTTTTTACATCGGATCTATTGTTAAGCTATTGCGACATTGTATGCAAGTTTCTGTAGATCTACATCCTTTCAGGTTACCATCATTATGTTCTCCACAACACCTGTACTGTAATATACGAGTATTTTGTATTTTTTAAAGCTTATACAACTGCCTCTGAAAGTTTTGTGTGATAAATTTATGGGAATTTTGATTTATTTTGATTATTGTCTTGGCAAATTTTAGTTTCCTGTTTTTTAGTCAATATAAAAAAAGCAAAGAAATATTTTTAATATTTTGTCCTTGATTTTTAAGTTATTGCTTTTATTTTATAATTAATGTTTCTTATTAAAATAACCATGTTTGGAAATGTTGTGTCCAACTTGTTATTTCACACCTTTTTGCCAAATCATTGCAGTCACATCTTAACTGAATAATATACAAGCAACATGATTTTTATGTTTTTATTTTTTATACTCCAACTTACAACTTTTGTTTTGATGGCATAAAAACATTATTTATCTAAAAAAAAGTTAAAAAGAAATCATATTTTAAATTCAAGGAAAAATCATAGCTTTTGCTTAACAACTTTTTTAGTGTTTTTTTTTTTCTACAAAATATTATTAATTTATTAATGATTGAACACTTTAATAAAGTTATTTAAAATTTTTTTAAATATAAAACTTTTAGAAAAAATTTAAATTAACGATTTCTAAAACAAAATTTTACCCTTTAGGATTTATAACACACGAAACATTTATGTTGACAGCCTTAAATTTTTAAAATGATGAACTGTTTTCAAGGAGGAACCAACCTGTAAGCACAACATTTAAAATAAATAAAAAGCTTTCGAAAGCGACTTAGAAATTACTGAGTTCTGCGGTCCCAAACATAAAAACTCTTGAAGTCCAAAATAAATATTGCTCTTTATCTTAATATAAATGTGGTTTAGTGTGACTTTAGTCTTTTTGTCCTTGCAATCAAACACCCATTGCACGAATATTCCACAGTATGGTTACTCAACTTGAAGAGACTAGGCATAGGAAAAGAGTTTGTACGGTTCATTTCTGTCAAAATCATTGATTATTTTTTTTAACGCAATTAGACCGCCAACACGCGATACAGACTTTTTTTTCCTTTTTTTTTTCTCTGGGGGAATTCTGAATAATACTATGATTTTTTATCTTTATTCGGTTGTTGGAAGTTAATCGTAAGACTGATATGTGCTCTGACTTTCTATAATAACTAAACTTATCAGGGTCAGATTCTTTTTGTGGGACTTATTAAACAAATAAGTCCTCACTTCATCGCAAAAAAAATTAATAGGTCGATGAAAAATTCTGTAAAACAAGCATTGGCGTTGCTAAGCCTAGGGAGAAGTAAGCCACCCTCAAAGTAAATTAAGTTTCAGCTCCTCCGATTTTTCACTTATAGCGTTTTCTATACACCAAAAGTTTTTTATTTTCGTTAAAGGCACCTTCAGAAAAGTTTAATAAACACGTTAATAAAATGAGCTCAAATAGCAGCTTTTAATTAATTAATACTATCATTTTTAGACTAATGAAGTAGTTCAGTTATGATTTTAATTTTTCATCAAGTTGATCTTAGACTTAATATTATTTAAAACAAATCAATGTCTGGCCTTTTACCTACATTATTTCTCGCTCTCCCTTTAATAGAACTGACACGTCATAAACTTTGAATTTTGTTTGACCGTAATCTTTGTTGTCTGCAAAATTGTTTAAGAATTAAAATATTAAGAAATCTATTAATATTTTACAACAAAAATTAAATTAATTTTTAAAGTCAGAATTCCAGCTTCATCAGACCATTTTTAGGAAAGACAGAAATATTATGTTAAACAATAAAGCGTCAAGGACAGCTTGAGAATTTTGTCTGTGTCATTCTTGCTGTTTTTTACTTTTTTACTTCTGTTTTATATAGATAACGCGTGATATCCTTATTCTCATACCTAAGTAAGTCATAATTTTTTTATTATTTCACATTAAGCACAAATTAAGTTTAAAATTTATTTATAAACACTAAATAAAAAATAAATTCTTTCTCTAAGATTACAAAGGCCGGTGCTTTACTACATTCCTTGAAAACTAAAAAAAAAACATCAATAACGACAAGAAAAACAGCTTAATTTGAACGATAGCAAATACTTTTAACAGTTAATTCGCTACAAACTTGATGACAATCTGATTTTTACAATTTAATCGTATAAAAAAGAAATAAAAAAAAGAAAACTTGCAACAAAACCCAGACATGTTAAAAAAGCTTAAACGAAAATATCTTAAATAAGTGATCGAGCGCAAAAAATCAACCATAAGAAATTTAAATCAGTTAAAATGAATTTAAACCGCAAATATTTTAAATGATTTTATGGCTCAAAACAACGAAACACACAAGAAATTAAAGCCAGCAAAAAATTATTATTTTACAGTTTTAAAACTCACAACGCCATCTAGCGTCTGAAGAAAAATCGGCAGCAATCAATGCACTCAAGCATGCCCAGGCATTCAGTCAGTCAAGGCAGGCGAATCAAGCTAAAGAAGTTGCAAGTGATATTTTGAAATGACAAAAATGCAGGCTAAACACGTTTGAAAAATGCTGTTGAAAACTGGCAGATACAAGATATTTGAAATTTTCAAAAAACCCAAAGAACTAAAATGAAATCAGTTTCACACACACACATACATATACAATCAATAAAACTAAAATAAAACATTTACAACAAATTTTTGAAAACATAAAACTCTCTCTCTCTCTCTAACTTAAAAAAAGCAGCCAGAGAACTGTAAAATGAGCAAGAGATTTTTTGCTGTTTGATATTTTTAGGGATTTCTGGATTTTTTCTTGAAATGTATCCAAAAGATCTTTGATTTTAAGAAGTTGTTAAAATAAAGAAAGAGAGTGTTTTTAGAGAAAGACAGACTTACTCTCTAGCTCTTCTTTTAAATGTTAGTATGGGTGAGAGAGTGTTAGTGGAGTAGTAATTGCATTGGTATGGGTTCATTTCCCCTTAATATCCAGAGAGCGAGAGCAATATCACTCTCATTTGAGGGTTTTAAGATCTTGTTTTTATTTTTCAAATTTTGGTTTAAAGATTTACAAATTGCTCTTTTTTTCCTTGTAAAGAAAATATTGAAATTCACCAAAATTGTTTTACTACCTGTCAAATGCTGAAATAACAAAAAAATCTCCGTTTTAAAAATGTTTTTATTGTTTTGTTCACATAAAAGGGCTTATACAGAGGCTTAGACATTTACAGCCAAAAAAAAAATATTATTACAGAACTCATCTATTATATTTAAATCCTAAACTAAACAACAGACAAGAATAACTATTACAAGGCTTTGAGAAAAAAGGAGACAAAATAATTTTTACTTAAATCACTTGAAAAAACAACACAAAAGAAGATTAAAAACAATTTGAGTTTTTTTTTAGCAACCCCATATTCTAGAAGTGTTAAAATAATACATTAAAAAGTAATTTTGGCAATTAGTGCCAAACATTTCAAAGTTTTTATAAAAAGACTGAAAAAATAAATCTCTTAACTAAACAATTTTAAAGTAAGAAAAAATAACAATTTAGTAGAAATTTTACATAAATAAAAAATTCATAAAAATAAAAATATTTCAAATAAAAATGACTATTCATTGATCTTTATTATTTCAGCAACCAGCTTATTAAACGGTGGCTGTAATAACATGTTTAACTAAGCAACGGCTTAATTTGGCAATAACATAAAATAATAACTTTAAACATGACTGTGCTACAATTCATTTGTTTTTCTTCAACTAAACTAGATTTGGTTGTGAATTTACCGCATATTTAGCCATTTACCTATTTACCAATAGCTTACAAAAACAAAAATTAAAGGTATAATTAAAATTTTTTTAATTTGAAAATATTAAATTAAGTTTTATACCCTTCACCTTTATTGCAACGGGTCTTTAAAGGCGTATAATTCCGTTAATAATTTTTTTTTAAATATAATTGCACTCAATAAGTGCTTGTATGAATATATTTGTGTATTAATAAATTAAAACATAATAGAAATATATTGAAATATAAAACGATGCAAGATCAAACTTTCCTAAAATCGAGCCAATTCAACTGGTGACTGTAACTGGTGGTCAATTATAAAACAGTTATAACATTATAATACAATTTTTTGCAACTAAACTGGGTAATGGATATGGATTTCATATGGTTGCATCAACATGTATAACCTTCAATACAGCCGCAAAAGAACATTAATTACTGCAAGAGTCATTACCCTTTCGTGTGCTCTTTTCCTTATATATAGGAGAACTGGTCACGAGATAGTGGATCAAAAGAACCCAAGAAACCATTTTAAAACGGTATCAATAAATTAAAAAATGCCGCCAAGGGACGTACAGATTCCATTGTTTTAAATATGCAAGAGAGACACCCAATGGAACCTGAGGAGTCAATAGATTTAAGGTCCCAATGTCTCTGGTAGGACGCAAATGTTAAATATATTTTTACATCAACTTGCTTTGCACTTTTTATGAAGCATCGCCGGTATCGTGGTTATATTATTTGTTACTTTAAAACCTAATAAATTAATAACGATGCTAGAAGCATCTGAAAATACTGTTTGATATTTGTGTCACATTTGAAGCAACTGTATAAAAGAATTTTATATTTTATAAACATACATACATATTTGTGCATACAATGTTGATTTAAAACATACAACCATAAATACATATTTGTTATCTCATGCTTGAATAAAGGGTAAATGTAATTCGGCACAGCTAAATCAAACCAGTTTAGGTATTTTAATTAAAAACATTAATTAAGTTTAACTAAAGCAATGCATGATGTTAAAGCTTGAGAAATATTACTTTAAAATTAGGTAACAAATGAATGCGGCAAATAAGAAAAATATTACCAAAAACAATTACGACAACAAAAGCATAACAAAAATGCATTTTTAAAGGTTTATATGTAACAATATTTTAAAAGTACAAAATCGCTATTTAAATGCTGTAATACAATTTAGATTTCAGATCGCCTCATTTTTGGCCACCTTAAAAAAATTAATTATGATTCAAAAATGTATTGCGGCAGCATTACATTAGCAACGCTACAAGTAAATGCCACTTCAAAATTAAAAAAGAAGCTATAGGAAAAATCTTAGATATTATTGAAAGGTGCAAAATTTAAAATAAAATTGATAAGTTCAAATTTGCAAGTCAGCCACGGAGCTATCAAAGAGTTAGGTGAGCGATTACAGTTTTACAGAATAAAAAAATTGCTTTATGGGAGAGCAGCACTTTTCCTGTTTATTCTTGAATAAATTATTTCAAGGATTTGCTTTTTATTTCTCTACTAGATAATGGCAGGTATTTAATACAAAGAAATATTTTTAATTATTATTTAATAAATTTTGTTATCAAACTTCTCATTCGGTTAATAAATTCTTAAATATTACAAATTCTTTGGTGCACTTTAAATTTAGGTTCCTGGAAATCAATCCCCGTCTTCAACAGTTGAAACATGCTTCAAAAACGACGGTATAAAGGTGTTGGTATTTTTTTGCATTTTTATAATTTTCGAGATGCCTTCAAAGTTGCAAGTTTGGAATATGTTGCAAGGTTTACAAATAAGAAAAAGTAAATACAGCAATTAAGTGAATTATTTTAATTAGGCGAATGTTATGCTTATAATATTTATTCTGATTTTAATTTATAAATTTATTAAGAAAGAAATATTATGAACATGCAATGTGTTGGTAATGGAAACCCTAGTGATATCTAATTTTATCAACATAAATTTCTTGAATTTTAAATATTTTCTGAATTATTCACTAGAGCTTCTGATAAGAAATTGCTGAAACAAAATTAATTTTAAAATGAAACAAATTTTATTCAGATTAACTTCAAATTTCTGTGTTCATTTTTCAGATAAACACCAACAAATTTGACACTAGCAAAACGTAGTGAACATCGCTTAAGCAATTAATTTGGTAAATATGAATACGAGGAATAGTCGTAGTTGATAGGTATTAATTTAGTAAGACGAAGTCCACTTACAACACAAAACTATTTGCCGTGTTACCTTTATTAAGCGAGGCTCCTACTCTCTACTTATCATCGATTTAGCAAGGAACACATTTTTTTTTCATAATATATTTTAGTCGACATGGGAAAATATGATAACCAAAAGAATAATTTTTAAATAGCTTAAATTCCCAGATACTTTAATTTATAAATTTATTAAAAACTAAAATATAAAAATTTTTGCAAAAAAAAAATCGTTTTTTATTTTGCGATTTTAAAGGCTGGCATTTTATGCTCTCTCCACTTTGCCAAAATATTTTTCATTTATTTTTTTTTTTAAATACTTCATCAAACATGTAACTATCTTTTTAACCCCATTCGCATTAAAACGAAATAACAAAAATTTAATACTTATAACATTTCAAAGAAAATTCAAATCTGTTGTTCTTCATTATTTTCTTTGCATTTCTTTTCATAAATTTATAAATGAAAAATATTTTTATTGTTTTTTTATTTTTTTTTGCAATGAATGTGTGTTTTTATTACAAACAACCATTGAATTTAGCCAACAACTTACTAACCAAAAAATTATGATAATCTTAACCTCAAACTATCATTCGAAATAATAAAAAACTAGTGGCATTGCTTGACTGCAACATAAAATTCACTTCATAACAGGAAGGCAAAAATAAAACTTTAAAATATAGAGACAAACTGCTACAACAACTACTAGTTTTTAAATTTAATATTACAATAACAAAAAGCCAAAAAATAACAAACAAAAACCTATGAAATCCAAAATTGGCCAAAGTCTTTAAAAATTTATAATTGCCGTATTGCGGAACAGACCCAAACATTATAAAAAAAAAAAAACAAATCCAAATGGACAAAAATCTTTCAAAATACATTAAAAATAAGAATTGTATACAATTAAAATGCATTTGAATTCATTTTCTTAGTTTTAACTACCATTCACATACCCAATTGACATTAACATTGAAATTGCACATGAGAGTTTAAGGCAGGACAACAATTGCAAAGGAAAAATAAAAGCAAAAAAAAAAAAAGAAGCAACTTTAATGCATAATTTAAAATTGCCAAAAATGGCCAGGATTGGTTAATATGCAAAACAGTTCTATGTGTGTTTCAAATTTTTTTTTTTGTTTTTTAGGTTTTAGTTTTAAAATGATGAGGACTTTTATGTTGTTTAAAGACAGTATCAACGAACATGTCTTTGGAAGAAGAGTTAAGTAGAAGTTTAGAAATTGTCCGTTTACAATTCAAATAATTAATAAGAGTTTTTATCGGTTGGCAAAATTTAAACTTAGGAAGGCTTTAATTTTATATTAAATTAATCAATTAAATCCTTATTGGTCTAAAGAAAAGTCCATGGAAAATTAGTTCAAAACAATAGCCTCCCGAAGAATCTATTTGTTTTTAAAATATAAAATTGCCTACCCTTAAGATAAAAATTAACATGTTTCTTTAAATTATTTACCAAAATAATTGTTTATAAAAATTTGATTTCATTTTGATTTTAACGCTGTTTAAATTTTTGCATATCATTTTGCTGCAGTTTTCCTTTTCTTCATACTAAATCATTAACCCCCATAAAAGTTAATTTATTATTCTTATAATATTCTTCATACTTTATTAACAGATTATCTTCAATCTGTTTTTCTTTATGTAGTAAGTTTTTTCCCTGTTATGGTTCTTTAGCGTTAGGTTTGTTCTTTCATCTTAATGATAAATTTCTTTATTATCTATTTTAACGAAAACAATAGCTACTTGTACCAATTTATTAAATACAATATCATCTATAAACGAGTAGAAGCTGCTTACAATCACAAAGCAGAAAAAAAATTATATAAAGAAAATATTTAAACTGTGTAGTTTAAAGAAAACTTGTAGCAAAGTACCACTATTACAATAACACTAAAAGAATGAATACCACTGATGATACACTTAGGAATCGTTTGACAAGCATTAAGATATTTATTAAATAGGAATTAGTTTAAGGGGAGCAAATTTCTTCCTTATTCTGCTAAAAAAAATGTAATAGTTAAAAAATATTTCATTATAATGAAATAATTTAAAACAAATAATAAACAATCTTTAAAGTCACGAGCTACAGTTTTGCAAGAGAATGACAAAAAAAAAAAAAAAACAAAAAAAAAAGAACGAAAAAATTAACAAAAAGGAATTTAAGGAAATATTTTTTAAAATATTTCTTTTAAAAAATTGGTGTTTTTTATTGCCTTTATAAATTAAAATTAACGATGTACTTTTTAAAAAGACCTTTTGCAAAACAGCTCTTATTTGTAAAATATACACTTGAAAATACTTTTAAAAAAGCTTCTAGAAAAGTACCTTTAAAATAGTTACTTTAAAATTATTAATTACACAAACTTCTTTAAAAATCAATTTACATAAAATGCAGTTTACAGCGATGTATTTTTAGACAGATTTGCAAAAGGACTTAAAAAACAGCTACCAACCAAAAAATATTCTAATTTTATTAAAAGTACATTTAAGTTAATGAATATTGAAAACAAGTTCCTTTGAAAACCTAATTTTTTTAAAAATATTTTTTCTTAAAAAGCTCTTGTAAAAGATGTATCGGAAAGTATCTTAAAAATAATTTCCTATGCAAAGTTATTTAAAAAAAGAACTGTTCTTTAGAAAAGTATTTAAAAAAAAATGATTCTTTAGAAAGTTATTTTTAGGAGTGTTCTTAAGAAAATTGCCTTGTTTTAAAAGTTTTTTATCTACTTTTAAATTATTTTTTGTTTATAAAATGTACTTTTTCAAAATTACTCTTAGAAAACAGCACCCCATAAAAAGAATTATTTTTAGAAAGTTACTTTATTCAGCTTTCTAGAAAACGATGAATACTTAAAACAATCACTTTTTTCATATTATTGTTTTAAAAAGTAGATTTTTTAAAAAGAGTACTTTTCAATTTTGCAAATAAAAAACCTTTAAAAAATATTATCTTTTAGATATGTTATTTTTTAAATATTATTTTTTTTTAACAAAAGTAGTATTTTTTTAGGAAATATAATTTATTTTGTAACTACCCTGTAAAAATATTTTTAATTAAAAACTTTTGCTATTTACTACATTTAAGAACTGCCTTTTAAAAAGGCACTAGAGCATTTACAAAATATAAACTCTTTTGAA
Organism: Cistogaster globosa; assembly: GCA_937654795.1. Lineage (NCBI taxonomy): Eukaryota > Metazoa > Arthropoda > Insecta > Diptera > Tachinidae > Cistogaster > Cistogaster globosa. Next base: position 6,775,014 of record OW569407.1, read on the forward strand.
AAGATATTTTCAAAAGGTATTTTACATCAGGTATACTTTTAGAAAATAATTCCTAAAAGAAATTCTTTAAAAACTAATTCTTACAAAAAAAAATACCTTTTGTACTCTTTTAAGTTATGTCCTTGTTAAAATGAAAATTACACAAAAAGTACCTGGGAGAACATTTAACTTAAATTTAACTTAAATTTTTTTAAAACTCATTGAAAATCCTTTAAAAAAATACACGTATAAATCATGAGTTTAACTTAAAAAAATATTTTATTTAAAAAAATAGTTGTAAATATGAGCCGTTTATTTTAAAAGTGGCATAAATCACTTTTACAAAACAATAAAAGAAAGAAGATTAAATGTTAAGAGCTGCTACGATTTTATGTTGACCGAAGTTTTTATGTGGAAACAAGTATCCTGAGGTAGTAGTGGAAGTAATTCCTTTCGAAGATTTAGCTTCAATACTTTTAAAACCCTTGAAACACAATCCTTTAAAGATGTGCATTAGCTTAACAGCAAGGGGACTTATGCCACATTCAAAATATACTGCTCATATCGTTTATTTTTAAAATATAATACAAATATCAGCGTACGTTAGTTGTGTTCTCAAAACAGTGATATTTCGAAACAGGTACTTTTTTGAAAAAGAATCTTAATGAAAAAAGTACTTTTTAAAATTTCATTTCAAAAAGTGTACAAAAACTAAGTGTCGCTTCCTTAGAAATAATTTCTGTTTGGAACCTATTTACGAAAAGTTGGTGAAAAAAATTATTATTAAACAAAAAAGATGCAATGACTGTGCCTTAAAAGTGTCACAGTATTAAAACAAAAAAGTTCCTTTTTAATGAACTACTTTTGGCAAGTTAATGCAAAATTAAAAAAAAAAGTTTCTTAAATAAAAACAATTTTCAGTTTCCCTGAGTGGTTGCTTGATATTAAATCGCGGAAAAATAAATTAAATCTTGAACTGAGTTTACACAGCCTGTTAATAGGGATAAGTCATTGACTAAAATTCGTCCAGGGTGATAAATAAAAAAGTACTTGGGCAATGATTACTCAGAAATGAGTAATACTAACAAAGATAATGAACTTTAGTGATCATTTCCTTCTTTCCTTTATCGTTCCATCATCCGTTGAAGTTCTATTCTGATTATAAGAATTTTTAAATCCTTATTATTTTGAATTCGCAAATTCGAGGGATTTCTTTGAACTATCAACATTCAAGCTCCTTAGTTGCCAAGCTCCCTTATAATATACTTTCATTTTATAGTCTTAAAACCTTGTACACGTAACTGCGTAAAGCGGGTGTGATGTCCTGTTTTTCTAAGATTCTTTATATATTATAAGCGCACATTATTCATATTAATATGCAACACAAACAAAAACAATTGCTTTTAAAGCTTAAAGAAAAAAAACAAAACAAAAACAAAAACCTTCAAGAGTATGAAAAACGGAATCTCAACCAAGGTTTGTATCCCTTCTTTTTCCATTTAATAAGAAAATACCAAACATTATTGTTTCTTTAAAAAAAATAACAATAATAAAGAAACCAAACCAAAGAAAACCAACTTACAAACACTCCAGATATATAGATAGCAAAAGAAAAGAAAGCAAAATATAAACTATACCTACCCCTTCATTTTGGTATTTGTAGTTTTCTTAATATTCGCATACGTATCGCAGAGATACTTGTAATAGTAAAAGATAGATGGAAAGAATCTTTTTAGTAAAGAGGATACTTTGCAAGTGACTGAACCCGCATAGTTTTATTATTTGATATAATTTTAGAATTTTTTTTTTTTTGTTTCATTTTATTATTTCTATAAAGCAGCAGTATTATGTGTTTAAAATAGAAGTATAAAATGTTTATGAATAAAATAAATAAAACTGAAAAATATTTCTTTAATTTAATATACAAAAATCTTTCAGTGGCTTCTTTATACATTTTTATAATCAAAAGATGTTTAAATTTTTTCTAATATTTTTATCTGCATACTTATCATGTTAAGGGTAGTACAAGTCGTTAAGATTTGAGTTAAATTAGCAAAAGGTTTTTTTTTTTTTTTAACAAAAAAAAAAATAAATATAAAGAAAGATTAATGAAAAGAGATCATTCCAGAGAAAAAACGCACAAAACTTTATCAAGTTCTTTATTCGTTTCTGAGTTTCTTTCTCAAACATTTTCTCAGTTTTTAAATGAAACTAAAATCAATAAAATTGCTGTCGGAGATTTTTATTAACACCAACCGTTTATTGTATCTCATTGAAATTGGGGAAGAAAAATGGACAAGCTAGCGGGATCCTTGAATAAAGTGAAACATGCTGATTTATCGCAAATCAGTGTGTTCATCCTCCTGCCGCTGGTCGTTGTAAAAAATTAGAGGAGGCATGGTGTCTTACCGGACGGACATCGCTCAATCAACTTCGCTATACGTAAGAACTCAGATATTGTAGAAATAACTAACGGAATGACAATCTTAGATATACCGTTTTTGCACCTTTTGTTATTACCCCAGATGTTCAAAAATACTTTTGCGGTTAAAGCTCTTAATGGTTCTTAACTGATAAAATATAATTATATTTAAATAATTTAAACAAACATCATCAAAGCAAATGATTAATTTTAAGGTAGGCTTAAGTTCATGGCTTTTTATTTAAAATGTAATAAAGATGATATATAAATTTTGTTGCTTAAAAAAATATTACATCATTTGAAAATAAATTTTTTATTTTAGTTAAAAAAACATAAACTAAAGCCTGACTAAATTCTGGTATATTCTTAGTATGTATATTTCTGGCCTAGCAACACTGAGGGCTGCCAAGTGCAATATGACATTTCCATTGAAAAGTTTGTCATTTTTAAGCATAATCGTACTAAAAACGTTTTGACGTACGACCATTATTTGTGTTGTTTACAGTGACTTGAAAAAATTAATACAGAAAAAAATGGAATTAACTCGTGAACATTTTCATGCCATCATTTTTCACAACTTTTGACGTGGATTATCACGACAAGAGTGCATTGATGAACTTAAGTCTTTATATGGCGATGAAGCAGCATCCTAAAGCTCTGTGGAAAATTGGTATAATGAAATTAATCGTGGCCGAAGCTCGCTCAAAGACGAATTCCGTGAAGGTCGTCCAAAAACGGCTGTTGTGCCAGAGAACATTGATGCCGTACGTGAACTCATAATGCAAGATCGACATGCGACATACCGAGAGATAGAGACATCCTTGGACATTTCTTCCACTAGCATACTTTCGACACTGCATGAACACCTGGCCGTAAAAAAGGTTTGTTCTCGTTGGATCCCGCACAATTGGAAAGTCGCTTAAAAAAAGGCTCGTGTCGATTGGTGCAAAGAAATGTTGCAAAAATACGATTGCGGTGCTTCAAAAGACGTTTATAAGATCGTTACAGGTGACGAATCAAGGATCTATGCGTATGAGCCCGAAACGAAACACCAATCGACCGTGTGGGTCTTCAAAGACAAGCAAAATCCAACGAAAGTTGTTCGTGGAAGAAGCACTTCGAAGCAAATGGTCGCCTATTTTTTCGGCAAAACTGGTCATGTGGCGACTGTTCTGCTTGAGCAACGTAGGACGGTCACTTCTGAGTGGTACACTACAACTTGTTTGCCTAAAGTCATCGGAGAAATTGGAAAAACCAACAAGAAAAGACGAATCATTGTTCACCATGACAATGCGAGCTCTCACACATCGGCTCAAACCAGAGCGTTTTTGACCGGCCAAAACGTCGAATTAATGTAACATCCACCGTACAGCCCTGACTTGGCACCTAATGACTTCTTCTTGTTTCCGCACATCCAGAAAAAAATGCGTGGTCAACGATTTTCGTCGCCAGAAGAAGCTGTTTAAGTGTTCAAAAACCATGTTTTAAAGGTGTCTCAATCGCAGTGGAAAAAAAACTTCGACAACTGGTTTGAGCGCATGCAAAAGTGTAGAAATCATGCTGGATAATACTTAGAAAAACAATAAAACCATTTTTGATTATAAATATTCGCATATTCACTATTAGGCCAGAAATATATAGAGCAGCCCTCATATTCAAGTTTTATATTTATTATTTAGCAATACAAAATATACTTTTATTGAACTAAAACATTTGTAGGACATTTAATTTTATGAGCGAGAATATTAATATTGAATTATAAGGATTTCAATTTGCAATAACCCTCCTGTGCTCCGACTATAAACTTTTAAATTAATTTCGTTATTATTTGTTTCTGTTTGTTTTATGTTGCCTTTAAAAAATTCAGTATGGGTCACCCTTTATAAGAAAAACTATTTAATGGCTCAAAAGTGTGTGTGTTTGAATATGCATAAAAACTTGGCATTGTTACTTTCTTTGCTTTTGTTTTAAAGTGCTGTTATAACTTTCGCATCTATTTTGTAGTGCTTTTATTTTATTTTAAATACAAATCTCTTTTTTAGAGTATAGATTTTAAATAAATAAATAAATAAAAATATATATATTCCTGTTGCTCTGAACGATTTATTGATGCATATAATGCAATGCATTTGCAATTTAAAGAATGATACAAATACAGAAGAATAAAATAGCAAACCAATCCCAATAGCAAATACTAAACAATAGTGGGGCAATAAAAAAGCACCAGCAGTAGCAACAGCAACAACAACAGCAGCAATGATAACTATTCCTCTTAAGCCGAAGTGATGGTAATATATTTAATACTTTTGCAAACAGTACAAATATCTATTTGAAAGACTGTCTGTCTGCCAGTGAGCCAGTCTAACTCTTTGTTTGTTTGTCTGTCCCACTTTTTATATGCCTTAAGTGCATGTGTCACAGTATATGCATTACTAATGGCATCAAATTGAAAAACTAGGGAGAAAAAAAGAGTTTATAGACGCATATTTCAGCATGTGTGGAAAACATGCGTGGCAGCTAACAGTCATCCACAGCTGAACAAAAATGTACAAAAATTATTGCAAATTTCATTGCAATATCGGTGACATGCCACAAAAGCGTACAAAATAAAAAATAAAACAGAACGCACTCCAACAGCAGTTGTCCTCAAGCTCAACCTCAAATGCCACAACAGTACAAAAGTGAATTTTATATTGTAACTATTTTCTTTATATGACTCTTGTTCAATAAAGGGAGGAAATTAATTGAATAAAAGTTTAAAAGCAATAAATTATAATTTTAAATAGTTTTAGTTAAAAGAGAAAAAACCAAAACGTAACTCAAGTACAACACTTAATAAATTAAGCATAAAAAGAAAAAAAAACAAACCAATAAAATCAATTGTTGCAATTATGACTAATTTGTCAAGGAAATAAACAACTTTTGATCTTTCTTAGGAAATAAGTTACTTTCAACAAAAGTACCTTTCAAAAAAATTCCTTGCAGGTATTAATTGTAAAAGTATTTTCAAAAAAAGGACTTTGCTACAAAAGTTCCTTAGCTCAAGGTAATTTAAATAGCAGTTAACAAATAAATTTAAAACAATACTAGTGGAATATTGAAAAAAAACTAACGATAAAAAAGTATACTTTACAAATTAAAAATTTTTAAAACGAATCCTTTTTGGAAAACCCAAATTTGCAAAAATACACTAAAAAATACACCTGTCAAATTATGAAATAAAAAAATATTTTCAAAAAACTTTTTCGAAAACTGTCAACCCTAAAAAAGCGAGTTGTTAATAAAATTATGTTTAAAAAAGTACCTAATTAAAAAATTGTTTTAACTTTTACTAAAGAAAATAGTTTAAGATTATTTTAAAAAAGGGAGCTTGTAAAAGCAGATCCTTTTAAAACTCTGTCTTGTTCAAAATGTACTTAAAAAAGTTTCTCTTTTGAAAACAGTACATTTTCATAAGTCCGCTTTAAAAGTGGTAAATGAAAATATATTTAAAAATCGCCTATTAAAATTGAACTTTAGATAACAAATAGCAGTTAAGAAACAAATAAATAATAACTTCTGAAAATTTATCTCATGAAAAAGTATCTCTTAATAAAATACCTAAAAAAAGTGCCTGTTAGTAAGGCAAATTGTAAAAAAAAATATATCTAAAAAAAAATACAAATTCAAAGGAAGTTTTTTTGTCATTAGACTAAAGCGGATTTTTAAAACTATAGATCTCGAAATATGTACTTTATAAAAAAGTACTTTATAAAAATTACCTCATAAAAAGTACTTTTAAAAAATTTACATTCGAAATCCTTTTAAAGAAAGTTTTTTACTATTAGATAAAACAGATTTCTTAAAACCAAGATCTTGAAAAAAGTACTTTATAAAAAAGTACTCAGTAAAATTTTGCAAAGAGGAATCTTTATTATCCAAAAAGGAGTTTTGAAATTTTTCCTCTTCAAGAAAGTACCTTAAAAAAAATATTTATTAGAAAATATTTGTAAATCTAAAAATAATCTAAAAAAATCTCTATGTCAAAGAGACACACTAGTCATAAGACTTATAGAATAAAACAAAACAATAGAAAAAACTAAAAATAGTAACTTACACCTAAAAAAGGCAATTTAAAACATTTAATAATACAAATAATTATCTTGTAAATAATTCTTAAATAAGAACTTTTTTCAGAGTTACTTAAGAAAGTGGCATTAAAACTGCATCTTAAGAAAACTTACCTTCAAAAAAGTAACTTTTTAAAACATTTCCAATGCCCTTTTTCCAAAAGTACCCCTAATTAGTAAGATTTTAGTATGAATAAAATTTGTAAATATGTATTAAAAAAGTTACTATTTTAAAAAAGTATTTTAATCCGCTTTTTAGTCGGACTAAAAGCGGTGTTGCAAATATACTTTGCAACGCAATAAAAAAATGCGTTAAAAATATTAAGACGCTTGAAAAAAGTGTCTACAGAAAATAAAAACAAAAAATAAAATGGTTATAAATAATGATACTTTTGCATATTTTATTTAATTTTTTTAAACTGATGTATTCTACTTTGCACACACAAAGATAGAATTTAAAGGACTTAACAACTTTATTTGAAAATAGTAGTATTAAAGTGTTATGTAGTTTGTTTTAAGAAATATTTTATTTGTTTATTTCCAAAAAAACGAAGCGAAAAATTAAATGTTAAGTGCAAAAACAGTAAATCACAGAACATTTAACTTTTTTAAACAACTATTACAACACTATAACTCATTTACATAAACAAATGCAGTCCAGCATAGACAAAAACAACTGAAATATTTTTTAAGTAATAACAGTAACAAAAGCTGCAAGGGCGACAACAAAATAATTGAAAGCAACAAGAGCTGCTTAGTTAGAACGTACTACTAGTTTGTTTGCAACTACTGTAATTACAGAATTATTTTAGCAGCAACCAAAGTGGGGTGATTAAAATTATGTAAAACTAACTACAACTAGTTTCATGACCATTTACTAACATTCACTCTCTCTCTAGCTGTGAGATACAAGTGAAGTGGACTAGACAAGATAATATATAAAGACCATTAATAGAGGTTATTTAGCAAATCAGAATAAATTCAAAATTTATTAAAATACTCATGAGTCTTTTTTGATGTTATTGTAGAAAGAAAGTTGTTTTCTGTAATCGCCCTTATAACACCAAACGGACATGAACTGTTATGTTTGATGATAAACTTTGTTAGTTGTCGGTATAAATTATAAATTACTTAAGGTACGGTCAGATTAGTCAAATATTTGACCAAAAAGACGTAACCACTACATTATGGAAAAAATTTTTCATCCTTCTCAATTACTTATTCAAAAATATGAGATCCTAATCAATATATAAAAGGTAAAATATCACATTTATTATACCATCACTTGTAATGATAAATATCAGAAAACATAGAAAAAACATTTGCAAAAATAGTAGTTACGCTTTTTTGGTCAAATATTTAACTATTCTGACCGTATCTTTAGAAAAAGAAAATGAGATTAGGATAAGTAAAATTTATTATTTACAGAGCACTTACTATCAAGCACTTATTATCAAGTACTTTTATATCAAGTCTTTGCGTCAAGAGAGAAATATCTAAGAAACCGACTCGAACTAAGATAAATGCATTTAAATTTTGACTCAAAAAGTGACTGTAAGTTATTAGTTTCTGAAGCAAATTATTTATTACATGTGACATTTCATTTCGTTAATTCTTTCAAGTCCGATCTCTGAGATTGGATTTAAAAGCCTTTGGAATTTGGTATGGGGTTACTAAAAGTAACTTAATTATCAGATTTAACAAGCCAACATTAAACAGTGTTTTGAAAAGCGGGATTTAGTGCAACGTTTCTTTATATTTTAGCAACAAGACATAGAAATTTTCGAAAAAAAAAAGCCAGCGTATATCCCTTCACATTCCCAACTACTACCTGTGCACTTTCTGTTCAAAAAATGTACTCAAACAAAAAAGGTTAATTAAATTTTGAAAAACTTTAAACCACGTTAACTAATATTCACTCAAAGCCATAGGAAATAGATTTTGATTTTGTAAATATAAAATTGTGATGTTTCCCAAACGCCCTTTTAGCTTCGAAACTGTGAAAGGTCTTTTAAATCTTCAGACGTCAGAAGATTAAATAAGTGATGTGAGCTCATAAGTTCCTGCCTACAGTAAAATAATTGTGCTGTAGTTTATTCACAAAACAAGTATTAAAAAATAATTTCTTGATGTCAGTCCATGCATGTCAATCCATGAATTTCTCGTACATATATTGATTTACAAATCGAAAGAAGGCATTACGGGTTTGAATTTTTGTTTGTTGAAGCGCTGTCACTACTCAGTGCAATACTGACTAAAGATTTACTTGTATTCAATTAAATTTTAATTTAATTTTTATTTGATTTAATTATTTATTTAATTAGAAAATTGTTTTATTCTCTTTTAATTCAATTTATTTATTTATAAGAAAATGTTGTATTTATTTTTAAATTTGATATTTTTAAAATTTAATTTCAATCTAAAAACAAATAAAAATTTTTTATCTATAAAAAAGATTACAGTTGAAAATAAAAATCATCTATCTCATTATATATTTAATTAAATCGTTTAAAATTGTCACAAAACTTTTATGTTGAAAATAATCGGTTTATATTTTTAAAATTGAAAAAGACACTTGCTCATCATTATTTAAGTAGCAAACTTCAGGTTGGTTGAAAAGTATCTTCGAACCAAGCGTAGATTGAAAATAGAATTTTCGCCTGTTGCCTATCTGTTTATCACATGGTTGTTCCCTTTGCAAAGTCTTTGGACTAAATAATAAAATAAAATCAAAGTGCAGTTTCTGTAATTTCCTTACTCAAAATTATACAATATAAACAAAAATACAGAGAGATTTAAGGTTACAAAAAAGAGAGTGAGAAAGAGAGAGAGATTGTGTGTGTGTGTGTGTGCTACATAATAGAAAAAAGTTCAAAACCGGCCGGTTTATTATTTGTATCTATGTTTGTTAAAAACACATGCACGTGTTAAAACGTGTATACTATTTACACATTTTGCAGGCGAATATTGCTGTAATAAAATGATTTTTGAGAGAATTGTTTACTTAAAATACGTGCAGTAGTATAAGTATGTTTATAACAAAAACAACAATAAAAATTTAACACAGTGACACATATGTTATCATTTTATGCACGTAACTGTGTACATGTTTATATTTAATGTTTCAGAGTGTTTGTAAGTGAGAGTAAAAAACAACAGCCATTTGTTGCATGTTTTATTTAATATTTCCCCTACTTTTTTAAAACTTCTTAATGCATTCATTTTATGCAGTTAACATAAGTGCATTGATAACAAAAATGAGAGTTAATTAAACAATGAGAAATATAAAGAGAAATTATGTAGTTTTTTGAGTACGAGAAATAATTGTTGGAGTTTATAAATAATCATAATATTTAAACATTAACAAAAACATTAATAGCAGGGTACAAAACGAACATGTACGTGATTGTTACACTATTTTAAATCTCCTTTAGTTTTTTATTAAAATATTATTTTATTTATAAGAACAATTTAAAAAAAAGGAATTTTACTAAATTTTCATTTTACATAATTTTAGTTCACTTACAAATTATTTTTATTGCACTCAGAGAACTCGTTGCATTTTATACTGAAGAAATATGTGTGGCTGAGAGAGTGTTTTTATGTTCATGTTAAATATGAGTGCATTTGAGTAGAGTTAACGGAATGTATACGTGTATGAGTTTGTGCTTACTTAGTTTGGAGTATTGTTGGTTGCATTGACAAAATACATGCATATGCTAATATGTGTGTTAACAAATGTGAGTTTGCATGGATGTGGCTGCATGTTCTTTCTCTCTGTTGTTTTTCGGATTTATTCTATATGTGTTTCTAATTGTTTGTGCTTGTGTTGTCTGAGCTATTATGCATGTGCTTGCTTGCTAGTGTATGAATACAAGTTTTAATATTATTTTTGTTGCTTTTCATATAATAAACTCTATTGTAGTGTGAGTGTATATCAATGGTAGTTTTATGAGTTGTATAGCGAGGCAAACAGCCAGAGTAATGAAAAGTATTTTCAACGAGCCAACGGAGTATCTACGTTGCAAATTTATAATCAGTTTGAGTTGAAACGTTAAGCGGTAAACATGTTCTAAAAAATAGCTCTTCCGTATTTAAACACAATGTTGATTTCAGTATCATAAAATATTCAACTTAACGTCTAACAACTTGTTTAAAAAAATAGAAACATAAATTTAAACGAAACGAAGTTACAAAATATATATGAAAATAATAAAACACACACGCTTGTAACGTTAACGTACCTCACACACATAAATGGATTACGGGTTTACGGTGTTAGTTTAACAAGCGTTACAAAGTTTTAAAAAACAAACAGTGACTTAAGAAATAAAACATAAAATAATTGTTTGAGTTCAAAAAAGAAGAACATCTACAAAATGAATGAGTAATAAAAAAATTATTGTAAAGCAAGCTAAAGCCACTTGAAAAATAGCAAATAATTAAAAATAAAAAAAAAATTTTTAAATCTTACAAATTTCAAGGGCTTGAAGTCCTTAAGTTATAACAATTAATTATATAAAAAAGTAAAACACACAAAATAAAAAAAAAAAATACTTGACAACATGACTACGAAAATGTTTTTCACATCTTTAAACGTCTACACATTAGTGTTCCTAAGCATTATTAATGGCGTTTGGTCACAATGTTCTTGGGAATTTGTACGCACTACCATGGATATAAAGTGCAATTTACGTGCCATTGATTCAACGCAACCATTAGATTTACAAGTTGCTGAAACTGCGACTAGATTGGAAATTTCCTGCTCATCAGATGTTTTATATGCAAGTGAATTGCCAATAAATACATTTGTTCGCTTGCAAAAACTATCCGAATTACAATTAGACTCTTGCAAAATGCAGCGTTTAAGTGCCAATGCCTTTGAGGGTTTAATGTCGCTAAAACGTTTGTCGGTACAGACCCACAACGCCGTCTGGGGTCCCGGTAAAACTTTGGAAATTTTGCCTCAATCATTTTATGGCCTACGCGAGTTAAACGAATTAAATTTAAGTAATAACAATATACGCCAACTGCCAGAAGGTGTTTGGTGTGCCATGCAAAATTTACAAGTCTTAAACTTAACCTCGAATCGTATACGTTCGGCGGAAAGTCTGGGTTTTTCGGAAAAACTATGTACCCTCAATGGCGCTAGTGGCGGTGCTGAACTACAAATACTAGATGTTTCCTTTAACGAACTGAGAGCTTTGCCAGATGTTTGGGGTGCCTCCAGACTGAGACGTCTACAACAGTTGAATTTGCAACACAACAATATTTCCATATTGGCGGCCAATGCTTTAGCTGGTTTATCTTCATTGCGCATTTTGAATTTGTCCTACAATCATTTGGAAACCTTGCCGGCTGATGCTTTTGCTGGTAATAAAGAACTGCGAGAAATCCATTTGCAAGGCAATGAATTGTATGATTTGCCCAAAGGTCTGCTACACCGTCTCGAACAACTGTTGGTATTGGATTTAAGCGGCAATCAATTGACCTCTCATCATGTGGACAATAATACTTTTGCCGGCCTAATACGCTTGATTGTACTTAATTTGGCCAACAATGCCTTGACACGCATTGGTTCAAAAACTTTTAAGGAATTGTATTTCTTACAAATTCTTGATATGCGCAATAACTCTATTGGTCATATTGAAGATGGCGCCTTCCTGCCTCTGTACAACTTACACACTCTCAATTTGGCCGAAAACCGTTTACACACCTTGGACAACAAAATCTTTAATGGCCTGTATGTGCTCACCAAACTTACTTTGAACAATAACTTGATAAGCATTGTGGAAACTCAAGCCTTTCGCAATTGCTCAGATTTGAAAGAATTGGACTTGAGTTCTAACCAATTGGCTGAAGTTCCTGAAGCTGTACAAGATTTGAGCATGTTGAAAACTTTAGATTTGGGTGAAAATCAAATTTCAGAGTTCAAAAACAACACCTTCAAGAATTTAAATCAACTGACGGGCTTGCGTTTGATTGACAATCGTATTGGCAACATTACGGTGGGCATGTTTTCCGACCTGCCCAGATTAAGTGTTTTGAATTTGGCCAAGAATCGCATACAATCTATTGAACGTGGTGCCTTTGACAAAAATAGCGAAATTGAGGCCATTCGTTTGGATAAGAATTTCCTAACAGACATCAATGGCATTTTTGCTACATTAGCTTCTTTATTGTGGCTAAATTTGTCGGAGAATCATTTGGTTTGGTTTGATTATGCCTTCATTCCCTCTAATCTTAAGTGGCTTGATATTCATGGCAACTACATTGAAGCTTTGGGCAACTACTACAAATTGCAAGAAGAAATACGTGTCACTACGCTAGATGCCAGCCATAACCGCATAACAGAAATTGGAGCCATGTCGGTGCCCAACTCCATTGAATTGATCTTCATCAATAATAACATCATTAGTCAAGTTCAACCAAATACTTTTGTGGATAAATCAAAATTAACTAGAGTTGATTTGTACGCTAATGTCTTGTCGAAATTGCAATTGAACTCTTTGCGTGTTGCTCCCGTGGCTGCAGACAAACCAGTGCCCGAGTTTTATTTGGGCGGCAATCCCTTTGAATGTGACTGCTCCATGGAATGGCTGCAAAGAATTAACAATATGACTACACGACAACATCCACGCATTATTGATTTAGCAAACATTGAATGTTTAATGCCGCACAGTCGCAACGCCCCCATTAGACAATTGTCTTCGCTATCCAGCAGTGATTTTGTGTGCAAGTATAATTCTCATTGTCCGGCTACTTGCCACTGCTGTGACTTCGAACAATGCGACTGTGAAATGGTGTGTCCTGACAATTGTACCTGTTTTCATGATGCTACCTGGTCGACAAACATTGTAGACTGTGGGAAACAAAATCGCATTACTTTGCCCTTACGCATACCCCAGGAAGTAACAGATTTGTATATGGATGGCAATAATCTGCCCGTTATTGACAATCAGGTGTTTGTTGGTAAACGTAATTTAAGAGCTCTCTACCTGAACTCTTCGAATGTAGTGACTATACAAAATGACACTTTTAGTGAATTAAGTATGCTGCGCACACTGCATTTGGAGAACAATAAGTTGCAGTCTTTTGAGGGCAATGAATTTAAACAATTGTCTTTGCTTCAAGAACTGTACATGCACAACAACTTGCTGACTACTATTTCCAACAACACGTTTGCTCCTTTGGTTTCGTTAAAAGTATTGCGCTTGGATAACAATCGCTTGACATCAATGCCTATCGCTCAACTGGCTAATTTGCAGTATCGCAATAATTTGCAAGGGTTGACTATTGGCCGCAATGCTTGGTCTTGTCGTTGTCATTTCTTGCAAGCCTTGGCTCAATTTGTTGCCGATAATGCCATAGTGATACGAGACACTCAAGATATTTACTGTGTGGACAATGGCGTTAAACGTGAATTGGATTTGTTTACTCAACATGGTGTAGACTGCAGTGAATTGTTGGAAAATGCAGCTAATATGGCTTCTCAAGATATTTCCGGAGGCTATGTACCCTTATTGGCCGCTGTTTTGGTTCTAATATTTTTAATTGTGGTGCTGATAATAGTGTTTGTGTTTAGGGAATCGGTGAGAATGTGGCTGTTTGCCCATTATGGTGTTAGAGTGTGTGAGCCCCGTTTTGAAGATGCTGGCAAATTGTATGATGCCATTATTTTACATTCCGAAAAAGACTATGAGTTTGTGTGCCGCAATATTGCTACTGAACTGGAACACGGCCGTCCACCTTTCCGTTTGTGCATACAGCAAAGAGACTTACCACCACAAGCCAGTCATTTACAAATCGTAGAAGCTGCTCGAGCATCACGCAAAATTATTCTGGTTTTAACTAGAAATCTCTTGACCACCGAGTGGCATCGTTTAGAGTTCCGTAATGCTTTCCATGAAGCTCTAAGAGGTTTGGCTCAAAAATTGGTCATCATCGAGGAGACGAATGTATCGTCGGAGGCTGAAGATGTAGCCGAGCTGTCACCTTATTTGAAATCAGTGCCTTCCAATCGTTTACTTACCTGTGATCGTTACTTCTGGGAGAAATTACGCTATGCCATACCTATTGAATTGTCTCCCAGAGGCAACAACTATACTTTAGATCATCATGAACGCTTTAAACAGCCCGTATCACCCGGTGTACTCTTCAGACAAGCCCCACCGCCACCGGCCTACTATCAAGAAGACATGGAAGCCAATTACTCATCAGCCACCACTGCCACTCCCTCACCAAGACCAACTCGTCATGGTCAGCGTATTGTTGATGCCATACCAATGCGACCACCCAGTGAACATATTTATCATAGTATAGAATCTGAACATTATTACGATCAACATGAGGCCTTGTCTATGATACCCAATGGTATGTCGGCACATCTACATCATCCCCATCATCAACATTTAGCTCCTCCTCCATCCAATGTGGCTTTTCGTCAATCAAACAACCCTCGTTTATCGCTTAACGCAGGCCAGCAACAATGGCGTCCCTCAATGTTAATGCAACAAAATATTAACCAACAACCAGCAACAGCCCCTGTTCATCTACGCAGTGGTAGCAATTTAAGTCAATGTAGTACAAGCACACAATCAACAGCAGCGCTGGCGCAAACACCACAGCCACAAGCTTCTACTTCCGCTGCGGCGCAATTACAACAGCAACATCAACAACAACAACAACAGGCAGCTGTTATTAATAATAATACAGGTGTGACTACAACCACAAACAGTTTAACAACCACCTCTAACAGTATAGACTCAACATTAGTAACAAACTCAGCAGCATTAGCGTCCGCACCAGCAACAGCGAATAAGAATAATAATCAAGCTTTTTTGGTGTAGAAAACATTTAAAGAAGGGAAACAAAACGGTGCAAAAACCAAACAGGTAAGGGGATCATACTCTACTAGCAGCCATTTATAAATTCCAAAAAATAAACATAAAAACGGAACACTGAACACAAGCAGCCATGATGTGTATGATTAAAACAAGCAAGGAGGGCCCGGCAGAGCAACTTGCAGACGTTTGGACAAAATCTTAAGCTTTATTTAGCCAGATACTTAAAAATCCCCCTTTAAGCAAAACTATATTTTTACACATTTAAAACAAAACAAAATAAAAACGTTTAAAAGACTTTCCATAGGAATAGTAGTTAAAGAAAAAAAATGTGAGCTAAAACAACAAAAAACTTTCAACAACTTTTTTATGACAACAAAAGAAAAGCGTACCACTTTTTTTCAAATTCAATGTGATATTAAATAATTATTTAAACAAAAAATTTAAGAAAAAATGTACTATACTTAATAAATAAAAAAAAAAACAACAACAAAAAACTTAGTTAATCTAAATTATAAAAATTTTTCATAAAAAATGTATTTTTTTTAATTTTTTTTCTCGATAGCAGTTAAGTTTATTCATTAAGTAATTTAAAATTAATTTAATTAAAACCAGAAAAAAGAAAACAAAACAAAAACGAAATATTTAAACTAAAAGAAAAAAGTTACAACCACCCTAAACTATATTTGAACTACAACTGAACTAAATATATAATACTTTCTGTAAATATTTAAATAATTAAGATTATATATTTTATTTTTTTAAAACAAATAAAAAATTTTTACTATTTTATGATTGTTTGTCTTTGTATAAATTTTAAAACCAACTAAAATAAAAAACAAATTATTTATATAAAAATTCTGTATAAATCGTATATAAAATTCTTATATTTAGTAGGCAAACAAAATTGTTGTAATGTATTTATAGTTTATTAAACAAAACGATATATAAAAAAAAAACAAGAAGAAGATTATAAAAATTCACAAAATGTAAATTTCTATTTCCTAGTTTAAAATTATAAAACAAAAAAACAAAAAGTTAACTAAATATTAATATTAAATATAAAAAAACACACACAAAACAAAAAACAACAAAAAAAAATAATAAAAGAAAAAATGGCCATTTTCCTACAAATGGCCATTCAATTATTTAAAAAAATTAAATTTTTATTCGTTTTTATTTCTACAACTGCATTTTAGGCTGTTCACGATGGAGTTTGTAAAAGCGATTTTTGTTTGACAAAAAAAATAATTTAATTGAATTAAAAAATTCGTACAAAATTTTAAGAATAAATTTTAAATAACTTTTATTCGATTAAAATAAAATTTGCTTTATTAGCAAATCGTTTCCTTTCCTTCATTTGCTGCAAGGGCACAAACTTCACAAAATAGACGAATAGGGCTTAGGAAATCAAAAGGTAAAATCTTAGAATATTGAAGTTTATAGTTTAACGATAAAAAATTTTTAATTAAAATCAATCAATCAAACAATAATTAATGTCCTTGAGTTAAATTAGGCATGTAAAATTTCCGGCCAAATAATTTAAATTTACCGTTATTGCTTAATGTAGACAGAAGCACGTCTCAATAGGTATTTTGCAACAGTTCACCTAACTTTTCAGGAAATTTCTCACAGATTTTTAGTTAAACGAAAGATGTCTGTACTAACAATTTTAAAATATTAGAATAGTAAAGTTAAAATCAAAAACAAAAATCTAAGTTTAAGTAAAACTGAAATGAAGAAGATATCGTTAAATTTTTATTTTTATTTTGAATATGACTAACTTTTTCACAAAATATTATGACAATTTTATTTTAAACTAGCAGTGCCCAGTTTTATAAAAATTTAAATTTAGAAAAATTTGTTTTTTTAAATTTTGGTGTAAAGTTTTCTTAACATGGTTGAAAATTTTCTATTTACAAAAATTATAGATGCTGATATCTGCTTAAGCATTGTATTCTTTTACATTTGTATATTTATTTTCTCTGAGATATAACACATTTAAAAACTACTCTATATTTGAACCAAGATTTTGAGGAAGTTCCTGACGAAATTTAAATCAAATCCATCCAGAAGTTTTTACGTGATGCGAACACAAACAAAATATATAAAAATGTAAATATTATTGTTAATAAATTGAATTGGGGTATTTCGTATTCCATATCAATCACAAAATACACCCATAACAGACTTTTCATAAAATTTTCTGTACAGAAATGATAATGCGTACATTGCATTACATATGTTATTGTATATTTATTTATAATTGCAAAATTTTTTATTATTTTCCAATTAAATATAATATTAAAACAATACCAAATTTATTTAAGACCCATTTTAAAAACAAAATTTTATATGTATTTTTGAATTAAATATATAATTGAGGCGATTAAAAATTTAATTAAATTTTAAGCAGAATAACAGTTTTAATAGGTACAAAAACGTTTTTCTCCGCATTTTACTTAAATATTTCTTTTATTTCATAACAATTTTTTCATAGACTTTTCATTACGTTCCTTCTCTAAAGCCAATGAGAATCTATTGCAGCTAAATGCATAGTATCATGCGGCCTACAAATAATAGCAGTTTTTAGTTTACAAATGTGAAAATTGCTTGGTTTATTGCAGTGCAAATTTTCTTCAAGAGACCTAAGTTTTTGAATAAGCAATTTTCTTTTGAAGCTTATGTATATATCTGACACCTTGGAAGTAGTCATTCAAAAATTTTAATTTATTTTGCTGCTGCCATAAGTTATAATTTATCTCATGTGATGGGTTATTCAGCGATACTACTTATTACTTCTGCATTGAAAGGGAAGTATTCTTGGCTTTAATTAGTCTGGAGCAGTGTCAAAGGTACGATATGTGCGAAGTCCTGGATTTATAAAAATGTCTGCTTTAATTAAATTAGTTGCTAATACTCCAGAATTTTGTTTCACTTTTAATACAAATTTGCATTTTCTTTCCTTTTTTTTTTGTTTTTTTGTTTTTTTTATTTTAAGTACGAATTTGGCAATAAAATGAAGATTCTAAGATATGGAAGAACTTACTTCACATTTAAATGAGATTTTTATTTCTGAGCATTTAAGCGTAAGTATGTTGTAAATATATTTGGCAACCGCATCGAATGACAATTTTTATACTGAATTATATTTCTAATAAGAAAAGGTAATCCTTTAGAAATCCAATAATTTCTTGAGAGTTTTTTAAAAATAATTTAAAAGGCTGTGTCATAGACATTTAAGAAATTAAACAGAATTAACAGATAGGTAACGAGGTGACACCTTGAGAAACTGCTAGACCTTGTCGGCTGTAGAGAATACGATGGATGTAAACGGTTAATTTTTGTTTAACTGTATGTCTCACCTTATGGCAGGCTTCAGAATTGTCAATGATTCTCTTAAACTTTTTTTAAAATAATTTTTAATGGTCGATTTATTTTATATATTTTTAATTAGAACTGAAAATTGCAGTGTCTTGGACTTTTTGTAAAATTGAATCACCAGAAAAAATTATTTTATTTGTTCTCTGCTACAAACCAACATCCCAATGGCTGTAACAATTGCTTTTTATTGCTAAAAAATAATAAAATAATAACAAAAGGTAATACAGTTTCGGAATGTAAAACAATCGTAATAACTATTTATTAAACTAATGAGCGGAAATACTTTATCGCACAAGAAAATCGATATTCAAAAGTATTAATTATCGCTCCCAAGAGAAAAAGCTATCAAAAGAATAACGCACAGTAAATGAAACTTTTAATCGTTTTTGTGTTGTTGTTATTGGTCTCCATTTATTTCTGATCTAATTATTTTAGGAAACCTGAGAAGATTGATTAAGAAAATTTTAAATGAAAAACACGGTAAATAATCTAAGAATGCGAATTTTAATAGAAAAAACAAGGTGGCCTTTTTTTGTCACTTAAGTCTTTAAAGCTTTTTAATTTTTTTTTTTTTTAACAGGATAGGAAGTAATGAGTACTACTTTATTATTAATATTAGTTTAGTTATTTTTTCTAAAGGGAGTACAGAAATTATTGTAAACCAAATTTGGTAAAAAATAGGGCAAAAATATTAAATGATAAAATTGTGTTTAGCTGAATTAAAAAAATTAATAAGATTAACACACAATGTGATGAATAAAAAAAATTAAGTGTTGAGGAAACTTTTTATTATTTTTTTTTTTACACACATACAAATAAATAGAACTGTTTTTTTACAAGGCTTTTAAGAAGGCCTGAATGAAGAAGGCAGAATATAAAATTCAAAAAAGGGAAAACTATAGCAATTTTATTAAAAACTGTTTTTGTAACTGAAAACAGAGCTTAAATTATGACTATCCGGGGAGGACTAACCTACGCTTAGAAAAAATTAAAATAACCTCCTAAGAAATTTTTTCATATAGAAATTTTAAAATATTAAAGAAGCTATAATATCCCATTGAAAAATTATCTTGTTTAGGTTTCAGACTTTAAAATCATTGACGAAAAAACTTAAAAAAGTGAACAAGTAGCTATTCAGTTCATGTAATCAGTTACAACTTCCAAATAATTTTTTAAAAATCAAAATTTAGAAAACAATTAAAGATCAAAAAATTTCGGCCAGCAGCAGCCACGATTTCATCAGCGTGTCATTTCTAACTTTCGTGAAATGAAAATTTAGAAAAATGTGTTTTTTTAAATTTATGAAATTTTGTAAATCCTTTTTTTAAAAATTTTTCACCTACAAAAACTAAAGGTGCTAGCAAGTGTTTAAGTACCATTATACCAGTATATTTGTATCTATATTTTGCATACGAAATGACTTATTTTTACGAACAATGGACTTTTTGACAAAATTAAAAAAAAAACAGATGGACAAAAGTTTAAAAAATAAAAAAATGTCAATAATATTGTTGTAAATAAATTTAATTTAGGTATTTATTATTCCGAATCGATTACTATCTACAACAACAATAGAATTTCCATGTACAGAAATTATTATCAGATGAAACAAATTCAAAATATTATTTCACAATAAATTACCCAAAGTATGAGACTTGTAATAAAATTATAATAAAATTTCTCATCTGTAAAATTTTAACAATTTTTTGTTTGTTTTACTTTTCTCAACACAAAGATACACAGCTATTGTTTGCTTATAAAAACCAAATAAATTGAGTTGTTTCCAATTGCTTAAAGTGTTAATTTTAAAAAAAAATTATTTAAATACTAAAAGAAATACTTAAGACAGAAAACTTAACAATAACTATTATACAATTACAATTATATGTGCAAAAACATTGTTTTAATTTCAGTAAAACGAACTCTTGTTTTTTAACCTTACAAGAGAAAAGAATACAAACTTAGAAATATTAAATAGATACAAATTTAAATTCTTAAATAAATTAATTAAATAATTTGCAGTATATACAACTAAAGAAATAAATTCAATTAGAGAAAAATATTAAAATAAAACTGAGCAAAAGCAAAGTTCATTAATATATTCTCAATAGTAATTTGTAACTTTGTATTTCTTAAAAGTTTAAAAAGACATCTTTTAATACTCGCGGTTTTCTTGTTAAGTTCTCGTAATTCTTTGATATTTTTCAAAAAGAAATTTTATTTCTAAGTGTTATGTTAATATTGTTCTAACTTAAAGGTGAATATTATTATTTTCTTCAATTATTTTGTGACACTAACTCTTTTACTTTTTCAACAACACATTTCTTGTTAGTTTTTAATTTATTTAATTAGTAACTGTTTTAAATGGAAAACCACACATTGAACAAACACTTATAATTTCTTCAATGTAGTATTCAAGTATGCTGGTCTATCTTTTTTATTTTTGCTGACACTAACAAAAAATGCAACTAAACAATGTTTACTGGCTGGCTGACCCATTGTTACCACAGCTAATCGACAAATTGAAAAATATTCAATTTTAACAAGTCATCTGGGTGTCACCTTTTGTAGTTTAGTTGCTGGAAAGATAAAAAATGAAGAGGTTGCAAAATAAGTTTTTCTTTACAAAAGTTCAGTTTTTGTGTCATAAAGAAATAAAACAAAAATTAATTCACACGATCGTTCTTAAAACAAAAGTTAGTTTTTTATTTTTATTTGTTAAATGTTCTTTTCCTTTATAAATATTTTGTTTATTTTATTTTGAATAGTTGTTATTACAAAAGGTTGTACAACGAATTATAAAAATTTTTTTTAAAGGATAGAATTTTTATTTTTCAAAAAGTTCGCACAGCTGTTTAAATTTAAATCATGACACAGAGTTTTTTTAATGTTGCAAAATGGTTTACAATAGCTGTTCTTTTTTAATAAATTTCCCAACTTCTTAGGGCCCAAATAATGACAATTTTATTTGATATTAAAAAAATCTCTGGTAATTCGATGGTATAATTAAAGCTTTTAGCAAAATCTAATGAAAGTAAACGTAATTCACAATCTTTTCGATAACTTTAAAGACTCCATAAAATTCAAAAATATTTCTAAAAAGCATTTAATTTAATATTCTAATCTTATAATTGAAATAAAGTAAAAATGGCTGATCATTGAAGGAACGTAGGTCTTCAATTAATTTGTAGTAAAGCCAACTTATGAATTGGTAGTTTAAATACGCCTGTAATCATTTTTACTTCCGCAACTCGTACCTTACGGTCGCTTCCTTGTATAACCGCTTGTATTCGTCCCGTCATCCATGGCAAATGTGGAAGATTCTCGATTTGTTCTTCTTCGGACCACTTGTTTCCAAGTTAAAGGCTGTGGACGTTATCTTTTGCCCAGTTCTTTTAGAACCATTGGCTAAGTCCCTATAAAAGTTGCCATCTCTTTAAGCATGTTAGCCTGCCTTCTACTTCTTCTTTATGCGATTGGAGCGGAAGCGCTCGTAGGCTTTCCCCTACAAAGTAAGATGAGCTGGCGTCAATGCTTTCCCATCGCTGGAATCGCTGCTGATTGGGGCAAATGGCCTTCACTTTCATGAACACAGTTTGAAGCTCTTCGACTGTTAGCTGTAAGTTTTTGACAGTTCGTAGCAGCAGCCCTTTGGCAGACTTGATAACGGCTTTTTAACGACCGCCTGAGTGCGAAGCTTTGGGTGGTATGCAAATGAAGTCCACCCCATTGTTGGCAGTGAACAATGCGATTTTGGGAGTGACCTACTGAACACCTCTGCAAACTCCTTCAGTTCTTTGGCAGCACCGACAAAATTTGTAGCGTTTTTGCTGTAGATCTTATCGAGATGGCCTCTTCTTTCTATGAACCTTTCAAAACATAAAGTAAAACAGTTGGATATTAGGTCTAAGACTAGTTCCAAATGAACAGCCTTAAAAGTGAAACATACAAAAACTGCGATGTACATTTTAATCGGTGGCCGTCCTCTAATCTTAAGTGTTACATTTACTGGAACTAAAAAGTCTACACCACATACTTATCTGCGGGCACTTTTGCTTAAAAAGTTGCCTTTTTTCATAAAATGCATTTTTTGTAGAAAAAATTGTATTCAAAAACATAGTTTTCTTAAAAAAAAATTGCACTTCTTGTACAAGAAATTTTTGTACAAGAAGCAACTTTCAGATAAGTAGCAGCACTTTTGCTTAAAATGTTGCCATTTCTGCATAAAGTATTAAAATTGCGTAAACATTGCAATTTTTTCATTAACACTTTTTCTTAATTTCCTTTTTTAAAAAAAGGTTGCACTATCTACATAAAAAACGGCACTTTTTGCATACATATCATACAGAGTTGCATCTATAATATTGAAAGTTGATCACTTTCGTAAAATATTGGCTTTTGGCATACAAAAAATTGCCTTTTTTATAAAATGGTACACTTTAAATATAAAAAGTTCTTTTAAAGACGAGTCGTAACTTTAAAAATTACATGTTACACTTTTTACAAAAAAGGTATTTTTAACTTAAAAACTAAAAATTAAAGTTTAGGCTTTTTTCTCCCCGAAAAAAAAATTTAATATTTTTCAGTCCCAAGTAGATGTGCCTGCTAACTAAATGATAATATTTACAAAAATATATTTTTGAAAAACAATTCTTGCTCTTGTTCATGAAATACATAAGGATCTACACTAACCTCAACTTAATTTCTTACTTTTCAAGTTTTATTGTTTCTAAAACTTGAATTATAATTCATTCATATTTTAACCTGTTACTTCCCACTTTTTTCATACAATTACTAAAAACCATAATAAAATAATTGAATACATTTCTAGATCTAGTCATATACATAATTATAACCGCAAAACATCAAGAGTGTCACTGACACGTTACAATTAAAAACCATAAAATTATTTTATTTTCTCCACTTTAATGTTTTTTCCTTCTCTTTTAGATTTTTTTTTTTTTAGTACTGCCCTGAGTTATTATACCGGTCGAACAATCCACCCATTTTAAAAATGTTTATAATTTTAAGCAAAAGTAAAGTGCAGAAAAAACAAAGTACTCATACTTATTCATGATGCAATATTTATGAATCCAGCAAATTGAATTGAATTGACTTGTGAACAAAAACAAGAAAAAATAAAAATAAATAAATATAATGAAGAATGCGAAAAATATTCTGAAAACTAGGTGAAGATGATAATATCGCATTGGCAAACGAATCAAGATATAATTCATCTTTATTATTTGTATAGTGACACAGAATACAGAAATATAAAAACAATAAAAGAAGAAAATCGTTAAATAACGAAAACAATTCTGAAGTCATTAAACGCATAAAAAATATATTGAAATTCATGGAAAATATACATTTGGCTAAAATGAAGTGTATTATTGGAATACACTCGAAAAAATTAGTGTAATAAATAATTTAATAAATAACTGGCGTAAAAATTATTCAATAAAACGGTCAACATTTTAAAGGACCCTGGAAGATCTTCCTGTCATTTAAATCTTACACAACTTCAATGATAAGCTAAAAAAAACCGTTAAGTTAGGTTTCAAGCCTTGTGCCCCATTTATTTGAGTTTTTTTATTTATTCAATTTACTTCACTAAACTAGATTTGCTTGAAATGATATAGACAAAATTAGAAACAGGCGTCATTTTTTGTTCGCAGCCTCAAAGGACATGTTCCGATCTTGCTGACTTTCAAAAGCAAAATTTTTAAAACTTTATCTAATCGAATGGCGTATTTAAATTTTCTCTA
This sequence comes from Cistogaster globosa, assembly GCA_937654795.1. Lineage (NCBI taxonomy): Eukaryota > Metazoa > Arthropoda > Insecta > Diptera > Tachinidae > Cistogaster > Cistogaster globosa. The sequence continues at coordinate 6,799,519 of OW569407.1, forward strand.
GCTCATCTAGTGCCTTAGCAAAGTTGATTTCAACCCGAAAACGGACATACAAACAGACATCGCTCAATTGACTTCGCTATACATAAAAAGTAAGAATACATATACTTTATGGGGTCAGAAATAGATATTGTAGAAACTACAAACGGAACTACAAACTTGGGGGGCAAAAAAAGTTAAATTAAAATTTTTGTCTTGTTTTTAGCCTCTATTCTGTTACTCTAGTACTTACACTGCACTTTTGAATATTAATTTTGTAATAAACCAAAGACGAATACGTATTCAACAATTAATTCTTTATATTCTAATATTTAGAATAAAAAAATCAAAGTAAATAACACAGTTTAATATATTTTAAAAACTTAGTTACGAGGAATTTATTTTAAAATAAATTTAAGTTCGTTTTCGTATATTATTTCGCATTAAAAAATAGCAATTTATCTAATTTTATCGTTAAAAAGTAGATTTAATGCCGTCACATTTCTAAAATAAGCAAATAATAAACGAACAAACAAAAAACTCTATAGTATTTTAGAATAACACAAAATTTTATAAATAAAAATGACTAAGAGTTGCCAGATCTTTTCATAGTAAAATAATCTAGACGTTTTTACTCGCCTATAAATAGAAATAACCCAGTAGTATGACAATATTAAACAAAATGTCGGGCAATATAAAATTAATGCACTCTAAAACCAATGATTAATGTTTAAGTTACTCGTGATTGTTTGTGCCTTGTGATTATCAAAGTGGATCCATTTTTCATCCCTCATAAGAAACCGATGCAGAAAAAATTTTTGTGGCACTGTAGCAGCTTTTCAGTACGGTATATTCGACTCTTAAAAGCGCATGCCTTTCAAATTCTGTTTTCTTTAAGTTTAGAGTTAATTTCTTTTTAATAATTGATTGATTTATTAAATCTGAACTTATTCAAGAGCGAAAGCTATTGGCGAAAGAAAAAATATTTTTTCCGCTTTAAGCTCTATAAAGTCTGTTTCTATTTTTGATCTCTTGAAAATATAAGAATTAGTATTTCCTTGTGAGGTGATTTTCGCCCTTAAAGTCGAAACTCTTTGTGCCGAGTCATTTCTTCGGTTTGAACAAAAGAAATGGTACTTCTGTGTTAAGTGCAGAGAATAGGATAAAAGGGGAGCAATTTGTAGCCTAATTTATAGTTATTTGCTATGGAAACAGCACATGTATGCACTCTTTATTGTGTTAAAATGCTGCTGCTGCTCATCCAGCATAAAGCTTTTTTATACACAAGTGATGTTTTAAAGTTTAAATAACTTAGTCATGTGTGATGTCTCTCTCACGCTGTCAATATCCGATCAGACAACAGAGTTACGTAAAGTTTTCTATTGTTTGGGTTGTAAAATGGCCTGAATTATGAATATTCGGCTACAATGAATTTTAGTAAACCACGTCTTTGCCATTTGAACAAAAGTCAACTAACTGTAGGAACACAACACACGACGGTAACGATATTTTCATACAAATTTGACATAAGTTATCGTTCAACGACAATGCCGCTGAGATAAAATTTATTTTATTTTCTTGTCCGTTTTCATTATTCTCTTACATTTAGTCTCCCACTCTCCTAACAATATTGCCAGAAATATAAGTATTTTATAAGCATTTGAATTCACAATAATAGCAAAGGCACATTATTTATATAAAAATAGAACAAAATTTCAGGAATAAAAATATTTAAAAAAACTGATACATGTATGTACGTAAATGAAAAACATAATTGAAAAGGTTAAAAATATGAAAGTAAAATTGATTGAAAAAATAACTGAAAAGGTGAAAAATATGAGCCCATGTCTCATCTTAAGTCAGTCATCATTTATTCTTCGTGCCGCTCTTCAATTTGTGTGAAGGTTTTGAAAAGACCTATTGAATCTCTTACAAGGTTATCCAGTCCAATAGACTCTAATGCCATGGATATGTTAAATGTACTTAATATTTTTAACGTTTCATCGAGTTTTTAATAGAATTTATCTAATTCATTTAAATGTAATAAAATATTTTAACACAATATTTTTGAAAACAAACACAAAGCTGAAAATAAATATTATGAATTCCGTCAGAGAATCGTCGTTATTTTGTTTACTTACTCTCAGCAACGATAAATCGTTCCATTACCGTCGTCTGTTGTGTTTCTACACTAACAGGAGCAGTGTTGCTTCCCTCGTATTGAACTGAACTTTGACTTTGTTTTAATAAAGTTAAATAAGCCGTTTATTTAAAAGTGGCATAAGTTACTTTTTCAAAAAAAATAAAAAATAAAATAAAGAAATTTGAATGTTAAGATGTGCCACGATTTTATATTGACCGAAGCTTTTATTAGCGAATAAGAATCCTCTTAAAACCTTTGAGACTCAATTCTCTAAATATGTGTTTCATCTTAACACATTGTTGACCGGCAATTTTACTGAAAATTTATCTCATGTCACCGGCTATTATTTCGTAATTGGATGTTGAAGTAAAACAATAAAAATAAACTTTAATAACTTTAATAAACTTTTAATATTTCTTTTTCGTTATACTGACTAAGAATTGCACTGTATGATCGCCAACAGAGAAAACAACAGCGATGCGAAAAAAGGGCATCACGAGTTTACTCGCGGCCGATCAGCAACGTTCGGCCATAAAAATACGAGTTAACTCGTGACCGGTCAACAATGTGTTAAAAGCAAAATAACTTTTGCCACTTTCAAAATAAACGGCTCAAATATAAAGTTAAATTGTAATCATTCTTGTAATGGCCTGTTTTTTCCACTCTCAACTATCAGCCGAATTTATTTTTACGTATTTTTTATTGTCAAGTTTTTAGCACACAAATGGCGTTTAATTTGCTTAAATTTTACAATTATTAATTTTACTAAAGTAAAATTTCTTATTTGTTTTGTTTTTACTAATATTTACAATTGAGTGTGTGAGTTAATCTTGTGCGCAAACAAACCTTTCTACATTCACATGCTTAAGCACAAGACAAGTTATGAATTTTAAATATTTTAAACGTTCAAACAGAAATAATTAATTGAAAAGAATCGCTACCAAAACCAACACAACGAGTAAAGGAAAACCGCACTTAAAGCAGCATAAAAGATTAAAATGTAAAGAAAAACATAACTGTGTGCTTGTGTGTGTGTGTGTGTGTCAAAAGAAATGTATACGAGCTTAATAAAATAATTGCATAAATATTAAGACCAAATTATATTGTGTGTTGCTGACTTTCTCTGTTGTTTTTGCAAAGTTTGCCTAAAAAATTTGTCGTTAGCAAAGTGCAGTGTAATACAGCTGTGTTACATGCAATTTCATGTTTTTTTCAAACATTTAATTTCTCAATTGTCAATTGTTGTAGTTTGTTTATGTATTTTTTAGTGTCTTTTATATTCTGTTTGCTTTTTGTGAATTTATATTCAATAAAAAAAAAATCCCATAAAAGTCATACACATAATCAAACACTCTTAACACACACTAACGCAATTGTGAAAATGTTTATGAGTATGTGTGTTATATAGATTTAGTTTAGTATGACAAATATGCATGAAATATGCATATGTATGCTATCAATTCTTAATAATGAAATGGAAAAATCATAAAGCTTAAATTTAAACGTTGTTTTGAACGCAGTAAATTCGGAAAAGAAAAATAAAAAAATTTTATTTGCATAGAATTTTAACAAAATAGTTGCAGAAGTAAAAGAGGATTGCCAGCTTAACAGAAAATAATTAAAAAAAAAAACATACTTATTGAGGAAAGACTTAAATACTTCATTTAATTTCTTAAAAAAAAAATAAAATTTTGCGTTGGCTTCTTTCTCTAAGGAATTCATTTCACGGCAACCCCTGACTATTATAATTACTTGAATATACAATTTTTTACATTTTATATAGTTACGCATTTTATTTTCAATTCCTCTATGTTTAATTTTCCCATTTTTTTCCATAACGAAATTTTATTTGCTTGGCTTTCCCATTTTAATGTTCAATTTCTGTTTTTGTTGTTTGATTGAGTTCTTGATGATCATTTTACTGTCAGTATGTTAAAGTTTTTGATGACGTTCTTGTTGTAACCAGTCTTTTGAATAAAATGTATACGAACACACTTTCATCATACATTACAATTCGATTTGATATGAATTGTGCATTTGTTGTGGGCATTTTAAGTACGATTGCATTTTATTAACAATTTTTGCATAAAAGTATGTTTAGGTTGTGTTTTTTTCCTCGTCTTGTTATATCTGTTTTATATTCTATGGTTGTCTTTTTTTTTTGTTCTTGCTGTTATATAGTTTCTCTGTATGTTTTTGTGATTGTTGTAATGCAAAGCGTTTTTATGAGTATGTGAGCTAAAATGCAAATAAGTCTTGTTTGTATTTATGTTTTTATTTGTCCTTTTTGAGAATTACACAGCAAGAAAGATTATAACCTGTGATATTTGTTCAAAAACACTTGATAAAGATTCAGCTTTACAAACCTAATCTTGAATCGAAAATTCATTGAAGCCATAGAAAAGCAATTCTAAAAATAAATTGTTTTTCTTTAAAAGTTACTTTTTATTAAAAGTACTTTTTTTCCTAAATATCTCTTTTTACGTGTAAATTCTTGAAACTCGCAAAAAAATAATATTTTTAAAAAAAGTCACAGGTGTTCTAAAAACTGCTTTTTCCATTTTAAATATTACGCCAATAATCCAGATTACTTAAAAATTAAAATACAATTTCTTAGATGGTTAAAAGAACTGATATCTGCATACAAATTCAGGAAACCATTCTTTCTTTTTTTCAAAAAAAACCTCTATGTTTCTTTAAGGGCAAAAAAATTTATCGACTTTTCAAACGAAAAAACAATCTTTTCTAACAGGGATATTTTTTATTACAAAAATTTAAGTTATCTATGAAAAAATCAGCTTTTTCATGATATGGTACCTTTGTTAATAAAAGCTTACATTTTTCCACAAAAAATTTATATAAAAAAGTCCCTATTTTCCAAAAAAAAAAAAAAAAAAAAATTATTAATCCTTTTATTGTGCAAACCCTTTCTACGCAATAAGTCCCTTTTTGTATTTTCCCTTAAAATTTTTTTATCTACAAAAAGTCTTTTTTACCAGAATGTCAATTTTTTCAAAAAAAGATCCTTCTTTAAAAAAATAAATTGCAAATTTTCTTAGCGAAAATTTTCTATTTTTTTAAAAACCCACTTTACGTTTACTTTTTACAGAAAGAATATTTTCCCCCAATTAGGTAAATTTTCTACAAAAAGATTCCCTTTTTATCCACATAAAGAAACTTTTTTCACAAAAAGATAATTTTTCAAATTTTTTTTTAACAAAAATACATCTTTCTACATAAGGTCCCGAGAAAAGCAAAATGTTTCACACAAAAAAAAAAAAAATAGTCGACAATAAGTCACAATTTTTAAAAGAGTTTTATTTTTCATAAAAATCAATTTTTTTTTTCTCCAAAATTTTACTTTTAGATACAAAAACTAACGTTTTATCCGAAAGAAGTCACTGTTTCCAAAAAGAGAAACGTTTTGTTTAACGAAAATTCACCTTTTTTACATAAAGTTCTTTTCTCTACCAACGGTTACTTTTTTGACGAAAAGAAGATCTGTCCACAATTAGTCACCGTTTCCGCAAAAAGTCAATATTTCCACAGAAAGTAAATTTTTCCACAAAAAATCACTTTTTCCAGAAAAATTCACTTTGTCCACAAAAAGTCACTTTTTCCACGATAAGTCGCTTTTTCCACAAAGACTCACTTTTTCCGCGAAAAGTCACTTTTTCCACAAAAAATCACTTTTTCCACTGAAAGTCACATTTTTCCAAAAAGTTAATTTTTCCACAAAAAATCAATTTTTCCACACAAAAAAAAAATTCCACAAAATGAAACTTCTTCCACAAAGAGTCACTGTTTTAAAAAAGTGTTAATTTTTTTCCAAAAAATTTAATTTTCACAAAAAGTGACATTTTAAACACAAGGGAAATTTTTTACTAAACAAACTTTTTTCCACAATAAATCAACTTTTTCAATTTTTTTTGAAAATAAACACAAATTTTCTAAAAAAAAAATTTACCTTTGGTCAAGAAAGTATCGTTTAATCTACAAAATAGCAACTTTTTTAAATCTATTTTTCTACATAAAGTCACTTTTTCGCGAAAGCTTACTTTTTACTCATAATTCTTCCACAAAAGGTTACAGTTTCCCCAAAAAGTATCCTTTTTTACAACAAGTCAATTTTTCTGCAAAATGTTTAGGTATTCGATGAAAAGACACCTTTTCCACACGAAATCAGTTTTTCCTTTCACTTTTCACTATAAGTCACTTTTTTTATAAAAAGACACATTGTTTACATGCATCATTTTTAACCATAGATCATCAAAAACGTAAGCATTTGCATAAAAAATACCTTTTTTCCACACAAAGTCACCTGCATATAATCTTTGCAAAAACTGCTTAATTAAAAAATATACTTTTTTCTTTCTGTGCACCGAGCAGTTGGAACATATCAAGACTTAAATTTGCATGGGTTAGTGTGTATGTTTTTTGTTCCCTTTGCGTTTACAATTTGGACTTAATGGTATTTGCTCCCGCTAAATAGTAAAAATACTGGAAAACTAACAACAACAAAGTCTCACTGGTGGACTTTATATCAGGTGTTTGTTTTTTTTTAATTCTTTCCTGCAGGTCCAAGCATTTGTCTGTCTTTAGTTGCTTATGAAATTGCATGCGATTAGTTAAGAGAATATTGCAGTCAACAGCAAAAAAAAAAAGTATGTAAAAAAGAAAATCTATTATACAGAGTGGTTGAAATTTTATTTAATGATTCAATTTCATTTAAAAATGGAATAAATATATTGCAACAACATTAAGAAATCCCAACATGAGTAAATGTAAATATTGTATGAGCCACACTTGTATGTAACCATGTGTGTATATTTAATTTCTGTTAGTGTTTTTTCTATTAATTTTTTAGTAACTAAATAGTATTTGTAGTTAGTCGTTGTAGTTACTTAGTGTATGCCATATGTTGCATGTTGTAAGGTAAACCGAGTTGAACTATTTTTTTCCATTTTGCGTTAGTTTGTCTAAATGTTGGGAGTGTATTTGAGTGTTCGTTGTCGTGTTGTCATTTAGAGTCATGCTAAATTTCATATAAAAAAGAATAAATATATCTCCAAGGCATTTTATAACGGAATACATGGTTAGACTTTTTTATTCTCTAAATTATTCATTTATGTTTTTTTCTTTTTTCATATAAATACTCTTTTATGTATTTGTCTATGTGTGTGAGTGTTTTGTCGCCATTACAAAATCTAATTGCCAGCAAAAATTCGTGTGTTTTAATTTAGGCTTTTTAAGGAAGTTATTCTTACAAAATACGTAATTGTAACAATTATTATTATTATAAAGTAAAAGGTTGCTTATGACGTTCATATCCGTTTTAGAGCTTTATCATATAATTCAAAACATTTTCCAATATTTTATGCTCAAAATATGGCATGCTTTTTTTAAGTCTATAAAAATGTGTACAAAAATAATAATCATTCGTCCCACAATAAGTTTCAATTGTTTTTGGTAATTGGCAAACTAACCGCCACGCAATAAACGTCTTGAATTCATCTAAGTTTCCTTTCAATTTTGTAGACTTCAAATTTTTATTACGTTTTTGTCGCCAAGTCATTCTGTATTGTGAGCGCATTGAGTGTATGCCTGTGATCAAGGCTAAAGCTAAGACCATATTGCACTGCTTGCTTTTCCCAGTTTGTTACCATGCAACAACTTTCTTGCAAGTTTTATTTTATTAATGATCTTCACCGCCTAGTGAATGTGCATTTCCTCTTCTATTCGGTTATCTTCATACCAAAATTTATAGTACGAAAGGTTCATTTTAGGTAATGCTCCGGACAAGAGAAACCCCGAGTTACTTTGCTTCTAAAAGATCCCTTTGTGCTGCATGAAGAGAGGTCAAGACTGTATAGTCTCGGACTGCCGAGAAGAGCTGCTCTGTTCCTATAAAGAGCTGAACAGTGGCGAGGAAAATGTTCCATACTTCATGGCATGTAAGTTTCAGTCTCCTAGAGAACGAGCAGTCACTCGACAGTTTTTATACTCTGACCTGAGTGCTTAATTTTATGTAGCGCAACGTCAAGAACCTCCATTTTTTCACTTCATATAAAGTGGTTTCCAAACCAACGTTTACTACGTCTAAATTATTACAAAGAATGAAATTAAATAGAGACCCACTCCTTCTATTTCAATCTCAGCTACCCCATACGACATGATGTGCGTTGGCATCCGCTCCAATTACAACCTTACAAAACGCAAAAATTTTACATTTAAGCTGCAAATGCATTGGTATTCAAAGTCCGAATACTGCGGGCAAATCTAATTCTAATTTGTAAACTTTCAAAAGAGAAGAAAAAAGAAGAAAAGGATCCGACCAGTGATACAAAAACCATAATAGAATCAGAATACAAAAAATCCGTGTGGCAGTTAAACATAGATTTTTAAATTGCAGTAAATTTAAATGGTTTCCAAGGGAAACTCTCATGTTACTGAATGTTTGCTGTGTTTTTGTATAAAAAAAATAAAAAAAATTGTTTTGTCTTTTTGCTTTGCTGATTCAATGAAGTTCTCATTTAATCAATTTTTATAAGGCTTTCTAGTTTTGAATAAAAAATTTTGGTAGAATCCACTGATGAGCTATATGAGCGGTAGCGAAATGACCATATGAATATGCTTTTGCCGCAGTAATACATTTCATTTTGTAGTTTTAAATAATATATATTTCATGGGAATATCATTTGAAGGGAAAAAATACGATTAAAGTAAATTAATATAAAGTTAAACATTTTCACCACTTTAATTTTTCAAGACAATATCCGATGAAATCTCCATGTTCCGTTTTATTGGGTACCAAATTTCCAATGTTTAAACTCGTTTTGATATTTCTTACAATTATTGAAATTGCTCGGTGTCAGTCAGAAAAATTGTATTTATCTCTTGGCTTTAACAAAAAAAAAATAATTTAGACTGTGAAACCCCTCCATCTTCCACTGTTAACCAGTCTTTGAATTTTAAAGTCACTCTCCTTCCACTAAAAAATTGTTCTTAAAACTTTTATTTACCGATGACTTAATTTTTTGTCAATATTTATCTTTTGCTTCCTTAATAGGCCAACCCTTATAAGAAAGTTGACTATTTACTCTTTAAAATTCGCAAACCTTCCCTTTTCAAATCATAATATTTTAAAATCCTAAATATGCCTACCTTCGATTCATAACTGTTTAGGGACTTATATTTTTATACTTTAAAATTTAACTGCAACAACAATGTAATTTTAGTCGAGTGTGCTTAAGTATAAATGAATATTTTTTAATATTTCATAAATATTTATAAAATTATTTATACAACATTCATGCGCCTCTAAACAATGTGTTGCATGTCATAATAACTAAATTTATTTTTTGCTTGTTTTTTTTTTTTTTTTTGCTCTTAAACTAATGTTGCTGTTGTTACTTGTTTTCACTCACATTTAAAATATTAATCAACTTAAAATATATTAAAAATAGTTATTATAATTATTAGTCAGCACTTAAATATTTTGTGTTTTACTGTTGTGTGAAATAAATGGCATTAATTTATTATTGTTTTAGACACAATGTTGTTGTGCAACATAAAATTTTCACCTGATGTATAAAATGGTACGAAAAGTAATATGATATTTTTTGGTTGCTAACAATTTTGCAAAGTAAAATGTATTTAGGTATTTTTTTTTTCTTGAACCAAAAAAAATTAAAAGTTATAAATTGGTAACATAGAAAAAATAACGGTGAGTAGATGAGTTATGAGAAACTTTTAAGGAAGTAATGAAGAAATTTATAAGTTAGAAAAGTATAGAATTTCTAGTCCTAATTAAAAAAATGTTACTAGTTAAAGCAATAATTGTTTCTATAAGTTATTAGAAGGCGAACAAGGATTTTATATATTGTTCGCAACTTGCTGTTTTAGAATAACACACTTGATAAAACGTGGTTTTTCCCTTAATATTATTTTGCAAGTTTATAATTTTTCATAAATTATTTTTTCCAATGGAAAATTGATGTAAAACAAACTTTTGACAAAGAACCGAAATTAGAAAAAAATTAAAATTTTTGCTGTTCACTTTGTTCTAACAGAAATTTCTTACTTCTGGGCTTTGTATCAAAAAATTTATTTTAATTATTTCTTTTTCAATAAAGCGTAGTACTCTGTTTCGCTTGAAAAATTTGACAATTAACTAGTGGTGACAATACATCGATTTAGCAGATAACATTTACTAAGCAAACGCTTTTCTGCATTATTAAATACGTTTTTGCCTTTTTCTCTTTTTAAATTTACACTTTTTCTATTTCTTTTTTTAAATTACTTGAACACAACAAATTAAATCAAAACAAACCGTTTGAAAAAATGGTTGTCAAAAATTACGTATGTAAAGAGTGCTGCTGCTTTTTTTATTTCGTAGTTGAAAAATAAATGTTGCCAGAAACATTTTTTAGTTTGTTAAACATGCTGCGAGAAACATTTCACGACTCTTACAAGTAAACAGAATACTACTTCAGCAACATTATTTCTCATTTATTTCCTAGTAATATTTTTTATATGAATTTTCGACATTATTTCACACGAAATAATGAACAAAATGCTATGCTTAAAGCCGAAATTATTTTGATGCTGATAGTTTTTTTTAAATCATATTATCGGCTTAAATATCTGAGGCTTGTTTCCTCAAAAGGATTAATGCAAAAAGCTCCTTTACTGATGGTAGCGTAAAGTGTTTTTCTCTAAATAAAATCTATCAAAAATAAATCTTAAAGAATTATTTTTCGCCAATAAAAATAAAAAAGATGACGCAAATTAAATACTTAGTCAAAAATTAAGATTTCACAGTTTTGGTTTTTTTATGTTGTGAGGAGAGTATAACCCAAGGAGGCTACAATATTATCATTCCCCTTTAAGTCCCCTCTGTTTCTATATGCTTTGCAGTTCCTGTAGTTGCAGCAGCACCCCTTACTCTTGGACTTGGGCTCGTTTTTCTAATTCAAATGCCAGCTAGTCCACTTCCGGATTCTTCTTTGGCCTGTAAAAGCATTAGGGCGAAACTTTTCCAACCCTGCAGACTCTCGCGGTTCTAAAATAATATTCCTAAATTTTCTGTAGTGGACAAATGATAACAATCCTTTTTTAGCTTCATATAATCACGTAAGTCTATATTAAAAATAACAAAGACAGGCCGTAGGACTGGGAGCTTGGTATAATTCGAACTTCTAAGAGTACACTTAGTTACATCGAGCAATACTCTTATGCCTACCTGCTACGCACCCCAACATTCAGGTGGGTTTTTCATAAAGAATGTATACAAAAAATCAAACTTTAGTAAAATGTTCGAAATTTCAGCAAAAGGGCGTAAGAACGGTTTAAAAAAATTAGTGATGTTTATTCGAAATGTGATTTAAAAAAAAAAATTTTGTTGTGTGCAGAAATCGTATTCTTTTATTAGAAATTTGTAAATAATAAAAAATAGAGATTTGACCCACAATAAAAATCGTTTAAAAAAATGTATAATTTTACAGTTCGCACAAACTAAATGCAGCTTATATTATTTAGCAGACGGAACAAATTGTTGCAAAAATATTTTGTATATAAACATTTAACCAGAAACATTTCATTACTTTTCAAGCTGAGACTACAACTTTGGCAACATTTTTTTTTATTTTAATTCACATACAGTTTTTTACATGGGCTTTTGATTTATTATATTTAATTCATTCAGAAAACAAATTGTTTTCTAACAACAAATATTTTGTAATGTTTTTATAAAATTTCCAATATCAATATTATCATCATCATGGATAACATCATTTTTAGTATGTTCACTGCAATAAAATAAAAAATTTATAAATAAAATTATTTCAAATGTTTATTTGAAATTTTTTAAGTTATTATATTAACTTCCTAGGAAAATTTAAAACAAATGATTTTTCAACAACAAATATTTTGCAATGTTTTTACAAAATATACATCATTAAAAACTAAACACTAAAATGAGTTTCTCTCCAACAGGATCTAGACAGCTTTTTTGTTTGGTGCACGATGAACTTGATGGAGTTAAATTTAAACAAGTGCAAACATATGCACTTTTCCAGAAGAGTTGATACACACAATCCGTTCTTTTTTGATGGTTATCAGTTGGAAATTGTTGATTCGATCCTTGATTTGGGTATTTTATTAGGTGCTAAATTAAACTTCAGTCAACATATTGCTATGATATCAAATAAAGCCCGTGGGGTACTTGCTTTCATCAAACGTTGGGCCAAGGAATTCACTGATATTCATATCACCAAGCAGCTTTATACATCTTTAGTAAGGCCAATTTTAGAATATGGATCCGTTGTTTGGGACCCACAGTATATCGTGCATAGTAATAAAATTGAGTCTGTTCAAAAACAATTTCTGTTATTTTGCTTACGAAATATGTACCGAAATAATTTTTCCAATTTACCGTCATATAAAACCAGACTTGCTGACATTGGGCTACCGTCTCTACAAAGCCGAAGAACTATGCTTAATGTTACGTTTTTGTTTAATTTGATTACTGGAGATGTTTGTTCGGAGTTCCTTTTGGGAAACTTATACTTCAACATTCCTGTACGTCCAACCAGAAATTTTAAACCAATTTACATTCAATTTGTTCGCCATAATTATGCCAATGATGAGCCCTTTAGAAGAATTTGCTGCGATTTTAACAATCTTTATAGTTTTATTGATTTTTCTCTAAATGTAAACACTATTAAACGCAACATAATATTGTTTTTAAATACTTAATTTAAATGTAATTTTTGGTAATGTTTTAAATTGTAAAAAACTATATGTATGTATACCAGTCTGTAAGGATTTTTTCCATAGACTCAGATAATAAAAAAAAAAAAAAAAAAAAAGGGAAAGCATATCCATATGAAAATTTCGCTACTGATTAGAAGGCTAATTAAAATACAGTTATTTAACTTTTGGATTGTGTACAGCAACAAAGATAATAAATCCTGTAAAATACTGAATAACAACAGTCATTCAACAAAAGATTCAAATTTATTCATTAAAAATTAAAATAATAAATAAGGAAATTATTAATAATTAAAATATTTCTTAATTAAAAAATCTTTGTGTCAAGTGTTTCTTAATTAAAAAATCTTTGTGTCAAGTGTTAAATTTAACGTTAACTCTGAAAGCTTAAGCTGTGACTAAATCAATACCATTCATATTGACATCATTTGTTTTGAAGTAAGCTTGAAACTAGCAGCACTAGTGCCACTGTGGTGGCAAATGTTCAATTACAAAAAGAAATGCAAGAATAACAAACATTCTTTTCTTTATATTTTTAATAGTTATAAGAAAACCAAATTTCTAATTATAATTTTTCATGAAAAAGTTACATGAGTTAAGTATAATTTATAATAAAGTCACGTTTTGGCAACACACTCTCTTAAGGGACAGTTTACAAAAAATTCTTGAACAAGTGAAAACAAAATAAAAGAAAACTCTGTTGTCGTTTATTAAACGTTTTGTTTTTTTTTTTTGTTTTTGTAAATTTCTATATGCATTCAAAATTTTTATAATAATTGTTTTCTTTTCTATTTGTCAATTATATTTATTTTTTCAAATCATAAGAACTTATGAGCAAACAGCGAAAATTTTTTAATTTATGTAACATATTTATTGTATGCACTTGGTTTTTTATGTATTTTCCTTTTAAAAAATTACTATTTTTTAATTTATGGTTATTCTTCACTTGACTATTAAAACACTTGACTTGATCAGCTAGAAAACCGACCACATAAAAAAAAAATAACGCTATTGAAATCCTAAGTTGATGGTATCATATTTTATAGTTAGAAACGTTTGTGTTAAAGGGGAAAAAAACTAATTAGAATTTTTCTTCAAGTTCTTGTTGGCCAAAGAGGCAATTGTTAAAGGTCTCTTATAAGAACTTTTCTTTCAATACCTAAGGCAAACAGGAAACAAAAAGATTTTAACTTGAATAACGTTTTAATTTTAAAGACTTGATGACGTTTTCTTAAAACGCTCTGCAAAAGGTAGAGGTAAACAAAAAAAAAAAAACTAAAAATATTAAAACTTTAAAAAATATTTAAATTTAACATGGAAGTTCCATATGAAACTTAGTATGTGGTTTTTATGCGAAGATTTTTATGTTAATAAAAGCAAATATATTTTTTGTTTGTTTTTAATTCAAAGTACAACTTTGCAGTCTTGACCAACCGGCTCAATAAGGCAAAGGAAGCTTACTAATGTGAGGCGGTATATCATGCGCTGAGTCTGCAACTGGAGGATAGTTTAAGGAAATAATGAGCTCAGGTGTTCTTAAAGTTGTTGCCTTCAAAGCGTGGAGGGACTTAAAACTATCCCACCAGAACATCGTCCAACACTTCGACATTAACTTGACCGTCACTATCGGAGTGAATAACTGCCATTGCTTAGAAGAAAGATTATATTACAAATTTAAAAGCAAACTGAAAAAGTATATAAATTTGTGTACACAAGTGAAGTGCATAGCAAACAATGTTGCCATTGATTTTTGCAAAAAATTAATTACAAACTTTAACAGAAATTTACACGGATTTATTTTCAACTCATTTTGTAAGATCAACGCAGTTCTAAAGGAAATTGTTAAAAATGTGTTTGTGGAAAGTTGTTTTTTTACTTGTTGAGTCCATCTATTTGTTGCTGGGTACGAACTAAAACCATAGAGAAGCATAATATCACAATATTTGAAAAAGCTTAAGGTGTAACATTTGCTGAGAAATTTGATAAGGTTACTCATTTTAAAACTTTACTAAAGGCTGTGCTGGTTACATAGTTCTGCCAAGTGTGAGTTGGACTCACATATGCAGGGATTCGTAACACATCTGAGACACACTTTAACTATTTTTTGTTGGAAATTCAAAGTGTCTGCCAATGACGGTTTAGAAAACAAGACAATATTCTTCAAAATCAAAACTTCTATTGGGACAGCTTTAATTTTTGGTGGCATGTGATAACGACAAAGAACATAATGTTCATGGATATAATGTCGCACCAGATAATGACATTATTTCCATAATTTTTATATCATAGAGGAGAAAAGCCTTGCGCCTAGCCAAGGGCTGGCAATGCAGGAAAATTTTGGTTAGTGAAATTTTTGTAGTTTCAAGTTCGGACATTATAACACATTCATAAGTGACACTGTGGCCATACTACTGACGATACAATGTCCATGAATAATATCACGTTTATCAAATGCGGCATAGAACTCACTAACACTAAAAAGGATATTCACCTTGTATAAAATATAGTTGACAGAACACAAAATCCTTTTCGTGCTTTATTAAAACTAAATAACATTTACGCCGACAACTCAATAGTCGTAAATTTTTGATATATTTCCTTGGCAACTTAAGTTCGCTTACTTAATTTTCTTCTTAATGAAATGTAAAATTCATAAGTTTTATTGAGGTACTAAAATCTTTTATCAACAAGAAAAATTAAAAATTCTGGAAATTATTCTTAAATTTTTTTTAATTCATTAGAACTGGAACTGAAGATGACTATTTTAAATAAGCAAATAATTACAGCCAAAATATTATTCTTCATTTTGAAAAGAAAAGTAGATATTGAATATTTAATTTAAAATTAAAATCTTTATTTATTTCCTGAGTTCTTGATTTACTTATTTATTTAGTTCTTCTTTTTTTTTCAATAGTGCAATTCGTAACATGTTCAATGACTTCATCATATTTTTAAAATGGATTTCATTTTTGTTTTGAATATAAAAGTTATAAAGTGTTGTCAAAAAGAGAAGTTTAAAGGAATGTAGTCATCAGAGGTTTATATTATTTTTTTTTTAATATTTAGTCTTAAACATTAAAAATAACTACAAAAAAAGTAAAAAAATAAATAAAATAATTTTTTCGCACTAAATTTTATTAAAAAGTGCCTTAAACGCTTTGAACACAGAATGTAGTCGAAATATATAAAACAAGGTTCATTCATTTCACTATTTTAAAACACTTTATGCAAATTTATTTTGTTTAAAAAATATTCAATTTAACACTTCAGAATTCAAATAAAGAAGTTTTACATACTTGAAAATATTAGCAGCACAATGACTGAGTGGCTGCTACTGGCATTTAATAGATTTTTGACGTTTACTTCTCCTCATACCAGAAAGATTCATACTCTATCCATATTCTTGAAGCTCTATTTTCAATTTTTAAACAAACAAAACAAAAAGAAAGACAAATATGAATGTTGTCTATGTAAACAAAAATTAAAATAAAAAAGTTATTATAATTAAGTTCATGATTATTTTATTACAAATACAAATTGAAAGTAATCAAAAAATTATGAGTAGAAATGTTACGAAAAATATGGACATAATAAAGTAATAAACGCTAGATGCAGCACTTTCAATACATATTATTGCTACATTAGTGTGTGTGTGTGTGTGTGTGCATGTTTGTGTGCAATTAAAAAAATGTAGAATAATTAAATTTTAAATAAAAAATAATGGAATTTAAATTTTTTAGAGCAAGACAAAAAAAGTGAAGAGATAATAAAATGAAATATTTTAGGGCAACTAATTGGCGCCATTAAATATTGAGAGCAAAATACTAAGAAAAAAATTAAAACTAGTTGACAATAACTTATTTCAATTTCTTCTATCGCAAGAATTTTTTGTTTAAATCAGTTACTTTTCTTCAAAGTTTTTAAAAAATCAACTAAAAATATTTAAAACAATCAGCCTTGTGGAATGGAATTAAAAGATAGAAAGCAACTAATACAACCATAGCCAGTTGATTGCTATTTAAAAAACAGAGGGAAGGGAAATGCCACGCGACTCGTGGTTTAATATAAAAAGGACTGTCTCTTTGACGTAGCATTTGCACAGGTGCTGGATCGGTCACAAATACAAATTTGACAAGACTTTTCTTTACGGAGAATTTGCAATATTTTAAATATTTGAAGTCAAAACTTAGAGCGGAATTTAACTCTTAAAACTACTAACATTCTAATACATCATGGAACAAAAAAAATTATGAGCTTGTTTCTTATATAGATCATCATCCACTGCAATACTAAAGAAGATAAATGACGCCAGGTCCAATATATCATCTCAATGTGTTTGCTTAGTAGATGTTGCAAATGCGCGCCATCGAAAAGGCGAAATATTACCACTGATTCAGTACAGAGCGGTTATATCCAGACAAAATATCTTCCGGGTGGTGAAGGTAATAGAAGTCGTAAAATCAGATTGTAAAATATAGTCGCGAAGGTTACATTGTCAAAGGCTTGAACAAATTGGCGGCTCTGCTAAAATTTAACTCAAAATCGGTATTTTTTCATAATGTCCTAACTCATGGAAAGAACATACAATGAAAAAAAAAAAAAATATTGGATTATTTTTTTAAATATCAGTGATGCGGGCATTAGAAAAAGCGAAATAGGTAAATTTGATCCTGCAATCCTTATTATATTTATTAAGACAATTTGTTTGATGAAACTTTTTAATTTTTAATCTATTAAAATTATTATTATAAAGAATGGATTTAATTTTTCAGCTTAAGTTCACTTTTTATTTCTTTTTTAGTTTCAAAAATTTAAACAAAATTTTTGTTGATGGATATTTCGATCCGGAAAAGACTACATTGCGTACTGCTGTTTTCTAATTTTTCCTGTTTTCTTTAGAAAAGTTCCACAAGAATTTGTAAATAGTTTTTCTTTCTAAGAAATTTTAAATTTTAAATAAAATAATAAACTTAAGTTATGAAAAATTTATGAAAAATATCGTAAAAATCTAAGTGGGCAGTAGCAAAATGGCAATCGATACCCACATTAATCAGTTTCGGTAAATTTAAATAGTTTAATAGGGAACTCAGTACGCAAGAATTTAATTAACGTAAATACAACGCTCATTTTAATTAACTTTATTCAACAATTTTTTTATGTGGACAAATATTTTTTTAACAATATAACGGTTTATTCTTCTCTTTAATTTTTTGTAGTTTCTTATTTATAAAAAATATAAGAAATAAAATAAAAAAAAAAATATTTGTGAGTTTTTAGAGAAAAGGGATGGATAACACAACATCTTTTAATTTTTTTTTTTACAAAAGGATTAAAAATAAAACTAAAAAATTATGACTGAAATAATTTTAGTTAGAATTGAACTTAAATTCTATGAAAACCTTACTGCCTCCAAACAAGACTCTAATTTTAGTATAATTATACCTGTAGCGATATTCCTTAATACACCTAAAAGCTTCGCATAATTGTGACTTTTTTAAGTCACAAAAAAAAGAAATATCTACAAGCATGTTACACATTCTTATTAGAATGGACTCAGTTCTGTAACCATTCAGATAGATTTTTTTCGCAAGCTGTATGAAAGTTTTAAGCTTCTTTCACAGCGAACTGCATTTAGATATAAAAGCAAATGTTGATAGAGAAATGTAAAATTTTTACTACTGCAGGTATTTGTGTGGGTTGTAGTTATAGTTAACTGAAAAAAGATGAAAAAAAATTTTATAAATTAATAATTAACTTTCTTACTTTTTATAGAAAAATTTACATTACAGAAATTTAACATATTAGTAAAAAAAACATTACGATAACTTAATCACTAAAATAGTTTGTTTTTAATTTACACCTTAAATCAAAATTACCTTTCGAAATAAACACATTTCAATCTAGATTCAATAGTTTTTTCACACTTAACATTTTTTTTAAACACATGTTAAACATTTGGCCTTTATCATTCATTAATTTAATAACAACAACAAATTTGTTTAATATTGAATGAGTAGATTTTACCAAAAATAGTAAAAAACCTTCTGTCATTATTAACAGATATTCTTGTTGCACATCAAATAAACCAAATACACAATTATATTTTTTATTCATCTTGCAGTTCTAAATAAACTATGCGACCTCTCAAACAATTCAGACTATGAAATAAAATTTTACAATCCTACAGTCAACAAATCAATGCATTATAGAGGGAAAACCGCTATCCACCCAAAAAAGATAAAAAAAGAAGAATTTAACACATGTAACAGAATAAGTAAATAAGAGAAGGTTTTCTCATATGAAATTTTAAAGCTGATAAGAAAAAAATTAAATGAAAAATATTACGTTTGTTACAAAGTTCCATTCCTAAGCAGGAAAAGAAAAGAGTAATGGAATCTTTTAAAAAATCGAACCTTTCTTCTCACAAAACTTGAACTTGAGAAATGTTGGATTTTTATGAATTCTACGATCACATATAAATGGACTCTAGATTGTTGGAGAAAAATCTCTAATAACAATAATGGCCTTTTGTTTGCTTTTAATATCCTACAACATAAAAAGTTGAAAATTATATATCCATTTCCTACCCTATGAAGTCTCTATATTCTGAGTCCTTATCCATGGCGAAGTCGATTGGGCAATGTCCGTCTGTGCGTCCGTGTTAGTGAGGAAATATAATTTGCCAAGGCAGTAGATAAGCTAAAAAAATTAAATATGCCAATCCATTAGACATAGTTTCGAAAATTTTGCGATCGAAAATCAGCAAGATCGGTCCATGCCCTTCGGGGCAGCGGGCAAAACACAGCTCCTGCCTCTAATTTTTCCACACCATTTGGAACAATAAAGTCATTAAAATCAGAAAAACAAATATAAGGTGCGATAGAAAATTAAAAAACAAGAAAAAATAACAAGTGAAAAAATTGGCACTCACCCATATTATCCGAGTTGTGGGCCTCTGAACTTTTTATAGAAAAGTTCGATTGTGCACCATATTTTTTAAGATATCAATATTGGTATCATTTAAAAGCTTTTAAAGAGATCTTTCAGAAGATACAAAAGTGTTTTAAAAATGTTTAACCTATTAAGAGCCGATGAGATTTTTATGTAAATTATTTTTTTTTTTTAATTTTTAATTTTCTGTTACCTCAATATTTATTTTTTTGATTGGAGTTAATTTATTAAACGAAATTAACGTACATAGTGAAAAGTATATAAGAATTGGCTTAGTCGAATATTGCGCTCTTACTTGTTTTAAGAAATTTTAATATTTCGTGATATGTGGGATTCTGGTTGTCATCTTTTTGTTATCACTTGTTGAAAACTTCTAAGGTTGACCAGATGATATCTTAATTTCGATGTTTTTTTTAATCTCTAAAATTTCTCTTAAAAACTATTTTTATTTAGGAACATGAATGTTTAACTGAAAGTTTTGCCTTGTTTCCTTAACCTAATATACGTGAGATATTTCCCACATAAATGCAGTATAAAGAACATTGCTAAAGCCCCTTTTACATTATTATACTGATTTTTATTGGTTTTTGTAAAAAGAACATCAAATGGGAATTGTTGTGATTGTCCATAAATCTATTATAACATTACATTTTGTTTTCACACTATCACGCTTCAAATCAAATGAAAATTACCCAGCTGGTACGAAATTTAAGCAACGGCGACTGAAGAATATTATGTATGGTACGGAAGTGCCACCTCATGACAATTTTTTGCCGTTTAGCTATTTAGTAAATAAAAACACTTTATTGTATTTACTTCATTGTAAATAAAATCCATTTGAAAACGGCTAGTATAGGGGCAATTTTAAGCTGTTGCAACACAAAGAAGATATAGCGTAGACGATGACGCGCAATTGTCCGAGATGCAGTCGCTATCTTTCTTTGCTCAACAGCTGCTTTTGTTATTTCTTTATTTGCTTTTGAAAAAAACAACTCAGATAAAATGAAAATTGTTAGCGTTTAGAAAAATTTCTAAAAATGGTTCGGTATTATGGGATGTAAAATTTCTTTTCGTATTGTTTCACTCTTTGATAACATATTGCTTTCACACCATCACACTTTCTGATAAGATTTAAGTTTTTGACAACTCGTAATACTCTGTATTATAGTTTGAAAGGGGCTTAACTCTAGCTCACACACAACAAGTTATAGAAACGAGGTTCTATATCCGATACCTTTAGTTACTTTCAAAGATATAAACCAGGTTAAAAGACTGCATCCTGCACTTTAACGATTTCTAATGAATGTTAAACAAAAAGTTAACATTTTCTTTTAAATATGTGTTAAAGGTTTATGTTTTTTATTAATCAACTTTTTAAAAATTTTTTCTTTTAACAAAAAAATTGAAATAATTTTATGTCTTAATAAATACATAAATAAGACTATACGTGCACTTAAACCAATTAAAAATTATTAATTTGATTATTAAATTTCTCTATTATCTAAATTCGCAAAAATTTAATAAAAACATTTTTAAGAATTTTTTCTCTGACCGTATTTGAAGGTATATATTTAAGCAAGCATGCATTAGTGTGTATTAAACGTAATGCATTGCAATTAGCTTTTATTTTACTTTTGTGCTGTGGAATATGATTAAGCCTCGAGGGTTATTATCCCACCTTGACTAATAACTTTTATATCCCACTTATTCTAACCCAGTTTATTAAAACAAATAATCCATAAATATTCGCAATATATATTTTTTTTTTCATTTGAAAACTTTTTAATATCATTTTGTGAATAAGAATACCATTTCTTTTTTCTTACAACTCATTTACTAAAGTGTTTTTTTTTTGAATGAAAATATTTTTAAGCTTTTAAATATTACAAAATATTCTTTTAAATCTTCTTATTTTAAATAAAATAGCCAAAATCTATGGCTTTTATTTTATATTAGAATACCTTCCCCCTTAATAAATTGGTTTCATTTAAATTTTCGAATATTTTCGTAGACCTCACAACGTAGAAATAAAAACGTACACTTGTATTTACTTGTCTATAAACGAAAAACATACGTGCATTAACACATATTAAACATGACATATAGCACTTCAATATTTAGTTTATTTATGTCTATAGCTGGAAAAACTTCAAACATTTATACAATTATATACACACACTTACACACGTATCAATAGATGTACCTTTTTGAAAACATAGATATTACGACGTGTCTTTTTGATGTATTCGTAACAGTAAAAGTGTTGTTGCAGTTTTAAGGAAAAACCTTCACATGCCAATAATATAAATATTTAAATAATTTATAAGTATGTGAGTTGTAAATACGAGTAAAATAGAAACTTAAATATATTCAATACGTTATACTCTCACTATAAAACTGTATTAAAGGAATATGTGGATTGGAAATCTCTTGCACATAAATCCATTCACACAATTATAGCTGCAAGCGAGAGAGGTCTCAAAAGTATGTAATTGCGTAAAATGAATAAAAAAATGAAACATAAAAAAATTAATAAAAAATTGAAGGTAAATAATTAAAAAAAAAATTATTAAATAAAAATTATTGATACTTTCTGCGATATGCTAGATACCAGATCGCGTCTTTCATTTATTATTTTAGACCTTCAACTTTGGTACTAAATATTATGAACACAGACAAGGATGGTTGCATTAAAAATGAGTTCACTATAGACAGGGCCCATAAAATCCACACAAATACACTGCTAGATGCGATGATGGCTTTACAGGACCTTATGTGTTAAAATAGGACTGAGCTCGTGGTTTAAACATGATCAGCATTGAGGAGGGCGAGATGAATATTGAACGGGATGATGAATTACTTAAATAGAAATTTTGCGTTTAATTTTAAGAAATGAACCTCTTCTCCAACTTCATTGGACGTTGTTAACACAACAATGAGGCCGGAGCTCGCGTATTTAAGTAAACCCGCATTGACCTGGATAAGACGTGGTTGCAGCAATATGACGTTATGAGTCATACGGCGAGCGCAGCGAAATTAGTTAAATCAAAGTTTAACGATGACTTGATTTCAAGAAATTAACCCATTTAATATATCTTCAAAGTCATGTGATTTGACACCTCTGGGTTATTTCCTGTGGGACCATGTTGTCACTTGTTTTTTTTTTTTTTGCCAGCAACAATAGAAACCCCGGAGCTCTATATTGTTGATGCTATTTATGACAAACGGCAATTAATGCTCAAAATAGTAGCCCCAAAATTGACGTTCAAGTTGAAATTGAATAAAATTATTCGAATATTTTTATTCGATTACTTAAGTAAAAATTCAAAAATTGTTTTTTTTAAGAAAAGTATTTTTATTTGTTCGGAAAATATATTTTTCAATCACTAGAACTTTCCTCAATTTTCAAACTAAATCTATCGCGTTTAAGTACCAACTAATAAACAACCTTTAAAACCACCCTCGTACAATAAGTTAAACCTTAAACTAGATTATAAACTAAAAGATATTGATTAAATGTTCCAATGTGAATGCGAATGGTTTCCATAATACCAACAATTTTATACCACAGACATTATTTCACCAAAACACTGCAATCAGTACGTACGCAGAGCAGAGTTTGTTATAAACATGACAGTAGAAACAAGAAACATACATACATACATATGTATGTATATGAAAGCATTGAGAACTGTATAAAATTTAAGGAATATTTTATTAACCTTAGGATTTTTTATGACTATTTTTGTTATTGTTGTTTTATGGTCCAAAAAAGCGGTCTGTTTCTTTTTCAATTGCAATTGAAATAAATTTTATAGGCCTGTCACAGAGCGAAAAAGTCATAAAACAATTTGTTGACGTTAAAAAAAATTAAATAAATTTAAAGCTGCTAAGAAATCAATATTTACTCAAAACAGAATACTTTCAGAATTTAAAGCACCAAAATAAACTTAAATTTTCTTAACAATTACTTAACACAGAAATTCTTATGTGAAATAATGGGTTGTGGCTCATCTGGGTGGGATACGTGTTAGCAAATGTAACTTTACTTGAAAAATCAAAAAATCAAACTTTCAAGATTCTAAAAAAATTTATTTATTTTTCTTTAAAATTTATAGTTCATGAGAGTGTTTTAAACAATAGCTTTTTTAAATAATCAAAAAAAAATTTTTTTTTTGAGATAGACAAAACTGTTGCAAATTATAAAATTTTGTAAATTTCTTGTAATTTTTCCTACAGAACGCAAATAGATCCTTTAAAAAATCTTTTTTTAATTAATTTTAAAGCTAAAGGGTGTGCTTCAGTAGACATAAATTTATCTTTTGAGCCGTACTACACAGACTTTTGGACCTTAACTGCGTTTATATTACAAGAGCGGATTAGTTTCATTAACAGCAAGTTTTACTCTATCAGAGATCATTTTGTGCTCTAATCTAATTTATGAATAATAATACAAAATAAATAACTTGTACCTCATTTCTGTACGTGATCACAATTTAATTTTTTTTTTATCTTTTTCAAGTTCATATCTAATTCTAGCTCACCCTATTTTAACTGACTTTCGTATTGTCTTGTAGGAACCGAGACACAAAATTCAAAAGTAAGAACTGATCTTGGAATGGACATAAAAACAAAGGTTATAAAACACTGGTTTTATATTACCAGAGGGCAGATATCCCTGTGGTCAGGCAAATTAAGCCCCTGGTTCATCTTCACCTAAATTAGTGTTAATGACGCCCTCATAAAGCTTTGCCTTTGTCGACAAATTTGTCTCTAATACAGATGCTTAATGTGATTCTACATCAAATTTTTCATTTTATTTACCTATTTTATTTTATACAGCTTGCTCAGCTTTTTAAAGCAAATATTTCTTTTAACAAAATGTATTTTAAGATCTCAATTTCATCTTGATCCTGAATTTTCTTATGTATACCCCAATCACCTTTTGATATCATGAGTACAAGAAACGATGTAGAATGATGACTTTTCAATATTTCAAGGCACGTCCTTAAGGTAGTACGATATAGGGTACAAGTAAACATTTGTTGCAAAAACAGAAGCAAGTTTCTGCTAAATAATTTAATGAATTTCCTTTCATAAGCTATTTGTATTTTCCTACCAAAGGATTATTTAAATTAAAAATGAAGTCCTTATACTTTCATCTTTACTAGGCTTTTTTAAAAAATATAAGTTTTTTAACGATTCTTAGAAAAACATGGAAAAGATAACTTGTTACTTTGACACGTGCTTGGATTTCAAATAGTTTTAAACCCACAGAAAATAATGACACCCAAGTAATTCTATGTTTCTCCAAATTTAATTGTGATCATGTTTAACAAATAATAATTTATTATTCAATAAATATTTCATTTACTATGCAGGTATCTATCCATCTTTATTTGAATATAAAATTAACCCCTTTTCGATTGCACGTAAGTAAGTACCTAAAGACTATTTTATTTAATTCAAATGATTTCATTATCTATTTTTGTCTTTTTTTGTATATTTAATTTATTGATATGAATGAGTTATTAATAATAAATTAAATTTATTTGGTAAAATAATATTAATTTATTTACATTTTGTGTAATTTTGTGTGACAATCTTAATGAATATTGATTGGAAATTGGGGGGAAAAAATTATCATATTCTTTAAATATAGAAAAATGAAAATTAGAATTATATTTGCTTATTTTAAGCCTTAGTCAATCTATGCACTGAGTCCCAGACGTATTAAGACAGGTGCCAATTAACTTTTTATGTTTTTTTATTTTTTTGTTTCTTATTTATTGATTTTTATCTTTAATTTATTAGCTTGTGGTTGAGGGCTGCATAAAATGTTATCACTTTATTATAAGACAGGAAATGCATTTTTTATATTTTAAATAAAATAATAAGAAAATATTGTCATATTTTTATTGTTTAATCCCTGCAGAATTAAATAAAATTATCAACAAAGTTGAAATATTACAAAATTGATAAGAAGGAGAGGAAGCAGGGTAGTTATATGGCAACGAGCCTTAGATTTTATAATGAATAAATAAGAAAATGTATCGAAAAACTTCATTGTGTTCGTTACGTGCACCTCTGACTAGTGGGAAGTTTTAATTTGTACCTGCCACCACTTTTAAAAATTGAGGTTAGTCCCACTGTCTTTCTTTGCTTATATTACTTCACTTTAAAGCAATGCCGAGGATGAGTACTGCTTTTTTATATTGATAGTAACACCCTGTAAAGAAGTGAAGAAAGAAGCGCCTGATGACTGCTCTTTATAATTGTATTTACGGAACCCAACACAACAGCGAGAGGCCAATGGTTTAAAATGGAAGTGCTTCTGCACGAATGCTAAAATACAACTTCCGTCTCTTTGCTAACTTACCCACAAAAAATGTATGTCTCTCTTTCTAGTACTAAAACACGCGACCAAGAGACACGATTAAAATTCGAGAAGTACTTTTTGACATGATCACATCTGTTATTTAGAGGCCTAAAAACTAAATATAAATTTACACTCACAAGACGGTGGTAGCGATGGTAAATTCCTTAACTTTTGCCGGGTGCTTGAATGTAAAACTAGATATAAAAAAAGTGTACAGAATAATCAATGAATTCAACAATGACACCACCTTATAGTTGATTCGTCCTGTTCCATTAATAATAATAGGGGTATGCAGGCAAAATATGTCTTGAATTTAACGCTAGAAAAAAACAGAACTGTTTTATCCAAATCATACTACTGGCGTCAAAAAAATGATTGCGACAGTGATAGTAAGTTTCTGATTAGTTTTTTTTGACGGGCTGCTTCTACTTTGTCGCCTGTTAAGAGTAAAAAAAACTGATTCCTTATATTGAACTCTATAAGCCTAAGATATTAACGAGGTTTCAACCCGTCCTCAGCACAGAAGTTATTTTCCTTATACAAATATCCACGAAGCTATCAGCACAATCATAAGCATTCAGTGTACTTATTGTTAGAAATACAGTCAATTTATATCATATTGTAAAAAAAAAAAACTTGGCAACCCTTTTCATATCTGTCCCTATAGAAGCTATAATCGTTACATTTTGATAATTTGTTAATTACACCACTAACAAGGTGTGGTGTGTGTTAATAGACTAAAATGGACCACTTAGAACCCACGCTGATTGCATTGATAGAGACAACTTGTTTCTGTAAAATATTAGATGAAGAGTAAAAAGCTCAACTCCGATCAGCAACGTAAAACAGAGAAAATTCTTATTCTTGAAGCTACTGAAATTGGATAACTATAAATTAAACATCTCTGTGTTGCTAAGAAAGCAAATGCTGTGTAACTGCAATTTATGAGTTTGAGATGGCACATGGATGGTAAATGAAACCTCGGTCAAAACCATGACGTCCGGAATATTAAAATAGTTGGTGGCAGTCATACATTTTTTGGGTAAAAGCTGGTTAGTAAAAATTTAATTTAATTTTTTTTAAATCGCCTTAGCCTCAGAGTAAATTTATGACCTGGATGACTGCGCGTAGTAAAGGTGCATGTTTACTAAACGAGATGAGTAGTTCAAATCTCGCCTAACTAACACATTGTTTAAGCGATAAAGACTTACAAAGTAAGAAATCTTTAAAATTACAATCAAAAGCAAAAAACTACTTAACGTTTATATTTATTTTCTAAAGAAAATTTGCAAAGTAGCTTTGCTCTTAAAGGCTAAATTAACCAATGCTATCTATTTTATTATAAAGTTTAAAATATTTATTACATTTAAACATAAAAAAATTATTATTAAAATCAATCAAAACGCATTTTATTTTTTTTTATAACTTTACGCTAACAAAATGATAGCGTAACATATTAGGGAAAATAGGAAAAATCTACAATTCGACGTAGCAACAGCACTCATATTAATTGACTGAATAAATTGACAAAACAGAAATTACTAATTAAAACATCAACATATAAGCCAACACTACAAGCGAAAAGAAAAACCTATAAACAAATGCCCAATGTGCAAGCATAGTTAAACATGGAAACAACAATAAAAAAAGAACATTTCAATCTCATGCACATGATGCCTGTTTGTAGTCATCATCATATAGAAAAAATTTAGATGTTGGTCATGATTGTGGTTTTGGAAAGCAAATGATAAAATAAATAGAGAAATGTATTATTTTAATGCCAGTACTACATGTGTATAAAACAGATAAATGTAAAGTAATACAGCATTTAAATAAACAGAATTTTATTATAGTTCATAAAGCTGTAGCGCTAAGACTAGGTCATTAGGCAGAGTCTTAAAAGTATGAATTTTTTACAAGAAATAGTAAAATTAAATAAAATAAAAATTTTGCAATTTGACAATAATTTTATAGAAAATCTTTGACTAACTTTTGTTTAACATAAAAATAATTTAAATTATTTTAAAGACATCTATGTATAAACATTCGCTACTAAGATTTTTATCAAGGGAGCATCTACGGCGTTTGATTTCTCAACCTTGTTGATCAAGTAATACAGGTAATGAAGCCGTAAGGCTGTCATTGCGATGGATCCAAGCTAATTTGTGATATAGACTTACACCAGTTACTGGCTTTTTAGGCCGAAAATTAAATGACTGTCATAAAACTGTTTGAGCTTGACCGTTCTAATGCGCCTCCCAAGTGACGAATAGCAATTCTAATTGATTTATTACCCAAGTAATTTTTGGAACAAGTTCAGTCACTACGATGCTCATCTAAAGACACATTAAAAACTGTCTTGGAAATCTTAGTCTCTTTAAATAAAAGCCTTTCATACATGTTCCATTGTAAATCAAACCCCTACAAGGCAGTATTCCAGGTTCTCGTGGCTTAAAAGCCTCATAACTATGGAAAAAAATGAAAACGTCAAGAAGTTAATAATTTCAAGATAATCTTATGTTTCGAAGAAGGACTTATCATTAACAGGTATTTTTTAGTTTAAAATATTTAAATAGCAAAACGGTGATGTTGAGATTGATGCTGATTTAGATATTTTTTAGTGTCCCACAAAAAACTACATAAATTCGTTTAATTAAAGGGTTTTTCTCTCTGAATAATTTATGGAAGCCGGTTTTCGTAATCAAAGCGCCAAAACCGATCGATTTCTATGTCAGACACTCACTAGGGAACATTAAAAAATATGAACATATTAAACTCAATGTTTCCTTGTGTGTAGCAATGTTTCTTTTTTTAAATACAAGTCTTGTTTCAAGTGGAGCAACTATTTCTGGTATTGGGAAAATTAATCAAGAGTAGAAAATAATTCATTCTAGTACATTGTGTCATTTCTTAATTTTTCCAATTAAAATGGGATCTATATTTTGACATGATTCTAAGAAGTCATTTCAAATTAATAATTATTTCTTTAAGAAAAACAACTTAAAATATTTTATTTATTAAAGTACAGAAATTATTCTTTTAAATTAACTTTAATATCTAATAAATTTTCGCTAAAGAAATCTTTTTATTCGATTTAAAACAGTTTAAATATTTTCCCAAGTTTTAGTTTTCAACAAAAACTTTAAAAACTTACACGCACACATGTACACATCCGAATGTTTTCCCGTTTTTATAATATTTTTCTTTAATATTAGAAATAATTATTCATTCATGATAAAAATGTGTTTATTACTTAGCAGTGGTCATTGCTGCACATTTAACAAACACGGTATACGTTCATGTTTAATACGGAAATTTCTTTACCAAAAAAAAAAGAAAAAGCTTTAGTTTATATTATGAGTAAAAATAAAAATAAACCATGGAAAATCTTTGACCATGGAAATCTGTTCAACCGCACACATATGTAGCGTAACAACAATGGACGTTAGAGGCAGCAACAGCAGAGCAGGCGCTGTTGATAACCGAGTATGAGTTGAATGATGTGAAAATTGCTTTATACTTTGCATGTCTACCACAATTTATGTTGATTTTTATTATTAACATGTAGTTTTAAATTTTCTTTAGACTTCAAATTTCTATTGTTTATTATTAAAAACAAAATAATGAAATGTAAATGAAAGTTATTTAAAAATTACAACAACTACAAATGTAAAATGGAATTTGCTAAAGTGGTTTTATTTTCAACTACTAGAATGTAGTCAAATGGCATTATTTAAGCTTGATGTTAAATAAGTTGAGGTATTTGAAGTTATTTAGTAGAGAACTTTTGGTTTGATCTTTCAAAGCATTAATATCTTCTGAACAAAATTTTGCAAGTCATATATTTTAGTCAATCAAATCTATTAATAATTAATTTAATTTATTAATTTTTATTTTAACAAACTAACATTTTCATTCGTAAGATATATATGTATTTTTAATAAAATCTCTTAATTTGACTGATAAAAAATATTTAAGAAAATTCCATTAAATAAACAAAATTTTATTTATTAAATGTTTGTTTTCTATAGTTTCCTACAGTTAGGATTTCAAGGTCAAGTTTAAATAAAAAGACTATTTATTTTTCTGACGTTTCGTTGGCAGCTTTTTCCAACATTATCAAGGAAAGTTTTTATTAAATCTGGCAGCATTGTAAATACAGAAGAAAAAAGAAAATTTTAATTAAGATATTAAGAAAAACAATACATAAAATTAATTCAACTTATATTCTTAAAGGAAGTTAAAGTTAATAAATTATCTGTTGTTTGTAGACTTGTGTAGTTCATAAACGAACTAGTTAATTTAAACGATTCCATCGATTGAACTAAGGAAACTAGTTCACACTTTTAAGTACACCTAGTTCATTTTTGAACTATACTTTGTATTTGAACAGACAAGATAAACTAGAATCCATGTCTTTTTTTTCTTGTTGACTATTTTCGACATGAAATTAGTGCTGCCACGCATTTAATTTAACATTCGTTATTGCAATGCTACAGTATTGTTACCATCATATTTAAAAAATAACATTTGAATTAAAAAAAACTTTGAACTAAAGAAAGCGTTTGAACTAGAAGGTGAAAGTTGAACTAAGAGAGATTTTGAACTAAAGAGAGCCTTTGAAATAAATTTTGATCTTGTTCATTTTCAAACTTTGAACTAAAAAGAGCGATCACTAAATTGAACTATATAGTACAAGTCTAGTTGCTTGGACTAACTTTTCTTTTATTTATTATTATTCTTTTACAAAACACCTAATGAAATTTTACAGAACTGAGCTAATTTGTTTAATATAAATTTAGTAGTGTTTACCAAACTGTGTAAGGGCACGTAGATTCAACAAACAAATCCTGTAAAGTTGTGAGAAGCCGTCAATCGTTCCGGGCTAATCGAAGTAGACTAGCGACTCATATACATATCTTTACAGAAAAAAGTCTAGCGGCATTGAATCGGACGATTTTGGAGGCCAATTTGTAGGTCCTAAATGTGAAGATTTGCGGTTACCGCAGTTTCCTTTAATAAATTATTTGAGGCACGAGCTGAGTGACATGTTGCATCATTTAATTGAAACCACAGCTCCTCCATATCATGGTCGTTAAAGTCAATAATCATAAC
Source organism: Cistogaster globosa (assembly GCA_937654795.1). Taxonomy (NCBI): domain Eukaryota; kingdom Metazoa; phylum Arthropoda; class Insecta; order Diptera; family Tachinidae; genus Cistogaster; species Cistogaster globosa. The sequence goes on from OW569407.1 coordinate 6,830,856, forward strand.
TTTAAAAATGTTTAGGGTTCTGTAAACAAAATATAAAACGTTACCATGCTCTCCTCTTGTACTTGCATTTCTTCTGTTCATTTGTCACAGCCTCTATCTCTAAAACCGTTAAACAGTTATTACTGCTATAAAAACAAATAATAAAAATTAAAGAAGGTTCCCAAAATAATATGACAGACCAGTCAAATATCCACAGTGCCATTAAAATAATGCTGTAGCAGCCAGTAAAAAAAAAATAACAAGGGTGCTCCTATAGTCAGGTGATTTACAAAATATTATTTTCATATTATATTCTGTATGTAAAATGATATTTGCTAAAAAAAATTCATTGTAAACAATAAATTTAGAAAGGCCATTAATTCGATAAATATGTTTTAAAACGTAGTATGCAGAAGCTTGAAATTTCTTCAGAGGCTAAACTGCAGTGTCTGCAATAAAAATAAGTAAAAACTAATTTAAAAAAAGATGAAGGGTATTCCGATAGTAATGTAAGGCCTTATTTTTAATAACCGCAATAGACAAAGACTATAAATTTACGCCGGGTTTTTATTGCTAAAATGCTTACTTACGTAAAATAACGATTTTTTAATCTTAGTAGAATGTTTTTTGCAATATTGTTAATAGGTTTCAATTTTAGAAAGTTTTTTTTCATTTACGATTTTGGGCTTGTATGCTAACCGACATATATTTCAATTTCGACTATCCCACTTTCTAGTTTAGAGATGCCCAATTTATTATTTTATTAAAAAATTTTCAGCAAATATAACGTGGCACAAATTAATCAGCGTTTAAATTATTCTTTAAGTCCTTCAAAAAGACTTATTTTCGTCATTCTAAACGAATATTCCATTTATAAATTAGAACCATGAAGCAATTTTAATACATTTATGCCATTTGTTTATTTTAGCCACCGTTTTAATGGCGTTTGTTTAAAGTTTAAAACAAATTATAAAAATAATATTTTTAAGGTCAAACTTCTCGTGACCGAATTTAAAACACTAAACTTCTTCATTAACATCTTTAGGTGTTCTTCGTTTATTTATTTATTTTTTTTTTTATTTATTTTATTTTTTTTTTTTTGGAAAGAAAATAAAATATCTAGTGCCTAGAAACTAAAGTTAATTGGACATTAACCAACATATTTTAATGTAACCATAAAAATGTTAAAAAAAAATAAAAATAAATTTCTGCAATAAAATGGAAATAAGAGGCATAAAAAGCTGCACTTTCGCCCTTTATTGTCGTGCGCGAGTTCTTAAATTAAAATCAAAATATTGAGTTCACATATATTTTATTTTTAGTAAATTTATTACTTCGCTTTCACCAGAACTAAACGAACTACTTGAATAAACTAAATGTTTTATAATATTGAAGCCAGTTAAAAGTGAGTTTAATGTTTTGAAAAGTGCAATAGAAAACTAAATGGGTAAAAAGCGTTAACCGTACGATTCATAACCAGCAAAACTCCTTTAATTTCATAACCAGGTACCCGGGTACCCGAAGTAGGTTGTTTTGCGTTTATTGAAAATAATATTTTCCTGTAAATATTTTTGTTGTTGATTATACTTTGCGTTCTCAACTGTAAAAATTTGATATTTGGAAAAAAAACTGCTTTCTGTTCGTATATAAGTACCTAAAGCGACACAAGTAGGCAGAAACTGGTTTTATGCAGACTGCATGACGGCACACAATGGCAGCGAACACCACGTAGTTGCCTACAAGTGAGAAGCCACAATATATTCAGAGACCGCTGTGGTCCAGCGCGGATTACTGAAAATATGACGCCTTTGCAGTGTTTCAAATCATACCTCACAGTGGAAATGGTGGATATAATAGTGCGCCACACAAATAGAAAAGCGCATGCCACATATAATGCGTACAATGAAGAGAATCCCAATAGACGTCAGTTGAAGTGGAAAGACACGACAATCAACGAAATTTATGCGTTCATTGGAATGGTTTTGATGGCTGGCACAAATCATTCTAATGACGAAAACGCAAGAGATTTGTGGACGTCACAGGCTCACCCAATATTCCGCGCCACCATGGGAATAAACAGGTTTTTCGATTTGCTGCGTTTTATGCGGTTTGACGACCCCAGAACACGGGTAGAGCGGCAGCGTCAAAACAAAGCGGCGCCAATTCGCGATATTTGGATAATGCTCAATGCAAATCTTGCCAGATATTATGTGCCATCAGAATATTTGACCATTGATGAACAATTATATCCATTCCGTGGTAGAACCAAATTCACCCAATATATACCCTCGAAGCTAGCAAAATATGGCATAAAAGTATGGTGGATTTGCGATGCCAAAAACTCATATCCACTTCATGGCCAAATATATACTGGCCAACAAGAAACTGGTCGTGAAGTTGGTGTTGGCGAAAGAGTGGTGAGAGATTTAGTTGGGCCATACTACGGTAGCGGACGAAATATAACAATGGATAATTTTTTTACGACGCTGCCGTTGGCTAGGCAACTAAAAGTAGAAAAGCTCAGCATTGTGGGTACACTCCGCCGCAACAAAGCTTACATCCCTGCGGAGATGAAAGAAGACAAAAAAAGACGTTGGTTCAAGTTTATTTGGCTTCTACGACAACGTAACACTGCTCTCATATAAGCAGCGGAAGTCCAACTCGGTCATCCTTCTTTCTAGTATGCATGATGATGCACAAATTGACGAGAATGGGAAACCAGAAATTATAAATTTTTATAACCAAACAAAAGGTGGGGTGGACGTAATGGACCAAACGCTCCAAGAATACACGACCCAGCGACAAACAAGAAGATGGCCGATGGCATTTTTCTATAACATCATTGATGTGAGCGCGTTTGCATCACACATCATATATTATGGAAATAATCCAACTGCACGATACACCACGACGCGCAGGAAGAATTTCCTGCGTCAACTGGCAGAAAACCTGTGCATTCCTGTTATAGGAAATAGAATTTCAAATGTGCAAAGCGTGCGCCAATTTTCAACAAAAAATGCAATTGAAAGCATCAACGGAAGGCCGTTGGAGAGTGTGCTTTGTGCTGCAGGTCCGTCAACATCTCCGTCAGCACGACAAAGGGGCAGAAAAGTACATACGGGCGTGCGCTACATGTGCAAACTTCTTCCAAATAAGCGCAGAAGAAAAACTAGAAAAAATTGCAGCATATGTAGCACGCCGATATGCGATGAGCACGCCATAACAATTACTAAATGCTACAATTGCCACAATAACAACGATAGTGATTCGGATGAATTATAATATAATATATATAAAATATGATAAAATAAATAGAAAAGACATTTACTTCCAATAAAAACAACACAAAAAAACGTTTTTTCATTTACATGTCAGGCATTTACATACGAATTGCATTAGGGTACCCGGGGACCCGGTTGTGTGTTTATATGGGTAAAACATTTAATATCATTTTTTAAAGAAAATATTGAAAATATTTTGAATTTTTTCGTATTTAAATCTTAGTTTAGCCAAAATCTCTCATGATTCGGAGTTTTATGTCCATATCTCAAAAATTATAGGCACAGCAGCACTTTAAAGTCAAAAAAGGTACACGGGTACCCGGTTATGAATCGTAGGGTTAAGTGCTTCTCAAAGTATCGATCACTTAAATTATTATTCGCAACTGCTGATTTTAGGTGTATATATTGTTTAAACTTTGCTCATTAGGATAATTTTACTATTATTATTTTATTTTTTTATTTAGTAAAATTGTCGTTAATTTATTTGCCCGTTAGTTTTTATAACGACTGAATTGAAATAAAAGCCAAAAATTTACCACCTTAATTTTCTTAACATTAAAATTAACCAAAAATACACAAAACTAACTCGCCATTAAGTCATTTGTTATCAATGAATATAAAAAATCGCCGATGATTTGAATTCTTGCTATTTTTTCATTTTCTGTTTTTCTTTTAAACTCATCATAAACTAAATAAACAATGCAGTCCAAACTCGTACATATTGTTGACATTAATATCAATCCCTTCAAATTAAATCTGTTTACTATTTTATCCTTTTTTTTTTTTGAGTCTTGTTGAAAATGTCAACGGTTACTAATCGAAAAAATCGTACTTGTACTTGTTATCACCAGTTTATCGATTTGTTTTCATATTCGTACTTCACATCATGCACGCACGCAGCCACGCACTTAACACACAACCAAAACAAAACAGAAATCGTGAAAAGGTATTTTATAAAATTATTGAGGTGCTTTCAAAAAAAATCAACAGGAGTACTAATGATCAAACTTTAAAAGTACTTATTATTTTTAGATAGAAAATTACATAAATTTCTTTAAAAAAATCCTTGTTAGTGATGAAATAAACTTTCCCAATGCACCAATTGATCAGACATAGTTTTGAAAGAGTTGCTATTCAAAATCAGCAAAGTCAATCCATATTCTTCGATGCAGTGGGATAAACACCACGCCTGCTTCTAATTGTTCCTTATTGTTAGGAACAAAAAAGTAACTCCAATCAAAAATGGAAATATATGGGGCAATATAGAATTAAAAAATAAAATAAAAATATCCGGTGAAAAAATTGGTACTCGCTTATATTTTCCGGGTTAAGGGTCTTTAAGAATTTCATAAAAAAGCTCGATTGGCAATATGGTCATGCACTAAAAAAGTACTCTGTGTTCAAAGAGAGAGGTTTTCCCAAATGTAACGTCCAAATGGTAATTTTTTATCAAATACAGAAGGATGTGATTTAAGACAAAACTTAATGTTTTATAAAACAATAATTTGTTATAAAGTATGATTGTGTATTCTGTAAAATAAAAAATTAAATAAACCTTTTTTTATAATAAAAAAAAAAACAAAAATACTCAACGCTTGCTCAAAAAAAATATTTTTTGGTTTAAAACGTACTTTTTGACTGCTGTAGTCAAGGTGGTAAGCACGTTGACTACAAGCCTGGTTGCCAGGGTTCAACCCCTGCGACAACCAAAAAATTTAATTTTTTTTTCCTGTTTAATGGTATAAATACATATTCAGAATTAACATGAAAACATGCAGACTCCTTCGTCGGTACTGCTTCATAGCATATTTGCCGGCGAAGTAAAATAACTAATAACTTTATTGTGATCAACTTTACTTTTGGAAAAAATGTACCTCATACTGAAAAGTACATTTTGTGCTTAAGTTAAATGTGTAAAAAAGAAAAAAATTTAAAAATCTGGAATAAAATAATTTTTGGTACTTTCCTCCATTTCTAAAAGCCTATCATTTTATACTGTCACTATACATATAAAATTTTCAATTCTTCATATGTTTTTTAGTTTTTGCATTCAAGAACTTTTGGCTCGAGCTGATTTACCATGAAAACTATTAATAGTTGCATGTATAAATGTTTGAGTGTTGCTTTTTTTATTTGCGTACCAGCCAACAATGGTTTTTCCGCGTGCGTGTTATATTACTGAAATGAAATTGAATTCCTGATGGGTTAGTTTTTGTCGTTGCATGTTCTTGTAGAACGTACGCAAGCTGACTCTCGTTGACTGAATATTTATTTGTTTATTTCAGTGCATGGCAAAAGTACTATTGTACTCGTACGAGTATTTTTTGTTTGTTTTTGTTTTTAATCATTTATACATCTTGCATGAAAATGTTTCAAATTATTTCAGTTTGCTTTTGTAGGTATTTTTAATTTCAGTTTCAGTTTAGTGTGTTGTTTTTTTTTTTTTTTTGTGTTTGATTGTTTATTTGTTTAGTTGATTTTTTTTATTTATTTCTGTTTTGTGTTAATTGTTTGTTTATAATTTGTGTTTGTGTTTCGGCGGAAATACATTTTTAAGGAATTGAATGCATTATTATATGTTTCATTACTCTAGTTGTTTTTTTTTATGAGAGACGATTGTTTCTTTAAGGTTTTGAGTTGTGTATTTTTGTCATGAAATTTTTATTATTTTTTATTTTTTTATACTTATCTTAAGTGAAGGGAGTTTAATATTATTTATTGAATGCTTGGTTGTGAAATTTTGCACTGCTTTCAATTATATATAAAGTAAATATTGGACATTTTTGCGATATACATCGATAAAAAAAAAGAGGAATTCGATAATGGTGTAAACGACACTTTAACTGAATTGAATCTTTTTTAGCGATCACGTTATGCATAAAATTGCTTGCATTTAAAGTGCTTGAATCAAAAGTGCTTGCATCATAAGACGGTTTGTATTACTATAACATCACCTAATTTGAGACAAGTTTATTTAATAACATAAATATTTTAAAGCCTTAGCGCTATATAGTTTTTAAAAAAGCTTTAGTTCTCTTTCAAAAAATCATCATGTAATAATATTAAAACCACAATCTAAGAAACAACACAAAATTAAATAATTCTTGCAAAAAAAAAAAAAAATAATTTCAAAATTGTTTTTAGCCGTATATCTAAAACAAGATAAAACATGTCTCAAATTACATTAACTATTGGGACGCCCTTAAATTTTCAAATCCAAATTTTCTACTGATTATTATAGCGGTCTTAATACTACAGGATCTTTGTCAATTTAAACGGTTTGTTTACAACTGCTCAAGAGTGTAGCCATAAACATAAAATTAAATTAACTATTCAGGTATCAATTTTAAGCGCTTGTCTATGACGGTTCAAAAGATAGGTCCATGAAGGTCAATTTACGTTTCCTAGGGCACCCTTTAATTTTTAGATTTATTATTTTTTTGTTTTTGTGTTTTTTTTTTTTTTTTTTTTGTTATAGGAAGTCAATTTTAAAATTTTGAGCGGTGCCCTTTACGGTTTATAATACGCATAAGTTGTATTAGGACACCCTTTAATTTTTAACTTTGTTAAACCAATCTGTAAGCATAACCTTTTAAAAATAAAAGAAAAAAAATTCAAAATCGTTTTAGAAATGATTGACTTAAAAAGGCACGAGCATTCAAAAAAGCAACATTCAGTACATTTCCTTTTTTTTGAAGTCGACTAAAAATAATCAAATAAATGATAATTTAAATTAAGATGATATTTTTTCAAAAGTTATTTTTTTTTAATTTTTAAAAATATAACAAAAAATTAAGCAGGAAAATACGAAATTTAAGCTTCTCACCGAAAATAATCAAAAAATTTGTTTGTTTAAAAATAAAATAAAAAATATTAAAAAACAATCAAAAAAATTTGTTTGTTTATTTTTTACACCAATAAATCTCCTGCTGATATTTAATACATCTATTTTTTATAAAAAAAAAACCACAAACTTACAAACAGCTTTGTAGACAGCATTTATTGCTGTTTGTAGTTATTTTCTTTGCGATTTTGTGTCAAATTCAAATAATAAAAACAAGGTAAAAATATTTTGACATTTAAGATGAATACATTGTTTGTTTGTTGTTTTGTTTAAGCTTATTGCTATTGCCGTTTTGTTGTGCCAATAAATATTAAACTACACCATCAAACACACTTCGACAATATGACATTTGACACAAAAGGCCATGTTTAACTAAAAATATTTTTTTTTCTATATAATAAATTTTATTAAACAAAATTGTATAAATAACCATGTTATTTTAATGAAAAAAAGGGCATTTTTATTATTTGTTAGTTTAGGGATTTGACTTTTCACTTGGTTATTTATTTAATAATTTTATGCTCTTGTTTGCTTTGGGTGTTGGAAAATGATAAAAAATATGTTGTAGTTATTTTTAACGATATTAATTTTTTCACAGGAATAAAACCTTATAAATACGAGGGCAATCTTAAAATTATAAGGCATAGTTACTTTAAAAATAAATATAATTTTTTAAATTATATTCTTAACAAATTTAATATTTACCAGATTATTGTTAGAAAAAAAATATTTCGATTATTAGATGCAAATAATAAATTGCAAATGCTGTTGTTTTAACCAAATTATTAAAAAAATAAATTTCTAAATTAATTAAATCTTAAGTCAAAACAATTGCTTTGGATACATCAACTACATAAGTATACCTTGTTTACGATTATTCTTTCCTTAAGTTTACTTCACATAATTTAAACATAACGATTGCAATTGGAAAAATTATTTGAATTAAAGTTAATCGATTAAAATTATTCGAATGAATTTTTCTTTTTTGTTTGAATGAACTTTTTTTTAATAATAAAATATTATTTTAAATTTTTGTAAAAAATTGGACCAAATTTTATATAAGACAAATATTGAAATAATAATTTCAGTTTAAAGCTTATTGGTTAATTAATTATTTAATATTCTTGGATATAGCGTTATCTTATTTAATGTATAATAAATTTTTAAAATAATTTATTTTATAAAAAATAAAAAAAAAATTTTAAATAAAAAACATCCCAATTTTATTATTTTCGATCAGTTATTGGGATTAAATTTGAGATTTTCACCTTAAGGCAGAAAAAATAATTAAGTTCATTTAGAAGGTTGATTAAAACATAATTTTTCAATCAATAAATTTATTATTAAAATTTTGTTTTTTTTTTTAATAAAGACGAACGTCAACCTTAACTTACGGTTTTTTTAATAAATTATTTTTCACTTTAATATAAATATTTTTCAATTTAATGTTCTAAGAAACAGGCAGAAAGTCCCCTGCAACTTTATTTTCAGTTATTTTCCATAGTGTTTAAATTTTACAAACTTAGAAAAGAATTTCTTAATTGTAATTGTATTTTTAAATTGTTTCTAAGACTTTGTTGATTTACTGGATAATCAGTGACACTTATAAGGACCCTGTCATTAAGAACTATTTTATCACAAGCATCAGAAAGTACTGAGGCGTTTTAATTTCCTTTAATTACCTTGTTTACAACACATTCAGAATTTTGTTCTTATTTTGCCTTTAACTTTAAGTTAAGTAGTTTTGTGACATCATGCCAATATCGATAAACCACTGCTGTAGACCTCTTGATTTGTGCAAAATATCGACCAAGCTATTTTTCTTCTACTCAAAACAACAGGCACTTGCATCTGTCCAAGGTATTTATTAGTTTCTACATAATTTCCACACTAGTGTCCGCCTATTGAGATGCTTCTCTCTGCTGTTGCGGAAAACCTTGAACACGGGCATCGAAATATCTTAATTTTAAAAGTGGGTTAATTTTAATATAAAATACAGTACTGCGACTTAAAACATTTAACATGATTATGGCTTAGGATTTCCTAAAATATTTCTTAAAATATAGTTTCATTTACAAACAAGTGGCACTTTCAATAAACAGAACTTTATGCTTTATTCGACGCGTTTTTAGGACTGCCCTCGTATAGAGTGTTTATCCACTATGAATCATTTAATGTAAACCTTGCTGCAACGCCTGTTAAATACATTTGTCTGTGACGATAAAGTAGACTTTATGGCTAAATTGTCAATGTAAATAAAAAAATATTTTTTAGCCAGTCATGTCGAATATTATACACTCGATACTAACAAAATTGTTACAAAAGATTGGTTGCAACTGTTTTTTTTTAGGTTTATTCGTAATATTAAATAGTCGTCAAAATATCGTAAATATGCATTTCTATGAAAATTAGTATTTTAGTAAGGAAAAGATCTCAGATATCAGTGAGTGCACTATAAACAACACAAAAACTAGGGTACGATAAAAGACAAGCCACTTGTACATTTTAATATAAGACTAAGAAGGCATCAGTAACCTGTACTCCTTATCAAATTAATGTGTACGAAAATGGCACAGCTGTTTTGCATTGTACAACTTTAACTTTTTATTTTAAAAGTTTTTCAACTCTTCATCAATTTAGCTACATTTCAGATTTCTGAGGACCAATGTGTTACACACCAAATGTTTAATTCAACACACACACGTCGTTTTCTTGCTGGTACAAAAATAAGCTAAAAAAAATATTTATGATAACTGGCATAATTTTTTCCGTTTTTATCATTGCTTTAAAATCCCTACGGTAACATCAGTTTTACAGATTTTATCGCAATATTTAATGTTTAGCATTTCTATGATTTTATTTTCTTTGAATGCCTTTTATTTCTTATTTACACTTGATTACATTTCATATATTTTTATGATGTCTATCGTGCCTTGATAATTTCAAGAAAAAAAGGTTGTGTTTTAATTTTCTCACCCTATATTTTGGAAAAATAATGCAGTGTAAAGTTATCACTTGATTTTGGAAATAAAAACGAGAGGTGTAGAGGAGTAACATTAATGTAAAAAATATTATTTATTAAAATGGAGTTTTTTTTTTTTGTTAAAAAATAATAAATAAAGTTAATATTAAATTATTTATTCTACTTGCGTTTTGGTCTTTCTATAGTGGCGTTTAATAGTTTTTTTTAATGAAAATAAACTTCTAGGAATTTTAATTATTCATTAAGAGAGTGTTTTGCGCCTTAAGTATATACAAAAATAATTTTAACTACAAACAGATATAAAAAATTTTTATTGTTCATGTTGTTTATTTTTTTTTTTAAGTGCAACGGAAATTATTGAAAATTTCCCGTTAAGATATTAATAATTATTTAGGGTGTTTAAAATAATATTTAATAAAGTATTACTAACAAAACAATCAAAACTCCAGACAAAAGGGCGTCTAAGCTTAACAATCTGAGTATGAAACTTAAAATAAATTACTTATTCGAGTCATTATGAATTTGTAATGTTTTATGGGCCTTAAGCACCAACTAAAAGTTTTTTTTTTAAACTATTCAATTATAATTTGACTTAAATTAAAAGCGTAAAATCCAAATTTACGTCATGTAAATAATATAAGCAAGCAGAATTTTTATAATTTCAAAACCTGACAACTGTTAAAGAATTAATATACTTTCATGAAGTAAATAGTGTAAACTGTGTTTCAAATGAACATGGCTTCTAATTAATTATTCATATAAATACGTATTTCTTTTAAATGTTTGGCATTGTAAGAAAAAAAATTATATTTTTTAAATTATGTAAACTATGAAATTAAGTACTTTAAAAAAAAACTTTAAATAAATAACAATAAATTTAGTTTTTTGAAAAGTTGTGAACGATGTAAAAATTCATTAAACTAAGTATTTTTATCCATTAAATTTTATATAAGTAAGTCTTCAATATAAGGCTTGCAAAATATTAAAAATTTATTTTTTTTTTTTTTTTAACAAAATGTAAACAATGTAAAATTTTCCTTAAACAAATTTACACCACTCAAAAAAGGTTTAATTTCATATTGAGGTATATTGACTTAAAATTCAAATATTTACGAGGGCTGCTATATATATTTCTGGCCTGGCACTACACAGTGCTGCCAAGTGCAATCTGACATTTCCATTGGAAAGTTTGTAATTTTTAAGCATAATCGTACTCAAAACGTTTTGACGTACGACCATTATTTGCGTTGCTTACAGTGACTTGAAAAAATTAATATAGAAAAAAATGGAAATAACTCGTGAACATTTTCGTGCCATCATTTTTCAAAAATTTCGACGTGGATTATCATGACAAGAGTGCATTGATGAACTTAAATCTTCGTATGGCGATAAAGCACCATCCTATAGCACTGTGAAAAATTGGTATAATAAATATAATCGTGACCGAAGCTCGCTCAAAGACGAATTCCGTGAAGGTCGTCCAAAAACAGCTATTGTGCCAGAGAACATTGATGCCGTGCGTGAACTCATAATGCAAGATCGACATGCGACATTCCGAGAGATAGAGACATCCTTGGACATTTCTTCCACCAGCATACATTCGATACTGCATAAACATCTGGCCGTAAAAAAGTTTGTTCTCGTTGGATCCCGCACAATTTGAAAGTCGCTCAAAAATAGTCTCGTGTCGACTGGTGCAAAGAAATGTTCCAAAAATACGATTGCGGTGCTTCAAAAGACGTTTATAAGATCGTTACAGGTGACGAATCATGGATCTATGCGTATGAGCCCGAAACAAAACAACAATCGACCGTGTGGGTCTTCAAAGACGAGCAAAATCCAACGAACGTTGTTCGTGGAAGAAGAACTTCGAAGCAAATGGTCGCCTGTTTCTTCGGCAAAACTGGTCATGTGGCGACTGTTCCGCTTGAGCAACGTAGGACGGTCACTTCTAAGTGGTACACTACAATTTGTTTGCCTGAAGTCATCGGAGAAATTCGAAAAACCAACAAGAGAAGACGAATCATTGTTCACCATGACAATGCGAGCTCTCACACATCGGCTCAAACCAGAGCGTTTTTGACCGGCCAAAACGTCGAATTAGTGGGTCATCAGCCGTACAGCCCTGACTTGGAACTTAATGACTTCTTCTTGTTTCCGTACATCAAGAAAAAAATGCGTGGTCAACGATGATCGTCGCCAGAAGAAGCTGTTGAAGTGTTCAAAACCCATGTTTTAGAGGTGTCTCAATCGGATTGGAAAAAGTGCTTCGACAACTGGTTTGAGCGCATGCAAAATCATGCTGGAGAATACAAACAAATTTGACATAATGAAAACAATAGAGGTAAATTTTAAAAATTACTCAAAAAATTTTTAAATTTACACACAGCCTTAAAAAAAAAATTAATATTCCTTAATATATAAATAGTTTAAATTCAGAAAACTTTTATAATTTAAAAGGTATATTAAGTTAAGGTAAATAACTGATTCATCAAAAATGTACACAAGGTAAGAAAAATATGTTATTTTGAATAAAAAAAATTCCTTACTATAATTCTAAGAAATAAAATTATCGGAATTCTAAATTATTTAACATTATTGACACAAAGTAAATAAATTAAGTTTCATTAAAAAAAGACAAAGTAACTTGGATGTAAATATTACCGTAAATAGCTTCTAAAAAGTTCTAATTATAAAACACATTACGTTTTTAACATAAAGAAAATAATGACATTTTGTTAAGATTCTAAAATAAGCGGATTTTAACACTTTAATAGTATTGCTGACATTGTTGACATAATAAAAATAATCTGCTTAAAAAACTTTAGAACTTTGAGTTGTAGTGGCCTTTAAGAAAACCAAAATATGTTAGAGGTTACATATTTAAGAAATTGGCTACTTGACATGTAAAATGGTAAAAATGTTAACCTTCTTCTTACATTTTTTTGCGTGTTATTATTTTTACAAGAAATAAAATTTTTTACATAATTGGAAAATTTAATCGAAGACACCATGGAATCAGTTTTACACAAAGTAAAATATATTACCTAAATTTAATCATTGTGTAACTTTTGCAATTTTTTTTTGCTAAAATGTTAAGAATTATAAAAAATAATATTTTGATTTTTGACATCATGTAAACTATGTCAAGAATTCTATGATTACTAAATTTAAAAAAAATCCCTGACTAGTCGTCTTAGTTGGAAAACTAAAAATTAAAGCAATTGAAAATTAAAATACTAATAGCCTAGAAAGGAGGGCTTCCAAAACTGATGAGCTTAAACAGAAAATTAAAATTTAACTTGAAAGTATGAAATATAAAATTTCAACATTTTTATTAAATTCCATAAAATTGTGTTAGACAGTGTTCATCATTTTAATTAGTTATTTATGCATACTTCAGCTTTATTCAACTTATTTTTCTTATTTTACTGCTAGTAATTATTGCAATACGCAAAAGGAAATCAATAACAAATAATTTCCGGGGACAAAACTAAATAAAAAGCTGATTATTAACTGTTGTAAACCTCTTGCAACCCTATTCAACCCAAATGTAATCAACACAAAAATATAAACAACCTTGTATTTATTCTATGTTTTTTCTCTTGTCATACTTTGGCGCTAAGAATATGTATAGACTAACCATTTTTTTTTTGGTCGAAAACGTGTGGTCAAAGTAGACAATAATTGTTATACAGTTTACTGAATAAATCTAATCTTGAATTTACACGATACGTATTTTATTTAAACAATTTCTGGACTTCAACATTGCGTCATTCACCCAACAAAGGTTATGGGCCCAGGAGCTAAGAAGTAGAAAATTGTTTGCTTATCGATATTTAAAAAATTGAGGTTAGATCGAATTAGTGTCGTACTTGGTTTTAATTGTTTTATCCGGTTGAAGAAAAAAACAAGGAATATGGCAGCTGCTACATCTGGTATAGAAAAGCTTAGTGGTGACAATTATTCAACTTGGTGTATACAGGTTAAAAGTCTCCTGATAACCTTAGATCTCTGGCAAACTGTTGAGCAGGATCCTCCAGCAGCTGATGCTAATAAATGGAAAGCCGCGGATGCCAAAGCTCTAGCAACAATCAACTTGACTCTCAAACCAAGTCAGTTAATATATATTAAAAACTGTAAGACTTCGAAAGAGGCGTGGAATGTGTTGAACTCAATTTATAAAGCTGATACTGCATCACGCAAGGTAAATTTATTTAAGAAGTTAGTACGATTTAAGTTCAGCTGCCATGAAAAATTTACACCACAAATAAATGATTTTGTTTCGACTCTTGATGGTTTAAAGGAAATTGGAATTCAATTAAATGATGATCTGCTATCCATTTTGTTATTGTGTAGCCTGCCTGAAGAAATGGAAAGCTTCGTTGTGGCAATAGAAAGCCGTGATGATTTGCCGAAATATGACAAGCTTATATCTAAAATATTAGAGGAAGAAATGAGGCAATCCAACAAAAATAATGATGCAAATGAAACTGTGTTCGCGGCGAATTCGCACAAAGAAACAAAAAGAAATAAAAAAATGTATAAGAACAGCACCAACAAGCGAAATGATGTTAAATATTTATCTAAGAAATTTGCTCACCAGAATGTTAAGAAAAATTATGATGCTAATGTAAGTTCCAATAATTATATTAAATGTTTTCGTTGTGGCAAAAAAGGCCACATTAGATCTCAATGTAGAGAAACGTATGAGGAAAGAGATGAACTTGCTTGTTCACTAAAAGAGAATAAACAGAGTTTAAGAGAATTGTGGATACTCGATAGTGGGGCATCATCGCATATGGCAAATAACAAAGAATATTTCATAACATTAACTGAGAAAACACAAAAAATATTTTTGGCTTCTGGTGAAGCAATTTTTGCAGAAGGTGTTGGAAAAATAAAAGTAACAACAAACTTTACTACATTAACATTAAACAATGTTTGGTATGTACCTAAACTGCATTCAAATTTTATGTCGATAAATAAAATCATCAAAGCTGGTCATGTTGTTAAATTTGCCGAAGGTAAGGCAGTAATGAAAAATAATGATCAAAACAAAACAATACTTACAGCTGACTTAGTTGATGAAATGTTTATTGTAAATTTAGAAAGAATTGAAAGTTTTGAAACAATTAATGGAACTATGGATGAAAGTGTTGTGAAAAAGTGGCATGAAAGATTTGGCCACATAAATTTAGGCGATTTAAACAAATTAAAAAATAAAAACATGGTGAGAGGGCTAGACATAAAGATCCCAAAATCAATAGAGTGTTTTATTTGTGCTGAAAACAAAATATCTGCATCGCCATATAAAACGTATGCAAACATACAAACGAGTAATATTTTAGAATTGGTTCATATGGATTTGTGTGGTCCAATCGGTGTTAGATCGGTGGGAGGGGCCTCATACTTTATCACTTTTATCGATGATTATTCGCGCTATATTTTTACGTATTTTTTAAAACAGAAAAGTGATGCATTTAAAGCATTCACACATTTTTCTGCGACTGCGGAGAAGCAGACTGGCCGCCAAATAAAAATCGTACGAAGCGACAACGGTAAGGAATTTAAGAACACAAACTTCCACAATTATTTCTCGGAAAAGGGCATTATCCACCAAACGACAGTAACATACTCACCGCAGCAAAACGGTATTGCTGAACGTGCAAACCGGACGTTAGTGGAGATGGGTAGATGTTTATTAAATTCATCGAGTCTACCAAAAAGTTTATGGGGCGAAGCAATTAATACAGCAACGTACCTCCGAAATCGGGCACCAACAAAAGTATTGGGTGAAATTACCCCCTACGAAAAATGGTGTGGCAAAAAGCCTAGCGTAACACATTTTAAAACATTTGGTTGTGACGCTGTTGTACTTAATAAAGGACCAAAATGTAAAGGAGGAAAGTTTCTTCCCAAAGGCACAAAAATGAAGTTTGTGGGGTATCAGCATCATACAAAAGCGTATCGTCTGTATAATGTTTCTACAAGGCAGATAACTGTGGCGCGTGACGTTATATTTTTTGAGCAATCATTTGAAAAAACTTCAGATTTGAAAAATAAAACTGTTGATGTTGAACTTTTTAAAAATTTGGATGAAAGCAATATGAATCTAGTTAAAAGCGATTATGAGCAAAAAAATGATAATGAGAATACAAATCAAAATGCTGATGATTTAAAACAGGAAAATACTGGTGATTTACAACAAGTCGATGTTTACAATGAAGATGTTATTGAAGATGCTGGAAGCGAAGGGGAAAGCATAGAAATCAGTGAGAGTGAATTAGGTGAAACTCCAATATTACAAAATAAGAGAAAACGTGGCAGACCTAAAGTTTTAAGAGCTGGTAGTAAGGGACGACCGAGAAAAATTTATTGCACTGAAAATGGTTATGAAATGTTGAACTCCATTGTTGAAAATCCGAACACCGTGGCAGAGGCGTTGAAAGGTGAAGATTCGGGTAAGTGGTTGAAAGCTATGCGTTTAGAATATGAAAGTCTTATGAAAAATAAAACTTGGGTGTTGGTTGACAAACCTATTGGTAAAAATATAATAGGTTGCAAATGGGTTTTTGCTTTAAAATATAACCCAATCGGCACAATTGAGAAATATAAGTCAAGACTGGTGGCACAGGGTTGCTCCCAAAAATATCAAGTTGATTTTAAAGAAACGTTTGCGCCTGTGGTACGCCATTCTACCGTAAGACTACTACTTGCTTTAGCTGCAAGGCACAAATTGCTTGTTAACCACATTGACATTGTGGCAGCGTATCTGAATGGAAATTTAGACGAAGATGTTTACATGTTTCAACCGCCTATGTTTGAAGACAAAAATAACCCGAATAAAGTTTGTAAACTGCAAAAAGCATTGTATGGCCTTAAACAAGCCGGCAGGGAATGGAATAAAAAAATTAATGATATTCTATTAGAAATCGGGTTTTCAAGATGCCAGGCTGATACTTGTGTTTATGTAAAAAGGGATGAAAATACATCCATAATCGCGTTGTACGTTGACGACATGCTTGTAGCATGCTCTAATGAATCTCAAATGAAGGAAATAGTAACGCATTTAAATAAACATGTTGAAGCAGTTGATAAGGGTCCAATATCATTCTATCTCGGAATGGAAATACATCGTGATGGACTAAGAGGAGACATTACGTTACACCAAAATAAATATGCTCAAGAAATTTTAAAAAATTGGAATATGTTAGAATGTAAACCAGCAGCTACACCTTGGGCAAATGGGACAATATTAAAGAAATGCACAGAAAATTGCGAAGATATTGATCCAACAAGTTATCAAAGTCTCATCGGGGCTTTAATGTATCTTGCAGTTATTTCTAGGCCTGATCTGATACACATTGTTTCTAAATTGTCGCAGTTTAACTCACATCCACATAGCGAACATTTTCAAGCGGCAAAATACGTACTTAGATATTTGAAAAAACACCCTGATGGTAAAATAAAATTTTCATCTAATATTCAAAAATTTGTATGTTTCACAGACTCTGACTGGGGCACAGACACATATGACAGAAAATCGTATTCTGGGTATGTTGTATTTAAAGCGGGTGGTCCTATAGCTTGGGAGTCTCGGAAACAACCAGTTGTGGCTCTCAGCACAATGGAGGCTGAATACATCGCTGTATGCCAAGGAGCCAAAGAAGTTGCTTTCATTCGATGCCTGCTGAAAGAGCTAAATTTTGAACAGTACATCCAAAAACCCACCACTATATTTTGCGACAACCAAGGAGCTACCTTCATGGTAAAAAATGCAGCAGTTCAGAAGAAGAGTAAACACATTGATATCCGTTTTCACTATATTAGAAACCAATGCGAGGAAAATGAAATTGATGTAAAGTACGTGACTTCTGATGAAAACGCAGCTGATATTCTTACCAAAGTTTTAAACAAACAAAAACACATCAATGGATGTAAACTTTTAAATATTGAATTGTAATAAATCTTTGTATTAAATTTTTTTTGTAATGCATTTGGCTTGAGGGGGAGACTGTTGTAAACCTCTTGCAACCCTATTCAACCCAAATGTAATCAACACAAAAATATAAACAACCTTGTATTTATTCTATGTTTTTTCTCTTGTCATACTTTGGCGCTAAGAATATGTATAGACTAACCATTTTTTTTTTGGTCGAAAACGTGTGGTCAAAGTAGACAATAATTGTTATACAGTTTACTGAATAAATCTAATCTTGAATTTACACGATACGTATTTTATTTAAACAATTTCTGGACTTCAACATTGCGTCATTCACCCAACATTAACAGTAAGTAAAATCCATCAGTAGTAAATAAAACACTTAATGGAAAAAATAAAATAAAAAAATCTATTAAAAAAATCATTATTTTTGTAGATGAAGTAAAAAAAAATAATTAAAAACATTAAAATGAAATTATAAAAAAATAAAAAAATATATATATTGACCTAAATAATTTAATGCCATTATTTTTTTTATATTTATTACTTAAATAAGAAAAGTGGCAGAGAAAAAATCCCCACACTAATGAGAAGTGAGAATATTAAGAAATTTAAAAATAAATTAATTGAAATGAAATTAATGTTTTACAAATTCTTTAAAAACAAGACGTCCATTTGTCTGGCAGTTTAATTGAAGTTTTAATTTTAACAAAAAATACTGTTTTAATGATCTTAACGGAAAAGTATTTAATGCAATATTTAATTATTATTTCCGTTTTGATTAAAAGTTTATGACAAATAAAAGTTGATTAGTATATTTTAGCATTTATTAAAATGGTGTAAAATTTTAAATGATTAAAAAAAAAATTAAAAGAAAATATTATATTGAACATAATAATTTAGCTAATAAAACACAGTGGGTATAAAAGTACAAAAATTGCAAATATTGAATGTGAGGAAAATTTAACTGCCTAATTTTAAATAAAAACAACAGACCCGTTTAGATTTTTTATAAAGATTTTTGTCTAAAAGTTTTAATACAATGGATAAAATATTTTTGTTATATTGACATTCACTGAAATAAATTTAATAAATAATATTTACTATAAATTTCCTAAAAATTTAACGAAAAACTAGTTTAATCAAGGAAATAAGTATTTAAACTAATTCACGATTTACTCGAAGTAATTAGTTTTATTTAAATTAACATTTTTTTATTTACTAAAAATATTGTTTAAAAAACTTTGCTAATTTCATAGAAACTGATTTGAGAACTTAGTAAAAATCTTGTAGATTTTTCAAGATTTTTATTAAGGTAAACTTTACTTACAACCTTAAAAGAACTTAAAGTGAATAATTTATTATTTAATTTGATTAAATATTTTTTTTTTATTTTAACAAAGATTTTTATTTTATTAAAGGCATTAAGAGCTTTTTTGTAAGTTAATTAATTTATTTCAGTAAAATCTGATTATGGTTTTTCAAACAGAATAAAGGCTCATAGATTGTTAAAAATAATTCCCTAGAAAGAAGATTTTTCTTTAAAAGAAAAAATATTTTTCACATTTTTTATCCTTTTATAACTAAATGTCTTTAAAAATGCACAAGAATTTAAATAACATTTTTTAAGCTGTTTTACTAGAAAGCTTTATAGAGTAGATCGATCCATTGAAGATTAAAAAAAATACACATTCGAATGGCTTAAAAATCAAGCTAAGAGTAAAAAATTTAACATTTCCTCCCACTGTTCTTAAAAAAAATAGAATAAATAAAATATTAATTTATTTTTTTTAATAAGTGCTTCCTCCCTGATAAAAATCCATAAATTGTCTTTAATAATAATTTGTTCAAATATACAAAATCTATTAATTGCTTATTAAGAAAAATCAAAATTCTACAACAAATTTCTTGGAATTTCTTTAAAATTTTTTATAGTCATGATTTTTTTTTTAAGTTATGATTCCCAAAAATAATTTAAACAATTACCAACTTTTTTAGAACGGAAATTCATTTAAAAACCACACACATTGTAAATAATAATAATAAATGATTGTAGTTGATTGGTAATGGTGAATATGATCACAAAAAAATGCTTTGGTTGTTTGGATTATTTTGTGTTGGTCATAATGTTTTATAGTGGCATTAAATATCTAGTCAATTTGAAATAATAAAGAACTATCAATTTGAGGTGCGTTTAAAAATTAGAGAGAAAAACTTTTTTTCATTATCAAATAAGTATTAATTCGATGATAAGAGTTTTTTCTCAGAGTAATCGGAACATTTTTTAGGGTTTAGTACACAAAGTGTAAAAACGTTATCCAATTGATTTCGTCACAAAGGGTGTCCGTCTATTACAGCCTTCTATCACCGGAACGATCAGAGATAGTCTGCTGAAGTTTTTAGAGAAGATTTATTGGTATAACCTCTTTAACAAAAAAAGAAAAGTTACGATATTCATAAAAATATTGTTATTTTTTAAACTGTGATAAGCAGACACGTTAAATTGGCACAGCGCCAGTAAAAATATTAAAGCTTCTAATTGAAGAAAAAAAAGGTGGTTTTTACTTAAATGGCTTAAGCTCTATAAGCGTAGTTGGTAGACATTTATAATTTACACAGGGTGGGTACAAATATTTCTGCTGTATAGGAAAGTCGTAAACAATAAATTTGAAAATTTAAGAACATTTCCATCGTTACAGGCAGACGTCAGAATTTTTACCACAATATCTGCTACAAGAATAACTGAATTAAAAGGTATTCCCATAATAACGTGATTTTATATGTAAAACCTAATTTTGGACCGTAATAGGCTGAGATTAGAAATACACCCAGGGTTTGTATTTGTATGTTTTTTTAGTGTCTTAAAAATTAGAAGGTTACTCATATATCATTCAGAATCCTTCTATTCTCTTTACTAATATTCACCATTAATAACGAATTTAAGAATAATACAAAATACAAACTAATATTTCGAATTAATTGTAATTTAAATATCGGATGTCGAAAAATCCTTAAACCTCTGCGTCTGCCAAAATTTTTTATTATTTGTGGAGAAAGAGTACTTGAGCAGAGCACGTATATTTTCAATCTTAAATCTACTATTAGTTATTATAACTAAATCTATTATAATCTAGATCAGATGTCTCTACTTTCATTTGAAGTCCGTTTTAAACAAAACCACGACCGTCGCGGTCCGGAAGGTAATAAACTGAACTATCTAAATAATATGTTGGGATACTTTATTAATGGACAACCAAAGTGAATAAGTAATAAACGAATGCTTAGAATTAAAAGAAGTAATTACTAAGGGTATGAGAAAAATTACATTTTTTGTCTTGGACTATTCGTCTGAAGTTTGAAGAAAGGATCGTTCATCGGCAAGGTTGATCCGAAATATTTTTTTAATGCAGTTCATCTAAAAAAATGCTGCTTTACAAACATATGTTGACCCTAAGAAAGAGGTTTTAAGGTTAATTTTTTAATTCTGGCACATTTCATTTCCATATGGAGAGAATATTTATTACTCCGGAAATATTTGCAGCTTCATTACTCCATTCATCCCCCGGATTCAGGATATAGACGACATTTCCAACATTCTTTTATTAGATGGCGACAAGCTCGTTGTCATAACATTTTTTTTTAATTGTGATCAAGCCAATGTTGAAAATATCAAGTTTTTGCAAAAAGCTTGAAGATTGATTGAAGTTCAGATCATTGAAGTGTTTCAAGATATCTGATAAGAAAGCAATGGAAGTTACGTTTTCTTTATCGTTAAGAAAACTTAAGCAATCGTTTGTTGACGTTTGATATATGTTAAATAAAAATGTCTTCATGCCTTCTAAATTGGTGAAATATCGGTGTAAAACGCAGCCTTTGCTTGACCATCTGATATTGTTATGCAATAACAGATCGTCATATTGAGCATCCAACTAGCCAAGAAATATTTTCAATTCACGGTGTTTCAGTGCAGATTTTGTTCGAAGAAAATTTATTATTTTCATCACTCCTTGCATAGTTCTCTCTTGTTTGCAGCAAAGCACAGTTTGGTGAATGATGCAATGGTGAGAAATGAAACTTTCAGTACATTTTCTCAATAGATGAACTAGTGAACTATTTGTTGTTACATAATGTAAAATATTTTGTATTGTCAACGCAAGGTCCGCATGAAATAAGTCTGGAGTCTATTCCGGACCGCAGTTCACCAGTTGGTGAACCCGGCTCTAGATGTTATAGTTTCTCGATAATGCGAAAATCATATTTTGTATCGTTAAAAATCTTCACAAAAATTTGTACACAATTGTTCTTTCTTAATTAATTTTTAATAATTTGTACGCAGAATAACGATTATTTATTTATTATTATCAATTTTAAATCTGTAAGTATTGTTTTAACATGAGTCTAGTTATTACAAAACGGCAATTGGCAAACAAAATAATTTAGCCAGCTGAAAAATTTAAACTTCTAAGATAATAGAATTTGCTAATATTTAAGATTTTAAAATCTTCTCCGAACTTTTTGAACCCACATCGTATACATAAAAAAACAACACTATTAAGTCAATCTTCACTTTTAAGTTGACTTTTTAACTTGAAATCAAAATAAACAAATTAACCAAATCACGTCTATATTCTTGAGTTTTTCCTGTTAAAGTAATACATAATGACAACCACCAAATACATGGATGCAAATAATAAATATAAATAAATATAAATAAATGTTAATAGCAAAACCTTTCTTGACTTTTGCGACCACTAGACACAAATTTTAAATTTATCCTCTGTAAAAAAGATATTAACGTCGTGTTAATAAGGTCAAATAGCTACATTACGCGACATAGTAATAAGGTTACTTTCAGCAAAAATAAAAAGGTAATGATTTAAGAAAAAATTTATTAAAATTGGTTAGCAAAAAGTCTTTTATTTACGAGGGTTGCTTGTTGGTAACTAAGTCTTACTTACTTCAGAAAAGTATTGCTTCCAAGCTTCCATATTTTTATTGTCTTAAGTTAAGAACGTCCTTATTGTTACAGAAATGTTTGTATTCATTTCACAGTGAAGGATTTGGTAAAAAAAAGAAAAAACGAGAAAATAATTCTGAGCTGTCTGTCACATCTGAAAGAAAGAAAATTATTTTTTATAGTTTTTAAGAAGTAAACTCCGATGAGGGTACTATGTAGGAATGATACTTTTTTGGATTGGATATTCCTTTATTGGCATAAGGGATTTAAAGTTTCATATATTTATTTTTTGAAAAGACATTTGGTAGCCAAAAAATGGTCTCTTTTAATGAAAATAAATTTTTACTGGCTGCAGTTTCGATACAAAATTCGCAGCACATGTCGCAAGAGGTCGAAATTTTAAACAGAACTTAAAAGTGTTCGTTTTCGGATGGACTGCCCACTGTATTCCTAATTAATAAAAGATTTTTGACGTCTTAAACAGTAGGAAAGTTCACAAAAATTTTTTTGGTGCAACATTTATAAATTGTTTAAATTTTGTAACTCTACAAAAAATTTTTCTTGTGAATTTTTTTATATCTAACCCTATCAGGTGCATTTTATTTCTAAACTAAGAATTATGCTATTTCCCAAAAACCTAAAAGCAAAACAAAAAAAAAAAAAAACACACCAAAAAACAAAATTAAAAAATTTGCTGTCCCATTTTACACACCTAAACATGATAATTTGGGGTTTATTGTTTATTTCCGTTTACAATATTTTAGAAAATACTAAATATATTTAACATGGTGCATATGAAAAGCTAAAAATTTTAAATGAAACTATTAATGAATTATTGCTGTGAAGTACTTGTTTGTTGTTTGTAACCCCTTTTTTTCCCCTCCCATCACTTTCTTGTGTGTACTTTCTAACCCGCTATACATGAAAGTAATTACATATTGACTTTAGGCTGGTAAAATAAAAAGTCTTTTACTTTAAATATATTTTTCCTAATAATTATCATCATTATTCATAATTTGTTTGCTGTCATTATCAAGTTAAATAATGAAAAGCATTTGTAGTTTCTATGACAGATTTCTGTCATAGTTTTGAGAGAAAAAAATTTTATCTTATTGAAAGCATTGGTGGGAAAATTTTTTTAAGTTTGAGCTGGTTTATTTTAAGTTGGTTTAGATAAAATTTTAACTGCGCCAGTTCTTTTGCTAGATAAGATATTTGCTCTCTAGATTTCCTCTGAAGATTAAGGTGTAACATTTAAGTTTTAATAAAAGTAAATAAAACAAACAAAAATACTCTGAGGTGGTTATCCTTTTATGCAGATAAATCGGTAAGTTTTGTGCAAGAATAATTTTCGTGCAGCTGGTACAGCTTTTTACCGGACTTTAGAGAGCGATCCGAAAAATAATCAAATGAAAAGTCATGAAGCCACAATAAAAAAACATCCAATTTTTTCTTAAAAATAACGTATTTTTATTTAACTCGTACTTTTCTTTATTAAAAAAAAGCTATTTTTTATTTCTTTGGAAAACGTCCGCATACATTTGAAAAATAATTTTTCTTTGTAAAAAGTCCACGGTTCAATACCTGACTGGGGAAAAATAAAAAAGTAATTAAAAAAAACTTAACTAAAGAGTAGATTTTGTTTACTAAAGTTACCTTTTTCTAATAAAAAAATTTTATACTAAAATATTTTTTTCTTTTAAAAATTCACTTTCTTACAAAAATAAAAAAAATTTTTTAATGAAATATATTTGTACTAAAAATATATTCGTACTAATAAAATATTTTTGTACTAAAATTAAGATTTTTGTACTAAAAAATTATGTTTACTAAAAAGTCATTTTTATTTTAAATATATTTTATTTATTATTTTTGATTTTTAGAATTACTTTTGTCTAAGAAAAGCAATTATATCCTTTATGATTAAAATATAACACAAAAATATTTTACCAATGAAATAATTATATGAGAATATGAGGAATAACTTTTGAAAATTCCTTAGCATTACAAATAAATACATGAGATAATTCTAACATTGCAATAAGTTTTGGCAAACAAATATGAAGAAACGAGCATTTAGCAGCATTTTATTTCAAAAAACTAACAAACCATAACTCTTTAAAAAAAATAAAATATGAACACATTCACATTTAAGTAGCATTCAGAATAAAAAATGGCCGACTTTGATTTATTTCGCATTAAATTGTGAAACATGTTTTATTTTAAAAATTTCAGTCTACACTAATGGACCTTGACATATCAACTGCAATTCGTATTCGTATCAATTAAATAAAATTTATAGCAAAAAAAAAATATTTTTTTATAAAAATTTTATTTCTTTTAATGGATTAAGTAGTGGAAAATATAAAAATAACAAATAAATAAATTGCGTTCTTATAAAAAATAGCTACAAATCGATTGCATAGTTGTGGTGGATTATCTGGTGAACAAAATTACCAATAATAAATTTTTTTATTTTTTTTTATTTATTTTTTTTTTGAGACAACTTAAATGCTGTAAATAAATCACAGATAAAAAAGAAAATACACATACAAATTTAACATTGAAAATATGTAGAACATATGCAGCATGCAACAACACAAACAGTTTGCCGCAACTTTAGAACCATTTAGATTTCACACGTTATTTTTTATATTCTTTTTTTGTTGTCTGTAATGTGTGAAAGATCTTTAAAAGTCAAAAAATACAACAACAAAATGATACAATAAAGTGTAGAAAATAACAGCAACAGGCCCTTCAAGCTATTTTTCCAATGACTATCATCACAATCATTCATCAAAGCACAAATACTTCAATCTCAGTATTAAAGTAAGGAAAGTTTGGACTTTCATTATATATATTCTACTCTTCCTCTCTTTCTTTCTTACTTTTTTTAAAGTAAAACTAGATTTTTCCAATGCACCACTTGGTGACTGCAATTTGAAAGCTGATGTTGATAAATGCTAATAGTGATCACATTTTAAGGGGTCCATAAAAAATTCGTATAACAAAAACTTCATAAATCTTAAAGACAACAAAGTACATATTTTATATTGAGTGCAAAACATATTTCATAAAAATATCGAAAACAAATTATTTATAAACATATGTAACAAAAAATAAGTGTATTCCATGCATAGGCAGTTTCAAATATTTCTAAAACTTTACAAAAAATTAAGAATTTGATTTAAAACTTTCTAAGATAAATGACAAATCATTATTAACATTAAACAATTTTTACTCTAAGTTTTACTTTTTTTCGTTACGTGAAAACCCCTTTGAATTATTCAGGTGTTTAATGCCTCCAAAAAATTTGCGTACAAGATTAACAATATTATTATCAGTTAACAAACATCGCAATGAGTTGTAAATAGATCAGATTGCAACAACAACTTAGAAACAAGTTTCAAATGATCTCAAAACTCTTGTCGGGAAATTATTAAAATAGTGTGTAATCTCTCATATGTTTAAGCAAATTAAAGTGACTTTGTCAAAAATGCACTATTCGTTAACAACCGATTTTTTTCTATTTTTTTTTTTTTTTTTATTTCGAAGTAAAAAATTTATTTGTTTAGTGCCGAATTAATTTTTTATTGGATAAAATATTCTTGTAAGAAATTATTTTTAGGTAAAACAAATTATTTTTCCTGATATATCAATGACTTTTTCAGGTAAAAAATCACTTTTTGCAAAAAAAAAGAATTTTTCTAGGAGAACCTTAAATAATTTTTCTTATATAGACTTTTTTGTAAAAAAGGGTTTGTGTTAAATAAATTTAATTTTAAATAAAAGAATAATGTTTTAGTCTATAAAATGATTAATTTTTCGTGAAAAATTTTTTTTTGGCGAAAACATCTTTTTGGTGAAAAAATTATTTTTTTTTTTTATAAGAAATGAGTTTTTTTATGGTTAAAAAGATTCTTATATTGACTTTTTTGTCTAAATTATATTTTCGTAAATTTTTTTTGTTACAAAAATTTTATTTGTGAAAGAGAAACCGATAAAATCATTTTTGGTAACAAAATGATTGATTGTAACAAATGATTTTTTGTTAAAAAAAAGCGATTTTTCTTACAAAAATTACTTTTTCTAACATATGATTTTTTGTGTTAAAAATTAATATTTTGTAAAAAAATGTTTTTATCAGAAATGATTAAAAAATAAATTTCTCGTTAGAAAAATGATTTAAAAAAAAAAAACATTATTTTTGTATAAATAATCTTGTAAAAATATTTTTTAGAAAGAATTTTGTAAAAATATATTTTTAGAAATATTTTTCTAAAGGGAAAAGTTATTTTTGTGAAATAATAATATTTTAAAAAAAGGCTTTTTTTGTGAAACAAGTTTTGCTTATTGTGAAAAATTATAGTTTTGAGTTAAAGATGTCTTTAAGTGAAAAAGTTATTTGTAAGTAAAAAAAGTTTTTTTTAAAGAAATTGTTTCTTGGTGGAAAAAGACACCTTTTGCTAACAAAAAATTTTTTTAATTAAATTTTTCGGAAAAATTCTAATAACGTTTTTTTATGTCTAAACTAAATTTTCGTTAGAAATTATTTTTTGTGGAAAAATTTTACTGTAAAAAATTTATTGGACAAATTATTTTTGGTAAAAAATTATAAAAAAAAAATAAATATTTTCAGAAAGAATTCTTTTGTTTAAATTTATATATTACTCTTTTGAAGAAAATTTTTTTATTAAATTATTTATTTTTTTTTTTTTTTCCTTAGAATGTACTTTGGAGGAAAAATTTATTTCATCAAAAAAAAAAAAAAAGTAATTTATGAAAATTTTTGTAAAAAAATTTTTTTATTTGGAAAACAATCTTAATCTTGTGTAAGAAACATTCATAATCTTGTGTCAAAAATTATTTGTAGTTGATAAATATAATTTTTTAGTAAAAAAAATTTTTTTGGTGTCAAAAAGACATTTAAAAGCAAAATTTTAAATCGAAATTTTGTTATATTTCGGCGAAAAAAGTATACTTTTGCAAACAAAGTGAATTTCGTATTTAACAAAACATCAAAATCAGTTCTTAGTTTAAGTAATGTCATGGTAAACAAAATAATCATTGAAGTTTTTATATTCAAAAATGTCTTTTAATAAAAATGGACCTTTTGATGATGGCTTGTTGACCAAATCGACGGTTTGTTAGCAAAATTTTTATTTCTTTGGAGGTCAGAAAACACCTTTGGGTGAGCAAATGTCGCTTTGGTGAACAAAGAAACCCTTGTTGACCTTTTTGTAATGAGAAGGTAACATGTGGAATGTTACAGTGATAATTAAAAAGTTCTGTAGAGAGCGCGCTACGGCTAATGTCAACTTTATTAAAAAAAAAAAAAACAAAAACAAAAAAAAAATTATTAGCCAATAACCGTGCGTTAACAAAAAACAAAAAGAAGATTTTAATACTTCTTTAAAATAGAACGAAGATAATTGTCCCAAAGATAAATTTGAAGTAAAAGTTCACTAGTTCTAATTGAAAAACTCAAAGTTAAAAATACAATAAAAAGCTTGTCGACAGTTTTTTTTTTATTTAGTTTTTTACTTCACTTTAATCTTTTTCATATTTATGTTCCTGAAGCATAATTTTCACACTGTGTTTTTATGACATATTTTATGTCTCTTGTAATTCCTAAATATATGCAGAGTTAAGTGCCAATAACTTGCTGTTGGCTTTAGCAAAACTTTTTGTTTTTTTATGATTTATGGTTATAAATACAAAATAAAAATTTAGATGAAAAAGTCTGACTCTCGATGATTTTTCAACGATTTTGATCAACATTAAAAATTATTGTTGTTATAATAGTAACTTTATAAAATGTTTAACATGTATATAAGGTACTACTATCTGTCTCCCGATACATTCCAAACGTATGCCTGCCTGTAGAAGATTATGAAAGTTTACGGTTTCTACGCATTTTCGGTTTGCAGTTTTCACCCTTCTTCTCTGAAACAGTTTTATAATACACTTTTCCACCTTTCTAGACTTTTCAATCAGCGAGCATTTAAAAGCCTGCTTCGGGTTGCATCAAGAGGAAGTGTAAGTCGTAGCTTAGAAGCATTTTATCTATGATGGAAAAATAAAATATAAAAAAAATTCAAGGCAGACAGACGGGCAAAGATGTATCGAATATTCAGTGAAAATTAAATATCTCGATAAATAGTGAACTGTCTGTCTTAAACGATATAAAACTAAGTCCATATATAACAAAGTACATCATCTGTGGGAACACGCTATAATTTCGAGTTTTTAAATGTTTGAGGGGCACTTTTTAAAATTATAAACTCTTTTCTAAAATATAACCATTCCGTAAGCAGTACTATTCATAGATTTTTTTTGTATTCTGTAAAGAAACGACTGAGGTATGTGGAGGCAAGCATAAAAATAAACAGGAATTTTTAACTTTCTACCTTTTAAAAGTCGGTTAAATTCAGTTGAAATTTAGCATTTCTATGTCTATTAAATTTTTAGGTTTTTTTTTGAAGACTATTTCATTTATTTAATTATTATTTATTGAAAACAACTATTCTGATTTGGCTGCTAATTAAAACAAAAGATTGTAATTGTTAAAACATTTAAAACTCTGAAATATATTTTTTTCTTGTGCTTAGGGGATTTGGAGTTTAGCAGAGCAATGTGAAAAAAAAATATTTTTTTACAAATGAAATATTTTTTTATCCGCAAAAAAGAAGAAAAATTTTATGCTTGTTTTATATTTTTTTATATTTTTTATACTTTTTTTATATTTTATATGTTAAACAAATTTTCCTTTTTCTAAGCCGTAGCTTTTGCGTTTATTATGAAAATGAAAGCTTCTGAACTCTAATTATTTTTCACAAATAACTTTTCCTGATATAAAAAAAGTTTTTTATTTTCGGCTTAAATTTAAAAACCCCATATAACTTCTTAAAGTTTTGCCTTTCGATTTGGAACACAATCCCACTATATATTTTTACTTAATTTAAGAAAATTTTCTTTATAAGTGGTTCGAAGACTTAAACGCATTTTTCATTTATGTGCCCTTATGATTTTATTTACTTGACTTCTCATGCCACCAACAATTTCCAATAGTCGGGAGCATAAATCGTACTAGTATTTTTACCCTACTGACTGACACTTGTGTTAACGTTACTTTGTAACTTTATATGAGATATGTTCAAAATTAAACAATTATATTTATAAAACTGCTTGTGTTTTAAATTTATTTTAGAAGAAGGATTATGTGCAATTGTTACTTTATACGTATTTACCGAAATAAAAGTGAAAATAAAATTGAAAAAAGAAAACTTTAAGCAACATCTGGTTTTAAATGAAGTTGCTTTAAATCACAGCATACTGCAATGCGTTACAAAAGTTTGTAAAGATGGTTAATATACTTTTGGTAATACCTTATATTAAGTAAAAGAGAGGGTCTTAAAATAATAGCAAAAAAAACAGATAAATCTTAATTAGTCAATAACTCAACTCCATAAAAGTTATGAGAAGAAAAATCAATGCATTCACACAAATTCGGGGATTTTTGTCTGTAATCGCAAATCTTAGGGTTGACATATTTTTACTTCAAATATTGTCTTTCAAAATCTTTCTTTAATGTTCTGTTGAAAATATCTACGAATTATTTTAATATCATACTTAAAAAATCAGCTTAGTTGCTAGGAAAGCGAACCTCTGGAATTATTTTAAATTGCCAATTGTCAAAATATTAAAAAATAATACAAAAAAATTTTTTTTATGTTTTTTGTTGCAAATTTTTCGATAATCCATCTTTTTTAATCATTCAGTGTCCCTGAGATGTTATTATTTTTAATTTTTATATAAAATTAATAATTTCGAATCGAAATAAAGGTCATGATTCACTATCTCACTCAGTCGTATGATCTGTATGTGTGTGACAGACTTTCTGATTGATCTGTATGATTTTATAATCTTTTAAAATAATCCATAAAATGTTTTTCTCTACACGATCAGAGTTTCTTTTTTTAAGAAAAGTATAAACAGAAAATAACAAGATATTAAAACTATATGCTTTGTATAATAGTGCGGTACCTAAGAATCCATATAAAAACATTTTCCAAGTAGAACAAAATGCTGTCAGATTTTTGTATGATTAAATCTTACAATTTTGTATGATAGTGAATGCATCCTTTCCTCTCTGGTACTTCTTAATGCCATTCAGTATTTACTTATGCTTCTTTCGCTTAAGTTTTAATTTTTCTCTCTTTTCAAGCATTCAGAAACGTTCTAAGCTCTTACGCCAATTATCTTTAGATTATGCTTGGAGTTCGTAAAGCTTCTCTTTGCCTTCATGCTAATTTCCTGCTCTTGAAAAATTTTAATTTTTTTTAGAATGATTACCATTCCGATTTTTCTTTTTTGGCCAAATGTCATATCTAAACTATGCCCATTGAGAAAATATTTTGTATTTTTCTTTCGCCATTAGGGTTTCTATTTGAACACTTATACCATTCCGACTTGATCTTCTTCTATAATTCACGTACCCAAAAGCTTAAGTGATAATTACCGACACTTTTTTGCAATTGGCTTTTTCACTTAGTGCACTTTTAACTTAATGTGCATTGGGAATGAAAATAATTTTTTTTAGATTTTCATTCACGAAATTTTTCGTTTTCTTGTGTATTTTTTTTTTAATCCACACAAAATAAAATAGCAACAAAAATAAAAGAAAAAAAAAATACAAGCCAATCAGATCAATAAACTAATGGCTTTTAAGAAAAAAATCAAAAAACAAAATCTTAAGAAAATATACAATAAATAGCATTGAACTTAAAAAGAGATTTACTTTTTTATGGGGGTCACATAAAGTATTGTTGGGTTTTTATTTTTCTTTACAACAAATGCGCTTATTGCAGATAACATTTGATTGGATATGTTTTGCCAAAAACAAAAAATAAATAAAAATAAATTACTTTATAATTACTCGTGGCTTTAAAGAAGAGAAAAAATTAAATAAACGTTTTTTGGCAAAAAAAAAAAAAAGAAAAAATTAACTGAAACTTCTCAAAGCTAAAACCAGGTTCATTGGATCTAGTTGATTAATATTTCGTCTTCTAGCTTTTTTTAATATTAAGTTTAATGCTCTTCTAAGCCATCACAAAAAACTTTACAACCTGTAACAGTTAAAGGTGGAAGTGATAATTATTGCTTTTAATAAGCCGTTTCATTTTTGTTCTGGTTTTCTTTGAAACTAAAAAGAAATTCTTTTAAAATTCTTTACAACTTCAAGAATTTTATTTAAAAAAACACTAATTAATTCAGCAATAAATCACTGCAATAAGCAGGAGCAGTACAAATATACAAGACGTGTGGAAAAAACTAAAATTATTTTCAGTCATCGATTTAAATATGTCAATGTTCTTTTGTCATTGTATTTAAAAATAACGGAAGGAAAATTAAGACAGATGTTTGAAAATCTTCAGAAGGCCTGAAGCGTATATAAGAAGAACTAGAAGTGACACAAAAAAGACAAGCAATACAAGACATTGCTATTTATTTGAATTATATTTTTTATATTTATTTATGGATAACTTATATTCTTAAAAGAAATACTTAAGTGATTTAAAAAAAAAGAAAAAAACTACGGATAAGTTGATATGTTTTATAGGTAAGTTTTTAAAAAATTTTAATTCGTAAAAGATAATTAACGATTTTATAAATATGCCTGCTATAATTTTCTATTCATTAAATTTTATGTACATTATTTACGTTAAGATACATTTTTGCTTTTTCGCTGTCCTTTCTAGTTCAATTTGCGATTTTAAAGGTTTTTATAAATTGAATTTAAATAAATGAATAAATTTAAACATTTTCATAGAAAATACTTATTTAAATTTTGTTACTGACATTTAAACTTTCACAGCTGGGGTCGAATCGTCACATCCGTGATCGTACCGGCAATCGTACGAAAATTAATTACGTCCTACGATAAACTTATGAACTGAATGGCATCACCACATACGATTGTATACGTATCGTAATTATTTGTTTAACTCACTGTAGTTCTTCACTGTAAATATTATTTTTAATTTGCAATAACTATGTTTATGTATACATACCTATCAAAAAAGAAAAACAAATTTAAATTAAAACAAGAAAAATTAAGAAATAAATCCAATATTATTTTTTTATTTAAATTCAAGTGATAGTGACAAAAATAGGCGAATTGTACGGAGGCAGCTGAGAAAAAGAAGTGACCCACTAGCTTTGTCAAACAAAGCGTAAGTATTTTAAAATCATTTTCAAAAATTTTATCCATACTTGTTAGCTTACAGATTTGTGAAACGGTTTCGTTTGAGGAAACAGGCATTTCTTTATGTGCTAGAGAAACTAAATTTAAAGCACGTGGATGCTAAAGGGGTACCACCACTATTACAATTGCCAGTAACGCTTTCCATTTTAACAACGCGTGGTTACCAACATTCCATAGACTGTGACTAACTCCTTGGAATGTGCCAAAGCATCGTTTGTAAAATTTCAGGCTGAGGTTCAGTGCAAATTTCTGCACATCCAAAAGTCGGTACCGATTTGTTGCCTTCAACAGCAGCTCCGAGTCCGGCTGCCTCAATTGAAAGCTACTCGTTAGGCATCAAAAACTTTTCCTCATAAGGACCTCCACCAGTCTGTTTTCTTGCATATTTATTAAAGGAAAGTTTTTTTGCCTGATATTTTTGGTCAGCATATGCCTGTAACACAAAAGCACTGATAAATGTATTATTTTTTTAAAGAAAATAAATATAATTATGATGTGAGTATAAAATTAAAAAAATACATATTTACCTTTTTCCTCATCTTTACATCTTTAACTGGAGGTCCTACCACGTTAAGACGCTTCGCCAAATCATTCCACATTCGGTTGCCGGTGGCTTTCCCTTGAACACAATTTGGCAGCAAGTTTTTTGTTAGGTTTTGGTGTTCGCACATGAATTCTGCCATTACTACCTTTTGTTTTAGATTTAGCTTGTTGTAATTAGTCCTAAATAATTAACAGCATTATAAAAATTTTATAATTTTTTTTTTAATCAAAAGCATCTTACATTTTTGTTCAAATTCCAAGATTTGTGTATGTATTCAAACGCTCTTTTGCTAACGGATGACAGTTCGTAAAATTCATACGATCAGTCTTACGATAACGTATGATATAATCTCAATTATTGTGATTGCAGTACGTTCACGTAGGATAAAAAAATTTTACGTGACAAGTTGTACGTTTACGGATGTGACTATTCGACCCCTGGCTCTTTAGATAAATTACTGGAAAGTTTAGTTCAACAAAGTAACACAACTATTTACATACTAAAAAAAATAATTTACTGAACAAAGTATTTAAAATTTTTATATAAGAAAAATTTTATTAAAACAAGTTAAAAATTTAATCGAGTTTCCAATAGAAAATATTAAAAATTCGACACCAATAAATTAAATGAGTATTAATTGATTATGAATATTTTTCGTATTCTAAGCAAAAATATTTAATAATTTTTTAAATAGATAATGCTTACAGTGTTTACAATCAAAGCAGATAGATATGAAGAATGCTGATGACGAATGAAGTGATCTAGAAAAACTTCATTGCATTTTGCAGGGGCATTATTCCTGTTACCTTTAGAAAATTTTTGCTCAAAATTTTGACGAATTAAATAAATTTTTATTATATCAAAAGCTAAAAAAATTAATTAGTAAATTAATAATCTAGCCAACTCAATACAAGATGTAAGTCAGAGGAACAAAACTACTTTAAGTTGACTTTCGTTTATTAAGTAAACTATCGGGGGTTACAGGTTGACACCTCCTTACTCGCAAAAAATCGAACCGAGTTATTATTTATTTTCATTATTTTTTTTTAAAGAAAATAATTTCAATAGCTTTGTTTTCTTTACATCATCCTATAATAAATATCTTCTTCTAATTTTTTTTTATTAACTTCTAAAACCGTGTAGCAACGGAGTACTAACGTTTTTTATTTTATCTTCTAAAAAGTACAAAAAACATGTGAAGAGTTGTGAACTTGTTGCCGACGAAATGTGATACTTATATATCACATCGAATAATTAGAAAAATAGAAAAATAGAAAAGCATTAAAATGTTCTGTAGCTAATTATATTTTTCTCAAGGAAGGGACCATCAGTCATGCAAAGCGCTGCATCTAGATTTTTAATTTAAATTATTCTTTAATGGAAAATAATGAAAAGAGTTCATTCCAGCTGCATTTTGATGTAGTTAAATGCAAAGGGTAATTCGTTAGCGAGTCTTTAAAAAATGTATTGGCTCTAAGTAGAGAATGTACGGTAGAAGGGAGCAAGTTAGCTGATGAATTCAAAAGCATTAATTCTTTCAACACACTTTCATTCCTTACAAATGAATTAAAAGTTGGTCATTTCATACTTCTGGGTGATAGCGTTAACTTTAAATGAAGGTTATATTAGCTTTGAAGGTATTCGAATACCATCCTTGTCTTACTTCCTTGAGCAATTTTTCGTCCTGCCTGTCTTCTATTAAGTGTCACTCGCCATCTTTTGGATTTATAAAATTCAAACGAAGCTCGCACTAATATGATTGAATTGATAGACTTTGGCAACCAACATACCATCAAGCATGCATGAGGTTTTTTTAACTCTCATTTAAAATTTTTTTTTTTTTTTTGTGTGAAAATTTTCTCTCCCCATTATTTTATTTTATTTTATTTTATGTCATTGTCATTTTGTTTTTATAGAGTTTAAAGTTTTTTCTTTGTTTATAATTGTTTAAGAAAATTTTATTTTCTTTTATATTTTTTTTAGGGTAAACTTTTTTCTTTTGCTTGTTTTAAGTGTCACAGATTTCTGTCCTCATCTTCCATCTTTTTGTTGCTTCTGGTACTGCTTGGCATTATGCCCAAATACATATTGAATGAGTTGTTTACACCATGCAACAATATTCAAAAGTGTTTTTGTTTTTACATTCATGTTGTTTCTATAAATTGCCGGGGAAAGCCAGCCACAGTGCCAGCGGCTTTTGCAACATTAAACACAAAAGTGGTAGAAGTTGTTGTAGAAGTAGCGGTAATATCATTGATAATGGCATGGAAGAAACCTTAATTAATTGGATATTGTGAAATTTATTTTAATGAAGTATACAAATGTAAAAGAGTTGTACACACAAACATCTGTACTTACGAGGGATGTCGTGGAATTATTTGACCTAAAATAACAGCATAATCAAATGTTGTATAAAAATTTCTAAATTTGACGGTCCTTTCAAAGGGATGTACTACGAAAATATAGAGATTTATTTAGGTTATCTGCAAAGCTAATGGCCTGGACTTTAATATTGTGACTTAATTGTATTAAAAACAAGACATTTTTGTTTTTTTTTCCACCTACGTATTAAATGAAAATTTTTACTTGTTACAAACCACTGCTATAGAAAACACTATTTTATTTATAAAGTCATACATATAGTCAAGTGCCTGTATTCATATATAAATATATAATAGTACATGAGACTGCTCGTCCTCCAATCGGTTGTGTTTTGGCTTTGTTTACTTTATATTTGCAATATGCTGTCTGCATGATGCTGCATGATGCTGCATGATTAAATAAGATCTCTGTTTCACTCTCTCTATTTAGTTGGCCATTTTGGCGGAAAATGGAATAAAATTGCAAATAAAAATTTTATCTAATTAGTTTGGTAAACATTGTACAAAAATATTACACTTTCATATCAACAAACATAATACTGTAACAAGAGTACAGTGTGGCTAGAAAGTGTTCTCTATTTTTTATATGCAGTTTATAAATAAGAAAAAATGAAAATAATCTTGTTGCTGTTTAAAAACCAACTAAACAAACAATTTATTAAATAGATTTTATTTTTTAAATAATACAATATTCTATATTTCCCTTATCGACTGTATTTACACAACTTCGTTAGTTTTTTTTTATTGTATAACACATTTACGTCTGCATATAATTTGTATGATGGTGTAACTTTTAATTACATTTTAATTAAGATAAAATATGACTGCAGGCGAAATTTTGTAGAAAATTAAATTAATTAAAATTGATAACGATAAGTGATAATAAGCCATTGTTTTCCTTGTTTTCAAAGGTTAAAAGTGCGAATGTGTTTTAAATTTTATGCAAATAAAAGCCTCAAAAATATTTACCTTTTCAAAAAACAAAGTAAATTGTAATTAACACATATTATTTATCAAAATCTGTTTGAATTCGTTTTTTTATTATAAAAAATAGTGAGTTTCAATTCTATTTTAGTAGGGAAAATACGATGTTAGATATTAGAAAAAGAAGGTAGAGAGAATCAATTTGAAATTTGTTTAAAATTTTTATTTTTTAAGTTTCCGTAGCTAAAGGATAGAAAGGCTACAATGTCTGTCCATCTTTCACAGCTCTCTGTTTCTGGAACCGTAAAGACAGCTGTACTTCAGCCGCTATAACCACTAATGCCAAGAATTGAAGGCTGTTCCGAGAGCGAAGCAATATTTATGAATACATTGGTTTTTTATAAACTGCAATAAGCAGACTCCTCAAATTTGCAGAGTGTTTATAAAACTATGTCTAATATAGCAGCAACTATAAAACATATAAATTTAGATTAAAGGATGTGCCAATAGTAACGTGACCTAAATGTAAAAGACCATATTTTTGAAACGCAATAGGCGAGCTGTTTAAGTATTTTTTTCTGTCCACTAAAGAAACAAGTACAATCAATTAAAAATAATATATAAAGCGTTTCCTATGATGAAGTTATTTAAACCTTTAAGCTTAAGTATTTTAAACTATACGCAATATACGCAAAGTATTTAAGAATACGTCCGCTATAAAAATAATTTTGAGCAAGAAATTGATGGATATGGCTTTATATTTTGAACCCTTTTAGGAGGAAATTTTCAACAACAACTAACAAAATATAAACTCAAAAATTAAAGGGTGGCCCATACATTTTAACGAACCCAAACTTTTTTTTTTTGTGCGAACCTAGAAGGCACTTGAGTAAAAAGGAAAAGTTTCGCTACATTATTCATTAAATAAAATCAAAAATTATACAAAATAATCAAATAATACACATGCGACGGGTGTCTAAGCCTTGAAAATATTTTTTTTAAGGAAGATGATTAGATGTGTCATTGATATAATTTGTTTGTTTGTTGCCTTTTTGAAGTATTTTAAATTAATCAGATCATAGGCTTTTAATAAAAGTATAAGACAACAAAATACTTAAATACTTAAGTTTTTTCATTTATTCATTACTACTGGTAGGCCTTTTTTGTCATTTTACTCAATTTTTATATTCTTTATTTCTTTTTGCATTAAACTATTTTATTTAAAAAAGAAAGTTTTATTGAATTTTTTATTGGAAACATGGCACATTATTTCTTGTTCACAACTTCTGATAGTTAAAGAAGTCAGAAGTTTTAGAAAAACTATTTTCTAAATATTTCTTTACACAAAAAGCATATTATGGGATTTAAATAACTTTATTGTTTTTAAATAGATTGTATAATTTTTGTGCAACTTTATCATATTTTACTGGGTACGGTCGAGCATTAATGAGTTTTTCATTCAATGTTTTCAATGGATTTTTTAATGGGTAATAAAATTTCAATAACATTCACTTTTTATCATTAGGAAACTGTTCGGTTGAAATCTGGACGCATGTACGGTTTTATAAATATATCTTAAATGGTACAAATTATACTTTTTAACATCTTTTCAATATTTATTTCTGAAGAAACTAATATAACATAGCTCACTGCCACTACTTTTTTTCTGAACTTAACACCAATTATTAATATTTGAAATATGATGAAATCGTTCTTATTCTCTAAATTATTTTTGCTACTACAGTGGATTTGATATTTTTTTAATTTAATTTTTTTTCCATTTTAATTAAGTTTTAATTTCAGAAGAACAGAGAAAAAGTTTTTGCACCTATAATTATTTTGAGGTTGAAAATTAATTAATGTTTAATCGATTCATATATTTTTCTAACCTGGAAACTATTAATTGAAATGATTAGAAATATTTCAATGAAAAATTTAATAGAATTTTAATCTAAGCAATTTTTTTTTTTTGGATTTTTATTATTTTTTTATATTAAAATGAAGTTGAATATATTCTAAATACCAAAACATATTATATAAGATAAATACAAAGCAAATATTAAACGAAATCCATTTCGTTTTTATTTTACAAGTATTGGCAAATCTAGATTAGAAAGATATTAAAGTAACACACAATAATTTATTTTAAATTTATTTCTTGGTTTTTAAAAAATTATTTCTTTCAAAGGGCCAAAAAAACTATTATTCTCTTCATCTTATGTAACAGTTAATTTTTTCATTATTTTGCTAACTTATTCTCTGCATAGATGGAACACTGCCGAATACTGACCAAATTTGTCGGGCGGGAGAGCTGAATTAAAATTCAGGTCCATAGACGACAAAGTCATGACATCCTTTTAAATTTCGATTTATCGACCAGATGTATTTTAGGATTTCCTTAATCCTCGTCATCACATGCAATTTTGTTTCTGCAACTTTTCTAAAATTCGATTTTGGAATATCCTTCGTGTGATATGAGAATTTTGCTGCCGTGATTAGCAAGAATTTGTTTTTGCTTCAACCACAAATGACAAGACAAGGACATGAAACAGTGTACTCGCTTCTACTCGCTTTTCCTCTCTCACAAAAAAATTTAAGAGATGCCAAAAGTTGCAAAAAGTGCACAGGGACTAAACAAGCCCCTGGAGTGAACTACGAGTAGCGCAAAGAATTAAGAAAGAAAAAAGTTATTGACCGTCTTCTCTAATGAAATGAAAGAGGTAGTTAATCAGCGAAAAATTCATAAAACTCGAACAGTTTTATAATGAAATTCAAATGCTCTTTTCGCAGTGAGGTGATTCCTAGAAGTCTATTCTTTGCAGAAGTCTAGACATTTAAAAAAAATAACAGAAGGAACTTCAAAAATCAAATTCAAAAGGAACTACACTACCTGCCTAGTGCACGATGTCGAAAAAAATCTTTCTTTCGCCCTGGGCTTAACAATAGTCTGTAGAGCAGATAAACAGAAAGAAAATAATGTGAGCAACCTTAAATATCAATTAGTTAAAAAAAATTCCAGAAAGATGACGTTTCCGCTGTGTTTGGCAGTGTAAGTCATACGTTTATTTCCAAAACTTACTAGTGATTCTTAAACAACTGCAACTGCAATAGAAAGGAGGTTGATGCTGCTGATAAATATGAGTAGAAGATTATTTCGACAATTTAAGATTGATCTACCGAGAAGATCAAGATAACCCCAGATATTAAGAATGTCCTCTAAATATATATCCCTTCATGGGTGGGTATTACCAAACTGAAAGAAAATGTCTAAAATTTTATTGCGTACATGACAGTGCATCCATATTTTAAAAGAACTATTTTTAATTAATTTTTTTGCTCATTCATTATAAAGCAGTATAACAAATTATGAAAAAAAACTAAAGTAAAAGTGTTACAAAATCTCTATTATATTTAAAAATACTTAATAAAAAATTATTGTATTTTGCTTTTGTTTGCGATATTGTTCAAAACTTTAGAAACACTTGAGCTACTTTTTTCTATTGTAAATGCTTGTTAATGAAAGAAATAAAAAATAAATAGAAAAATTAAATCCACATTATTACCGTAATGAATGAATTGAATGACTTAATAGAAATTCAAAACAATTATAAAATGGACGATATAAATTTCAGGCAATTCCACTTAAAAAACAAACAAGAAAAAATGTGTGTTTTAGAGTTTTATTAAGCGTGAAGAAAAAAAACATTGCGTACAGATTTGATTTGTAGCTTTTTAATGCTGTCGATAAAAATATCTCAAACATTAACAAATCCGAAATTATTTTAAGTATGAAAAATGCTAAAATAAGCTTAAATTGATTGCGGAGCAGTTTTTGGTTTTTTCTTTTCTTTTTTGTTTGGTATTCAAAACTTGCTTTACCAACATTGCATCACCATGTTTTGTAGCATAGGTAGGCCATACATATACATAAATTATAAAACCATTTCTATTTATTTTTATTTCTAGACAGTTGATTTTTTTGTTCATGCACTTTCTTTTGTAGCCATAATATTTTTACTGGTAACTTGTATTTTAAAGTTGGTAAGTGTTGTTGTACACAAGATTGATTACAGAAGCATGCAAAAGGCTACTCATTTTTTTCTATTCTACAAGCAACAAACAAAGTGATAAAGATACACCCAGTTTTCAGTAGTTATTTTTTAGAGATATTAGTTTAATGGAAACAATTCGTTATTGTTGGAGTCTTGAAAAGTGCACTAGTGGGAGAAAACCAATTGCTGTAACTACTGAAAAGCGTAGTGAAGTAATTAATTTCAACAATTAGATTATTTAGAAAAAGAGGTGAAATCATTGCTTTTCTACAGCATACTGAAATAATATTAAGGCACTAATTGCGTGATTTCTATTTTTAAAAGAATAATTTTTTAATGTCTTTGTTTAACTTTACAATTATTTGCCGAGAAGAAATAATTTATTTGGATTGCGGTCAAACTCATAGAAACAAAAAATATTTAATTTCGTTACAATCTTGGTTATTATTTTTTCAGACAAATATTATTTGTACAATAGGCTTAAGTTCGTCTTCTTACTAAATTGATTTTAAATATTTGATTAATTTTATTCGCTGTCATATTTAAACTGTGAAATAAAACACAAAGAACTTTATAGCAATATTTTTAATTAAATAAAAATAACGAACCTCGAGCCGACTAAATAGTATTGCAAGAATTTATTATGGTATCGCAAACTCTCATTATTTCAAAAGCGAATTAAAAAAAACGAATTGTATAAAATCGCAACATCTACAGTTTAAAGAAGGTAGACAGATTAGTATACAATGATTACAGGATGCACTAGTGACCACACGACAAACGCTTGGGATACTTGACAACAAATAATCATACCACAATCCATATATTCTTAACTCATAGAGAGCTGTGATTACTTGTTCCTAAGAATTACTCATTGTCACAAGCTCTTCTCCTTTTCTCCATTTTTAAGAAGTCAGAAAAAGGACTGAACCCGTAAAACGTTAATAAAAAAAGTAAGAGTGCTATATTCGGCTAAACCCTTTCAGCATGTGTGTAAATCTAGTTTAGTGAAGTAACTTAAATTTAAAAGAAAAATTAAAAAAATACATAACAGTATCATCGGCTCTTAATGGGTTAAGCATTTTTTAAAAATTTAAGTTTTTCCTAGAAGATCTCCTCAAAAGCTTTAAAATGATACCCATGTCTCAAAAAATATGATGGAAAATCGTACTCTTCCATAAAAACTTTAGAGTCCCATAATTCGGTAAATATGGGTGAGCGCCAATGTTTTCATTTGATATGTTTTCTTATATTTAAATATTGTAATGCCCAACCCAAAAAGCTAAATTTTCTAGGTTATGATTGATCGTTTGGCGTATTAAATTTTCTCTAGTCGCAAAGTTTATTTTAGTCTGAACGTGGAAGGACAGACGGAGAGACGGACATCGCTTCCTTAGTTCACTATGAATAAGAACTTAGAATATGGGGTCGGAAATGGATACTGTAGAATGAAAAACTTAAATATACCCCTTATCTTTCTGTAATGAAGTTAATAATGAGTCATTTCGTGTTTGATGCGAAATCTGTATTTTAGTAGAAAAATTCCAAAATTTCATAGAGATCAAAAATTCCCCTTATAATCGTAAATTAAAAATATTTTGTTTTTTTTTTCTGTATTCTGTTTTTTTACAAATTTTCCAAACGAATCCTTCGCTTGAAATACAAATTGAACAAATAAAATTTGGAAATGTTATAATTTTTAATTTTTTACCAACTGGGATTTGAACCGTGGATATTATAAATGAAAAAGAATTTTACTTTTTCGGTTTAAGCTTCATGTGGTGAAGTAAAAAACTAAGAATGAATAAAACAAATTGCATTCGTGATCATCCAATAACTGAAACAATTGCAAAACACAAATGTACGGGACAAATAAAAAAGAGAACGGTGAAGAAATGCTTTGGTCGGTGTGTAGACTTCGCTTAACATAATTAATACTCCTCCTATTTTTATTTACAGAATTATTTGGTTAAATAGATGATGTTTACAATGTAAACAAACTAAGGTAGATATATGCGAAGAATGCTGATGATAGATTTGGCGGTCCTGAAAATGCGGCATTATATTCTGCCAGCGTCTAAGTTTTCTTGTTTTCTTAAGAAAACATCTGCATAAATTTGTAAATAATTTTTATTTCTAAAAAATGTTTAGAAATTAAATTAAAAATGAACCTTACGCCGTAAAAGTAAAATTCTATTAATAATATTAGGAAATGTTTTCAAAAATACAAAAATAAATTTTAGAACTTCCGGAAGCTGAGGTTTTGCAATTTCTTAAATAATTTTTCCAACACATTTGATTATCGAACGGTTTATTTATTTATTTATTAATTTTTTTCATAACTGATTACTGACTCGAGAAGTCGTAAGCCTTAAATGGTTAAAGTTACAAAATTCCTTAAAGAATCTTAACTGGAGTTTGAGAAACTTATTTTTTTTTTATTTTAGTGATCATATTCCTCGAGTTCCGAACATTAAAAAGTTTAATATTTTCAATTTCCCCGTATCAAGAGAGAGTGACAGAGAGAGTCTGGGTCCCTAAGACTAATTTGTATGTTTTAACTTTTATTCTTAATTAAGGTTTATAATAATACAAATTTTTTAATAAAACAGCCTCATTTTCCTGCCACATTAATATTTTAAGCAATTAATTCTTGTTACTTTAACATTTCCACTTACGTTTAAAAAAGCTCTCAATCATTTTAATATGTTAAGGTGTCCTTAACATTTAAAATTTTATTTTAGTAACACAAGACACAGAAAACCTTAAAATACAACATTTATTTAAATAAGAATATTATTGCTTTTCAACAATTTATTATAATAAACATAAATCAAGATTAATGTCATTTGCAAAAGATTTCAAAATCAATTTGATGTTTAAAAAGGTAAAATTCTTTTTTTCTTTATTTAAAAAAATTTTTTTAGTAGAATTTAAAACCACAGCCATTGTAATTT
Source organism: Cistogaster globosa (assembly GCA_937654795.1). Taxonomy (NCBI): domain Eukaryota; kingdom Metazoa; phylum Arthropoda; class Insecta; order Diptera; family Tachinidae; genus Cistogaster; species Cistogaster globosa. The sequence continues at coordinate 6,874,970 of OW569407.1, forward strand.
TCCATAAAATGTCAAAGTAATTCATAGACTACATATTTCATTAGAATTAATTTCCAATGACTGGTAAATATCGCTTAACATAATGATGGCTATATTGGTCTTATTTTGGTTTAGGTTTCCTACCTACGAACCTGTATAATTTTATTAAAAGCAGCATATGAACATGCAATTAAAAAGCCAACAACAACGTCAGCAGCTACTAAATAAAGTTATAATTGCAACAACATGCCAACGATAGTATTAAAAGTAAGTACGACTACAATTGGAAGCATATTTAAGCCTTGTATTAACAGAAAAGTACGAGTGACAAGTAGTGGAATTAAGTGGAAGTTATCTAACTAGAAGCATAACAAGTATGCGAGGGTTGTTTTTTCAGGTATTGGCTTTCCTATGAACATATAAGTTCCTTTATGATTTGTAAATGTTGATGGATTTCTATTTGCCATTGAACGCTGTTTTATTATTAACACATGCATTTAACAATATTGCACTATCGGCACATTTATTATGACTTCCGTTTTGATAGACTTAAGCGTCTTTGTGGCGTACCAGCCTCCTTCAGACACACTCTGCAAACATAGTGGTCCTAAATTTTTAACAACTGATTTTTTTCTTAAACTAGAAACATCATTTACTTTACTGCCTTATAATTTGGCCCATAATCATGATATAATTGAAGGCTTTTGGTTTGGAGATAAGAGACATGAAAGTTTCTAAGTTTCCTGTTAGATGAATCAAGCCTGTTCCATCCTAAAAAGGTAATTGCCACTAGTTTTCTACTTGCTGTGTATATCCGACAGGTCTAGCAGGCATTCATAACCACACATTAATATTTGATGGAAACCTTCATATATTTTCTTGATATTTACATGACCATTTTCTGTTAGTTCAGATTATTCTAGTACTTCAAATGGTCAATGAGCACTTTATGAGGAATGTGAAAAATAACAAATTCTATTTTTATTAGGACCAGTATTCAATGTGTAACCCCTATTTATGCAACGCATTGTGACAGAAACTAGGAAATTAGGTTGAGGGTATGTGGATTGAGAGAGTAAAGCATTTGATTTGTAATTTTTCACATTAAAAGTGGGAAAAAAGACCTCTGCAGGGAGTTCATTCCAAATACAGATGGATCTTCGGCCGAATTTTCTATGTAATGCGTAGTACGATTAACTAGCCAAACTACGACAATGGGTTGCGCTCCTGGTGCAGAGCGTGTTACGCGTACGAAATTACGGTTTTCAGGAACAAGTTTCCTAATTTCATAAAAGCGCATTCCTTTGTAGTTACGATAAAACAATTAAACACACCCCAGATTGCGTCGATGCTCCATTGAATCAATAGAGCTGGATACCCTACTGTCACCAAAGAGCTTCCTTTTTCTCTTGCACGCCGCCGAGTAACTCCAAAATAGACTTTGGAGCACCATACTATACATGAGAAATATATTACATTTTTGGTCTAATAAACGTGACATAGATAGCAAGGAGATCAGATGGCACTTTTGTGTCTCTTTTGTGACATGAAAAATATGCTTGTTCCACAGAACATCACATTGAGTCTTCATGCCAAAAACTGCTTTTTATTCCTTACCAAAGCTTTTAGCGATAATTAGAGACAAGGTAGCACATTTGGCCGTACGCCTGTGCGAAAGTACACAGCACTGGGTTTTACGACCCTTAAATTGAATCCCGCTTGCAAGGCCCCATTCAAAGATAACCAAAAGGTCGCGATAAGGGGTATCTTCCATGTGCTTTTGCATAGCCCCACATTCTGAAAGGCTTGGCCTATTGTGAAATTAATAAGAATGGCATATGGTGCTGTCGTCTGCGAAAGAATAGATCGTGTTGGAAGTTTGACGTAAAAGGGTGTTAAGTAAAATAGGAAATAGAGTAGGAGAAAGAACGAAATATTACGGTACTACTGAAATTACCACGTACTCGTTTCATGAGATTTCATCTACAGCAACTCGTATACTGCGATTCCTGAAAAAGCTCGATAAAAGTCTCCAGAGCCTCTCACCGACACCAAACTAATTAGAAACAACCTCTCGTATCTTTTTTTTAAACTTTAGAATTAAGTATTAAAAATAAATTTAAAATACTAATACTATTATAAGGGAAAAAAATAAAGTAAAAACCTTAATAAGTCTTAGTTGTGCTTTGGTCTTAGTTATTCCTTTATTTTTTTAATTATTTTTCTTTTTTTATGTTAAATGACAAATTAATTGTTGTTTGTATGTATTTGCTCACATATGTCACTTACAATGACAAAATAATTTAATTATGTCAACTAAGATTTACCTTGAGGTCTGTTTTATATTTTTGCTTCGCTCTTTTAATTTGTTTCTTTTGAGTTGGTTTTTTTTTTTCTTCATGCTTACATGCATGCTGAAGTTGGCAGAAGTATCCTAAAATAATTCTTATTTTTTTTTTAGATTTTTTGTGCAGTTGGCTTAAGTTGCGTTAAGAATCAGCAGAAATGTACAATAAAGTATTAACGCCATGCCAACATTCATGATTCAATATAAAAGTGAGAGGGTAAAAAAAAACAAATGGTAAAATGAAAAGCAGCATTATGTTGCATGTTACTTTAATAACAATTGTTGCTGTGTTGCCGTTTCAGTTGTTTAAATGATGTATTAAAAGAATTTTTCGCATTTTAGTTCGCCAGGTTTCGTTTTCAGTGGTGCTTTTTTTTAAATCTTAATCTTGGGTAAGGAAAGAAATACATTATTTAATCTCAAGTAATTTTAAAATTAAAAACTGATTGAATAAGCAATTTTAGACCAACACGGAGTCAGCAGAATTATTTTGTCACATTTGAATGTATTTCGTCAGCGTCATAACTGCGTTCCAGCGCGTCATAACTGCGTTCAAACGAAATTCTTCAATGATTGTGATCAGCTTTTGAATTAGAAAAATGTCAAAAGTCTCTAAATGTTTTTGATTAAAAGGAGAAAATTTGTTAACAAATTTAAAGGAAGGAATATATTACACGTTAACAGCCGTAATCCTTGTAATCGAATTTCTTAAAAACGGCATATTTTTAAAGTCTTATTGGTATTCGAGCATTGATTATCCACACTTTAAATTACAATTTTTTTCGGAAAAAATTATACAAAAGTTTTCTTTTGTGCGTTAACAATTGAATAAAATGTTTTGAATTACAAAAAAATATTCGAATAATTTTTAACAATTAATCGAATATTCGAATAATTTTTATTTATTTATTAAAAACTGATTGAATAAGCAATTTTAGACCAACACGGTGTCAGCAGAGTTCTTTAGTTATATTTGAATGTATCTCGTCAGCGTCGTAACTGCGTTCCAGCGCGTCATAACTGCGTTCAAACGAAATTCTTCAATGATTGTGATCAGCTTTTGAATTAGAAAAATGTCAAAAGTATCCCTAAGTAAGAAGCAATAGTTTAAGATTAAAATTAGAATTTTTCTCGGAACAAATGTCATACAAAAGTTTTCTTTCGTGCGTAAAGAATTAAATAAAATGTTTTGAATTACAAAAAAATATTCGAATAATTTTTAACGATTAATCGAATATTCGAATATTTTTTATTTAAGTGGAAACAAACATATATCTTTTGTATATTGGAACAACTGATATGTATAACATACATAAAATTTTTGTGCAATTTATTTATGATTTCTGTAAGAAATTACTACATTTCCCCACCAATAAAAACTGATCCAATTTTGTTTACAATTTTTTTTTCTTACATATTCAGGTTATTTTTATTTATAATCTGTTTTCTTTTTTAAATATAACAAAAAGATATTTTACCTTTATTTAATACTGTTTTTGTTTTTTTCTCTCAAACTATAACAAACAACATTCATTACTTAAGTTTTAAAGTTAAAGTTAAATTGTCGTGGCATGCAATAAACTTTTGTTATGCTCTTAAATGCCGCCACCACTAGCACCATACTCTCAATCACAACTCTAAAACAATATTACTGACTTCACTGCACCACTCTGTATTCGAAAAGATGCATGAAGGTGTACTACTACCGTTCATTCATTTATTCGTTTAAACATTCATCCGTTTATGTGCTGCTTTTTAACTTGTTTTAATGTAATTTATCAAATGCATTGACATTTTCATGAAAAAAAAAAATTGAAAAAAAAACAAGCTGCATACAGACTTGGCAGTAGAAATATTTAAAAAAAACAACAAGAAGAAATATTGTAATGTTTCTTAACATTTTATTGGCGGTATTTAAGGTTTCCTTTCATTTCTTAACAACTGACACATAAACTATGTATTTGATGTAAAATATTTATGCAGAAATAAAGGAATATTGATGGATTTTTAAATAGAAACAAATTTTTTTTTTTTTGATACATTTTATTGACATTAGAAATATGTTATAAAACTAAATTACGCTGCAAGGGCATTCTATTTGAATTTTTTAGAATTAAAAAAATTTTGTTAAGTTACTTAATTTATTGAAGTCTCTTTACTGGGATTGTGTAAATATTTCTAAACATGTGTTGATATTTATTGGAATTTTTGTTGAATCAGGAGTTTGCTAAAAAAAATACCGGTTAAATTACAGACTCCTTCATGTAACTTATGATTTTACTTATAACTTCTTTAAAAAACCGAAAATAATTATTTGTGAGAGTTAAAGTGCTCAAAAGCAGGTGAAAAAATTTCAAGATGTTAAAGATTCTAGAATAAAGTTTCTCAGCCTGGTCTTACCCACCGCCCACTTTAAGAATAAATTCCTTCAAAAGCCTCCAATTGGTTTTACTCGGAACTGAAGCATCTATTGTCAATTATAATAATTTTAGGAAGCTATTACATTCGCGTCTGCCGGTATTTCTTTTGGTTAATAGCAGTTAAGGCGCAGCAACACTAATTTAACTGTAGGTTTTTTAAGTCTGCTATATTGTTCTTTAATGAGATCTGGCAACTCTATCGCAGACCCATTGGGTTAAATATGTGCCTTTATTTTTCCGCGTAATACCTCATCATGTTTACATCAAACAATCAAGAACTTTACTGTTTCAAAATATTACGAAGCCTTTGTAGCATGCTATAATAGCCGGGGAGCCATCCGTAGCAAAATATAATTGAAACTAATTTTCTTTTTCTCAAAAAAATTTTTCAGTGTATGAAATATGGTTTCTTCTCTTCAAACAGCTTCAAAATTGGGCTCTCGAAATTATCTCATCTTTAGTTTTAAGAGTGATGCACAATGATTCTTTAATATTTGTAGCTGGTTTATGCAGCACCTGGGTTACTGCTGGTAAAATTAAATCCTCCACAAGAGTGAGTGCTTTGACTGTTTTGGCAATCAAGAGGAAGATAAAGTACGAAGGACGGTGAACAACAATCAGATAAATATAACTTCGATAAAGTGTGCTAAATTTCGTTCTTGTGTACTTTCAAATATTTAATTTTCTTTGAAGAATATTTTTTAAATGAAAAAATTTTTCTACTCTATAAAAATAAATAGAGGAAAAAAGCGTATATTTGTCGATTTGTATAGCTCGTTTCTTATTCGCGATGCTAGACTGAAGATTTTACTTTAATTTTAAAGACTTTTTAATCAAAAGAAGATTGTATCACTGCCGCTAATGGATAAATGTGTAAATAATGATGACGTTTACCTGGTACATATATTTGTAAAAACTAAAAAGCTTTCTTGTATTGACACTCAAAACTTTATTAATAAAAAAGTTTCTTCACTAGTAATTCTTATAAAACTTTTTTCCACATTTAATTGAAGACAGTGAGACACAAAATTTAGATGACGAATTTAGGGAACTCCGTCATATGAATTTAATAAATATTTTAGGAATTTTGAAGATGTTACAGTGGTTGAGTTTTGGCAGACAATATCAAATCTTTCTAGAGCGGATAGTGAATTAATATTTCCAACTTTGCCGAAGTTGCAATTAATTTGATATGTCTTCCTTATTCATCTGCAAACAATGAATAGATATTTTTTAAAGTAAAAAATATAAACATTTTTTTTCTGAGTAAAGAAACTGCTTTAGACGTATAATTTTAGCTTGAATGTTTCTCTCATTTTATGCACGTATAAATATCGTAGATAAATTTGGCTCAATTGTCATTTTAATTCACGACGTATTAAAGAAATTTATTCAATTTTGGACTTTCAAATATTTGGGTTTGATCTACCTGATATAGACAAATGACCAAAAACTATTTTTGTATCATTTGTAAAGATTAAAAAACATTAAAAAAAATTAATTCAAACCATGTGTTTATTAGGCTCGATTAGTTCAACCAATTGCGTTCTTCAATAAAATTCTAAATACGATGTAATGAAGCACACAAATAGTGGACATCCCCTGAAGAGCGATTTTGTAAAAATTTTATATTTATTTATTTTTATATTTTATATGTATCCTTTCTCAAGATTTACTAATAATCTTCGATCTAAGTTCTTTTGCCTTGTAAGTCTGTTTGTTTGTTGGTGCCTTAACCACGGCTAAGCGAATGAACCCATCTTAATGAAATTGTAGAAACAAGTAGATATTTGTCTAAAACGTACAATAAGATACAAAGAATTTCAACAGTTAGGCAGGAGGGAAGAAAAAGAGGAAACTTGCCATAAATCCTATATTAATATTTTTTTTCTTTATTTTTCTCAAACTTTTTATCTGGAAAAATTTTAACAACACCAAAAACTAGAAAACTTGTATTTTGTTAAAGACGACTGTTCCATAAGTCCATAAATTAATTGCTTTTAAATTTTTATTTCAATATTTTCAAAATCTACTATTTCAACATTTTTTTTGAATCATTAAACAATAAGCAATTTTCCCTTCAATATCTTTTTTTCCAATTATTTCCCAATCAAAATATAAATTAAAATGTATACTGTTTTCGGCCTAGGTTCATTTTTAATTTAATTTCTAAAATTTTTTAGAGAGAAAAATTATAAGAAAACAAGAAAAATTAGGTACTAGCAGAATGTAATGCCGCATTTTCTGGATTGCTACATCATTCATGAGCATTTTTCGCGTCTATCTTTCTTAAGTTATGGATATTGTAAGCATCATCAATATTAATTTGGTTAAACGAAGTCCACACACAACTCAAATTTTAATGCGTTTGTTTAAAAAAAGATTTATATATCGATAGGGGAACGCTTAAATTTCTAAAAAATTTAATTAAACGTAAATACGCTTAGATAGCGACCTTCAATTTCCAATTAGACTAATTAGTAGAAAAATGTTTTGTTATGTTAAAAACTTATTCTTAAATTTCGTTAAATCACAAGGACTTTTGCAGTAAACTGAAGAAAGATTAGGGTAAAACAAGATTTCTCTCATTTAAAATACTTCCTTAAATTACTGCTTCCGTATAGAAGTCACTAAAAGTCCAAAATATATTTGCTAATATAGCGTGGCCCAAATAGCAATTATAAAACATACATGTAATTAAATATTAAATAAAAACTTTAAAAAGAAAAGAAAAACAGATTTGAAAATTTATACATTAGTAGAGGAAAAGAGGAGGAAAAATAAGCAATTTATTTTTTTAATGACTTTTATTATCTTTTGAGGTCAAATATACATCTGGCTTTTAAAATATAAATTAAAGTTTCAAGAAAACCAGCAGCATAGACAGAAATTAAAATATATACACAAAACCTATAAAATAAATTTAAGAGTTTCCTTTAATACGCAGTGCAAAGATTACAGAACGTACTCGTTAGTTAGTGGTGATGAGTGTATGTGTACTTGTCTAATTTAAGTGCTCAATTTTAAATACAGCTTTTTCTTATGATCTTACCTTATTGTATTTTAATTACCTTTTTTATTTTAAAGTAAAACATATACGAAGAGGCATCACAACCGCATAACGGGCATGGTCACTAAAATCCCTGGCTACCGTGGAAAAACTATCTACTTTACGAAAGCAATCTTAGAACAATTTGTTGTGTTGTATTTGTTTATAATCAAAAGCGTGCAGAAAGTTCACATTAAGAACTAAGTAACCCTTTGCGTCATTTGGCGGCTTAGAGAGCCGTTAGTTTGTGTTGGTACATGTCTTTTATGTCACGCTTGCTTGCGACGTAATCGATTTGTTTCAAACGTAACACAGTAATAATGCAAATTCTTGACTTGACTTGACTTAACTCGACTTGATTCAACTTTTGAATGAAAATGTTAAAAAAAATATGTGTGAATAGTGGTGGATAATGGAAGCTCAGACAATAGTGCTCCGCGTTAATGGTTTGTCTTCTTTGGTGCTTCCTGCTACATTAGTGTGTAAGTAACTGATCGGACAGGGTAGTTTGCATTCATTTAGTACAAGGAGCTGGATAAATCTTGAATTTTCCTTGCTTATGCTTTATTTAAAGACAAGTTTTTATCTTAAGAAAAATTAGAACGATATTTAATAAATGTGACCAAGCAACAATGCAATTTTATTTACCGATTCCGAAACTAAATGGATAAAAATAATTATGAAAAATTTTTATTTTGCATAAAAATCGAAATGCTTCTGCTACTAGAAAACTAGCTGGAAAAAAATAAATAATGAAATCATAATTCAAAATATATAAATACATAAATCAAACAAAATTTTAATTGATTTTAAAAAATCGAACTATTTCTGATCCCGATTAAATTATTAAATCACCCATATTGATTATTGGGGATTAAAGTACGTCTCGATGGCCATTTCGCTACCGTTTACTTAGCTCTTCAGGAAACTTCTTACAAATATAGCTATTCTTTTCAGCTTCCGTTACATATGTTTTCCGTATCTATATATTTTATTTTAAGATACCATTGCATGCTGATAAGAATCAAAAAGTATTGTTTTATTTTGGTTTTGGCTTTTACTAATAATTGCATCGCTTACTGCATAAAGCTACATTGAGAAACAGTTAGCAGTTTTCAAGACAGTTCGCATACTACATTCGAACTTTAGATAGGTATTTTAGAGCTCCACTTATCTATGAACAGAAAATTTTTCTGAGTTACTCAATAACAATATTTTGCTGCACGTATTAACACGAGTCGACCACTTTTGCTAGTGTCCTGGAGGTAAAAAATATAACCTCTCTAGCTATTAGATGGACTGCCTTAGTTTAAGATAAGGCCTGGCCTTTAAAAAAACATATCAAAGAAAAAGTTAAGGGTTTCCTTGTATTTAGTATTTTTGCGGAAAAATATTATTTGCGTGGTAAAATTATTTTTGGTGGTCCTTCGAGCCTGGCACTTCTACTCATTATGAATGATGATAGTGAATTATTTGTCATCAAACTAAGCTTTTATAAGGCAAATCATTTTGAAATAGTGCAGTAGTGTGACAAAGTAGTAAAATATTTTTTTAAGATGGTAAAGGAAATAAATGGATGGTCCTTCGAGCCTGAGAGTTTTCTTATTAAATCATACCAATCCTAAATACTTTTACCTCAGTTGGAAAAATATTTTTTACTAGTTCAATTGAATAATACTCCTTAAATTATACTTCAATTCAAAGTTGTCCTAGAAATCGACCGGAGATAAAGTCGAAGTTCTTCAAAAGGCATTTCTAGAAATATTTTTTAAATTTCAACTTGAGGTATAAAAATTGAGATTAATACATATAACGTGTAATTTGTGTTAAATTTTATGTTAACATATATTTTTTTTCCATACAGCAGAGTGTCCCAAAACTTGTAAAGAATTTTTCAAAAATATATTTTTTCCTTTTTAATTCATGTTTTCCTTTATGCAAACATTTGAATTAGCACTTCTTAGAAAATATTATTTTATTGAGAGAAAACAAAAAACTCTTCTACAAACTTAACCTAAGATTAATTTCTCGATCAACCTCGTTATGAATTTTATAATCCCATTTCTAAAATACCAAACAATTCTAACGAATATAAAATAGACTTTAAAATACTATTTGTAGCTGGTAATACATCAACTGAACCATTAAAATCACGACATGAGTTATCCAATGGAGAAAAAGTAAAGTATAAAAAGTTTTAATTTAAGAAGACGGTGGTAGGAAATATCAGTAATAAAAAATATAACCGAATCATGCGTAGATTTGCTTATTTTTTACACCGCTACCATTATAAAGTATACAAAATATCAAGGTAACACAGTTTGATAAATGTTGTAACGGCTTAGCCTTAGCATTAGCCACCAGAAAAACGTTAAGACCAGCTCAAAAAAAAACAAAAACAATTAGACACAAAACATTAAATAAATAAATGAAAAAAAAAACACACAAAGAAGAGTATTTAGTTTTTCGATTTAAAAATGTTTGGCTGGTTGGATGAATGAATATGGCGTGGTAGAAAAGCCTGTATGATTGTAAAAAAGTTTCATAACCTTGGTCAAGACTTACTTTACAGCTGAGTAAAAAAGTGTGTATGTGTGTTTATAACTAAATGCGTCGATGTGACTGTCTGATAGTTTTTAAAATTGTTTCTTTTTTCTTTTGTGTTTTGAATTTGTGGTTATTGCGTTTGTCTGATTGACTGATGTGTTTATCGTGCGCCAGTCATTTGGCAAATGACTGTCGATCGCGAACTATTGATCTCGAACGTCAAATTTAATGAATGAATAAATAAATGTCTTAAGTTTTAAATGTGGTTTTAAAACGAACTCTTAAATTTGTAGTGTGCAAAAGCAGTGGCGTTTAAGGTCTTCCCATTATATAAATCAATAAGGGGACGTAAAATTTGCTAGTAAATAAAAACTTTGCAATTTGTTTTGCTTGATTTTAAATTTTTTAGTTGCTTATCTTTAAAACAAAGGACTGTCCTGAGTTAGAAATTCTGCCTATTTCCTATAATTTGTTTTAAGAATAAATCACGATCTTTAACAAGAAGGACATAAGTGTTTCAATATTTTTTAATGAATGCTTAACTTCAGTCAAAAATTTCCTATTTATGCTATGAAAATTCATATGCATATTGCTACTCTTTTAATTATATAATTTTGTGTCAATGTCACGCTAACCTTAAGTTTCCCTTTATAAAAACACTAGCTGTGCCCACGACTTCGGCCGGATATCATTTCTATAATCCTTAAAATTAAAATTTAAAAAAATGTGTTTTTTAACATTTGTTGTAGAGTTCAGTGTTAAAGATTTTTTCATCTACAAAAAAAGTACTGGCAACTGTTCTAGTACTATTACTTCGGCAAAATGGGTTGCTTTCACATTTGTTTCTCTAGTTTCTCTACGAAATGACTTATTTTTACAAAGAAAAAAAGTATTTTAAATTTGTATCAAGGATCTAAGAGACCTTCTCACAAAATTTAATTCAAATCCATTTATCAGTTTTCACGTGATGCAAACACATACAGACAAAAATTCCAAAAATAGCTGTTTTGTATTCCATATCGATTACTATCTACACTAACATTAAAGCTTTCAAAAAGTATTTCATGTACAGAAATGTCCCCTTTACTGTTTTATTTTAAATATAGATGTCTGTCAAAAAAAGTCATTACAGTTTGGCTGTCATATTTAAATACCTTGTAATAAAACAAACTGGAAGAGAAATTTGAAGAAAACTTTGTAAAAAAGATTAAACAATTTTTAAATGACGAATTAGGTTATTTCAATGCTCGCCTAGTTATCGGATTTAAATCAGTTTTACCGCTTTCCTAAGTGAGCTACAGAAATTTTTGGCCACCATTCTCTCAGAAATAGTTTCGAAAGAGGTCCCTAAATGGAAAAATTATAAAAAAAGCGAGTGCCTATATTTTCTCAGATTTATTTGTGTTTTTTTATGCTGATAATTGTTATCTTTTTTTTCTAAATTTCTGATATTACTAATTGCAATATAACCACTAAGTCACCCAAATTTCATCAAAATACTACATTTTCTACAAACATTCCACAAAACATTTTAAAATTTGCTAAAAAAAATGTTTTGCAGTAAAACTGGAAAATCCACTTAAAAGCGAAAATTAAAAAAGAATTATTAAAAAAAATTTTAATATTAGAAAAAAATTTAAGATTCATCAAAATATTCGTTTTCGCAAAAATTTCATAAAAAATTTTATTTATAAAATATTTATAAATAATTTTTTTTTTTTAATTTTTTATAAAACCGAAAATGTACTAAAATTAAGTGAAAACTATCAACAGTTTAGAACTTTAAAAAAAACCTCACTGAAGAAAAGAAAATTTTTTTGGTACAGGGTACGTAAAATTCGACAAAGAAGAATATAGCACTCTTAATTGTTTACTGTTAGTAATGGCACGTTTAAAAATAAAATATTTAATAATACAGAAACTATTCTTTGAAGTCGTATAAATTATCCTTATCAATTTTTCCTTTCTCCTAACGCCCCTGAGTATAAAAAAAAAAACTTTTTCTTTTGTGGTGAACTTCAAAAACCTCTTAACTTCCTTTTAAAACCGGTTTTACAATACACTTTTAAATTATTAAACAACAACAAAATATATGAAAATTTTTCTTAAGAAAAACTAAAATCAACCATCTGAATGTAGTCTCCTCAAAACATAGATTTTTATGTTTTGAATTTTTATTATAAGTAAAGAAACATAAATCAAATTTAAAATCTTTTAATATGATTAAATTAAGAAATTGATCACACTTTACCGACAACATAATGTCAGGTAGCCTTTTAACTGCAAACACCCAAATAAGTTTGGATTCATTTTTTTTTCTTTTTGTATTTTAAAAGAAGACAAGATAATTTTGCTTTGTTTTGTTTTGAATTTGAACTTTACTCCTCCATCAGTTGTGTTATTTCTTATAGAAAAATTTATAAAAATTGTTTATATAAAAACAATATCTTAAAGGTCTTGTTTACAAATAGATGTTAGACGAACGATAAGTTACGCTTAATTAGATCAATTTTTTATTATCTTTTTTTCTTGGTTTTAAGTACCAGCAACAAACTTTATTAATTCTAGTAATAAATATTTGGAGTTTTAAAACAATTTAAACGCTTGGGCTTTAAAGCTAGAAATATCAATGTTGTTGATCATCTTCATCATTTGGTAGCTTAAAGATGTTGTTCGATATTTTATTATCTTAGAGTAACAACAGCATAGATTATTATGACTATGGCTGCTAATGCTGCTGCAGCTGTTTTTGTTGTTGTTTTTGATGTTTAGGCAAGGCCATGAACAACTAAATTTAGAAACCCGCATTTTCTGTTGGCCAAACAACAGTTTTACTCTCTTTCTTTTCGTTAAGATTGTAATAAAAAAAATTTTCTTTTAAGTATTTTTAAGTTAAAAGAAAAGATTAAATGCATACAAGCTTAAATTGGAATCACGATCTTTATTTATTTATCTGCAAAATTACATCAAAACAGACATTATAAACGCACTTAGCGAATAGTAGAAATATAATAGCGAAGAGATGCTACGTAAATGGCCGCAGATTACAAACTTTATTTAATTTTAACTTTTTACTGGATGACTACAACTAAAAGACTCGTTTATATTTGATACTTTCACAATGATGAAGATAATGTTGGTGATGTTATTCTTTTTCTATTTCCAAATTAACCTTTAAAGGATGTGTGTTAAAAAGGAGGAAAATTTAAAAGAACAGAATTTTTTTAGGTTTCATTATTAAGGGATAATCGAAAAAAATGTGTGAAAATTGCAATTTTGTTATTGTGATTAACGAATACATAATACTTTTGATGATCACACCTCTATTAAAAATCTGGTTTTTGATACTTAAGACACGGATCGATCCAGGGTATTCTACTTGTAAAAAATTATTATAAATATTTTATTTTTTAGTAGATTTTTCTTATCAGCTGTGCGAAGTGAGATATGATAAGAAGCGTTTTTGTCCTAAGAGGGATCTTTTTTCCGTTTAAATTTTTTGCAAATTTTGCTAACTGTTAGGGATTGATGTTAATTAAAAAAATATTATAACCAAGTAAACAATTCATTATCCGGCTTAAATTTGCCAATAATCTAAAACTATCTTTTTTTAAAGAAAATTTTTGGCATCAGATGTACATAGTGCATCATTTTTTTAGATCACTACATCCTTCATCAGCAATCGTTGCATATCCTATCTATTTAACCAATAAATTGAATAAATAAAAATTAGAAGAATATTGTTCCCTTCTCAAACATATAATTGTTCTTACCTTGTGCTTACCAATTTTTTTTTAACAATTCTTAGTTATTTCATAATAAGAGCTTCACATTATAGTAGATGAACTTAGGCCCCATTAATAATTGTTTATCTGGCTATAATGTTTAAATAATTCGAATACATAAAAAATAGTTTTTACACCTAGTAAACTATTATTTGTTTCACACTAATATTTAAAAATATTTTAACAATTATGTATTTAAATTACGAGGGCTGTTATATATATTTCTGGCCTGGCAACACTGAGTGCTGCAAAGTGCAATCTGACCATTATTTGTGTTGTTTACAGTGACTTGAAAATGTTAATATGAAGAAAATGGAATTAACTCGTGAACATTTTCGTGCCACCATTTTTCACAAATTTCGACGTGGATTGTCACGACAAGAGTGCACTGATGAAGTTAAATCTTTGTATGGCGATGAAGCACTATCCTATAGCACTGTGAAAAATTGGTATAATGAATTTAATCGTGGCCGAAGCTCGTTCAAAGACGAATTCCGTGAAGGTCATCAAAAAACGGCTGTTGTGCCAGAGAACATTGATGCCGTGCGTGAACTCATAATGCAAGATCGACATGTGACATAACGAGAGATACAGACATCCTTGGACATTTCTTCCACCAGCATACATTCGATACTGCATGTACACCTGGCCGTAAAAAAGGCTTGTTCTCGTTAGATCCCGCACAATTTGAAAGTCGCTCAAAAAAAGGCTCGTGTCGATTGGTGCAAAGAAATGTTGCAAAAATACGATTGCGGTGCTTCAAAAGACGTTTATAAGATCGTCACAGGTGAAGAATCATGGATCTATGCGTATGAGCCCAAAACGAAACAACAATCGACCGAGTGGGTCTTCAAAGACGAGCAAAATCCAACGAAAGTTGTTCGTGGAAGAAGCACTTCGAAGCAAATGGTCGCCTGTTTCTTCGGCAAAACTGGTCATGTGGCGACTGTTCCGCTTGACTAACGTAGGTCGGTCACTTCTAAGTGGTACAATACAATTTGTTTGCCTGAGGTCATCGGAGAAATTCGAAAAACCAACAAGAGAATATGAATCATTGTTCACCATGACAATGCGAGCTCTCACACATCGGCTCAAACCAGAGCGTTTTTGACCGGCCAGAACGTCGAATTAATGGGTCATCCGCTGTACAGCCCTGACTTGGTACCTAATGACTTCTTCTTGTTTCCGCAAATTAAGAAAAAAATGCGTGGTCAACGATTTTCGTCGCCAGAAGAAGCTGTTGAAGTGTTCAAAAACCATGTTTTAGAGGTGTCTCAATCGTAGTGGAAAAAGTGCTTCGACAACTGATTTGAGCGCATGGAAAAGTGTATAAATAATGCTGGAGAATACTTTGAAAAACAAAAAAAAAAACCATTTTTGATTATAAATATTCGCATTTTCACTATTAGGCCAGAAATATATAGAGCAGCCCTCGTAAAAGTTAAGTAGATCCAAAATGTTTTTTACATGTGAAAATTAGTTTCGAAATTAAGAATTAAAAAAATACATTTTCTAAAATGATTTTTTCTTTGTCTTTTGTTTTTTTGCAATGTTTAATTGATCCTGAGAACACAAAGTAAAGAATGTCAAAAGCTTTTAACTCGTTACTTGCACTGGTGAAAAACTTTTTGAAACTTGGCTAAGAAATTTTGGTTGAATTAAATTTGTATACCCCTTTGATACATTTAATGGTTAATGTTATGAATAACACACATGTGTTGTTTTGCTCTTCTTTTGTGACTTTGCAGTTTGACTGCACTTTTACTGTCGTTATTGTTGTAATCATTTTTGTTTGTGTATAATTTTTGCGTGTTTGATTAGATTAAGGCTGCATTGTAAACGAAAAAGACTAATAAGACGAAGCCATAATATTTAAATGAAAAAACCAACAGAATAAATGATAATCGTGTTGAAATATTTAAGCATTTAAGCATGTTTTCTGTAAAGTATTAAATGTCGTTATAAAAGGGTACTCTCACCAGTTCCTACAGGATTTAAATTTTATTCTAAGTCTTCTTCATTTACAGCAAGATCATATTTGATCATTAAGGCTTAACAAATCTAAGTTTAAGTTGTTAATGTTTTGCTATAAAAAAGTTTATTTTTTATTTTTTATTTTTTAAAAGATGGTGTGTTTTGGCCACATTAATAATCGTTAACTAAATGCACTCAAAATGAGGCTAATTGTTGCCATGAAATGTCTATTAAATTTGTTAGCTTTGGTTGCACAAAAAAAAAAAGCAAAATACATAATAATAAAAATCATTTTAATGTTTATTCTTTTGTACAAATAGACATTGGCCATCAAATTCAAATTTACATGATGAATGCCGCTGAAAAGTTTTCGTAGAGTTGTTGTGATTTCATTTAAATTACTTGCTAAATATTTGACAATTAAATAGTCGTTTTTAAGCTGCAGTGAACATTATGTGGTCATGGCCAATTTGAGAATCATGGGAAGAAGTTCATTGTTATATGAGAAAAGGTAATGATCTTGGCTTACATTAATTTAATAGTGGGTTATTAAACGGAGAATAACTGGAGTTATTAAAGTAAATGATGTTAGAATTAAAATTAAAATAGTAACGGTAATGTAAATGATAATAACTTGATATGTAATTTACGAAGTTGAAGAGGCAAAGTAGCACACAAATTTTTGTGTCCATGTCGTCAAATTATGTTGTCAAAATTTTTTTTATTAATTTTTGTAAATAATTAAAAAGTTTACAATTTCACTAAAAACATAAATGCTGAGAATGAAATAAAAATATTTTTAAAAAATTTTTTATGAACTTTTCTTATGATAAAAATTTTTAATTGAAAATTTAATGCGTATTTTGTTTGTGTTATTAAACATTTTTCATACAGTTATTCAAAAATGTCCCTGGTTATAGAGAAGATAATAAGGACAGAGAGTTTGTGGGTCCCTTTAAATACCCGCTCCTTCATTTCATAGTGCCTTCCAGCCATCAATCAACTGGTAGTATTTTTGGCTGATTTAATCTCTCGTAATAAATATTTCTCGGGAAATTAGGGGCGTCAAGTACAAAAAGTAAACTAGCACGTGAAGTCTCATTATTTAGTAAAAGAAATAATTTTTTATATAGAAAGCGCTCTTTTGTTAAAGATTATTTCTATAAATGAAATCAACAACCAATCAACCAATGGGAACGATAATGTAAAAAATCCTGCAGAATAAAAATTTTAGTAAAAATTTTTGTTGAAACGTTGACAATTTTTGCTTGAAATTTAGGAAACAAATTTTTTTATCGATTTTTTTTTTTATTAGGTTTTTGTTGCCTGAGTTTATATTTTCTGCTGAAGGTTTCGTAATTATTTCTATTAGTGTCTCAGAAAATCAGATGGGAACCTAATAAACAAAATGGCAGCCAAGATTTAATTAAAAAAAAAAAATTTATACACCAGCCAGGTTCAAGGATGACAAATTAGTTGATTATTAATTTTAATAATTTTGCTCGTATCGTTAAATAATTAATAGATAAAAATTAATGACACATAAAACTGTTTAATAAAACACATAACCAACTTGGTTAGAAGAATTTTTATAGCAAAATGTCTACGTTAATAAAATACAAAAAAATCTAACTAAAAAAGAAAAAAATGTTAGAACCAACAGATATTAAAATAACAAAGTTGCAGTTTATAACATTCTAAAGAAAGAAACAATAAAATTTTTTTTATTTATAGACGAGACTTGACCATCATTTTTAAGAAAAATAAAAACAGCGAAACAAAGACATTAACAAGATCTATCAGAATTTACAACAATTTCAATAAAGAAATAAAGTTTGTAAAATGCTTGAAAAGCCATTAAATAAATGGCGTGTATCAAGGCCAATTGATTGGTTAAGTTTTTTTAACTGGTCAGCTTATTTGAATGACTGTCTAGCGTGCAACGTATTTTGTGTGTGTTTGTGTGTATATATTTGTTGAATTTTCTATCAAATTGTTATGAGAGATGTGGGCTTCCAAATACTCGTGTATCACTTATGCACCAACCACCATGTTACGCCTTGCACAACTATTTTCTTGTTAAATGTATTTATTTTCAATTTTAGATTTAAATTTTTTTTTATTAATTGATTGGCACTAGTGATGTGCAGCGCTTATGTGAATAGCATGAATCACGCCTAATCACGCTTCATGATGTGAACATGCATAAGCATGATTTTAAAACATATCATTGTTAGTGAACCTGCAGAACAAAGTATCTAAATTAAAGCAATTTCCAACGAATAAATATTAAAAATATTTATGGTACCATTAGCTGTGTGGCTCCTAGCGCCATCTGGTTGGAAAACATTCAAACTGAAATGCGCAATGAAAATATTTTCGAAGGTTGCTACGTCTCTTAAGTTTCTTAACTGAAGTAGACAACACAATGTAGAAGAGACGGCTGAGAAGAACAACGATTGTCAATGAAATTTTCGTGGCCTTGAGCTCTCTTTTTTTGCCCACTTAAGCCAGCAAGCAATAAGCAAGGGATATTTACATATCTTCGTCGGTACTTCTTCATAGCATATTCGCCGTCGAAGTAAAATAACTCTCTATCTCTCTTTCTCCTTGACAACCTGTCTTATCTTTCATCTATCCCTTTCCTAAAGAATGTAGCACGATTACCAAAATAACTAAATAGTTAAAAATGCCTGAAGTGCTACTTCTCTTAAAAAAAAAAAAAAATATTTTTTTTTATCGTTTAGATTTTCCTTAATAAGCGTTTATGCTCGTGAGTGAAAAGTTACTCACTATTCCATCAACAAGTTTTACTAAGATTTTCGTTGCCTTTATGTTCTATATTCTATTGTTTGTAAATTATAATTTTCTATAAAAACTTGACTTGCGTTATAAATGAAAAGTTGTGTTGTACAAGATTTTTTTGTAACGTTTTTAATATGCAGCAACAATGGTGGGTGTATTTTAAACATTAAGGAGGGGTTTGCAACTGAATGCTATAATAATTATCAATATTTTGTAGTTGGAGTATTAATTATACAAATGTATCATTATCTTCAATTCAAAGTCCAAAAATGAAATCTAGAATAGATAACAGTTTTAGATAGTTTTATATTGCGTTCATAACTTTGACCACGAATACAAACTGTCAAGTCGTTAGCTAATGAACAGGCGTTAACAATTAATTTAAAAATTGTTTTTCTTAAAACAAAACTAAAAAATAATGGTGTTAAGAAATGTTTGCCAAATGCTTAAGTGAATATTTGTTTTTTTTTTTTTTTCTAAATATTTTACAAATACTAATACCGGATAGGCATATTTAATGAGATCGTTGCAGCATTAACTATGTGTCACTGTGAAGCTTAAAATGTAGCCCCCAGTATTTAAAAAAGTTTATTTGATACAATTCATTTTAAAGAAAGTGGGGCACTCATAAACACCTCTCCTACACAGCCTCTACAACACCAGTTTCCTTTGACGCACTGCCTATACGCGTGCTTGTCGAGCAGGCAGTGTTAACACGACCGCGGAGAAAGAGATGCGTTTGACCTAGGTGACGATAATACCGTGCTAGGCCTTTTCCAGTTTAGACAAGTATTTGTGACACATGAGTTTACACAGTTTTCACGAAATGACCATTAAACTTTAACTTTGCAAAGGGAACCGTCGCACATAAAGGGCTGGCAAGTAGATAATTCCTGGTCCTGCAAGCTTATTCGCCCTATTATTCACTGTCAAGGCCTTGTGGCCTAACACCCAAAATATCTAAAAGAATAAATTATTCCGACAACTTATTAAGAGATCTAAAACAGTCTGGACAGTTCCTCAGTTAAGTAATATATTTTTCTGGGACTTAAGAGCTGCTTGGCCATCAGTGGTTAATTATTATGCTCGAACTGGCCAGTAGCATAACTTTTAAAAGGTTAAGAATATGGTTTCTTGCTATAAAATCTAAACATAAAATTCGAAGTCTGTTAACTAAAAAAACAATTAATAAATCGTGTTATAAGACAAAATGTGATTATTTTACAAGACACGTTTTTTTAATTAAAATTTTATTGCGGCTCTAATAACATAACGAATTATGTTGCACAAGGGCATAGTTTAAGTCAAATATCTTTAAAATTATCTTTAGATAAAACATATTTATTTACTTTATTTCTTAAAGACATGTAATTTTTACGTTACTGATTAAGAATAATTTCTTAAATTCTTGCGTTCACACAAAGAAAAAATTATGTTTAATTTTTGTTTTAACAAACATTTGCTTAAAGCTACCTTAAGTTTAATTGCCTTTATTAATGTTTTTGTTGAGTTTAAGAACTATTTTTGTTTTTTTGCAATTAAATATTTTCTAGTTTGTGTTTTTAATTTTACTGTTCGTGTGATGGACGCTGTTTGAATTAAAAATATCTTTGAGTTTAGTAATTGGTAATTGAATATAGTTTTTTTTAAACACATTTATTTGTTTTAAAGTCTTATACAATCTACTGGGTCGCCATGTGCCTTAAAGAAGGTAATAGTGTTAGCACCCCATTGCTCGAAATGATTTAATTCCGTTTATTTTGAAATATGTTGACGGTGCCTTTTTCGGGTTCTGAAACGGGAAAAGAGCACTTTATAAATTGGTTCTGGTGTCAGAAATCAGTTTCTTTCTAACTACAAGGGAAGTCCTACCGCCGGTAAAGAATTGTATTGATTGCAATTAATTCCTAAATTGTAGAGAGTGGCATTATACACATACAGTATGTGGATGATCCTAAGGCTTGTTTTTATAATGACTTTATCCGATATTAGCTGGTACTGATATTTACGTACCTTTTGACTATACCACCGTTGGAAAGGCTTACAGTAGATAAACTCTTTAAGAGATTTTATTAGCCAAGATCCCATTGGCATCTGATACGTGAGTAAATGGCAGTTGTTAAACTTTCCAATTAAGATGTTTATTATTAAATAATAAATAAGTAAATAATTACATTCTTCATTATCGTGGGTGGGTGGTCGTAAACATTTTTCATCTGTTAATTGCCATAAAATTAGAATGGTGCTTTCGAATGTTTTCTCTTTTTTTTTGTTTTTAGTAAGAAAAACATGTTTAAAATTTAAAATAAATAAAAAAGGAAATATTAACGATTTATGTATTTTACCAGCTCTCTTATATTTTTGTATATTCTGTAGAATGCAAAGCTTTACAAAAAGATATTGTTAATTCCAGTAAGTTATTGAAATGGCTTTAGGCCAAATTAAAATATAATAAAACATAAACAAATAAATAAACGCAAAAACAACTTAAGTAAGATTTGTTTGCGGGCAACATATTGAATTTGTTATTTTGGCTTAGATATCATTTGGTTTATAAAAATATATATATTTCTTTGTTGTAAGTTTTCTACGAACTTATTTTTATGGATTTAAATTTTATTTCTCTATGCCAGGCATCAAGTTATGATTAAGTTCTAATGAGTTTCTATAAATTGCTTGCAACAAAAATATTATAAAAATCCGTCATAAAAACAAAAACTGTAAAAATAATGAAAAAAATATATTTATCAAGGAGAACCAGTTCCCGGATTTACAATTAGATAAGTGGGTTTTGGCAATAATATTGTGTGCATGTTGTACTGTTTAAAAGCACTAATAGTTTCATTTGGCCAATTCATATGAGAAATATGAGTTTAGTTTTTTTATTTTTTTTTTTTTTTGTTTTCGTATGTATAACAACAGGCTGTTGGCCTGTCTAACTTACTATGACTGACTGCTAGAGTTGTTGGTTTAAAAGCAGGCCTGCCTGCTTGGTTTGTTGTCTAGTTGCTTGTTGATTGTTTAGTTAAGTTTTCTTAACTAACTATTGGTTGATTTTTTTTTTATTATTTGGGTTTTTTTGTTGCATTTATAATGTTGATTTTTTTATTTCTTGCTTTCATATTTTTTTTTGCCATTAAGCTTCAGAGTGTGTCTTAAAATTGCAGGAAATGGAAATGGATTTATGTAGATTTAAGCATTAAAAAGCTTCTACTTTTTTTTTGCTGGTTACTCATTTTCTTTTCACAACTTTTCAATCACATTTACTTGGCCAGTATGGAGAAAGAAATAGCAAATATATTTTTTGCTAGTTGAAAAAACATATCCTCCATATGTGGATGTATTTAATGTAAAGTTTTCTTTTTTTTTTTTTTTTTGCTTTATACTTTTGTTTAATGCTGTTCCTTTTATATTTACATCATGAATGATGAAGTAGAAAATGAAAAGAAATAGTTTTTTTCTTTAATTTCTTTGAGAGAGAAATGGTTTTTTGTTTAAAATATCTGCAGTTATTTTTTAAATCAACATTTTAACAAATTAATTATGCGGATATGAAAAAGCTAGGAAAAGTGGCAAAAATTAAAAATAAAAGGAACGGTCTTATAAAAAGAAATATTATAATATACAGATAGAAAAATAGCAGCCAAGTATTTAAATTATTGGTCTTTGTTTATATTACACAGGTAACAAAATTACTCGGATATTTCTTCAGGATTTCCCAAAGAAAAATAATTTTTCCAATCGTTTTCTATTTATTGATATTTCTTTAATAATTAAAATCTTAACAGGAATACTAAATCTTTTATTAAACAAAGCACACAAAATATTCTTTTGTTAATTTTTTAGTTTTCAACAGAGTGGCACATAATCGAATTTTTTATGTTTTAAAGATTTTAGAGAAAGCTAATATTTTTATGAGGTCCACTGTTTTAAACTAAGAATAAAATAATGATTTTTTAGTGCACTTTAAAAGCAAGTCTAATGCATTATTATCCTATTTTTTTTGGAATATCTCTCTTGTAAACAGGAGAAGACCAGATTAAAACCATGGCATTTTTTGGTGCATTTTTTCAATTCCGTTTTCAATTGCAGCGATTTGTTTTATTTTAAATAAAACATATGTAACAATAACATCCTCTTAAAATTCAAGCCATGCCTGATGCTACCCCTCTTGATTCACCAACAAACAAAAATTTCATGCTATTTTTATTGAAAATTTCGTAGTGTATGCTGGCTCTAAAAAATAATGAAGCGAATACAATTGAATGCTATTCTGAGTGCGCAGCATATCATTTCATTATTTTAATTATTGCTTAATATCTTATTAAATCTACGAAGAATTATAACAAGGAACAATATCGTTTTGGCAGTCAAGAAAATTTAAAACTCCAGAGAGATCGAAAGTTTGGTGATAACGCATGTCGACATTGCCATATTACGAAACAATTAAATACCTCTCCTTGACATTTGTTATCAAATATTAATAAGTTAGAAACCAGCTAAAGACATAAAATGAAAGTCTATTAAATACAGAATTAAGCTTACAGTCCATGAACACGCATTTAATGCATTTAACACTCTTAAGACACATTTCAAGCTTCCTATACGATTTTTTTAAGTTCTTCTCAAGACTTGTTAAAAAAAAATTAATGAACTTTGAATGTTGGTTATTATTATCTGAAGCGTTTTTACAGCCGACACTTTTTTTGTTTTAAAATATTTCAAGTGAACCCACTTCGTAACTTTTTTTTTTTGAAAAAGAATTTTTTTAAGCAGCGACTTCTAATGAAGCTCTAATTGGCAAAATGAAAACTGCCTTAATTTGAGGAGATCCTACCACATACGAGTACATCATAATCCCACCTTTAATTAAAGGCTTTTGGCCATAAGTCAGGCGCTTAAATACTTCAGGATATTTTTATAAAATTATTTAAAGTGAAAGTTCAAAAAAAAAAACAAATTTTAAACTAGAACGCTTGTAAGGTTTGATAGGTGAGAGGTGGCTTTAGTTTGTAAAAAAGTAACGGAGCCAATGCTAATGCCGATTTGTTTCGTAAGTTGGGATATTTTTGTATATTAGTACCTTATCACGGTTACAACAGCCAATCAAGTCTTTAATATCGAAATCATGAGTCATTTTCTCTAAGGTTCCCATCTCAAATAGTCAGATTTGTAGTTCATAGTATTTTCATCATTATTTGGCATTAGCTTCCACTTCTATGATTCAGAGCAGAATTTTGCCAAAGTCTGGCACCGCGTGACTATTAAGGGCAAAAAGATGGTGTTTAAGGTCGAAGATCGTCAATGCAAGTTTATTGCATTTATAAAAAAAAGAAGTTGGGTGATTTTAAAAACGACAAAAAAATCTCTCAGTAAATAATGAATAGCTTTTGTCCAAAAAAAAAAAAAAACAAATTTTCAGAAATAAATTTACAACACAATTTTTAAATGATTTTTTTTTTTATAATTTAGTGTTGTTTTGATATCTTTTGCGTAAAAAGAATATCTTTAAAAGTTGATTTAAAAAAAACCCTATTTCTCAAATAATGAGAAACAATTTTTTTTTTTAATTTGCGCTGATAAAGTCAGGAGACTTCTCACGAAGTACTTGAAAAAAAACTAAAGATTTTTGTCCAAACAATAAATTAAAGACAAAAATAAAGTTAAAACAAAAACAATTATTTTTAAATTTTTAAAATTTGAATTCAGTACAAAATTAAATTTTTTTCCTAAAAGAAAATTATTATTATTTTGTTTTTTTTTTTTCTTAAAAATAAAACTTTTTAAAAAATTATAATTTTTATAGAAAGCTTAAGTTTATGCATATCTGACTGTAAAAAGTTATTTCTCGTAGTTTTCAATTAAAAAGTAAATATTTTAAATATTACAATCATAAATTTACATTTCTCTCATAATGATTTTTTTTTGTGCTGCACTGTGAATTACTTAAGCTGTAGGTTATTTTGTATCAGTAAATTCATTTCTAAGGTTTACTACCTTTTATTATCTAAAGTTGATTAGTCCGGAAGCCATTCATATTTAAATTACTCTATTTACACTTGTATGTTTCTAAGTTTGCTTTATCACTCCATCATATCAATCATGTAGGTAAATCATAAAAATAATTTTTGCTTTTTTTATTGTTTTATTTCTAATGAATTTTCTTTCCATTTTCAACACTTTCTATCATATTATTTCCACTCTCGATTCAACCGCCAGTTAATCAAGTTTTATAATTTTCTATTCATTTTTTTTTCTCACAACTATTGTATGTGTCTGCTTGTCTATCTAGGTTTTTTCTTCATTAGCATCATTTTTCTGTGATCTCGATATATCAAATATCTTTGTTGCGATTATTATTAAATTATTTATAGTTGATACACTCAACATTAGCTGTTGAAGCTGATGTTGATGGTGAGATTTTAATAAGACTTTTATTCATTTTATTTTTTTTTTTGCACTTATTTACTTCTGTGATGTTGTATGCCACAAGCTTAGCAAAATAGAAAGAAATCAGTATTAAATACCATTATTGTTGTGCATGTGAATTAGATCTTTGAAATAAGAGCAAAACATATAAAATTAAACCAGAAAACCACAGGAAAAAGTGAAAACTTTAGTGAATTGTTTTCATTTAGATTTAATTTTTTGTTTTCTTATTTAACTTTTTGTACCACATTAAGTTTTTGTGTTTAAGTTTTCCACAATAAACCAACCAACTACCACTGCACTTACTGGCTGTTAAGCAATTTAGTTTGTAAATTGTAAGAAAAGAAAAATGGATTGTTTTGAACACACATAGGTTTTTACGAAGTTATATTTGTCTAGGCAGCTGTTGTTATTTACAGTGGGTTAGAAAATGTTAAAAATACAAATACAAATTTAAATTAAATTTTGTTTGATTTTATTTTATTTTTTTCTTAAGGATTTGATTAACTTTATCAAGGCAATATTTTAGAAGCTGTCATTACTTGAAAAAAAATTGTGCAAAAAAAATATTAATAAGTGGGTATAGAAATGACAGATTTCTATTATAACAGTTCTTAATTAGAAATTTAATTAATATGCGTTATCTTACGTCAGCTAAGAGGACACTCTTTAATTTTTTATACTTGTATTTGCGAGCATAGTTATACACACTTTATTTAAATTTCATGGTTTCGACTAAGAATGTTCAAAACATAAGTCAATATACATTAAACAACATCAACTATAGACTTACGCTTTAATATCAAATTTACAAGTTCTATGAAAAATTTGACTGTCTACAATGGTTCAGAAAATAATGCAATGTGCAATTAAAATATTGCATCACCTTTGAAGTCACCCTTTAATTAAAAATTTTAAACATTTAAACTTGTTGTCAAAGCAGACATAGAAATACAATTTCTATAAAATTTTAAAGCCATTGACTGTAATAATCCAAAAGATAGAGCCACACAACTCGTTTTGCGTTAACTATGGAGCCACCCTTCAGTTTTTTAAATTTTAAATAATTCTTTTATAATTTTCTATAATTATGTCCGTAAGAAAAATCAAGACGTGTTATCGCGCTTCTCCATTTTTAAAGTCGGTTAAAAATTAGGAAAAACAACTGATTCTGATCCCACAATCAAGTTGAAATTTTTTAACACTTAGGCCAGTCAGACCTATTACTTGGAAGCAAATCATATATTGAATTTTTTCGAAAGTTGTTGCAGGTTATCAAAGATATTTCCAAATATTCCTTTTTTATTTTTTAAATTTATACTCCAAGCACGTTAAAACGTACCCAATACTAAATTTGCCGCTTTGTATTTGCCATTCATTTGATGATTGTTTTATTATCTGTTACAATTTGTTTTATTTATGCCACTGCAGCTAACGAAAAATGTGGTAAAAAATTTAATTAAGTCCCCAAGATATAGAATAACAATCTCAATGCTTAATGTAATTTGCTTTTGTTTTCTTATTGTCTATCTGTCTTTATATACATTTGTCTCTTACAGTAATTTTTCCATACAATTTTCTGTCTGTCCTCTGTCCCGCAGCATATTGATATAAAACAAAAACTTTTTACTAAAATTACAAACGAAAAAAAAAAAAAACTTACACAGATCTACAAAGAAAAACTCTGGGGAATTGCCAAAAAACAAATGCTATAACAATAAAAGTGTTTGCAAACATGTTTTACTTTAAGCAAATAAAACTCCACGTGATTTTCTAAGTGATTTTTCTTTTTTCATTATTTTTTATTAAATTAAATACAGGGAAAAAAATCTCATAAAAAATACACGTAATAGTAGTTATATACACATCAGGTAGTAAGTGGATTTCACAAAGTTTTAGGTTTGCAATTAGTTACCAGATAATTGTTTGTGATTGTTAATAGAAGACTAGAAAAAAAAACAAAAGTGAAAAGAATTTAATGGACCAATTAAATGTTAGAAAATTTGTTATTAAAGAAATGGGTCTTTAGAATGGAGTAAAAAAATATATTGTTAAAGCCTAGAGAAATTAGAGCCATTTTTAAGAATAAATATATATTTATTTGAATATGCAACAGAATTAAAAAAACGTCAAAGCATCTAATATAGAGTTTTAAAAATGGTCCAGAGCTTTATGTGCTAAGATTTGCATTTACTATTTAAACACATATGGCAAACCGAAAACTTGCCTCATAAATGAAAGAAAAGCCTGATAATACAAATTCCAAAAAAAAACAACGATCATAAAAAATGCTCAAATTGTGTTAACAAAACTGAATTATAACCCTCATAGCCCAACAACAAACAGCAAGCTGACTGTCGCCGTAACAAGCGATAACATTAACAGTCTCGGAAAGATCGTCCCTGTGCCTGATCTTGACCGACTTCGAAAAAGCTTTTTACTCGGTTGACTGTCGGAG
Source organism: Cistogaster globosa (assembly GCA_937654795.1). Lineage (NCBI taxonomy): Eukaryota > Metazoa > Arthropoda > Insecta > Diptera > Tachinidae > Cistogaster > Cistogaster globosa. The sequence goes on from OW569407.1 coordinate 6,902,763, forward strand.
CATTTGGGCGCCTGATCTTACAGAAAATAATTCGCCTTATCAGAATACATTATGATACGAAACTGCATGCACGAAAGCGCTTCAAGATGTTGATAAATTGTGCTATTTGTGCGTAGTGTAATCACAACACAAAAATCACTTTAGATGATCTAGAAAATAGCTTGCTTAAGACCAGAACTGCCTTCTATCACCTTCAGCACATCCAGGAATCTTTATCCGAAAAATAAAATAAAGGTCCATAATGCTTGTATCAAATCAGTGCTACTCTATGGCTCGTTAGTAAGTAAACTAGAAATGTAGTAAGAATATGTTGGCCACGAAAGAAAAAAATTAAAATATATAAAAAAAAACGAAAGTACATCTGGCTAGGACACACTCTATGAAAACCCTTTTGATAAAATATTTTTTACAACTTTGGAATGGAATCAGCATGGTATACAGCATGGCAATAAAGCTAAGAGCACCTGGAGACGCACTATAATCAACGAAAAAAGTTAAACCTTTAATGAGCTGCACTCTATAACTAGTAACAGACCACATTATTGAATCTATGTAACAGTGTGTAAAGTATTTGAAATAAAAACAGTGGTTGTGTTTACAAAAGAACGAGTTATACGATTTTATATGATGCAAAGAAATTTGTATTGGCTTCTGCAAAAATTTCAGGTTAAACTTCAGGAAAACTTTGAAGTGAATTATGTACAATTAGATAATAATATATCAACTCCGAAATTACTAATTAATAGAAATACGTAAATAACAAGTGGAAAAGCTATACAAAAGCCATGTTTTTTTTAATAAAAAGAGATTGGTCATGACCCACGTTTTATTGTAACGAAGATTGTACCACGTTACATACTCATCTTTTTAAAAACATAATTGGCCTGTCACTCTTTTTTTTTCTTTTTCTTTTTTCTTAAAGAACCGTGTTTTTCTTAAAAAGAATAAACTGTCCACAGATCTCTTTTTAAAAGAATTATCATAGGCCATTTTATTTTAGAGAAAAGGACTTGCAATTTTTATTTTTTTTTTAGTAAAAAACGTTTCTCCATAGAGAGCAAGTAAAAAAATTCAAAAAAAAAAATTGGGTAATAACCCCCAATGAAATCAGTCAAACTAAAACAAATTCCAAAGAAGGTGAAATAACATCCACATTGAAATGTGAAAAAATCCTAATTTTTGGGAGGTAAATAAAGGAACCTCCAATAATGAAATACTCTCCAATGAAATAAGTCTCAAAAAGTTAAAAAAAGAAACTCCCAAAAATACTTAAATAACTCTTATTGGACAAAAATTTAATAAGTCTCAAGGAAGGTGAAATAAGTTTTCTTTGCCCTTGCTTTAAAGAGATGCAGTAGCGTTTTGAATACTGACTTCGACAACTAAAATTCTTGTGCATCGCCGACTTTCGGACTGACTTCATGTTTATTTTTTTTTTTTTTGCTACGTACTGCTTTAAGCACCAACTTAGCCAACGAAAATCCTTCTGCACGGTCGACATTTAGAATTAACTTCCCTATGGTTAAAAGCAATTGCATTACCGACCTTGGATCGGATTGTACGATTTTGTCCTCTGTCCAACACCGTTCAAGTTTACAATTATATAGTAAAATTCAATATTAAGATAACTCCTGATAACAAATGCAATAATTTGCATGGCAAATGAAATAAATCTCAACCGACAAATGAATAAACAAAAAAAAATATTGGGTTCATAATATTTCATAATGAAAAAGTCGCAATTTTTATGAAAAAAATAGTTGGGAATTATTAAATTTTTTCGTTACTCGAAACTTTTTTTGTAAAGCCTATCAATAGACCATTGTTTTGTTAGAAAACTTTTGGCCAGAATTTTTTTTTAATTTTCTCTATCAAAATAACGGTCTATGACAAATAATTAAAAAAAAAACTGTTAAAGTTCATAACTTGTATTTTTCTTTTTACTTTATGTTTATTTATTATTATATTATTTATTAAATGTTAATAATATTACAAATTAATAGGTACTATGGAAAAGAGATTATAATTATTATTTATTTATTTATTTTTTGCGGTCACAGTGGTTAAACTTTACTATATAAAAGAAAATTACCAATTTTTAAAGCAATGCTTATTCAAATTGTTTATCACTCTGATGTCAAGCATTTTTTCAGCCTCTTTATAATATAATGAGAACTTGCCTTTAAATGCCATAAATTAATAAGTTTTTGTTTTGAAAAATCTGCAATCTTCCAAAAAAAAATAAATAAAATTTGATTCTACATCACGTGGCTTGACCCTGAAATTATTATATATTTTGGCTGCCAACATTTTTACATACAAGCGTTCAACATTTAAACATATATTGAAGCAAATCCACATTTAAATAACAAATCTAGATTAAATACAACACACCACATTCATAATTTATACTCTAAAAACGTTTATCTACGTTTAAAGATCTATAGATTTTTTTTTTTGTTTATATTAAGTTTTTTACCATAAATGTTTAAAAAACTTTTTTTGTTAACATTTTTATGTTGTTTTATTTTGCTGTTGAGGTTTGATAAAAATTTATTTAAATTTAAAAATTCCAAAAGATTTATATTTTGTGCGTTGGGTGATCATTAGAGATTAATAATTTGTTAAAACAACAAATTTAAAGAGCAAAAACCATAAAATTTTGAACATAAACTTTTTGGAGCGGCTTGAAAATAGTTATAAAACATTAGAATAATATTGTTGGTGTTACAATTTAAGAAGGGGTGTAAAAGAAAACTAGTTTAGGGTAACCATTCTATAAAAAAGAATTTAAATTTATATGTATTTTTTATAAATTAAATATAAATTGTCAAAAGCGCATTTTTATTCCGCTAGGCACGTGAGAACAGTGTGTTATTTTTTTAATTTTTAATCTTTTTAACTTCTGCAAATTCGAATATTGGGGTTATGCGAAAGTACATGAACGTCACACTTAGTCGTGTGCTTTTGGCAAACAGAGTTCAATTTAACGCTCGTAAAACCCAGTGCTGACTGCTTTTACACAGGCGTACGGCTAGATGTGTTACCTCATCTGTAATTATGGGTGATATTGTTATTAAAGAATTAGAAGCTATCAAGGTTTTTGGCATAAAGATTCAATGCGATTTTCGGTAGAATAAGTTTATATTTCATATCACAGAAAAAGCATTCAAGTGCCTAGGTTTTCTGAAATGGTGTAAGAAAACCCACATCCCATTTAATCTCCTCGCTATGTATATCACCTTTTTCAGACTGAAAATGGATTACAACTCTCACGTATGGACTGATGCTCCAAAGACTAATTTTGAGTTACTCGACCACGTACAGGAGAGATCGAAGAAGCTCATCGGTGACAGTAGGGTAACCAGCTCTATTGTTTCACTGAAGCATCGACGCAGTCTGGGGTGTGTTTCATTGCTTAATCGTTACTATAACGGAATGTGCTCTTATGAAATCAGGGAAATTGTTCCTGAAAACCTTAATTTCGTACGCGCGACCCGTTCTGCATCAAGAGCGCATCCCTTTGCGGTCGAATAGCCAGTGAATCGCACTACGATGTTTTTTAGCCAAACAGTTCGTATGTGGAATAAACTACGTGTAAAAGTCTTTCCTGACACTTTAAGTCTGCAGAGATTCACATTAAATGTGCTTAAGCACTACTACCTCTATACTGCTTCCCACAACCTAATTTCCTAGTTCTGGCACAATGCATTGCATAAGTAGGGGTCATCCCCTGAGTGCTGGTCCGAAAACACAAGAAACAAAAATTTGGGATTGCCAGGTACTTACTCTTGTTTTATATGTGAAGAAAAAGCTTAAAAGATTTGAATGGTTTTAGTGCATATGGTCGACTTGGTTTTACAAGCAATCGCTACCAGAACATTTTGGGTAATTTAAGCAGTCACTTAACATTAATATAGACCAAACTGCTAGTCAGTTAATACATTACTAAAGGCAAAATAAAAAGCTAACTTAATTTTTACATGCCTCTAATGATTGAAGCAAACAGTGTTGCCATTGGTTTTAATATTATTATTTTTTTTTTTAATTATTTTCTTTCATTTTTGGAACAGATTTTAAGCTTTAATAAAAAATATGTATAAAGAAGAGTAAGACAAAAGCGCTACAACGGCCATGTTGTGCAATATAAAGTTTTTGCGGATGTATTAGTGTAAAATTCTGTATTTATTAATATAGGTCATTATTTTTTTCTTGGCTAATAGCCCATAAAGTTTTAAAGTTACTCTATCAATAGCTTCATGTGAAAAAGCTTTTTCTGTTGGGAAGAAAAAGCTTTTTCACATCCTTAAAATTTAATTTGTTTTTCAGTTAATATTTAAAAAAGTTTTATTAATTGATTCAATTATTTTATTTTTTTTTCTTTGTTAGAAAGTAGTTCCCTTCTGTTTAAATTAATTTAGTTAATTAAATTTTAAATTACTTAAATTAATATAAATTTAATTGTTTTAAATCAATTAATTAATACGTTTGCAGTTCAAAATAAACACAAACCCAAGTTACCTGTAAAAATCTCAGTAAATTGCAGCGATGTTTGTCGCCATCAAAAATGTTGTCAAGATCTATAAAGCCCGGTGCGGTGCAACTTGAGGTATGGATATCTTGGTCTTATGACAGACCCTTTCATGTATTGTAAGGCAACACAAATTTCTTGTTATTCACAAATAAGACATTCCGAAAATCAATATTGTTCACGTTACTCGCTCACTAGCTCTTTATTATCTAGAATACTTTCTCCATGGCAGGAGCAATTTCCACTAATATTTAATGAAATTTTAAATATTGAACACTCTTAAAAATAACTTTTTAATTTAAACATATTTTATTCTAGTTGCGTTTTATAATGTTTACTTATTCTTAGTTGATGGAACACCCTACTAAATTTAAATAAATATTCATTTTATTAAAAAAAAAACAAAAATAAAATAAAAATAATATCACAGTTCGGTTTTTGACCAACCACAAAAGGCAATTTGAACAAGATGTTTTGTCAAAGATAACAAATTGGTTATATTTTATTTTATTTTATTTCTGATTTTTGTTTTTTTGCGAGTTTAGACAATAGAAAGATTTATAGTAAATTTATAACTTAAAATTAGTGAAACAAAAAATATTAAAATCACACACTGAAAACAGTTCTATTTAAAGAGTTTTGCTTAGGGAAGGGCAGTTTTTGTATAAATGTAGTAAATAAAATATAACGGCTAGTTACAGGGAGAAACAATAGTCTGCGTACAGCGCTGGTCTGTTATTTTGTCAATAAGTGTATTAAAGCTCTCCTAACCATTCTTCCTAGAAATTTTTTTAAAATCTTTTGGCCAATAGTCCATCATTTGCATCTAGCCATCCCTAATAGAAACCCCTTTAATTGGATTATAAAAACCACTTGTCAAATCATTTTACAGTTTTTTTCTTAATAAAACTTTTTTCACTCTAATTAATTTAAATTTTTATAACTAAAAAGATTTTTATGCGAATCAAATAAAATTTATTGAAATTTTACTTTCAATTTCTGTTGGCGTTTAATTTGTGTTAATGACTTGTTAAATTTGTTATATAAATACAAACAAATTAAAACGACAGCAATTAAATTATTGTATAAAAATGTCATTAATTGCAAATACTCTTACGTTTAAGAGTTTCTGTCGGTCGTTATAAGATAAATGTGTTAACTTTAATACATTTTTATAACAGCATTTGCTGTCAATGAGGCCTTTTTGTCTGTTAAATTGTAGATAATTAAAAAAAGACAGAGTTAAGGATTTAATTATAATTATTTGGCTTATAAACAAGAAATAATTAATAAAGTAAAGCTAATGAAAAGGTACAAGGAATTAGATTAGGAAATTTATTTTAAATATTAAAATTTATTTTTAATATTTGTTAAGCATTTGGTATTTAAATAAGTAAAAATAAAAAAACTTAAAAACGACAAAAAAATATATTGTCGCTATCTTTTTTTTTTTTTTTTTTTTTGAGGGAAATTTGGAGATGTGGAGAAAAAGCTAATTTTTTAAACGGCAAGTCTGATAGTAATTAAACTTTGCTGTGAAGTTTTTAATTCTACAGCAGACTTCTTGAGATGGTAGAATAAAATTAAAATAACCTGTTAATGAATGAACCAATGCTCAATAAAAATTTTTTATTGCATTGCAATGCAGACTTATGGTCATTGCATGACATTCGTATATTGAGTGCTCCAAACTAATTTAAAGAAAAACGGAGTATTTTTTTTATTTTTTAACAAACAAAAATACTTAAATCTTTTATACCTCAGACACGCAGAAAAAAAAATACATGTATTTTCAATAACTGCAATTAATATTTTATCAAGCAAAAAAAAAAAATATCGAATTTGTTTCTTGTTTTCAACTTTATAATTTTTATTGCTTTAAAAAAAAGAGCAAATAAACTTAAACTAAAAATTTGCATGCTAAAGCAATAATTCTTAATTTATTCAATTTAACCATAAACCTTTCATTAATAAATGGTTTTGTAAAAAAAAACAAATCTCTTTAAAGCAAAAGCAAACAGTATTCAACAAAATCGAAATATAAAATTATATTTATTAATAAAGAATTTTCTTAAATAACAATTTACACGCATTGACCCAGACGTAGTGTGGAATGATTGCATTTTATGCCTTAACACAGGCAGACAGTCAAACTTGTTTAGTTACGCATTTGGAAAATGTATAAAAAATAATTATATAAATTGTTTGAAAAGACATACATATATAAGAAGCATTCAGTAGGAACAATGAAATGCTTAAAAATTCGCAAAAGTTGGAAAATAAAAATAAATGCGGATAATCGCAAAACGGTTGTACCGTTTAATTGATGTCGAAATTAAATAATTTTACTTGAATCAAATTCATATTTTATATGATTATTTACAAAGATTGTTGACTGTAACAGACTTAAAACATAAACAGACTCAGACATTTTTTTTATTTAAAATTAGAGATAATAGTTTTATTTAAAAAAAAAAAAAAAAAAAAAAAAAAAACGTTTGAAAAAAACGTATTAACAGACATTAGGCGGTAAAGCGCATTACCCTATTTTAATAATCGGCTTATACTGCTTAGTTTTATGACAACAGAAGTATGCCTGGCAATTTAAAATAATATTCAGGATTAGTTTTAGTTTAAATTATATTTAAAACCCTTTTTTTAATTTTTCTTTAGTCCAAAAAGTAAGATATTTTTCTTTTTTTTTTAATCTACTCACTTTACTAAGTTTTGTCTTCCATGATAAAGTCAGTTTTTAACCAAATTATTTTACTAAATAATTTATTTTTTTAACTCGAAGTCACGTTTTTTCACAGAAGTCGTTTTTGCACTTAAAAGAAATTTTCTGTTCTCCAACAATTTTATTTTCACGAAAAAGTAATTTCTTCACTAAACAGTTCTTTTCCCCAAAAAATTTAACTTTTGATCAAAAAGTTACTTTTTCACCATAGAATTGAATTTTCGCTAAAATGTTTCATTTTCATGAAGTTCACTCAGTAGGTGCTTTTCTTAAAAAAAGTCAATTTTCAATAAAAAAAAAACAATGTCTCCATCAAAAAATTACCTTTTCACTAAATAGTTGGGTTTTCATCAAAAGTCACTTTTATCTGCCAAGAAGTCATTTTTAGCTGCAAAGAAGTCACTTTTTTTTACAAAAATTGTTTTTTCGCCATTAAATAATTTTTTCACCTAAAGGTTACTTTCTACCCAAAAAAAAATTTTTTTTACCATAAAGTTTCTTTTTCCTTACAAAATGTCACATTTTTCATCAAGAACTTAATTTGTTCGGGTACTTGTCACTTTTTTGAAGAAAATTAAATTTTTGCGAAAGGCTTTTTTTCCTTTGCGAAAACACCTTTCTATAGGATGGATCACCTTTTTAAATAGAAGACATAGATTTCATCAAAAAATAGTCTTTTGTTTATTAACAGTTGCCTTTTCACCAAAAAAAAAATATTTTTTCAAGTAAAACTTGTGACAAATTCCATTTTCTGTTTTCTCCTCAAGTTGCCTTTTTCCTAAAAGTTGTTTTTCTGTTTACACTATTTCCACTATAACAATAGGGCTCGACGTTGCTATTTAAAAAAACAAAACAATCTTTACAACGATAGTCTATGGTATTATTATTCTTGTTTAATTTATGTGATATCGAAAGTCATGAGGGCAAAATGAGAAATATCGCACCCTAAATACTAAAGAGTCACAACTCAAAATTTTCCATAATTGATTTTTTTTATAATTGAATTCACATTTCGCATCTCTTATTACTTAAAAAATTTCATTTTCATCAATATCTTCTTTGACTTTTACATAAGAGAACAATTTTTTTAACATTAAAACCTTTTTTACATAAACAGTTTTTTGGCTCTCCTGAAAATTATGAATTTTGAGTTATAACCCTTTAGTATTTAGAGTCCGAAATGTCACATGATTAACACGGGAAGCGATCGTAAGGATCACAGAGTAAATAACTAAGAAATGTTATAGTTCTGAGATTAGTAAAAATTGTCTCTTCATTTACCAGCTTTGATTGGTAACATCCCAGCAAAAAATTAGACGTTAAATTGGTTCTTTAAGTTAAAAAAAGAAAACCTTAAAATACATACTAATTATTATTATTATTATTATTTCCTGCAATAGTCAATATAATCAATTTTTAGTAATTGATTATAAAAGTCTCATGCCTTATTAAAATCATAAGGTTGGTAATCTAGTTGAGATGTCCTTCCACTAAAAATGCTTAATCCCACCTCACTTACCTTTTTAGAAATTTTTTGCTGGGATGCTATAAGGACTTTAAAAGATTGATGAATTAATTTATAGGCCAACTAAGATAACGTTTTAACAATAGTTCACCGGACTTTACGCACCAATTACTTACAGTAGGAAATATTTGTATCATTATAAGAACTTGGGGTATGTACTCGGTTACTGGTTTTTTCTTAGACCTTATAGAAAGAAAATAAAAGAAGGCTCCTCTTAACAGCCAGGATCTGTAAGTGATCTCGCACTAAATAAGTAAAATTATAAAAATCAATTAATTTTGTAGCAGAAAAAAATAAGATATTTAAATTTAAGTTTTCAGCGCAAGTGCACGATTTCACTTCAAATATGTGTTTAGTCAACCTTTTATTACGAAGAATACTTTTTTAGCAAAACAAAAAAAAAAAAAAATTATTCCTTTACCAAAAATTTGTAGTTTAAAAAAAACTCCATTTAAGAAAAAATTATTTTTTTTTGTCACAAATAAATATTTTAAAAATTATACCAACTGTAGGGCATTATCAATTTCTTAAATGATTTTTTAAATCTCTTAACCACAACAAATATGTTTACAATGTGCGGCCAATAAAATCAAATTCAGACTAATTGCTGTGATCAGACACAGTTATAAATTTATTTATTGTTGTTGGTTATTTTTTATTTTTATATTGCTCACAGATTTCTTTGGTTAATATTTCCATTTAAATTATTAAGGTCTTTCGGGTGCAAATAAATGTATATGTATGCACGGACGTATGTACGTAGGTATGTATGTGTTGGATGTGTATAAATACATTTAAACAAATTAAATATATAACAGCGAAATCAGTTATGCTAAACTCACGAGTTAAAAAAATAACAAAAATTTGTTTAGGAAGCTGTTATATAAACTAAAAGTTTTTTTTTTTTAAAGAGAGTCATGAAAGGAGAATTTTAAAATTAATATATTGAGTCTTTACTGTGATTTTCATCCAAAGAGTTTAAACACCTTAACATTTTTTTTTTTTTTGTCCATTTCTAACCCTTTTAAAATGTTCATGTATTAAATATTTTAAAATTTTTTTGTATCAAAACACACACCAGACCCATCCAAAGCATTTAATAACAACATATACAAATCATAATTTATGGCAGTTAAGTTATATTTATTTTTTTATTATTTAGTTTGTTCCCTTTAAGATAAAATTTTTTTTACACAAGGCATAAACGTTTTCGGGTAAACTTGGCTTGAAATGCTTTAACTAAATGTTTAAAGATGTTATTTTGCTACAGACATTGATTTAAGCTTTAGCGAGAACTAAACATTTATTTAAATTATATTTAATTAAATATTTCCACTTCATATGTAATTAGATGTTTTTTGGCATTTTAAACACAGTTTTGTTTTTGGCTGAAAATATTTTATATGTTTGGAAATGCATAGAGTTAGATTAGAAGAGGAAGGTTTGTATGAAATCACTCTTAATATCTGCAAATTTGTAAATTTTATTTTATAATTTTAAGAGCAGCAAAAGAGCCTTTTAGAAACGTCAAACGTTTTTTAATCATCTAATTTTTTAAAGAAAAAATTCCGATTTATTTTTTATGGGATTAATATCTTAAAAATTTGCTGCATTTTCTACGTTATAACTTTAAATTTAAAAGTTTTTAACTTTAATATTTTCTGCTGGTTAATTGTAATAAATAATTAAACCCAAACAACTTACAGCTGGCGTAACCAATCCACCGACCTTCAGCAGAAAAACCTTTCATATTGACCGCCTTAAAAAAAAAAAAACGGAAATTCAATGTCAATTCGTTTGAATTTGTTTTTTGATATTTCTGCTTGCAGAACTTATTCATTTCTGAACCGATTTAGATTTTTTGAAGTTAAAATTGATGCTTAAATATTGGTCCTATTTGCACAGAAAAAATCATAGTATTTAAAGGTAGAGGGTGCCTGATACACAACTCATAATTTGTCTACTCAAGCATAAGGGTCAACACAGCTCACAATTACAGAGAGTAATAAAAAAATTAAATTGAATCTCAAAGGGTGCCCCGTTAGGTGACACAATTTGACTTACATTTTCCTATCTTTTAAACATTTGAAAATTAAACTGAAAGTATGTTTTTGTATCTACTATAAAGCAAAAAGAATTGATATTATAGGGTGTCCCCACTGATTATATGGCCTCCTCTTTTGAACCATTTTACACAGACAGTTGTAACGTATACAAAACGTGTATTGTTAAGTCCTCTATAATAAAATCATTTTAAAATTAGAAGCTAAAGGATGTCCCCAAAGGTTATGTTATTTGCTGTTTATGGCCTTATCTGTTGAAAAATTATAGACAGACAATATAAACAAAGTCTGTAATACAATATCCACATTTACAAGTATAAAAAACTGTACAGGGTGTCTTTATGGCTGAATTGATTTGACTTATATTTGGCCTATTCCTTAAATCAACTAGAGCATATGGGTCTATATCTTGAACCGTTTAGATACATAATATAAGCTTAAACAAAGTAAAGGTCGAGGCACATAGAATTCGTAATACTCTTTATTTGACGTATTCAACTGAAGTCTAAGTAACGACGGATGAGTTTGGCACAATGAGTACTTAGCTGACAGATAATAAATCAAAGTTTGCTCTCTATTTTTGTTTTACTTTTTAATTTAATTCATATTTTACACACTTGTTAATTTAATTTAATTTAATTTGTTTTTTTTTTTTTTGCCACTAAAATTATTTTATTTAAATCACAAAATACAATTGAAAGACAGCAAGAGTTAAAAGATGACAAGAAGATGAAGCAACTGATACCTGTCAAAGTATTCAAAGTGCGTCAAAAGTTGACCAACTTTCGTACTTTGCATTAACGGACAGGTACCGATTGTGACATTGCTCATAAGACAACATGTATTTTAACTGATTTGTCAGTTAAATACGTTACCGTTTTAATTTCATATTTGATGCAACAATTCTTAGATATTGGAATTTTATGTCAAACACAGGTTTTCTCACTTTGGCTTCATTGCTCATTTGTTCTCTTTATTTAAAGTCAACATGTTAAAGCTGCCATGTCGACTTAAGTGCTCTGTGTGGTAAAAAATGGAATCATTTTTTATTAAAAGTCAAGAGAAATTAGTGGTCATTTGCGTATCAATTAATTTCCTTTACTGTGTGTAATGCTTCAATAGTAAAACCAAATTATTGATTACAGTAAAACTTTAGAATTTCTATACTTTGAAATATCCTTATGAACGAAGAAGGTTTAGCATGTGCTGTTCAAATGATATCGCGGTAATAATAAATCACTCGATTAAGAAATCGATTAAGGAAACAAAATATATAGCGGTTAGTAGAGACTTTAAATTACAGACTCCAACTCATTGACGAAGAAAACTTCTGATCCTTCGCTATGTTTTACCATTGTAAATTAACATCTAGAAAATATATATGCAGTCGGAGCCATCTAAGAAAAATTAATTCTTTCGTTGCCCTAGCAGACGATCACTTTACATATATTCCCTTAGCTTTGAGTGAAACCAACTGAAATGTTGATGAAATTTCGTTAAGGGCTTCTGATAATCTGCTTTATTTATTTTTTAAAGTGTAATGTAAATTTAAAATTTACTTATTGGTAAACTACAAATTTTCGTGTAGATTCGGCGTGGTACTATTCAGTTCAGTTTAAGAATCTGATGCGACTGACATGTGAGTGGTTTTCTAAGGAAACACATTAGCTGTATTTGTTTCCTCATTCTTTTACAGTCGATTTATTTTTACTATAAAAAAATATAATTCCATGTTTAGGTTTCCTTGCCTCTCTAACTGTTATACGATTCTTTTATGCATCAGTTGAATTTCATTCTTGCGAACTTTATTTTAATTTTTTAATTAACTAAATTACTTTGGATTTATATTTTTTCCCTACTCTTTTATTCTCTTATAAAGCTAAGCTTTTATACTCATGTTTCTACTTTTTATTATTTGAAACAAATTCTAAAGCTTCAATTTGGGTGGCTCCGCTTCTGCTCATTTTAAATTGTAACCTCAAAATATTAAAAAAAAAAATTTTCATCTTTTAAAGTTTTTTAAACTTTTTATAATTCTTGCTTATAACAAAAATTCTAAATCTAATTTTTTTTGTTGCTTAAGAACCAAACAAAAATAACATGACAGCTCCTGTCTTCTATACAACTAAGAAAATTTTTAATTTAAAATTTGCATTCAACTTTCGTACTAGTAATTTCTTTTAAATGAGTCTTTTGAAAAAATATTGCCAACATTAATCATTTTTTCTTTTTCTGTTAATTTTGATTAACAAAAAATAGCGAATCCTGTTTTAGCATTTAACCTCCACCCATTTGCAGTGGGCAAAACCTTGACAGTCTTACAACTTCTTGGCCAAACTTGTATAATAAAAGTCAAGTCATTTCATAGTTTTTAAAAACAGATCCACCTCCCATTATTTAAAAAATCAAGAAGAAAAACAACTACTACTTCAGCTGCTGTTGTAGTTTTACCTACAGATGATTAAACTTTAATCATATTTTTTCTGCTATTCTCGCGAGAGAGCGTCCTTTTTCTTTTCTTTTTTTTTCGTTTTCTTTGGTAAAATTCAAAATTTTGCATTTATGTTCACGGAAATTATCAACATATTTGTTAAGTATTTAACAATTTATCATACCCTGAGAATTATTTCAATTCTTCATTTACAGCCAACAGTAATAATAATAACTACAGCAACAACAACAACATTAGTTAACAACAGTAACAATAAAAAAAAGTGATTTCAATACAAGTAGACATGTTTAACATTTGTCAAAATCACAAAAGAACATCGTGTAAACGACCACGACTAAAATGACTAAAATAAAAAAATAAAAAAATTAAGAATGACTATTTAAGCCACTGCTAAATGAAAGAACCACAAAACTTAACAAAAAAAAAAGAACAAAATTGAAGAAAAAACAAATCAAAACAACCATAGGATGAAAAGAAAAGAACGGCTGCCACAACAACAAAAACCACAACTTTAGATATTAAGAAAATCTATATAAAAAAAAACCATGCCAATAATGTGTTAAGAATGCAAGGGGGAGGGGAGCCAGAGAGTTGCAACAAATTAAAACGACTGTAACAAATAGTGAAAGAAGACGAGTCTAAAGAATGAACAGAAAGAAAACATAGAATGTTTAATAAACGAAATATGAAAAGTGGTAACATTGATCTACATAACACAAAAACCACAAGAATCTTAACTAAGCGACAGTAGTTTAAAAGTATTTATTCATAATTTCACAGAAGCTAAGTAGCTTGATGTGTTGATGGATTCCCAAACTTAAGCAGGACTGTAATGCTGGAAAAGCATAACGTCATATACATGTTAGGCCAATCGAGATAGGTTAATTTGGGTGGTTGATATCAGTCCCATTTTTATTTACATGGAGTTTGTCTTCAACACTTAAATGTCAAAATTGTAGCTTTAAATCTTCAGGAAATATTGGTAAAGCTGTTCGGCTTAAGCTTTTTGAAGCGAATATGAAATTAAGGATTGGCTTTTGGACTTTAAAAAAATAAACAAATAATTTCTTGTTAAGATATCAAGAAAGGGTAAAAAAAATATTGCTCCAATTAAAGGTTTCATTGATTTTAGATAAAATTTTAATTAAAATTTTAATTGATTTAATAATTTGTTTTCTTTGCTTAATTTAGTGCATATTTGATATTTCAATTAATATTTTAATAAAAAGTTTTGTATCTATTTTTCATTTAATTAAAAAATTGAGCCAGTTAAAACTTAACTAAATTAAACAGAAACAAATGATTAATAAGAGATACAAAGCCTTTATTCTACGTTATAAATTGAAAATGCTGATTTGAAAATTTTTTGGGCTCCCTCAGGAAGCTCGAAATCTGTTCGAAACGAGCCCGAAAGCAGGATTAAGAAATTTATTGAATGTATTAATGCAGCCCTTGACATTTTTATGTCAAGTCTAGCAGCAATTATGGTTCATGGTTTGAGAGTAATCAAATGCAAGTAGAGGAATAAAATTTTATTTATATTTGAATAAATGAAGGACATAAATCGACATATTTATATTCCTAGATTTTAAAAATATCTTTTAACACTGGGCGACAAAAGTGTTTACCATCTAAAGAAAATTAAAAAAAGAATGATCGACAATATGTTAATCCAGCGCATAGGGTTTCATAGTTTTAACTGTTTACAAGAATAAGTAATTTAAAAAAATCTTTCTTACAAGAAAGCGTCTCTGCAATTAGTTTGTGGAAAAAAATCTCATTGGAGCCTTACTGATGACAGCTGTATGGGGAGTTTTCATTTGCTGTTACGAAATAAGATAAATATATTTAGCTCTACACTTTAAACCCTTTTTTCTCTGTCCAATTTGTATGTTCACGTCTATGTCTCTCTATATGTTCTCTCTGATACTTATGGTTATATCACATTCTAGGTTTTGTATTCTGTGACTTCATCACAATTATTCTCCAGTTCGTTTTGACATCGAACTTCGTCCGAATATCCATGCCCGTTTCTTAATCTATGAATAGTTGTCTTCCTGTCTCTCCATGTAAATATGTCCTATTTGAAATTTGTCTCCATATTTACACTTATCACTATGGCTTAATGCATCGTTGTGCTCATGACGTCTAAATTGTGTTATGAAAATATTTAGCTGACTTACCTATAATGATATACTTGGCTTTGTCTATGTTTATATCCTGTCCTTCTCTGCCCCTGTCTTTTTTTCATAAATGCCAAAATGAATCATATGACTCATATGATTTTGGTTTTTCCATCTATGACTCTGTGTAATCCTATTTATATTTTAAATTTACTTATTTCCAACACATATCCCTTTTTACAATTCATTCTTTTATCCCAACAAAAAAATTTTAAATTAACAACTATAAAGAAAAAATTGTAACTGGAGAAGTTAAAAATTCAAGACAACAACAAAACAAAATTTATAGATGGCCTATGTTATTTGTTGTTATTGTTGTTGTTGCAGTAGTTATTGCTGTTTGCTATCTGTTGGCTGTTGATTTCATGTGGCTGTTTGGTTAACTGACTATTTGTCTGTGTGTCTGTGACTATTGGCTGGCAAGAAGGTATGAAAGGTTAGAGTTTTTAGTAAGCAATTTACGTGATATTTAAGCTTTATTTAAATTTATGTTGTACATCTTTAAGACGGTTTTTTAATTTTGTTTAAAACGAAATATTACAAATGCAATTTAACTTATAGAAAAGCAGAAAAAATTTAGTAACACGAATGTACTCGTCAACATCATCAGAATCCAGGTTTAATTTAAAATGCAAAAAATATAAGAAGGCCAGTTTAGTTTTGTTCTAGGCCGGGACGGGACATGCAACAAAAACACTACTCTGAAATTAAAAAAAAAAAGAAGTATGAATAAGTGTACATCCATTAGTTGTGCTAATGATGAAAAACAACCCGCTTCCTCTCAAAAGTTTTTTTGTTCTTTTTCTTCATCTTTGTGTAATGAACAATAATGCAATGAAACAAACCAGCAGCATAAGAAGGATGATTGTTGTTCTTCTTACTTAACTTGTTGCTAGTTTTTAACTTTGAGCTGAAAAGTAGTTGTTTTGTTGTTGCTGCTGTTTTTATAAAGACGACGGCTTATGTCTTTAGCTGTCGAGCAATTACCTTAACCTAGTCGACAGCTTGGGTAGACGTGATAATGGCTTCTGTGTGTGCACGCGCCTGCGTTGTATTTTACCATTTAACATTTACTATAAAACATAAATGCCACATTGCAATAGGAATTTGTTTTGTGTTTCTTCATTATAAGGACAGAGGAAGAGCTTAAATTTTTTTTTCAGAAAAATGTGTATCAAATTGTTGGCTTCTCAAGTGTTGCCTTTAATTTTTTTATCGTTATCTTTTTCAAGGCAAAAATGAATTATTTAAAGTTAGAAAAGAGAAAAGTTAACTAGGAGATTTTGTATCAATCTCGTTGTATGTCAGTTCTTTATTTTGTGAATATAGTTTCTAATATTAATGAACAAATGTCTAATATTAAGGACCACAGCCTAAACTAAAAACACCGTCTTATACGAACACCACTGTCTTATATTAAGACCACCATTTAATACGAAGACCACCTTCTTATACTTAGACCACTCTCTTATACTAAGACCACCCTCTTATACTAAGACCACCCTCTTACACTAAGACCACCGTCTTATACTAAGACCACCGTCTTATACTAAGACCACCGTCTTATACTAAGACCACCGTCTTATACTAAGACCACCGTCTTATACTAAGACCACCGTCTTATACTAAGACCACCGTCTTATACTAAGACCACCGTCTTATACTAAGGCCACCCTCTTATACTAAGACCACCGTCTTATACTAAGACCACCGTCTTATACTAAGACCACCGTCTTATACTAAGACCACCGTCTTATACTAAGACCACCGTCTTATACTAAGGCCACCATCTAATACGAAGACCACCGTCTTATACTAAGACCACCGTTTTATACTAAGACCACCGTCTTATACTAAGACCACCGTCTTATACTAAGGCCACCATCTAATACGAAGACCACCGTCTTATACTAAGACCACCGTTTTATACTAAGACCACCCTCTTATACTAAGGCCACCCTCTTATACTAAGACCACCGTCTTATACTAAGACCACCGTCTTATACTAAGACCACCGTCTTATACTAAGACCACCGTCTTATACTAAGGCCACCATCTAATACGAAGACCACCGTCTTATACTAAGACCACCGTTTTATACTAAGACCACCGTCTTATACTAAGACCACCGTCTTATACTAAGGCCACCATCTAATACGAAGACCACCATCTTACACTAAGACCACCGTCTTATACTAAGACCACCGTCTTATACTAAGACCACCGTCTTATACTAAGACCACCGTCTTATACTAAGGCCACCATCTAATACGAAGACCACCATCTTACACTAAGACCACCGTCTTATACTAAGACCACCGTCTTATACTAAGACCACCGTCTTATACTAAGGCTACCATCTAATACGAAGACCACCATCTTACACTAAGACCACCGTCTTATACTAAGACCACCGTCTTATACTAAGACCACCGTCTTATACTAAGGCCACCATCTAATACGAAGACCACCGTCTTATACTAAGACCACCGTCTTATACTAAGGCCACCATCTAATACGAAGACCACCATCTTACACTAAGACCACCGTCTTATACTAAGACCACCGTCTTATACTAAGACCACCGTCTTATACTAAGGCCACCATCTAATACGAAGACCACCGTCTTATACTAAGACCACCGTTTTATACTAAGACCACCGTCTTATACTAAGACCACCGTCTTATACTAAGGCCACCATCTAATACGAAGACCACCATCTTACACTAAGACCACCGTCTTATACTAAGACCACCGTCTTATACTAAGACCACCGTCTTATACTAAGGCCACCATCTAATACGAAGACCACCATCTTACACTAAGACCACCGTCTTATACTAAGACCACCGTCTTATACTAAGGCCACCATCTAATACGAAGACCACCGTCTTATACTAAGACCACCGTTTTATACTAAGACCACCGTCTTATACTAAGACCACCGTCTTATACTAAGGCCTCCATCTAATACGAAGACCACCATCTTACACTAAGACCACCGTCTTATACTAAGACCACCGTCTTATACTAAGACCACCGTCTTATACTAAGAACACCGTCTTATACTAAGGCCACCATCTAATACGAAGACCACCATCTTACACTAAGACCACCGTCTTATACTAAGACCACCGTCTTATACTAAGACCACCGTCTTATACTAAGGCTACCATCTAATACGAAGACCACCATCTTACACTAAGACCACCGTCTTACACTAAGACCACCGTCATATACTAAGACCACCGTCTTATACTAAGGCCACCATCTAATACGAAGACCACCATCTTACACTAAGACCACCGTCTTATAATAAGACCACCGTCTTATACTAAGACCACCGTCTTATACTAAGACCACCGTCTTATACTAAGGCCACCATCTAATACGAAGACCACCATCTTATACTAAGACCACCGTCTTATACTAAGACCACCGTCTTATACTAAGGCCACCATCTAATACGAAGACCACCATCTTACACTAAGACTACCGTCTTATACTAAGACCACCGTCTTATACTAAGACCACCGTCTTATACTAAGACCACCGTCTTATACTAAGGCCACCATCTAATACGAAGACCACCATCTTACACTAAGACCACCGTCTTATACTAAGACCACCGTCTTATACTAAGACCACCGTCTTATACTAAGGCTACCATCTAATACGAAGACCACCATCTTACACTAAGACCACCGTCTTATACTAAGACCACCGTCTTATACTAAGACCACCGTCTTATACTAAGGCCACCATCTAATACGAAGACCACCGTCTTATACTAAGACCACCGTCTTATACTAAGGCCACCATCTAATACGAAGACCACCATCTTACACTAAGACCACCGTCTTATACTAAGACCACCGTCTTATACTAAGACCACCGTCTTATACTAAGGCCACCATCTAATACGAAGACCACCGTCTTATACTAAGACCACCATCTTATACTAAGGCCACCATCTAATACGAAGACCACCGTCTTATACTAAGACCACCGTTTTATACTAAGACCACCGTCTTATACTAAGACCACCGTCTTATACTAAGGCCACCATCTAATACGAAGACCACCATCTTACACTAAGACCACCGTCTTATACTAAGACCACCGTCTTATACTAAGACCACCGTCTTATACTAAGACCACCGTCTTATACTAAGACCACCGTCTTATACTAAGGCCACCATCTAATACGAAGACCACCATCTTACACTAAGACCACCGTCTTATACTAAGACCACCGTCTTATACTAAGACCACCGTCTTATACTAAGGCCACCATCTAATACGAAGACCACCATCTTATACTAAGACCACCGTCTTATACTAAGACCACCGTCTTATACTAAGACCACCGTCTTATACTAAGGCTACCATCTAATACGAAGACCACCCTCATATACTAAGACCACCCTCTTACACTAAGACCACCCTCTTATACTAAGGCCACCCTCTTATACTAAGACCACCGTCTTATACTAAGACCACCGTCTTATACTAAGACCACCGTCTTATACTAAGACCACCGTCTTATACTAAGGCCACCATCTAATACGAAGACCACCGTCTTATACTAAGACCACCGTTTTATACTAAGACCACCGTCTTATACTAAGACCACCGTCTTATACTAAGGCCACCATCTAATACGAAGACCACCATCTTACACTAAGACCACCGTCTTATACTAAGACCACCGTCTTATACTAAGACCACCGTCTTATACTAAGACCACCGTCTTATACTAAGGCCACCATCTAATACGAAGACCACCATCTTACACTAAGACCACCGTCTTATACTAAGACCACCGTCTTATACTAAGACCACCGTCTTATACTAAGGCTACCATCTAATACGAAGACCACCATCTTACACTAAGACCACCGTCTTATACTAAGACCACCGTCTTATACTAAGACCACCGTCTTATACTAAGGCCACCATCTAATACGAAGACCACCGTCTTATACTAAGACCACCGTCTTATACTAAGGCCACCATCTAATACGAAGACCACCATCTTACACTAAGACCACCGTCTTATACTAAGACCACCGTCTTATACTAAGACTAGCGTCTTATACTAAGACTACCTTCTTATACTAAGACCACCGTCTTATACTAAGACCACCGTCTTATACTAAGACCACCGTCTTATACTAAGACCACCGTCTTATACTAAGACCACCGTCTTATACTAAGGCCACCATCTAATACGAAGACCACCATCTTACACTAAGACCACCGTCTTATACTAAGACTACCTTCTTATACTAAGACCACCGTCTTATACTAAGACTACCTTCTTATACTAAGACCACCATCTTATACTAAGACCACCGTCTTATACTAAGACTACCTTCTTATACTAAGACCACCGTCTTATACTAACACCACCGTCTTATACTAGGACCACCACCTAATACGAAGACTATCATCTAACACTAAGACCAACGTCATATACTAAGACCACCGTCTTATACTGAGACTACCGTCTTATACTAAGACCACCCTCTTATACTAAGACTACCTTCTTATACTAAGACCACCGTCTTATACTAAGACTAGCGTCTTATACTAACACCACCGTCTTTGTCAGTGAATACATAATTAATGGAGGCCCAGAACAATGTGCAATTGCCCCTTTTAAAAGAGAAAAAATTGTTTAAAAAGAACTGTTTAAGAATTATAACAAAGTGAATAATTTTAATCTGGCTTGAGGTCACATAATTTTCATTTCTAATCTAATTAAAAAAGTTAAATTATTTAAAGGTTATTGTGGTAAATACTAGCAAAATGCGTGGATCATTGTTTGGACAGCGACATCCGTCAGGTATCTTTTTTGCATCAATTAATTTTATATGCGGCTGAATTTTCAGTAGCTTATTTTGTCAGTCTAAGTTTCCAATACACTGCTGATGGTTGTTGGCTCTGCTTATGGTTTCTTAAATTTTCACCTATCTCACAGGCCATAAAAAAATAAAATGCAGCTCGTAGCGCTCGCCATCTACATAAAAAAATGTCATTTAAAATTCCACTTCATACTGTCACACTTTGCTGATGTATTGGCTTGTTGATAACTCCGCATGAATTTCAGATCCGCGATTGCGGAAATTTCGCCTGGTTCGATATCTCTTTGAGGCCTCTGTAAGGCCTAAAAAGTTATAGCGGAATCAATAGTCGATTGGGTTTAATTTTTGAGTCTACTCATCGTGCTCGTGCGGGAAATTTTGTTTTTTATAAATTCAGGAGCGCACCGATATTCTTGAATTTAGTTAAACACTTTCTGCTGCGGCTTCAACATTCAATCGAAACGCACACTACGACGATGGGACCGGATAGTAAGCTATTCTCAAAAACTTCGCTAAAAACTTAACATTAACATTTACTTTGGATATAAGTTTTTAATATTTTCTAATGCTTATCAAGGGTAAAGTAACTGACCCATTTAGTTTCTCGGAAGTATAATTCTGACTAACAGTCAACATTTGAAACAATAAAATCTATAAGTGTCAAAATTTTATATGAATTAAAGATACTTATGTTCTCTATCCATTTTCATACTTTTAACACTTTCTTTACTCAACTTCATATTACAGTCCAATTCCGTTTTCATATCATGTATTTTTGACTTAATTAAAAATAATACTTCTTCTTCATTCAATATTCCCTCCCTCTTTATTTCTTTTTTACACTTCCACAAAATTTTTTTATAATGTTTTAAGTATTTAATGGACTTAATTTGTTCTAGTTCATCTTTTTACATTTAAATGAGTAGCTGTCGTTTGGCATTTTGTTACTTTTCATATTAAAACCCTTTAAATTATACTTGTCATAGTGCTCGTTTGTAATCAACAAACTAATCTAAGAGATGCATTTGCAATCAGACAAGAACTTTAACAAAAGCAAAATACATAAATTTTTTCTACTTGTTCAAATATATAAATATATTTTATCTTATTTATGCTGTCACGTTAAGAAAAAAAAAGTCATCTCTTAACTGCCATGCATGATGCACTTGTTTACTGAAAGCGGCTCGTGTGTTTTTTCTAAAGTTCTCCATTCTTTTTTCTATTCCTTTAATGTGATGTGAAAAAACTTCTTTCGTCCTTTAAGCCATTCTTTAGTAATAATTTCTTTTATATATTTTTTAAATGTAACATCTAAAGGCCACTTTTACTACTGCTGTCCATCTTCAGAAGTTGATTTTATTTCTGCATTTATACTATGAAATGGAGAGAAAAAGAACGTCATTTATTGTTCCACATCCAATTAAGCATTTTGATACATTTGCTTCCATTAAGATTTTTTAACTACTTTTCTTGTTTTTATTTATTATACACCAACATCTTTTGATCAGATACTTAAAGGAATATAATCATGTTTCTTTTTATAAATTTAAAATAAAATATTATCTTTTTATACACTTCACCACAAAAAGTGAAAAAAGGTAATCCATTTGTTTATTTCCTTGTGCATAGCGAAGTCAATTTAACGATGTTCGTCTGTCCTACTATCCATCCGCGTTAGTGTTGAAATCAGCTTTTCCAAGGCACTAGATAGGCTAGAGAAATTTTAAATACATCAATCAATCACACATAGTTTCGAATATTTTACTATTGAAAATCAGCAAGAGCTGTATATGTCCTTCGAGGCATCGGGCAAAGTACGACGCCCGCCTCTTATTTTTCCATTAAATTTGGAACAATAAATTAACTTCAATAAATAAAATATACATGGGGCAAAAAGAAATCGCCCATATCTACCGAGTTATGGTCCTCTGAACTTTAAATATTTTTTAAGATGTCAATATGGGTCTCATCTAAAAGCTTTTGAAGAGGTTTTGTGGAATATTCTAAAATTTTTTAAAACTGCTTAACCCATTAGAAGCCGATGACATTTTTATGTAATTTTTTTTTTTATTTTTCAATTCTCTGCAACCTCAATATTTATTTCTTTATTTGGATTAAACATAGGTGAATGGTATATAAGATTTGGCATAGCCGATTATAGGACTCTTACTTGCTTGTGTTGCAAATAATATTGTTGCTTCATTTTTGTGATAGAAAACGCAACCATTTAATATTAGCGAAATCATATTATTGCTTTCCCACTAGAATTTTAAGTAGCGTTTTTACATTTCTTTATTAGTACGCCCTCTGGATAAGTATTAGTCATTGTTTTAAAACTTAGAAAATCGAGAGTCACCATACAAATGATGGCTTGTTGGCAAAGATTTATGGAGACAACGTTCTAGGGGAGCATGAGTTAAAGGCTGTCCTCGATTAAGACTCTTCTCAAGCCCAAAAAGGTTTGCAGAAACATTAAAATTCTGTCCAGAAATTATTCCTGAATATAATTCAATTCATTAAAAAAGGAATGAAATAAAATGCCTTACGAAATGAAACCCAGAGACGTAGTAAGGTCTTTTTGCTTATATGTAATGCTGTTTCAATATCAAGCCGTTGCAGGCACAGGAAATGGGTCTATGATAATTTAAGTTTCAAAAAATTATGTGTTAATCCTGGCCAAATGGAGTCAGCACAATAAAATAATTATTAAATGTTTTAATTCCTTTTTTTAATTTTAGTTCCAGCCAGGGGTTGAACCAGTGATCTTTATTAATCAATTAAAATTTTTACTTTTTCGGCTTTGGTTTATTTTTAATTTAACTTTTATTAAGAAAAATTATTTTTCAAATGTACGCGGACGTTTTCCAAAGAAAACAAGAAAAATTAGACGCTGGCAGAATGTAATGCTGCATTTTCAGGACCGCCAAATCCATCTTTAGCATTCTTTGCATCCAACACCTTGATTTGCGTATATTGTAAATATTTCTGCCAGCGTCTAATTTTTCTTGTTTTCTTTGGAAAACGTCCGCGTACAATTGAAAAATAATTTTTCTTAATAAAAGTTAAATTAAAAATGAACCAAAGCCGAAAAAGTAAAAATTTTAATTAATTTATGTTTTAATTCCTTTAAATCTCTTCTTTCTTCTTCAGCCTAAATTTCTTAAGTAGTTACAAGATTTTTTTTTTTTTATTTCTGTTGCAACATTTTGTAATCGTTAGTTTATTGCGTTTTTTCATTCACTTTTTTCTTCCTGTGCTGTTTTAGTATCATATTTTTTTCTCTCTCTCTCTTCCTTAATGTCATTTTTATGGATGTCACTTTATAGCTTTAACTTTTAGTAGGTTTGTTTAAGTTTTAGTGTGTTTTTTATCCAGTAGTTTATGATGTTGGTGTTTCATTTCTTAAGTTGTCAAGTTTAGACAAAGTAGTTTGCAAATAAGTCGTCTTTTAATGATTTAATGCACAAAATGTTTGTTTTCTTTAACTTTTTGTTTTTTGTTACTAATTTCTGTATGCGAAAGTGGTTTTTTTAAACAGCATTTTTCATTTAGTTTTCATGTTGTTTAAGTGCAATTTTTAAATTAATCTTCTGTACAAATTGTACAGTTACATCGTGGAAAGTTGGTCTAGAAAACGTATTTAATATATGAAAAAAGCTGACTACTTGTTAACGATTTATTTATCATAATTAACTGGACAAATTGTCCCCTTTAAAGACCTTAACTGAAAAGTCTTTCTTTACAAGCCATCGTTGTGAACTATTTTTCCTGCAATATTTTCATTTTTGCCTTCAAGTTTCTTATGTGGACATTTTACAATCCAATCACCCAACTTAAAATGCTTACACCGTTTTCTCATAAGATCGGTATTTGAAATAAAAAACATTATATTGAACGATACTTACACGTTACTTCCGGCACTTCTAGTTACACTGCGATTATGGAATAGCAAATATGCGAAAGCGTTTGAAGTTTTGCGGAAAGAGTTGAAAATTGGTGGTCACATTTGGACACTAGTGAATAAAAAATATGTACTTAAAAGGGTCAATTTCTTTACAAGTTCCCTCCTAGCCTTTTTAAATTAAAATCTTTCTTAAATAAAAATAGCTTCGAACGCACACAAATAAAGGTTATTTCATAGACGCTCTTATTCTTGACTTGGTAACACTGTTTTGTACCGCAACCGGTTTGACAACTGTCAGTTGACCTGTAGTTAGTGTGATAAAGGTCATTGTTCGGTCCTTATGTCCTCAAAACAATGATAAACAAAATATTACACTAAACGATAAATAATATAGAGCCTTCTTTCCACTTCAAAGCAGATTAAAAGCTAAGAAATTAATGTTCAGAAAGTTAATGTTGTAATATGGCCTTTTTTGCTGTGAAGTTTTAAGTTTTGTCTTAATCGTTATTTCTATATTTCACTGTAATTTTCTTACACAAATTGCATCTTAATACAAGAGCTTTAACAAACTTTTTTGTTTTTAGTTTCTGTTTTTTTTTATTTATTTATTTTTTGTTTTGCGCCTCAGCATTTTATTTGTTTCCTTCTTTACTTACTGTTCATTTGAATCCGAAAAAAAAATGTATATCAAAAACACTAGAGTAAGTTTGCTTAGCTTGTTTCATCTTAATTGAGTTTTTAGGATCTTAATGAAAATAAATATCGTTTAAGTTAATAATATGCAAGAATGTTTCACTTAAATTATGTAGCTTTAATATCGCTTAGGATAAAACTCTCCAAATAAAGATTCTGCAACTGGAAAATTTTAGTAAGAATAACTAAATTTCAAGACTATAACTCCATGGCTGCTAAATATAGAGTTATGCTAAAAGAAAAGTTAAGCAGGCTATGAATTTATTGTTAGCTTTCCACGGCCACTGCATTTTATAGAAAATTTAATACGTCTATCTGTGATATTTTACACTCTCCATACAATATATGATAGAGAGAATTGTCACTCTGTTTAACGTTAAACGTGAAATGTTGTTAAAATTCACATAAACGTAATTAACATGCATTTTTCTTGAAAACGTGTTTCAGATGTAGTAACAAATGTTTCTAGCAACATTTTTAGGCAACATGTTAAAAAATGTGATGGGAACTTATTTCACCTGGAATTTTTATTTACTGCTTTTTTAAGACGTATTTGTTTTAAAAAGCAACTCTTTTTACTTATACCATTCGCTTTTGATAAAAACCGTCTATCTCAGTTTTCTTTTATTCTGCTTGTAATTTTTTTGCTAGTTGATGTTAAAATTGGGCTTGTGAACGTTCATTAATTTGTCGGACTTTTTTCAGATTATTTTCTCTTTCTTTAAACACACTTTTTCGTATTGTGTTTGTCTTATTCTTAAGGGTTTTATGATTTTTCGTTGCTGTTATTTGTAGAAAAGATAAATCCAGTAGGCATGGTAATTTTGTCTAATATATAGGAGATCATTTCAAATGTAATGAATCTCGGTGTGTTCTAATGAATGGGAAGCGGGAAATAGCTCAAAGGGAGGTAATCAATGGCATAGAAGCATCTGGCCAGGATATACGAAAGGAGCAATAAAATTCTGCTGATAGATGGTGGTGGAGGAAGCTGGGCTAAAATAATTGCTATCTTTCCTCATATTTGTTTTCATTTTATTTCACATTTCCAATAAAAATTTATTTTTTCATGTAAAAAGCTAATTTAAAAAAGGCATACAAAGTATCAGGCCTTGCTTTAACTTTTTAAGATTAGAAGATGTTCAATCAAAAATTATTTATTTATTTATTTTGTTTGGTTTTACTCTTTGATTTTTTTTCGTGTGAATTAGGAGGTTTTATATGTATTTTTTTTATTTTAAGAGTCCGTCCTTCTTTCAAAGAGGTCTATCTCTGGATCAGGGACTTCATAAAAATTTTGTTATTATTTTAGGTATTCTAGGCAGTCATTTTAAATGTGTAAAGTGAATGTTGCTACAGCAACAAGTACAAGAAAAACTTTTAATTAAAGGATGTCCCAATAGTGTGGCAGTAGGCTGCCACTTGAAGTTTAAATATTTTTATGGCCGCTATAGGGACAAGTAAAATTAACAAAACTGACGTAAGTTTAGCATATATAGCTTTAGTTTCTCAGCCGCAGTAGCCAGAGATTTAAAATTTACACAGAGTATGTATAAGTGTATTTGCTATAATAATATGTTAGTTTTTTAACAACAAATAAGAAAAACATAAGGTAAAAAAATAAGAGAAGGCCTATAAATTACACGTAACTGTACGTGTATAATTCAATCTTGCACTTGGCCGATTTATTTCTAAATTTTTAAATATTCTTAAAATATTTGTAAACAAACAAAAAAAAAACAATTTATTGCACCTTCTAGACCGCTACATCCTTGATCGCCAATCTCGGCGTCCTTCAACGGAAGTATAAGCTGTTAACATCTTCTGGTTGCAAAAAAATGTTATCAAATCAATTCGAAGATATCCCATTATTAACCACTTTGCTTTTTTGCATGATTTCAGAGCCCTTGAAAATTCAACCACGCGTACCCGTACGGCGATGCAAATATGCGGAACACGTTCATATCAACGAAAGGCTTGTAAAGCCTTAAAACTTTATGATGAATCATATGGATCCTATTTTTCTTAACTTTACAAAGTACAAAAAATTAATTGTTGTTGTACATATATATTAAATTATTTTCTAATTTTTTCAGGTTTGATAAATTTTTTATTTTAGTTTTTTGGCAAGAGGTCACATCAAAATTTTTGTTTGTTTCATTGTTTTATAATTTTGTTAGTGCTTGTTTTTTGTTGTCATTTTTTCTGGTATGTCATTGACATTTGCAACAAAACAGAAACAAAAAAAAATTAAGAAATATTTTCATATTTGCAAAACGGAAACAAACTAAAAAAACACACACACAATTCTCGGTTTAAACCATTTACATAACCACACCACAATTTATTTTTTGCGAATAAAATTGACACAAAAAAAATTGCAGTCATAAAATTCTCCTCATGGACCAAGCCCCCATTTTCGAATGATGATGATGATGACTTTTTTGGAAATACACCTTAACAAAATGAAAAATATAAATAAACAAAAAATCAAACAAAATAAAAAAATAAAATAAAAACAAATAAATACTTCAATAACAATGATGAGGATATTGATATTGTGGCCAGCCAGCATATTGGAAAATTTAAACTTGAAATAAACATCAGTGTTAGCAAGAAAAAATAGTGTTTGTGTTTTTATAAAAAAATTTATATATGGAAAATTAAAACTTGTCAAATTTATGACATTTCATTAATTTTACGGTTGTTATGATATTGTACACAAAGTTTTAAAGGTCTTTTAGAAATTCTGGAACTTCAAGGCACAAATAAAAAAAAACTCTAAAGTCCAAGTCTACAAGTCAATACAGCATATTTGTGAGACGGAAATTTACTGCTAATTTTTCTGATAAATAAGAGTTGTTTTTTATAGTGGAAATTCAATCATAAGTTTATTAAAACGTATTTTTTTAAAGTAAAAAGATTGATGGAGGTGCTTCTACAAAAAAAGTGCCATTCTGAAAAACTTTAAATTTAAAGTTTTATATTAAATAAAAATTCTTTTAGTATTTCACATAGTTTCCGACCATACAAAGAAAAATCAGACTAAGATCTTGGAAAGGTGAGTTTTTATTTTAAAATGCAAATAACTCTTTTACTTTTTTGATGACAAATTTCAAAAGGCCGTCTTGCCTCATTCTTGGACCATATATCTCAGCTCGGAAAGGTCTCGAAAACTTACACGCTAAATCTATGCTCTTCAGTCATTCCTGCCCTTTTAAATTTCTAATTTATTTTCCAAATAATTCGTTGCAACATCAACATCACGAAATACCGCATAGAAGAGTTGCAAAGGGACGCATCTATCATTCATGAAAATCAACTTATTTTCTTTAATAGTGGCCTGCTCTTAACACGGATTTATTTATATATTTTTTTCGTTTCGGTTAAGAGAAATATTTTATTAACATCCTCCTGGATTTATTATTATTGAATTATTGCTATCGTTCCTGTGCGAATGTTGCAATTTTGCGAAATTGACAAATTTCTTTATTAAAGAAGGTATAGAGCTCAAATTACAGACGCTTAAGACCATTTAACTATGAAAATAAATTAGTTCGAACGTAATGAAACATTTTGTTTTTTTCGAAGGAATATTAGGGCCAAATACATCTTTGAAATAAAATTCATACGCCTTCTTGGAATATACCAAATACAGCAGATGATTTTTTTTGCTGCACAATCTGTGTGATTTTCTAGAGCTAAAGTGCAGAAGTTAAAAAGCTTCAAATCACCAAGAATATTTAGCTAACTGTCAAACGTTAAACGATTTTGAAGATCTCCATCACAACAACATTAACTTTACCGACGTGTGAACACTCGTATTACAATCTCTTAGTAGTGTAGTGTTCCATTAGGGCGTTCTTAATCGCCTCTATGCAAACCAAAAAAAAAATGTTTTATTTTTTTCCC
Organism: Cistogaster globosa; assembly: GCA_937654795.1. Taxonomy (NCBI): domain Eukaryota; kingdom Metazoa; phylum Arthropoda; class Insecta; order Diptera; family Tachinidae; genus Cistogaster; species Cistogaster globosa. Next base: position 6,932,634 of record OW569407.1, read on the forward strand.
AAATTTTTAGTGAATGAGTACAAAAATTTCAATAAGCCAAAGTGAATATATTTACAGCCACAAAAACAACAACTACAGCATCTGCTACAACAATATTTACAAAAACTTTTTTGTATACAAAAATACAAAAAATAATAAAATAAAAAAATACTACAAAAAATAAAGAAAAAAATATGGCCACAAATTTTTGTTTATTAATGATGATCATTGTCAAGGCACATGTGTCTTTATACTAACCATGTCTGTCCATTGCAAACTTAGTCTACTCTTGACTATTTAATAGTCTTTGCAGCTCAGCCTCTATGCGTTGGCGTTAAGCAGCAAAAAATTAAATGAAAATGCACACAAAAAAAAAATAATAATAATAGTTTAAAATCAACAACGAGTTTAAGAAACTTTAGAGTTTCCGCCCGCTGTGTGTTTAACAGTCTAAACGTGTTATCGTTTGTTTAGCTTGTCTCTTTACTTTGGCTGAACTTGTCCACATTCATGTTGTTACATTACAGAATTTTGTTAAATTTGCAAAAAAAGAAACAAACAAAAAAAAACAGCTGACGCACACACATGCATCTAACTAAAGATTGTTTTATATTGGGCATGTTGCCACACGACTTTACAAGTGATCGTCCAACACTATTAGGGGTTTCACAGACAAGACTGGCTGTTTTTTTTTTCAATTAAGTAACTCTTTGCCTCGCCGCCTACACTGGTCAACGAATTATTTGGAAGCGATGTCTGCATTTGAGGAAATTTTTTTTATTACTTGAGCTTTAAAAAAGTTGCTTCTAATTACAATGATAGCAATATGAATATTTAGGAAAAGTGAGGTGAAGAAACATTGCGAAAACTGCTACTGAACTATTTAGTATTTCTTATAAATCGTAAGTCTGTTCTTGAAAAGTAAAAAGCAATTTTCTGCCGCCTGCTTGATAAAAAATATTTTTTTTAAAGGTAAACTGTGTTAACCTCACTCGAATTATTCTTAAAACAATAATTGAAGTTGATACGAAAAATCGCTCAATTTACGATAAAGTAAAAATTGCAATCGGAGTCATGTGATATAGAAGTTAATTTCTCATAAGAATCGAACATGTTTTTGAAATCCAAGGAGCACAATTTAAAAATATAGCGCTAATGGTTTTTTTCTCGTTTTCTGTTCTGCTAAGATCAATTAAGGCAAGCTTTGCTGTTAAAACCTAAAACTGAAGATGATGTATAACGAAGCAAATCTTTTCAAAACCATTTGCAACGTAAGGTAAGTTCCTTCGTGGAAATATTATTGGGTGATATTTAGGCCATTTAAGCTTACCATGAAAAGAAGCGATTTTTGCGGTTCTACCAGTGTTGCCAGATAATTGAGCATTATATTAATAAAAAAGAAGAGACGCGGAAGCCGTAATTTATGAAAAAAATTGCAAATCTTAGTTGTGATGTGACTTAGTTTAGATGGATTTAAATCCTCTGGTATGAGGTGGAGTTAAATTTGGATATTCCTTTTTTTACATAATTCGCATTTATATCGAGGTGACATTTCGTTTATACCTGTTGTTATAATTTAAAAAAATGTGTAGTTTAGATTTAGGTGACAGATTTCCTAACCTCTTTTAAATGCCATGTTTTTCTTGTTTGTTATTATTCGGACGCCTTTAATATTTACATCGCTTTTTTGCATCTGTTTCTTTTTGATCCTTTTATATTAATTTTAACAGAGAAAAAAGGCGATTTAAAATCCTAGTTTGATGATTTTTACTTAAAGGAGTCTTTACATTTCTTTCGCTTCAAACAAAAATAAGGTTCGAGGTATAAGTCATACATTTTCGATGCAAAGAGGAAGAAATTGTATTTTGAATTACAATTTTAACAAGAAAATATTCAATTACTTGATTATTTTTATCTGTTTACTTTTAGATGTAGTCTTCTTCCATAGAATTTTTTGTCGTATAAAATCCCATGATTCATAATTTTTTAATATGTCTTGTTAAATTTTTCAAATGTTGCCACATGAAAATCTCTTTAATTCTATATCGTCTCATATCAATAAACCTTCAAATAAAAAAGTCTTTGACGAATTTTTTATACCATTTTTGAGACACCAAATGGTTAAAGCGACAGCTTTAATTGACGGAATAATATTCACTAATATGGCTTTCTAATTTGCACCTTTTCTTCGGAACCTAAACTCTATTAGATACTTTTTTTTAATTTAAAAAAATAAACAGGAAAATTTTTACAAAATAATGAAACGAATTTATTTATTATAAAAAAAAAAATTTTTTAAAAATTAAGTCTTTTTTACTTGAGAAAAAACTGTTGCTCTTCACCAACAATTTCTTACAGTCGTTGCTATAGTTGTATTTATTTTCAAATAAATTCAACTGTTGCATTATTATGTGATGATTCTTAACTTTATATGTTTGAAAATGTATGAATTGCTTGATATTTTTTTTCGTATCTTTAGTCTATTTGCTTTCTTTTTTCATTTTATTTTCCTTTAGAGACATTATTGTTTATGCTTTTAAGCGGCTTGTATTTATTATTTGTTGCAACATTAATGTTTGTAATAAGTATGCAAAATCGTTGTTGTTCTTTCTGCAACATAAGAATATTGGCGACCATTATCAAAGTCTAGCATTCGTAACATTTGTACACAGTCACCACAATCATGATGCCACATGAGAAGAAAGAGAGTTGTTGAACACTATCAGTATCATTTCAATTCATATTTATACAACTTGTTGTAGTCATCATACTCATATTCGTATGTATTAATTGTAATAATATACGTGTAATACTTTATCGTTTGGCATTGTAACATAATGTTGCTTAGCTGTTGCTGATGGTATTTTTTTATTTTTTTATTTTTTTTTTAATAACACACAACGAATTATGTTGTAGATTTGGGGTGCGTCAATTTATAAGTTCATGGAACAATTGCCGCTAAGCAACAAATTAAAATAAAAATATGAAGTCTCGCTATGCTTGCGAAAAGAAGAAACTGCAAAGATTCTATTTCTTTTTTTAATATTTTTATTTGTTGTCTTTTATTTACTTGTGTTTATTTTTTTTTTTTTTTCTTTTTTTCTTTTGCTTGTTAATTTAATAAGGAAGTTGTGAAGTGTTTTCTATTAAAATTATTGTGCTCGTTATGAGATATTAAGATTTTCTTTTGACTTGCTTTTTAGATTTTAGAGATAAGAGAAATGTTACAAGTGAATTTAATGGAAATAGGAGAGTCGATTTAAAAAGAAATTAATTATTTTTAATTAATAGGGAAAGAATTTTGTGGTTTAATATATGATTCAATAATGCATAGTCAATCGATGTGCGGAATTTTAAATTGTAAAAAATTATTCAAACAACATACTTAACTAAAGGTACGGCGAGATTAGTCACATATTTGACCAAATAGACGTTACCACTAAAAAAAATGTGCTACTCAAAACCCTATAAAATCCTACTCATAATAAGGTTTATATTTATTATATTTTAAATCGTAGTTCGTAATCATACATATCAAGAAAAATTGAATAAATATTTGTCAAAATAGTGGTTGAGCTTTCTTGGTCAAATATGTGACTTAACTGACCGCACTTAAGGTATTAACAGGGGGCGCACTAAACGATCTATTCCGAAAGTTTTGGGATGAATAACAAATATCTGTCATCTCGGAAAAAGTAATACAAAACAAGACAACAAATTTAAAGTTTTAAAAATGGAAAATGTTTATTCCTCAAATTAGTTTGTCAAGTTTTTTATTGCATGTGCAGCTCAAAAGTAGGTAGAATTTCCCTTTAATAAGTGATGAAACACGAGTGCTTCATAGCATAAGTAGATCTAGAAATATTAACGGACATCCTTGCCCTACGATAGTGTTTCTACGTATTTATTACAGACATAGCCCTTTTCTCGACTCGGAATAATTTTTTTTGAACGATTTTAAAGTCCTTTATCTTAATCGCTTTGTCATCGAGTACACAACATAGTCGAAAGCCAGTCGAGATCCTGTTTTTTTTAATTAAATAAATTTGATGACGTTGCTGATATCTTGAGAGAAATTTAAAAAATATTCACCTTTTTGCAAAATTAAAAAAAAACCTTTTTACTGCTTTAATAAAAGATTTCGTATTCCGACTTTTATTAGATAAATAGCTGTAACAACATCAAACACGATTTTGTACAAACGATTGTTGCCATTAATTTGGAAAATACTATTTTTCCATGGGATACAATTGAAATATGGCCAAAAATTTGGTTTTGTGTCTAAAACTGACATAAAAAAATTAATGAAAAGTATTTAAGTTACTGTCCAACTGTAAAAGCGTTAAATTATAAAACGTATCACATTGTGGAAAAAATCTAAGGAAATAATTCAGGTAAATAAAATTATATAGTAAAATAAGAAAAAAAAAAATTTGTCCAACAAACGCAAAAATTAATTATTTTAACTTCTTTGTTTAACAGAATTTTACAGATTTCATTGCATAAAATTTTTAAATAAAATTTAAATTACTTTAAATAAAATTTGTTATTTTAAATAAATATTTTATAGATTTGAATAAAAATTAATTTGATTTAAGATTTAATAATTTTTTTTCAGTTACATTACCTATAAAATTTGGCTCAGTGTACGCAGTTGATTTGCCCAGTATCAGTCCATTATGTTTTAAAAGGTTTGATATTTTTTAGCCATCTTAATGCGTCCTTTTTTAATGGGGTCATAAATAGGCCATAAATAAATACGTTGAGTTCAAAAAATTTCTTCAATTCGAAATGTCTTTAGTAAAATAAGAACATTTAGTACGTAAATAAAATAAAAACTTAGTGAAATAAATAAATAAATTAATCAGTTGAACCTTCCTTTGGGAAGTAAATTACGATGCGTTTTTACTCTCTCAATTTAAATTATTTTAATTAAACAGAATTTTTCTTAATGTCTTAATTAATGTTTAGTCAAACTAACAGATTTTATTAAACATAATTTTTTATTTTTTTTTTTTTTTTTTTTGAAAAAAAAAGTGTGTGTTAATTTAATTTGATTAAAATAAAAATTTACTTAAATTAACGATTTTTATCGTTAAAGGTTTTAGAAACTTTTTCTTTAAAATAACTAGTAATATTTGGTTCAATGCGTGTCCTTGCGCCATTTATTTTAAGGTTTTCCTTTCACGTCTCATCTTAAATATGCCATCATTTTGCAGGTTACATGAAAGAACACATTTTTAATTAAATGTAAATTTGCCATTAATCGCAAAAGCAGTTTCGTTAAATATTTTGCATATAAATCGAAAAAAATTTTTAATAACCACCAGACTAAACTAGAAAAATCAACCTGATTTTACTTCTTTATAAATCTCATTAAAATTTTTCTACAAAATACAAATAAAATAGAAATCCAATTTCTGTGTACGTATTCTGTTGACATGTAAGAGATTTAAGAATAAATATTTTATATAGTCAACCTACAGCTGACAGTCTCTCAATTGACTGATGTATTTTTATCTTCCTCTTAAACTGCTACAACATCATTCAACATAATTGTCGTCAACAAAAACATGGCCGTTTTTATCAACTTGCTGCTTTTTGTACACTTTACGCTGAAGCAATAAACGTCAAAATTTAGCCCATTGCTGTCCATTTCAACAATGTGTGAAATAAATCACTCAAACTGTTGAAGATCCATTAAAGAACACAACACAACACAACATAGCAATACAACAACAATAACAACAACAACAACAAAGGTAATATTACCAACATTTCATTGCGTAAAAAGCTTAACATGTTTCTGCTCTCTGTTTTTAGTCTTTTTTGTTTTTTGCTTTAGTAAATACTACAACAAAAGCTGAACTTTATTAAGCAGCAAAAGAATACATCAGCCAACCTTAAAAAGAACAAGATGGAAAAAAAACCAAACCAGCAACCAACTTGTACTCATGTCTGCAACAATGTAGTTGAGAGCAGTAGCAACTTTACATTGGCAACAACAATGAATAACTAAACTTAAGTTGTAAAGACCTGGTATTAGCAATGTTTTGTCTTTTGATACCTTTGGGTGTTGAGTAGCAACACTCTAAACATGCATTTAAACTAAAATTAAAAAAAAGACCTACACCAACAACAACAGCTATGCAATATAAGAAATATTATTGCAAAAGAATCGTGAGTGTATGTGTGTGTTGAAAGATATAAAACAAAAATTGTTTGTAAGCTTAATAGATGTTCTAACGCTAAACAATTACTTTATTGGATTTTAAAAGGGTCTTCTCTTTTTATACTCTTTACCACATATGGAAACAGGCTACACCAAAGTTTGTCATTCCGTCCGTTCTAGTATTAAAAACAACTTTGCCAAGTCACTGAAAGAGCTAGAAAAAATTTAAAACGCCATTCGATTAGATACAGTTCCTAACATTTTGCTGTTGAAAGTCAGCCATCTCTGTTCATGTTCTTCGGGGCAGCAGGGAAAAAGAATTATTAATAACAAAAAAAACTCAGTCAAAAAAATTGCCGCCCGACCACATTTTCCTAGTTATGGCCCTCTGAAATTTTTATAGAAAAGTACGATTGTACACCACTTTTATTAAGATATCGATATGGGTATCGCTTAAAAGCTTTTAAAAAAATCTTTCGGGTATTACTAAAGTTTAAAAAATGCCTAACCCCCTAAAGGCCAATGACATTTTTATATAAAATTTATTTTATTTTATTTTCTTGTTTTTTAATTCTCTGTCACCCGAATATTTGTTTTTTTGATTATACTTACTTCACTAAACCGGACTTACATTTATGGTGAAGAGTATATAGGTTTCGGCGTAGGCACATATAGTACTCTATTTGTTATTTTGTTGTCCGTTTCGTTTGGTTTAATTTTATTTTTAAATATTTCAAGTGTTTCGCCAAAACCAAGGAAACATTTAAGATTTCTCAAAAGTATTTACAGATTAAATAAAACATAGATAAAGTTGTGTTATAATTTTAAAAGCATTGTAGAATTGATCTTCCTAATCTAATGGGCAATTTAACTTATAGAATTGCTGGTCTGTAAATCCTTGCAAGAGACGATTATACTCTTTCGGAAAAGTCTAAAGTTCACTTTATCTCATCAGTTAAGTAATTTAAAAATCAAAATTTTGATTTAATAAAATTGAAAAGATACGACTTTTATCGTAGCTAACAAAAAAGCTACACAATGTATGTGCGAAATGTCTGCCCAAGTTCTAAAGTTGCAACAATTTAGTGAACTAATTAAAAAGTACTTATTAAAACCATACTTTTAGACAAACTAAATTTTAAAATTCAAAAATAATGCTTAAAATATCCAAAAAATTTTGAAAAAATAATTTTGTGAATAATTAAGGGGATATTTTACATCCTGTTTCAGTTTTCGGATCTTACGTGTCCCGTAAAATATAGTTCAAATTCGAGGAGTGCCAAGGGCCACACATTCAAAAAATTCATTAAATATTTAACGCTAAGATGTCTTTTAGAAGAGCATAAAAATGTACACGTCTATTAAAAAATTTTCTTTTCATGGGGAAAATGCTGTTAGTGGCTTTTCAACCCAAAAAAAAAAAAAAATGTAATTCTTATAAATGTCAAATTGGAAACCATAGATTTTCTAATCTGATCTAAATTTCTATCGGTCAAAATTTTTTTGGACTTAAAAAATTTAGAAAACTTTCCTAAAAATTTTGTCCAAAAAAAGAAATAACTTGAGCAGATTTTTTAAAAATTCAGATTTTAAATTTTCAAATACAAATAACTCATTATATGTACAAGAAAACATAACGGCTAAATCATGCTAAGAGCTGAAATAAAGAAACATTTAAAAATCTGATAAGAAATAAAATAATTCGTACGGCCATGGCTCCTGAAAAAGCGCTAAAGCGCAACTGTAAAACTAACCTCCAATTGTCCTCTGCTACCGATATGTTAATTTTTTTTTAATCACTCCAGCTGATTAGAGCTTGCTGATTTATTTCAAAAATAAATCGTTTCTGGCCCACTGTGTTATATAATGTAAAGTTTAAGAAAAATCAAAACTTGTTTTTGTTTTTAAAATAAATTTAATACAATTTTTTAAAATAAAACTTTCTTCCGTACCTTAACAAATCAAACATTTTTTTTTAATATGATTCTTTGTAAAAAAAACAAATGCGACATAAAAACTTTAAGTTAATTTTTGAAATAAAATTATACAATTAAAATTTTGAAAGTATAGACATTACCCGATGTGCTGCTCCATGCATAACCCAATAGGTTTTCCTTTATAATTTAAAAACAAAAAGCCAAAGAACTCCAGACGTGAAGCAATTATTTTTGTGCAGTTTAAAATCGGTCAATGAAGATTTCCCACCAACATTTATGATCGACTACCAGCGCCCATTTGCTCCATCTTTAAAAGATAACTTATTATATCCCATAGCTTTGAAGAACGTAGTGTATCAGAACCATCCTTTTTGGAAGTAACAAAACAATTGACTTTTTTAAAATCATGTGACATATTAATAAAACTAGTGTATAAATTTTGTCATCAATTTCTGTGCTTAATTTAATTTAATTTAATTAATTTAATTTAGTTTAAAAATCATATTTACCTATACTTCAAGTCGAAAGTCTTAAAAGCTTTATAATTATTTAAATTAAACTATTTTGGCTTTAGTTCATTTAATTTCTAATAGTTTTTAGGAAAGAAAAATTATGTTACAAAAGCAGGAAAAAGTGTGCATGACGGTTTAAAGAGCGATCAGCGAAAGAAATGCGTTGGGTTGTGTGTGGACTTTGTCTAACCAAATTATTATTGATTGCCCATGGATATTCCTCGTATTCCTAATTACAAAATTAGCTGGTTAAATAGATGATGTTTTCAATGTTAACAACCTAAGGTAAATAGATGCAAAGAATGCTGATGACGTATGGGGCCATCCCGAAGGTTATTCATTACACTCTGCTGGTGTCTAATTATTTCGAAAACTTTCGCAAACATTTTTCTTTTTCAAAAACTTTGAAAAATTAAAATAAAAAATAATCTTAAACCAAAAGAAAAATTATTTACATATTTGTGTATCAATTCTTAATAAAAGCAGGAAACTTAAGACACTTGCAGTTTTTCTTCATGTTAAAATGGAAAAAATTTTTTAATAGTTTTTTTTTAACCTGACATTTTTCAACTTTTTTTTTTTGGGAATTTATGTTTTATTTTATATTAATTTACTTTTGCAATATTTTGAATAGTCCTTTTTATATTTATTTCTGCTTAAACACTAGAATTTATTTTGATTGTATTTAAGCATTTCCTAGGTAGATATTTCCTAATAATTTTGGTATGCAGTCTTCAGCCACTATATAGAAATAATTAAACTACTCGATAAAACAACATGCACAAAATGATCAAAATTAAAAAAAATGACGAAACTAATGTACCAAACAGACATACAGTGTGTCATGCTCTTGCGATAGTCGTATAAAAAATTGTGACAGTAAATGAAATTTAAGCACTGGGCCACACTAAAATGAACAGCAGGCTAGAGTTTGATATTCAACACTTTAATGCGAATTTATTTGAAAAAGCCACACACATACATACAGATATAAATGGCCGATAGATTGCTGTTGATAATGATAATAAAACCTTGTATGAGATTCTGTTTAAAACTCCATGATGCCATTGCTGATATTGATGATGATTTTTTTTTGTACACTGATGATTGTTTTGTGGCGTCAACCATCTTCAATTGCAATAATCACCAGAGCAGTAAATGTTTTTTAGCCGTTCTTTTTACTTTCTTATTAAAAGCTGTATAATGAGACAAGTTCTTTTCGCCATTTACGTGATTTTCCTCTTAACATTTATTTGGTAATTTTTAACTTTTTTTTCTTACTAAACATGATTTTTTTTTTAATTTTTTTTTAACTTTTTGGGATCCTGTGGTGGGTTTTTAATGAAAATTAGCTTTAAAGACTATTTATTTTATTATTTATTTTGTAATATAATTTGTTTTACAAGAAAAGACAAAATAAGTTTTAAAATAAATAATAAAAAATATATTAAAAAATTCAAAGAAACTTAAAATCAAGACTTTGCGATTTAAATATTTTTTTTAAGAAAATGTAATTTAAGTTAAATTATACAACGCTGTCAGTGTTAATCATTTTCTCAACACATAACATTTAAATGAAAATATTTATTTCAGAGGTCACTGTAGTACTGAACTGCTATTTCACATGACATTTAATATAAAATTATGTTTTTGTTTTAAGCAGTTTAAATGCCTATTTACTTTTACCATTTGGCTGCTGTTAATTACAATCTGATATTATAAATGTTTTTTTTTATTGTTGTTGTTGTCTAATAATGTTCTTTGTCTATTGCTGCTCTTACGTTTGTGTAACACTTAATAATAAAAGTAATAATTTACATTTAACATTTTGCATTACAACAGGCGAATGTTGGCTGCTGTTGCTGCTTGTTGCAACATGTTTATGTTTTAATTAGTTAAATCATGCCAAAGACTTAAAACAACCAGCTTACAATTACCACAACTAAAAAGACATAAAAAGTGCACATAAGAACACCCTCAAGCTTCTAGAGTCAGTCGCTTATTCATTCAGCAAAAAAACATAAGAATACAGACAAAATCTTCACAAGCCTTAAGTGCAACAATTTACAATTTAAGTTCATTTTTCATAAATGAAGCAAAAGAACAAAAAAAAAATGTTTAAATAATAAAAGTAAAGCAAGTTCTTAAAGTCTTTCGTTTTGTTTTCTTACACCAGAGAACGTTTTTTTGCACACAACACAGCAACAAAGCGCAACAATTATAACAAAAAAATGCCGCAGGGCAAATGTGGCATTTGACGCCACAACTAAAGCACTGGTACTATATGAAAACAAATGTCTGTTAGTATGTATAAAATAAATATTTAAACACATGTATAACAGAAGAAAAAAAATTAAAGAAATGTTTCATTTTTAAGGCACGACAGAAAATTTTGTGTGGGTGCAATGCTTAATTTTTGCATAACTGGTGTCAGAGGTTAATTTAGATTTTAAGAATGAATTCTCAACACATATATATACATTTCTAATATATGTTTTTATGCAGCTTGAAAACTTTCAACTACAAATTCCTTTCATACGTAGGCTTAAGAATATGATCGAAAATCTATTTCATATACATTCGTCTATACCGAATTTAATATACCCTTCCCCTGATATGTAAATCTTGTTTAGTGAAGTAACTCCAATCAAAAAGACGAATATTGAATTAAAAAATAAGAAAACAAATTTTTTACATAAAAATTTCATTGGCTCTTAATGGATTAAGCATTTTTTAGATTTAAGTATTTCCTAAAAGATCTCTTCAAAAGCTTTTAACTGATATTCATATTCATATCTTAAAAAATATGGTAAAAATCGTACTTTTCTATGAAAAGTTCAGAGGCCCAAGCGATAATTTTTTCACTTGATGTTTTTTTTTCTTATTTTTTTCTAATTCTAAACAACCAATATATTTATATGTAGAAAGGTTTTAATGGAAGCTGCTACGACATGGTTGGGAGGGAAAATGAGACGACCATCTGTCTCATAATTCTTTGTGTGGTATACTGTGTGTGTGTAATTCTGTTAGTTTTGTTTTTGTTTAATTTTAAGTGTTCGGATACGCTGCTGGTGAGAAGGGTTGGAACCGCCTGAGAAGAGATAAAACAAAGATCAAGGCCGAAGCCTCGCCAGTCCAACCGGCGAGTTTCTTTATCACTAAACTAGATTTTATCTACGGAAAATTTGAGGCAGGCGTGGTGTTTTCCATGCTGCCTCGAAATATTTGGGCCGAACTTGCTAATTTTTAAAATCAAAATTTTCGAAATTATGTCTGATCGACTGGCGTATTTATACTTTCTCTAGCTCAACCAGTGTCTTGGCAAAGTTAGAATCAAGACTAACACGGACGAACACAATGACATCGCTAAATCGACTTCGTTATGCGTTATGGGTTTATCAGATCATGGCACAATATTTTCTTTCTTAAAAACAAGTCATTTGAAAGAGGATTTTCTTTATAAGATAAAAATTAAATTGCGAATACCAACTTGAGCCTAATAAAAATTGTTTATTTGTTAAATATATTTTCTCAAAAGCATCTTAAAATTTTCAAACATTGAATTTTAATGGAAAATAAAAAAGTAACAAATTATTAAAAACGACAAAAATCAAACAATCAAAATTTAAGCCATAAAAAATAAATTTTAAAAATATATTTTTTAAATATAAAAGCTCCACATAATTTTACTTTCTAAATTAATTAAGGAAGAAAATTTTTGCCAAATGTTTGTGTTATTTTTTATAGGAAAATTAAGAATAAGACACTAGCAAGGTATATAATGATAAATTTCCGAAATGCTGTATTCTTCTTTAATAATTCTTTAAATATTTTACATTTTATTTTTTACATATTTATTTCTCTAGAGAATCTTTATTAATTTTAACTACATTTTAGATAGAAACGAATAATGCTGACGAAGTTTGTAGCGAAGCAGAAGATGCAGTTCGTTCTGCTGGTATCTAAATTTTACTTATTTCTTCTACTCATAATTTATCACAGTTAATAACAACACCGCATCTACTACTTACGAAGTGGTGCGAATTCTGGTGAAAAACCTGTGAATTTAACATAGGCATGTAGAGGATTTTCAACAACATTCTACTACTTTTTATCCGTTTTCTAAATACTGAAAAAAACTATACTTTTATCAAAAACGTTGTCGTTATACAAGGAAAAATGGAAATCTAAGAAGTAGATGAATATGTTATTTCAAAAAACATTAAAAAAATACTTTATAATATCTACAAAACGTGTACTAGCTTTTTTGGATGTAAATAAGATGCCTTTCTCTAAGTAAAAAATAATGTATATATTTTTTACTGGGAAGCTTAAGCAAACATTACAGAAAATATAATTAATTTATAAACAGAAATAAATCCTGATGTGGGTACGAAATATCACTTTGAGCGATCAAAGCGATCTTCGTGGAAATACATGTGCTGAGCTGTATGGTAGAATGTGTCAATAGGTATCTCTTTGTAAAATGTAAAACTTATTTAATATTGTAAGGTATATTACACAAATGTAGTATATCATAAATAAAATTATCAAGAACAATTAAACTTTTAATAAAAGAACGCTTGCGCGGCAATTTTTATCCCGATTTTAATTTTTTTTCTTTCGAAGAGGCTCGTAGGACCAGTTAGTTTTATTTAGTTGTTAGTTAGAGAATTTAATGCTAATATTTATTTACTAATATATAATATAGTAGTCTATATAACCAGAATTCAAATATTAAATATATCTTTTGCTAATAATAAATTGGTACCTTTTTGCATATAATATTGGCATTGCAGCGAAAACACTGAAATAGTACTTACGGATCACAATACACTTGTTACAGCCATATGCTTCAGAACTATATCCTTATTTTATTTATATGGAAAAATCAATAATAGAGGCTTATAAAAACTTATGAAATATTCTTTAGGCTTGTAGACCAGTAAGTTTTATTACTACGACCAGCAAAACCTTTTACATGAAGACAAAAAAAAATGGGAGCTTTGTAATATTTAGTTTTATCTGGCATTATATATAAATTTATATTTAATGATATTTTTTAATAATGCGAAGTTTTAAAAAGTACTATTTTGGTAAAAAAAAAGTACCATTAAAGGTACTTTTTTTAATAAGTCAGAAAGCGTTTTTTCATATTTATTAGGATTCATTAATAAGGCAAACTAAAAAAAAGTACTTTTTGAAGCAAAAAAGTACTATTAAAGGCACTTTTGTAAATAAGCCAGAAAGCGTAGTAATTTGAGGTCCCATTAAAAAAAATATTAAAAAATTAAAGGACTTGTTCTTCTTAAAAAACAAAACTCAAAAACATTTCAATTTTTTTTCTCGTTACTGTAAAAAAATCAGCTTCATGGTGTTAAATTTTTTTATGCTACAAAACAACAAAAATATTGAATTACAATATCTTTGAAAATCCAATTTCAAATATTCTCAATTTAATTTTTCATGCAACAACAATAAATCCTAAATGTATAAGTATTGTCCATTTGTATTTATTGTTGCATTAAACATTCATTTTTCTTCATTATAAACCTTTCAATAAATCTAAAACGTTTTATCATTTTATACATTCATTCTATTCCTTTAATACACATTTTTTTTTTGTTGATATATTTTGTCATGTTTGTTGCATGTTGCCTTTTTAAATATTGCAAATATTTACTATATTTACCCGCATTGTAGTCTGCTTTTACAACCAACGAGATTAATGTTGCAGGAAATATTTGTGAAAAGCGCGAAAATTATTTCTAACAAATCTATCTATAACTTTTTTTGTAGATTTTTTTTTGTCTAAAAGAATCGGCTACAACCAAAGAACTAAAATTTTTAAAGGAGATGCAGCAAAAAAAAAAAACAAAATTAAATGACTTAAGTTGAACATGTATGACCATGATATGAGAGTCATGTGAGAAGTCGAAGTATTGAACTAAGACACCTTAACAAACATGTTTATATTAACGGCAAACATTTAAACTCGTACTTTGGAATACGATGATCATCATCATCTTCGTCATTTTATTTTTCATGTGCCCACTACTTTACACCGGGTATGATTGCTGGAGTACGTGCTACATAAAGAAGATGACACTTAACAAATGATACCATAAATGTTGGTAATGATTGTTCAATGTGCTTGCATGCATGTATAGGAAATTGCCAAGAAAGGCTGGGTGCTTTGTGGGAACAGTTTGTTAAAGGTATGAAATCAACCTTAAAAAACAAAACGTACATGAACAAATTTGTTTGTTATTTCATTATTGGTCTGCTTGAAGCTTTTTCGTATAATAATTTTGTGATTATAACTTGTGTATTTTTCATTGTAATAAAGTATTTTAATAAAGATTTCATTCATTTGCTAAATTTTAGGGTGTGCAAAAATACCACGAACTTAACATTCAACTTGCCAAATATAATACCGGCATATGTAAGAATTTTGTTTTTATTTTTTTTATAACTTGGCGTACTTGTTGTTTTTCTTGTCTTGTTGCTCATATAAATGTCTTGTAAGTATGGACCATTATAATGTTGGCAAAATATTTCCAAAGAAAATAACTACGTAAAAAAAACATATTTTAAAGGTGTATTTGCCAAGAAAATGAGGGCTTTAGGGTCCTCTTTTGTTACCAAAAAAAAAAAGAAAAATATTAATTGATTTTTTTAAGTCAAAAATATTTGTAGGTGTTTTGCTTAAAGTAAGGAGAAATTTATAATGATTATTTTATTATTAAAGAAAGGTAAATGGTGCCTTGATTATTCTCAAAATGAATATTAAAATAACAGTTGATTTAAACTTCAAGATAACACAGCTTTGGTACCAACTATGACGATTCTTTAATAATTTCAATTGTTTTTTTTTTTTTTTTTTGCTTTCAATTAGACTTTAAACTTTAAGGCGCGGTGAATTTTAATAAGTTTTATACTCTTAAGAAAATAATTTTTTGTTTATTTTCATCTGTAAAAATTTTTTTAAAGCAAATATTTTATTGCAAGTATTTTAAAGTACAAAAAAATATTTCTACATTTTCCCACTAGTGAGAAATGGCTCATGCTGTTGACATAAATATAAGAAGGGTTCACTAATTTTTATTACCTTTGAACCTCATAATGTATGTTTGCTTTTACAGATATACAGATATAGAACAGAAATATCTGATGATTAATACGGAGAAAAACAGAAAAAAATATTGTCTGAGGGTTTTTTTTCATTCCAATTTATCAAATTAGTTATTGAACTTAACCCGAATTAAAAATTATACATTTATTTATAACTCGAAATTCCCTCAATATTATGAGCTTGGAATGAATATTTTTGTCTTCCTTAAATAATTAATTTCTTTTATATTTTTTGTTTTATTGCTTTAAAACTAAAGGAGAATTATTGACTAAATGAGTATTGTTACATCTAGCACAAATAAAGACAGGGGTATAAATCCAAATAAAACTACAAACAATTTCAAACTATAAATTGAAATCATTGAGAGTTGGACACACAGGTAGCCGAAGGTTTCGCGACATTTAGTTAAATTATTGGTTTATGATTTGTTATTGAAATTTTAAAATCTGCGGTCTCTGGCACGCTATTTGTGTAAATTTTAAGAGACTGTCTATAGCGGCTTAAAGAATAACTCTTTAATTTTTTTTCTGTTATAAAAGGATTTGTGCTAAATGTTTTGTGTAAATTTTAAGTGATTGATAATACCAATTTATTGCAAGCCTACAGAAACATCTATAGAGACACCCCTTAAATTGAGGCCCTATTTGCGCTAGCACTTTTGTCTGCAAAAACTTCAAGTGTTTAGCTATTGCTTTTCCAGAGATAGAGGCCTGCAACAGAACAACAACAGAACCCAGAAAACAAACAGATAAAATCTCGAATAAAGGTCTTACCTTGAATAGTAATAATTCTTAGCTGTCATTAAATAATTACGAAAATCTATGTGTGAAAGTGAGCAATAGAACCGGGAATAGTGTGTAGTGTTCTGCCATTAATAGAAACCTTAGTTATGTTTAGTTTAATTTTGTATCTACCTGTCCATTTAATAAGTTCCTTTTCAAATAAAAGAAAATTATTCACTCAGCAAAAATTAATTTTCAAAACTTTTAAAATTGAGTGGCCACCCATCGGAATATGCTTCTGAAGAAGTCAGACCAGTTGTTTTATTTTATTTTTTTGGTAAAAGTTAAAAAAATTTTATGCTGCAAATCAAATAGTGATGCGATTTCTCATGTCTTTTATTTTATCAAAATTTCATTTACGATTATTTATTATTTTTTTCTTTGTTTTTACATCACAGAAGAAGTTTTTTTTTCAGTTCTGTTTTTATGTTTTTTTTTTAATTTTTGTTAAACCAAATGACCTAAATTTTTTACTTTGAAAAACTCTCTTATCACTAAGTTTATAATCACTAAAATGTAAAATTAAACAAAAAAAAAAAAAAAGAACGTCCGAATAAACTTCTACATACTCAAGGCTGTTAACTGTAAAGAGATTTGTGATAGTATTTGCTTAAATGCACAAGTATATACAACCACAAATTAACAAACTTTACGCATATAAGGTGCGCTTTAACGTAATGAATTCGGTTGGTCATTTCTAGAAAACACGAAAGTACGAAACAAGAAAAAAGGTAATCACAAATTTTTCTTTTAATTCAAAAATTATAAATGGACTTTTAAAATCATAAGAAGATTTTGCACCAACGATCGGGGATATATCAAGTGATCTTTATTTGTAGTATAAAATTTTTTAGTAAACAAAATTAATTTTTTTAGGAATTTTTTAAGAAGACTAGGATTTAAATGAGTTAAAATTTACGTACTTAGGCTACTGTAAGGTGAGCTTTATATAATTCGACATAGACAAAATCAAGACCCAGGCTTCTTTATGAACCCTAAAACAACAAGCAAAGTAATACTCAGCAATCAACTGCTAAATCTCTTAGTTAAAAAGATTAAAAATTTAGGTTTCTAAAATTTTTTTTAAATAATTTTCAGGGTTCAAAAAAATTTTAGTTTAGTATTTTTCAAAAAATAAATATGTATATATTTTTAAAATTGTGCCGTAGTTTTCCTTTCATACAAAACTCAAAGAAATCTTATTAAGTCTATTTTTTTGGAGGGTCTTACATCCTTTCTCTAAAAATCCAATATCGCAATTTTTAGGCGTCACCTGACGGAATTTTGTGCCTGGGTAAGATTTTAATTGTTCGTCATGTTCTGTGAGGTTTTTAAAGCAGATAAGCCTGAAATCAACTGCAACATTAACACTAAATTTATTCCAATATAAAAAAAGCCTAAAAATCATTCCTTTTGGAAAACTCTTTATATATTTCCAAAAACAAAAGCCTTAATCTTATGCCAAAAACTAAAACTAAACTTTGAGTAAGAAAAAGCACTATACTTTTACAGAGATTCTTAGGATTGGCCAATGTTTTTACAAGATTTAAAAACTTTATTTCACATTATTATTTAAGAGTAAAAATAAATCCTTTGCGGGAACAATTATTAAAAAATAAGTGACGAAATAAAAAGGTTCAAACAGTCGTATGCTTTCCCATTGCTTTTAAACTTAGGAATCTCTGATTGCAAAACTTTTATATAGAAAAAGATTTTAATGTTAAAAATAATTTTGGATACACAAACATACAAAAAGAAAGCCTACAAAAAAAAAAGACAAACAAGTAGCAATTTAAGAATTCAACAGTTTGTTTAGTAAATTAAAATTATCTTTTAGTTTTATTTTATTCTCCTCTAGAAGGTGAATATTAAATAAGAAAAAAAAAAAAAAGAAGAAGAGCGTAAAAATATAATTTTATAAAATTTTATATGCATAAAAATGCATCAGCAACCTTTTAACATGACTTCTGCATGCATGTCTGAGGTCAAGCTAATGAATGAAAAGAGTTGCACTCAAACCTCAATTCAATTCTATTTGTTTATCTTTAAAATAAATTAAATTTAAAACTTAATTGAAAATACTGCTATGATTTGTTTTTTGTTTTATTTGTTTTTTTTTTTCTTTCTTTACTTTGAATTGATTAAATTGTATCTTTTGAATTTTATATGAGTGTGTGATAAGAAAAATTTTTTTCTTATGTTATGTATTTGATAAATTATAATTAACAGTTTATGTGTATGCGTGCGTATGTTTGTTTGTTTTTTTTTTCTTTTATTTTAATCTGGAAATTTAATACTGATATGAAAATTAGTTGATTTTAATCACAATTAATGGAAATTAATGATTTGTATTGTAGATTTAGAATGAGATTTCATATAAAAGAATTTTTAATTAACTAATTGCTAGTAGTAAAGGTTAGAATAGACGAAATAAATATTTATGTAAATTTTTTAAGCTCACAAATCGCAAATTCAAGATCAAATATTTGTTCTTTTCAAAATTAATCAAGTGACTCTTTAAATGAATTTTAATATAAACGATATAGTGAACAATATCTGAAGTAAACAAATTTATATTACACTTGAGTTTTACTTTCTTTTTAACTTATCTGAAGCTAAGCCTGATATTAATGGCGATATTCACGTGTAGTTAGTGTGTAGTGTTATTAGCTGATAAAATTAAGCGAAAAAAGTAATAGTGCTATGTTCGGCTATGCAGAATTTAATATACTTTTCATCATGTATATAAATCTAGTTTAGTAAAGTAGCTCCTATCAAAAAAAAAAAAAAAAAAAAAAAAAAAAAAAAAAATATTACAGGGCAAAGAGTTAAAAGAAAATAAAAAAACTAAATAAGATTATTAACTTTACATAAAAATGTCATTAGGTCTTAATGGGCTAAGCTCTTTAAACAAATTTTAGTATTTCCTTAAAGATCTCTTCAAAAGCTTTCAAATGATATCCATTTTGATCATCTTGACAATCTCGCTTTTTATGAAAATTTAAGATGCCCATAACTCGGAAAATAAAGGCGAGCGCTATTTTTTTACTTGATGTTTTTTCCTATTTTTTTACTCTCCATCGCCCCATATATTTGCTTTTTTGATTGAAACTATTTCATTGTTTTTAATTATATGAAAAACTTAGAGGCAGGCGTGGTGTTTTGCCTGCTGCCTCGAAGGATATAGACCGATCTAGCTATTTTTAAACATCAAAATTTACAAAACTATGTTTCAGCGATTGGCTTATTTAAATTTTCTCTAGCTTATGTTCTGCCTCGACAAAGTAAATTTAAATTTCTCAAGACTCTTTTAATTATTAAACCAGAATATGCAGCCAGGAAGAAGGCCTTTATTGGCGGTCATGACAATTTTTGGCATCATGTCGCTAATTAAAAAATTTTAACCCGCCCATTAAGTACAATAATTTTTATTTAGCAAATATTCATGTGAATTTAACTTTAAATTTTATAACTGATTTAACTGATTTCCAATCTTCTTGTGTTATTTATTAAAATAATTGTTCTTCCAAGGAAATACCCACGAGTTTGTGTGTTTTATTTTAGCAATTGTTCGATAGGTCCTATTTCAATAAAAAATATTTACTTGATTTTACAAACAGGAATTTAATTTTTTCATTTATTTTTCATTTTCTTTTGTCCATGAAAATGTCTGCTTTAACTCAAGCAGACATTTATCTAAACTATGAAATTCTAACCACTAATAATTTGCAGCTTATAAATGTTTTATTATTTTTCAAATTGAAATTTAAATAAATTTCGAATTGTCTCAATTATATATTTAATTGAAAAATAAGTACAATATTTTTAATTAAATTATTAATTAGATCAATTATATATTTTATTAAAAGAAGGATAAATTAATTAAATCAATTATAAATATAATTTAATTGTACTTCGAAAATAAGTATGGTTTTTCGTGTAAAAATTTGAACTTTCGTACAATTGATAACAATGTCAATAAAAGTTATAAATCTGTAGTTTTCTTCACTGGTCGCCAAGAATGGAGGAGGGACAAACTAAAGCAGACCCCTCTGTCCTCCCACAAGAACTTGGCACGGTTAAAGTATCTTTGAGAAAGGTGTCAACAAGAAGATGCTACGCTGTTAAAGGTTGATGTACCCATAAATATTTGTAAATTGTTACTCATCCTGTATATTATTTAATGTATTTCCCAAAAACTGTTAACAATATTTCTGGTTTTTATACTTAAAGATAGAAATTTCAAGATAAATATTGAATTAAGGAATTAAGTTTACCATTTCAGTAAACAAAATCACTTATATTTTAATGTAAAAATTATTATCATCTTGATATTCAAACACAAAACATGTAAATTATATTTAAATAACAAGATCAGCAAAAAAGCAAATGTACAAATTTATACTGCAAAAGTCAGGAATTAAAGAGTAGGAAAAAAATTAAACAGCTGTAAGTTAAAAACTCATTAAATTTAAAACATTAAAGCTTAAATATCAGCACCTTCAAATCATACACTATAACACGGGCTTTAAGTTTCTTTTCTTTTTGTGTTTTGTTTAAGTTAAATTTCTTGACTCCATTAAAGCCACATATCATAATCACCTTTCAGGGTACAAAAATATAGAGCAAAAGTAACAACAAACAAATAACAAGAACTTCAGAAACAAAAAAGAAGAAAAAATAAAAAATCCATAAAAATTGATAACACACGAACATACACATGTGAAATTTCGTTTTTGTATTGCTTGAGAGGAAATATACACTCGAAGATGTTGTTTTATGAGGAGGATAATAATGATGGTGATGAACACAAACCCACGAATTCGTCTTTAGTTTTTTGTTTTTTATTTCACTTGTAATTGGAGGCTTTTAAAACACACTCCGACTACAGGTAACCGAGAGTCAAAAGTGAATACATTTTGCGGCAAAACTTAAAACGGTTAGTTATTTTTGGCGGTGAAGGTTTTTCACCATTTGCAGTCATTTATTGAAATAATGAAAGAAGGAATTTGTTTATAATTTGCACGCGAAAATCATAAGGTCACTTAGTTTTTAATGATTACTTTTTTTTGAAACTATATCTATGAATATTTAATATAATCGGAAATAGAATCAGTTATTTCATTTATGTCACTAAAGTGCTTTGTTGGCGGAGAAATAGACCTTGAAAGCAAATTCCTAACAGAATCCTCCAATAGAAGGGCTCAATGTAATACTGTAGAACCAAAACTAGAAAACTACTTTTGTTATCAAATTGCGAACACAGAGAAAAATTTCTACCCTTGTTAAAAATTTTATTTGGTTCCAAGCTGAAAATAAATTAAATTGTTACTTTATTCACAAAATAAAAATATAATATTTTGAATAAATAAATAATTGAATCAATTACATATTTATTAAGAAAACTGAAAACATGTTTTCCAATTAAATAAATAATTTAATCAATTAAAAACTTAATAAATTTTCAATCTGAATTTAAATAAAATCCTTAATTGATGCAAACAATTGTTGCTGTGTAACTGTCCCCATGCGGTTCATTTTGCGAGAAACGAAAGAGCTTAAAATATTTAGCAGTTTTATTCTCCAATTTCCTCATAAATTATATGGAGATTTTATTTATTCTCTAGGAAGAAAATAATGATGGTATTTTATACTTAAAAAGTTTAACGTTAAAACATTTGCAACAGTTTTATAATGAAGGGTGTTGCCGTTGTGGTATTATTATTAGTAATATATTAATATTGAACAAAATCTAGTTTTTTGTTTGTATTTATAGATATCTATTTAACCTAGTTCAAAACACAGTTTCAATAACTAGGCTGGATTTGTATTTAAGTTTTTAGTCGTGTTAAAAAAAACTGTGGCAACGCTGTTTTTACAAACACCATAGGTATGCAAAAGTTTATTTAATTTTTTTAATTTTTCTTCTATGCAGTATTCCAGGACAAAAAACCGTCTAGGTTCTAGAAGGATCAGTGGTCGACAAAGATCAAGCAATGTAATGGTTGCCTTGCAGTCAGAAATTGTATTATAATTGATAGGACTTCAGCTTATTTCTTGCCAGCATAGTATCAAGAGTTTTATAATTAATGCTATATTTACATTAAAAACGTTGAAAGGAATCTATCTCCATTCAAACCGCAACCAAAGGATATCAGTAAGATTTTGGATCACAGAAACTTTCCTTAATAAGCTTTCAGA
Organism: Cistogaster globosa; assembly: GCA_937654795.1. Classification (NCBI taxonomy): domain Eukaryota; kingdom Metazoa; phylum Arthropoda; class Insecta; order Diptera; family Tachinidae; genus Cistogaster; species Cistogaster globosa. The sequence goes on from OW569407.1 coordinate 6,955,352, forward strand.
TTTATGTTCGCTTTGGATGTTTCGATTAATTTGATAAAAAAATTCTCTCTAAGCAGAACCTTAATGAAGAAGCAAAACTACTGATGATGTAATTCATGTGTGGATGTGGTTACACAGTAATGCCATATTAGCAAAATCTTGTTTTTCTATGATATTTCAAGAGAGGTCTTACTTTCTCTGCCTTGCTCTAGATAAGGAATCATATAATGAATCCCCTTACTTACAGTATCTTCCTTTTATTGGAACTTTTGTAATGAATAGGATTGATTTGTTTTGTAGAAGTTGCGGATGGCTTTCAGTTATCCTTTGCAAAATCATATGAATTATACACGTGAAAATCTGATGAAATTCTGTCCAATGAAAAAGACAAGGCAAAAAATATCATGTCTGGGTTCCACACTGTCACACAAAAAACATGTGAGTTAAAATGCAACTCTGATCGTACAAAGAATTTATTAAATAATAATAATTAATTAAATAAATTATTTAAAATACCAAATAAATTTAATTAATTTTGGATAAAGGTTGTGTTTATTTTAATTTCTCAAAATTTTTAAGAAAGAAAAATAATTTTTAAAATATTTGCATACGTTTTCTATAGAATACAGGAACCATTAGAAATCAGCAGAGAGTAATGCAGCATTTTCTGGATTGCTACATCCATCATCAGCCTTTTTCGCCAACTAATATTGTAAACAAAAATACTCGAAATATCTATAATCAATCAGTCAATAATCAATCAATAAGTCAACACCCATCCTACTACATTTCTTCTTTTTTAAAAAAAAGTCAAAATCAATTATTTCATTTGTTACAAAATCAAACTGTAATAAAAATCACATTTTAGTTTCAGTAGTCATTCTTCTCCTTTTTGGACAGACAGCCATTTTTTAAAGATTTAAAGACTAAATCTCATGAGTTTTATGACCTTTAAATGCACGATCTTCCTAAGCCTTTTTTACTATTTTCAATATTCTTACATTTTTAATTTTTTTAGGGTATTAAAGATACTCAATTTAATGAGACTGAGGATCTAAAATTTTATTGGTATCAACCGAATAAGTTTTCATATATATTTGAAATCTACCCAATGTGTGCACTTAACCATTTTATAAATCTCAAAACGCTCATAAACTATTCTTTCTTGTTTATATTAGATTAAAGCTTATTTTAAGCTCTCAGTTTTTTATATTGTGTAAAGGGTTATTAGAAATTGCAGTAAAGTGTCCTTATTATTTTCACGCACACATTTAGCTGCTTTCAATTTTAAGAGAAATTTCAATATTTGTTCGTATTTGCAAAAATATTTTACATTTTGGCAAAATATAAGTAAAACAACATGTAAATTGTCTAGATATCAAACTTGTTAACAAGTACTTAAGGCAGTTTTTTTTTTGCATTTACGAATCGCTACATTATTATTAAGAGACCATTTCCAACAAACCTCCACCGCAGCACTTTAAAAAATTAAAAAAAAAACATAACCAGCTTTAACTTGTACAACTCTTAAATCGTAGCTAAAGTATGAGCTGTGTATGTACAACAAGCTGTATGTCATAACAAGCATCGGTAGAAGTAACGCCCTTGTATTCTTTTCTTAAACAGAAATGTATATTTAATATTACGTAAAACAACTGTACAAGAGCTTCCTACAAATTATAACAACATATTTATTCAATGTTTCACAAAAAAGACAAAGAATGAAGAACAAAACCTAACACTGAAACAGATATGAATGTTCATGGTATTTATAGGTGGTTTATATCGCAGGTAATTTTTGTGTCCTTTTTCTTGATTTGTTGTTTGTCTCATACGAGCAACATTTATTTTTGCATACAAAAATCGTTAAGTATTTTTAAATTTATTAATACAACCGGTTTAATTATTTGAAGTCCTTAGGTGTTGGGAGTTTATTTAATTTTGGTGAATGCAAATGAGTCACCAGAGGGTTTAAGTGATAGTGTTGGGAATTTGTAATTTACCAACTTAAATAATAACAGACAATTTAAAAGTATGGAAAGACATAATATTTTTTTATTTTTTTTTTTTAATTTTCAAAAAAAGTTTCAATTATAAAATTTAATCATTTTGTTTTTGATTGATTATAACATTTTTTGATTGCTAGTTCTCCCTTTAGGAACCATCAGATGGCAAAAGTAGAATTGGTTATCTTAACAACATGTTTTGTGCAATTGTCTAAAAAGATGATGATCATTATTTTCCTGTTTTGGAAAGAAAGTAAAACTAAAAACTCAGCTTAGACCCACTGCCGTAGTGGAATGTTTGTTTGTTGATTGATTTACGTAGCAGCCCACTTCCCGCAATACACAGTATAAGTTAAGACATTTATTATGACACACGTCAGACCTACCGTCCGGATAATGCAGACACTTAAAACATGGATCCAGGTTAATAGTTTCAGAATTAGTTTCTCGTATTGAGATATCTAACGATGTACCTTAAGTTGGTCGAATATCAATTTTAAAATATTCACACATAAGTTATAAAATAGTTGATTTCTTTCAAAGTACTCAGCAGCTACGACAGTGCCAATTGTAGAAATGCCACAGCCTAATGTAGTGAATATCAGCAACCTCGATAAGTCTCTACTACTTTATTAAGATCTCTGCAAGCGGTACTCAAAACTATTTGCTTGAATAGTAACAAGAGGCCAAGTGATCAATATTTACGCAATTGTTAAATATGTTTTACTTATTTTCAGATTGAAGTTTAATTAAATCTTTAATTGAATCAACTAATTACTGACCTAAATGTGCAAGTAAAATAATTAAAAATTTAATTATATTTGTGTCTGAAATTAATAAAAATTTAATGAAATAAAATAAATAAAATTTAATTAATTCTTTCATTGCTTTAATTAATTATTGAATAAAATATATAACTTGAGTAATTAAGAATTTTAGTTAATTTCAATCTAAGAATAAAAAAATCTTCATTAAGAAAAAACCTTTTTTCTGCATAAGAGACTTCCAAGGCGTACTCAGCCTATCATCAAACTATTTGCTTTGTGCAGTTATCCAGACCAAGGAAAATATATGGGAGGAATAAATTTTTTCCAACTTTCTCCAAAAACAATTCAAAAAATTTTGTTTAAAAATATTGAATAACAATAATTTTGCTTAGTTTTTTAAAATAAAATAAACGAATTTTTTATAAAATTTTTTGTTTAATTTTAAGGTGCCATTTGTAACAAAAATTAATCCATTTTTTTAAATTTAATGACAATTTAATAAAGAGAAAATTGAGTAAATTTTGAAATAAATAACGCAAAAAACTACAAAATTTGGTATTTTAGGGAATTAAGAAAAAAATTCAAAATAGCCAAAACGTTGTTAATATTAAAGAAGTTACATCCAACTGGGCTCTAAAAAAAAATACATAAAATAAAATTGTAATTAAATTTTTAAAATATTTTACATATTATAGTTTCTTCAAAGAGCTGTAAAACTAATTTACATAAAAATATGAAGTGAACACCATCTTTGTAGCCCGAAAATTTAAGAGAAGAAAATGCCAGCCACGATCTCTTGGTTCTTATGCCACTTAAAGCTTTTTGCCAGCAGACTGAAACAAGCCATAACGAGTATTTCAAGGACAGTGGGGAACGTCTGTAATGGTCCTGCCTAAACTTTTGTGAAGCTGTCAGTGTTTATTGGCAGCTCAAGATCTGAAGGGCTACGCCTTAAGAAGCATAAACTCATTTACTTGCGCATCGAATAGTTGAGCAGTGAACTGAATACGGCATAATCGCTCTCCTTAGGGTAAAAAACAGTCCTCTTTTTTAAATATCATTAAGGGTCCCTTAAGAACCAGAAAAACAATTTTAAGAAAAACATTAATTTCCTTATATCTAGTTTAACAATGTAGAAATTAAAAATTTTATTTATTAATTTAGAATGTTTAAAGATACGGTCAGATTAGTCAAATATTGAACCAAAAAGACGTAACCACTAACTTATGGGAAAAGAATTGTCGTCCTACTTAAATACTTATTAAGAAGGGTACGATTCTACTCAATGATACGTGTCCAAGAAGATTGAATAAACATTTGTATAAATAGAGGATACGTTTTTTTTAGTTCATATATGTACTAATCCGACTGCACCTTAAGTTAAATATAATTAAAAGTTTTATGCTTATTTTGTGTAATGGATTAACATTTCAACTTCTATTTTATAACGTTTAGATCAAAAATTTAAAGATGCATGTAAATCATTTTAAAATTAACCAGTATTTTAATCGTTAAAGTACTTCGTGTTTGTAATTTAGTCGCAAGTTGAAAGTTAATTTTTGATTCCCATGCACTTTATTGTTAAGACGGCCGTATGCACAAACTTTAACTTTCCTTGGAATTCCATTATGTGATCTTGTTAATCATCAGCAATACATGCATTTTAAATTTAGCCAAAGAATATCAACATTTCCATGCATTTTTCACCTTGAGGTTTACAAAAAAAAAAAAAATTCTAGATAAGATTTTCCCAGTTCTTAGTTTAGCTGATTTTAAAACAATTCGTTTTGGTACTTAAAACCAAAATGTTGTGTACATGCCCATGTACAATCAGAGATGAACACTAATTTTTTTATGTTTTTTTTTTTTTTTTTTTTGCTGTAAAGAGTAACTTAAGAAGATGATACTGAGATGAAGAAGATTTTCCAATTTTAAATTCCCTTAAAAGCCTTAAGTCATATCAGGTCTTTAACTTTTTAGCAAAACCTTATTTTAATAAACTTAAACCTCAATCTGTCTGCTTATAGAAATAATGAAAAAGAAGGGGGGGGGGGGAGGGGGGGGCAAATATGATTATATTACTTTTGTTACAGAAAAAACAGCAGTTTTTCTATATTAACTACAACCAAAATGAATATTTTCAAGATAAATCTTTTAACTTTATTAAGAAACTTTTACATTACGTTTAATCGCAAAAGGAAAACGAACATTTTTGCAAGCAGAACAAAAAGTATGAAAATTAACTTCATTTAGAGCAACTTGTGTTATTTTTAAGTAGAATAATAAAAACGAATCTTACTCATCACACATATAAATCTTAATTGACCCCATAACGTATAAATCATAATCATCATAATTGTCAGTAGCAGCAGACGCGCTTAATACTCCTTCTCCAAACACACAGTCAATGTTAAAATTTGTACAAAGTCCCAGAATATATTGGACTTTTTTTTAAGCATAAAGTCAGTTAGTCAATCAGTCAGTCATTTGGTCAGACAAACAGGCAGTAAGTAAATTCTTTACAGGCAAGAAATATTTGCTGATGGGGCTAAAGAGAAGAAGAAATTGAAGACTTCAATTTAGTAAAAAATAAAAACTTTCAAACCTTAAAAAAAACAGGCAAAAACACTAGATTCCTAATATTTTGTGAATAATTAACACAGATTTTTGTAGTTTTCAATTAAAAATTGAAAATTCAAACTAAATTCTATTAAGAAATGAATCTAATTTTATTGAAAGAAACCCGATTTTTGTTTTCTTTGAATTTAAAGCAAGAATTTGCAAGTCGGTATTAAAATCAGCAAAATCACAAATTAGCAAGCAATAGCTTAAATGCTTTTTTAGGATAGAATAAGACAACAACAACAAAATATTCTAAAGTGCATGTTCTAGATAAACCTTTTTCGGACATTTTAAAATTTTAAAATATTAATTGAAAAAGTCCTAAACTCTGCAAAACGAATTGTGTAGATAAAGTAAAATAATTGATAAAAATTCATAAGAAAAAATTAAAGTAAAATTTACTAGAAATTAAAATTAATCAAAAAAATTTTTTATAAAAAATTATTTTTGAATGTTTAAAAAAAATAATTTAAGTTTCACTAAACTTTAATTAATTTAAAACTTCAATAATTTTTAAAATTCTGTATTCTAAAAACGTTGCTGGCATTTAAAAGGCATTTCCAAAGCCATAAAGTTTTCAATTTGTAATTTTTTATTTTGTTAATTTTTTCAAGAGGTATTTAGAGACTTTTCTCAAAAAAATGTTGTAGATGTTTTTCGAAGAAATATTGTGTAAATTTTTTCTTAAAGAAAATTGTTTGTAGAGTTTTTTTAAAAAAAAATTTTTCGACTTTTTAATGGAAAATTTATAAGAATTTTAGGTAGAGATTTTTTAGAAAGAATAATTTTGCGAAAATATTTTCTAGAATAAAGTTTTTGTGGAAATTTTACTAAAGGCCTTTTCTCAATAAAAAAAAAATTGTTTTTTCTAATGAAAAAAGGATGTAAATTTTTTGATTTTTGTTGTTGTAAATTTTTCTAAAAAAAAAAAGCTTTTACCGGGGCTTTTTCTTCAGGAAAATATTTTTGTATTTCTTGAATTTCCTAAACACAAAAAAAACAGATTTCTTTGAAAGAGCTGATCTCTGGACTTTTCTTAAAGAAAAATGTCCTGGATTTTGCTCGAACGAAAATTTTGTTAATTTTTCTTAAATAACAATTTTGTAGACACTTTGAATAAATAATTTGTAGACACCCATAAAAAAATTTTGTAGGTGTTTTTGAAGAAAAATAAATAATTTTTTATTTTCTCAAAAAAAAAGTTTGTAGATTTTTCTAAGTTCGCTTAAGACATCATAAGTCTAGAAGGCCTTATAAGTTTCTTATTTTTATTAAAAAATTAACAATACGAATTGTATAAAATTCCATTGCATTATTTTGTTTGGATTGGAAATTATTTATTGTTATAAAAATTAAACTGATTTCCAGCACATCGATAACATTTCCATTTTTATTATATTTACATTATTTTTAAGCAAAATAAAATTTTAAAGCAATAACTCTTGAATTAAAATTGAAATTTATTTATAAAAAAAAACCTCTTCAATTCTTTTGATGTTTGGAAACAAATAAGACAAAAAGCAAATTATAGTCTGTGCAAAAGAAAAATAATTACTTTTTTATCTGGCAAGTCAAGAGGTTTAAGTAATTTGTGTCTCTGCGAAACAGAATAAGTCATAGCAAAAGACACATGGCTAAAATGAATGTAGTAAAGACTGAGTAGTTGTTATAAAATATTCCAAATCTTTGCAAGATTTATTTCAAAAATATATTATTACGTCTGCTAATGTAAAATATCACTGCCAGATATTCAATTAGAATATTTTTTTTGTTTAGTTTCGCTCTTATCTTCTTAATTACACTTTGTTGTTTGTTGTTTATTTTGGCCCATAATTTTGCTTATCCTGCTTAGAGATAAATAAATAATTCTTAATTCTTTCTTTCTTTTTTTTTTTTTTGCTTGTTAATTTCTAGCCCCTTCAATATTAAAATAAGATTTTTATCTATAAGATTTTAGCAAGTTTTATGCTCGACCAAACATTCTAATATTATCTTTGAACATAAACATTCATTACTTTTCGCAAAGAGATTGTGCTTTTTTTCTCTATTTTCACTTAAAATTTACATTCGCACTCATACAACAACAGTTTCATTTGTTTGTTTTTTATGCTGTGGCCATGAAAGAGGAAAAGAAGAATTCTTTAAAGTCTAGTAATGTTGCGTGGTAATATTTAAGAAATTCCTTAAACATGAGTTTAATGGTGGAAAAAATATATAAAATTACACATAAAATCTAATCAGATGATTTAAATTTTTCAAAAGCACTCTACAGGAAAGTAGAGAAGCACTATTTGTTAGAGAGGCGTAATACAATTTTTAATTTATTTCGGTTTTAGTTGAAGAAGCCCTAGAATAAAGAAAATTACTTAAATTTTAAATATATAAAATATCGTATTAAATATAAAAAAATAATAAAAAAAATACTAAGACTTTTGAAGCTACAAACTTGAAAGAGATGTGAGCAAACTTGAGTATAAGTAATTAAAATCTTCAATCCAGTTATCCTATTCACAAACTATTGTAACTTGTAGCTTTTACAAAGTATAACCAGGATAAATACAAACATTTAAAAAGGGAAATAATAAATTTTAAATTAAATTAGAAACAAATTATTAGATGGTCCAGATTTTTGTATGCTTAGGGTCTGTGTTATATTGCCTGAGCTGTTTAAAAGCGCATGCAAAGGAGATTGTGAGTTTGAGCCTCTGCTTGGATTACAGTGCCTTCCAAACAGCAGGTTTGCTTAAATTTAGATCGAGAAGTTCATATTTTATCAAAGTAGTGCCTGTTTAATAAAAATGAAAACGGATTAAGAGAAAGAAGTAACCGAGTGTTGGCAAGTGTTGCAGAATTTAAAAATAAAAATTGATATGTTGATATCTACCATCAAGAGAAAACCACATGTTCGAGGACAGAAAACTGTAATAGTATTAAGTCACATTATTTAGATGATTAATTATGACCCCGAACCCACTAAGCAACAGATATTATGAAATCTAGTAGATTACTTAGGACAATATGACAGTATTATTTAAATTGTTGACAAAAGTTTTGGTTAACGTATCGCTATAGCGAAGCCCCTTCATCCATATTTCTAAAGATAAAAAAAAAACACTTATGGTGAGTTTTGATACCTTTCACCACAAAGAGTGGAAAAAGAGTGTAACTAAAGTTGTCATTTCGTTTTTAATTTCTACAATATCCATTTCCGACCTCATAAAGCATATATAATCTGACTTCTTATGCATTGCGAATTCAATTGAGTGATGACCATCTGTCCGTGCGTGTTAGTGTTGAAATCAAGTTTGCCGAAGCACTAGACCAGTAATAAAAATTTAAATACCCCAATTGTTCACACATAGTGTCGAAAGAGGTGCTATTGGACATCAGCAAGTTCGGGCCATGTCCTTCGACACAGGGGGCAAAATCTTACGCCTACGTCTAATAAAAAAAAAATCCAATCAAAAATATAGTTATGGGATGATAGAAAACTAAGAAATAAGAAAAAATCATCAAGTAAAAATAAATTGGCACTTGACCATATTTTTCGAGTTACTGGCCTCTGTAATTTTAAAATTTTTATAAAATATAAATATGGGTATCATTTTAAGGCTTTTATTAAATTATACTCGTATATATTTTTTTTTAACACAAATTGGTAAAAAATTTTTTTTTTAATTTGATTAAATCGTGTATAAATATTTCGGCCAGTGCATTTAGAAAAACTTGATTAAAATTAAATAGAATAAATATTATAAATAACAAAGAGCATAATATAACATAAGAAAATAACAGATTTAATACAGATATAATATTGAATACTGAAGTAAAGCAAATTACATAGAAAAATCTAATTTTTTACCTTTTAAAAAAAATTATTTGGTTTCATATATAAAATGATCTAAATGTTTATTTGATAGAGTTTATTGTTTAATTAAAAAACTGTTTAATTTTTATACTGAATATTAAATTTGTTCAGTTATTGATTTAATAGAAAATTATTTCTTCTCTATAAAAATATAATTGTATCAGATTAAAACTTAATTAAATTTGAATGAGAAATCCAATAGAGATTGTAAGACTTAATTTATTTAAAGCTTTATTTATACATTTATTACTCAAATTATAAATTAAACTATAAAAACTTTTATAGGGTATTCACAAATTTCTACCACCTGCTAATGATCTACGTTGTTTATTCTTCATAAGAAAAACCACTTGTTTGTTACTTAATTCATGCAAGTAAACTTAAACTTGAAAGGAAACCAAAAACAAAAACTCCACAACAAAAATTGGAAAATATTATCACTAAACAAGAGAACAGTGAAAAAAAGGCGCAAGAAAAAATATTTTAATTAACGCAATATTTGCACAAAATAAACAACATTACAAGGCCAAGGCGCTAGATAAGACACAACAGACAACACCAACTAGCAACACTACTGCACTACTATCAGTTAAACGGCAACGCCACCATCAGAGTAGGGATATGAAAAACTACAATTTATACTTGAAGAAAATAATTTAAACGGGCAGTACAGGTCGACACTGGGCTGGCTACTTTAAACCAGGCTACAAATAGATACTAGTACACGCAAACATTTATTAACACGACGAAATGCTTTACTTCTTTTTTATTTATTTATTTACAAACAACAACAGTGTCTAGAGTAAAATTTCCTTGTCAGTTTAATAGCGACAATCAAAAAAGTAATAAAATATTAAGAGAAAAAGCCGACTGTTAAGTGATCTACATTGAATGTCACTTATACTGCGGCCAAAGTTTTAGTGCAGAATTGACTCAATAACTTTTTAAAATATTTTTCTTGTTAAATTTTAATCATTTTTGTAAAAATATTTTTCATATGATTTTGAAAAAAGATTTTGAAAAAAGGCTCGTTTGTATCGTTAAGATTTCTTTACATATTTTTACTGCACAGTAATCCTTCAGTCACTTTACTTTGAGCACTGGTCTGCATCGAGAGCATCCTAGACAAAAAGAGATAGAATTTAAATAGTCCATACTTTCAGTTTTCTTGGAGCGGTGTTTTCTTAAATCGAGTTAAAAATTCTTTATTAATCAGCTCTAAATTCTAAACTTTAGTTTTAATTAATTAAAAATTTTATTCTTCTACAATTTTGTTTTGTTTGGATTAGGAATTGTTTAAAGTCTTAATTAATTCAATGAATTCTTAATTAAAGACATAATTCGTTTAGTTAATAAATTACAATTTTTTTTTATTTTTTTAATTAATTAATTAAGTCAATAAAATATTTGATTAAAATTCAGTCTGAAAACAAATAATAAATTTATTAGGTGCAAGAACTGGCTGTGGCCAATTTTTTGAAACACCATCGATTCTACTATAGACATAACTTACTTTCAGGGCAGTTGAGTGTAAAGCGCAATTACATTCTTATATGCAGTAGGGTATAAGAACTAGCAAAAAAATTAAGCTGCTATGAAAAGGGTTATAGAAAAGCAAGTGTAACACAAGTGAATAAAAATTGTTTTTGAGCTTTTGCGCTAAGAGATAGACATGCAGATATTATTATAACTAAGGGATGTAATCTCATCTATGTACAATGGCCACTGCTAGCCACAAACAACAACTCAACTCGTCGCATTTCAGCTTCAACGACAACCAACAAAACAACAACAAAAAGCAACTACTGGTTACAATAAAGTTATGTTATAGCAATGTTGCATATCAGTTAAGACAATCAACAGCATACATCTACTTAACAAAAATAAAAAAAAGGAAAATACATCGAAGGCAGCAAACTATTTCACGCAAACTCGAATGGCCAGCAATTTTATTTGCCCCAACTAGCCATCTAAAAGTATTTAGCCCCAGTGAAGACATTTAGCCATTCAGGTTGGGGTTCAGTTGCGTGGTGTTTCTAGGTTATTTAACACTTACACTCACCTACCATACGCTTGACTGGGTTATTGCTCTAGCAGCATTAAATAGTACTCGTAAGTAGTAGTGATGTGGCCTTCCTAAGATGCGATGAAATCGCTTTTCGATGCGTTTTAAGTAATGCATATTTCTTTCATTTCACTGATGCGTTAAGCTATAGATTTTCTTTATTCAATTCCTTAGTTTTTTTATTTTTATTTTATTCTTTATTCTTATTTGGACGTTATCGCACTTTAGAGCAACGATTTATCAAAGTTAACATAGACTTTTAGCTTTAGCAGGCAGATAGCTGCCAGGCATGCAATATTATTCGATATATAATGCACTGTTATGCCTGTTTATATGAGGGTATTCTCTATGGGGTTTTTTTCATGCTTAAAGTAGTGTAAAAAAAAATAAATATTTTGCGTAAAGTAGAAAATGTTGTAGTTAGGGGGAATGATAGCTAACAGCCGCAGGCATAAATTTGTTATGTTACGGGAGCTTTAAATTTAAATAAACAAACAAAACAGAAATTTTAATTATTCATAGTGAATGAAAAAAACCGAAAAATAGTTAAAAACGAGGTAAAGTAAAAAAGGCATTTCTTTTTTTAATTGGAAATACACTTATTTTTCAGCTGGCCTTGTTTTTTATAAATAATAAACAATAAATAAACAATATAATAATAAACAATCAATTAAATAGAAAAAAAATTGTATCCATCAATGCTTTTTTATTTATCCTCGAAAGACTCGAAGGACTCGAAAGAAAAAAGTGTGCTCTGTTTATTGCCGGCAGCTGCTTAAGACACATTTTTTAATTTCTACTCTGCTAGGTTTAGACTTACAAAATAGGCGTTCGCATACATTCTATGTCACATAAACTTGCTGGTTGGAACAGATCACAATTTCCAAAGGCATTAATCAAAACGAAATGGAAACAAATAACTTTTATATAAAGGGTCATCCAAATGCGACGCCTAGACGTCAGCACTATATAATTTTTACACGTGACATCTTTTCAAATGACATAAGCCATTTTGTTAGAAGGTAGTACAGTCTTAACCATAGACAGGTATAAATTGCAACAACGCGTTTACATCATTCAAAGTTATTATGAAAATGGGCGTTCTTTAAAAAATACCCATCGCAAAATTTTGTTTAGTGACGAAGCTCATTTCAGAATGGATGGATTCGTCAATAAGCAAAATTGTCGTATCTGGGGTGATGAAAATCCTCGTGTTATTTATGAAAAATCTCTACACCCACAAAAAGTTACTGGTTGGTGTGCATTTTGGGTAAATGGAATCATTGGGCCATTTTTCTTCGAAGATGATGCTGGAAATGCTGTTACTGTGAATGCTGAGCGATACCAATCAATGTTGAGAGACGTTTTATGGACACAGTTGAATCATATTGATGTGTCTGACGTCTATTTCCAGCAAGACGGTGCTATATGTCACACAACTCGAGAAAACATTACGCTTTTGCGATCAAAATTTCCTCAACGTGCAATTTCACGAAATGCAGATTTCAATTGGCCTCCAAGGTCATGTGATCTAACACCATTAGATTTTTTGTGGGGTTTTTTAAAAAGTCGAGTGTATGCTAGCAAGCCACAAACTATTAATGATCTAAAGAACAACATTCAAGTTGCAATTCGTGAAATAACACCAGCAACATGTCGGAAATTCATTGAAAATTTCGATATTCGGATTGATGTCTGTAGACGCATTCATGGTGGACATATAATTGATATTCTATTCCACTTATAATTGTAAAAAAACAGCTTGAAAAAATTGCAAATAGTTTGTGTTTCATTTCAAAGAAACATGTAGGCGCGTTTTTTGGATGACCCTTTTTAATTCCAAATATGATGGAGCAGCGCTTGGCTCATTGGTCTGGAGGCATTCTACGAAATGTAGCTCGTTTATTCTCTACAACAAATAAAATTTTAAAAATGCTTAGCTTTTAGGTAAGTTGAATGAACATGTGTAGTTAGTTTCTTGTTTGCAAATTTTAAATTAATGAAACAGAAATCTAGAGGATGGATGGTGCTTTAATGACATTCATTCTGAAGACCGAAGTATAGTAGAGAGGTTTATCGACATACTCAAATCAAGATGGAAAATTTAAAGCAACGAGAATAAAAGCGGTACATAAAATTGTAAAATTTGTAAATGTACTTATGTATTGCTTACATAACTCATGTAATAGTTTTAAATTCCAAATTTTACATACAATTTTGTGGCTTAATTTTATTTACAAAACAGAAAACGCTAAAAGTCTGATATTTTTTTAATTTGTATACGATAGGCACTGATGTATCGAACGACAGCTCGAGATCAGTAACTTCTTTGCTTATTCGATATAGAATGCTATAATTTCAAATCATGATACTTCTTATTCGATATCAAGTGCCATGATACTAAACTGAGAATTATTATAGATTTTACTAGATATTGAATGCCGTGATTAGTCTCCATTTCTACCAATTTTATAAGTGATCACAGGTTTCGCTTATTTTGGGTTTATGATGAGCAGTTTACGAATAAATCGAAATCTTATATTTTCTATTTTAAAAATTCGTTTTCTGCAGGTTAAAATCGGGTATTAATTAACTTTTTAAACTTTTACAGATTTTGTTTATCTAAACGAAGGATTGACCTAGTGACCTATAAATTTATTATATCAAAATTTAGTTTCTTGGGCTTAAAACTGATTTTTTTTATTTTAAGCGTGATTTCATTCATTTTGGGTCTATCACGACTAGCTTACGAATAAATTGACATTTAAATTTTTTTATTAAAAAAAATTTTGGTATCTTGGGATTAAAATAGATTTCTTATAAATTTAAAATAATAACAGATACAGTTTATTTCTTTTTAAGTAAACTATTGACCTTTTTTCGGATTTAAATTTTTATTAATTGTAGAAAAACTTCTTGCGTACAACTTGGTCAGTCACACAATTAAGTTTGTTCTCGATTGTGGACAAACTTTCTAACTATCTTAACGATTTAATTATTTTTTCAACTAATGACATTAAAATTAAATCCCTTAATTTTTTATTTTCGCCCAGGACCCTAAAAATTTCCCAAAATAACTATTTCGAGACAATGACATATTTTGCCTTTGTTTCAAGAGAAAAATATCTCAAAAAAGCTCATACAGAGATAATTGCGTTTAAGGTCTTTAATTTTATTTCAACACTTTAGGGGCGGCGAAGACATTTTTATCTAAAGAATTTACACCTTTGAAGATTATGTCGAACCTTTTCTGCAAGTCTTTGTTTTCTTTTTTCAAATTAAAGAGTTTAATGTCAGACAATCATATACCTTTTAAACATTTTTTAATTACCTAATGTCTTAAGCTTTTAATCGTTCACAAGGTCACAACTTCCTGCAATTGCTTTATCCGGTATCTTTCTCTGTAACATTTTTATCATTTAAAGCATAAAAGCTCAAAAAGGCCGCTTGTTTTCTTTTTTTCTCTGTGGCTTTTTGCACAGCACCAGGAAAAAAAACAGAATAAGAAAAAAGAACGTTAAGTACTTGTATCTTTTGGGTTCTTGAGCTAAATACAAATCATTTTTGTTGTTGCTGTTGTTTAAAGCTTAACTTGATTTTGGTCGTAGTTAGTTTCAAAATTTATTTATTTTTCTTTTTTTTTTTTTTTTTGGAAGATATAAAAAATCCAGAACACAGAAGATCTTTTAACACTTAAACCAGAAATGAATGTTTCAGCTAAAAGTAAAGTGTAAGAGTTTCTCATGCGATTTTTATCACTTTCGATATCTAAGCGAATGATAAATGAAGGTGTGTTGCTTGAAAACTGATAATTTTTTTTTTTGTTTCTTTAAGCTCATTTACTTAAAACACTAAAAAAAATAAATTAAAACATAAAGAAGCTACAAAAAGAAGAAGAAGAAGCTAGTACTATGCAGGAAATCCGTTTATAATGGAAAAATAAACTAAAAATTTAAATAAAAAATGGCAAACAAAACTTTAAATTAAAAAAAAAATTATTGAAATTTTAAAGATGTAGATGTACCAAGAATAGGAAGGTGCGGAAGTAAGAAAATTTAGTGAAAATCATTTTTTAATAATTTTTAATCCAATTTTTTAAACCAAAACATATTTCACCTTTCATAGGATAATAATATTGTTTTACATGACTTTTTACATGTTACTTTATGATATATTTGTGAAGTTTTCTACGCTTATGAGGCACATATAACCTCCCTTAATTCATACTGTGTTAAGATTCATAATCACCAAAAATTCGATTTCTAAATAGTGAGCAAAAACTTGGATTATAAACATTTAAACTTTTAAAATGTTGAAGATGCTATTATTATTTAAAATTTTAAGCTTATACACTGCCAGTGCTTAAAAATTATCTTATGAATCTAGACTTATTTACTTTATTTCATACAGTGCGATCTTGACGATAATTAGTGCCCACAGATAGACACATTGCAGTAACCGTTAAATGATAGTAAAGATAATTTTTCATTACCATTGATTTTTACTGTTATTGACGTAAAAGCAGTAGTCAGTAAGATTTTATTGGAAATGCAATTTCACTACCACTTAAATATTATAAAACAATCAAAATGACTTACTGCTCATGTTGACCGCAGGTAATACTCAAAATTTTATTTTTTAAATATTATTTTTTTATTTAATTTATAAGCAATAGGTCTTATATTTATTATATATATTTTCAATATTTCGCTACTCCAATGTGTAGCATCTCCAGAAAAACAAATACTTATTGAAAAAATATAAAACAGCAACAGAAAATGTAATAAAAAATTTTCTCAAACTAACATATTTAGGAAAACAAAAAATATTTTGTTAAAAAAGAAATACAAAGTACAAAATTATTTCTTATTTAAGGTGCCTTTAGACGAAATGTTTTTTTCATATCTGGGCTACATTATCTGTGTCTGCCTTAATTCTCTGTGCTGTTGGTGTATTAATAATTTGTAACATTTCTAAAATATAACGTCTTTTATAATTGTTTTCTATGTTTATAACTGAAACATTTTCAAAATTGGGATAGTGATTTAATCTGGCACAATGAGATGATAATGCAGTTTTTTGTGAATTAATATTTTTTATCTTTGATCAGATTTATGACCAGCAATTTTAGTTTTTAGTATATTTTTCGTTGTTCCTATGTAAACTTTATTAAAAATCTCATTATCGTTTTTGATAGATGGAATCTTATAGACTAAATTTGATAATTCTTGATTCGGTATTTTATCTTTAGTTTTGCTAAATAATCCTTTTAGTGTGTAGTGTGTTTTGCATGCCATTCTGTATTTGCTGCAATCAAAAATTTTTTATTTCTATAACCTTTCGGGTATTCCAGGTACATAAATAAATAATATAAAAAATAAAAGACCTTTTGCTTATAAATTAAATAAAAATATTTTATTATTTATTTAACTAGAAAAATTCTACTGTTTAATGGTATTCTCCAATTGCAAATTAAAATTTACTGGTAATGCAAACTAAATTTCGTTATCAATAAAAATTAACTGTTAATGCTCTTTTAAATGACGTGTTTCCATGTAGGCTTGTGTCAAATGCTTAGAATATTTCCGCTACTCTGTAGCAACCATTGACTTTTACATATTTTCTTAAAACAGACTTCACGATACGCTAAGAAATTGCGAGAAGATCATTCAAATGACAGAAGATTGATATGTGGCACATTTTTCACAAAGAATGGAGGCCAGTCTATATCAATTATTTTTAAACTTTCATGAAAAATGTATTATTTTTCAAACGAATTAATAAAAATTAAATAACATTAATTTAAAATTTTGAGATAAAATCATAAATTCTGCAAAAATTTTGAGCCCATAAGAAACTTTTTAAAATATAAAAAAGCCGATCTTAATGTAGTTTTTTTTTTCTTAAAAGTATATTCATACCAAGCAAAAAAATAGACATTACCTTAAAAAGTACTTGAAATATAATGAATAACTTTTGTAATTTCCAAATTTTGTTACTCGCTTACAAAACACATTACACTATTCGCAGGCAAAGGAACTAGTAATTGAACAAGTTCTTTAAGTTAAAAAGGGAATACCTTAAAACGCGTACTAATTATTATTTTTATTTTCTGCAAAAGTCAATATAATCAATGCTCAGTAACTGATTATAAAAGTCTCATGCCTTGTTAAAATCATTTGGTTGGTGATACAGTTGGGAAGACCTTCCGCGAAAAATGCTTAATTCCACACTCGATTACCTTTTTTGAAAGCTTATGCTGGGTAGTTGCCACACAGAAAATCTATTCTACTCGTAAGTCCTGGGTCCGGTTAAAGCTTTCAAGCTGTTTATTAGCTGTTTATATCTATTTAAGAATTAAATTTTAAAGTCTTTCGGTCATATCATCAACTATTTTCATTCCTTCTGAAGGTTACGAAAAATTATCCTACACAATCGTATAATTCATTCAAAATGAAATCTGATAGAATTATCACAAACAAAAATGTATTTAGGTACATAATTTTTTAAATTTTTTTTTAAGATTATAAAATCCTGGAGACCTGTGCATAGTCTGTAACTCACACACATACACACATTTAATGCTCACTATCATACATTTTTGACAGATCGAATGACTAAGTATAACAGTGAATCAAGGCCATTACTACGACTTGCTTAAATATTATGATTGATAACTTTTTGTTTAATCTAAAACATGTTGCTGATTAAGAGTTTTTTTCATTTCTTTAGAAAAAAAAAACAGTCTTTGATACAGTTTAGGGCACTTTGAATTTCCCAACAATTAAAAAGAAGAAAAAACCAGGAACAAAACTAATGCGTCATATAATCTATCTAAATCATTTTTTATTGGTCTCTCTAGTTTTTTTGTTTTTTTTTTGTCTTTCAAATTTCATATTTGATATCGTCTTTACAATGTGCATTTAGCTATTTATTCCCCAAAGTATATTTTGAGTACAATTCTAAAGGTACGGTCACATTTGGCAAACATTTGCCTCAAATTTGTTTTTTCTTGTTTGCCCTAAATTTTTTGAAAACAATACAAAATTTGTTTTGTGGTCACACTACGCACATTTATTTGCCTATTTTTGTTTGTTCAAAAAGTTAAAAAATAATGACAAATAAAATATGGGCAAACATGTTTGATGTGCGGTCACACTTAAATATATATTTGCCTTAAAAATATATTTGATCAAACTGTAAAAAAACATAAATTTATTTGCCTTGAAACTATTACAGATGGGATGTCTTCATTGGCATTTCATTTCTTTAGCATTATTACGAAATAATTGCAAAGAAAATATTTAAAATATTATTGAATTGTAAAAAAACTAATAACAAATGGTAAGAAATGATTACTCCTATTAAGTTTTTATGTGCAGTACAATATAAGTTGAAAACAAACAAACAATAACCATTTGAGATCGAAACAAAAATAAACAAATGAAGGAAAATCTATCCTATCTAGGCAAACTTTATGCGCTTCCTTTTTAAAGTACCAAATTAAGCTTTAATTTTTTTCTTATACTATACACGAAAAGTAAATTTCCAGATTTTGATATAAAAAGAAAATATCCACCGCTGATGGCAATAAACTATAAAAACTATTCAAGTACACATGTATAATGTATACAGATTACAATCAAAATAATTATTGTACATAATGGTAATATTAGAAGAAAATTTATAATGAATAACTCCCACGTATGAAAGTCACAAGTAAACAAAGCCATGCAAAAATGTGAAATGTTTCATCTTTTATGCCATAAAGAAGCACTAATAGTTGTTCTCCGGGAAGAGAACAATAAAAGGAAAAAACTAAATAGGAATTAGATTCCACTTCTTAATAAAAATTTGTATTATGCATTCATTACATCTTTTTAGTTAAAATTTCTACAAATTTTTATTTAATTTAATATAATTTTCAATCTACAGCTGTTGATTTGTTTATTTTATATAAGTGTAGACAAATAATATTTTTTATGTCGCTTAAATAAAAAGACAATTTGACGAAGAACCAAACTGTAACTGCCGTATTCATTAAATACTAAAATAGTTTTAAAATGTATTTTATGACAAGTTTGCAATGTTTTTTTTATGAATATGGCAGTATATATACAACATTTTAATCGGGACAATTTCCAATTTCGAAAGATAGAAGAAAAACACTTGAATCTCACCGGGTTTTTAAAAACTGTTGCGTAATTACTTACAATTAAAGGCATTTATATTTATTAATGAAAAATTCAGCTCACATTCAGATGTAAAACAAGTCCTAAGACTTATGGAACACATCTCTTTTTATTGCAAATCGAAAATTTTGGAAGAGTAATTTAGGTGTTTAAAATGGATTATCATTAAAGTTATTAAGCACTGTTAAGAGTGTTGTGGACTAGGCTGTGGATTCTTAGCTTTGTTCCCACGCATTGGGTGATACTTGTTTTTGTTCTGCATACAGCCGACTTTTTTGGCTCTTTATGCAGTTTAAAAGATTTGTAAATTTAATTTAAAGTTGAATTATTGGAATGTATACTTTAGGTTAGTTAAATTTAAGCGTGTTAACTTCTGGGTTATGCAATGTAAACTAATCGATATTGTTCATTAAAGTCAAAGCACGTGGCTGGTCTTATTTAATCTCACTAATAAGAATTTTAAAACAACATAAATACATTTATCTATAATCAGAGCTTTGTGTTCAGAAGTATAACAACATACACAGCCCAATCATGAATCTTCTGACGGAATTTCTTTCTCACGGGAAAACATTTTCTCGAGACAAAATTCCTCCAATTATAAATTCCCTAGGAACAAAAAATTTGAAGGGAGCTATTTTGCTTTTTTACATATAATTTCTCTTTCATAATACCTACTTTTTTCCCCGAAATTTTTTCACTTTCTGCAGGCAATAAAAAGGGGACGTAGTTTCTGTTTATAATTGGGTTAATAGTTTATAACTACAAATCTCTATAATTTCCGAACTTATAGCTTCTAACAGGATTACTTGTCATAGGTAGAAGTAAGGAAAATTTTGTTTAAGTCTAGTCTAACATAAGATTTCAAAATAAAAACAAGAGTTATTTTTGGAACTCTTTTTTTGGAGTAATAGATCCCCAAAATTTTATATAATATATATAATAGAGGATATTGTAGCAAGCGTAATATATGTTTCGAAAATAAATTATCTATTTTCGACCAGGAAATTTTTGTTGTAAAATAAACTTTTTTTTTAAATGTTAATGTAGTATGCAGGGACCAATATTTATCAAAAATTTTATAAAAGATAATTTTTTACAAAATATTTTTCAAAGTTATTTAAATTTTTTTATGAATATGGCGAAATTTAAATTGGGACATAAAGTCCTCCAGTTTTTAAAAAACTGATTTTTTTTAATAATATATGTATTTCCGATTTCGGAAGGTAAAAAATAAACTGTTTGTATCTCACCGGGGTTTTTAAAAACTATAATGTGGAATGGAACAATATTTTTTATGTAAAATTTTGAAACCGTTTTCCATTCTAAAGCAAAAATGTCAAAATAAACCAAATTTTATATAAAAACTTTAGTTATATATAACTAGAAAAATATACATTTCCTTTAAGTTTTCATTTACCTTTTCTTTTAAAAATTGCATTTCATTATTACTATTATTTGTAATTTTGCGCGATTTTTCTCGAAACTTAATTATTTAGTTTAAATACTTAGCAACATTGATGATACAGCTGTTGTTTGCTTGTGTTTTTTCTTACAAATATTTTGTAAGAACAAATATTTGTTTGCCTAAAAATGAGTCAAATATTTGCTGTCGAGCGGTCACACTATGTTCACATTAGAAGCATTTTTGTTTGCTGGAAAATAATTTTATTTGCCCGAAATCAGCTGTGGTGTTGTTTGCTCCTAATAAATATTTTGTGGTCAGACTACGGCAAGCAAATATTTGACGATTTCGGGTAAATGTTTGTCAAGTGTGACCGTACCTTAAGTCACATAATGTCCAATGAGCGGAAAGTCATCATTATAATCGTTTGTTGTTTAAACTATTTTTGCTGGCAATTACCTACGCTTTAGCAATTGTTCACATATACTACACACCAACAACATAAGCAGCAACAACAAATATTGGTTGTTAAGTTTTTGGAAATTTGATAGTAGAAAGAGACACAAAAAAAATCTACAAATCACGTTTTAAGTGTCACTTATAATCCCAAGAAAACATGTTGTATTTACTCGCTTTAGTTTCCAATAACGTTTTTATTTTCATTTGTGTTATTTGGTGTTTGATTCTAATATTGAGTTTTTTGTTTTTTTTTAATATTTTTTAATTGAGCTGACACATGTGGTCACACATGAGCTGTGTTTTGAGACAACAAGTTAAGTGCGCTCGCTGCATTTCTATTTTCCGTTTTAAAAAGAGATTAGTTTAACATTACAAGCAGTCTGTAAGTGTTTTGATTGCTGTTTCTGTTTCTTAGTGCATTTTTTTCTGTTGTCAAATTCATTATTGTTTGTTAAATGACCTTAAAACAATAATAGGCATTTGTTATTGTTGGGCTGATAATTAGCTTACAAGAATGTGAAAGTTATTTCATATTTCTTGGTATCGCGTTTCCATTGCACAATTTAAAAAATCTATTTTAAGCTGGGTAGGAGAAGGTAACAGGTTTGTGACACATTATTCCTCGTAATCATGTTATTAAAAAAAGTTATATTTCTTATATAATATTTGTATTAAAAAACTTATTTCAGGTGCTCAAAGGTTCAGATCCCGACCTCGCCAAAAAAAAAAAAATTTATTGGGACTGAAAATTATATTAGCTGTTGGCTAAGCCTAATCCCAGTTCTAATTAAACGACATAGTGGAAAGTTTGTGTCATCTATATGTAAGTGTCTTTAAAATACCCTCTTGGACCACGCAGCGCCATGCTGTTGACATAAAGATCCCAAATGTTTGTATTTTACAGCAGTGTTTTTCGAATGATGTCGCCGGAACATAGACAATGTTGACATAAGGATGATTTCTGTATAAAATACTGGTTACCTTCCAGCTATTGCAAAAATGTATTAGAAATCGGAGGGAATTGTGAACGATACCTTTTTTCGCCGTCTGATTTTCCGGTGACGTACAGTTAACGTTTGCTAAATTAATTATGGGGTAAAATAATCTGCATTCTATGGATCCATTTACTGCACTATTCAATATTCGATCTTAATCCCAACGATAAAACAGAATAAAATACAACTTTCATGAATGGACGGGTACTTCAAATTCTGTTCTGGAGTAAATTGAACACGTATAGGAGAGGGCGAAGAGGCTCATTGGTGATAGTAGGGTATCCAGCTCTTTTAACTCTCTTGAACATCGACCCAATGTGGCTTGTGTTTCGCTATTTTACCAATACTACAGTGGAGTTTTTTCTAATGAGATCAGGAAGCGCGTTCTTGATATCTGCACATTTTTGGGTACAACTCGTTTTTCTTTGAGAACTCATCCACATGTGGTCGATTGGCTACTGAAGCGCATTATGCGCTCCAGAGAGAATTCGTTTTTTAGCCGAACTGTTTGTATATGAAATCATCTTCCTGCTGAGGTCTTTCCTGACAATTTCAATGTAGGAAAAATTAATTTAACCCTGCTTCCCATAAACTTATTTCAAATCCTGGCACAAATGACTGCTTGAGTAGGGATCAATCCCTGAGTGCTTTGTCTGAAAAGTCAGAAGCTTTCTGATTTATCTATTTTGCAATAAAAACAAGAAATCAGAAAAACAGTTTGCTTTTAATAGCTGTCATGTGTTGCATTCTTATATTTTAGAATAAGAAATCCTGTAGTATTAATTATACTTCGATCCTTGACATAACAGAGTAGACTTTCAGGTACAGTTTATTTGTCAGTTATTATTCTGCCAGTTCTATAAATGATTTACTAAATAAAGTTAAAGGAACTCACTATAATTTAAAAGACATTCCTTAGGTCTCTGTGAATATTTTTAATTATTTTAATTGTGTAAAAGATTTTGGCATTTTTAATATGTTAAGAAAATGCATCAATTTAATTCCAGTAAATTCTTTAACATTCATTAATTTCAATTTCTAAGTATTTGTATGCTTTTCCATATTTATCTTACATGTGCTTGTTAAAAGAATTCTCATTCTTTTCCTTTTCCACTTCAGTGACTTTGCTAACAGCCAATATAATCTTATCGCACTTACCAAACGAAACAGTTATAAGCTTTTAATGTTCAAATTAAACAATTGATAAAATGTTTAAAAAAAGACAAAGCAAACATACAATTGTTTGTTGTATCTTAAAAATTTCTATGCGTTAAATAATTTCCAAACAATTTTGTTTTATTTGTTGTGAGTGCATTTAATTCAACAACAACAATGTGACTTCCATATGTAAGCAGTGCTTGTGTCTTGTGACTCTTTAACATATTCCACACCATAAAATTTAAGAAAATAAAAGAAAAAATATACCTGCAAGTTTTCATTATTTTAAATGCTCGCGTGCTTAAAGAGGTAAAGTGAACATTTAAACATTTTGAATTTTTAAGCAGTCATTTGCTGCTGCCAATTCGCCCGGTAGAAGAATGAATGGACATAAATGCCAATACCAAAATGATGCTACATTTAATGAACGCAACAGCGTAAAAGTTTCAATGGGAGAGTAGTCAACTAAGTAACCAACCAATTGCCCATACTTTTAGACTTGAACTATGGTGTCACATAAATTTTTTCATTCGCGATTACAAAATTGTTTGTATCTTTTTTTCCTTGTTTTGAATAATATTTGCTATTTACACAGACACAACAGACACCCTACACATTTGCAATAACTAATTTTAAATAATTATTAATTTCACTGTACAATAACATTTCGTACAGAGACTAAAGTGAAGGAGCAGCTCTGAATGCTCTTACAATAGACAACTATTATGTGCGTTATCCTGGTGGAATCGTTCGCCTTGTTCTTCATTTTAATGCCCAAAATTAATGGGAAAATAGAGGATAAGAAGATGGTTGTAAAGGCATATGAAAATGGCTCATTAGTTAATAAAATAAAAATAAAAAATATTTGAAAAACCCAAACTCATTCAATGTAGTTTTCGCAAGCTCCTTGTGTTCGGTCCGTAAAATCTTACAACTTCGACAGTAGCTAATCTGTGATAAGGTCGCTAAAATAACAACCGACTAATGGCTTGGCAATTGTACGTTACATTCAATGTCGCTCTTACTGCTGTCAAGTTTCTTCTCAAAAGCAATTGGTTCCTTCTGTAAAGTATTAACTTGAGATTAAGAACAGTCTAACGGTTCAAGACAAGTCTATTTCCCGATCATATGTAAGCACATTATTGTATGGCTTGATTCCTTTGTTTGATGTCAGTTATCTTCAGTTAACAACAACAGCTTTCGTAGTGCTTCATTCCACATCCCAAGAGCTTCTTCATAAACGTAGAAATTTAAGGCACATTTTACATATTTTTGAGGAACCTAGGGCTTCCAGCGAGTGCGCAAAATAATTTCTGTAAGCTTTAATATATATTTCTTACAATAAGGCAAAGTGGTTTGGATCATTCTCACAAACTTTTCTTAAGGATGTCATATGAAATAAATCACGTAAAAATTAATTTTTTTTTATTAAATTCTGTAACTCGTAAATAGGAACTGTTAGAAAATAACTGTGGGTAATTCATTCTTTGGTTAAAAATTTTAAAATTATTGTTTAGTGTTACAGAATCATTTGGTATCATAGACTGTAACTTTTTGAGAACTTTGAAACTTTTATTGTGGAGAGCGTAACTGACCAATTTTATTTGTTATATACACATAACAAAATTAAAGCCCCAAAAATATTTTAAGACATCTTGGCAAACTTTTAAATATTTATAAAATCAAAAAATCAATGGATAAAATATTAGTCGTGAAAACATTCCTTTGGTTATGGAACATAAAAATTAGAAAGTGACTTCACCATAATCTGGCACGTTTTTATCTGAGCATATCTTTGTTCCTAAACATATTTCTTTCGATCAATCTATACTTTTATAATGTAAAAACGTAGATGGAGTTTTATTTTTGTTACTGCTAATCGGATTCTGTCAGCATTCCAATTTCAGGTCTGACTTTCATTAACACATAAACGTCAACAAATGTTGTAACTTCTAATTATTTATGAAGACTATTTGAACCCTTTCAATTTGTTTTAGTTTGATTTAAAAAGGATAATAGTTACCTTGTGCAAAAAATGTCTTTTAATTTGCATATGCACAACATTTGAGACACAGTTTTCTCTTCCTCTTGTTTCGCATTTATAACGCCTATTTCTATTTTATCACCCAAAATATATTCCCTTCCTACAATAAATAAAAAACTAGAATTTGTTTATGATTGAGTAGAGCATGAATTATATAAAAGTTCAAAATATGTGTGACAATTTATTTCAATGCAACCTCTCTGGAAATCCTTGAACAGCGTTGCCACATGTAAATTTTTTAAATGTAACAGTTTTCTCGTTTTTAATATTTTTTAAGACACATAATGGATATTGTACTATTTTTAAAATTTTATTTTTCACAATTTATAAAAATATTTTTAATAAAATTTATTGCTGAAAATACATAAAACATATACAAGTTTGAGTAATTTCTTAAAAAAATTTTTTTTTTTTTTCTTTTTAAACTTGAAATACCAGTTTTGGGAATAGCAGGGGATTACTGTGTTCAGGTGTAAAATTAATTTCTATTAAATTATTGGTTTTTAGTAAATTATTGAGCTTCATTTTAAGTTTCAAAGTACTTTGGATTTACGCGGCCTTTAAGTCAATAAAAATACTCAACTATAAAGTTTATTAACAACATTGATAAAGTTATTTAATATTTTAATGATATAAGTGCAAAAGATGGAATTCATTTAAGCTAATTCTGTTTCTTAAAAAAAATTTTCTGGGAGAATAATTAAAATAAAAATTAGTCAAAAAGCCTTTAAGTTATCTAATTTTTGCATTCAAGTTTTTAATTTAAATTTTTTGTATTAAATTCAAGCAAAATTTAAAAAAAAATATGCCCAAGAGACTAAATTGTGTATTTTATTTAATGCAAATAAAAAGTTTACACTAAGAAAATCATAAGAATTATGATAGAATTTCCTTGAGAATATTTTAGAGAGCTTCAAAATATTTTTTGAAGCCTCTTACACGTGGGGTGTAAATGAGACACAAATCCGGAAAAAATTTAACTAAATTATGTTGTGTTTTATAAAAGCTTGCAGAGGAGGGCTTTAAGCCTTTTGAGCTCTTTAAGCTTTCAAGCATTAATATTTTATGACTTAATACCAGCTTGAGTGGTGATAGAAAACTGCCGTATATTTTGGCTGCTGATTTATATACATCTGGTGTTTAAATATGCTACAGCACGTTATGGTTTAAATAAAGAATGCAAACTTTTAAAAATCTAAATTATGATGATGTTTATTTTAGAAAAATTATATTATTGACCAATAGAGAACAGTACTCTCTAAATTTTGCATTAAAATTCTTACTTTGATTTATGGCAGGAAGAACTAAAGTTGTGTTCCCTACGAGAATACTATGCTTCATGGACAAGATCATTATAGGTAAAACATATTTTCTTTAACATTCGTAGAGAAAAAATTACCCACATGTTATGTCTACAGCAAACAGCGATGCCCCTCACTTGAAAAAAAATCACAAAAATTAAAGACCATTAAATTTTAGGAAAAATTTAGTAAAAACTAAGCCTGATCTTTGGAAAAATTTTACTGTAGACATTAAATAAATATCTTTAAACACACAGCCAGCCAAAAATAAGATTTAGTCTACTGGAATAATTTTATTTCAATTTAGTACTAAAAGCATTAATATTGTTAAATTGATAGTGCAAAACTGTAAGTGTTAACTTCAGCCATTTATTTCTTTCTTTTTAAGATGCGAGAAAATTCAAGTCGATATTTCTTAATGCCTTCAATCATTAATTTTATGTTCATAAAAAAAATATATTTTTAATAATATTAAAAGTTCCAAACTCTACTGTAGAGTCCTTAATCAATTCGTTGTAGCATTTCTTAACTAAATTGTACCTTTCGTTAAGTCATCTATGCGTAAATTGCATTCTAAAGTATGGTAATGAGTTTGAGTAGGTTGCTCGCCGATTACAAAAAAAAAAACCCAGAGGAAGAAAAAAACATGGAGACGTAAAAGGAGAATACTATGTTTTTCGGTGATTGGAAAATGTTGTTTGTCTTTTAGCTAAAAACGACAGTTGGCTTAATATTATGCCATTTCAACACAAGGCCACCCAAAAAGGTAACAAAACAGAACACGGCCAAAATTAAACATTGATTTTGGCTAAAAAAAAAAAAAGCAAAAACAGAAAAAAGTAAAAAAAAATAATAACAAAACCATCAGAATGTGGCGCTTTAAAATGTTGTGGCATTGGTAGCAGCCAAAAACTAAAAATGAAACAAAATTTTTGCTTCATTTGCCAGGATTCTCCAAGTTGTGTGGCTCTTTTTTTTCTTGTTTCATGGACATTTTCGGCTTTTTTTTGTACACTTCCCTTTTAGTGGCTTTCAGCTAACGTCTGTGTGTAAAAGCAAGTTATTGGAAATGCTGGCATTGGTGAAGGATAGTGGACAGCATGTCGTCCAATTACTAGAATGTTCAATAGTGTTTGCATTAAGTGAACGCGTTAATTACCTTTTAAGCTTCAAGCGTAAAAATGTTAATTAAGTGATATTTTCGGCACGTTTTGATTTCGATGTTACTTCATCTTCGTTTGCTTTTGAGTCGGCTTGATTTCTGGCAATGCTGCGTTGTTGCTGCAACACATTGATGACCATTTAATGTTTAAGCAATTTTCTTCGTTTACAGTAGTTTGTCAAGGAATTTTTAGGTTTGTCTTTTTCAGTGTTGATGCTTTTTTTTTTTGTTTCTACTCATATGTCTGTCTGTCAGAATGAGTAAAGCATTGTGTTGTTATAAGAATTTATCTGTGTTTCCAGTTCTTATTCAGTTTTGTTAATTAAGTTGTTGTACTTGCTGTTGGTCGAGTTTGTTCCGTTAATGTTCGCTAGTGTGTTCGTTTTCTTACAAGCAGTAGTTTTACTGCTCATAGTTGCATGTATTTGTAAATGAAGTGTGACATTTGATTGTCCATGTAAAATTTTCATTTTTTTTTCTCTAGCTTCTTAATTTAACATGTAACTTGCTTCATTTACGATCAGCGTACAAGCAAAAATTACCAAAAGAACTTTTTTTATTTATTTATATTTTTAAATGTGTTGTAACAAAATCTGCAGATTGAAAAAAGCATGTTGTGCACTGCTCAAGGTTTTGGGATTTCGTTGGATTGAATTTAAAAGATCAAGGTCATTTTTTTTTTATTATTTTTAACAGATTTTCAATAAAATTATTAAATGTTTGACAGTTTATAAAATATGTCTCACTGTTTTCAGTAGGATATCGTATAACTTTTATTTTAAAATTGTCTTGTGAAGAAGCTTTCGTTACTAGTCAGAGTCAGGTTAAGTTATGTCTTGCCTTTAAGGATTTTTTGAGTAAAATTGGGATAAAACTACTTTGTAAAATATCGCTGTCGATCCTACTTAAACCTTGGCGAATAGTAGTTTTAGTAATAAAATATTAATGTTTCATGGAGTGTAAAATATTTACTGAGCTGAAAAAATATAAAGCCATCTAGACAACACTACATTTTGTCTTCGGTAGGTGCCCGAAACCCTTAATGCTACTTCGTCAATGGCACACGATGCTGTAGTCTATTACTTTCCAAAACAGGTTTTTTTTTTGTATACAGGTGGCCTGACCACTTCATCTACTGCCCTTGTAATATTCAAAAGGTGCCTTCACCAACTTATTTGCGGCTACTGCACACAATATTTTTTGTTTGTTTTTAAAACACCTCATAAAACAAAAAATATTATTTTTCATTACACACACATTTTGTAGTAGGGTTAAGCCTCATGAACTTAGTGAACAATGTACTACTGTTTAAAGTCAAGCACACACACACATGACCATCGCGGGTTCTCAATCTCAACATTAGTTTGCTTAAGTTAGTGATTGAAGTTTCTTTATTCACCTCTGTTTTACTATGTACACACGGACAACAACAACATTAGCTTCTAGTTGTTTTAGAGCCGATGCCAAATCTTACATTCGTTACAATATTCTTAAATTTCGATAGTCATTACTAATAGAATTATTTTGTTAATCGAAGACCTCGTCACAGTCTAAGGTTTTTCCTGCTTATTTTTGTCTACAAAGAGAGAAAACGTATGTTAATACTTTCTATCCTTTAAAGCTTAATTTAGTGAAGAACCTAAGAAATCATGATGCACGGTTGCCGGACGATTTTAGTAAAAGCAAAAAAAAAATCTACAAACTCAATAAACTATTTTTAAAATCATAAAGAGTTGGCTAAAACCAGGATAGAAAAGTTTCCAAGGTATTTTAAGTTTTATGAATTTATTAATTGAAGATAAGTATTTTATTAAAAAAAAATTAAAAGAAAAAATTATTTTTAGTATAAAGAACTCATTTGCCTATTTTCTAAACATTTTTTTTGTTTAGGATTAATTGGGTTAAAAATGTTTTCCAATTTTTGGGTTTAAAAGCGGAAGATCGTATATTGGAATTTCTTGGCTCAAAAATTTGGAATTTGCCACTAGTTTGGCAAATCTGGAAACAGTTATCACATGTATATTTTATTTAAATACTCTCGATCTCCCGGAGATTGGTCCATGTGCTTTGAGGCTGCGGACAAAACACCACGCCCGCCTCTATTTTTTCCATATCATTTAAAACAATAAAGTTACTCAAATCAAAAAAAGAGCAAATATTTAAAAATAGAAAAAACATCAAGTGAAAAAATTTGCGCTCGCCCATGTTTTCTTAGTTATGGGCCTCTGTAAATAAAGTAACGATTGTGCGTCAAAATTTTCAAGATATTAATATGGGTATTATTTAAAAGCTTTTGAAGAAGGCTATCACTGAAATTAAAAAAAAAAATACTTTACCCATTAGGAGCCGATGACATTTTTATGTAATTTTTTTTTAATTTTTAATTAATTTTAAATCTCCTGCACCCCAAAATTTGTTTTTTTTTTTTATTAGAGTTACTTCACAAAACCAGAGTTATATACATGGTGAAGGGTATATAAGATTCGGCATAGCCGAATATAGCACTTACTTGTTATTGATGAAAAACACCATGCATTATGGCAGATATTTAACTATATATTTCTTGTTTAATGTAAACAGCAAAAAAAAAGGATTATTTAGAATTTAAAACTCGCCTTAGCTAATTTTAATTTTATAATGAATTTTCAGCACTTTTAATTTTATATTCTCACACTTTACAACACATACAGCTATAGCTACATGCATGTGTAGTTGCATTAACTATGTGCTTTTTAAATAAAAACAATTTTGCTTAAGTTAACTTTAACTCCCATGATTTTTTAAAAAAATTACAGTAAAATTAAATATGCTTTGACTTGTGGGTACGAGTTCAGGCTTTTGCCATTAAATCCTTTTTAAATACGAAAATTTAGTTAACACTTACACTTATAATATTTTTTATTACAATTTTATTATTTATTTTTTAAAGCCAACCATAAAGATATAAAGGTTTCAAAGCCTTAAAAATATAAATTTTAATTCGTTTTTAAACATCAAAAAGCCAAACAAGTACTACAGCAACAGCAAGACCGTAAAGACAGCAGCACATGTAGAAATGCAGTTTGTAGTTACTGCTTTCTATCAGTTTATTGCCATCGTTGTTACTTACTTTAATGACATTTCCTGTGGCATATTTGAAAGAAAAGTATAGTTAATAATAGGAAATGAAAATGCGTATTTATGTGGTGTTAAACTAAAAATAAAAATAAGAATTGTTAAAAACAAATTTAATATTTTTATTATTTTCTGGGTAGAATTCATTTAAGTTTGGAAAAATAAAAGGAAGTTTTTAAAGTTATAAAATCTTCTTAGACACAGGGTATAAAATTTTTAAAAGAAAATACCAGCAAAGTTATCTTTAAAAAATGTTAAGAACAAACGAGGGTCGTTCAGAAAATAACGCAAAAAAAACTAAAACTTGACTTAGATCAGCATTATAGTCCGTTGGTTGAAGTTCCAATTGATATCTTTCATGGGGATCTGTGCTTTTTGTGTGACTGTTTTAAAGTTAAAAAATTTTGATACTTTTTTTATTTCGCTGCGACGTTTCCACTTTTTTGTTTTTCCACCACATTTCAAACTTCCGTATTTACATAAGAAAATTGTCGAGTAGACGAACATCGACCTAGAAGGCTGGTATGGTTGTTATAACATAAAAAGGCAATTAAGATTTATTTTTTATTTGCAACTTCTTTATACGTTTGATCTGAAGAAATACTTGACAGTTAACAATATTTCTTAATAAAGTTAGTGTAAAATCTTTTGCAACAAGTGATTTAAATGTTTTAAAAATTAATTTTAAATCTGGCAATGGTTTCTTAATAATTCATCAACTCAGGGCAAAGCTATAAATTAATTACAAATCAAAACTATTGATATGGCATCATAGTCAGAGAAAGCCAAGGAGATCGTATTGACATACTTTTCTTGTTATAAGAAACTCAATATTTTTTGATATTATTCCAAGAATTGGTAATTCAAGTATAAATGGCTTAAATAAGATGAAGACACAAGGCTTTATCTTTGCATTATTTACTTCATTTTCTAAAATGCATTTTTTATGCAAAATTATGTTTGTATAAATAAAGTACTTTTGTGCCACTTTTGACAAATTCCTAGAGGTAACTCTTCTTAGAACACATATGTTTTACAAATGTCTTTTAAGAATGATTGAAAAAAAAATTAAAATATTCCTTCACTAACAATCCCCTTTTTTGCTGTTAACCTGCTCATATAACTCTCGCATATTTACAACAACATCATCTTCACCACCACCATGTCAAAAGAATTTTAGCACAAATTCTTAATAACATTTTCAACAGCGAGAATATTTAACGAGCTTGTTGTTTATAACTTTACTCAAAGTGTTGATTTGCCTAGACCTGTCTTAAATTTACAGCTTTTTACAAATGTAAAATATTAAAAATGTAAAAAGTAATAAACTTAGAATGTTCCGAGTTCCATTTGTGTGTCCAGTTTAAAATTGTAGTTTTACTTTGCATGTTTTCCTACATTTGCCTGTTTAAAGATAATTCTTGTTTGAGATGTGTCATAAAAGGCATGTTATCAATGTTTTAAATGCCCTACATTAAAAATGTTAGACCTTTAAGATTTTTTGTTGAATTAGTTAGGTAAATTAATAAATCGATAATCTGCGATTTAAAGGTTTTTTTTTAATTTTTAGTTTTATTTTTACAGTTTTTATATTAAAGTTTTTATATATGGTTTTAGTCTTTCCCAGAGGTATTTCCTTGTTTTGGTAATTTTGGCTCTAAATTACAGAGATTTTTTTCAATGTTTTTTTTTTATATTCCCTCCACATAATTGATTTTAAATTATTTAGGTCAAATGATTTTAAAAGTGCTCGCTACAAAGATTTACATATGTATTTATTGTTAAATCAATTTTTATTTCAATAATGAAAATTTTCAACCCTGCTATCCCTATAGATAAGACGCTAGATTTAACGATATCATCTTTGATCATCGCCCATCTCTAAATATAGTTATTATTGCTGTTTTTTTTTTCTTTTTTTTGTTTGACCTATCCCTTGCTTATCAAACTATATGGCACATAACGAAAGCAAGTTTAAATGCCTTTCTCTTTGATACTCAACTCTCAACGAATTCTAAATCTAAAATATAAAATTCTCGTCTCGCAACTCGTCCGATTTTCATGAAGTTTCGTGGGCATATCGGGTAGGTC
Source organism: Cistogaster globosa (assembly GCA_937654795.1). Lineage (NCBI taxonomy): Eukaryota > Metazoa > Arthropoda > Insecta > Diptera > Tachinidae > Cistogaster > Cistogaster globosa. The sequence continues at coordinate 6,988,580 of OW569407.1, forward strand.
TGAGAATCGGTCAACATCTATTCTTCTGGCCTCTCAAAGTCACGACTTGTTTCACTCCCCTCAGGTAGGCCAGATTACTGGACCAATCTTCTTAAAATTTTCACATAATATAATTAAGACTCTGATATAATAACAAGATACTTTTGTTTACCACGCCTAATTCAGCGACCCTTTTTTAATTTTGTACTTGCATCGTTATATTTTTTAGCATTTTTCTTCAAACTGTACGCAATTTGTATGTCTTACTATCAAATATTAATGACTCACCGCAAGGGACAATTTATGCCTCCTCTAAAGAACGGAACGAAATAGATGAAATTGTAAAAGTTAAAATTTTTGCCTAACGTAGAACACACATGGTTTGCGAGTCAACTAGTGATCATAATAATAATTTTTTACAATACTAATAATTTTTTCTTAATGAATTAAGAAACTAAAATAAACGCAAACTTAAGCTGAATAAAAATTACTCATTTATTGTAAAACTAAATTCTAAGATAATAAATTATATTACACGCAAAACACAGCACTTTCGTCACCATCATCTACTGTTTTGTGCGAGAAAAAATATAAAAGAATTAAAATAAAATTACATTCGTAGTTTAATCGAAGGGTATCAGAAAGCAAGAACAAATATATGATGGAACAGTTATAAAAGTGAAAAACGCTATTGATTGTGTGCGAACTTTGATTAATCAATTGTTATGAAAAACAATTGTTATGTAGCTACGAGATATGAGTTTGGTTAAGGCAGTTGTTGATAATTGTTGTATTAGCCACAGTAGATGGGTCTGCAAAAGCATCTGTATATAAAAACAGGAAAAAGAAAATTTTTTAGGCACCTCTATGGCAAAACAAAAAAAATCATGGAACTCTCAGTGTAAAAAAAACTTAGTTGGAAAAACTTGCTTTAAGTTTTACTGGAGGCACATAGCGTAATTCTTGCTATTGAGGCAAGGGCTTGCTAAGATATGGTTTGCTTAGTTGGAGACTCATTCAATGTACAGAGTATGGTTTTGATAGTTAATAGAAATGAAGGGATTCGAATATCAGAAAGCAGTCCAAGTTCATAATGACTTAAAGACCTTAACGATAAAACTATACAAACGAGGGAATTTTCATAATCCTTGATATAATCGTAATATGCCTTAATGTTTTTTAATATCAAATTCTGTTTTTATTAATTATTAAAATTCTTAAAAAATTCTGTTTGACATGAAACTGATCAAACTTATTTTTTTATTTTTGATTTGAGAATTAACACAGAAAACAGATTCCAGTTTTTATTCTTGTCATTAAATATATTTTTAACAAGATTTTCATTTTAAAACATTATCTTTTCAGAATGAATTTTTGATACGAGTAGTTTGTTATCGGTTCTTTACTGTTATACATTTCGTTAAAAGGGTTTCCAAATAAGAGCGGTAATGGGAAACAACTTTTAAGAAACATAAAGGTTCTAAGATTTTCTTTAAATTTATACCTGCATCATTTTTGTTATTTGTGCTTTTTAATAAAAAAAAGCTCTGATTTATCGCAGAGTAAAAAAGTTTTCGAAGATACTCCGTCATTAAATCTGGAAATATTAGTGTTAAAAGGAAAAAACATAGAGAAAGTTTTGGAACCTTTCCTGATTGGTCATAAACACATGGAATAATGTTCAGCCTGACTTCTAAATCACTGCGGAAGTTTGTTTGGTCAAAAAAGATCCACAGATTAAGAAATAAAAGAAATGAAAAAATAGAAGATAAAAAAAGTGCATTTACAATTAAAAAAAGGTCCTGCAACAAAATAATAAAAATATTTATCAATATTCATTTTCAATTATATTCAAAAAAATTTTACAATGGAAAATACCGAAGAAAGGTCACAGCAACAAATTATTTAAATTCTTAATTAAAGTAGTAGAAAGTAGTAAAATTTTACCAAAACATCCGTACATTCATTCCAATCTGTAGGTTGCTTTAATAATTGATTTAACAAAAAAAAGTAGTCCAATTGAAAAACTTTCAATCTGACCATGTTAAATGAATAAACTACTGTGACACCCAGTGCAACATAAACATATGTATATGAATATATTTATATAAGAATAAGTTGCTGTAATTATTGTTGTTGTTAGCAATGTCTTAAATATTGTATTTTTGTAGGCGTCAACCTGCTCTTTAAGCCTTATTATTTATGCGGTTGCTTAGCGATAACGCGCTTATTTTAAGCTTTAACAACAGAGGCACTGTAAAATAACGCCAAACAGGCAGGCGTCTTCTCTATACGACGATCAACTTCAACAACTACTCATATGTATAGCAACAATAATAACAACATTTACAAAACAACGATCGTCTTAACTTTAATCTTCAACAATTTTTTTTTTTTGCTTTAAGTTTTTTGTTTTTATTCATACCTTTCAAAAACATTGCAAAACTTATTGGCCTTTTACAACAAGCAGCAAGTGGCAAAATATTGTATACAACTTTATGTCTGTATTGCATTATGTTTTTACGATTGTTGAGTTGTAGTAGTTGCACTACTTTTAGGGCTCCCCACTTGTTGTCTGCATTTTTTTCCGCTTTTTTTTATTACAACTATTTTGCCTTTATTTTGTGCTGCTGTTACATGTTGTACATGGTGTTTTTATATTTCTTGCTAAAATACATTTTAGCTTTTTTTTATAATTCTGCCATTCTTATCAGTTGGTTTGCATCTGGGCACCTTTGGGCGAATGTTTCGTTCTTTTTTTTTTTCTTTTTTTGCTTTCATTTTGCTCAGTCGGGTGAAAACATTTTCATTTGGATTCTTTTAGGATTTTTGGTATTAAGATTTTAGTTATTTATGACTAAACATTAAGGTGAAGAGGCAGGGTTGTAATGTGATGGCAAGTCCACTGACTAAATCAGGGCTTGAATGACAAATAAATTGTGCATAGAGAAAAAAATGAAATTAAAGAAAATATTAAAAGAGAATTATTTTTGAAAATTATTTTTCTTAAATTTAAAAATATAATTTTCAATATACTTGAGGCAAAAATTTTATATAACGCACATTCTGTAATGTTATATGTTCCAAAATGGCAATATATACATATATTATTTTTACGAGGGCTTCTCTATATTTTTCTGGCCTAATAGTAAAAATGCGAATATTTATAATCAAAAATGGTTTTATTATTTTTCAAAGTATTCTCCAGCATGATTTATACACTTTTGCATGCGCTCAAACCAGTTGTCGAAGCACTTTTTCCACTCCGATTGAGACACCTCTAAAACATGGTTTTTGAAAACTTCAACAGCTTCTTCTGGCGACGAGAATCGTTGACCACGCATTTTTTTTCTTTTTTTCGACGTTTTGGCTGGTCAAAAACGCTCTGGTTTGAGCCGATGTGTGAGAGCTCGCATTGTCATGGTGAACAATGATTCGTCTTCTCTTGTTGGTTTTTCGAATTTTTCCGACGACTTCAGGCAAACAAATTGTAGTGTACCAGTCAGAAGTGACCACCCTACGTTGCTCAAGCGGAACAGTCGCCACATGACCAGTTCTGCCGAAGAAACAGGCGATTATTTGCTTCGAAGTACTTCTTCCACGAACAACTTTCGTGGGATTTTGCTCGTCTTTGAAGGCCCACACGGTCGATTGTTGTTTCGTTTCGGGCTCATACGCATAGATCCATGATTCGTCACCTGTGACGATCTTATAAACGTCTTTTGAAGCACCGCAATCGTATTTTTGCAACATTTCTTTGCACCAATCGACACGAGCCTTTTTTTGAGCGACTTTCAAATTGTGCGGGATCCAACGAGAACAAACTTTTTTTACGGCCAGGTGTTCATGCAGTATCGAATGTATGCTGGTGGAAGAAATGTCCAAGGATGTCTCTATCTCTCGGTATGTCGCATGTCGATCTTGCATTATGAGTTCACGCACGGCATCAATGTTCTCTGGCACAACAGCCGTTTTTGGACGACCTTCACGGCATTTGTCTTTGAGCGATCTTCGACAACGATTAAATTCATTATACCAATTTTTCGCAGTGCTATAGAATGGTGCTTCATCGCCATACAAAGATTTAAGTTCATCAATGCACTCTTGTCGTGATAATCCACGTCGAAAGTTGTGAAAAATGATGGCACGAAAATGTTCACGAGTTAATTCCATTTTTTTCTATATTAATTTTTTCAAGTCACTGTAAACAACACAAATAATGGTCGTACGTCAAAACGTTTTGAGTACGATTATGCTTATAAATGACAACACAAATAATGGTCGTACGTCAAAACGTTTTGAGTACGATTATGCTTAAAAATGACAAACTTTCTAATGGAAATGTCAGATTGCACTTGGCAGCATTCATTATTGCCAGGCCAGAAATATATATAGCAGCCCTCGTAATTAAAATTTCTTATGAAAAAAGCTTTCTTTTCCTGATTCCTCATTAGCCCATAAAAGATATAAAATTAAAAAATTCTAAGTCAATCTTATTTGGTCAAAAGTCCGCGATAAAGTTTCTAAAAGCTAAAGGCTTCTTCTTTAAGTTTTACTTTAAGAAATGCCAACAGATCTTTTTGAATATTAAGCAAAGAAAATACTTTTCACAAAATATTTGTATTGAACAAATTTTTTTACAGGGCATTTTTTATTTGATTATCGACCGTAGGTCAAATGTCTTGCAAAATTTTTTTTAGGAAAAAGCTTTCAGAGTAGAGAGATTACTCATAAAAATCTCTAATAGAAAAAGGGATTAAAAAATAGGTCCTCGTTGGGATATTTTTATAAAAAAGATTTTAACAATGAAAAGGTTTTTTTTTATAAAAAGCTAATTTTAAAAATTTGTTCAATAACAAAATGTAATCCAGAAGCTCTAATTGATTTGTTGAAGATTTTATTCTTAGTATTGAAACTCTGTAATAAAAGCTTAATCTTTTACACTGTGTAAAAGTTTTTACGTTTTTAAAAAACAAATACAAAAACTTTACCAAATTAATGTTGTAAGGCTTTAAAGCAAAAAAAAAGCTTTTAATAAAATGTATAGCAAAATTTATCTACATGAATCTTGAAATATAACTGTCTTTAAAAAACTTCTAGCCGCAAGTCGGTTTTAAACGAAAAAAAAAAATGTATGAAAGCTCTTTATAACCTTTTTTCTTTAAATAAAATTTTTAAAAAGTTTTTTTTTACCAAAAGAGGCTTAAGCCACCAATAACAAAGACAAAACAGCACAATAATAGCTTTTATTTAAAGCAAAGTTAAATAAAAAGCAATGTCCCCTAAATTATACACATAAAGTAATTATGAGTTATTAACGACTTGTTAATTTATAAGATTTTGGGAAATTAAATCAAAGTCTTAAAAGAATTTATTATTAAATTTGTTATTTGTACTTTTTTGAAGCCAGAAGGAAAAACGTTGTTATATTTATAATGTTTTTTTTTAAACCATAAATACTTTACTTCCTATAAAACAACAATGAAATGATGTCAAGGATATCCTGTTTTGAAATTAATATTATTCTATGAATATACAAATCTGTAACATTATTTCTATTCAATTGTATTCGTAGTGGTATTTACAATTGTATAACATGCATTTAAGATTTTATAACCATAACGACTTAACAATTCTATTCCTGTTTAAATATCTACTCTATCACTCTAAGGCCTGAGAAACAGACAAAGTACCATATTGAAATGAATACTTGTTGTTGTACATATGCAAATAAAATAATTAAAATTATGAAATTTAACCAGCCACATACATATAATAGATGTATAATATGACCCTATTCAAATATTTGAATATGAATAGGAAGCTCTTAAGTATTTTATGTGTATATCACATTTCAAATTCTGCCAACTATCGGGTGGTATTTTAATTGTTTGGTTTAAAACAAAGTCATGATATAAAATTTTTGGTATAAAATTATTTTGATCAGGTATTTTTTCGAGTTCTTACTCGTGGTACAGGCTACAGCTTTGCGTTCTTTTTTTTTAATTAGGACCAGCACTCAGGGGATGACCCCTACTTATGCAATTCATTGTTCCAGAACTAGGAAATTAGGTTGTGGGAAGGTGGTTAAAGGAGGTAGTGCTTGTTGACATTTGATTTGAATCTTTGCTCATTGAAAGTGGCAGGAAAGACCTCTGTAAGAAGTTTATTTCACATACGAACTGTTTGGCTAAAAAACGAATTTCCTCTGTAATGCGTTGTGCGGTTCACTGGCCAATCGACCACAAAGGAATGCGCTTTTGATGCATAGCGCATTTCGCATATAAAATTATGGTTTTCAGGAACGAGTTCCCTGATTTCATAAGAACACATTCCGTTGTACTAACGATAAAACAGTAAAACACCCCCACATTGCGTTGATGCTCCAGTGAGTCAATAGAGCTGGACACCCTACATTCACCGATGAGCTTCTTCGCTCTCTGCTGTACGCGATTAAGTAACACCAAAATAAACTTTGAAGCACCAGCCTATAATTGAGAGTTGTATTCCATTTTCGATCTGATAAAGGTGATATAGATAGCTCCTTAACGCTCTTTCGCTTTCGGAAAAACAAAAGGTTCGACCTAGACTAGCGATTTATAATGTGAATCACAGAGTTCTTGCCAGCGTTTTCTTTTGACTGGGCTTATTCATATCATCCATATTCAGAATAATTATCATAGGTGATCAAGACTAACGTTAGGACCTAGCCGCTTTGGTCTTAATCTGATGGTGGTCTTACCACTGAGTGAAATTCAAAGCCTCGACTAGCGCCCCCTGCAGACATAGCCGACAGAGTTGCAATTTCAAGAACAAGGCTTTCAGGACTATTCTCTTCCCCATGTTGAAGGTTGGAGACTATTCAACCCGCACCGAACCTTCCCAACTGACACCAACCTTAACCAACAGCCACCACATGTATTCCAAAGGGACCTTACCAATAATCGCCTACAGTCAGTCCTTAAAAAAGTGCTCAACGTCTCCCTATACCCGGAGAGCAATTTTGACTGAGCTGAGATTAGCTTGACCAGATTGTAGCACTCCCGGGGCGAATCAAAGGACATAGCTTTTTAATATTAAATATTCAATACACAGCCTATAAATATTACTTTGCTTGAACTTTAATTAACATCTGTTTGTATTAAAGTTCGTAGTTGTCTCTCCTTGCGCGGCACTGTGGACCACAATACGTAGTAGATGACATCATTTCGCAAGGGCTACTGCTTCGTTTGCCATGATGCCATTAAAGTACATTACGACATCAGTGTTACTCAATTTATTTTGAGCTTTAGGATTAGCAATAGTTTTGAGTCCGTTTGGTTGTCAAATGCTGTAGTTTGAAAATCATCAATTGTTTACGTAAGAAAAAATTAAACATTTGATTAAACCAAAAAAATATTCCACTAAGACTTTAATATTTCATACTCATTTAACTCTCATTCAGTCAAAAATAGTTTATTTATAAAATACTTAAGGCTTAACTTAGCTTTTCAATGAAGCTTTTTCGACAAGCTGTCTAAAGCTTTGTTAAATCTACTCACAAACATTTTTAATCAATATTTTATTGTTATTTAAAATTTTTATTATTTTAAAATTTTCAAACTGAACTTTCAAAAATCAACTTATATAAAATGTAGAACATCTCTAAATAATCATTTCAAACAATTCAACATTTCTACCATCATCATCGTCAGGGTCGGTATTTTAATCTGCATTTGGCAGGCCTTCATTTTTCCCCTTTAGTGGCCTGCATTTATGAACGCTTTTTACAGAAATACAAGAACAAGTGTTGTTGCTACAGGTAAATAAATCTATCAGGGCTATTTTAACAAATATTTATTTACAACATACACACACACTTAAATAAAAAACTTTTATTTAACTTAAAATAATATGAAACTGAAAACTAGAACTATTATTCTTATGCAAAAATACATTGAATCAGTAGTTGGTTGTGGGAGTAGTAGCAATTCATACTGATTAGTAGACTTTTGTACTGGAAGTTGTTTTTGTTTTGAAATCTCTGTATATTATTTGCAATATTGTTGGCAATGATGTTTACTCATTTAAATGCTTATCAGTTTAATCGCAAGAACAAAAGATTGATGTTACAGCTACAATAACAGCAACGGCAACTGCAGCAACAAAATCAGTTTGAAAGCAGTGATAACTACTGTATTCATGTCATATTTGCACAATCCCTGCACTATGGCTTGACCACTTTTGACTAGTGTCAAAGTTCTTGGTCTTTATATACCCCAAAGCCATAAGAATTGTTTAGGGTTCTCGATACCATTGTGCAGTCTCATCTACAAATAATATAACATTTACCTCTATATAAATATTTATTAAGCAGCTGTTTCAAATACATTTGATGTTATTGTATGTTTGATACATCTACAGCTACATTTATTTATTTGTTTCTTATAGAGTTTGCTTAAGGCTGTACTTTTTTACTTTATGGTTTTTAAAATATTTGTTTTTATTTAGCAATTTTGTTATTCTTTTTATTGCTACAAACGAACGACTATCAGCTCTTTTATACGCCCTTACTAAAAGGATAAAATCATATAGAAATAGTTCTAAAGAACTCTTAAGCCACCATCAATAAATTGCTGCTGTTAGTAGTTTATTTTAGCAAAAAAAATCTACTTTTAGTTTCATTTTCTACTTTTTTATACTTTCAAATTTGATCAAAATTCCAAGATTGTTGCAGTCGTGTTTATATTCAAATTTTTTTTCCCAATTGTTTTTTCTAGAAGTTATGAAATGGTAAATCAGAGCACATAATACAGTGGGTGAAAAAGAATAAAATCATCTTAAAAAAAAAAAAAAATGTATCTGGAAACAGTAGTGCACAATGCTTGCTGATGTTTTTGAATAATTTTTTTTTAAATGATTTTTTAACAGAATTTTTTTTTTTGTCACAAAAAATTAATTTCGATTTTTTGTCACTAAATTTACTTTAGTCAATAAAGTAACTTTTTGCGGAGAAGTTAAAATCTATGAAACAATGTTTCCAGTATTTTATTTTTATTTGTAAAAAATGGCTTTTGTTTTTTAAAAGTGACTTCTTCAATACAAAATTTACATTTTAATTATTTTACGAAAAAAATAAAATAAAATTTTTGTAATAAAATGGATTTGTTTAGAACAAAAGTAACATTTTTGTGATGAAATGATTATTTTGTAATTAAAATGACCTTTTTGCAATAATTGTGAATTTTTATGATAAATTAAATTTTTATTAAAGAAAAATTTGGTTACTTATGAGTTAAGCTATTTCTTGTGAAAAAAGTTTTTTTCTGTGATAAAAGGGCTTTTTGGAACAAAAAATCCTTTGGGGCAAAAATTACTTTGAGGTGTTAAAAAGAACTTAATTAAGATATTTTTTTTATGAAAATGAAAGCAAAAATTTTTGTGTTCAAAAGTACCTTCTGTTAAACAAGTAATTTTCTTTGAGAAAAGTTTTCTTTTTTCTGTGATAAAAAAGATTTTTGCGACAAAAGTTCTTTTTTTGTATAAAAAAGAACTTATTTGTGATAAAACAATAGAAAAGTAACTCTTTCATATTTTTAAAAAAAAGAGAAAAAAATTTTTTTCTGCCCAAAACTACCTCCCTCTTATAAAATAGACTTTTTAAGAAAGAAATAATTTTCTTAGAAAAAAATTTAAGAAGTAGTTTTTCGGAAAAGTTGAGAAAATTGAAATTTTGTGATGCACCCTTTAAAAAAAATAGAATTACTAGTGACCAAAGTAATGCATTTATAAAAGCAATAATTGTTATTGCGACATGAAATTTTTTTTAATAAATTTTTAAAGAAAAAAGGAAATTTTTTTTATTGAAAAAAAAACTTTCGTGTGAGAAAAGGACTTTTTTTGCTAGAAAAATTGGCTTTTTGTCAGACAATGTACCTTTTTTTAGTAAAGTAATTTATTTTGTTAAAAGTTGTTATTATTCTTAAAAAATTTTGTTTGGGAAAAAGTGTAACTTCTTTTGTGAGGAAAGTGATTTTTAGTGAAAAAAATTTGTCACATGGCACTTTGTGATCAAAACGACCATATTTTCAGGTCACAAAGCTTTGGGGAATAATTTATAAGCAAAAAAAAATATCTCTTAATGAGAAAACTTTATAAAAACAGTAACTTTTTGCAAAAAAAAAAAAATTTGTTTATATAACAAAATTTTTTTTTAAGAAAATTAACTATTTGCAGGAAATTTGCGTATTTTTGGAGAGGGTAAAATTTAAAGAAATGTGCATTGTATATTTTTTTAATAAAGACGACTGTGTTAACAGTAGACATTTGTAAAGAAATATGTTTTTACTTATGAATGGCCACTGTAAGTTACAAGCTCTTCTTCTTTTTTTTTTTTTTTTTTTTTTTTGTAGCAAATTAATATTATTTACAACATGATTTTACATATTTTAGTTTGCAACATCATATTTTTCATAAATTACGAGGTGTGTTTAAAAATAAGGTTATGTTTGTTGGAAATAAATATAAAGTAAAACTTAAAATAACAGAGATAGTAGTGTGTGGTTTTAACTTTGGTTAAGACAACTCAACTTTTTTGTTATATTTAATTAGGAAAAAAGTTATTTTTTTTTATCAGAAATAAAAGCCTTCAAATTAGCTTTCGTTTTTTTTAAAAGCATAAATGCTTTTGTATACTTTCCGTTTTTGTTATACGTTCTATGCATTCGTAAGTTTCTACATTTATTCACAAAAATTTTCAAAGGAGCTGTTTAGAACAAACATTCATAAAATTATTAAGCTCTTTGCATTATTTCAACAATGTAAAAAATTGAAAGCATTTATGTAGTCTGCTAAAGATAATTTCAAAGTTTTGCTTTAAAATGTTACAGTCACTGTTGCTGTTTGCAATTTGAATGCATTCACGAAGATCCATCATTTTAAGTTATCAAGATGGACGCGTTGCTTACGGTAATAAATACTATTTTATCTTTTTATATTATTTTTAGTTTATGATTTTTCTAAAGAACATTAGCATTGAGATTTTTTCTTTGAAAATTTACATTTTGCTTTATTTATGAAAAGTGAAAAAAATTTTAAATATCTTTGACAACGACTCAATGGGTTGAAATTTTTTATGAATCAGAGCAAAAGAATTATTTTTGCACATCGATCAAAGGAGTTAGTCATAAGGAGGTATTTAAGGTAATTATAGCTTAAACCATAATGATATTTATGTTTTATATTTAAGCTCCTCAAATCCGTTCTACATGTGTAAAAGAAAGGACAGCGTATCCTACATTAGGTGCAGCCTTTAGATGAAGCAGTTGTTTTTGAAGTCTCTTTGCTTAACAAAACTAGAATAAAAAACTACAGAGGATTAAAAAAGTGTATGAACTTTTTTTAAAAATACAAATTTAAATTTTGCTTGTCTGTAGGACTAATTTGTTGGGGTTTATTATGATGTCCTCTTTTGTGGTTTTTAACTTTAAATAAACCTACGGAAAGATATCATTGGCAGCATAGTCATTTTATTTATTTTATTTTTTTCTTAACTACTTCAATACTTTATCACATAATTGGCTTCAAATTAATTTTGAGCATCGCAACGTCACTACAAGAAGAACATTTTTTTATTTTTTATTATTATTTTTTTTTATGTTTATTGTTTTTTTTACACAACTAAATTTTTAGCCAAATTTTATTTTTATATAAAAATTTCGTTACTTTCGCACAAAATATAAAATAAACAATAAATGTTTATACTTAATACCGTGAAATGGAGTGAGCAGAATAAAACTATTTACAAAATAACTTAATGCCTAAAGATAAATGGGAATATAGCAAAATTAGATAAAGGCCGATAGGTAAAAATCTTTTTGTTTCTGTACTGCTTCTGTATAAAATTTCAGTTATCACCGTATTGTCTTATTTCTATTATTTTCTTTTTAAATGTTTTTCTGAAGATCTTATGCAGTCAATTTACTCTATTTATTAATTAAATTTATAAGTTTCTAACCAAAATTTAAGTATAAAATATTGATGAGCTTTACGAACAAGGATCGCTAGGCAATCCCGCACGGACTCTCGAAGATAATATAACCTCAGAATAACTTGCAACAAAGACAGCAAAACAAATCACACAAATATTCTAGTTGTCTAATTTTCAAGCCTTTGTCGGTAAGAGTTTAAAAGATAGGCCAATTTAATTAAATATACGTCACCTGTGGGGACGCCCTTTAATTTTTAGGTTTATTTTTTTATTACTTTGTGGCATTGGGTGCTATAGTGAGACGCAGTTTTTTTTAATTTTGAAGTGGCGCCCTTAACTTTGTTTATGATGGGCACCCTTTAATTTTTTTTTTAACTGATTTTAGAATGAAACCAATCTGTGCATAACTTTCAAATAAAGAAAAAAATGTCAGAAACGGTTCAGAAATAGCTCAGTCTTGCAGGCACAAACATTAAAAATGGCAACATTCAGACGAAATAATAAACTCCTTTTTTTTTGTTTTGAAGTCGATTCAAGAAGTCATTTAGCTATTCAATTCTCAAATATTTAATATTGAGTGTTTTTGTATTTGCTAACGAAAGATAATAACGAAAAAGTTTTTTTGTTAGAAAATAAATACCTCGAAAGAATCAATTCTAAATAAATTTTTTTAAGTTTTCTTCTTAACGTAATCAAAAATTCTCGGTCACACAAAATGACCATATTTATTTAAATATTTTTTTTCTAAAAAGTTTATTTTTTAAATTTAATGTAGCTTTTTTTTAAAAAGTCCCTTTTTTAAAGTGAAAACAAAAAATGTCGTTAATAACAAAAAAATCTTTTCTTACAAAAAGCCTTTCTTAAAAGAAGTTCCTTTCGTAAAATAGGTATTTTTTTTTTTTGGCATAAAATTTCCTTTTATAACCTTTACTACAAAAATTGGAACAAGGGTATATCTAAGTATGTCATTTTGTTAATAAATTCTACAATATATATTTCCGACCCCATATTATGAGTCCATACGCATAGCGAAGTCGATTTAACGATGTTCGCCTGTCCGTTCAGTTTAGTGTTGAAACCAATTTTGCTTAGGCACTAAGTGAGCTAATCGATCACACAAAGTTTCGAAAATTTTTATATTGAAGATCATCGTGATCGGTTCTTTTCCTTCGAGGCAGCGGTTAAAACACTACGCCTGCCTCTAATTTTTCCCTAGCACTTGAAAAAAATATGTAACTCTAATCAAAAAATAAATATATAAGGCGATTGAAAACTAAAAAATAAGAAAAAACATCAAGTGAAAAAATTTGCGCTCGCCCATATTTTCCGAGTTTTGGACCTTTGAACTTTTCATAGAAAAGTACGATTGTGCAACATATTTTTGACGAATATGGGTATCATTCAGAATTTTTCAGAATTAATTTTCTGTTACCCCAAAATTTTTTTGGAACCACTTTACTTAACTACATTTAACAACGATATCGCTAGACAGAAAAAAGTCTTTCTTTATTCATAAAAAATCTTTTTTCCAAAAGCCTTACTTAAAAATGAGTTTCTTCCATACGAAAAGGCTTTTTCTTTTTCCTAAATTTTTTGTTTGTGTTTTTTTTTTTTTTTTTTAATTTACTTTTCCTCAAAGAGCGCTGCAGTCAATAAAGTACATTCTACTGCTTATTAAAGCGAACCATTTACACCACTTTCCTTAACATTATCAAACATATGGGAAAAATAGTACTAAAAATAAAAACATGTATGTTATAATTAGACTTGTTTATAATAAAATTTCATTTAAACTTACAAAATTTAAAAAAGAGTTCTTGTTAGTATTAAAGGAAAAAGTTCATAAAGAAAACAAAACATTTTTATAGTCTTTATTTTATAACAAACAATTTGTGGTGGCAACTAGTAAAAAAAGTGGTACTTTTATTACTTTGTAAACATTAATTAAAAAAAAAATAACTCATGCTTCCTTATTATTGTTTCCGGATACAATTTAAGATGTTATTTTCATATTCTTACTCTTTTTTTCTTAAACTTTAATTTAGAACTTTTATTACTTTCAACCTGATTAATAAAATGTGAGATAGAAAAAATATTGTGCACTTTTTGTTGTTTATGTAGAAATTTTTATAGCAATAATAGAAACTTACAGCTGCCATAAACATAAAATGTTGCATAAAACAAAATATATTTATTAACACACTATGCCACACATTAAATGAAACATTATTGTTATAAACAAACAAATAAAATGCATGTGGCAGTGTTGCTGAAGGAACATAAAAACTCCTAGTAGCTTAAGCTGGCAGCATGCAACGACAACAACAGCAACAGCAACAAAACAATCAATGGCCCATAAACAAGCAGCAACAAGTGCATGTTCCATGTTTTATTTAATATTATGTTTTTTTTTTCATCTCTTTTTACTTTTCGATGTGAATGCGAAAAAAATAAAATTGAAAAGGAGAAGAAGGCGCCTTGCCGAGATGACAGCGTATTTTTAACCACCTCTGGTGGTATGAGTTAAGGGAATATTATGTTTGTCATAAAGCTTGTGACATTTGTATTAAAGTTTTGCTTAATTCATAGGGAAATTTTTGTTATTTAAATTATTTAAAGTGTTTTGAAATTTAACGATAACACAAGAAGTCACACAGTGATGTCGATCATTGACTAAGTTTATGTATCATGATTTTACAATATTGCCTGCAAAAGTCAACAGTGGGACAAAACTGGTAACTTCTGTTTTAATCAACATTTTGGCGGATGTTCAAAAATTTTATTTATTTTTCTTAGTTGCCAAAATTACAAAAAGTTATTTCCAAATTCTTTTTGGTTGCTTTAAGCACTTGGAAGTGTAAACTAAACCTTTAAAAATCAGATCTTAGAGATCTTCGAGAGGATAGTAGGGTAGTCAATTGGTTTATGCAGAAGTATAATTATTTGAATTTGTCTTGTTTTTATTTTAACCTGGATAAAATTGAGAAAGATTATTTTATTTTATAAAGCACTCGAATTAGATTTCATAGTTTAAGATGCAAAAGAGAATAAAAAAAATCATTGCTTGCATTTGAAAAAATGGCTTCAAGACTTCATTTATAAAAAAAAACTTAAAGTTTTAACAAAAGTTAGATGATAGAAAAAGGTTATAAAATTCCTTGATAAGTTTGAAGTAAATTTTTATTTAAATTATTGTTGTGTTTGCAAACAAATAATTTCTCAGTTAGGCTTAAGTTCGTTATACGAAAAAAGAGAAAGAAAATAAAAGAGAAAATGTATTTCATTTTTCTGTTATATTATTAATTTAACACAATTTATAACGAACTTAAGCCTAAATAGAAAATAAAATTTTATTTAAATTCATCTTGATTGTGAGTTAAGTTACTGAATATTATTATCTCTAATAGCCAAACTGTTGCAGGTCTCCACAACTTTGGCCACTGTAGGGTATTATTTTAACTCTTAACATAAAGAAATATTATAATTCTTAATTGTTTCATATATCTAACAGTGTTTGCCATAAAAACAATACCGATATGAGTGGCGTTAATAGTTGGAGGTTGAAAGTATAAAAATAAGTATTTAAACAAATAGGAATAAAAATGGCCATAAAAAAGCGCCACCACAAGCAGAGCAAAAACAAAAAACACAATTTTATATAAACATTTTAAAAATAAAAACATTAAAATATACACATAAAACAACAAGAAAAATGTACAATGAATAAGAATTAAACAAAATTTTTTTGTTTTATAATAAACTTCTTCATAGTTTTTGTTTTGCATGGTTCTACTACTTTGTGGATGCATGTGCCACCACAATTGCTTATTAGAGGACTCAAGGGAACTATGTAGAAAATGAATGGTAAACAAAACATGCAAAAAATAGGAAAGCAGTTTTTTAAGGTAGCCGTAGCAGCAACAGGCTGGCAGGCAGGCAACAAAGCGCGAGTGCAGCAATTAAAGTCAAAACTATAGACATAAATTGTATTTTTATTTCTTTTGCTTAAAAATGGTCTTGTCTTTTATTTTAGCACAGAAAAAATTCTAAACCTTTTTTTGTTGTTATTTGTTTTGCTGTAACACTAACAGTAGTAGAGTACTTTGTATGAGGATTTTAGTTTAGTTTGTTTTACATTCATACATTGTAGCTTATAAATATTTGTGGGGGTCTTAAGTTTTTTTTATATAAAAAAAATTTATGTTATTTTGTCAACAGTTAAAAAAACAAACATACAAAAGGCTCTTTATAACTTAATTATAACTTCTTTAGTATTTTTTTTCATACATTAGCCACCATTAGATCTCAGTTTTTGCCATTAACATTTCAGCTGAAGAACTAGGCAGAGATTGTCAAATGAATTAATGGTTCTTCATTTATATAATTTCTCCATTAGTTTTCTGCAGACACATGAATGTTAGAATATTTTGTAGGTGTTACCTAGTCATTAGGAGATTTTTTCAGGGACGTAATATTCAAGAATTCGAGAGGTCAGTATTAAAATTATTTATTGGGCAAAAAAAAAAGAAACCAAAAAGCATTACGAGGGCTGCGCTATATATTTCTGGCCTAATAGTGAAAATGCGAATATATATAATTAAAAATGGTTTTATTGTTTTTCAAAGTATTTTCCAGCATTATTTATACACTTTTGCATGCGCTCCAACCAGTTGTCGAAGCACTTTTTCCACTCCGATTGAGACACCTCTAAAACATGGTTCTTGAACACTTCAACGGCTTCTTCTGGCGACGAAAATCGTTGACCACGCATTTTTTTCTTGATGTGCGGAAACAAGAAGAAGTCATTAGGTGCCAAGTCAGGGCTGTACGGCGGATGACCCATTAATTCGACGTTTTGGCCGGTCAAAAACGCTCTGGTTTGAGCCGATGTGTGAGAGCTCGCGTTGTCATGGTGAACAATGATTCGTCTTCTTTTGTTGGTTTTTCGAATTTCTCCGATAACTTCAGGCAAACAAATTGTAGTGTACCACTCAGAAGTGACCGTCCTACGTTGCTCAAGCGGAACAGTCGCCACACGACCAGTTTTCCGAAGAAACAGGCGACCATTTGCTTCGAAGTACTTCTTCCACGAACAACTTTCGTTGGATTTTGCTCGTCTTTGAAGACCCACACGGTCGATTGTTGTTTCGTTTCGGGCTCATACGCATAGATTCATTATTCGTCACCTGTGACGATCTTATAAACATCTTTTGAAGTACCGCAATCGTATTTATGCAACATTTCTTTGCACCAATCGACACGAGACTTTTTTTGAGCGACTTTCAAATTGTGCGGGATCCAACGAAAACAAACCTTTTTTACGGCCAGGTGTTCATGCAGTATCGATTGTGGTGGCTGGTGGAAAAAATGTCCAAGGATGTCTCTATCTCTCGGTATGTCGCATGTCGATCTTGCATTATGAGTTCACGCACAGCCGTTCTTGGACGACCTTCACGGAATTCGTCTTTGAGCGAGCTTCGGCCACGATTAAATTCATTATACCAATTTTTCCCAGTGCTATAGGATGGTGCTTCATCGCCATACAAGGATTAAAGTTCATCAATGCACCCTTCTCGTGATAAACCACGTCGAAATTTGTGAAAAATGATGGCACGAAAATGTTCACGAGTTAATTCCATTTTTTTATATTAATTTTTTCA
Organism: Cistogaster globosa; assembly: GCA_937654795.1. Lineage (NCBI taxonomy): Eukaryota > Metazoa > Arthropoda > Insecta > Diptera > Tachinidae > Cistogaster > Cistogaster globosa. The sequence continues at coordinate 7,006,187 of OW569407.1, forward strand.
AGTCACTGTAAACAACACAAATACTGGTCGTACGTCAAAACGTTTTGAGTACGATTATGCTTAAAAATGACAAACCTTCCAATGGAAAAGTCAGATTGCACTTGGCAGCATTCAGTTTGGCCAGGGCAGAAATATATATAGCAGCCCTCGTATCACACTATTCTTTCATCTACCTGAAATAGCTTTACCAAGTTGTTAAAAAAGTTCTTATACTATAATATTCCGTATAAAAAATAAATTGTAGAAAGCTAAATTCATTCAGTACAGCTCTGGAAAGAACCAATTTAATCACTAAAAGATAATACACAATTCCCAACTAATTTTTTCTTATCAAAAAAGGCCAATACAGATGTTTCACTCTTTAAAAATTAATATTAACTAAATTAAGAATTTAATATTTTTGCAAACTCAAGCTGAATTAAATTACTTCATTGTTTGACTAATAATTATTTTCAAAAAATAAAAATATTTAATTCCACTTAAGACACGGAGCATTCATACTCACTTCACAATAATCAATAAGATACGTGATCAGCATCAGAAAAAGAAACAAGCAAAAGTGCTATGTTCGGCTATGCCGAATCTTATACACCATAACAATATATGAAAATCTAGTTTAGTTAAGTAACTCCATTAAAAAAAATATTTATATTGGGGTGACAGAGAATTAAAAAATAAGAAAGAAAAATTTACATAAAATTTCAGCATTTCTTGAAAGATCTCTACAAAAGCTTTTAAAAAATACCCATATTGATGTCTTCAAAAATATGATGCACAATTGTACTTTTCTATGAAAAGTTCAGAGGCCCATAACTAGAAAAATATGTGCGAGTACTAATTTATTCAATTGGTGTTTTTCCTTATTTTTTAATTCTCTATCGTTCCTCCCCCTTTTTTTTTTTGTTTTTGTGTTTTTTATTGGAGTTACTCCATTTAAATAGATTTGTTAGATAAAGTTGGTAAAATAAGAGTCAGGGGTGGTGTTTTTCCCGCTGCCTCGAAGAACATGGCCCAATCTTGCTGACTTTGAAAAGCAAAATTTTAGAAAGTATGTCAATTCATCTAATGCCTTGGATAAATCGATTTCAACCCGACCAAGGACGGTCAGGTGGACATCGCTCAATCGACTTCGCTATGCATAAAAACTCAGAGTTTATAAACTTTTTGGAGTCGGAAATGGATATGGTAGCAATTACAAACGGAATGAAAAATACCCTTTTTCCACCTGTGTTGAAGGGTATACAAGTTGTTACAAAATAAATAGATTGCATTTCAGGCTAAACTGATGATTAACAAAAAGCAAGAACAAACTTTGTGGCGATTTGTAAGAGAACAACCAAACAAGCGGTGTGTATGGACTTCGATTTAGCAAGTAATTGATCCAATAATAACTGAGAAAAAAATTGGTGCGTAAATGGGGTAGATTGAAACTAATGATCAAATCCTTTTAGTGTACCTTTTAAGTATCTGTTAAACTGTCCTCGCACATTTTTTATTGTTAATAAATTCCTATAGTAACATTTTCAATTAAGACATTGTATTCATATATAAATAAGGTAGTGGATTAAAATACCAGAAAGCCACCATAAATAATTTTTGATAATAAATAAAAAAAAAAATTTAAAATTTTTACTACAAGGTCGACATGATTGATTTGTAATTTGTTCCAAGAACATGTGCTCGGATTTTACTATCAATTTTAAGGCCCTTTTACGTGATTAGAATTCGGAAACAATAGCTAAAGGTTAAAATAGAAACTTTTGCACATTAGCATAATTAATTTCACTACATATTTATTGATTTATTCTTTCTTTAGCTTAAGACTGAGAAAAAAATCAACCGATACAAAAAAGCCGAATTCATAGCAACAAGAGTAGAGGTAAGTATTTGCCATAAGCTTCGAATTAAAATATGTAAAAATATTTCGCTTAATTGCGATTCACTTTAAGATCTTCATTTTTTGTAAAATTAATTATAAAATCTATTTATTTTTTCCACTCTTTTATTTTCTAATCACTAAAGTGTTATGGAAATATTTTAACTTAAACTCCATCATCAAACATTTGCTGTAGCAGCAAAGTCTACGATTTTACTTTTTTTTACGTTTCCCTCTTCACACCGTAAACTTAGCAATCAAAGCAGCTTAAACAATTTAATGATTGGTTTTATAGCTTAAAATCATATTTTAATCTACATATCATTAATACCAATTTTAGCCTTCTACACTTAGTTGGTATGAAGATCATAAAATGGTTTTGGTTGGATGGAGTGTTAGCTGGTTGTCTTGATTTAAAATCATTTACTTCCTTTATTGAATAAAAAAATATTTAAAAAAATAGTTATTTATAATCTAAGACTGAAGCCTGTTGTTCAGAGATGGTTAATGGAGTAAATAAAATGATTCTCAAATTTATAAAAATTATCTTTTACTACTTGCTTTATGCTTGTAGACAGTTTTCCCCTTTCTGTGATAAAGTAACTCATCATCTTTAGGCAAATAGACAAGAACATTTTTATATATTTTTAACTTAACACATGTTTATGTACCTAATGCAACTTTGTAAAGAAGTGTTTTAAAATAAACTAAAAACAAAAAAGCAATTAGATATTTTCTGTAATTGTGCTTTATATTCGTTTGTATAAAAATGTTCGAAATAATAGCTTACCATCTCTGTTATTATTTATGTAGACAAGAGCTAAAACAAGAACATAAATGCAATAGTTTTTATTTATGTTTCTACTTAAATGATTTTGTGTCTGTTTGGTTTGATGCAGTGTTTGCAACACTAAAGAAAAATACTGGTAAAAAAATTTTTGTTAAAGAGTTTGACTTACAAAACTCTTAATCTTTAGAAATTTTGAAAATTAATTTATACTTTGCAAAGAGATTTTAGATTGTCCTATCTTATGACACAGTTCATTTAAACTTGAGGGAGCACGCAAGCAATTTTATAATTTTTAGTAAAAATTCGCTTGTAACAAAAACATTTCTGCTTCACAGCATTCCATAAATAGCTTCACAATGTTGAATCGAATTTCGATTAATAGAACTTTTAATAAGGTGTCTTAAAGGACTTAACAGATGGTTCGTTGTAACATGTGACAGCAGTCGACTTCTGCTAACGAATGGGCTAAGATTTGGTTGATATTTTTGGGCACCTTTTAAAATATCTTGTGTGCTCTCGAACAATTTCCAATCTGATTTTGGTATGATTCTTTCTGAGGCCTCAAAGTATTTGCGATCTTGGGTTAATTTGTAATCACAAAAAATTATTTGTATTTTATTTGTTTATATCATAAATAGATCGCCATATTTTGTATGAATAAATATATAGACAATCATTGACAAATTTTCTGTCACCCCATTATTTGTGGTGAAGGGTACATTATATTCGGCATAGCCCTAAATAGCACTCTTACTTGTTAAAATTTTATTTAATTTTTTTTTAAATCTAATGTTAATTTATTCCTCTATATATAATTATGCTGGAAGACATACATTTCAGACACTTTTTAACGCCAGCGATGAAAATCACTTAATGATAGATATCGTCATTAACATCGATAACATTATTGGCGTTAGCAAAGCAGGCACTAGCAAAAGACTGACTCTGTACGAAATAATCTATCTGTTAGTGCACAACTACTTCAAGTAATAAAATACAAAATATTTTCTTGTTTCAACGAAACAGTACGAAAAATTGAAAGAAGGCGCATAAAGCAAAACTTAAACACGAAGTTACCCAACCAATGAAGTTGGCTCATTATCATTATAATAATCATTTGGCGGTAAAATCATGATAAAGATCTGGTAAAAATACTATTAAGAACACACTTTCTAAGGGAAAAAACATAAAAAATAATAAAGAAGATGTTTTAGACTTAAGCGTCTTGTAATAAAAAAAAAAAAAAGAAATTTACATCCTTTAATAATTCCCTAAGGACAATTACATTTTTCATAATCTTTAATACAAAGCTCAAAGATTTAAAAAGTCTTTTATATTCTATAATAATTAGCATATAAATTAATTGAAAATTTTTTAAAAAAATTATTACTATTATTTCCTAGTTTATTTACATGGAGCGCTGCGTTTCTTTCTTTATTTTCCAACTATTTTATGTTGCTGTCTGTAGATTAAAAAAAAGAGATCTGCAAGCTTCTGTTGTTTCCATACATATTTATTGGTTTAATTTTATAAACACAAGATTTTTTCTTTGCTAAATATTAAGATTTAAAAGATAAATTTACAAGCAGCATAAGTTGTTGATTAAAAAATTCCCATTAAATTAAAAAAAATCAATTTAAAATCTATATCTTAACACCATCTTCTTTAAATGGCTAAAATGAAAACATTAACATCATCTACAACTAATAAACCTATAAAAACATGATTCTTGAATATCTGAGAACAGAGTGGGAGGCAGGGCGGGGTTAAAATATGTTATGAGCCAGTAGAAATTTTTTGTGAGAAGTGAAGTTTAATGTCTTTTAAAATAAAAATCAGAGCCTTTCAGGTGCGGCGTTGCACGTTGACGTTATATTAAATTTTTTTATTCGTAAAATACATCATATAAAAGGAATAATTTTATTTCGGCTTAATTTCACGTATAAATTAATTTATAAGGAAACAATAATTGTTGGAAAATTTTTACACCATAGCACATTAAAATTTCAAATTAAAAGTATTTATTTTTTACAACACTAAAAATATATAAAAATAAATATTAATTTACAAGCAAGGCTCCCTGCAATCAGTATGATATTCAAACAACATCTACTGTAATGTAAAGAAAAATGTATGAAAAAATAAAATTACATTCGTCGCTAAGCCGTCGATTAGCTTAAAGCAAGAACAAATATATGTGACGATTGATAAAGTAAACGACGAATTGTGTATGGACTTCATTTGCATTATATCCTGCTATTGACCAGTTGGTCCAGTTAAGATAATATTATTAAAAGAATTCGATAAATATTTAAAAAAATTACCTATTTTAAATAAGATAATTATAATAAAATTATCAGTCAATTTTTCCTGAAACAATTTGTTTTGCAAGGATGTAGAATAGAAATATTTTGAATACTTGTTCATTTTGATACTCGAAACAAATCCACCCTATTATTTTAAAAGCCCATTTTGTAAGCATAAACAGCGACAAAAGTCAGTCGTCTTTATATATCGTATAACGCTCAAAGGAACTGACTGTTGAAATTCACGCAACGAAAAAATGCGCATTCTCACACCCTGTTAATTTTGGTTATAAGAGGTTTACAGGAATGAGAATAGTTAAGAACATCGCCAAAAATTGTTGACAGCCAAAAACAAAAAATAGAAACAAAGAATAGAAACGAACCTATAGCAGAGCTCAGGCATGACAATTTCATTCGACTCGAATATACGCAACGAATAATTCGTTGTTTATGTCTGTATTTATATCGTGCCATTTTGTGATGCAATTTTTCCATGTCTCTCTTTAAGCTTCAGCGATATGCGTTATTTTAAACTTAACAGAAGCAACAGTAACATCCTCTCAAAATTCAAGCCATGATATATTGCTTACCCCTCTTGCTTTACAACCAAACAAAAATTGAATTGTAGTTTCATGAGACATTTCAGGCAGCTGGCTCCGACAGTTGCAGTATCCTGTCAAAATCGCAATTATTCACAACAAGGTACAAGAGTTCTATCCAAGTGCATCTACTTCTTTCTGTCTGAGTGTTCCTTGAACAGTTTTCAAGCTCGACTGCATGTGTTTATTTACCGTCATCTTTTCAGAATCTCTATATTGCGATATGTTGTGCTGCACCCTTGTTCGCCAATATAAAGCAGCTGTTTTTCAAGGATATGCAAAGCTTTATTTTCTGTGTTGCCAGCACATCTTTTGAGCTACACCGATGTCTCTAATTTAATAGCGGAACACTTAACTTTAGAGCACATTTTAGCATTAATTGATCGATTTTTAGGTTTTTTATTCTCCTCTAGAAAAGTTGAATTTATACCAGCAGACTATAACTCTAGTTTGTTATTACCAAGCCCTTGTTAAATTGCTGCATAGCTAAAGTCTTATTTAATATAAAAAAAAGAAATTCTAGTGTAATATGCCTTGTAGTCAAATACTTAAAAATTTTCAGTAACACTTAAAGATAGTTCTTGTCTTAATACATTTTCTATTGGGTATTAATACAAAGCAAACTTTCTAAATTTATTTTCCGTTTACCAACTGTTTAAATAACCAGTGTATTAGTAGAAAAAAAAGTACCAATAAAGAATATGAAAGGAAAATTTGCCAGAAAAAAGGAATATTAAAAAATTCACTTAATAAGTAAAAAATATTTGCTAAAAGTAGGCTGACGCTACTAAGTAATTAAAAAAATCACGAAAACTCCAAACTAACCCAGCAACAATGGGGATGGGAAAGAATTTTTAAATTTGTGATACCATGCTTTTTAAAAGGCATTAATTATTTTTTTTAACATAATTTCTTTAACAACCTGTATCTGTTCATTTTATATCCACCAGTATTATAACACCATCTTAACACTTTTTTAATAAAAATTGATAAGTTTCTGGTTTTTGTTAATTAGACATTTTGTACTGCAGTTTCCTTTTATTATCAGTTTTAAATAAAGTTCAAAATTATAGCAAATTGTGGTTTAACCCTTTAGGCCTTTACATCTTAAGCTATTAATCATTTTATCTTAACAAATGCATATAAAAAGTAAAAGTAACAAATTACCACTTAGTCATGTGTCAAAACGACTTTAAAAGTTACATAAAATACAAATACTCGTATGTCTAGAAAAGATGTTACATATTTCAAAAACACAAATTTTATTTAAGTTTTGACAAATGTCTTTTAATATGGTCCATTAGGTTTGACTTATATAAAACACCTTGTTGTAATGTTTTCATATTTGATATGTGCTTTTGATATATTGTCATCCACTTTAAATGGATTTACAAGTTAAAAAAATTTTTAGTATAAAAGAGATTTAGTAGAGAGTAAAGCATTAGACTACACAAATCATAAGAACAGTGGGCAATATTTTATAATTAAAAATTTCAAACAAACATATTTTAAACTCAGTTTTAAAACTTAAAAATAGAAATAGAATTTCTATAAAGATTACAAAAGCCTGAAAGTAATTAAGTTTTTCCTCCAAACTTTACTCGATTCCACTGTATATCGTAATTACACTACATCCTCTAGTTTAAAAGCCATTGTCGCCATCATTATTACTAAAAAGTGTTGATTACGTTGACACTTGTAACACTTTTAAATCATAAATTTTCAAGATTGTCTCACACTTGTTTCAATATTTAAATAACCACAAGCTGATTGAGAGACTAAATTAAAGCAGAGGCTGAAAAAAAAAACACTTTAAAAATTTCTTTTTTTATTTTTAATATTAAAATGCAGCATCATTTTTTTCTTTTTCTGTAATATTCATTATTGATGTCATTTCTTATCAACACTTTAGACTCACGAAGAAATAAGGAAGAAATATTTAGCCAGAAATGAAGAAACTAATTTATATTTCCATTTAAATAAATACAAAATACTGTTTCTTAACAAAACCGTTTTCAATATGAATGATAACATGGACAGAGCAACAACTTAAGCCACCAAACGGAAATCGTAATCAATAAATAATTTTTTTCAATACAACTTACAGAATATAACAGCGCCAGCCATATAATGACCCAACAAGCGTTCTTACTTTGCCGTCTTTATCTGGTTACGAAAGAAGAATGTTGTTTTTTTTTTTTTTTTTAATTGATGCTGTTTCTTCACTGTTTCTTCTTTTAAAATTTTTTTTATTTATTTATTTAAACACAAAAAATATTTTTAATTATTATAACTACTTCATTTACATCCAAAATGATTTCGAACTTTGTGTCTTGTTTTTATTTTTATATTCGTTTTTTTTTTTTTTTTTTTTTGAACATGACTGTGATTCTCTGATCCAAATAAGATGCACATGAACTCATGAAAATGTTTCGAATTTTAAATGCGTTGTAATTTGCTTGTAATTATTGACTCACATCGATTTGTATGAATTTACAAGCAAGACCAACCAAAAACAAGAAAGAAATGTAAATTATTAATTCATTCATTTGTACATCCATTCATTTGTTTATGCAGTCATATACTCATATTCGTTGTGATAATCTTGTGCATTTAACACATGTCTCCATAGGTCTCTTATCTCTCAAAATGGAAAAAAATGAAAAATTATTGCTGGTATTTTAAAAATATTTTTTTTTATTTACTTATGAAAAGGGAACATTTTTGCTTAATGTAATTTTGTAATTAACACAATTTTCAGATAAATCACTTTAAAGCAACATGATTTTGTACAATTTCGTTACAAACTACTGAATTAATTGGAATGGAAAAAAGAAAACAGAAAGAAAAGTATGCGACTGAAATACAAATTTTATTGGATTTTTAAAATGAACGGGTTGTTAAAAACACCTTCAGTGTGATGGTGGAAAATTAAACAATCACTCTCACCTTCGGTATAAATATTTCAGACTGAATGGGAAAGGATTCGAATGGATTGGTTACAAGTTTAGGCCACATTCCGGGATAAATAAAGAACAGAAAAACTACTAGGGTTCTCTATATCAGAAGAGAAATTATTTGCTATGACCCAGAGAACGAGAAATATTTTGGCCCCCCTATACGGCTCTAAAAAATTAATAGCACATAGAAGAATTTTATAAAATCGCAGTGATTTTGTGATTTTATTATATTTTATTTTTTAAAATTAATTTTTTATGAATCAGCAACAAATATTTTTAATCGAGCTTTTATTCATATAATTTTTTTTTTTCTTCCACTCTTACAACTATTAAGAAAGAAAAGAAGTTAGAAAAAAAATTGAAATCCTACAATTCCCAAACAAAATTTTAAAACTCCCACAAAAATGTATTTGTTTTGATAGAGGTTGTAGTTTATCTAAAATTTTAGTAAAATTTAGTGAATTTTATTTATTTACCCGGGAATTTAGCATCCTTAAAATTATTAATCGTAAATTATACAATTTCGTGATTTATTAAAAAATCATTAAAATATTGATTCCAGCTTTTTATTCAAAGTTGTTTTATTTCAAAATGCTATAGAGTTAGCACAACAAAATATGATGATTAAATTGTACCTTGTTTTTGTTTAGTATGAAAAGGACTTTTATAAAATATTAGACATAATTTTTTTCGCTAAAGTTGTAAAAAAAGGAATGGAATTAAGGATTTTTTTAATCGACACTATTATATATAAGTATACAAAATACAAGTCTAAGTTTCAACATTCAGTTTCTAATGATTCACTTGTTCCATCTTAAAGCAATATGGTGCTGCTCCCTGGGGACTATAAGGTCTGGTACACTTCTACGCTCGTAAACAGATCGTCTGTTCATTTGTGGGGTTTCACTGAAATACAATTTTTACCCAAATCTTCATGAATATTTATTTCCAAAAAATATATTTTTACAATATTTTGCATCATACTTCTTCATGAAGAAAGAACCAATTTTCTTGAATTAAATTCGTATTATTAAAAATGATTTTAAATATTTTACTTTTAAAATATATTTCGTCAAAGTATATATTTAAATAGAATTATTCTTCATTTTAAAAATTTCTGTTAGACAAAAAAATAATAATTTTTTAATTTTTTTTATTATGAAAAAGATTATCTAATTTAAAACATAGTATCTTCTTAAAATGTTTAATTGTGGAAAATAATTTCTTTTATTGAAATAATTATTTTTGTGATGTTAAAAATACAATTTTATTATATTTTATTACAGGTTTATGTCTTTAGTTAACAAAGAAGCCTAGTTTGAGGGCTTGAAAAGCTTTTCTTTTCGAAGCACGATCTACTCATATTTATGCCCACCTTACCTTATACGAAAATTATTTTAATCTCAGCAAAGCTGTTCTCATTTAATTCTTAATATTATCTGTCGCAAACTAAGAACTGTTAAGTCAAGTTTTATACTTATCGTTTTGACACTTTTTAAAAACAGACGTAAAATAATATTTTAAAATTAACATACACTATAACAAAATAGGAGAAAAAATCACATTTTTTTAAAGGAGCTTCGAAAATAAATACTCTCCTCAATTAAAATAAATCATTAGAATTAGAAACATTTCTACTTTAACAATAGTATATTTTCGAATCCGTACATCTTTCTTTTTATAATTTCTTTATAATTAGCTTTTGTGTACATTTAAGTTTTTTAATCCTCATAAATTTGTAAACCTGTTCTTACTTTTAGGTAAAAAATAAATGAAATTCTAAAAATTTTTTTCCGCCTAAAAACAAGTTTTATCTTACTATTACACTGATTTTACATCTAATAAAACGTTACCTTCATAGAGAAAGGTCCTAACCAACGTCTGGCCTTCTTTACAGAAAAAACTTTATAAAATGCACAGTTATGTAGTTGGAAATTTTTTATTAATGCGTTGTGTTATAAAATTCTCTAAGCAATTTAATACTATTACAACTTTTTTTAACTTTTAGTGGTGCATCAAAGAATCATTTATCGAAATATGTATAAAACTTCAATTCAAAAATAAACGAGTTAAAACAAGAAAGAGTGCTATATTCGGCTATGCCGAATGTTATATACTCTTCAACATATCTAGTTCAGAGAAGTAACTCCATTAAAAAAACAAGTATTGGGGTGACAGATAATTTTAAAATAAGAAAAAATGTCATTTAAAATTTTAGTATTTATAAAACATTTCTTCAAAAGATATTAAATGATGTCCATATTGGTATCATCAAAAAATATGGTGCACCTTCGTACATTTCTACGAATAGTTTAAAGGCCCATAATTCGAAAATATGGACAAGCGCCAATTTTTTAACCTGATGTTTTTTGCTTACTTTTTAACTCTCTATTGCCCCATATATTTATTTATTTATTTATTTTTTTTTTTTATTTTTATTTTTTTTTTTTGATTAGCATAACTTCAATAAACTAAATTTGTTCCAAATGATATGGAAAAACTAGAGGCAGCATGGCGTTTTGCCTTCCGCATCGAAGGACATGGACCGATCTTGCTGATTTTTAATAGCAAAATTTTCTAAGCTAAATCTGATCGATTGGAGTATTTAAATTTTCTGTAGCTCATCTAGTGCCTTGGCAAAGTTGATCTTAACCCCAATACGGAAGGAGAGACGGACCTGGCTTAATCGACTTCGCTCTGCGCAAGAACTTAGAACCATAAAGTTTTGGGTCGGAAATACATATTGTAAAAATTACAAATGGAATGACAAGCTTAGATATCCCATTTTTCCATCCATGGAGAAGGGTGTAAAAATGGCTTAATATATATTTTATGTCTTTAACAATAAAGCAAATATCCTCAGTTTAAAAATTGTTTTAATATTGCATTGATTATATGTTTCTCATATTAAAAATATTTAAACAGCTATCTTGCCACGGAAGTACTTTCGAGTTGATAAGGAATGGGTCGAGCTCTAACACTTTATATAGCAGTCACCTAAGAAGGGATACATTTGGTTGGTTAATATGGTCTAAATGTCAGACATTTCCTTCGACTGACTTTTAAATAGCTCCTCAAAACATGAACGCAGCTACCCCTAAATTGTCATGTGAATATTTATTTGTTCTAGCTGTCATTGGAGAGTATGAGTATTTGTTTAGTGTTACTTTTTGTGTGATGTCTTTTTTGTTCATCAAGTCATTGTGCAGAGATGACCAAAACAATTGGTACCAATTGCTTGTAGGATTTTTCTATAAACCCTTTTCTTTTCAAGCAAGTAATAATCATATCTATAAATTGATCTGATTTTATACAGAAATAACTAATGTTACATAATTTAATATATTTTTTTTTTTTTATTATTTATTTAAAATGATTTCAACTAGGATTAATACTGCGTAAGTCTTATCTTCATCAATGATACTAAAATTGGATAAACAAATGTCATAAAATTTATTAATAGTTGTACTTATAAAAGATCAGCATAAAATCAAACAGCCTCGTATTTTCTGTTAATAAAATACCATTTTATACTTTTCGTCTTTATTTGATAAAATTCGACATAATAATTAAATGTTAGCAGCTACAAATATAGCAACAACTAATCAGAAAAAGAAAAAAACTAACCAATAAATTAAAATAAAATAGCCTCAGCAATATGGCGAAAACGAAAATACTTGGTCGTTTGGCTGCAATTGTGTGGTTGGAAGTTTAAATTAAATCTAAGAGTTTTCGGTTTATTTATTTATTATTTTTTTATGTGGCATTAAAAATATCAAATTATAATAAAATTAAAGATTAACTGTTGACTCGTTAGAGAAATCACTTTAAAATTTAAATTAAAAGAAACACGTAAAAATAAACAAGCAATTTAAGATGGGCAATGGAATAGCAACACATGAGAATTGCAGTTAGTTGCCACAATAAAATAAAAACAATTTTCTAACAATAATACTATCAAGCCTATAGATGGATGTTTCGGTTAAATGGATGGCTATATGATGTCTTGTTAGTTTGTTAGTTGGCTGTATGAATTGTTAAATCAAATTGCTGAGCAAAAAGAAAAAATAACTTGTCAACAAAAATAATGATCACAAACGATTTTTTTTATTTAAAAAAAAACAATATAAACAAACGACTAGTTAACAAGTTATTCTATGATTATTTCTTATTTAATTTTTCATGTTGTGCACTGCTCAAGGTTTTGGGATTTCGTTGGATTGAATTTAAAAGATCAAGGTCATTTTTTTTTTATTATTTTTAACAGATTTTCAATAAAATTATTAAATGTTTGACAGTTTATAAAATATGTCTCACTGTTTTCAGTAGGATATCGTATAACTTTTATTTTAAAATTGTCTTGTGAAGAAGCTTTCGTTACTAGTCAGAGTCAGGTTAAGTTATGTCTTGCCTTTAAGGATTTTTTGAGTAAAATTGGGATAAAACTACTTTGTAAAATATCGCTGTCGATCCTACTTAAACCTTGGCGAATAGTAGTTTTAGTAATAAAATATTAATGTTTCATGGAGTGTAAAATATTTACTGAGCTGAAAAAATATAAAGCCATCTAGACAACACTACATTTTGTCTTCGGTAGGTGCCCGAAACCCTTAATGCTACTTCGTCAATGGCACACGATGCTGTAGTCTATTACTTTCCAAAACAGGTTTTTTTTTTGTATACAGGTGGCCTGACCACTTCATCTACTGCCCTTGTAATATTCAAAAGGTGCCTTCACCAACTTATTTGCGGCTACTGCACACAATATTTTTTGTTTGTTTTTAAAACACCTCATAAAACAAAAAATATTATTTTTCATTACACACACATTTTGTAGTAGGGTTAAGCCTCATGAACTTAGTGAACAATGTACTACTGTTTAAAGTCAAGCACACACACACATGACCATCGCGGGTTCTCAATCTCAACATTAGTTTGCTTAAGTTAGTGATTGAAGTTTCTTTATTCACCTCTGTTTTACTATGTACACACGGACAACAACAACATTAGCTTCTAGTTGTTTTAGAGCCGATGCCAAATCTTACATTCGTTACAATATTCTTAAATTTCGATAGTCATTACTAATAGAATTATTTTGTTAATCGAAGACCTCGTCACAGTCTAAGGTTTTTCCTGCTTATTTTTGTCTACAAAGAGAGAAAACGTATGTTAATACTTTCTATCCTTTAAAGCTTAATTTAGTGAAGAACCTAAGAAATCATGATGCACGGTTGCCGGACGATTTTAGTAAAAGCAAAAAAAAAATCTACAAACTCAATAAACTATTTTTAAAATCATAAAGAGTTGGCTAAAACCAGGATAGAAAAGTTTCCAAGGTATTTTAAGTTTTATGAATTTATTAATTGAAGATAAGTATTTTATTAAAAAAAAATTAAAAGAAAAAATTATTTTTAGTATAAAGAACTCATTTGCCTATTTTCTAAACATTTTTTTTGTTTAGGATTAATTGGGTTAAAAATGTTTTCCAATTTTTGGGTTTAAAAGCGGAAGATCGTATATTGGAATTTCTTGGCTCAAAAATTTGGAATTTGCCACTAGTTTGGCAAATCTGGAAACAGTTATCACATGTATATTTTATTTAAATACTCTCGATCTCCCGGAGATTGGTCCATGTGCTTTGAGGCTGCGGACAAAACACCACGCCCGCCTCTATTTTTTCCATATCATTTAAAACAATAAAGTTACTCAAATCAAAAAAAGAGCAAATATTTAAAAATAGAAAAAACATCAAGTGAAAAAATTTGCGCTCGCCCATGTTTTCTTAGTTATGGGCCTCTGTAAATAAAGTAACGATTGTGCGTCAAAATTTTCAAGATATTAATATGGGTATTATTTAAAAGCTTTTGAAGAAGGCTATCACTGAAATTAAAAAAAAAAATACTTTACCCATTAGGAGCCGATGACATTTTTATGTAATTTTTTTTTAATTTTTAATTAATTTTAAATCTCCTGCACCCCAAAATTTGTTTTTTTTTTTTATTAGAGTTACTTCACAAAACCAGAGTTATATACATGGTGAAGGGTATATAAGATTCGGCATAGCCGAATATAGCACTTACTTGTTATTGATGAAAAACACCATGCATTATGGCAGATATTTAACTATATATTTCTTGTTTAATGTAAACAGCAAAAAAAAAGGATTATTTAGAATTTAAAACTCGCCTTAGCTAATTTTAATTTTATAATGAATTTTCAGCACTTTTAATTTTATATTCTCACACTTTACAACACATACAGCTATAGCTACATGCATGTGTAGTTGCATTAACTATGTGCTTTTTAAATAAAAACAATTTTGCTTAAGTTAACTTTAACTCCCATGATTTTTTAAAAAAATTACAGTAAAATTAAATATGCTTTGACTTGTGGGTACGAGTTCAGGCTTTTGCCATTAAATCCTTTTTAAATACGAAAATTTAGTTAACACTTACACTTATAATATTTTTTATTACAATTTTATTATTTATTTTTTAAAGCCAACCATAAAGATATAAAGGTTTCAAAGCCTTAAAAATATAAATTTTAATTCGTTTTTAAACATCAAAAAGCCAAACAAGTACTACAGCAACAGCAAGACCGTAAAGACAGCAGCACATGTAGAAATGCAGTTTGTAGTTACTGCTTTCTATCAGTTTATTGCCATCGTTGTTACTTACTTTAATGACATTTCCTGTGGCATATTTGAAAGAAAAGTATAGTTAATAATAGGAAATGAAAATGCGTATTTATGTGGTGTTAAACTAAAAATAAAAATAAGAATTGTTAAAAACAAATTTAATATTTTTATTATTTTCTGGGTAGAATTCATTTAAGTTTGGAAAAATAAAAGGAAGTTTTTAAAGTTATAAAATCTTCTTAGACACAGGGTATAAAATTTTTAAAAGAAAATACCAGCAAAGTTATCTTTAAAAAATGTTAAGAACAAACGAGGGTCGTTCAGAAAATAACGCAAAAAAAACTAAAACTTGACTTAGATCAGCATTATAGTCCGTTGGTTGAAGTTCCAATTGATATCTTTCATGGGGATCTGTGCTTTTTGTGTGACTGTTTTAAAGTTAAAAAATTTTGATACTTTTTTTATTTCGCTGCGACGTTTCCACTTTTTTGTTTTTCCACCACATTTCAAACTTCCGTATTTACATAAGAAAATTGTCGAGTAGACGAACATCGACCTAGAAGGCTGGTATGGTTGTTATAACATAAAAAGGCAATTAAGATTTATTTTTTATTTGCAACTTCTTTATACGTTTGATCTGAAGAAATACTTGACAGTTAACAATATTTCTTAATAAAGTTAGTGTAAAATCTTTTGCAACAAGTGATTTAAATGTTTTAAAAATTAATTTTAAATCTGGCAATGGTTTCTTAATAATTCATCAACTCAGGGCAAAGCTATAAATTAATTACAAATCAAAACTATTGATATGGCATCATAGTCAGAGAAAGCCAAGGAGATCGTATTGACATACTTTTCTTGTTATAAGAAACTCAATATTTTTTGATATTATTCCAAGAATTGGTAATTCAAGTATAAATGGCTTAAATAAGATGAAGACACAAGGCTTTATCTTTGCATTATTTACTTCATTTTCTAAAATGCATTTTTTATGCAAAATTATGTTTGTATAAATAAAGTACTTTTGTGCCACTTTTGACAAATTCCTAGAGGTAACTCTTCTTAGAACACATATGTTTTACAAATGTCTTTTAAGAATGATTGAAAAAAAAATTAAAATATTCCTTCACTAACAATCCCCTTTTTTGCTGTTAACCTGCTCATATAACTCTCGCATATTTACAACAACATCATCTTCACCACCACCATGTCAAAAGAATTTTAGCACAAATTCTTAATAACATTTTCAACAGCGAGAATATTTAACGAGCTTGTTGTTTATAACTTTACTCAAAGTGTTGATTTGCCTAGACCTGTCTTAAATTTACAGCTTTTTACAAATGTAAAATATTAAAAATGTAAAAAGTAATAAACTTAGAATGTTCCGAGTTCCATTTGTGTGTCCAGTTTAAAATTGTAGTTTTACTTTGCATGTTTTCCTACATTTGCCTGTTTAAAGATAATTCTTGTTTGAGATGTGTCATAAAAGGCATGTTATCAATGTTTTAAATGCCCTACATTAAAAATGTTAGACCTTTAAGATTTTTTGTTGAATTAGTTAGGTAAATTAATAAATCGATAATCTGCGATTTAAAGGTTTTTTTTTAATTTTTAGTTTTATTTTTACAGTTTTTATATTAAAGTTTTTATATATGGTTTTAGTCTTTCCCAGAGGTATTTCCTTGTTTTGGTAATTTTGGCTCTAAATTACAGAGATTTTTTTCAATGTTTTTTTTTTATATTCCCTCCACATAATTGATTTTAAATTATTTAGGTCAAATGATTTTAAAAGTGCTCGCTACAAAGATTTACATATGTATTTATTGTTAAATCAATTTTTATTTCAATAATGAAAATTTTCAACCCTGCTATCCCTATAGATAAGACGCTAGATTTAACGATATCATCTTTGATCATCGCCCATCTCTAAATATAGTTATTATTGCTGTTTTTTTTTTCTTTTTTTTGTTTGACCTATCCCTTGCTTATCAAACTATATGGCACATAACGAAAGCAAGTTTAAATGCCTTTCTCTTTGATACTCAACTCTCAACGAATTCTAAATCTAAAATATAAAATTCTCGTCTCGCAACTCGTCCGATTTTCATGAAGTTTCGTGGGCATATCGGGTAGGTCTGAGAATCGGTCAACATCTATTCTTCTGGCCTCTCAAAGTCACGACTTGTTTCACTCCCCTCAGGTAGGCCAGATTACTGGACCAATCTTCTTAAAATTTTCACATAATATAATTAAGACTCTGATATAATAACAAGATACTTTTGTTTACCACGCCTAATTCAGCGACCCTTTTTTAATTTTGTACTTGCATCGTTATATTTTTTAGCATTTTTCTTCAAACTGTACGCAATTTGTATGTCTTACTATCAAATATTAATGACTCACCGCAAGGGACAATTTATGCCTCCTCTAAAGAACGGAACGAAATAGATGAAATTGTAAAAGTTAAAATTTTTGCCTAACGTAGAACACACATGGTTTGCGAGTCAACTAGTGATCATAATAATAATTTTTTACAATACTAATAATTTTTTCTTAATGAATTAAGAAACTAAAATAAACGCAAACTTAAGCTGAATAAAAATTACTCATTTATTGTAAAACTAAATTCTAAGATAATAAATTATATTACACGCAAAACACAGCACTTTCGTCACCATCATCTACTGTTTTGTGCGAGAAAAAATATAAAAGAATTAAAATAAAATTACATTCGTAGTTTAATCGAAGGGTATCAGAAAGCAAGAACAAATATATGATGGAACAGTTATAAAAGTGAAAAACGCTATTGATTGTGTGCGAACTTTGATTAATCAATTGTTATGAAAAACAATTGTTATGTAGCTACGAGATATGAGTTTGGTTAAGGCAGTTGTTGATAATTGTTGTATTAGCCACAGTAGATGGGTCTGCAAAAGCATCTGTATATAAAAACAGGAAAAAGAAAATTTTTTAGGCACCTCTATGGCAAAACAAAAAAAATCATGGAACTCTCAGTGTAAAAAAAACTTAGTTGGAAAAACTTGCTTTAAGTTTTACTGGAGGCACATAGCGTAATTCTTGCTATTGAGGCAAGGGCTTGCTAAGATATGGTTTGCTTAGTTGGAGACTCATTCAATGTACAGAGTATGGTTTTGATAGTTAATAGAAATGAAGGGATTCGAATATCAGAAAGCAGTCCAAGTTCATAATGACTTAAAGACCTTAACGATAAAACTATACAAACGAGGGAATTTTCATAATCCTTGATATAATCGTAATATGCCTTAATGTTTTTTAATATCAAATTCTGTTTTTATTAATTATTAAAATTCTTAAAAAATTCTGTTTGACATGAAACTGATCAAACTTATTTTTTTATTTTTGATTTGAGAATTAACACAGAAAACAGATTCCAGTTTTTATTCTTGTCATTAAATATATTTTTAACAAGATTTTCATTTTAAAACATTATCTTTTCAGAATGAATTTTTGATACGAGTAGTTTGTTATCGGTTCTTTACTGTTATACATTTCGTTAAAAGGGTTTCCAAATAAGAGCGGTAATGGGAAACAACTTTTAAGAAACATAAAGGTTCTAAGATTTTCTTTAAATTTATACCTGCATCATTTTTGTTATTTGTGCTTTTTAATAAAAAAAAGCTCTGATTTATCGCAGAGTAAAAAAGTTTTCGAAGATACTCCGTCATTAAATCTGGAAATATTAGTGTTAAAAGGAAAAAACATAGAGAAAGTTTTGGAACCTTTCCTGATTGGTCATAAACACATGGAATAATGTTCAGCCTGACTTCTAAATCACTGCGGAAGTTTGTTTGGTCAAAAAAGATCCACAGATTAAGAAATAAAAGAAATGAAAAAATAGAAGATAAAAAAAGTGCATTTACAATTAAAAAAAGGTCCTGCAACAAAATAATAAAAATATTTATCAATATTCATTTTCAATTATATTCAAAAAAATTTTACAATGGAAAATACCGAAGAAAGGTCACAGCAACAAATTATTTAAATTCTTAATTAAAGTAGTAGAAAGTAGTAAAATTTTACCAAAACATCCGTACATTCATTCCAATCTGTAGGTTGCTTTAATAATTGATTTAACAAAAAAAAGTAGTCCAATTGAAAAACTTTCAATCTGACCATGTTAAATGAATAAACTACTGTGACACCCAGTGCAACATAAACATATGTATATGAATATATTTATATAAGAATAAGTTGCTGTAATTATTGTTGTTGTTAGCAATGTCTTAAATATTGTATTTTTGTAGGCGTCAACCTGCTCTTTAAGCCTTATTATTTATGCGGTTGCTTAGCGATAACGCGCTTATTTTAAGCTTTAACAACAGAGGCACTGTAAAATAACGCCAAACAGGCAGGCGTCTTCTCTATACGACGATCAACTTCAACAACTACTCATATGTATAGCAACAATAATAACAACATTTACAAAACAACGATCGTCTTAACTTTAATCTTCAACAATTTTTTTTTTTTGCTTTAAGTTTTTTGTTTTTATTCATACCTTTCAAAAACATTGCAAAACTTATTGGCCTTTTACAACAAGCAGCAAGTGGCAAAATATTGTATACAACTTTATGTCTGTATTGCATTATGTTTTTACGATTGTTGAGTTGTAGTAGTTGCACTACTTTTAGGGCTCCCCACTTGTTGTCTGCATTTTTTTCCGCTTTTTTTTATTACAACTATTTTGCCTTTATTTTGTGCTGCTGTTACATGTTGTACATGGTGTTTTTATATTTCTTGCTAAAATACATTTTAGCTTTTTTTTATAATTCTGCCATTCTTATCAGTTGGTTTGCATCTGGGCACCTTTGGGCGAATGTTTCGTTCTTTTTTTTTTTCTTTTTTTGCTTTCATTTTGCTCAGTCGGGTGAAAACATTTTCATTTGGATTCTTTTAGGATTTTTGGTATTAAGATTTTAGTTATTTATGACTAAACATTAAGGTGAAGAGGCAGGGTTGTAATGTGATGGCAAGTCCACTGACTAAATCAGGGCTTGAATGACAAATAAATTGTGCATAGAGAAAAAAATGAAATTAAAGAAAATATTAAAAGAGAATTATTTTTGAAAATTATTTTTCTTAAATTTAAAAATATAATTTTCAATATACTTGAGGCAAAAATTTTATATAACGCACATTCTGTAATGTTATATGTTCCAAAATGGCAATATATACATATATTATTTTTACGAGGGCTTCTCTATATTTTTCTGGCCTAATAGTAAAAATGCGAATATTTATAATCAAAAATGGTTTTATTATTTTTCAAAGTATTCTCCAGCATGATTTATACACTTTTGCATGCGCTCAAACCAGTTGTCGAAGCACTTTTTCCACTCCGATTGAGACACCTCTAAAACATGGTTTTTGAAAACTTCAACAGCTTCTTCTGGCGACGAGAATCGTTGACCACGCATTTTTTTTCTTTTTTTCGACGTTTTGGCTGGTCAAAAACGCTCTGGTTTGAGCCGATGTGTGAGAGCTCGCATTGTCATGGTGAACAATGATTCGTCTTCTCTTGTTGGTTTTTCGAATTTTTCCGACGACTTCAGGCAAACAAATTGTAGTGTACCAGTCAGAAGTGACCACCCTACGTTGCTCAAGCGGAACAGTCGCCACATGACCAGTTCTGCCGAAGAAACAGGCGATTATTTGCTTCGAAGTACTTCTTCCACGAACAACTTTCGTGGGATTTTGCTCGTCTTTGAAGGCCCACACGGTCGATTGTTGTTTCGTTTCGGGCTCATACGCATAGATCCATGATTCGTCACCTGTGACGATCTTATAAACGTCTTTTGAAGCACCGCAATCGTATTTTTGCAACATTTCTTTGCACCAATCGACACGAGCCTTTTTTTGAGCGACTTTCAAATTGTGCGGGATCCAACGAGAACAAACTTTTTTTACGGCCAGGTGTTCATGCAGTATCGAATGTATGCTGGTGGAAGAAATGTCCAAGGATGTCTCTATCTCTCGGTATGTCGCATGTCGATCTTGCATTATGAGTTCACGCACGGCATCAATGTTCTCTGGCACAACAGCCGTTTTTGGACGACCTTCACGGCATTTGTCTTTGAGCGATCTTCGACAACGATTAAATTCATTATACCAATTTTTCGCAGTGCTATAGAATGGTGCTTCATCGCCATACAAAGATTTAAGTTCATCAATGCACTCTTGTCGTGATAATCCACGTCGAAAGTTGTGAAAAATGATGGCACGAAAATGTTCACGAGTTAATTCCATTTTTTTCTATATTAATTTTTTCAAGTCACTGTAAACAACACAAATAATGGTCGTACGTCAAAACGTTTTGAGTACGATTATGCTTATAAATGACAACACAAATAATGGTCGTACGTCAAAACGTTTTGAGTACGATTATGCTTAAAAATGACAAACTTTCTAATGGAAATGTCAGATTGCACTTGGCAGCATTCATTATTGCCAGGCCAGAAATATATATAGCAGCCCTCGTAATTAAAATTTCTTATGAAAAAAGCTTTCTTTTCCTGATTCCTCATTAGCCCATAAAAGATATAAAATTAAAAAATTCTAAGTCAATCTTATTTGGTCAAAAGTCCGCGATAAAGTTTCTAAAAGCTAAAGGCTTCTTCTTTAAGTTTTACTTTAAGAAATGCCAACAGATCTTTTTGAATATTAAGCAAAGAAAATACTTTTCACAAAATATTTGTATTGAACAAATTTTTTTACAGGGCATTTTTTATTTGATTATCGACCGTAGGTCAAATGTCTTGCAAAATTTTTTTTAGGAAAAAGCTTTCAGAGTAGAGAGATTACTCATAAAAATCTCTAATAGAAAAAGGGATTAAAAAATAGGTCCTCGTTGGGATATTTTTATAAAAAAGATTTTAACAATGAAAAGGTTTTTTTTTATAAAAAGCTAATTTTAAAAATTTGTTCAATAACAAAATGTAATCCAGAAGCTCTAATTGATTTGTTGAAGATTTTATTCTTAGTATTGAAACTCTGTAATAAAAGCTTAATCTTTTACACTGTGTAAAAGTTTTTACGTTTTTAAAAAACAAATACAAAAACTTTACCAAATTAATGTTGTAAGGCTTTAAAGCAAAAAAAAAGCTTTTAATAAAATGTATAGCAAAATTTATCTACATGAATCTTGAAATATAACTGTCTTTAAAAAACTTCTAGCCGCAAGTCGGTTTTAAACGAAAAAAAAAAATGTATGAAAGCTCTTTATAACCTTTTTTCTTTAAATAAAATTTTTAAAAAGTTTTTTTTTACCAAAAGAGGCTTAAGCCACCAATAACAAAGACAAAACAGCACAATAATAGCTTTTATTTAAAGCAAAGTTAAATAAAAAGCAATGTCCCCTAAATTATACACATAAAGTAATTATGAGTTATTAACGACTTGTTAATTTATAAGATTTTGGGAAATTAAATCAAAGTCTTAAAAGAATTTATTATTAAATTTGTTATTTGTACTTTTTTGAAGCCAGAAGGAAAAACGTTGTTATATTTATAATGTTTTTTTTTAAACCATAAATACTTTACTTCCTATAAAACAACAATGAAATGATGTCAAGGATATCCTGTTTTGAAATTAATATTATTCTATGAATATACAAATCTGTAACATTATTTCTATTCAATTGTATTCGTAGTGGTATTTACAATTGTATAACATGCATTTAAGATTTTATAACCATAACGACTTAACAATTCTATTCCTGTTTAAATATCTACTCTATCACTCTAAGGCCTGAGAAACAGACAAAGTACCATATTGAAATGAATACTTGTTGTTGTACATATGCAAATAAAATAATTAAAATTATGAAATTTAACCAGCCACATACATATAATAGATGTATAATATGACCCTATTCAAATATTTGAATATGAATAGGAAGCTCTTAAGTATTTTATGTGTATATCACATTTCAAATTCTGCCAACTATCGGGTGGTATTTTAATTGTTTGGTTTAAAACAAAGTCATGATATAAAATTTTTGGTATAAAATTATTTTGATCAGGTATTTTTTCGAGTTCTTACTCGTGGTACAGGCTACAGCTTTGCGTTCTTTTTTTTTAATTAGGACCAGCACTCAGGGGATGACCCCTACTTATGCAATTCATTGTTCCAGAACTAGGAAATTAGGTTGTGGGAAGGTGGTTAAAGGAGGTAGTGCTTGTTGACATTTGATTTGAATCTTTGCTCATTGAAAGTGGCAGGAAAGACCTCTGTAAGAAGTTTATTTCACATACGAACTGTTTGGCTAAAAAACGAATTTCCTCTGTAATGCGTTGTGCGGTTCACTGGCCAATCGACCACAAAGGAATGCGCTTTTGATGCATAGCGCATTTCGCATATAAAATTATGGTTTTCAGGAACGAGTTCCCTGATTTCATAAGAACACATTCCGTTGTACTAACGATAAAACAGTAAAACACCCCCACATTGCGTTGATGCTCCAGTGAGTCAATAGAGCTGGACACCCTACATTCACCGATGAGCTTCTTCGCTCTCTGCTGTACGCGATTAAGTAACACCAAAATAAACTTTGAAGCACCAGCCTATAATTGAGAGTTGTATTCCATTTTCGATCTGATAAAGGTGATATAGATAGCTCCTTAACGCTCTTTCGCTTTCGGAAAAACAAAAGGTTCGACCTAGACTAGCGATTTATAATGTGAATCACAGAGTTCTTGCCAGCGTTTTCTTTTGACTGGGCTTATTCATATCATCCATATTCAGAATAATTATCATAGGTGATCAAGACTAACGTTAGGACCTAGCCGCTTTGGTCTTAATCTGATGGTGGTCTTACCACTGAGTGAAATTCAAAGCCTCGACTAGCGCCCCCTGCAGACATAGCCGACAGAGTTGCAATTTCAAGAACAAGGCTTTCAGGACTATTCTCTTCCCCATGTTGAAGGTTGGAGACTATTCAACCCGCACCGAACCTTCCCAACTGACACCAACCTTAACCAACAGCCACCACATGTATTCCAAAGGGACCTTACCAATAATCGCCTACAGTCAGTCCTTAAAAAAGTGCTCAACGTCTCCCTATACCCGGAGAGCAATTTTGACTGAGCTGAGATTAGCTTGACCAGATTGTAGCACTCCCGGGGCGAATCAAAGGACATAGCTTTTTAATATTAAATATTCAATACACAGCCTATAAATATTACTTTGCTTGAACTTTAATTAACATCTGTTTGTATTAAAGTTCGTAGTTGTCTCTCCTTGCGCGGCACTGTGGACCACAATACGTAGTAGATGACATCATTTCGCAAGGGCTACTGCTTCGTTTGCCATGATGCCATTAAAGTACATTACGACATCAGTGTTACTCAATTTATTTTGAGCTTTAGGATTAGCAATAGTTTTGAGTCCGTTTGGTTGTCAAATGCTGTAGTTTGAAAATCATCAATTGTTTACGTAAGAAAAAATTAAACATTTGATTAAACCAAAAAAATATTCCACTAAGACTTTAATATTTCATACTCATTTAACTCTCATTCAGTCAAAAATAGTTTATTTATAAAATACTTAAGGCTTAACTTAGCTTTTCAATGAAGCTTTTTCGACAAGCTGTCTAAAGCTTTGTTAAATCTACTCACAAACATTTTTAATCAATATTTTATTGTTATTTAAAATTTTTATTATTTTAAAATTTTCAAACTGAACTTTCAAAAATCAACTTATATAAAATGTAGAACATCTCTAAATAATCATTTCAAACAATTCAACATTTCTACCATCATCATCGTCAGGGTCGGTATTTTAATCTGCATTTGGCAGGCCTTCATTTTTCCCCTTTAGTGGCCTGCATTTATGAACGCTTTTTACAGAAATACAAGAACAAGTGTTGTTGCTACAGGTAAATAAATCTATCAGGGCTATTTTAACAAATATTTATTTACAACATACACACACACTTAAATAAAAAACTTTTATTTAACTTAAAATAATATGAAACTGAAAACTAGAACTATTATTCTTATGCAAAAATACATTGAATCAGTAGTTGGTTGTGGGAGTAGTAGCAATTCATACTGATTAGTAGACTTTTGTACTGGAAGTTGTTTTTGTTTTGAAATCTCTGTATATTATTTGCAATATTGTTGGCAATGATGTTTACTCATTTAAATGCTTATCAGTTTAATCGCAAGAACAAAAGATTGATGTTACAGCTACAATAACAGCAACGGCAACTGCAGCAACAAAATCAGTTTGAAAGCAGTGATAACTACTGTATTCATGTCATATTTGCACAATCCCTGCACTATGGCTTGACCACTTTTGACTAGTGTCAAAGTTCTTGGTCTTTATATACCCCAAAGCCATAAGAATTGTTTAGGGTTCTCGATACCATTGTGCAGTCTCATCTACAAATAATATAACATTTACCTCTATATAAATATTTATTAAGCAGCTGTTTCAAATACATTTGATGTTATTGTATGTTTGATACATCTACAGCTACATTTATTTATTTGTTTCTTATAGAGTTTGCTTAAGGCTGTACTTTTTTACTTTATGGTTTTTAAAATATTTGTTTTTATTTAGCAATTTTGTTATTCTTTTTATTGCTACAAACGAACGACTATCAGCTCTTTTATACGCCCTTACTAAAAGGATAAAATCATATAGAAATAGTTCTAAAGAACTCTTAAGCCACCATCAATAAATTGCTGCTGTTAGTAGTTTATTTTAGCAAAAAAAATCTACTTTTAGTTTCATTTTCTACTTTTTTATACTTTCAAATTTGATCAAAATTCCAAGATTGTTGCAGTCGTGTTTATATTCAAATTTTTTTTCCCAATTGTTTTTTCTAGAAGTTATGAAATGGTAAATCAGAGCACATAATACAGTGGGTGAAAAAGAATAAAATCATCTTAAAAAAAAAAAAAAATGTATCTGGAAACAGTAGTGCACAATGCTTGCTGATGTTTTTGAATAATTTTTTTTTAAATGATTTTTTAACAGAATTTTTTTTTTTGTCACAAAAAATTAATTTCGATTTTTTGTCACTAAATTTACTTTAGTCAATAAAGTAACTTTTTGCGGAGAAGTTAAAATCTATGAAACAATGTTTCCAGTATTTTATTTTTATTTGTAAAAAATGGCTTTTGTTTTTTAAAAGTGACTTCTTCAATACAAAATTTACATTTTAATTATTTTACGAAAAAAATAAAATAAAATTTTTGTAATAAAATGGATTTGTTTAGAACAAAAGTAACATTTTTGTGATGAAATGATTATTTTGTAATTAAAATGACCTTTTTGCAATAATTGTGAATTTTTATGATAAATTAAATTTTTATTAAAGAAAAATTTGGTTACTTATGAGTTAAGCTATTTCTTGTGAAAAAAGTTTTTTTCTGTGATAAAAGGGCTTTTTGGAACAAAAAATCCTTTGGGGCAAAAATTACTTTGAGGTGTTAAAAAGAACTTAATTAAGATATTTTTTTTATGAAAATGAAAGCAAAAATTTTTGTGTTCAAAAGTACCTTCTGTTAAACAAGTAATTTTCTTTGAGAAAAGTTTTCTTTTTTCTGTGATAAAAAAGATTTTTGCGACAAAAGTTCTTTTTTTGTATAAAAAAGAACTTATTTGTGATAAAACAATAGAAAAGTAACTCTTTCATATTTTTAAAAAAAAGAGAAAAAAATTTTTTTCTGCCCAAAACTACCTCCCTCTTATAAAATAGACTTTTTAAGAAAGAAATAATTTTCTTAGAAAAAAATTTAAGAAGTAGTTTTTCGGAAAAGTTGAGAAAATTGAAATTTTGTGATGCACCCTTTAAAAAAAATAGAATTACTAGTGACCAAAGTAATGCATTTATAAAAGCAATAATTGTTATTGCGACATGAAATTTTTTTTAATAAATTTTTAAAGAAAAAAGGAAATTTTTTTTATTGAAAAAAAAACTTTCGTGTGAGAAAAGGACTTTTTTTGCTAGAAAAATTGGCTTTTTGTCAGACAATGTACCTTTTTTTAGTAAAGTAATTTATTTTGTTAAAAGTTGTTATTATTCTTAAAAAATTTTGTTTGGGAAAAAGTGTAACTTCTTTTGTGAGGAAAGTGATTTTTAGTGAAAAAAATTTGTCACATGGCACTTTGTGATCAAAACGACCATATTTTCAGGTCACAAAGCTTTGGGGAATAATTTATAAGCAAAAAAAAATATCTCTTAATGAGAAAACTTTATAAAAACAGTAACTTTTTGCAAAAAAAAAAAAATTTGTTTATATAACAAAATTTTTTTTTAAGAAAATTAACTATTTGCAGGAAATTTGCGTATTTTTGGAGAGGGTAAAATTTAAAGAAATGTGCATTGTATATTTTTTTAATAAAGACGACTGTGTTAACAGTAGACATTTGTAAAGAAATATGTTTTTACTTATGAATGGCCACTGTAAGTTACAAGCTCTTCTTCTTTTTTTTTTTTTTTTTTTTTTTTGTAGCAAATTAATATTATTTACAACATGATTTTACATATTTTAGTTTGCAACATCATATTTTTCATAAATTACGAGGTGTGTTTAAAAATAAGGTTATGTTTGTTGGAAATAAATATAAAGTAAAACTTAAAATAACAGAGATAGTAGTGTGTGGTTTTAACTTTGGTTAAGACAACTCAACTTTTTTGTTATATTTAATTAGGAAAAAA
The DNA here is from genome assembly GCA_937654795.1 of Cistogaster globosa. Classification (NCBI taxonomy): domain Eukaryota; kingdom Metazoa; phylum Arthropoda; class Insecta; order Diptera; family Tachinidae; genus Cistogaster; species Cistogaster globosa. The sequence continues at coordinate 7,034,070 of OW569407.1, forward strand.
GTTATTTTTTTTTATCAGAAATAAAAGCCTTCAAATTAGCTTTCGTTTTTTTTAAAAGCATAAATGCTTTTGTATACTTTCCGTTTTTGTTATACGTTCTATGCATTCGTAAGTTTCTACATTTATTCACAAAAATTTTCAAAGGAGCTGTTTAGAACAAACATTCATAAAATTATTAAGCTCTTTGCATTATTTCAACAATGTAAAAAATTGAAAGCATTTATGTAGTCTGCTAAAGATAATTTCAAAGTTTTGCTTTAAAATGTTACAGTCACTGTTGCTGTTTGCAATTTGAATGCATTCACGAAGATCCATCATTTTAAGTTATCAAGATGGACGCGTTGCTTACGGTAATAAATACTATTTTATCTTTTTATATTATTTTTAGTTTATGATTTTTCTAAAGAACATTAGCATTGAGATTTTTTCTTTGAAAATTTACATTTTGCTTTATTTATGAAAAGTGAAAAAAATTTTAAATATCTTTGACAACGACTCAATGGGTTGAAATTTTTTATGAATCAGAGCAAAAGAATTATTTTTGCACATCGATCAAAGGAGTTAGTCATAAGGAGGTATTTAAGGTAATTATAGCTTAAACCATAATGATATTTATGTTTTATATTTAAGCTCCTCAAATCCGTTCTACATGTGTAAAAGAAAGGACAGCGTATCCTACATTAGGTGCAGCCTTTAGATGAAGCAGTTGTTTTTGAAGTCTCTTTGCTTAACAAAACTAGAATAAAAAACTACAGAGGATTAAAAAAGTGTATGAACTTTTTTTAAAAATACAAATTTAAATTTTGCTTGTCTGTAGGACTAATTTGTTGGGGTTTATTATGATGTCCTCTTTTGTGGTTTTTAACTTTAAATAAACCTACGGAAAGATATCATTGGCAGCATAGTCATTTTATTTATTTTATTTTTTTCTTAACTACTTCAATACTTTATCACATAATTGGCTTCAAATTAATTTTGAGCATCGCAACGTCACTACAAGAAGAACATTTTTTTATTTTTTATTATTATTTTTTTTTATGTTTATTGTTTTTTTTACACAACTAAATTTTTAGCCAAATTTTATTTTTATATAAAAATTTCGTTACTTTCGCACAAAATATAAAATAAACAATAAATGTTTATACTTAATACCGTGAAATGGAGTGAGCAGAATAAAACTATTTACAAAATAACTTAATGCCTAAAGATAAATGGGAATATAGCAAAATTAGATAAAGGCCGATAGGTAAAAATCTTTTTGTTTCTGTACTGCTTCTGTATAAAATTTCAGTTATCACCGTATTGTCTTATTTCTATTATTTTCTTTTTAAATGTTTTTCTGAAGATCTTATGCAGTCAATTTACTCTATTTATTAATTAAATTTATAAGTTTCTAACCAAAATTTAAGTATAAAATATTGATGAGCTTTACGAACAAGGATCGCTAGGCAATCCCGCACGGACTCTCGAAGATAATATAACCTCAGAATAACTTGCAACAAAGACAGCAAAACAAATCACACAAATATTCTAGTTGTCTAATTTTCAAGCCTTTGTCGGTAAGAGTTTAAAAGATAGGCCAATTTAATTAAATATACGTCACCTGTGGGGACGCCCTTTAATTTTTAGGTTTATTTTTTTATTACTTTGTGGCATTGGGTGCTATAGTGAGACGCAGTTTTTTTTAATTTTGAAGTGGCGCCCTTAACTTTGTTTATGATGGGCACCCTTTAATTTTTTTTTTAACTGATTTTAGAATGAAACCAATCTGTGCATAACTTTCAAATAAAGAAAAAAATGTCAGAAACGGTTCAGAAATAGCTCAGTCTTGCAGGCACAAACATTAAAAATGGCAACATTCAGACGAAATAATAAACTCCTTTTTTTTTGTTTTGAAGTCGATTCAAGAAGTCATTTAGCTATTCAATTCTCAAATATTTAATATTGAGTGTTTTTGTATTTGCTAACGAAAGATAATAACGAAAAAGTTTTTTTGTTAGAAAATAAATACCTCGAAAGAATCAATTCTAAATAAATTTTTTTAAGTTTTCTTCTTAACGTAATCAAAAATTCTCGGTCACACAAAATGACCATATTTATTTAAATATTTTTTTTCTAAAAAGTTTATTTTTTAAATTTAATGTAGCTTTTTTTTAAAAAGTCCCTTTTTTAAAGTGAAAACAAAAAATGTCGTTAATAACAAAAAAATCTTTTCTTACAAAAAGCCTTTCTTAAAAGAAGTTCCTTTCGTAAAATAGGTATTTTTTTTTTTTGGCATAAAATTTCCTTTTATAACCTTTACTACAAAAATTGGAACAAGGGTATATCTAAGTATGTCATTTTGTTAATAAATTCTACAATATATATTTCCGACCCCATATTATGAGTCCATACGCATAGCGAAGTCGATTTAACGATGTTCGCCTGTCCGTTCAGTTTAGTGTTGAAACCAATTTTGCTTAGGCACTAAGTGAGCTAATCGATCACACAAAGTTTCGAAAATTTTTATATTGAAGATCATCGTGATCGGTTCTTTTCCTTCGAGGCAGCGGTTAAAACACTACGCCTGCCTCTAATTTTTCCCTAGCACTTGAAAAAAATATGTAACTCTAATCAAAAAATAAATATATAAGGCGATTGAAAACTAAAAAATAAGAAAAAACATCAAGTGAAAAAATTTGCGCTCGCCCATATTTTCCGAGTTTTGGACCTTTGAACTTTTCATAGAAAAGTACGATTGTGCAACATATTTTTGACGAATATGGGTATCATTCAGAATTTTTCAGAATTAATTTTCTGTTACCCCAAAATTTTTTTGGAACCACTTTACTTAACTACATTTAACAACGATATCGCTAGACAGAAAAAAGTCTTTCTTTATTCATAAAAAATCTTTTTTCCAAAAGCCTTACTTAAAAATGAGTTTCTTCCATACGAAAAGGCTTTTTCTTTTTCCTAAATTTTTTGTTTGTGTTTTTTTTTTTTTTTTTTAATTTACTTTTCCTCAAAGAGCGCTGCAGTCAATAAAGTACATTCTACTGCTTATTAAAGCGAACCATTTACACCACTTTCCTTAACATTATCAAACATATGGGAAAAATAGTACTAAAAATAAAAACATGTATGTTATAATTAGACTTGTTTATAATAAAATTTCATTTAAACTTACAAAATTTAAAAAAGAGTTCTTGTTAGTATTAAAGGAAAAAGTTCATAAAGAAAACAAAACATTTTTATAGTCTTTATTTTATAACAAACAATTTGTGGTGGCAACTAGTAAAAAAAGTGGTACTTTTATTACTTTGTAAACATTAATTAAAAAAAAAATAACTCATGCTTCCTTATTATTGTTTCCGGATACAATTTAAGATGTTATTTTCATATTCTTACTCTTTTTTTCTTAAACTTTAATTTAGAACTTTTATTACTTTCAACCTGATTAATAAAATGTGAGATAGAAAAAATATTGTGCACTTTTTGTTGTTTATGTAGAAATTTTTATAGCAATAATAGAAACTTACAGCTGCCATAAACATAAAATGTTGCATAAAACAAAATATATTTATTAACACACTATGCCACACATTAAATGAAACATTATTGTTATAAACAAACAAATAAAATGCATGTGGCAGTGTTGCTGAAGGAACATAAAAACTCCTAGTAGCTTAAGCTGGCAGCATGCAACGACAACAACAGCAACAGCAACAAAACAATCAATGGCCCATAAACAAGCAGCAACAAGTGCATGTTCCATGTTTTATTTAATATTATGTTTTTTTTTTCATCTCTTTTTACTTTTCGATGTGAATGCGAAAAAAATAAAATTGAAAAGGAGAAGAAGGCGCCTTGCCGAGATGACAGCGTATTTTTAACCACCTCTGGTGGTATGAGTTAAGGGAATATTATGTTTGTCATAAAGCTTGTGACATTTGTATTAAAGTTTTGCTTAATTCATAGGGAAATTTTTGTTATTTAAATTATTTAAAGTGTTTTGAAATTTAACGATAACACAAGAAGTCACACAGTGATGTCGATCATTGACTAAGTTTATGTATCATGATTTTACAATATTGCCTGCAAAAGTCAACAGTGGGACAAAACTGGTAACTTCTGTTTTAATCAACATTTTGGCGGATGTTCAAAAATTTTATTTATTTTTCTTAGTTGCCAAAATTACAAAAAGTTATTTCCAAATTCTTTTTGGTTGCTTTAAGCACTTGGAAGTGTAAACTAAACCTTTAAAAATCAGATCTTAGAGATCTTCGAGAGGATAGTAGGGTAGTCAATTGGTTTATGCAGAAGTATAATTATTTGAATTTGTCTTGTTTTTATTTTAACCTGGATAAAATTGAGAAAGATTATTTTATTTTATAAAGCACTCGAATTAGATTTCATAGTTTAAGATGCAAAAGAGAATAAAAAAAATCATTGCTTGCATTTGAAAAAATGGCTTCAAGACTTCATTTATAAAAAAAAACTTAAAGTTTTAACAAAAGTTAGATGATAGAAAAAGGTTATAAAATTCCTTGATAAGTTTGAAGTAAATTTTTATTTAAATTATTGTTGTGTTTGCAAACAAATAATTTCTCAGTTAGGCTTAAGTTCGTTATACGAAAAAAGAGAAAGAAAATAAAAGAGAAAATGTATTTCATTTTTCTGTTATATTATTAATTTAACACAATTTATAACGAACTTAAGCCTAAATAGAAAATAAAATTTTATTTAAATTCATCTTGATTGTGAGTTAAGTTACTGAATATTATTATCTCTAATAGCCAAACTGTTGCAGGTCTCCACAACTTTGGCCACTGTAGGGTATTATTTTAACTCTTAACATAAAGAAATATTATAATTCTTAATTGTTTCATATATCTAACAGTGTTTGCCATAAAAACAATACCGATATGAGTGGCGTTAATAGTTGGAGGTTGAAAGTATAAAAATAAGTATTTAAACAAATAGGAATAAAAATGGCCATAAAAAAGCGCCACCACAAGCAGAGCAAAAACAAAAAACACAATTTTATATAAACATTTTAAAAATAAAAACATTAAAATATACACATAAAACAACAAGAAAAATGTACAATGAATAAGAATTAAACAAAATTTTTTTGTTTTATAATAAACTTCTTCATAGTTTTTGTTTTGCATGGTTCTACTACTTTGTGGATGCATGTGCCACCACAATTGCTTATTAGAGGACTCAAGGGAACTATGTAGAAAATGAATGGTAAACAAAACATGCAAAAAATAGGAAAGCAGTTTTTTAAGGTAGCCGTAGCAGCAACAGGCTGGCAGGCAGGCAACAAAGCGCGAGTGCAGCAATTAAAGTCAAAACTATAGACATAAATTGTATTTTTATTTCTTTTGCTTAAAAATGGTCTTGTCTTTTATTTTAGCACAGAAAAAATTCTAAACCTTTTTTTGTTGTTATTTGTTTTGCTGTAACACTAACAGTAGTAGAGTACTTTGTATGAGGATTTTAGTTTAGTTTGTTTTACATTCATACATTGTAGCTTATAAATATTTGTGGGGGTCTTAAGTTTTTTTTATATAAAAAAAATTTATGTTATTTTGTCAACAGTTAAAAAAACAAACATACAAAAGGCTCTTTATAACTTAATTATAACTTCTTTAGTATTTTTTTTCATACATTAGCCACCATTAGATCTCAGTTTTTGCCATTAACATTTCAGCTGAAGAACTAGGCAGAGATTGTCAAATGAATTAATGGTTCTTCATTTATATAATTTCTCCATTAGTTTTCTGCAGACACATGAATGTTAGAATATTTTGTAGGTGTTACCTAGTCATTAGGAGATTTTTTCAGGGACGTAATATTCAAGAATTCGAGAGGTCAGTATTAAAATTATTTATTGGGCAAAAAAAAAAGAAACCAAAAAGCATTACGAGGGCTGCGCTATATATTTCTGGCCTAATAGTGAAAATGCGAATATATATAATTAAAAATGGTTTTATTGTTTTTCAAAGTATTTTCCAGCATTATTTATACACTTTTGCATGCGCTCCAACCAGTTGTCGAAGCACTTTTTCCACTCCGATTGAGACACCTCTAAAACATGGTTCTTGAACACTTCAACGGCTTCTTCTGGCGACGAAAATCGTTGACCACGCATTTTTTTCTTGATGTGCGGAAACAAGAAGAAGTCATTAGGTGCCAAGTCAGGGCTGTACGGCGGATGACCCATTAATTCGACGTTTTGGCCGGTCAAAAACGCTCTGGTTTGAGCCGATGTGTGAGAGCTCGCGTTGTCATGGTGAACAATGATTCGTCTTCTTTTGTTGGTTTTTCGAATTTCTCCGATAACTTCAGGCAAACAAATTGTAGTGTACCACTCAGAAGTGACCGTCCTACGTTGCTCAAGCGGAACAGTCGCCACACGACCAGTTTTCCGAAGAAACAGGCGACCATTTGCTTCGAAGTACTTCTTCCACGAACAACTTTCGTTGGATTTTGCTCGTCTTTGAAGACCCACACGGTCGATTGTTGTTTCGTTTCGGGCTCATACGCATAGATTCATTATTCGTCACCTGTGACGATCTTATAAACATCTTTTGAAGTACCGCAATCGTATTTATGCAACATTTCTTTGCACCAATCGACACGAGACTTTTTTTGAGCGACTTTCAAATTGTGCGGGATCCAACGAAAACAAACCTTTTTTACGGCCAGGTGTTCATGCAGTATCGATTGTGGTGGCTGGTGGAAAAAATGTCCAAGGATGTCTCTATCTCTCGGTATGTCGCATGTCGATCTTGCATTATGAGTTCACGCACAGCCGTTCTTGGACGACCTTCACGGAATTCGTCTTTGAGCGAGCTTCGGCCACGATTAAATTCATTATACCAATTTTTCCCAGTGCTATAGGATGGTGCTTCATCGCCATACAAGGATTAAAGTTCATCAATGCACCCTTCTCGTGATAAACCACGTCGAAATTTGTGAAAAATGATGGCACGAAAATGTTCACGAGTTAATTCCATTTTTTTATATTAATTTTTTCAAGTCACTGTAAACAACACAAATACTGGTCGTACGTCAAAACGTTTTGAGTACGATTATGCTTAAAAATGACAAACCTTCCAATGGAAAAGTCAGATTGCACTTGGCAGCATTCAGTTTGGCCAGGGCAGAAATATATATAGCAGCCCTCGTATCACACTATTCTTTCATCTACCTGAAATAGCTTTACCAAGTTGTTAAAAAAGTTCTTATACTATAATATTCCGTATAAAAAATAAATTGTAGAAAGCTAAATTCATTCAGTACAGCTCTGGAAAGAACCAATTTAATCACTAAAAGATAATACACAATTCCCAACTAATTTTTTCTTATCAAAAAAGGCCAATACAGATGTTTCACTCTTTAAAAATTAATATTAACTAAATTAAGAATTTAATATTTTTGCAAACTCAAGCTGAATTAAATTACTTCATTGTTTGACTAATAATTATTTTCAAAAAATAAAAATATTTAATTCCACTTAAGACACGGAGCATTCATACTCACTTCACAATAATCAATAAGATACGTGATCAGCATCAGAAAAAGAAACAAGCAAAAGTGCTATGTTCGGCTATGCCGAATCTTATACACCATAACAATATATGAAAATCTAGTTTAGTTAAGTAACTCCATTAAAAAAAATATTTATATTGGGGTGACAGAGAATTAAAAAATAAGAAAGAAAAATTTACATAAAATTTCAGCATTTCTTGAAAGATCTCTACAAAAGCTTTTAAAAAATACCCATATTGATGTCTTCAAAAATATGATGCACAATTGTACTTTTCTATGAAAAGTTCAGAGGCCCATAACTAGAAAAATATGTGCGAGTACTAATTTATTCAATTGGTGTTTTTCCTTATTTTTTAATTCTCTATCGTTCCTCCCCCTTTTTTTTTTTGTTTTTGTGTTTTTTATTGGAGTTACTCCATTTAAATAGATTTGTTAGATAAAGTTGGTAAAATAAGAGTCAGGGGTGGTGTTTTTCCCGCTGCCTCGAAGAACATGGCCCAATCTTGCTGACTTTGAAAAGCAAAATTTTAGAAAGTATGTCAATTCATCTAATGCCTTGGATAAATCGATTTCAACCCGACCAAGGACGGTCAGGTGGACATCGCTCAATCGACTTCGCTATGCATAAAAACTCAGAGTTTATAAACTTTTTGGAGTCGGAAATGGATATGGTAGCAATTACAAACGGAATGAAAAATACCCTTTTTCCACCTGTGTTGAAGGGTATACAAGTTGTTACAAAATAAATAGATTGCATTTCAGGCTAAACTGATGATTAACAAAAAGCAAGAACAAACTTTGTGGCGATTTGTAAGAGAACAACCAAACAAGCGGTGTGTATGGACTTCGATTTAGCAAGTAATTGATCCAATAATAACTGAGAAAAAAATTGGTGCGTAAATGGGGTAGATTGAAACTAATGATCAAATCCTTTTAGTGTACCTTTTAAGTATCTGTTAAACTGTCCTCGCACATTTTTTATTGTTAATAAATTCCTATAGTAACATTTTCAATTAAGACATTGTATTCATATATAAATAAGGTAGTGGATTAAAATACCAGAAAGCCACCATAAATAATTTTTGATAATAAATAAAAAAAAAAATTTAAAATTTTTACTACAAGGTCGACATGATTGATTTGTAATTTGTTCCAAGAACATGTGCTCGGATTTTACTATCAATTTTAAGGCCCTTTTACGTGATTAGAATTCGGAAACAATAGCTAAAGGTTAAAATAGAAACTTTTGCACATTAGCATAATTAATTTCACTACATATTTATTGATTTATTCTTTCTTTAGCTTAAGACTGAGAAAAAAATCAACCGATACAAAAAAGCCGAATTCATAGCAACAAGAGTAGAGGTAAGTATTTGCCATAAGCTTCGAATTAAAATATGTAAAAATATTTCGCTTAATTGCGATTCACTTTAAGATCTTCATTTTTTGTAAAATTAATTATAAAATCTATTTATTTTTTCCACTCTTTTATTTTCTAATCACTAAAGTGTTATGGAAATATTTTAACTTAAACTCCATCATCAAACATTTGCTGTAGCAGCAAAGTCTACGATTTTACTTTTTTTTACGTTTCCCTCTTCACACCGTAAACTTAGCAATCAAAGCAGCTTAAACAATTTAATGATTGGTTTTATAGCTTAAAATCATATTTTAATCTACATATCATTAATACCAATTTTAGCCTTCTACACTTAGTTGGTATGAAGATCATAAAATGGTTTTGGTTGGATGGAGTGTTAGCTGGTTGTCTTGATTTAAAATCATTTACTTCCTTTATTGAATAAAAAAATATTTAAAAAAATAGTTATTTATAATCTAAGACTGAAGCCTGTTGTTCAGAGATGGTTAATGGAGTAAATAAAATGATTCTCAAATTTATAAAAATTATCTTTTACTACTTGCTTTATGCTTGTAGACAGTTTTCCCCTTTCTGTGATAAAGTAACTCATCATCTTTAGGCAAATAGACAAGAACATTTTTATATATTTTTAACTTAACACATGTTTATGTACCTAATGCAACTTTGTAAAGAAGTGTTTTAAAATAAACTAAAAACAAAAAAGCAATTAGATATTTTCTGTAATTGTGCTTTATATTCGTTTGTATAAAAATGTTCGAAATAATAGCTTACCATCTCTGTTATTATTTATGTAGACAAGAGCTAAAACAAGAACATAAATGCAATAGTTTTTATTTATGTTTCTACTTAAATGATTTTGTGTCTGTTTGGTTTGATGCAGTGTTTGCAACACTAAAGAAAAATACTGGTAAAAAAATTTTTGTTAAAGAGTTTGACTTACAAAACTCTTAATCTTTAGAAATTTTGAAAATTAATTTATACTTTGCAAAGAGATTTTAGATTGTCCTATCTTATGACACAGTTCATTTAAACTTGAGGGAGCACGCAAGCAATTTTATAATTTTTAGTAAAAATTCGCTTGTAACAAAAACATTTCTGCTTCACAGCATTCCATAAATAGCTTCACAATGTTGAATCGAATTTCGATTAATAGAACTTTTAATAAGGTGTCTTAAAGGACTTAACAGATGGTTCGTTGTAACATGTGACAGCAGTCGACTTCTGCTAACGAATGGGCTAAGATTTGGTTGATATTTTTGGGCACCTTTTAAAATATCTTGTGTGCTCTCGAACAATTTCCAATCTGATTTTGGTATGATTCTTTCTGAGGCCTCAAAGTATTTGCGATCTTGGGTTAATTTGTAATCACAAAAAATTATTTGTATTTTATTTGTTTATATCATAAATAGATCGCCATATTTTGTATGAATAAATATATAGACAATCATTGACAAATTTTCTGTCACCCCATTATTTGTGGTGAAGGGTACATTATATTCGGCATAGCCCTAAATAGCACTCTTACTTGTTAAAATTTTATTTAATTTTTTTTTAAATCTAATGTTAATTTATTCCTCTATATATAATTATGCTGGAAGACATACATTTCAGACACTTTTTAACGCCAGCGATGAAAATCACTTAATGATAGATATCGTCATTAACATCGATAACATTATTGGCGTTAGCAAAGCAGGCACTAGCAAAAGACTGACTCTGTACGAAATAATCTATCTGTTAGTGCACAACTACTTCAAGTAATAAAATACAAAATATTTTCTTGTTTCAACGAAACAGTACGAAAAATTGAAAGAAGGCGCATAAAGCAAAACTTAAACACGAAGTTACCCAACCAATGAAGTTGGCTCATTATCATTATAATAATCATTTGGCGGTAAAATCATGATAAAGATCTGGTAAAAATACTATTAAGAACACACTTTCTAAGGGAAAAAACATAAAAAATAATAAAGAAGATGTTTTAGACTTAAGCGTCTTGTAATAAAAAAAAAAAAAAGAAATTTACATCCTTTAATAATTCCCTAAGGACAATTACATTTTTCATAATCTTTAATACAAAGCTCAAAGATTTAAAAAGTCTTTTATATTCTATAATAATTAGCATATAAATTAATTGAAAATTTTTTAAAAAAATTATTACTATTATTTCCTAGTTTATTTACATGGAGCGCTGCGTTTCTTTCTTTATTTTCCAACTATTTTATGTTGCTGTCTGTAGATTAAAAAAAAGAGATCTGCAAGCTTCTGTTGTTTCCATACATATTTATTGGTTTAATTTTATAAACACAAGATTTTTTCTTTGCTAAATATTAAGATTTAAAAGATAAATTTACAAGCAGCATAAGTTGTTGATTAAAAAATTCCCATTAAATTAAAAAAAATCAATTTAAAATCTATATCTTAACACCATCTTCTTTAAATGGCTAAAATGAAAACATTAACATCATCTACAACTAATAAACCTATAAAAACATGATTCTTGAATATCTGAGAACAGAGTGGGAGGCAGGGCGGGGTTAAAATATGTTATGAGCCAGTAGAAATTTTTTGTGAGAAGTGAAGTTTAATGTCTTTTAAAATAAAAATCAGAGCCTTTCAGGTGCGGCGTTGCACGTTGACGTTATATTAAATTTTTTTATTCGTAAAATACATCATATAAAAGGAATAATTTTATTTCGGCTTAATTTCACGTATAAATTAATTTATAAGGAAACAATAATTGTTGGAAAATTTTTACACCATAGCACATTAAAATTTCAAATTAAAAGTATTTATTTTTTACAACACTAAAAATATATAAAAATAAATATTAATTTACAAGCAAGGCTCCCTGCAATCAGTATGATATTCAAACAACATCTACTGTAATGTAAAGAAAAATGTATGAAAAAATAAAATTACATTCGTCGCTAAGCCGTCGATTAGCTTAAAGCAAGAACAAATATATGTGACGATTGATAAAGTAAACGACGAATTGTGTATGGACTTCATTTGCATTATATCCTGCTATTGACCAGTTGGTCCAGTTAAGATAATATTATTAAAAGAATTCGATAAATATTTAAAAAAATTACCTATTTTAAATAAGATAATTATAATAAAATTATCAGTCAATTTTTCCTGAAACAATTTGTTTTGCAAGGATGTAGAATAGAAATATTTTGAATACTTGTTCATTTTGATACTCGAAACAAATCCACCCTATTATTTTAAAAGCCCATTTTGTAAGCATAAACAGCGACAAAAGTCAGTCGTCTTTATATATCGTATAACGCTCAAAGGAACTGACTGTTGAAATTCACGCAACGAAAAAATGCGCATTCTCACACCCTGTTAATTTTGGTTATAAGAGGTTTACAGGAATGAGAATAGTTAAGAACATCGCCAAAAATTGTTGACAGCCAAAAACAAAAAATAGAAACAAAGAATAGAAACGAACCTATAGCAGAGCTCAGGCATGACAATTTCATTCGACTCGAATATACGCAACGAATAATTCGTTGTTTATGTCTGTATTTATATCGTGCCATTTTGTGATGCAATTTTTCCATGTCTCTCTTTAAGCTTCAGCGATATGCGTTATTTTAAACTTAACAGAAGCAACAGTAACATCCTCTCAAAATTCAAGCCATGATATATTGCTTACCCCTCTTGCTTTACAACCAAACAAAAATTGAATTGTAGTTTCATGAGACATTTCAGGCAGCTGGCTCCGACAGTTGCAGTATCCTGTCAAAATCGCAATTATTCACAACAAGGTACAAGAGTTCTATCCAAGTGCATCTACTTCTTTCTGTCTGAGTGTTCCTTGAACAGTTTTCAAGCTCGACTGCATGTGTTTATTTACCGTCATCTTTTCAGAATCTCTATATTGCGATATGTTGTGCTGCACCCTTGTTCGCCAATATAAAGCAGCTGTTTTTCAAGGATATGCAAAGCTTTATTTTCTGTGTTGCCAGCACATCTTTTGAGCTACACCGATGTCTCTAATTTAATAGCGGAACACTTAACTTTAGAGCACATTTTAGCATTAATTGATCGATTTTTAGGTTTTTTATTCTCCTCTAGAAAAGTTGAATTTATACCAGCAGACTATAACTCTAGTTTGTTATTACCAAGCCCTTGTTAAATTGCTGCATAGCTAAAGTCTTATTTAATATAAAAAAAAGAAATTCTAGTGTAATATGCCTTGTAGTCAAATACTTAAAAATTTTCAGTAACACTTAAAGATAGTTCTTGTCTTAATACATTTTCTATTGGGTATTAATACAAAGCAAACTTTCTAAATTTATTTTCCGTTTACCAACTGTTTAAATAACCAGTGTATTAGTAGAAAAAAAAGTACCAATAAAGAATATGAAAGGAAAATTTGCCAGAAAAAAGGAATATTAAAAAATTCACTTAATAAGTAAAAAATATTTGCTAAAAGTAGGCTGACGCTACTAAGTAATTAAAAAAATCACGAAAACTCCAAACTAACCCAGCAACAATGGGGATGGGAAAGAATTTTTAAATTTGTGATACCATGCTTTTTAAAAGGCATTAATTATTTTTTTTAACATAATTTCTTTAACAACCTGTATCTGTTCATTTTATATCCACCAGTATTATAACACCATCTTAACACTTTTTTAATAAAAATTGATAAGTTTCTGGTTTTTGTTAATTAGACATTTTGTACTGCAGTTTCCTTTTATTATCAGTTTTAAATAAAGTTCAAAATTATAGCAAATTGTGGTTTAACCCTTTAGGCCTTTACATCTTAAGCTATTAATCATTTTATCTTAACAAATGCATATAAAAAGTAAAAGTAACAAATTACCACTTAGTCATGTGTCAAAACGACTTTAAAAGTTACATAAAATACAAATACTCGTATGTCTAGAAAAGATGTTACATATTTCAAAAACACAAATTTTATTTAAGTTTTGACAAATGTCTTTTAATATGGTCCATTAGGTTTGACTTATATAAAACACCTTGTTGTAATGTTTTCATATTTGATATGTGCTTTTGATATATTGTCATCCACTTTAAATGGATTTACAAGTTAAAAAAATTTTTAGTATAAAAGAGATTTAGTAGAGAGTAAAGCATTAGACTACACAAATCATAAGAACAGTGGGCAATATTTTATAATTAAAAATTTCAAACAAACATATTTTAAACTCAGTTTTAAAACTTAAAAATAGAAATAGAATTTCTATAAAGATTACAAAAGCCTGAAAGTAATTAAGTTTTTCCTCCAAACTTTACTCGATTCCACTGTATATCGTAATTACACTACATCCTCTAGTTTAAAAGCCATTGTCGCCATCATTATTACTAAAAAGTGTTGATTACGTTGACACTTGTAACACTTTTAAATCATAAATTTTCAAGATTGTCTCACACTTGTTTCAATATTTAAATAACCACAAGCTGATTGAGAGACTAAATTAAAGCAGAGGCTGAAAAAAAAAACACTTTAAAAATTTCTTTTTTTATTTTTAATATTAAAATGCAGCATCATTTTTTTCTTTTTCTGTAATATTCATTATTGATGTCATTTCTTATCAACACTTTAGACTCACGAAGAAATAAGGAAGAAATATTTAGCCAGAAATGAAGAAACTAATTTATATTTCCATTTAAATAAATACAAAATACTGTTTCTTAACAAAACCGTTTTCAATATGAATGATAACATGGACAGAGCAACAACTTAAGCCACCAAACGGAAATCGTAATCAATAAATAATTTTTTTCAATACAACTTACAGAATATAACAGCGCCAGCCATATAATGACCCAACAAGCGTTCTTACTTTGCCGTCTTTATCTGGTTACGAAAGAAGAATGTTGTTTTTTTTTTTTTTTTTAATTGATGCTGTTTCTTCACTGTTTCTTCTTTTAAAATTTTTTTTATTTATTTATTTAAACACAAAAAATATTTTTAATTATTATAACTACTTCATTTACATCCAAAATGATTTCGAACTTTGTGTCTTGTTTTTATTTTTATATTCGTTTTTTTTTTTTTTTTTTTTTGAACATGACTGTGATTCTCTGATCCAAATAAGATGCACATGAACTCATGAAAATGTTTCGAATTTTAAATGCGTTGTAATTTGCTTGTAATTATTGACTCACATCGATTTGTATGAATTTACAAGCAAGACCAACCAAAAACAAGAAAGAAATGTAAATTATTAATTCATTCATTTGTACATCCATTCATTTGTTTATGCAGTCATATACTCATATTCGTTGTGATAATCTTGTGCATTTAACACATGTCTCCATAGGTCTCTTATCTCTCAAAATGGAAAAAAATGAAAAATTATTGCTGGTATTTTAAAAATATTTTTTTTTATTTACTTATGAAAAGGGAACATTTTTGCTTAATGTAATTTTGTAATTAACACAATTTTCAGATAAATCACTTTAAAGCAACATGATTTTGTACAATTTCGTTACAAACTACTGAATTAATTGGAATGGAAAAAAGAAAACAGAAAGAAAAGTATGCGACTGAAATACAAATTTTATTGGATTTTTAAAATGAACGGGTTGTTAAAAACACCTTCAGTGTGATGGTGGAAAATTAAACAATCACTCTCACCTTCGGTATAAATATTTCAGACTGAATGGGAAAGGATTCGAATGGATTGGTTACAAGTTTAGGCCACATTCCGGGATAAATAAAGAACAGAAAAACTACTAGGGTTCTCTATATCAGAAGAGAAATTATTTGCTATGACCCAGAGAACGAGAAATATTTTGGCCCCCCTATACGGCTCTAAAAAATTAATAGCACATAGAAGAATTTTATAAAATCGCAGTGATTTTGTGATTTTATTATATTTTATTTTTTAAAATTAATTTTTTATGAATCAGCAACAAATATTTTTAATCGAGCTTTTATTCATATAATTTTTTTTTTTCTTCCACTCTTACAACTATTAAGAAAGAAAAGAAGTTAGAAAAAAAATTGAAATCCTACAATTCCCAAACAAAATTTTAAAACTCCCACAAAAATGTATTTGTTTTGATAGAGGTTGTAGTTTATCTAAAATTTTAGTAAAATTTAGTGAATTTTATTTATTTACCCGGGAATTTAGCATCCTTAAAATTATTAATCGTAAATTATACAATTTCGTGATTTATTAAAAAATCATTAAAATATTGATTCCAGCTTTTTATTCAAAGTTGTTTTATTTCAAAATGCTATAGAGTTAGCACAACAAAATATGATGATTAAATTGTACCTTGTTTTTGTTTAGTATGAAAAGGACTTTTATAAAATATTAGACATAATTTTTTTCGCTAAAGTTGTAAAAAAAGGAATGGAATTAAGGATTTTTTTAATCGACACTATTATATATAAGTATACAAAATACAAGTCTAAGTTTCAACATTCAGTTTCTAATGATTCACTTGTTCCATCTTAAAGCAATATGGTGCTGCTCCCTGGGGACTATAAGGTCTGGTACACTTCTACGCTCGTAAACAGATCGTCTGTTCATTTGTGGGGTTTCACTGAAATACAATTTTTACCCAAATCTTCATGAATATTTATTTCCAAAAAATATATTTTTACAATATTTTGCATCATACTTCTTCATGAAGAAAGAACCAATTTTCTTGAATTAAATTCGTATTATTAAAAATGATTTTAAATATTTTACTTTTAAAATATATTTCGTCAAAGTATATATTTAAATAGAATTATTCTTCATTTTAAAAATTTCTGTTAGACAAAAAAATAATAATTTTTTAATTTTTTTTATTATGAAAAAGATTATCTAATTTAAAACATAGTATCTTCTTAAAATGTTTAATTGTGGAAAATAATTTCTTTTATTGAAATAATTATTTTTGTGATGTTAAAAATACAATTTTATTATATTTTATTACAGGTTTATGTCTTTAGTTAACAAAGAAGCCTAGTTTGAGGGCTTGAAAAGCTTTTCTTTTCGAAGCACGATCTACTCATATTTATGCCCACCTTACCTTATACGAAAATTATTTTAATCTCAGCAAAGCTGTTCTCATTTAATTCTTAATATTATCTGTCGCAAACTAAGAACTGTTAAGTCAAGTTTTATACTTATCGTTTTGACACTTTTTAAAAACAGACGTAAAATAATATTTTAAAATTAACATACACTATAACAAAATAGGAGAAAAAATCACATTTTTTTAAAGGAGCTTCGAAAATAAATACTCTCCTCAATTAAAATAAATCATTAGAATTAGAAACATTTCTACTTTAACAATAGTATATTTTCGAATCCGTACATCTTTCTTTTTATAATTTCTTTATAATTAGCTTTTGTGTACATTTAAGTTTTTTAATCCTCATAAATTTGTAAACCTGTTCTTACTTTTAGGTAAAAAATAAATGAAATTCTAAAAATTTTTTTCCGCCTAAAAACAAGTTTTATCTTACTATTACACTGATTTTACATCTAATAAAACGTTACCTTCATAGAGAAAGGTCCTAACCAACGTCTGGCCTTCTTTACAGAAAAAACTTTATAAAATGCACAGTTATGTAGTTGGAAATTTTTTATTAATGCGTTGTGTTATAAAATTCTCTAAGCAATTTAATACTATTACAACTTTTTTTAACTTTTAGTGGTGCATCAAAGAATCATTTATCGAAATATGTATAAAACTTCAATTCAAAAATAAACGAGTTAAAACAAGAAAGAGTGCTATATTCGGCTATGCCGAATGTTATATACTCTTCAACATATCTAGTTCAGAGAAGTAACTCCATTAAAAAAACAAGTATTGGGGTGACAGATAATTTTAAAATAAGAAAAAATGTCATTTAAAATTTTAGTATTTATAAAACATTTCTTCAAAAGATATTAAATGATGTCCATATTGGTATCATCAAAAAATATGGTGCACCTTCGTACATTTCTACGAATAGTTTAAAGGCCCATAATTCGAAAATATGGACAAGCGCCAATTTTTTAACCTGATGTTTTTTGCTTACTTTTTAACTCTCTATTGCCCCATATATTTATTTATTTATTTATTTTTTTTTTTTATTTTTATTTTTTTTTTTTGATTAGCATAACTTCAATAAACTAAATTTGTTCCAAATGATATGGAAAAACTAGAGGCAGCATGGCGTTTTGCCTTCCGCATCGAAGGACATGGACCGATCTTGCTGATTTTTAATAGCAAAATTTTCTAAGCTAAATCTGATCGATTGGAGTATTTAAATTTTCTGTAGCTCATCTAGTGCCTTGGCAAAGTTGATCTTAACCCCAATACGGAAGGAGAGACGGACCTGGCTTAATCGACTTCGCTCTGCGCAAGAACTTAGAACCATAAAGTTTTGGGTCGGAAATACATATTGTAAAAATTACAAATGGAATGACAAGCTTAGATATCCCATTTTTCCATCCATGGAGAAGGGTGTAAAAATGGCTTAATATATATTTTATGTCTTTAACAATAAAGCAAATATCCTCAGTTTAAAAATTGTTTTAATATTGCATTGATTATATGTTTCTCATATTAAAAATATTTAAACAGCTATCTTGCCACGGAAGTACTTTCGAGTTGATAAGGAATGGGTCGAGCTCTAACACTTTATATAGCAGTCACCTAAGAAGGGATACATTTGGTTGGTTAATATGGTCTAAATGTCAGACATTTCCTTCGACTGACTTTTAAATAGCTCCTCAAAACATGAACGCAGCTACCCCTAAATTGTCATGTGAATATTTATTTGTTCTAGCTGTCATTGGAGAGTATGAGTATTTGTTTAGTGTTACTTTTTGTGTGATGTCTTTTTTGTTCATCAAGTCATTGTGCAGAGATGACCAAAACAATTGGTACCAATTGCTTGTAGGATTTTTCTATAAACCCTTTTCTTTTCAAGCAAGTAATAATCATATCTATAAATTGATCTGATTTTATACAGAAATAACTAATGTTACATAATTTAATATATTTTTTTTTTTTTATTATTTATTTAAAATGATTTCAACTAGGATTAATACTGCGTAAGTCTTATCTTCATCAATGATACTAAAATTGGATAAACAAATGTCATAAAATTTATTAATAGTTGTACTTATAAAAGATCAGCATAAAATCAAACAGCCTCGTATTTTCTGTTAATAAAATACCATTTTATACTTTTCGTCTTTATTTGATAAAATTCGACATAATAATTAAATGTTAGCAGCTACAAATATAGCAACAACTAATCAGAAAAAGAAAAAAACTAACCAATAAATTAAAATAAAATAGCCTCAGCAATATGGCGAAAACGAAAATACTTGGTCGTTTGGCTGCAATTGTGTGGTTGGAAGTTTAAATTAAATCTAAGAGTTTTCGGTTTATTTATTTATTATTTTTTTATGTGGCATTAAAAATATCAAATTATAATAAAATTAAAGATTAACTGTTGACTCGTTAGAGAAATCACTTTAAAATTTAAATTAAAAGAAACACGTAAAAATAAACAAGCAATTTAAGATGGGCAATGGAATAGCAACACATGAGAATTGCAGTTAGTTGCCACAATAAAATAAAAACAATTTTCTAACAATAATACTATCAAGCCTATAGATGGATGTTTCGGTTAAATGGATGGCTATATGATGTCTTGTTAGTTTGTTAGTTGGCTGTATGAATTGTTAAATCAAATTGCTGAGCAAAAAGAAAAAATAACTTGTCAACAAAAATAATGATCACAAACGATTTTTTTTATTTAAAAAAAAACAATATAAACAAACGACTAGTTAACAAGTTATTCTATGATTATTTCTTATTTAATTTTTCTTTTGTGCATTTATTTAAGCAAACTTAAAATCACTCAAAAATCTATCTGTGACTCAACTTTTTATTTAATCAACAGCAACAAAAGCAACTAGTTAGTGAGGAGTGCAGTATTGCAAGTATGTTATGCCTTGGCATATGTTGCTTATTTGAGGCAGTGGTATTTTAGCTACCAAGATTAAGTCATCAAAGTTTACAGTTGTCAAAGCTACTAACGACAACATCAAACCACATCGCTAGCAACAGTTAAAGCGGCAGCATCATTCACATAGTCGTCATCATCATCGTCATGATTGTTATTATTGTTTTTATTGTCGTAGTCAGCATTTTCATCATCAGCATCAAGAATGTATTGCAGCGTATAAAACTACTTAATTTTTGTGGAAAAAAAGTTTAGAAATATTTGCTTTCTTATCGTTTAACAAACAACCACAAGGCAACTTTTCAGTTATTTAGTTAACAGCTACTAAAAGGAACTGAATCAATTTTTTTAAATTAAATTACATTAACATGACTTCCTTTAGTTTCTAATTTTAAATGTTTTTACTTGTTGTTATACCGGACGTACTAAGCTTGTTTTTTTATAACGGTTCGAAACATGGGATCAATTAGGACAACTATGAGGTCATCCTTTAGTTCTTATATTTGTAAGTATGGACATAGTAACACACACTTTGCTTAAATTTTAACTGCCTGACTACAACGGTTTAGAATATAAGACCATACATATTAAACAACATCACATTTGGGTACACCCTTTAACTTCCCGTTTTATATATTATACTGTCATTGTAGAGGGTTTAGCAATACACGTTACGTGAAAATTTCAAGAGTCTTCCTACAACAAATCAAAAGATAACACTATATACATGCCCATGGTGACACCCTTTAATTTTAAATTTTATACTTGTTTATATAGAAGACACAGAAGTACATGCTTTGTGTAGTTAAAAGTATTTGACTGATACGGTGCAAAAGATAGAGCCAAATTATGTCACCTAAAGGCCACCCTTTAATATTAAAATTATTTTTCTATTACTTTTTTAAAAATTTGTATGGCTGTCCGTTAAGGTTTGAAAGGTATGAGAAGATCGTGCGCGATTTATAAGGGGCACCCTTTAACTTAAATATTATGAACTTTAAAAAAGTAAGATTAAACTGTAAACCTTTTAGTTAAAGGAATTTTTAAAGGAATTTTTATCTAAATCGGTTTAGAAATTAATGACTTCAATGGGTACAAATATAAAAGCAAGAGAGAGACGAATTGATAACCGTCTCTTTTTTTAAGTCGGTAAAAATGATTTTTTTTTTGTTCATGAGAATGTTTTTTTTTTTTTAATTAAAAAACTATTTTAATTTTTTAAATAAATTTATTAAAAAAAAACTCTTTTATATACCTGCCTCTTGCTGCTAAACTATTCATGTTTAAATTTAGTAGAAACTCCAAAGCAAATTTATTTCTATGTTTGACTATTAATACAGTCATACAAACAAACAGATTAATACCTAAAAGTTCGTACATATGTCTGTCTATTTATCTGTCTTTGAATCTGTCTGTCTGTTTGTCTATCTGCTAAATAGTAAACACTTATCATCGTCATAATGTTGTTTGAATGGATGAACTGCACAATTGCTGCTGTTGCATTAGAAATACACATAAGACCTGTTTATTAATATTGCTATTGTTGTTTTTTGTGTATAGATCATGTGTGTCTGTAACATTTCAGCAGAAGCTACAACATTAATGAGCAGCAAGAAAATATAAAACCGACAGAAACACTAAAGCAACTGACTGTTGCACAGAGCAAAACTATTGAAACGGGCGAAAAATGATAAACAACAGCAAAATTGTTAACAAAAAAACAAAATTAAAACTAAAAGAAATAGCAAAATTACATGAGAATAGAAAAAAATTGTTAATCATTATTATTGTATGACATGTTGTTGCTGTGATTGTAGTGCAGGTTGTTGGTGAAAAAAATTACAGCAAAATAAACAACAGCAAAATTTTCAAATTGCTAAACATGATAATAAAAAGGTGTTCTTCTTAGTTGTTGATTCTTTATTCTCTCATTCAGTATATTTGGCGCGTGTTAAATTGAAAATGACATATGCTTTATTAGCTACAAATTCGTGACGGAAATAACGGTATGTTTAAAGGAAGATATACTGTAAATTGTTGATGTGAGATGTATAATTAATTTGCTTCAATGGCCGGTCTCATATGCAAAATGAATGATTGTGCCATTACCGGGCTATTGCGTTAGTATTTTGACATTTATGATCAGTATATTTCGGCAAATCGTCTAGAATGGATTGACTGCTAAGCAACCAAAATTACTTTTATTTACTACAAAAATCATTCATCCATTAAACCGTAGATAGATTTGATATCACCCACTCTCTAAACGATGCCATAACACCAACATGTCGTATGAATATGCGTACCGAAGCAAATATCGCCGAACGAAAGTGGGAAGAAAGATTTAAGTTTATCGATTCATCAGCATTCGCAGGATTTGGGTATCAGACCGTCTACTACGTATAAAATTTTACGCAATGAATTTGGTCTGCACCTGTATAAGATCCAGTTGGTGAAGAAATAAAAGGTACAGAGGTCATAATATGCGTAATATTTTAGCTGTTTGGGACTTTAAGCAGTTGCGAATAAATTCGATATTATCTCCTTAAATTGTGTACAGCGAAGGAGGCCATTTATGAGACTGGATTTTTAATAAACAAAAATCAATCCACAACAGAGTTTGTAATACATTGCGATACGAAAAATGTAAAGTTTGTTGCAGTTTACATCCTGGTGGCACCACTAGACCTCATTTATAATCTGAATACAGCCGGAGCTAGAGTTATATGCGATAGATATCAATACCGCATCACGATTTTTATTTAATATGGATTACATCATTAACGACTCGTATTATCATAGATTTGATCTCTTAAATTGTGCTATTTGATTCGAAAGTAGGCGGAAATAATTTATTTTGAATTTATAATTTTCAGTATCAATTTCTTATTCAGTGAACTTATATTCAGACTTTTTATATAAAAAAAAAGCAGTTAAAAATTTTTGCACCTATTTAAGTGTTGTTTGTTTTCAGATATAAATTTAATTAAAATTTTAATTGATTTAATTATTCATTTAATTAAAAAATGCTTTTGTCTTTTTGAATTAAATTTGTAGTAGATAAAGTTAATTAGTTATTTACCAGATTTTGTACTAATTTTGTCAACTAAATATATAATTAAGAGAATTAAAGATTTATTTAAAATTTAATTTGAATACAAACAGCACATTTTTTATATAAATATATGAGGACAATTTTCGTGATAGTGAGTACATCTTCTAAGTGACCACAGAGTCAATGTCAATTTTAAAATAAATATAGAAAATATTTTTGAATAAAAGAAATTACTAGTTACATCCTGCTTCAGCATTTAGTTTTTTTGTTGGGTGGTTTCTATACCATTTTAAATTACTCTAGTGCATAGAACATAGAAAATTTTTTTAAATATTTCATATTTCCCGCCCAGGAGGAAAGTGAGAATTTTATGTAAATAAAACTCTTTCCTTGTTAAAATAATTTTCATAAAATTAACTTGACTTATTTTATTTAAGTTAAATCTCCTTAAAATGAATTTCCTTAAATTCCTTATTTTCTTATTATTAATTTTTTGATTAATAAAACATTTTGTTTCTTCATTTTGTGGATTGTAGAAAATAACAAATTGGTGCAAGTTTTTCCTAAAAGTTTTTTCCAGAGTTTTTTTTTTTTTTTGTCTTATTTTTCTGACCCAATCGCTTTAAGCTGATTTTCTAAACTGGCAGGAGTTACGTTGCATGTTACGTTATAAAGAAAAATGTTACCCAACGCAATGTAGTGCTTGAAATTTTTTATTTAAAAGTTTCATCAGTTTTCCAGCTCGACTCGGGTCTAGTAAAACTCTTTCTTATTACACATAAATAACAATAAATAAACTTTATTTAGCTCTTTCAGCTTTTAAGGTTTGATACATCTGGGAATGCAAATTGTCAAGTAGCTTTAGTCGTTTAATATCAAAATCACTTAATGAAATATGAAAATTCTTTCAACAGGACTTTTTGTTTCGTCACCACTTTCTTAACATGCAA
Organism: Cistogaster globosa; assembly: GCA_937654795.1. NCBI lineage: Eukaryota > Metazoa > Arthropoda > Insecta > Diptera > Tachinidae > Cistogaster > Cistogaster globosa. Next base: position 7,057,958 of record OW569407.1, read on the forward strand.
ATGCACACATTTTTTATTTATTTATTTATTTTTTTTTTGTTGCTTTTGCATTAACATTTGGAAAGTAAGCCATTTTTCTTTAGTTGACATACCCGTAAATCTCAAGAGGGTTGATGTTTTAACATACATTTTTTCCGTTCTTTTCATTGTACATTTTTATTTCCTTATTTTCTTTGTTGTTTAAGAAATTTTAAAAAAATTTATAACTTCATTTTAAGCAGAAATTGTTTTAGTTAAACAGTCCAAGAAACTTTTAAAGCCAAACGAAGGGTCAAATTTTTTAAATCACTCTCTTGTTTAGAAGGAGGTCCTTCTTTACAATATTCTACTGTATTTTTAACTCTCACAATACAATTACAAGTATGTTGTTGTGTAATGCCACATTGAACCACTGAGTTGTTCAAATAACACACAGGAAACATATGCAAAATATGTTCACATATTTCTTTTGTGTTCTTCACATATATAATATTTTTTGTATTTGTTGGCTACTGCACAGTGGTCATGATTTTTTTAAATTTATTTGTTTATTTTTTCTATTCAATTTAATTTAATAGTTTTTATTTGTTTGTTATAATTCATATTGTTATGATTTTCAATTGTTATGCCCAGAAGTTTGCTTGATTGTAAAATTTTTTGGGGCTCTTGCTCTATGACTCCGGCTATATTTGTGTACACACAGTCTTTTGTTTACTGGTTATGCTCCTGAACACACCTATCAACCACAATATTCTGTGACTACGGCAAGACTTGAAAGTCTTCAAATTTTGTACAGCAAGCTTATGTGCTTAACCCGCACAATTATCTAGATTACAACACCTTTTCAAACTAAACATTCATTGTTTTGCCAATCAGGCTCTCTCAACTTCTGACTAATACTTCGTCGAAAGCCTGACTACGAATTGCTTATACAGCTAAATTAAGGGCGTCTTCGCTAAATCATGCACTTCGGGTGATAGTCTTTACCAATCATAGGACTTTTAGTTATTCATTGATCGTGGCTCTCAAAAAAAAATATTTTTTTATACTAAAGATTCTGTTAGGATTAAAACTAATATTCGTTGATTCAACAAATGCTATCAACTCAGTAGTCGCGATTAAATAGACCAGCTACACGTATGCTTTTCCCAAGTTTTTGTCATCATTTTTTCAAAATCATCAATAACAACCGACTGAATTTTTGACTGTTTTATCGATTAAGACCTTGACAATATATTTGTCAGGCATGTGGCTGCCTTTTATGAAATATATTTCCACTATGGAAATGACAAGTCGGCACTTGACAGCAAACTATTAAAAACTAATTTTGATTTATATAAAATTCTCCGAAAAATATTTTTATTATTTAACTTCTCAAGAATACACTATGCTCTGTTAGATATTGCATGCAACATATTAAATTTTTGTTTTTTCATATTTCTTTTCTGGAAAACAATACTTTTCTTTCTTTTCTTTTATTTGTTTAGTTGTTAAATGTTTAATTTTGTTTTTTAATACTGTTTAGTTGCTTTAGATTTTATAAAATATCAACAGCATAAGCAACACTCACATGATCGTCCCGTGTCCATTATTTTTATACCCTTCACGACAAAAAAAAAGACGAAAAATGGTATATCTTACTTTGTCATTCCATTTGTTATTTCTACAATATCCATTGCCGATCCCATAAAGTATATATATTCTAAGTCCTGCATAGCGAACGTCGATTGAGCGATGATCGTCTATCAGTCTATCTGTCGGTACGTCCAAGCTCGGCTTGAAATAAATTTTGCTAAGGCGATGAGCTAGACAAATTTTAAGTACGCCAATCGATTAGACATAGTTTCGAAAATTTTGCTGTTTAAAATCAGCAAGATCGGTCCATGTCCTTCTAGGCAGCGAGCAAAAAAACACGCCGCCTCTAAATTTTCTATATCTTTTTTAACCTTCGTTTTTAATCCGGAAGCTTTTTTTTTGTTATAAAGAGAAGTAGCACTTCAGGCAATAATGCCTATTTAGTTATTTTCGTAACCGTGCTACATTCCTTTATGAAAGGGATAGATGAAAGATAAGACAGGTGGTGAAAAGAGAAAGCCATTTTGTTAGTTATTTTATATCGCCGGCGAATATGCTATGAAGACGTACTGACGAAGGAGGCTGCATTTTTAATGTTAATTCTGAATATGTATTTATACCATTAAACAGAAAAAAACATTTTTTTTTTTTTTTTGTTGCCACAGGGGTTGGAACCTGGTCAACCAGATTTTTAGCCAACGTATTTACCACTTCGTCTACAGCAGGATTGTAAGAATTAGTGATTATTTTAGCTGATACAGCAACCTTTTCATTAACTAAGCTGAGGCAACAACACTGAGCAAAACTTACAATTCTTGGAAAAGAACAACTTTTCTAAGCAGAAAAAGTTTATGAAAGAAAACAATTTACTTTATCGATTTTTATTTAAGCTATTCAATATATTTTGTAGGGAATATCAAATTCGTCAAAGCAGAATATACTACTTTTATTATTAACACTTATGCAAGAAAAATTTTCAGTACAAATAATATTTTCCTTTATAGAATGTGAAACAAAGAAATAGTTGAAATAAAATAAAGAAGTTTTGAAATTACATACGAGTTTTTACGATTTAAAAAGGATTTTGCTTACCCACCGCCTTTGAAATATGCTGAAGTTTTATACAGAGGATATCAGGAAAATGGTGAATAACACCAAAAATTATTTTTTGTCCTCAACAACTTCATTGGTATTCTCAGATTATTTTCTATAATAAAAAACCTTTTAATTTATTTTTAGAGTAAAATTCAATTAAGTGTTTAATTGACTTAATTATATATTTAATTGAAAAATAAATAAAAAGAAATTCTGATTATATAATTAATTGAAACAAGAACGAATTTTCTAATTAAATAACTAATTAACTTAATAAAGGTGTAGTCAGGCTATTCAAATATTTGACAAATTTTTTTAAAAATGTTTATTCAAATTTTCCTGGTACGTATCATGAAGATTAACGGTTAAAAATTTAATTAATTAATATTAATATTTCTTAATAAGTATTTAAAAAATACAATATACAAATCTTTTCCATAATTTCTGCCCGTACTTAAAAGAATATAATAAAATTTCAATCTGAAAACAAGTAAAATCTTCAATTGATGCAAAGACTTGTTTTCTGTTCCAAACGAGCAGATAAAGTCCCTTATCAAATCGAAATAGAAAAATTATGAATGCAAAATTCTATCAATAATTAGTTTTCCATTCGCTTTCAACTCTAATATTTTGCATCTTGTTTTTGTCCTAATTGTTGTTGTTATTTAAATTAATGCTGTTCTTGTTATTATTGCTGACTGCTATTAATAATTGTGATGTGATGCATTTCATGTTAATTTCACTTATTGTACATCGTTCTATTGAATTGAATAAACGACAGCAAAATACAAATATAAAAATATTGTCAAGAGCAGCAGAAGCAATAGCAATTTTAAGTTGTTGCTGCAGTAGCAAAAATAAACCATATTTCTAGTTGTTGTTGTTGTATTATATTAGTTAACAAATGAAAAGGGTTGTTGCCACTATTGTCGGTAGATTGAGTGCAGCCATAAGTCTTTTGTATATTTTTTCATAATTTCTTTTTTGTTGTTGTTGTATGTAAATGAAAAAATTGCATATTTACAAAAAAAAAAATATAAAACATTGTTTTACAACATAAAGCTGCAGATATACAAAGGAATCTTATGTATAGTTCTAGGTACGTACGAATTTACCCTGAGCTTACAGCAAGCATTTGCAACAATAAACTCATTGTTAACAGAACTTTATTGATGACACAGAAATAACAACAGATGCAGGCCTCGACAATAACCACATTTAAACTTGTAAATAATGGTTGGCAAATACAATAATATATTTTTTGTTTATGCTTGATATTTTACGTAGGGATCTTTATGTTGTAAAATATTTTCTTGTAAATAAAATATCTATTTAACAAAAGTACATTGGCAAAAATGTAAAAAAGGACATGTTAAAGTTTCATAAAGTGATACTGCTACTACGAAATGTTGCTTGAGTATTTAAAATGAAAATTTAAATATTTAAAATGCTTCATTTTCAAAGGAATGTTTAAAAAAAATAAAAAGTTATCGGTTGCTAAGATCTTTTTTCATAAGTATCAACGTGAACCACTGTATTATTTGGCTGTAACCTAAAGTATAAATGGGTAGAAGCTACAAGCCAATATCGCTTTAATTATTGTAGATTGATTGCACATCGTTAAATTTATCTCAGTCATCAGGTTTTTGGCCATCGAATGGCTGTTCCAAATTTGATTTCTCGTCAATGAGAAAAACTAGATAAGTTCTCAAATTCTCGCAGTGTAAAGCCAAATACTACATTTGAATTTCTAATAAGTGGCTTCTTCTGTACCATTTAAACCATTTCTTTCTTACAGCCAATTCAGGTAATTAGGCCAAAAAACTTTTAAAACTTACCTCACACAATATCCTAAATCTAATCGTTTCCCTGTCCAAAAAACTTAGGGGCTGATCACTCTTTTGCAATGGTATAGACTGCTTTAATTGCTTTGTATATGAACATTAAAAAGTACTTTTTAAAAGGAGATTTTTCTTTTGATTCTATTCCAAATGGTACAACAAAAACCATAACTAAAGTTTTGTCATGTTTTTAAGTTTTTTCTGATAATATCAACAAACATTTACAATGAGTTAATTGAAATTATAGAAAATTACACAAAAACATATTTTATTTTAACGCGTTACACAATCAATAGCGCCACTCACTGGCAATGTTAATTATCATTAATGTTTTTTCATGCTCCAAAATTATGTTTTTAATATTAAACTAAAACACAAAGCAAAATATGTTCCTGCTGCTCACGTACACAGTCCACTTCATATTGGATGTGATGGGTATTTAATTAATTCATACAACTATTTTCAAATAAAACCCAATCGAACATAAAATTTTCGTGGTTTAAATATTTTCCATGATGTTTGTATTTGTTGCTGTGGTTTTTACGCTGTACGTTAATGATTGCAAAAGCTATAGGAAGCCCTGCCAAAAGAAAATCTAGAAATAAATAAAATAATAAAAGGTAAGTAATGAAATTAGTTGATTAGAAAACTTGCAGGAAAAGAATTAGAAATTAAAATATATTAGAAAACGTTTATCCTCTGTATTGCTAACAACAAAAACATTATTAAAGAAATTCTATTTTTTTAATTAATACAGACCGATTGCTTTTTAAAAAAACAATTAAATAATTAATTTTCTAAAGAACATTTTAGTGACCGACCAACTTTTTTATGGAGCACTTTATTGACCAATCAGTTTTCTTTTGAACCAATCAACGACCGATCAAATTTCTATAGAACGTTTCAATGACCGTCCAATATTCTATACAAAATTTCAACGAATTATTTTTTTACATAGAACTCTTAATGAACGTGTAGTTTTCTATAATTCTCAATTTGTATAGTGATCAATTAATTTTCTATAAAAATTTTTCTCTGATCGAAAACTTTTCTATAGAACATTTTAACGACCGATAAGTTTTTCTTAGAACATTTACATCACCGATCTATTTTCTATTAAACACTTCAGTCATTAATCGTTTCCATAGAACAATTCAGTGATAGATCCACTTTCTATAGAACTCTTTAATGATTGATCCACTTTCTGTAGAACACTTGAGTGACCGCCTGATTATTAATAGAAAATTTCAATGACTGTTCAATTTTCTATCGCAAATTTTATTGACTGGTCAATTTTATAAAGAAAATTTCAATAATTGGTACATTTTCTATGGAAAATTTAAATGACCAATTAATTTTCTAGAGTAAATTTCAAAGACTGATCAAATTTCTATAGAAAATCTCAATAACCGATTAAATGTTCGTAAACAATTTCAATGGTCGTTAAATTTTCTATAGAAATTTTTAAATGACCGATAAATTTTCTATAAAAATTTTAAATGACCGATAAATTTTCTATAGAAAATTTTAAATGACCGATAAATTTTCTATAGAAAATTTTAAATGACCGATAAATTTTCTATAGAAAATTTTAAATGACCGATAAATTTTCTATAGAAAATTTTAAATGACCGATAAATTTTCTATAGAAAATTTTAAATGACCGATAAATTTTCTATAGAAAATTTTAAATGACCGATAAATTTTCTATAGAAAATTTCAAAGACTGATCAATTTTTTATAGTAAATTTTAAATAACCGATCAATTTTCTATAGAAATTTTCTATAGGAAATGGCAAATCAATTTTCTATAGAAAATTTTAATTGTGCGATCAATGACCGCTCAATTTTCTATAAAAAATTTCAAAGACTGATCAAATTTCTACAGAAAATTTTAAATGGCGATCAAATTTCTATAGAAAATTTTAACGACCGATTAATTTTCTATAGAAAATCTCAATAACCGATCAAATGTTCGTAAAAAATCTTAATGTTCGATCAATTTTCTATAGAAAATTTTAATTGACCGATCAATGACCGATCAATTTTCTATAAAAAATTTCAAAGACTGATCAAATTTTTACAGAAAATTTTAAATGGCGATCAAATTTCTATAGAAAATTTTTAATGGCCGATCAAATTTCTATAGAAAATTTTAAAAGACCGATCATTTTTCTATGGAAAATTTTAACGACCGATTAATTTTCTATAGAAAATCTCAATAACCGATCATATGTTCGTAAAAAATCTTAATGTTCGATCAAATTTCTATGGAAAATTTTAAATTACCGATAATTTTTTTATGGAAAATTTTAAAATTTCTTTACAAAATTTTTATTACCGATCAATGGTCTATAGAACACTTTAATTTCCGATCAGTTCTTCTTAAAATACTTTAATAATCGATAAAAATTTCTATAGAACACTTTAATGGCCAATTAATTTTCTATAGAACTCTTTAATGACCTATCAGAGTACTGAAAGATCACTTTTTTATAGAAAATGTCAATAATCTATCACTGCTTTAGAGAAAAAACCAATAATCGAAAAAATCAGTAATCAATCAACGCAGAAAAAATTAATAATCGATGAATTTTCTATAGAAAATATTAATTCATAGGTAAACGTTCTATAGAACAGCACGAACGTGCGATTATTTTTCTGCAGAAAAATCAGTTTCCGATCAGTATTCTTTAGGAAATCTATCTAAAAAAATTACTATTCTCTAAAAAGTAATACAAAAAATATATATCAATATAAAAATTCAAGCGATTTTGTATAGAAACGTTAAACTTTTTTATATTAAATTTTAGAGATCGATTATTTAAAAAAATATTTTTTTTTTGTAATTTAACAAAAAAAAAGTATTACTTTGAATCTTTTTTCTTATTAATTTACTTTAATTGTGCTTAATTCCTTCAAATATAAATATTTTATGATATTCTCATGAAATAATTAATAATAATTTTATTGTTTGTTTGCTTTGTTCATTCCTAAATTTTTAGGTTAAAATTTTGTTATTTTTTTTTTTTTTTGTACTGTTTTAAACAAGAAGAATAACAAAACTGTAATAATTTGCATAAAAACAACAAAGGCAATCAATCAATCAAAACAGTGACAATTTTTGGAAAAAAAAATCAAAACATAGAAAGAAATTAACATATTCTACAAACAAAAATTTACTTCTAGTATCAAAATGCATATTTTTATGTTGGATAAAGAAATATTTTTACAGATGTCCATAAATAGTAGAATAGAAAAAACTTTCCACAAAAACAACAGCAACCTGCAGCAAGAAATATGGTAAAATTTTTGCTGAATTATTAAATGTTAAAATCTTAGGTTTTATTATTTGAATTGTGGTTTTCAAAATATTCTAGCAAACAAAAAACTTACACATTTGCATTGGAAAACAGTTCAATATAAAAACAAAATAAAATTTTTAAAATGGCTTTTTTCCTCCAAACAATTCAATTCACTTTTCAGTTATGCAACAAAAATAACCTTCCTGCATTTCATTATTTAGAGCGCGATGGTTTTATTCCATGCCATTGAGTTGTTTAAAATGTAATCGTGTAACGAAATAGAACATCTGTTCTATTTTTTTTTTTTTTTTTTTTTTTTGATTTTTTAGAGAACACATTGTTTTCTATAGGGAAGTTTGAAAGCCGAAATGTTTAGGGGGCATTTTAGACGAAAAAAGATTTTTGTTAGTGTATATTTTTATTTTTATATTTCAGATACATAACACAGTCGACTTGTTAGAAAAACATTATTATTTCTTAATTCAAAATGTGTAATCGTAAATTCAAAGACTTTTTTTAATTTGAAAGCACCCTACTAAACAAATAAATTTTGCTTTAACACGTGAATCTCGATTACTTTTTATACCTTTGACCACAGGTAGAAAAAGGGTATATCTAAGTTGGTCATTCCGTTCGTAATTTCTGCAATATCCATTTCCGACTTCATAAAATATAAATATATATTTTGACTCCTGATGCATAGCGAAGTCGATCGAGCGATGTCCGTCTGTACGTCTGTTGTCCATCCGTGTTGGGGTTTAATCTTTGCCAAGGCACTAGATGAGTTAGAGAAAATTAAATACGTCGATCAGACATCGAAAATTTTGATACTGAAAATCAGGAAGGGTTGGTCCATGTCTTTCTAGGCAGCGGGCAAAACACCGCGCCCGCCTCTAGTGGTCCATACAATTTCAAACAAATCTACTTTAGTGAAGTAACTCCAATAAAAAAACAAACAAATATATAGAGCAGCAGAGAATTAAAAAAATAAATAAGAAAATTGGCCCTCGCTCATATTTTCCAATTTATGGGCCTATGACCTTTTCACTGAAAAGTGCAATTGTGCATTATACTTTACAAGATATCAATATGGGTATGATTTGAAAGCTTTTGAAGAAATTTTTCCAGAAATACTAAAAATTAAAAAAAAAATGCTTAACCCATTAAAAGCCGATGATATTTTTATGTAAAATAAATTTTAATTTAAATTGTTTTTTTTTTTCTTATTTTTTATTTCTCTGTCACTCCAATGATTTTTTTTTAGTTTTTTTTTTATTTCTTCTCTCAACGAGATTTACACATATGGTGAAGCGTATATAAGGTTCGGCATAACTGAATATAGTAATCTTTCTTATTAGTGTTAATTTTGGCATCTGTAAGGGAAGCGTAAATCAGGCACGCTCTCTCAATTAATTTACTCGAAAAATACTTTATTTTTTTATTCAGATTAAAGTTAAATTACTGTTCTATTTGACGGAATTATAATTTTTGGAAATAATTATATTCTCAATAAAAATAAAATAATTTTCGAAAAAATTATTAATTCCATTAAAAAAAGTTTTACTCAAATTTCAATATGCAAAAAAATGAAAGCATTAAATAGCGCCAAATTTTTTTCTGTGCATTAAAGTTGCTTGAATTAAGTTTTCAATTAAACCAATTGTTATTATAATTAAAAAATATTTTCCTTGAAAATAAATTCAATTAAATCAAGGAATTATTAACTTTGGTATTTTTAGATTCATCTATCCTTAAAATAAATAAAAAATAAAACTTTTAATAAATAGCTGCAAAAACTTTTTTTTGGCTTTTACGATAGCACATGTGGGCCGACATAGCTACAAGTCACGCTGATTTATCATTATTTTCGGCAAAATTCATATTACCACAATTTTTTTATATATAAAACAATTTATATCACTATTTCCGAACACTTTATCATTTTAAAACTTATTTTCGACATAATTCTAATTTATTTTTGGTTTTTGAAAAATAATCCTGCTACCAAAATGCATTAAAAATTTTTAATTTAATTTATTTTTTTTTTGTTTTTGTGTGTGACTGTTTTCAGAGGTGTCATAATTTAAAGTCATAGTTTTGCATTTTGATTTTGTTTCAAACTGACAGTTATGTGTTTGAAAACCGCACCTTTTTTTTGCCACAAATTCGAGCGAATAAAAATAATCTTTAAGTCGCAACGTTTGATCTTTTGCTCTTCCTTCGTTGCTCATGAGAGAACGTAAGTGTTTTGTGATTTCCAACTTAAGTTAACAAAAACAAAAAGATTTAAATTAAGAAGGTAAATTCTTATTTATTTAAAGAAATGTTACTTTGTTATAAAAACACTAATCTGCTTTTGAAGTTAAAAGGTAAAAAGCTTAAAAGCAGAAGTATGAAAAATAAAAAATATTTTTAATCTCCTTTATACTTAAACAGAAGTATAATTTTAATGATTTTTTTTTTTTTTTTTTTTTTGAAAAAACAAAGTTATTAAAAATTCTTTGATTTCCAAAGAATTTTAAAATTATCAGATTTTTAGCAAAATTTTTAAAAGGAGTAAACGATTATTAAATAAGTTATTTGATCATTTTGTTCATTTATTATTTGGATAAAATCACACAAAGAACAAAATTGCCAAAATGTGAAGAAAAAAATTAGTAACTTTTGAGAAATGTTAACAATTTGTTAAGCAAAACTAATTAAAAAAGTCTTTGTGTAATCGACTTTGAGAAGTTTTAAGTTTGCTTTTGTTTTTTTGTTTTTTTTTTTTTGTTTTTTATTAAGATTAATGTTAAAACAATAGGACTATTATTAAAATACAAAAAACACCTTTAAGTGCTTAAAAGTTTAAAACTTTCATTTTTCTGTTTGGAGTCGAGATGCTTATGAAGACGGTTTCTTGACGCTTTAATAATTTTTTTTCGGTCGATTGGAATTCGCTGATTTTTTTTTCAATAAATCGAACTCATTTTTCAGTAATTCTTAACTGTCAAATATTTTAAATCGCTAAGTCCGCATATACCACATTCTTTGATCTGAAATCTCAAATAGTATCCCCTTAATATTTCAAAAGCAAAAGTAATGCCAGATGACCCCAAAAATGCCCTGTTTTGAACGTGAAAAATCTTTAAAAGTCAATAGTCAACACTATACCAACTTTTTTTCAAAATTGCATGATTAAAGTATAACGTAGTCAGGATTAACATTTGTCTCAAGTTATTTTTATAAAACAAATTGTAAGAAACTATTTGTTTTTATAATGGTCTTTGATATTAATTTTTTTTTTTATTTCTTAAAAAGTTCTTTAAAATTTTTTTGCCGTCTTCTTTTACCTATTAAATAGAGTTGCTTTATTATTATTTTATTTTTTCCTTTTTTGTGCGTTTCAAGCATCTATCATTTTTCAACAGTTAATAAAATAATTAACTTAAACTGCCATAAATATAATTTGGATATTTATAAGCAAAACAAAAAACAATCACCACAGAAATGACAAAAAAATTTATCCAAGTATCGAATTCTTAAATTTAATATTTTATGATTTGAAAACAAACAAAATTTTTTTTAAACACTCAGCATTTTTTTTTAAATCAATGAAACTTTATTTTGTAGACACACTATACAAACAATACTGGATTTTATTTTGTTAGCCACCTAAAACGATTAAGACATTTCAATAAATATTAACAACGAAAGAAAAAAAAAGATATTTAATAAATGTGTCTCCAGCTTAAAAGCAACGCAAACACTTGTTGTCACATGTGTGAATACATTTGTATATTAGTTTCATTTTAATGGAGCTGGTTTTGAAATAAAAAAATTGTGACAAGATGCGATTAAAAATTTGTTGGTCGAATTAGATGTAACCTACACATTATTAAAAGCAAAAAAAAAATTGTTTTAGATAATTGGTTTCAAATATCTACAGAAAAGCTGTAGAAATCTTTATTAAAAAAGGAATTAATATATTTTATTTTAAAATTTTTTAACTTTAATTTCAGAAATATGTAATAAATTTTCTCTATAAAAAACTACTTTTAGAAATATGATAAAGATGTTCTTTATAGAGCATTAATTTTAACAGTAACGAAACAGAAGATTTCTAAAAACTAAAATTATATAAATAATTAAAATTAAAACGAAATTTTAATATAAAAAATAATTCGAAACACTCCTCCATGTGTATAAGATATTAATGTATTTCTGTATAGAAATTGTTTTTGATAACGTTAAAAATTTTCTTTATAAAAATAAACTGTTGACATAACACCAAAAGAATTTTTATGTAGAAATTTCATTATGACATTAACAATAAAAATATTTTTTTTTTGTATCTCGGCCCAGCACTCAGAGGATGACCCCTACTCAAGCAATGCTTTGTTCTAAAACTATAAAATTAGGTTATAGGAAGAAGGATAGAGGAAGTAATGTTTGTGAACATTCGATTTGAATTTTTCTACATCAAAAGTGTCAAGAAAGATCTCAGCAGGAAGATGATTCTACATTCGAACTGTTCAGCTAAAACACGAATTTTCTCTGCAAATCATAGTACGGTTCACTGGGCAATCGACCACAAATTGATGAGCTCTTAATGAAGAACGTGCTCTACGCAAAAACGAGCTTATAACGGGAACAAGTTTCACGATCTCTTTAGAGCACATTCCATTTTAGTACTGATAAAATAATGAAAAACAACCCACATTGCGTCGATGCTCAAGAGAGTCACTTGAGTTTGATACCGCACTGTCATCGAAATACTTATTTCAAAATATTTGGTTCAATAACATGGAAACTTATTTCGACAAATTAAAAATTAACTTGGATAACACCGAAAACAAATTTCGAAATATTAACAATAAATTTCGAGAGCATCGATATTTAATTTCGATAAATAAAAAAACTCGATGACATCAAAGAAATACCTAAGAAAAAAATATTTTTAATTTTAATAACAAAAAATTGTAAGTAAACATAATATAAATATTTATATATACAAAAAAATTTTCTTCTATATAAAATTTAATTTCGATAACAGCAAAAAACACATTTCTACACAGAAATTTTACACCGAGAACTAATTTCAATATCATTAAAAATATCTATTAAAAAAATTTCTTTCGATAACATCAATAAACTCCTCTGTATTGAATATATATTTCGATAAAACCCAAAAGAGTTTTTTATACTCAAAATTTATTTCAACTACACTGACAAAAATTATGTGTAAATAAATTAATTTCGATAATAATTTAAAAAGTAAGAAAATTATTCCGATAACTTTAAATTAATTTCTTTTTTTTAAACTAATATCGATTACTTCGATAAATTTTTTGTATATAAAAACTTAATTTTGAAAGCCTTATCGATAAATTTTCGATAACATTGGATTTTTTTAATTTGCAAATATATTCGATAATATGAAAATGTTTTTTATCACGATCATTGCGCACATATAACACTAAAATATTTTTTATATTGCAAACACTCACAGTTCATCAAGAAAATTTTTTAAGAACATGAGATCTCGTTTGCCTTTTGATTAACCGGAAAAACCTATTATTTTTGGAACTTAATTGGATTATCAAATTACAACTCTGGTTTTAAAACAGTTGTTTTAACTTCCCTTAGGGTCATCCAAATGCGACGCCTAGATGTCAGCACTATATAATTTTTACACGTGACATCTTTTCAAATGACATAAGCCATTTTGTTTTATTAGAAGGTAGTACAGTTTTAACCTTGGACAGGTACACATTGCAACAACGCGTTTACATCATTCAAAGTTATTATGAAAATGGGCGTTTTTTAAAAAATACCCATCGCAAAATTTTGTTTAGTGACGAAGCTCATTTCAGAATGGATGGATTCGTCAATAAGCAAAATTGTCGTATCTGGGGTGATAAAAATCCTCGTGTTATTCATGAAAAATCTCTACACCCACAAAAATTTATTGTTTGGTGTGCATTTTGGGCAAATGGAATCATTGGGCCATTTTTCTTCGAAGATGATGCTGGAAATGCTATTACTGTGAATGCTGAGCGATACCAATCAATGTTGAGAGACTTTTTATGGACACAGTTAAATCATATTAATGTGTCTGACGTCTATTTCAATTATCGAAACATAATTTTCCTGTTTTATACAAAATAGTTAACTTAGAATTAAAAGTAGTTTGCTTGTACTACATTTTTCATGTAGGGGTCCAAAAAACTGCCGACTTATGCTTGAAGAAAAGAAAATACTAAAAATGAATAACATCACATTGATATCTTAATGGTTTACAGCCATAATGATATCATATTTAAAACAAACAAAATACAAAAAGCTTTAAAAATATATAATAAAACTAATAAAATTAAGACAGTTTTAGACTAAAAACAAAAAACACAAAAAAATACCAAGTAAAAAAATTTAGATGTGAAAAGCAAGAAATTATATCAAAACTGAGAAAATAAAAAAAATGATTAAAAAAAATATCAAGAAAAATTGGCGTCTAATATTTCAATTTCAGATATTAACAAATAAAAAGTGTCAAATCATGATGTTCAAAGTGTTTGTTATATTTATATTAGTGAGATGTATTAAAGAAAAAACCAACCATCTAGAGACACCACTATAAGTAAGAGTTTGTGTGTTTGTGTTTCTTTCAGACTCTTGGCTTTATTAGAGAATGTCAGATATTTTTTTGTTAGTGCATTTTGAGAGTCTTTAATACTTTTCTATTGTAGCACTCAAGTTAACTATTGTTTGTAATATTGACCTTCTTGATAATGTTTCTTTTTAGTTTTTCCCCAACAACTAATCATTGATATCAATTTCATTATACAGTTTTATTTTAATGCTTTTTTTTAGTTATTATTGTTTTTCAAGGGTTTTTTAATTTAAAATTTTTTAAATAGAGTGGAATTACAAAAACCTAAAGTTAAGTGTTAATTTATTTATTTTTTTTTTTTTTTGTGGCTCGAATGAATGTTTTTGTTGTTTTCAATTTCCTTTTGTTAATAATCGGAAGTTTGTATTTTAATTTCACAGCTTTGTTTTGCTTGTAAAAGTATTAAAATATTTAATTTTATATAGTTCGTGTTTTTTACTGTAAAGTCGTTTTTAAAGAGTCTGCACCTTGCGGCGCCTCTCATTATCACAAAAGTCATAAATTTTGTTTTTCATCTTATTTGTTTTAAAATTGTATTTTATAAAAACATTTACCGTTAAGCACCCTACATTTAGAAATGAAGTATTTTTGGCTTAGATTATTTAATATTATTAAAATGTTGGTATTAATGCCAGAAAAATGAAAACAGAAAAACTTAGATTGTTAAATTGTCAGCGACTAGGATGTGAACTCAGGCGGTGAAAATAAGCACATGTACAAATTTCAATGATGTTAACGTAGCTTAGAAGTTTAGCTAAGCTACAGCAACCTCAGGAAATTAATAGCTATTAACAATTTAGAGGTAAAAAAAATTCAAGGGCCATGACGAACGATTTTTCAGAGAGCTATTTTACACAAACTTGAATTTTTTATAGTACTAAAAGATATCGACTAATGAAAAGCAATTACTTTACGACTTATAGCAGCTCGTTTTTTTCTTAATATATTCAAATAATATATAATTTAGTAAAACAAATCTTAAAAAAAATACGAAAATTTTTTCAAAATATTTTTTATTTTAAAAATATTTTTAATAAATTAAAAATAATTTTTTTTTGTATAGAAAAGAAATTTACTTAAATTCAGGAAACCTTTTCTCTTATACGCAACAAATATTCAGCATTTTTGGTTTTCTATAAGTTGAAAATATTCCTTCAAATTTTCCTCTTTTATTCTGCCCAACTTTTCAATTATTTCCCTTAAGAAAATTTCATTCTTTTAAAAACGGTTTACCATAATGTGTATCTAATTACGAAATAATGAAATCTCTTCAAATCTAATGCATTTTAAAAATTTGCTAAGCTTTGTATTACGGCTTGCATTTTTTTTTTATTTTAGAAAAATTACAAAATCAGTATTTTTGCACAGTTTATCTGCCGAGCGAGATCTGGCATGCTCTTTAAGGAAGCAGGAAAAACATTACGCCTCTCTCTAATATTTCCATACCATTTTGAGCAATGGAGTAACTACAATCAAAAAAAAAACAAATATATGGAGCGATTTAAAATTAAAAAATAAAGAAAAGACATCATCGCCCACATTATCCAAGTTATGGGCTTCTGAAATTTTTATAAAAAAAAGTTTGATTGTCGATATGGGTATCATTGAGAAGCTTTTAGAGAGGTCTTTTAGAAAATGCTAAAAAATTTTAAAAATACTTAACCCATTAAGAGCCGGTGACATTTTTATGTAAAATTATAAAAAGTACTTAATTTTTTCTTATTTTTTAATTTTCTGTCATCCCTATATTTGTTTGTTTTAAAGAGCCTTCTTACTTGTTGTAAAATATTTTAAAATAATTTAAGTGCATTTTTTGACAAATTAATCTAATTTCTTCAAATAAAAAAGAATCCTATTCTGATATCCTTTTTCTATTGTGTAGGGAATATTTTATACGCTTTGATTTCTTTTCAAAACCAGTTGTTTTATTTATATTATTTCATCAATAAAAGTGAATTCTTTTGTAGCTTTGATTAAAAAAATATTTACTATTATCTTTTAAAAAAAATTGCTGCGCGATAAAAATGTTTTTATTTTATTTATTCCGTATTTTGATACTAATGATTTAATCGTTTTGCTGACAGTCTCATTTAAAAGGTTTTTATGAGATTTTTTTAAGCCAACAATTTGCCTTAAATACTGGAAAAACAAAAACAGAAATAATTTAAATTAAAATATTTGTCCTTTTAATATTTTTTGCTTATAAGCGTATACGCATATCGTTTGCTGTATCTTAAGAATAAGGTCTTACTGGCCGTTCAAAATAAATAAACAAATTCGATTTCAAGTTGGCAGCCGAAAAAAGTGCTTTTTAAATGAATACTGTTTCTTTTCATAAATTATTTGCATTAAAACGCATAATTTATAACTAAATACATTGAAGACAGCTTAGCACTTTATTAAGAAATTATTTTTTCTATAAGACTTTTATGATTCTACTTTAATTAACTTTATGTAAAATTTAAATTTTTGTGCAAATAATCTGCTATGAATTCGCCTGATAATTACAGCTCCAAACAAATACATCTTAAATACTATTCCGTGAAACCTGTTTTCATTTTCTTTAACAGAATTACGGCTTCTGTAAAACAAAACACCAATATTTCAAATCGAAATACTTAAAGTCATGTTGATAAGAATTTATGTCGTCATTAAATTGTTACATTATATTTTGGAGTTTTTTATTATCAAAAGGGTTAATGAAGATACTGGCTGTATTTTCATGGATCTCAATATAATTTAAAACAATTAAAAAAAGCAGTAAAAATCGTACTCTTTACATTGTTGAGTTTGTTACAATGTTAAGGGAAAAAATTGGTTGATTTTGTTTATTAACAGCTTAAAAAATTGTGCAGTAAATTAACTAAAGATTACAAGTAGGCTGAACGTATGGTTATCAAAAGAACAAAGATTATAAAGCAAATGTCGATCAAAATCCATTTTTTAATAATTTTTGTTTTTAAGAAAAATTAGTTTTTACAAATTTCCTATAAAAATCAGATTTCATTTCAAAATTTGTCTTAAGGAGGAAGCTCATTTTACCAAATAATTAAATTTTTTCCAAAGTTTTATTTGTTTTAACTGTTTTATTTTTTACAGCTGTATTTTGCCCTAAAAAGTTACACTTGGTTCAAAAAATTATTTTTTTTTCTGCGAAAAAATAAAATAAAATTAAAAAATTATATATTAATATAATGAAAATACATCGCAATTCTAAAAACATACACGTTTTTCATAGAACTTGTTTTTTTTCTTCTAACGTTGCACTTGTTTCAAACAATGCCCTTTTTCTTAGAGCTCTTTTAATGTAAAACGCAGTTTTTCGCAGAAACTGGAATTTATTTTTAAATATTACAGAAGCTTAAATCTTTTCTCACAAGACTAAAATTAATATTTTTGAGATTGCTGATTTTTACAAAGTTGTATTAAAATTTTTAAAAATAAATTGCCTTTTTTCTATGTAAATAATTGGATTTTTTTTTTGTAAGTTAAATTTTCCTATAACAACGCAATTTATTTGACAAAAATACATACTAAATTTTTAATAAACAAGAACTTTCGTTTATTTTTTTACGAATTGTTTGAAGCTTTTTGAAAATTTAAAAATTATTTTTTCACATTTTAAAATTATTTACATATTTCCGACTTAATTGTTTGAGTTTCCACATTTTGTCTAAATGAACTTTTGTAATAAATTTTACTTTCTACCATTTTTGGGCCAAAAGAAAAGTTTCCTCACGTAAACTATCTCTTTCAAATTAAATCTTTCTTTTTTAAGCAATTATTACAACTTTCTTACACTTTTGTATTTTGCCACCAAAGGTGTAAATTTTAAAAAATGTCTTATTGTTGTTCTAGTATATCGACTTTGATCGGAATACTCTTTAAAATTTTATTATACTTTTTCTGCATCAAAAATCAAAAAATAATTAGAAGATCGTAAAATAAAGATAAAATACATATTTCAGAATACTATAGATCATTAAAGTTCTTTTAACACAACTTCAAATAAATAACAAAAAAAAAAAAAAAATACAAAATGCAAACTCTAATGAATTTTATGGCTGAATAGTGATTAACATTAATAAATTTTTCATAACATCCATAACAAATATGCAACAAAGTATTATTTATTACTTTTAATACTCCACACAGTTTTATGATATTTCTTTCCTTCAACTTTAAACATTGATTAATAATCGTTACGGAGATTATGACGATGATGATGATGATGATATTGAGTGAGGGCTTCATAAAGAGTTGAAAGATAAGAAAAAATTAAAAAACCAAACAAATCAAGTGTGACTTTTAACGCAACGCATGCTGAGCAAATGCTGCCACATCATTAAGCAGCTGTAATTAAAAACAAGAAAAAAAACAACGATCCTGTTGATCAAAAGGATACAAAAAACGTGTATGGGAAATATGGTAGGGATGTTAAGATGAGAAAAATAAAAAATGATTTTTGGGGCTGTTTCGTAAGAGATCTAAACAAAATACAATTAAAACACCTACTGTTTTTTTTTTAGTTTCCGATTCAAACTGTGTTCAAACACAATCATTAGTCAAATTATTCTTTAGTTTCTTTTAACAGTTCAATATGTAATTCTTGAATTTGAAGATCATTAAAAAGATTGATTGGGTTCTTGGGAAATTTTAAAAATTGTTTGTTTTTGTGTAGATTTTTAAGTGTAAAATAAGGTGTTGATGATGTGTGAAACAATAATACGGCTTTTAATTTTTCTTGTTATTTTTTTGTTTGTCGTTCATTTTTTTTTTTTTTTTGTTTCACGAAATTCTCAAGGCTTTAATAATTATAATATTTGCTACCTTTAGTTAAATAATGATAACTTTATAATTTTAAATTCTGAAATTAATTATTTTCGCTTTTAGTGGAAATAATATCTTTTTAAAGATTTAAAGGCATGATATTTTTTAAACATTAAGTCGGCAAATTACTAGTTGTCTACAAAAAATTTTTCACTGATAAAAATAAGTGCTTACGATTTTTCGATACAATTTGTCATATAAAATTCTTTGTGAAAACCAGCAGTAACATAGAATGTATTTTAATTTGAGAGCGTTGTTTTTTATTCCTTTAGTTAGAGTTGCACTTTCTCTTAACAATGTTACCATACCTGCAATAAAGTTCATAATGTATTTTGTGTCTAAGTATTTAACAAGAGAAAATACAAAAACCACAACTGAACAATCAGGAGGCAATGGCATCGCTTCAGTTACGGCTTTTTTATTTTAATCATTTGTTCATTTTAAAGTTTCTGTTTCATTTACTGTAAAAAGAATATTTTAACCATATAAAAAATATATCATATTTTTTTTTGGCTTTAAAATTAATGTTTAAGCGTTATGCCAACATGTTCACTAGAAAAAATCAGACTAAGCTTAAAGGCCTGTATATAATCAATAAAACAATAAATATGACAATTCCAAACCTCCATGCACAACAAGCAGCTGTCGCAAACACATTGTAAAATGCGTAAAAATTCCAAGCATCCTAAGCTCCGCCAATTATTGATTTGAGGTTATAAACTTCACCTCTTTATATCAAATGAGCTTTCAATTTCTTGCAGACAAAATCGAATACTCCAACAGAAATTGTATCCCTCATTGTTTAGCAAGATCGCTAACAATATGGCCAGCATGGTAATTGCAGTCATATAATAGAAATTGACGAATCTGAATAACGTAGACCCAAATAAAACTATCAAAACAAAATTCAAGAAGATGAAAAAAGAACTGAGATAGAACCTTAAGTTGTAAAATATAAGACAGAAAATATTTTTTTTTATTCCATTTAGGCTGTTCTTAAATAAAATGGTTGTGAATGTCCTATTTTGGCTTTGCTAGCCGTATGTCACAAACAAAACGTACAGTGTAGACCTCCAAGGCCTTAACAATACAAACTATTGCTTCACGGGACTCGCCAGGAAAAAATCAGGAAGTTTTACGTTGCATGACCTTGAATACCAATTGGCAGGTTAATTTTTTCGAAATCAGCTTCACGCCAAGTTTTTATTGCAAAAAGTCGTTGGTAATTGTACTTCTGAAACTACATCTAGCCTGGATCAATGTCTTTTCATATTTTTAAACAAAAAATAATTAATCATGGTGCCTTAACGATAGTCAATGAACGTGAAGCGAGGTCTGGCTTCATTTTGTTACAAGTAAAATCAAATGATGCCCCCAGCGCATAAATTAAGCGATACGTTTGTCTGAATGCAATGGATGCTGTAGGACCTAATGTAGATTTGAGAAAGTTTTGTTTATTAACAAACGCTTTAAGCCAACAAGAGCCTCATGGCTGAACATAAATTGTGCAAACTGATGTCTGTTTTTTCAAAGAAAATCTGAATAATTTGATAATTTTATTAAAAAAAAAAAAGGAAATTATTGGATAAAAATTAAATGCAATGCATCATTTTCTGGATCGCTACATTCGCCATCAGGTTGTTTATGTTGAAAACATCATTTATTTAAATAAATAAATTTTAAGTATTCGAAAAACTAAAAGTTATAAATATTTATGTTACAGAAATTTTCGTTTTCATTATTTTATTTAATTGTATTTTAATTATTTCAGTTGTAACATAATAATTTGGTGACACGTTGCAACATACAAAAATCACTTAAATACAATATATTAGTTAAAAATTCGATTTATTGCTTTTAAGAGAAAAAAAAGAAGAAACAAAAAGTTTAAAGAAATTTACAGACAGTAGTTGTAGTTAAACAAGTTTTAAATAACCCACTCTGTAGAAAATTGCAAGTCTGTCAATCCGTCTGTCTGTCTTGCTACAATTTTTATAAAGTCCAAATAATTCAAGCAAAACAAATTTGTTTTAACACAAACATGTACAACGTGTTTTGATTTTATGTTGAAAATCAAATTATTCATATAAAAAAGCTGCACCGAGGTGTCCGCTACACAAAAAAAAATGAGAAAAATGGTACAATAATATATATTTACATTCAAATAAAAAAGAGAAAAAAAGATACCACATAGCTGACTTTAAAGTTGCTCAAAATATGACGCACTAAAACTGGTGTTGATTGCAAGTGCATGCGTGTCGCAGCCACATAAAATAAAAACAATTTATTGTTTAATAATAAACAAATTATAATTTTTTGTTGTTGTTGTTGTTGTTGCTTTTAAAATGGTCATATAAATTGAAAACATGAACTTGAACAACAAAATTGACGCGTTGCAAGTTACATACTTTGGGTTTACATACAAAATGTTGGCAGTCTCTTGTATGTGGGTATGAACTCACGCCACTGTTATGTTGCTGTTGTTAATGCTGCTAGTTTTCTGTTGTTGTTGTTGTCTGTAGAACACTTTTATAAACATAAGTTTGTTGTCTGTTATATATTGAAATGTTTTTTTATTTAGTTGGCCTGTCCAAGTAACATGGTTTATATTTATTATTAAATTTATGTTATTATTATTTTTTTTTTGCAATACGCTACATGCAGCAATGGTGTTTCTATGTCCGTAAAATTTATTGGAAGAAAGCATGACTTAAAAATGAAGCTCAAAAAGGACCGACCCTACATGTATTTCTTTGACATATAAAATTATAAAACAATTTTTAAAATTATTAAGAAAAACAAAAAAAAAATTATTGTGTTAAATTTTAAGGAGGGACTTAGTGACCGGCAGTACGGCTTCCGTAGGGGACGCTCTACGTGATACTTTTCCTTTCGGAATAATGGTGTCAATCCATTCACCACTTCGGCGAAAGTAAGGTGGTGGCTTTAGATATTTCTAAGACGTTTGCTAAAGTTTCGCATGGTGCACTCACATCAAAATTTATTGCTTTTGGTGTCGATAATAGCTACACTAGACTTATATTGAGCTTTCTCCGAAATCGCACCATTCGAGTTGTTATAGATGGGATCTCATCAAACAAGTTCAAGGTAAATTCAGGGGTACCGCAAGGTTCCCTTCTTTCCCCTACCCTATTTCTTATTTTTCTTAATGACCTTCTACATCAGACTTCCAAACCTATCTATTCTTTTGCAGATGACAGTAACATATGCCATACATTTTCGTTTCGCAATAGACCAGGCCTTCGGAAAATTGGAACTATGAGAAAGCACATAGACAATACCCTTAATCGCTACCTTCTGTTAATTTCCGAATGGGGCCTGGCGAAAAGAGTTCAGTTTAACGCTCATAGAATCTAGTGCTGTGTGCTTTCGCACAGGCGAACTGCTGAACATGCTAACTCATCTGTAATTATGGGTGATATATATATATTAACCAATCAGAAGCTCTCGATGTTCTTGGCATAAAAATTCAATGGGATGTTCTTTGGAACAAGAATATTTTCCACGTTTTAAAAGAAGCATTCGAGTGCCTTGGTTTTCTGGAACGGTGTAAGAAATACCTCACTCCATTTGATCTCCTCACTGTCTCTGTCACCTTTATAAGACCAAAAATGAAATACAACTCTCATGTCTATTTTGAAGTTACTCGACCGCGTACAGGAGAGAGCGAAGAAGCTTATCGGTGACAGTAGGGTATCCAGCTCTATTGACTCACTAGAGCATCGGCGCAATGTGGGGTGTGTCTCACTGTTTTATCGTTACTACAACGGAATGTGCTCTTATGAAATCAGAGAACTTGTTCCTGAAAACCGTAAATTCATACGCGCAACACGCTCTGCATCAAGAGCGCATTCCTTTGTGGTCGATTGGCCAGTGAATCGTACTACGCATTACAGAGTAAATTCGTTTTTTTAGCCGCACAGTTCGTATGTGGAATAAACTCCCTGCAGAGGTTTTACCTGCTACTTTCAATGTGCAAAGATTCAAATCAAATATCCACAAGCACTACTCCTTCTATCTTTCTTCCCATAACCTAATTTACTAGTGCTGGCACAATGCATTACATAAGTAGGGGTCATTCCCTGAGTGCTGGGCTCAATTAAAAAAAAAGAGAGCGTAAGAAATTGGACAAATGTACTGCAACATTTTCTGGATCGCTACATTTTTCATTAACATTCTCTACATCTATCTACCTAAAGTTGTGTATAAACATCATCTTTTTAATCGATTAATTTTAAAAATCAGAATACGAGAAATACCATAATCAATCATTTAAAGACGGCTTATAATTTTTGGCCTTAAACCTAAATATATAATTAAGTGCGCCAGGGTTGAAAAATGAGTGTCGATTTTCGAAATTCAAAAAGCCGGAAAAAATCGGAAAGTAAAAATTTTCCGGGATTGGGTATTTTTATTTAAAGTAAATTATTCAAAATATCATTTAAAAAGCGTTCTAACTGATCACAAGAAAAATCTATTTTTTTCCATAGAAACTTCTGGCAAAAGACTGAACAAGCCGTTGTTTGAAGTTGTAAGAGAATTTGGCATAGTCCTTGCTGAGAAAGTAATCACGTTACTACTTTCCGGCCCACGAGGCAAACGAAAAAGTAAACTAGGTCGCCAATAATAATGGATGAGTTGATTACAGGACCTTTATATGTGCAACAATGTGAATGTTGTTCCTAATTTAACTCAAAATATTCGGTATGTTCATTTTAAGACATCTAAGTAGAAATGCTTGGAGTTTTGAGAAAATGTTTACCTAACCAACTTTAGAACTGCTGGATATATAATGAATACATTTATTAACATATTTTTACACACTTGCATACACACATGTAAAAACACTTTAAACGGTTTTTCACTCTTTTTGTTGTGACATATTTTAAATTGTACATTGTAAAGCAAGGTCCAGTAGGGGAGAGTTTGAATTGCTACTCATATAAAATAAAGTATTTTGTTGCAATAAAAAGCAAAAACACTAACATTAGGGGCAACTAAAATTATGAAAGCCTTTATTATTTTTTACTCTTGCTGATGTTGTTGTTTTTATTGTTAATACGTTTATAAACTTATTCATAATTTTTAAAGAACATTATGGTTTAAATTACGCTTTTGAACTTACAATACTTTGTTGTAAACATACTTATACACATACGCATAATATGCATGTGTAGTGGCTTCTTTTGAAACACGCGTGACTTTTCAGTGCCTGCTCTCTGCTATCGCAAAATTTTGCTTTTATTTTATTGATTTTTTTTTTGTATAATGAAGCATTTACATTCAATACTTAAAGTACTTTAATGTGTTGTAAATTAATATTGAAAATTTATTTATTTCAACTTTCGTTATATATATAATTAAAGGTAAAAAAATTTTTAGAGCATCCTTGCAAAATTTAAATGCAATTTAAATAAATACAATTTCGGTAAGAAAATAAACTTTTTAATTTTTTTTAATGTTATAAAAAGCTCATTGGATCTTTCATGTCTGTTTCTTAAATGAAAAAGTCCAAAATATATCATAGTGTGTCTTTAATGTAACAGCAGGAACTGAAAAATTTTTCTTATGAACGTAAGGATTACTTCTAAGTTTTTAATTAAAATGAACAACGATTTTTTATTATTAGTAAAGAGTCAAGTATGAAAAAACACATGAAATAAATTGCCTCCACTTCCTTGACGAAATGTTTCGTAATATTTTCATCTGACTGACAAAATTTCCATCAGAGCTTAGTTTCGGAAACCGTTAGGATATACTACGCATCGATAGGAATGCAACACAAAAGCAACGGCTATTTCAATAATCACCAAATTTGAAATAGAGGGGGATAATAGGCATGGGCTGTGCTTAGAATACAGTTACAACAGCTTAGATTGCTGGTGTATGTAAAATAAAATAGATTAAAATAGAATAAAATGGATCGGAATGGTATGAAATGTAATGGATAGGAATTAAGGACATGGAAAAAGTGATGTGGAAAAGAATGGAATGGAATAAAAATAAATAATATAAAACAGAACAGAATAGGTAAAATAAAATAGAAGAGGATACAAGAAAAGAATGGAATGAAATAAAACGGAATAGAATAGAATAGAATAGAATAGAATAGAATAGAATAAAATAAAATAGAATAGAAAAGAATAGAATAGAATAGAATAGAATAGAATAGAATAGAATAGAATAGAATAGAATAGAATAGAATCAGAAATAGAACAGGATAAAATTGAATATAATAATTTAAATAGAATGTAATAAAATTAAATAGAAGAGAATGAAATAGACTATATTGGGAAAAAGCAGAATGAAATAAAGTAGAATATAATAGAATGAAATAAAATAATAAAATGAAATAGAATAGAATAGAATAGAATAGAGAAGAATAGAATAGAATAAAATAGAATAGAGCAAAATAGAATATAATGGAATAAAATGATATGGAATAGAATATAATGGAATCCAGCGAAACAGTATGGAATAAAATAAAATATTATATAACATAATAATTGGAATAGAATAGAACAGAATAAAATAAAAAGAGAAAAAAGTAGATACTAAGCGCAAAAATTTTACATTTAAATTTTATAGAAATTTTGCTCGATATCGAATGTTGTAATTTGCTCTCTGTTGTGTGCTCTAACCCGAGAATTTTAATTTCTTAGGGAATCTCTGGAATAGACTCGGTTCTAGTGCTGACAAATCTTTTGTAACATTACAGTTCTTTAGAATATGCTCTGCAATTTCGTCCTCGTAATTACCAAATCTGCATCGGTTGTTGCTATCTATGTTTAGCCCATTGGGGTTTGTTTCAATCTGTAGTGGCCTGTGAGGATGATTGATAAAGTGGAACGAACGGACGTGAGTTCAGTAATTTGTTGTGGTCAAAACCAAACGAAATAAACTGAAGGTTAAAGCCAATTATTAAGCGAATGTGTCAAAAGCCTACAGTTAATCCAATTATATTCTTTTTTCTAAAGCTATTTTTTAAGTAATTATTTTTTACCCCAAAAATCATTCAAACTCACCCGGCAAAATATTAAGCAGGATAATATAGGTGTTCATTGCGACCAGTGAAACTTAAGTTTTTTATTAAAATTTTTTTCTGATTTTAATTAATAGGAGAAAATTAATAATTTTTAAAATATGATAAACCAGACTTTAAAGGAAGTTTAGATTTTTTAAGAAAAAATAAGCTTTTATGAAAGAGAACTTGGTTTAGAAATTATTATATTTTATGATTTCTTGTTTTTATTTAATACCTTTTTCTACTCCCATTTATAACCCTTAACTAACTTTAAGCCCAAACTTCCTGTTTGGGCACAATAAACTTAAATTTTCTAGTGGAAAAAAGTTTTTCCACTGGCTTAAGCTATATCTTTAACTTTGACTTTTAGAACTTCATTAACGCAATAAATGAATAGACACGTAAGCTGGCTTTTAAATACATAATTGTGTAATTATTACTTATTTTATTTTTATTAAAAAAAAAAAAACAAAAACTTGTAAAAGTATTAGCATGTGTAATTGATGATCACTGAAATGGACAGACGACCAACGCATGGTTAAACTTTTACATAAAACTTACAACGTGCAACAATAGCTGCAAAAACATGATGTATTAAACATGAAAATTATATAAAACACGCACATAAAGGCAACATAGCGCAACAAAAAAACATATTATGAGACAAAAGAAGAAAAAAATAGACAGTCTGATGGACAGATAGACAGACAATGTTATTATAACACATACACACACATATATAATTACACACATAATGGGCCTATAAATAGGGCGATGCATACTTTTTTGCAAAACATATCAAAAATTTGTTTGTTAGTCTGGAGTAGTTAAGGCTGCCTTATTTTATTTTTGTTAACTATAATTTTATTGAAAGTTTTAATAAGCTTAAGAGAGTATTTTGCCAGTCAGAGGCAGGGGGAAGAAGGGAATGTACAAAACTAATACTTGATTTAACAAATAAAACATCACACGTCACAAAATGCGAAAAAAAATAGAAAAGGAAACAACTTTATATTGACAGATGGTATGAAAGTTATTAATGATGTTTTGTTGTGAAATTTAAATAATAATCATCGCATGTAAATTTAAATTTATGAAGAACAGAGAACAAAAAAAATTACAACAAAATGAAAACAATACAAACTAATTAAACTTTTAAGACAATCATATGTAAGCCTTCTGAGAAATATACTTGAAAGATGCATTACCTTCGGCACACCCTTTATTTCATTATTTGTTTTTTATAGCAGTTACAGCATTACACAGTGGGTACAAATTTTTAAGCGTCTGCCTATAAAATGGACTCATTTTCAAAATTACGGCCTTTATGGAAAACCCTAAAATTTTTAAATTTATTTTTTACATTTAGTTTAATAGAGAATATATTTGTACAAAAGTTTGCATATTACTATGAAAAGGCTAAAACATTATACTTTAAAATCAGGTTTCTAATGGAATACCCTTTATATTTTAGTTTAACTTTTTACCTTTTTTACTTGTCCCTATAGTGGACATAAAAATACTTAAGTTGTCTGCCTACTTTGTTTTAAAAACAAGGCCATATATGTATGTGAAAATTGCGTCACTGTTGGGACACCCTTTAAATTAAAGTTTTATTATTCCGTTAAAATTTAACACGTCTGTCTGACACAGTTAACAAAAATAAAAATATATTTATGACCATCTCGTCACTTTTGGGTCACCCTTTAATTATAAGTATTTTTTTCTAATCAGTTTAAATCTAACAAAATATTAAGATCTACCAATTACACTTCCAAAGATAGAAGTTTGTGATAGACGGACAAACCCTGCAAAAAAAAGCAAGAGCAAAAGAGTTACATTTTCACCCTTTTAGTAGGGAACCCTACAAAGGTTTTAATGCCTTTAAAAATTGTTTTCTTACCTGCAACAATTAATTGCTACATACACATTTAAAGTTTAAAATAATTATATGCCCTGAAAGTTAAAAGACTTCTTTAAATTCAAAAACTATAAAACTTCTATTTAATTGAAAAGTTTTTTTCTTTTTGTTGCTTTAATTTTCAAGTTAAATTTCAGTTGCTGTACAAATAACAATTTATTTGAATATTAAATAAGTATTGTCTTAACACATAATTATATCATTTGTCAATTTCTTAATACCATAGTCAAGCAAGCAGTCTTGAACCTCAACAATATTGCACCCATTCGAATAGAAATAAGCTCCAAGCCCACACTCTTTTGGTCACTCAAACCAAACCAGGGAATAATTATTGTATTTATAAGAATACAAATGCAAGTTAATGAAATTATTTTACTGGTCCGAGTTAAAAAGAGCTCAGGTAGTTACATTTACATGTACATAGATTATGGCCAATGGGGCAATAAAGGCAAGAGAAGGGGGGAGCAACAAATGGTTGCACCAGTAGTCGTTTTACCAAGCAAACGTAGTTAGTAACAGAATATGCAGCAGTTGGTTTATAACTAAATACTATTATAAAACGCAATTGTTTTTTATTTGTTTGAGTGTTTTTTTTTTATAAAATTTTTTCTTTGTAACCTCGACCAGGTTAAGCTTTAAAAACTATTAAACTGACTATTGGCCTAGTTAGCGATGCAAAAGGTAAAACTAAATCCAACAACCATTAACATTTCAGCCAATTGTTTTGTTAGTCTGCCAACAGTCAGAGGCTAAGCAGCAATAAAAAAGGGTCCCACTGAATATTATTATTTTAAAATTTAACTCTGGCTTCCATTTCACTTTTGCTAAAAGCACCAAAAAAAAAAAAAAAAAAAAAAGAACACAAACCCCAACAAACCTTTGAATATTTATTAAAAAGCAAACTCATAGATACACCAAACCAACTGTATTCACACATACTAACTTTTGAATAAAATTAAAAGCAGGTGTTTTTACGATGTGTGTTAAACAAAAAAGGATAAAAAAACCGAAACTTGTATGAAATATGAAAAAAACAACGTCAAAACTATTAAAAAATATCTCTGTGTGTGTGTATGTGTGTTTGTGTGAAATGTGTTTATTTGTAGCATAAAATAAAAAGTGTAATAATTAATAGTGAACTAAAAGTACTTGGTCGTAAAGAGTAATTTTTTAAGAGTTTGGCCTAAAACTAAAATTTACAAAAAATTAATCTTCTTAAGTCATTTGCTGTTATAATTAATGACCTTTTTGTAAACATAATCAGTCATAACTAAAACCTATCTGCTTTGAAACACATTTTACTTTACACATTGCCCCACTTGCAACATATTTTATGTGAACATCACCATTTCAAGTAATCTTACCTCTGGAAAATGCAAACTCTTAGAGCATCGACATGATACCGATCGAAGTAAAAATATTTCTGGCGAACTTTAGATAAAAGATGACGGGCGTCAATTAAAAAAAGACTTCCGGTTATTATAAATTTTTAATATTTTTTTTGCGTTTTGAAATGTAGAAAATTATACCTTACAGACAGGCCTACTAGGTCATTAAACTGAAACCTCGCATAAGTATAATAAAATGAAAATTTTAACTAACTTAAAATAAGACGTATTAAAAATCTATACACTAAAAAACCTACCAGAAAAAAATCACCTTATAAATAACCATTTTCATTTACATTTACGTGGTGCCAATTTAATTCATTATTTAAACAGGAATTATTAAATAACAGGGTTAAGGGTACGTAAGGGATAATAAATAAATGTAAACGATCGCATGCATTTACGTGTGGCGAGTATGAAACAATTTTAATATTGATGAATTTGTAAATGATTCTATTTTTATTTATTATTGCGCTTAAGGGCAGCATTGGTTTCGTAACGCATTAAATATTAAAAAAATTGTTTTAATTAAAAGTTTGCTGAAGTTAAAAATTTTCAAATAAATAAAAAATTGTACTTATTTACTTCTTACTTCGAAAATTTGAATATATGAATAACATAAAAAAAAGCTTAGAACCTACTAAAACTTTTATTTGAATTCAGTTTTAAAATAATTAAATTTGTTACTTGTGTGTACGAATTTTTTAATTAAAAAATTAATTAAATTAATCATATATTTAATGAATAAAGAAAATATCATTCTTAATAAATTATTATACGAGGGCTGCTATAGATATTTCTGGCCTGGCAACACTGAGTGCTGCCAAGTGCAATCTGACATTTCCATTGGAAAGTTTGTCATTTTTAAGCATAATCGTACTCAAAACGTTTTGACGTACGACCATTATTTGTGTTGTTTACAGTGACTTGAAAAAAAATGGAATTAACTCGTGAACGTTTTCGTGCCATCATTTTTCACAACTTTCGACGTGGATTATCACGACAAGAGTGCATTGATGAACTTAAATCTTTGTATGGCGATGAAGCACCATCCTATAGCACTGTGAAAAATTGGTATAATGAATTTAATCGTGGCCGAAGCTCGCTCAAAGACGAATTCCGTGAAGGTCGTCCAAAAACGGCTGTTGTGCCAGAGAACATTGATGCCGTGCGTGAACTCATAATGCAAGATCTACATGCGACATACCGAGAGAAAGAGACATCCTTGGACATTTCTTCCACCAGCATATATTCGATGCTGCATGAACACCTGGCCGTAAAAAAGGTTTGTTCTCGTTGGATCCCGCACAATTTGAAAGTCGCTCAAAAAAAGGCTCGTGTCGATTGGTGCAAAGAAATGTTGCAAAAATACGATTTCCGTGCTTCAAAAGACGTTTATAAGATCGTCACAGGTGACGAATCGTGAATCTATGCGTATGAGCCCGAAACGAAACAACAATCGACCGTGTGGGTCTTCAAAGACGAGCAAAATCCAACGAAAGTTGTTCGTGGAAGAAGCACTTCGAAGCAAATGGTCGCCTGTTTCTTCGGCAAAACTGGTCATGTGGCGACAGTTCCGCTTGAGCAACGTAGGACGGTTACTTTTGAGTGGTACACTACAATTTGTTTGCCTGAAGTCATCGGAGAAATTCGAAAAACCAACAAGAGAATACTAATCATTGTTCACCATGACAATGCGAGCTTTCACACATCGGCTCAAACCAGAGCGTTTTTGAACGGCAAAAACGTCGAATTAATGGGTCATCCGCCGTACAGCCCTGACTTGGCACCTAATGACTTCTTCTTGTTTCCGCACATCAAGAAAAAATGCGTGGTCAACGATTTTCGTCACCAGAAGAAGGTGTTGAAGTGTTCAAAAACCATATTTTAGAGGTATCTCAATCGGAGTGGAAAAAGTGCTTCGACAACTGGTTTGAGCGCATGCAAAAGTGTATAAATCATGCTGGAGAAAACTTTGAAAAACAATAAAACCATTTTTGATTATTAATATTCGCATTTTCACTATTAGGCCAGAAATACATAGAGCAGCCCTCATATCCATTTAAAACTTAATTAATGTTCAATTCGAAAAAAAATAACGCCATCGAAAAAGTTAACATTGTGATTAGAAGTTCAAGAATTTTAATGGCAACGTAAAACTAAAACCTTTTTGGCATTCTTTTTTCTTTATGACTGGTTAAAATATCTTTAGAATTTTTCTTCAAAAACCTCCTTTCATTCTTCAAGAATGGTGTAAATTATAAAATCAATTTAACAAAAATTTTACCAAAAATAATTTCCTTCATGAACTGTTTAAGATTTTATAACACAAACAAGATAAAGAAAGTTACTTTTATAATTTAATTTAATATACAACAAGTGTTTATAAATATGCAAAAATACCAGCCTCAATTTCTTTTTTTTTTGTGTTCTGTTGTATCGCTAAATCAGGTCAAGCTTGTGCTAGAAGAAGAAACAAAGACTTGAACTTGAATTATTAAAACAAAAAACAAATTTCAATAAAATAGTAAAAATAATAGAAAACAATTTTAAAACAAATGATGCCACGAAAAGCAAAACTAGCTTAAGATTTTCATGTTGAACATTTATTAAACAAGTTCTCTACTGTTAATAAAGTGAGTTAAAGACAGCTCTAAACATTCAACAGTGCAACGGTAACAATTTGATGTTAAGAACAAATCATTTTACATCGTTGTCTCTATTGTTGTTTTTGTTGTTAGTGATGGTGGTGGTAACATGTTAAGAAATGATTTTACTTTGTTAACATCTTGCAACACACTCAAAAAGCAAAGCAAATGTAACAACAAAAAAAAAAAACAAAGCACTAAACAGAAAAAAGTAGAAAACCGCAAAACATCTAACAAAGAAAGCAAGAACAAGTGCTGCTGCAACAAGCTTAATACCACAATACCATTGTAAGTATACAGATGAGCGTAATGTGCAGCCAGTAACTCATAATCTTATACAATTAGATAAATATTGCAACGAAACTTAAGCAAAAGTTTTGCAGAAAATAACACCAGAAGCGTTGTTCACACTCGCATTATAATATTCCTAATCTGGTGGAAAAAGCAGTTCGGTTATTAATAGTCTCGTGACACGTTTACCATACAAAGGCTTTTCAACAATCGCTCTAGGATTTTCAGAAGCCCAAGTGCGGCAATTTTTCTTGTTGACTTAGTGAAAACAAGCTTTGTCTGAAAAAAATTTTGTTTTTTTAAGAAAAACCAGCGGGTTGTTCCTAAATGAATCCGGCGAATATACGGCCATGTGAATGGCTTCTTTCCTGGCTTAATCCCTACGCAAAATTCTCCATGTGGTGCTTTCGGATTATTGAGAGCGTAAAAGGAATGGACAAATTTGGATTTGCTTTAACACTGTGTCTCAAGGCTGCAATGTTTTCAGTTGAACGACCTGTTTAAGCGCGCACTACTGATGGCGCATTTTGTATCGAGCCTATCGGCTCAAATTTATCGACCAATTTCTTAAAAGCGGTCTTAGAGGGACGGTCACGAGTTTTACGAAATGTAACAGAACCACCATTCCCATTATTGACTTCAAATATTTTGTTTCGATTTTTGAGCGAAATTGAATGCTAACAATTGCCAACGCATCTTCTACGAGTACCTCAAAAAACTAACTATCAAAACTATCACGTTGCTGATATTGCTGCAATTGAAAAACAACGTTCTTCTTGAAAAACTTTATTCATACCAACCCCTTCCAGTTTAAAGCATTCAAAGAATTTTCGGTTCAAATTAAGTTTTGAAATTAATAACGATAGTATTGGGATTTATTCTAATAAAAACTAACTAAGTTTTCTTCCGTTGCCTTACGTGCGCCTACAGAGCCTCCCAACAAACTTTAAAGTTCATTTCAGTCATAAGCAATTCTGTCTATATGTTACCTTATTACTATAAGTTTTAATAAAGCAAATTTAAATTAAACAAATGGGCTGCTTGCAACAGCTAAGTCTATGAATTGTCTCAAGTGTCACCAACATACTTTAAAAATTGCTGTTTATTTCATTTTCACATGGTGCAACTTCATAAATTAAATTATAATAACTGAAGTATTTTTAATTAAAATTAAAAATCATTCTTTAGTTTTCGAGAAAAAATCGGCATCAGAATGATCACAATCTCCATTCGCAAGAATCAGCTTTTACAAGGGAACAGATTTTTAGTCACAGAAAGAACTAAAACATACATTGTGGTTCCTTCGAATCGGATCAGAACCAGTGACCTATGGAATCTAATAAAAAAACATTTAAATAAATAAAAATCTAACAAATAAATATTAAAAAACATAAATAAATAATTAGAAATAAATAAATAAAAAATATGAATATAAAAAATACAAAACGCGAATATATTTTTTTTCATTCTTCATTAATTTTAATGTATAAACGACTCCTTGATGACACTAATAATGAATCTTAAGTCTGCATATTCTATGTGCATATGAAATATGACAAAATGGCTCTTAATAGGTTATATATTTCAAGAAAATTTAAGTAAAGACAGATCTCTTTAAAAGCTTTAAAATGATACCCATATTGACACCTCAAAAAATATGGTGCACAACTGTTATTTTCTGTGACGCCCTGGACTCGAAGATATGGGTAAGCGCCAATTTTTTCACTGGATAATTTTTGCTTATTTTTTCAATTCGCTATTGCTCCATATATTTGTTTTATTTGATAGGGGTTATTTTAATAAGCTAAATTTGTTCCAAATTATATGGAAAAATTAGAGGCAAGCGTGATGTTTAGCCCACTGCCTCGTAGAACATAGACCGATCTTGCTGATTTTAACAGCGAAATTTTTGAAACTATGTCTGAACGATTAGCGTACTTAAAATTTTCTAGTCTATCAAAGTTGATTTCATCCCTACCACGGATGAACAGAAGGACAAACGGACATCGCTCAATCGACTTCGCAATGCATAAGAACTGAGAACACATATATTTTATGGGCTCGGAAATAGATATTGTAGAAATTGCAAACGGAATGACAAATTTAAATATACCATTTTTACAACTGTGGTGGAGGGTATAAAAAATGATGGTCTAAAATCCTACTGTAAACAACGAATATACCAAAAATAGAATCTAGAACTCTTTACCTACTTCAAGAAAAATTAAAATTTCATCTTTAGTCATTTTAGTTCATATTTAATAATTCTTCCATTGCAAGTGTAAAATACTAAAAATATTAGACCACGATAAACAGTTAAGGCTCACATAACATGCATAAAACTCCGTAGTATTAGAAAACAAAAAAAAACAGAAATGCTAAAAGAAAGTATCTGCTTTCAGTAGCGATGTT
Organism: Cistogaster globosa; assembly: GCA_937654795.1. Classification (NCBI taxonomy): domain Eukaryota; kingdom Metazoa; phylum Arthropoda; class Insecta; order Diptera; family Tachinidae; genus Cistogaster; species Cistogaster globosa. Next base: position 7,092,940 of record OW569407.1, read on the forward strand.
AAAGCCAGCATAACTCTAAGCCAAAAGAATCTGGTAGAAAATGTACGTCAATTAGCGTCTGATATTTTATGACAATTTGAGCAGGCAACAACAGTCTTATGCAACAACCGCAATTGCTTAAATATAAGAGAAGCTTAAAAAGAAAAAGAAAAATTATTTTTTCATATTTTATACTTCATTCTCCATTTGCCTTTTTGCCAGTTTTAATATGAATGTGTGCCAAAATGTAGAGCAGTTTTCTTTCCTTCTTTTAAGTATCTTTCATGTACAAATACAATATTTTTATTATCTTTTTATGATTATTAGTAGATGTAGACAGCGAAAAGAAAGCAACGAAAAAAAATCCAAAATAAAATGAATAATTTTTCCATGTATTAAAAAACTAAACTAATTGAAGAGTTTTCTTTTTAAGTTAAGTTTTTCATTTCCTCACTGTGAAAAGTACATTTCTAAGTAAAAAAGATTGGATAAGTATATAATGAAATTCTTTGGTATTTGAAATAAATGAGCTTAAAGGTTAGAGTTTTGGTTAATTTTTGTCAACATTCAGATTAAAAGAAGGCTGAAGAGTCTGACTTGTTTAAATATGATATTAAGACAGTGAATGGACTTGCTTGAGAATTATATAAATTTTATACTCGTAATAAAAACGTTATCACCAGGCCTACAGTAAATTCTTGCTGTTATGAAATTTGTATCAGTGTACTTAGCGAGTCTTATTTTATTTCAACTTGTGCTTATGTCAGGGTAAATGTTAAGGCATCGTGCTGTTAAAACTCTTCAATGGGGGAATGGGGAAAATACTTTTACCCCTACCCAACGTTTTTATAAGTCTAATATTTCTAACTACTGTACGTTCTTTTCATTTCATTTTATTTTGTTATGGCTTACGGTTATGGATCTATAAAAATGTTTAATTATAATTTTACGCAAGATATGATTTAGAAGAAGTTTATGTTTCATATATAATTTTTTTTTTTGCTTTGCTAAAGAGAAGGTAAAAAAATAATAAAACTAATGCAAACGAAATTTTTTAAAAATAGCACAAGAACGTTTTAACCATTGAAATATATTCAAGGTTTATCTTTTGAGATTTTAAATAAGTTTAAATATACATATATATATATATTTTCTTCTTCTTCTTTTTGGTCGGAATATGATGGTGGGTGACTTTATCTGCATGAATAACAGTACAAAAAATAAGACATACGTAGTTAGCTTCTGCATTTACAGAATTTTTGTAACATTAATTGTATAATTTTACTAAATTTGGTCAATAAAAATAGAAGTCAACATAAATCTAATGCCAACTATTAGAGTAGTTTGAATATGGAAGAAATAAATGGGCGCATACATAAATGGTTAAAGCTTTTTATTTAAAATAATTGCTGTCATATTTTTAAGGTAAATTTATAGTCAACGGAGTAGTTACTTTTCATTTTAACATTGAAAAATTCTATATAAAATAATAATAATAAAAATAAATTGTCATAAGTCCATTCAGTATTGATTTATTACAAAAATAAAGTTTTGATAATTTTACAACAACAAATTTTAAATATAAGACATTAATTTAATATTTCAGAATTTTTTTTGATTGGTAAATGTTTTTAAAAGGCGAAATTATAGAAGGGAAATAATTCATGTGTCGATGTAATTAGCAGCGATTTGTACAAAAATTTTAATTATTTGGTATTAAAAATTAATCGCTAAGTTAATTTCCAAAAAGTCCATAATATTTAAAGAATCGTTTTAGAATTTGATATTTCATGGATTTTTTATTGATTCGATGTAATTTGCAGAGGCATCCCCAAAGATTTTATTTTTTTATTTTTTTTTTTTTTGTATTAAAACTTCAAAAAAGCGCAGGGCACTTAATAAATAATTTAAAAGATTGGATTTGCATTATTTTAATATTTGATTTAAAAATATATTTAATTGTAAAAATAGTCAATTTTGTAATTAAATTAATAATTGAGTCAATAAAATCTTTAATCATAAAAGTAAATATTTTTTAAGAAATTGATTTAGTTAAAAATTTTGTAAAATTTCGTAATCTTATATAAATAAATTAAAAGTTGAAAATTCTTTTTTTTATGTTTTTGGAAGTTTTATTCTTTGTAGGGAACAATTTTTAGGAGCCCTTTGGCCAAATAAATATCAAGTTCTCACTCAAGTCATCGAGATTTACAGACAACACAAAGTTTTAAAATTTTCTTGAAATCCACCAGTTAGCATCCCAATATCTAGGGAACCATATATTCAATTAGTTCTTTAACCGTAGACAAATTATATGGACGAAGAAGTAAATTGGAATTTAGTTAAAATTTTTATAATTTCTTAGTTAAATAAAAGTAATTTTTAAATAAAATAATTTGTTGTCTTAATTATTATATTAATTAAAAAATCTAAAACCGTTTAAAAGTTTTATTAAACCGGTAATGGATTTTGTTGAATACAAAGAATATTTTATAAAAAAAATTATTTTTTTTTGATTACAAATTTTATAGAGCAGTAAAAAAATTATTTAAAAAACCTTGCCAAGCCAACAATTTCTTTTAAATATTGTACTAATTTTAAATAAAATACACATTGATTTTGCAAAACGATTAATTAATATTTTGTAATCTTATTTTACACAAGCCATACAAAATTTAAAATATCTAAGGATGCAATATATCTGAAGCAATACACATTTCTTAAATAAATCTTTTATATTTTACACACATCTGTTAACAGACCACAATTCGTTTATTCTTGATTCAATCCCAATAAACGTTTGATTTCCGTTTATTGATTGACATAATTTGATATCTTAAATAAATCAAATTTAATATGCAATCACCAAACAAAAAAATCGTTATCCAATACATTTTATTGCAATCAATACAAAAGTGACGCCCTAAAAAAATTTTCCAAAAGAGTGCTTAAATTCGCTACAAATACCAACACTTAAAAAAGGCAAAGAAATAAAAAGTACGTATCATATTCATAACAAACAAAATTGCAAACTGTCTAAACACTTCAAAATAATGTGACATATAAATGTTGTTTCCCACATTTTTTTTTTAAATTAAAATTTTTCAAAGCAACCAAAAACAAAAAAGGAGACATAAAAGGCCACACTAAAGGAAACAAAAACATAAAATGTTTAAAGAGAAATGTCACTTTAATTTTGATATACTGATCTCATCATATATGTGTGTGTAATTATATGCCTGTCTTAATTTAAACCAGGTAAAATTTTCTAATGAAAAAATATCATGTGACATTTCTTTAGCTAAAACGCCTTCAAGGAAAAAGAAAGGACTGCCAAGACAACTAAAAAAAAATCTTGAATTACCTTTTTCAACACTGCAAGAAGAATATGTAGACAAATTTCTTCCTTTTTTTAGAAGTTTGACAGAGATTTCTTTAAGTTATAAAAATAGTTTGTAAATTAAAGAAAATAAAAAATAGTAAGGAACGAATATGAAGATGCCCTAGAGTTAAGAAAGAAAAAAAATTGGCCAGAACATTTAATTTTAAGGAATTACCTAATTTTTTATATCATTAAGACACATAATGGCTTTTTTAGGCCCACTTTCGGTGTTCATGATCAGTATGGTCTGGCAAATCATTATGAGATGGACGCTTTAAAACTATTTACTTTGAAATAAAATTTATTACTTATTCGCCAATCAATTATTAAGAAATCATGTTCATTTTTGGCTTTACGGCTTTGCTAATATACAAGATTGTTGCTTATGTATTGAATCCAAACCACTATGATCTGTTGACGTCATTACATCCATTAAAATTGCACTAGCTTACATTCTGTTAGCATTGTTTGACCATTTTATTTTAAATTAAAACCAGACTGATAAGAATTCTTACCGCACCATAGTCAATGATTTCTTGATGTGGTTTACACAAAATAGCTTCTTCAACTATACGGCGACCGCAACGGCAAGAGATGGATGACAACATCTGATCCTATCAGTTTGTCTTCAAGGCTGTGAAGTAACTTCAATCAAAAAACAAATATTGAGGTGACAGAGGAATAAAAAAATTAAAAAAAAAATTGTGAACATTAAAATTTTACCGGCTCCTAACGAGTTAAGAATTTTTATAAAATTTTAGTATTTTCTGAAAAATCTCTTTAAAATCTTTTGAACGATACCCATTTTGACATCTTACAAAATATGGTGCACAATCGTACTTTTCTAAAAAAAAGTTCAGAGTTTTATAACTCGGAAAATATGGACGCGCAAAATATTTTTCACTTGATATTTTTTTCTTATATTTTTTTCAAATATTTCTTTTTTTTTTTAATAAAGTTACCTTATTATTCCAAGTGATATGGAAAAATTAGAGATGGGTGTGGTGTTTTGCCTACTACCTCGAAGGACATGGACTGATCTTGATAATTTTCAATAGCAATATTTTCGAAATTATGTCTGATTGGCGTATTTAGATTTTCTCTAGTTCATCTAGTACCTAAGCAAAGTTGATTTCAACACTAACACAGACGGACATCGCTCAATGGACTTCGCTATCAATTAGGACTCAGAACGGAAATGGATATTGTGGAAACAACAAACAAAATGACCATCTTAAATATACCCTATTCCACTTTTTGTGGTGATGGGTATAAAAATATGAAAGTAATAAAACTTTATTATTTAAAAGTATTAAATGGCCAAAAAAAAATTGTTTATACAATTTTAAGATCTTCATATAAATATTTATTAATAACGATTTTATTTCTTTTACTAAAGTTACATACAGTGCTGACAGCATTCTACTAATTGTAGGGTACCTTAAATTTTATCAACTGTAAAATATGTTTAATCTTATACAAACCCTTAAAGGACTAACACACCTGCTAGTATTTTAATTAAAATTTTTATTTAAAAATCAAAATGATGAGAAAATGTTTTAATAAGACACGTAGCAGATGAAACACTTTATAATAAAAAAAAATATTTACATGCTTATTTAAATATAAATTTAATGCCCTGTGAAAATATCATATTTTCTTTAAGTTTTTAATAAAAAAAAAATAAAATTAAGAAAAATATCCTTAATGTGAGTTTTGCATATTGTTTATTATGCTGCTTACATGACAAAATATATATTTTTTTACAGTCAATGTTGGGTTAAATATACGAGTGTCCTCAACAATCACACTAACATAAATATATTTAAAGTGTTTTTATCCTTTGTCTGCGGATGATAGTAGCTGTATGTATATGTGTTCATTGTGAAAATTGCATTAGTGTGCATATATTATTTTAAATTGAGCGTTAAAATTAAACGAGCCATTTCAAAAGTCAAATACTCCTACCACTTTCTACAAGTGCAAGTTTCTATGCAGCCATTATTGTTATAATATTTTTATTTTATAAAATATTCTTTCTGTTTTTTTTTTTTTTTTTTTTTGTTTTTTTTTTTTTTTGTTTTTTTTTTTTTTTTTTTTTTTTTTTGCTGCCATCACTGAAAACTACTACAAATTACACAAGTGCTATAACTTAAGTTTATTGTAGAAATTTGTATGACTATTAGATTATGCCAAGACGATTTATAGTGGCTGAGGTCAGTAATTTTTTACAATATAATTTAAGTGTTTTTTATGTTGTTTCCTTTCTCCGTTCTATTATGCGTTTGATATATGAAAATTGCTTTCGATGAGACAATTTATAGTTATATTCAATACAAATAGGGCAATTGAGAAATGTTAATGGAAAATAATATTTAGTTCAAGCAACTAGACTGTTATAAAAACATAAATTTTGCAATAAAATTTTTTTTTTGCACAACAAGTTAAATTAAAAGTTTCGTTAATAGTTTCAAACAATTTTTTAATTTTCTTTAACTGTTCGTTAAAAAAAAATTGGCAACTTTTAAAAGGTTTGCTTATAATTTACCTCTAATTAAATTTTTGATTCAATCAATTCCTTTTTTTTTTTTTGTTGATGGAAAATTGTGTTCTTTGTTTTAATTAAATAAAAATTGATTCCATTATGCATTGTTTTATTAATTATATTTCTTAGATGAAAGATCTTGCCCTTTTTTCAATCTGGCATGACTGATTCTTTATTAAACTCTTGTTATAACAATTTCGATTTAATTGAGGTACCAACAAAAATTAAATCATTCTGAATATAATATAAAGCACAGACTATATGGACTTTCAGGAATATTTTATACTGGCTGAGATAAAAAATTAAAGTATATAAGCAAGCCTGAGCCTGACTAATTCTTTTTTTTAATTTTTTAAGAGGAGAGTAAAAAGAGTAAGAGAAGAGAAAAGAATAGTAAAACAATAAGTATGAAATAAACGGTATTGTAAGAACAAGCATATGTGACAATTAATTAACAGAACAACGAAGACAGCTATTGTTTGTGTGTGGACTTAGCCTATGCAAATTAATAATGCTTAATTCGCAATATTCCTAGTTACCGCATTTGTGAATTTAGTTTTTTGAATAGACGATGTTCACAACCTGCACAACCTAAAGTAGATCCTGTATTGTTTCTGTTATTACTATCTACTATTTTTTAATTTAAAAAAATTGTCTCCTAAAAAAGTTCAGTTTTAATTAAAATGTACGTAAAATTATTCATTTCTTTAATTATTATTTTTTAAATAATAATTCATTAATTTTTAACTGTGCCTAATGCCTGTTTTTTTCTGCTGTTTTTTATTTTATGTAAAATTGTGAGTTTTAAGGTTCTTAGGTTTTTGTCTTTTCAAAAAACTAGTAAACGTTAAGAAATCTATTGTGATGATGGACCCTTTTTCGACATCCTTGATTTTAGATCATTTCAGGTATCTGATTGGTTGTACTATCTCTAACTTTTACATTCGCCTATAGTGACTTCAGACTCTCATCATGTAATTAATGACCTTCTTTCTCATTACAAGTTTTCTCGTAATTTGTCGAAGTTTAAGGTTCTGCATAGCATCCACATTTAATACGTGTGTTCAAGAATTCCTAAGGAGCTTATGTTTGCTAATGTTGGGCATTCGCTCACAATGTAGGCTACTGTCCCAGCTTCTTTCAGTTATAGAAGGGCTTTTATAGAGTAGTCCATCAATCATTTGAGAGGTATTTTGGCCCATTTCCTTAGAGTTCCCTTATTTGCTAATAATAATAATTAGAGTTCCTTCCTTACTGTTTGATTTTTTTCAAAATTAAAATTCATAGAATTTAACAAAGATCTTTATATGCGGAGGTAAATCTTTATTAAACTTAGAGGATGACAGGCATTCATAGTTCAGTGAAATTAAATTCGTCAGACTTCCAGCAGAGGCAAGATCTCAATAGGAGTCTGTTAACAGCCGCCAAACTTTTTGGGAGTAGTTTTGATTCTTTAGAAAAATTTCACAGTCTTTGATGAAATTTCAGATTTTCTAATGAAATCCAGATTTTTGTGGTTAAGTTTCCAACTTTTCTTATTTTATAAAAATTCTGTTTTTGGTGTTACTGTTTAAAATGTAGATTTATTAACGGTCTGGCTTTTAGGTTTTCATTTTTTTAAACGGACTATGCTGTTTTTTAAAAAATTTCTTGTATGAATTTTTAATTTTCTTCACAAAAACTGAAAAATAAAAACGTTTCAAAGGCTTTTTATTCTTATTGATTAACTGTTCTAATGGTCGTAGTTTACTTGATTTAATTGAGACTTCTATATCAAATTTTATATAACTACAGACAGACAGTTTAAAACAAAATAATTTTTAATCGTCTAAAGAAATGCTTTTACCTTTTATCATAGTGAAATAGAATGTCCTCTTTACGTATTCTAAATCATTTCCATGTTTTTGAGAAAATTCTTACTTTTAAAAACTTCAGCATATTTAGAAATATTTTCTACTCTAACGCAATTCTAGACTTTGATTTAAGAAATAAACAATTTGCAAGTGGTTTTATTGATTACAGCCTTAATTTAAGTATTTTAAAGATTTCCGTTTTAAATCGATAAGAAATTTCTTTATGTTTAAATTACAACAAATGAGTTTAATCAGAATTTTGCTACTTAACTGATATCCTTAGGTGTTAACTGTGCCCAGTATTTAAATATGAAGCCACCTAAAAAATTACCAATAAATTTTTGTTTTTCAAAACATAAAACTATTCATCTTTTAAATTTGTTTAAACTTCCCACACTTGCACATTAATTTTAATTAAAACTTTTTTAAAGACACCACAACCATAAGTTGAGGTATAATAAAAATTTATGCAAATATTTTTAAATTACAAGCAAACAACACTTCCTTAGGGCTTTTTTCACACATGAGCATCTAGATAAAGAATAGAAACATCATCAACAACAACATCAACAGCACTATTATCAGCTTTAGTATTTTCTACCAAGACCGCTTAATAAGAATTGGTTGTTGGTTAAACAAACATTTATCTTTTTAACAAACTGACGTACTAAAAACCAAATTGCAGTCAACATGTTCTTGTTGAAAACTCTTGCCCCATAAAGGTAATAAACTAAAATTGAATTTTCTTTTTATACTCTCTTACTCCCATCATTCATTTTCATCAGTTCATAGAAAGTTTTTTAAAGAAAATATTTTAATTTTGTTAGTTCTTTAAAACTTTAAACTAAACACGTAATTTTGTTAAAGGAAATTTGCAGAAAAAATAATAATAATAATAATGATTTGCATAAAAGAAGACTTTATTTTTATAGTTTTGTTAAGAAAATATATAAAAATATATTGGATTCTATTGTTAAGGCAGACTAAAATTAATGTGGGTGTTATCGGGTTAAGAATTGATTTTCAATAGATGCAAGAAAATTGGTTGTTCAGTGAATAGTTACCACACACATTGAATAAATTTGGGGTCGTACATTTTTTTCTTTTGTTACTGATGAAGAAAACAGTCTTACAGCAGTTTAGTGCCTTTGGCAGTTATTGCCTGATTGGTAATTTTTATTTATTCTGGTCTACAGCCAGAATACAGAAATTTTATTAAAAAAAAATTTTTTTCCTAAAATAATAATTTTTTTTTTTTACAAATATATCCATTTTCTTTTATTTTTGTTTTTTTACCCTTTACTAAAATTCACAAATAAATTCATTTTTATTTATTTTGAAAAAATTGTTAATTTTTGCCCAAACAAAACCTTAATCAACAACAAAGCTTTTACCAAAAATTTTTAAGCAAAATACTATAATTTTAATATAATAATCAGTTTACTGTGGCTAACTTTATTATAATAGCAAGCAGGCTAACTACTTGAAAAAAGAAAAACATGAAATTTCTCAAGGTTTTCTGTTTGAATGTAAAAAGGCCAGAAATTGTTAACCAATAATGAAAATTCTATAAATTTATTTTTGTTACTCCAACAACATAGAAAATTTACTGCTTACAACCTGTTTTAATAAAACAATATAATAATTTTCTTAAGTCAAGGCAAAAATGAAATCATAGTATTTTGTACTTTAGTTTCCTGTATCTAAAATTTTAATAGAAAACAGCAAAACCTACAAAAAAAATTGAAGACAACAAAATAAAGTCTTTGCTTGGCCTACTTTTGGCTGAATTGTTTAAATGAAATTGTTGGCTTTGTTAGATTTTTGGTACGTTTGTCTATTTCTTTAGCTTGTAGCTGCAAATTGACAATTTAGCCTTTCACCTGTCTTGGCTTATAAATCTGTTACCAATCAAAATAAATATTAGCAAGAATTGGGGAAAAAAAATAGCTAAACAAAAAAATCATACACCAAAATTTTAAACAATGTTAAATTTACTTTACGGTTAGCGAAAGAGAGAAAGAGAGAGAGAGAGAGAGAGAGAGAGTGGGCAAAGCAAATCACCTGAATAAATGGCAATGCTATCATAACTGCCACTAAATGGCCAACCACCAGCAGTGTTGTCACATTAGAGAATAGGAGTTTTTGCTTAGAAGTGGAGATAAAAAATCTAGGGTTTGGGAATTTTTTTGGGCAAATTTTAAATATTTTTGGAATTTTTAGGGGCTTGTATTTTAAATTATTTTTAATAATATTACAGTTGGATTATTATTACAATTATATATATTTTTTTTTAAACCTACAAATCTTTTAGGGTGGCAAGAAAAGTTTTAATTTATAAATGGATTTTTGCAATCAAGTTTTATTATTTTTTTACTGCATGGGAACTCTTTTGTTTTTGTCAAACTGGTTTCCGGGGATTTTTGGAAATAATAATTTTTAATTTAGGAATACGGGTTAAATAAAATCTGGGACTCCCGCCTTAAAAAATCCTGCCTAAAAAAATCATCTTCAAAACAAATTTAGATGATTTTCTGCACTATTTTCTCTTTGTTTTGGTTTGTTTTTTTATCAAAAAAAAAAAAAAACAAATAACAAGATTTATTGACTTTTACGTCTAACAATTTCTTGTATTTAAGGCAGCTATTTAGTTTAAATCTTGCTTTAAGCTTTAGCAAATAAAAGCCACATAAATGAATTTTTCCTTTATGTGATATCTGTGTGTGTATGGGTATGTATATGTGTATTGTTTGGTTAGTTAGTTCTGTTAACTAACTAACTAATCAACTCCCAATTGTATTTGAGCCAACATGCTGTATGATGTTTTATAGCTAAATTGACTTAAATGCTACACCTTGTTATTTTTGTTTTTACCCAGTTGCATTTGAAATCTTAAAAAGAAAATTGGAAACAAAAAATTCACTTTAAATTTCACTTTAGCTAAGCCCGTCATCGGACAGTTGTTGCAGGCTGTTTGTAAAAAGAAAAAAAAAACAAACAAAAGAGTAAAAGTTTTGTTGAACTAGTTAAAGACTTTTAATTGATTTCTTTATTTTTTTTGGGAAATTTTTTGTTTAAAAAAAATTTAACTTGTTAGAGTACAATGGGAAAAGTTTACTGGTTTGTTTGTACTCGTAACCATAATTAACTTAATTAGGCTCTCACCTTAAGGCATTTGAAGCTTAAATATGCTGCACCTTATAATATTTTTATTTTCATTAATTACATCCATTTTTTTAATAAACATGTTATGCAGTGGACCTAAATATTTCATAACTTTTGGAATGCCAACTAATTAGTTTATGTATTTCATCTTTAAATTTAATATTATAGTTTTACAATAACTGGCTGCTGCTGTCTAAGTGTGCGTAAATAAAAATTGTTTTCATGCTACATAATAAAGAAGCGTGATTTTTCAAGAGCAAGTGCATTAATGAAATGGTTTATTTAAGAATAAGTGGAAGGAATCTGTAGCACACTCCCTTGACATTATATTACTTTCATACTAAACCTATGAACCTTGTTTACCTTTTCTAATTAAAAAATTCGCGATAGAAAAAACTTCGAAATTTTGCAACAAGGACTAAATAATAGCTTCAGTTTGGACCACATTTTCGAATAATGTTGGCCGTATATTACAAATAACAAAATGTTATCTACAATGCATCAGTTTTTGCTGGTATTTAGGTCACTGGCCTCACGTGACTCTTTAGGAAAGAATAAACTGACAAATCTATTTCCCTAAATCCACTCATCACTCAACTTTCTTTTTTAGTATATTTAATAGTTGCAACAGCCATCTGGCATGCAGTGTCCTGTTAAAATCCCATCTCAAAGTTAAACTTTCAAACTTAACATGATTGATCATTGTGTGTTAACAATTTCCCTCGAACGTAATGCAAGCTTCAACTTCATTTTCGAAAAAATTTAATCCCATGTTGCCGCCTGCGTGTAAATGTCAACAAACACATTCTTCTAAATGTGAAGCAGTCGATAGGGTCTGTTGTGGATTGGCTTACTCTGTATTTGTGGCAATATTGTTCATTAACAAAAAGGTTAAGCGAGAAATGATACTCAACGCTGAACACAATTTTGCAATACATTAATGATTGCTTCTCAAAATAAATTTTGATGATTTAGAGCGTTGTTGCAGCATTAATTAATGAATTGTCATAGTAGACTGTCAACAAGAAGCAAAAAGTTAGAACAGTATGACAGCATATTTGACATTTAACCTTTTCCTCAATTCTAGCGGACTTTTAAAAATATCATGAGAGAATTTCACGCTCAAGTAGAAAATAAATGTGTAAGTTTAGCTTTTGAAAAAAAAAATCTTTTTAAGCCTTTTCTTTTTTTTCTCAGATTGACTGACAAAGACGAGGTGGGATGAATGTGTACTCAATTCCTTTTTAAAGAATAAGTCGATTTTAAGTGGCCCTGATTTTTCCGAATCTTTACGAAGCGTATTATTGCTGTGTTACTGTCGCGTTCCCGTAAAAATCACAAAATCTTTAGAATACTTTTGCCTGTTGTAAGTGCACTATTCTTTAGTCTGAAACAAATTTATTTCGTAAAAAAGAACGCTGCTAAAAATCATAATTATATAAAATCCTTTCCAAAAAATTCATATATTTCATGCATAGAAAGAAAAAAGTTGTTTCTTTAATTGTTAAATGTGATGGAAAAAAATTAAAGGAAATTTATTATAATCAATAAAAATTATTAGTGTGTTATATATTTTATGTTGCGTTAAAAATATTTACCTAAAATGTTACTTAAAGGCTTTGATGTGAGAATATTCCAGATTACTGTAGAATGAAACAGTTTAAAAAATCCGAATTATTTTAGATGATGATTTCAGACGGTTGCGACCCAATTATTTCTTATTTCTGTATCTTACAAATTTAAATATACGAAATACGGCCAAAAGTAGTAGAAAGAGTCTTTGTGCCCTTTAAATGTTTTATTTCTTTTGATTTGTTGAATATTATTTTAATTTTCAATTTTTACAATTTTATATTGATTTAAAAAATAAATACAAAATGTTTTAATTAAATAATATGAAAATTAATTATTCGAAATCCTTTCTATGTTCAAGCACGATTAAAGTATATCAACTTAAAAAGAAGAAATCAATTTTCTAATATGTTAAAAAATTAATTAATTTAGTTTTGTTTTTTTTTTTTTTTATCAGATTTTAGTAATTTCACTTGTTTTGGTTTCATTTCTGGGTAAAATAATGATTGTTAGAAAAGTTTTGAAAATATATAAGTTTGTGATTTCTCTATAATTTTGTTCGATGTTGTTCATTATCAAAATTTAATTTAATTTTAATCTCAATTTTTTTTAAGTAGAAAATATAATTATTTTTATAATTTTTTTTTTTTTTTTTTTTGTTATTACTCTTTTTTTTATATTGTAGATTGTGAAATTAGTTTTATAAGTATTATAATTATAAGTTCAGTGTTATTTTCTAATTACACTAGAGCCCCGACATGCATCGTCCCGATTTGCGTCGTTTTTTAAAAACTAGAAAAATTCGATTTGCGTCAGTGCAACTTCAAGTTGCATTGTTTTTACTCCTTTTTATTTCGATGTGCGTAATTTTGTTTCCGATTTGCGTCGCTAAAAACGGTTAAATTTTTTGCGTCGTTTCGATTTGCGTCGCGTTTCTTTGGTCCTCATTAACGACGCAAATCGGAGCTCTAGTGTACTCAAGCTCTAGGTCAGTTGGGTGCCACCCAACGGAGTGACGAAAAATTGAAAAAAATAAATTAATAAGAAAATGAAATTAATTATAAAGGACAAAACAGCATTAATATTTTATTATAAATTCAGCTTTGTGTTAAACAATCGTATTATTAGCGAATTATTATTTTTAGGCAAATAAAGAATTTTTTTTCTTAAACTTTTTTGATATTTGTAAAGCATTTTTAGGCTTAAAATATTGTTATTTAAATTATTTTTCGTTAATTTAAGTAAATTTTTTTTGCCAAATTTTAGATTTTTTTTGATATAAAAAAACAATGGCATTCTACCGCTCGCTGTTGTAGTGCTTTTGTCAAAAAATTAATTTATTTTTAAAATCGATGATAAATGAGTTGCGTTACACTTTTTAAAAACGATCGTTTTAAAACCGATTAATTTAGTAAAAAAAAAAAAAAAGAACGAAGCCTTGTGAGGTAAAAAGAGACATTCGTCGAGTTTTCGCTCAAGTCTCAGCTATCTATGGACCGATATTTTTTTATTTAATAAATTTATCCAATTCCAAGTTCTACAGTTTATATGATGCAATAAAGAAATTTATTTCCAAGCCATTACAAAAAGAACCAGGCTGTACTGACAAACAGTATTACAAAAGAATATTTTTCCTTTTTACTGTAAAATCAAACTGCAAAAATTAGAATTTGAAAAATATCAATATTCCAACTGTTCAACGCAAATATTATTCCACGAATTTTACTGCTGTTGATGCTCAAGGTTTAAAAAAATATTATGTTAATGGTGTAACAGTTCCACAGTAATTTTTATTTATTCTACAACTGATATTTTTAAACAATGTTTGCTGAAATACGAAGAAATTATTGACTTCCAATCAGATGCCAGTTGCCGATTTGCCAACAACAACACCACCAGCTAACAAGCAAACACCAGTTATAACTTGTGTTTACCGTAATTTTTAACAAAACTATAATTTGCTTTAATGCACTAACAATCCAACTGGTGGCATACTTTACAGAGGCAAAAATTCTCCAATTTAGATTGAAAGAAAAGTGGCTGTGTCATTATGACAGTTAATATTGTGGTTGGCAATATGGAAATATTGTTTAAAATTTTAAGGTTTTTTGGTTTTATTTTGTTGTTCAACTGAAATTTAATAGTTATAATTTTACAAAAAAAAAAATAAAGAAAACAAAATACCAAATCGTAAATTATTAATAGAAAATAAATTGTTAAAAAAAATATAAACTGTGCAAAACAAATATTGATTACAAAATGGTTTAGTAGGTCAAATGGATGTAAATGGTATTGAAAAGAGTTGGATAAACATGTATTCCAATTTTCGTTTTTATTTTCTATTTCTATTTGTGCCATTATTTATGCATTTACATTTTATGTGTGTTGTTAGCTGCTACCTTATTTTGTAGGTCATTACATAGCAATTTTGATCCTTTGAAACAATGATTTTTGTATTTAGATTGTTTTAGTACAAAATAAATATGCATTACCTGATGAAACGTGCTCTGTTGTGTTAAAGGATTTTCTTACAGGCAGCCAAAATATCTCTACTACTTCGTACACTTGTGCTTGTTATTTAAAGATGAAAAGGAAAGAAAATAAGAATCTGAGATTTATTTAAAATCTTATTTTGTATGCAAAACATTTTTTAATGTTGGCTCTAAAAAAGCAGTAAATGTAACAAGAACATAAACTGAAGTAAAATATTTGAAGTTGCTTCTTCTGTTGGCTCAAGAAAATGTTCTAAGGATTTATTTTAAAAAATGTCCTTGAATTGTCCAAATTTGTAAAGGGTTGCAAATAATTAATGCAAGATTTGGTTTTGTCTCCACACATGTGCAATAGTGTGATGGTATACATAGAAATAAAAAATGTTAAAAAAAAAACTTAAAAAATCAGAAGGGTTCCTTAATATATCGTAGTTTTCAATTTCTTTCATTCACATTGAAAAACGAAATTTGGCTTTTTCTGGGCGCTCCATTGTACGATAGTCTATCTCTTAGCGGAAAATAATTTTTGAGCGCCTAAAAGTATGCTTTAGTTAAGCTTTTTTTCATTATCGTTGCTTTTCGCATAATCTTGGGATAGTTATTATTCTATCTAATGAATCTATTTTTTAACACTTAAAAATGTCTTTGTCCTTTTCTATAGCAGTGACGAAACTTATGTAAATATTAAACAGTGATCAATTAAATTAGTAGAGCGTAAAGGCGTTACAAACAAATTTAAATTTACTTGTTATAAGAAAAATCTCGACAAACTTCAATGCTAAATAGTAAAACCAAGAAATTATTGAATGCCTTGTAATAAAAACTAAAAAAGAAAGAAAATGAAAATATTGCGTAAGTAACACAAAATACGATGTAAGATTTATTTCTAGATAAATTGAAATTATTTTTTAGCTTTTTTATTATTCTGTAAAAAAAGTCTAAAAGTTAAAAAAAAACAAAAAAAAACTTTAAGAAACTTAAAAAATGATGGCATGATTTCGAAACCCTTTCTCTAAATTTATATTAAAAATTTTTAGTATTATTGTATACCAAAAATTAAAGAATAGAACACACACTGTGATAATTATGCATGTGTTAAACACATTTTAAAATTTTATTATCTTTTTTAACATTCAACTTTGAACAACAACTATTTCATCACTTCTGTTTGAAATAGTTTTTGTTTTTTGTTATGATTTATAAATCTTTGTTAGCAATGTAATTAATTACAAATTATCAGTATGGCGTCAAAGACTCATACAAAATTTAAAACATGACCACACAAATTCCTGACCTATTGATTTTGAACATTTTGAAAAAAATGAATAGAAATAAGTTAAATTATTATCATTGAGCACAACAAGCAAAACGAAAATTTTAAACACATTTGTACACATGCATGTTACAGATTAATCAGTTCTCTGTAGGATTTTTCTTTTTTGTTTTGTTGTTTTTTTTTTTTTTTTTGATTTTCAATTAATTACAACATTTTTTTGAAAAGAAGATTTCATGAAGATTGTCTACCAATGGTTAGACCATAGTAGTCATAGTAGTTTAAAATACCCTACATACTTCTGTTGAAGAGATAATAGAGGTTTAAAATAAAATAAAATGAAATAAATTTAAATTTGTTTAAATGTTTAGAAATAAATGTGTCAAATATTTTTAGAATTTTAATAGAATTATTCTGAGAAATTAAAATGTTGGTGTAATTAAAAAAAACTAAATTTTTAATCTGTTATAAATTAATTAAATAATATTACACAAAAAAGTAAAACTAAAAATTATTCTTTTCTATAATATTCGTTTTAATAAAAAAAATTAATTTTATGAAATAAGTTTTACGATAACTTTCTGTACTTGTTTTTTATACTTTGAAAAATATGTAAATAACTGTTACGTTCTTTAAATATAATAATGTTATCGATAAATTCCACCTTGTGTTATCGATAAATAAATATTTTACAAAATGTTATCGATAACTGCGTTTTTATATAAATAAAAAAAAGCTATCGTTTACCATTATGGTTTTGCTATTATAACTGTTACTTATTTACATATACTAAAATGTTTAATAATTCCCGCTTCTTTGTTATCGATAAATAAATTTTTATTCAATATTAATTACGAGCAGATAGAATTTACAATAATTAATTTGAAATTTAAAGATTTTGACTAATTAAGGTGAAAATATTACAAAAAATATTCCTTTTCATATCAAATATTATCGATAACTAATTTTTTTTATTTATAAAGAAAACTTATCGTTAACCTAATTTTTTTGTACGTAACAAAAGTAACAATAACTTTATTTTTCTATAAATATAAACTAACAAACTTTTCTACTTTTTATGTATGTATATAGAATAGTGGTTATCGATAACTGTAATTTTCCGTTAGTTATCGATAATAGATCTTACCAGCGTTAAAAAAATTTATGATATTTTTACTTTTTATTAACAATAAATGGTATCAGTGAACTTATTTTTCAATATTATAGAAAAGTTATCGATAATTTCATCATCATGGATATATGTGTTTTTATATGTCGATATATGTGTTTTTATATGCACTTAGTACGTGGATGAGTTATCGATAATTTTATACTACTGCATATTTATGTTTATATAAAATTTATAATAATTTGTTTAAATATATTTTCTTACTATTTATTGTATTTATTTTCAACCCAAATGATTTCTTGTTATCAAACGATTGTAATTGTTTCGTCCAATTAGCCAATAAATATCTTGATTTGAGATTTAATCAGTGCTTTAAATATTTCTTTGAACTTGTAACATTTCATTGTAGCCAGCAAAAGACTAAGATTTATAGTTACGATTTTAGTTTAATTAAGAATAAGGAAATTTAGAAAATCATAGTCTTTTTTTATTGTAAATTTATTTAAAATACGACCAACATTGTAGGGTATTTGAAGTTGCCTTATATTGACTTTGTAATGCCCCTAAGCTTGTTTTCATTTTAGTTAATTTTCTGTATCTCTTTGTGTTTTTCATTGGCTTTTGATTGATAAAAGATCAAACAAAAATACAACAAAAGCAACAAAAGGAAATGAAAAAATCATTAAAAACTAGATATTTGCATTTTTGGCATGACATTGAGTATCTTTCAAAGTCCTTAAATATTTCTCAATGACATTTGCAATTGTAGACTTTTTTATATTTCTATTGACTTGAATATTGTTTTGGTTACCAACAAAACTGATGCCATCAACTTCCCTATATATTTAAAGATGACTTAAAAGTCATCAGCGCTTTATTTTAACTGCTGTTATTGCTATTATTGGATTTTTTGTAATTTTAAATCATGGCTTAAATTGTCTTTGGCTCAAGGAAAAATCTCTAGTCTGTTTAAAGTCAAGTCTCCAAGACTCCAAGTCTTGATTGTTTGTTGCATCAATTAGAAAATAAAATGAAAGAAATTTTTATATTGAAGAAAAATCATTCATTTTTTGTATTTTTTCTTTTAATCGTTTAGATTTTAGATAATGTTTGTTGTGTTTAGCTGCTTGTAAAGACATTATATATTTAAAGATGACGCCAATGATTTAAATTAAAACGAATCAATAAAAATAATAGAAGAAAATTAAAACCCGAACAATTGTTATGCCAACAAAAAAGACCACCCTGATTGCCAATATGGTTTCAGTGAGAAAATTTATTTTTTAACAGGAAATAAGTTGAGAATAATGTGAAGAAAAATTATGATTTGACGACTAAATAATTGAAGAATAAAAGTTGAAATTTGGCAAAATAAATTATAAATCTTTAAAAAATTATATTAAA
Organism: Cistogaster globosa; assembly: GCA_937654795.1. NCBI lineage: Eukaryota > Metazoa > Arthropoda > Insecta > Diptera > Tachinidae > Cistogaster > Cistogaster globosa. The sequence continues at coordinate 7,111,734 of OW569407.1, forward strand.
AGTTTTTTAACAGAAATTTAAAAAAAAATAAACTTTCGTGCAAAACAGGGATTTTTGTGAAAAAAGTTTTTCAGTAAAAACAAAAATAATTTTTGTGATATAGGTACTTCTATGAAGTAAGGCACTTCCTTTAGAATGAAACAATTAATAAAAAATGTAAATCTTATTGAAAAAGGCAGCTTTTGTGCCAAGGTACTCTTTGTGAAAGAAATGAATTTATGTAAAAAATTTTGTTATTTATATTTATTATTTCTAATTTATTTATTATTAATATTACTTTTATATTTTTTATTTAAAAGTAAATTTTCTGAATAATAGCACTTTTAACCTAAAAGAAACATTTTTTATATATTTTATGTTATTAAGAAAACAATTTTAAAAAGGGATTTGTTTTAAAAGGTAAATGTTTTTAAATGAGAAAAAAATTTATTAAAAGGTACTCTTTTTCCCATTGGGAGTTTTTAGAAAAGGGTTGTTTTTCATATAAATAGCTCATTCGTTATAAAAAAGTACGTTTTGTTTCATGGCTGTTTTTATAAAAGGACTATTTTTTTAGAGAAGAAGTTTTTTCATTATGAAAAATATATTTTTATGTCATGCGAGTTTTTATAATATAGGTGCTTCTTGCACCGTGGGATTTTTTTTAAAAGGGTACTTTTTAACGGAGTTTTATAAAAAAGGTACTTCTTGCCATAAAAGAAAAAGGTATGTTTTGTATCATGAAAGTTTTTATAAAAATATAATATTTATTTCTCATTGAAGTTTTTCAAAGATGCTGCTTTTTTAGGGAAATATTTTTTTCTTTTTTAAAAAATATACTTCTATGCTATTAGAGACTTTTTTAAGAAGGTACTATTTTAAGAAAATAATTTTTTTAATTATAAAGTAGACTTGAAATTGTTACTTCTGAGCTGTAGAAGGAATAGATACGTTTTATATCATGCGAGTTTTTAAAAAAGTAAGTATTTTGTGTCATAGAATTTTTTTTAAGTGTATTTTTCTTAAACCAACTGCTAATACCAAATTGTCGTTTTATTGAAAACTACTAATTATTTATTTAGTTAATAGTTTTCAATTCCTTAGGGCCAATAAAGCAGTACATATTATACAGCGTACAATTTCGAAACTAATATGGCATTTACAATTTGCAATTTTCAGAAACAAACATAAAATTTTTGTTTGTTGCTGTACAAGAGGGGTAAGCTTTTTGAATTTTGAGGCAATTATACTGTTGCCTATGTTTTGTTTTAAATAATGCATTTCGTTGCAACTCAAATAGAGAATTAAAAAAATTTTAGCATAAAAAATATTTCATGGTGTAAATCTGAAGGTATAATAATAATTTTTATACATGGTTGGTTTCGTTGTCGTAATATTTTTTCTTTTTTGATAAAAAATGGCTTACAAGATTATTAGTTGAAATATAATGATTACTCTCATGGAATTTTTTTCTCATAGAATAAATTTTTTTCGAGAAAGTAAACAAAGAATTTATAAATGGCATCACATCAATTTTAAGGAAGCTACTTTGCTTTTTTACATATAATTTCTCTTTCATAAGTCATAGTACCTAATTTTTCTCCCGAATTTTTTTCAGTTTCCGCTGCCAATAATTTATAATAGGAGAGAAGGGAAAAGCAAGAAAACTTGCATGGAATTTTTGTTTTTTGAAAAAACGAGTGTTTATTTTTTTTTTTTTGCAGAAGGATAATTTAATGCTACAAAGATTTCGTTTTGCAAAGTTTACATCATTGTTGTTTTTGAAAGATAAATTTTCTAAGCCTAATCTATAGATTTTTTTCGCTAAATTTTTAGTGAGAGAGTATTTAAGATTTAAAAATGTGTTGAAATAATTTTGTTAGACCGTAACGGCTTGGGCTGTAATCAAGCTAGTTTCAGTTGCATGAGTAACAGTACTAAAGACATACTGTAAATAAAGTGAATGATGTCAAATCCTTTAAAAATAACATAATTCCTGGAAAATATTTATTGAAAATATAATTATCTACTAATTTTACTTTTATTTATGTACAAGACTATTAATTAAACAATTGAAATTATTATTCATGTTTTTGCCCAGCAGCTGTACCTGGAGCTAATTGATCTAAAGAGATAATTGATTTACATTTTATTTCTTTTTTGTGATCATATCATTGTGTGAATCATTTACATAATAATGATTCATCTTTAATGTAAATTGATTACAATAATTTTACTGAAAGAAATCCATCCATTTTAGGAAATTAAGGGAAGATTTCATATATTTTTTAACAATTTATCAATTATTTTAAAACTCAACTACATAAAATTAACAGTTTTTTTTTGGAACAGAACTGAAATTGATTATTTTAAGTAATTGAATAAAAGAAAAAAAAAACAACAAAAAGAAACCTCTTTGGGAGAAACGAAAAATCAATTTTAATTTAATTTTTATGCCAAACGAAATTTGCCTCTCTGTCTGTGTGTCTGTCCCTACATGCATCCATCTTAATATACCTACAATTGGGAATTTAGTGAATAATTTTTTTTTCTTTTTGTCAATTGTACATTTCGTTTTCATTGCAAGTTCCTTTTTTATTTGTGATTCACTTAAGTGATGAAATTTATTTAAGGTTTTTCAAGTTTTTTTTCGTAGTTTTAATATCTGTTGGGTTTCGTTTTTGATTAATTTGCATACGACAAGAAATTCGTGATCTAAATTATTTGGTCTTTAACGTTCGCATACAATTGTTTAGTCACAAAAGGTACACAGAGCCTGACTGCCAGATTGAAAAAAAACAATACTTAACTTTTGCAGAAAAAAAACAACCTTAAACGAGGGTAGTTATAGAATTGGCCGACCTAAATTATAAAATTGCAAATATTGTACGAAGTGCTTATCAGTACTAAACACTGCTCTAATTTCAAGTAAAGTCAATACAAAAACTCCTATAAAAATCCGAGCCGACTGATAATGAAAAGTGAGAGAACAGCAAAAGTGGCTGTTATCAGAATCTCCTATAGGAACATTTAAAAGTTATTGGGTGAATTCAAAAGCTCAGGATTATTGGGCAGCTGGTAGAAAATCGAAAGTATAAGCAAAATCGGACCCAAATCGGAAGGAAAATCGGACACAAATATTTAATGTTATTTACCGACTGTCAGCTTAAAAATATTGATTGGGAGTTACAGTCTATGACAAGTGTTAGGAACAAGGCCGGACTTCGTGATGAGAAATCATAATTTTCCTGGGCTCACTGATAAATACGATAAAGAACAATGATTGCTTCTTCGGTAACTGTTTTTCCATACAAATTGAGACATGTTGTTGTAAAGTAATTTATACTGCATTAAGAGTAATTTAATTGTTTTTTTTAAGTTATCGAAACCAACGTTCGAAATAAATCCTGAAGCCCGACCGAAGGGAGTTATTTTTCTTTTTTTGGGACTTAGTTGATTGAGAATTATTTCTTTTTTGTTTAAACTTATTTCATTAGGAATTATTAAATTTTTCTTCGGATTTTTTTTTTTTAATTTTTTTTATTTTATTTTTTTTTTTTTTTTTTTTTGTAGGAGTTTTTCTCCTTTTTGGCGGTTTCTTATTTGATTGGGATTTAATTCTTTTAGTTTTTTTTTTTTTTTTGTGGAACTTATCTTACTTTGTTTGGTAGTTTGGTACTTATTTAATTCTGAATTATTTCATTTGGGACTTATTTCATTGTAGCTAAACAATCATACATTTTATCTTTATTAATAATATTTTGATCCCAACTTTTACCAATTTTCCCATTTTTTTCTCTTGGAAATAACAAGATTAAGAAAATGGTATTACAAAACTTAAAAATAATTTAATTTTTGATGTAAAAACTTACTCTAAAAATAGAAACTAAATAGTCTTCAAACTCTACTAAACAACACAGTACCTCCAAATTTTGAATTTTACGTAATCAATTTTGCAACTTTTATCAAATCGCATTTAATTTAAGAACCACTCTCGTATTTTAAAACACACAAAGACATACTAGCAGATTTCAAATTTTAAGGTTTTCATTTAAGTTGTGAACTAAATTCTGATTTAAGTTATAATTCTATTTTAAGCATAAAAGAATTGAAAAACATAAAATAACAGCAACTAAAGCTGCTGTAACAAAGAGATCATTAACAAACAAATGTTTTGTCCGTGGCAACTTGCAAAGGAAATTCAATATAAATAGGGATCGCCAAAGTAGACGTAGACGTCACCATTAACATCATCGTCGTCATCATCATCAATGTTGTTAAGCAGTTTTCTATTTTTTATTTATTTGCTTTTTTTTCTTATTTTTACTGAAGCATGATTGAATTTCATTTTGTCTAGTCTTTAAATAAGGAGAAGATTAATTCATTTTCAGGGATTGGCCTTAAAGTACTCAAATAACAACAGCCACAAAATAAGCCTTAATAGTATTGTAACATTTGTTTAATTGTTGTATAAAAAAGGAGTCAAAAAAATTGAAAGAAAAAACACAAGAATTAAAGGTTTTAATTTAAATTAACTGAAAGCTTTTAAAATTGAAATAAATTACCAAAAACAAAATAAAATAGAATAAAAAATACGTAAAAAACGACGGCAAACAAATAATGAGATAATTAACAAGGATTGTATTTTTTTTTTCTGTTCGATTAACGAAAATCGTTTTGCATGTGATTGAATAAATGCAGTGTAAAATTAAATTGAATTCAATTAAGTTTTCTATTGTATTTTGGAATGACAAAGCAACTCACGTTACTGCCAAAATCATCATTCATCGAAGTTGTATTTTTTCGTTAATTAATTTAAGTTAACAATCTTCAGAAAAAAAATCAGTGTTTAGTGTCAGTGGAAGTATAAAATATGCAAATAGAAATTTTTGTAGATTCCTTGTTTCTGAAATATTTACTTGGGCTCGGTCTATAACTGTCTTAGTCATGTTATATTTGGAGATAGATTTTTTAATAATGGGAATTTGAAATTTTAAAAACTTTGACTTTTTTAATTACATTTCTATTTATAGTGAATTTAAAATTTGCTTCGTAAATTATATCTAGGGTTGCCAGATGGCCCCGTTTTGGCTTAACTTACAAGTAAGTTTATTGTTCGTCAAGAATTAAAAAAAGAATATTTTATTTTAATTTATTAGGTGAAATTTGTTCAGAGTTGCCAAATGTATTTTTTACTTAATTTACTTAAAGTTTTTATGGCCGGCAAGAATCAATCAAAAAGGTATACTTACTCTAGATCAACGGTTCTCAAATGGGGGTGCGTGGACCCCCTATGGACCATAGCAACCATTCAAGGGGTCCGCATGAAGAACCGAAAAACAGTGTTTTCAAAAATAATAAAAGTTTTATTTTTAACTTGGGCTTCAGAGGGGTCCGCGAAAAAAAAATTTGTTTGCTAGGGGTCCATGAGCAGAAATTTGATGACAACCCCTGCTGTAGATTTTTTTAAACCAATAAAACCAAAAGCGAAATTATTATTAAATGTTTATTTTACTTATATTAAATTCTTATTATTTTAGATTTGTGCAAATATTCTTGAAGAAAAGTTTTGTAAAAAGTGAATAAAGTTTCCATTAAAATCATTTTTTATTTGTATTTGCTTAAATATCTATCAACACTATTACTTTTCAATAATATTTTTTTTTTTTATTGTTCAAGAATTTTTTTAATAATATCACGCATTTTTTAAAATTTCGAAATGGTAACTCTAAATTTCTACAAAAGGTTTTTTAAATTTTTTATTCTCTTTCGAATCTCTCGTACCTTTAAAATGTCTGAAAAAACGTCATTTAAAAATTTTTAATAATTTTCCTAAATCAAAATTTAGTTTTTTTTTATTGAATATTATTTTTTTATTTTTATTTTATTTTAAAATATTTTTAATGTAAATATCACTCATTAGTTGTTTATGGAGAGGTAAAATTTTACTAAAAATACGTGGTTTTGAAAATTATTATTTTATCTTCTCTGTTAAATTTCTACATGTATTTTTAGATGAATATTCGATCTTATGACGAAATTTGTTTTTTAATTTTAAAATTTTGTTAACTCATGGAACTGATAAGAATTTTTAATTGAGGAAATGTGGCATTTTGATGTAATTTTGGTTTTTATTTAAATGTTTTTAACAAATTGACTTTTAATCAAGTCTCCTTCCTTTTTTTCTGTTTGTGAGTGTGTTTTTGTCAAATATTGATTTTTTTAGTTAATTTATCATTATATTTTCGATTTTAGAAATCGAGGACCCTTACATACGGTCTACAGTTGGGATAATATCTGAGATCTATGTAACTCAACATACAATAAATTCAATTCCACAGATAATTTTTCAGCAAAAGGGTTGTTGAATAAACGCACAAATCATAAATAATTACAGTTGCATCAATTTAAGGGAATAGATTGAAATAATTAAAAAAAAAAAATCATATGCATGAATAAAATCCTTACAAAAAAAGGTTAGACATTAAACGAAAATAATCCACGTTTGACGGGTTACGTTTGTACCATGTATGGGGAAATCAAAAAGTTGTATACCTGACTGTGCGAGAAGAAAGTAAACAGATTTATTATAATAATTAAAATGCTTGAATTGAAAAACAAAGTTAAGAAAATTTTTTTCTTCTGTTTTAATATCTAGTACAGAAATCATGAAAAATTTATTTCTTAAAGTTTTCTACAAATAAAAGATTTTTTTGTTTGTTTTATTTTGGCAAAATATAAAATAGTGAACAAAAATTTTCCCTAATTTGTTTAAGTTTAATTTTTTATATGAATGAGGTCTTGAACTTTTCTTTGTTTTCAATTGTTAAGTTTTTTTATTAATAAAATTTTGAAAATGAAACTCTTTCAAGCATTTGTAACGAAAAGAAAAGAAAAAAACTTTCGTTCATTTTTGGCATATAATTATGTTCACTGAAATACATGTTATCTATAGAACTGCTTTAAAGCAAGCAATCGGTTGTATGGTATTTTGCATTATTTAATAAAAGAAATGAAATAAAATTGGCAACAGCACGCTGTAGTCGTGTCATGTAGCGCTTTACTTTTTAATGGTCATGATGATTTCTTTTTTATTATTATTATTTTTTTTTTTCTTAAGATTTTATTTTATTTGATATTATTTTTACATTTGTTTGTTAGTTTTTAGAAACGATTACTGTTCAATAACAATAACAGTTGTGCTGCTGCCGTTAATGTTGCACAATAAAAGTTAAATTTTTATTCATATTTGCTACCAAATCTACTAAATATTTAAAGCTTCTCTAAAAAATATTTGTTTGTTGTAAAAAAAAAACAAGAAAAAGAAAAGTTCAAAAAACTTAACGATTAAGCAAAGGGCAATCTAAACAGTAAGAGGCTTTAAGAAAATTATGATTTTTTATTTTTTAAATGTTATGAACTTTAACATGTTTAAGGAGAAATTACTAACAGACAGTAGAAAAATACAATAATGTTGTAAAAAATTAGGTCAGTTTTAAGATATTTATAAATAAAGGGTTCTCCGTTAGGAGAGGTAAAAAAAATTTTTTTTTTCATAATAGTATTTCTATGAGATCGTTAGTTATTTGTGATATGTCACGTGAACCTCACAGTCAAGAATGCCAGCTAGAAAAGCTTACGAAGTTAAAACGTTCAATATCACTCTACTTCGTTTTGTCCGGTAAGAAAAACTATTGTATTAAAAGCTGCCTGTTAAACTGTAGTTTTTAAATTTTTTCATTTTATACTTCCTTTTTTTAGGGATCCCTACCCAGAGAGTTTATTTTGACTCTTCAAATTTTCCTATTAAGCGTATTACTTTAGCAGCTTTAACAAAAAATACTAAAAATAAAGGATATTCCGAAAGTAATGTGATATTCAAAAAAGTATTATTATTTTTAAACAGTGAAAGGCAGACACGTCAAATTAACAATGTTCGCTACAGCAACAAGAACAAAAAATTAAAACTATAGATTAAAGGGTGACCCCGTAGTGACATGATTTTTTATACTTAGCCTTTGTTTACCGTAAGTATTTTTTTGAGTATTTTTATGTCTTCTAGAAAAACAAGTACAAAAAAAATAAAGGTAAAATAAAAAGGGTGTTCCAATAGTGACGTTTTTTAACCTATATAGCTTAATTAAAACATTTAATATTAAACAGAGCATACATAAATGTGTCTGCTATATAAATAAGGGTGAATAAAACATTAAAAAATTAAAGGGTGTTTCCATTGAAACCTTAGTTTAAAAAAAATAGACTTATCTTTAAGAGCGTTTTAGGCAGACGTTGAAATTTGCACAGAGTGTGTATTGATATTTTTACAAAAAGAATAAATGAAGTATTTAAATTAAGTAAAGGGTGTAGCAATAGTGACGTCACTTTCACTTCTATTGATTTATATTTTAATATATTTTAAGCAGCCACTTTAAATTCTTAGCAAAACATAATAAAACCTTAATATACAGGGTGACCCATACATACCACGGAAGCTTTCATATGTAAGTTAAGCTCGCACCTGGCTGGTTTTTTAGAGATAAATATCTAGAGACTCATATAATTCAAATCTAATGCACAAATATTTGTTAATAATTTAAAGGTTTATTTATGATTTAATAAATATAACCAAATTTAAAAGACAAACGTTCCCTAAAGCAGTCCTTGAAAACTTAGATCCATTATAAAAAGTTAATGGTGAAAAAAACCTAAAATATTTAAAATAAAACTAAACTTTTATAACCCCACCATGCTGCTTTAAACATGCATTTGTCCTTTTTTGTTTGCCTTTTAACAGCCAAAAATTAACCCCAATCATAAAAGCACTTATTTAAGCCACAACCAACAATATTTTTTAGAACATTTAACTAAACATTTTATCAACATAAAATTTTTAATTTATTTATTTTCGAATCATTTAATCTTTGTTGCTGTTTGTTGTTATCATTTTGTATATTATTTCATCTTATTTTTTCAATTTTATTATTGTTTATGACAAGCAAAACTTGTAATTTTATAACTGCAATTTATGGTGGTCAAAAATTATTTAATATTTTAAAATTTTTAATTTTAGTTTAAATTATTTTATATTTTACAAAAAACACTTTGCGTTATTAGAGAAATGCCTTTCATTGCCTTAATATGAAGGTAAATTCGAGATATGTTTTTATTATATTACAATACAATCTTGTGTAAATTTCTAGTCTCTAAAAATAATAGTCCAAATTTCTGTCCTCTATGGGAACACCTTTAAAATTTTAATTTCTCTTAATATTTTTTTATTAACGTCTGTACAATCTTTGGGGTAAGTTTAAAGACCTGCCTGCTGCGGTTAAAATATAAGCCAGAGATACGTTTTGTTTGGGGAACCTTTTAATTTTTTATGTAATTTTTGCATACTTTATCGTTGAAGCGGGTAAAGTACTTTGCGTAAATTACAGGTGTTTATCTACAATATTTTTAAGTAAAATTTTATAAAGGTAATAATCACCCTCTAATTTTAATTTTTTTACGTGTTATTATAGTCACATCCTTCAAATAAATTGCAAGTGTCTTAATGGGGACACCCTTTAAATTTTGATTATTTACTGTTATTGCTATTGCAGACATAGCCCCTCATGGTTTAAAATATAAAGTTGTCTCTTTAGGGACACCCTGTAGGCTATTTATCTTCAGTTTATTATTTTTTCGGACGGACGTAAGAAACAATTTTTCTCCCAAATTTCGAGTATGTGGCTCTTACTGTTAAAGTGACAAATGACTGTGACAGACAGACAGATAATGTAGGTATATTAGTAACGTTATGGGTTAACCCTTTGGGTACGGTTTTGTAATATGTTTATAAGAAGTTTAATCAAATTAATTTAATATTAATAACTTATAATTTCCTTTTAAATCACTTCACTAAAATGCATCACAAAATTTTTGTGATTAAAAATCTTTAAATATTTTTTGATTTTTATCAAAAATAATAAAGATTTGGTTATTTAAAGAAAATTTTGCAATATTGAAACAAACTGTACAAAATTGTTATTTTGTATATTTACCTGTGTTTTTTTCTCTCATTTAATAGTTTTATATATTCCCAAAACTTACACCTCAATGCGTTTGAAATTCGAAAAAAGTGTGTGTGAAATATATTTAATGGTCAGTTTTACTTTAATGTTTGTGGTCGTGTATTTAAAACTATTTATAAATTGTAGATAGCGGTTTTGGCAATTTTTATCTTTACCGTTAATATGGAATCTGTGAGAGAAATACATATTTTTTAATTTCACGCTTCAAGTAATTTACTAATTAGATTTATGAACATGTATTTATGAATTTATTTGCATGTGTATATAAATAATTGTTTAAATGTGTGTAGGGTTTGCTGTAAGCACAAATATGATACCCTCTATTTCACTTGATGGCTATGAAGTGATCATATAAAAGATCGGAATTACTTTGCTCTTTCCACATTTTATAGACGAACTTTCTGTTGTTGCTTAGCATTTGATCTATGGTCACAGTTTGCAGTTCTTTCAGATTAATTCTTAAAATAGAATTATTTTTGAGATCAGGAAATTTTTTCTTTAATGAGAAGATGGGATAAAAGTAACGTTTTTGCTTTTTACTATTGAAAACTTTAAAACTCAATTATCTCGTAAACTAGAGGTCCTAAAGCCTTAAAACCGATTTTTTCTGATCACATTTTTAAAGTATTTTTTGCATTTTATATTATAGAAAAAGAATTAATAAAAAAAAATTTTTTTTATACCTAAAAAGTGCTTTTTACTATTGAAAACTTTAAAACTCAATTATCTCGTAAACTAGAGGTCCTAGAGCCTTAAAACCGATTTTTTCTGATCACATTTTTAAAGTATTTTTTGCATTTTATATTATAGAAAAAGAATTAATAAAAAAAATTTTTTTTTGTACCTAAAAAGTGCTTTTTACTATTGAAAACTTTAAAACTCAATTATCTCGTAAACTAGAGGTCCTAGAGCCTTAAAACCGATTTTTTCTGATCACATTTTTAAAGTATTTTTTGCATTTAATATTATAGAAAAAGAATTAATAAAAAAAAATTTTTTTGTACCTAAAAAGTGCTTTTTACTATTGAAAACTTTAAAACTCAATTATCTCGTAAACTAGAGGTCCTAGAGCCTTAAAACCGATTTTTTCTGATCACATTTTTAAAGTATTTTTTGCGTTTTATATTATAGAAAAAGAATTAATAAAAAAAAATTTTTTTTTGTACCTAAAAAGTGCTTTTTACTATTGAAAACTTTAAAACTCAATTATCTCGTAAACTAGAAGTCCTAGAGCCTTAAAACCGATTTTTTCTGATCACATTTTTAAAGTATTTTTTGCATTTTATATTATAGAAAAAGAATTAATAAAAAAAAAATTTTTTTTTTTGTGCCTAAAAGGTGCTTTTTACTATTAAAAACTTTAAAACTCAATTATCTCGTAAACTAGAGGTCCTAGAGCCTTAAAACCGATTTTTTCTGATCACATTTTTAAAGTATTTTTTGCATTTTAAATTATAGAAAAATAATTAATAAAATAATTTTTAAATTAATTTGTTTTCTAAAATTCTTTAAATTTTTTTATATTTTTTTTTTTGCTTTGTTTCATGTTTTTATTATTAAACAAAAAATTACCATTTAAACATTTGACTTCAACTTAAAACAATGAATGGAAATGAACTAAAAAAGAAAAGTTTAACTTCAAATCATATTGACCTTTAACCCCGTTTTTGTTTGCCAGTATTATATTGTTTTAAACTACAAACTCTTAAAGAGTTGTTTGCGGTTTTCTTTAGTAAGGCAAAGGTTTTTGCTTTTTTTTTTTTTTTTTTTCTTAAAAGCAGTTTTTTTGTTACAAAATGTAAGTCTTATTACATTTTGACTTAAGTACAATACTTACAATCAGTTCAAATACCACAAAATAAGTTTTAAAAAATAACTACACAAAAGGCACTTAAGAAAACAAATGTTATTTTTTCAGACTGCAACTTTTATCAAAAGAATTACTTGAGCCTTAAAACATTTCAAGAAACAAACAAAAAAATACCCTTTTTAAGAAATTTTTTTTAAGACTTAAAATAAGTTGGAGGAAGCAATGAATGAATGAAGAAAGGAAAAAAATAAAAAAAGTCAACAACTTAACGAACGATTAGTCGTCATCATCCATATTATAAGTTTATGTTGCAGCTACTTGAATGGTGGTGGTTGGTTAGTTGGTTGGTTGGTGGCTGTTCAGTTGGTTGGTTGAATGGTGTTTTCCCTAGCACTCGACTTTAAATGGCTGCATGTATAATTTTTACATTAAAATTTGTTGTGCTGTTGTTGTTTTTTTCGTACGTTGCTGTTTTCTTAAATGTCGTGATGATGGCAAATTGTAAATAGTTTAAATGATTTTCAAATGGTTTCAAATTTTCCTTATTCACAATTTACTACCTACATTTGATTTTTGTTGCTTAATTTCTTTTTTGATTTTTTGTGTCTTGAATTTTTCACATTGTTTTTTGTTGCCTTTGTTGGTGTTAGATTTGGTATAGAAAAAAAAAACATTGATATTGTATTTCAAACAAAAGTTGCTTGTATTTTAGTTTAATTTAAGTTGAGTTAATATTTGGAATTGACAAAGGGAGTTGCATTGAAAGTTAAAAACAAGAAATATTGTCCAAAATACATTAAAATATAAAAGATTTAGTTATGTAAAAGTATTAAATTTATTGTGAAGTACAAGTTTTAAAACAAAATAAACATAAGAAAAAATAAGACTGGCTACTTTAAAGAAAATAGGACTCAGTTCTTAGGACAAATGGCAAAAATTTTTGAAAAAAACCAAACTTTTCAAAAATAATTTTCAATATGTGTTTGTTAGCAGACTTATATTTTCAAACTTAAATAAAAAGGTTATAATTGACACAAAGTTTATATTAAAAGTATTGAAGGATAGAATGGCAATGCGAATTTTTTTTTATAAAGAGTTGTCACCTACATAAATTTCGTCGAGTAGAACACACTGTTCAAAACGAAGTCTTGCAATCCACAACACACAATGCAGTAAACTTGGTTCTATTGAGCAAGTTTTTCGACGAATATTTTCCTTTAAAGCCACAAGAGATTAAGGACTTTCGTTACAAACGCTCTGTTTTGGGTAGCCCTGTTTAAATATCCATGGGAATTAGATCGGGTGACCTCGGTAGCCATGGGATGTTCCTAAAGCGACAGATCAGTTTTTTGGGGAAGTTCATCAAAGCTCTGGCTGTGAGCAGTCACCACGAATTCCGTAATCATGCGTCGATAATTTTCACCAAGGCCTCGATAATTTTGGGGGGGAAAATGGTCCTCTTACTTAATGCGTGGATAAGGCATGACAAACAGTTAACCTGGGGCAATGCAATGGTTTTGACATATCAATAGAGGGTTGCGGGTTCTTGGAGATCAGCAACGGCAGTTTTGTCTGCCTACGTGGCCGTTTAAGTTAAAATAAGGCTCGCCGCTCAAAAATATAGAATTTACATTGCGAAAATGAACCAACAACGTTTCGGTAAATTAAAGTAAATTTTTCAGTTCTTTAAATACTTTTTTAATTTTCATAAATAATCTCTCTTCGAAGTCCCAGTTAGGCTGCTCTTTTTCCGTACTGAAAGTTGCGATTTTTCACTAAACTGTTTTTAATGTTTTCGGGAGTCAATGAGGATAGACTGAGCCCTGGCCGTAGGACATTCCTAGCCGCGGCAGTTGCGCGGAAGCTCTGCCCCACAAACGAATTAAATTATTAAAAAAAAAATTAATAATAAATAACAATTTTCCGTTAAGATATTTTTGCAAACATTTTTTTAATTAGTTAATTTATAAAGTTTCTAAATTGCTTAAGATATATTTTTTCTTCCTCCTCATCTTTAATCACTTAATTATTCAAGCTATAGATGTTAGTTTGCTTAATCTTTTTTAGCATTTAATCAAAAAGTTTTCATCTTTAAAAAATAAAAAAATAAAAAAATAAAAATACCCAAAAGTTGTAACAAAAAATCTTAAACACGAACAAATCTTAACTAAACAAATCATTGAAAAACAATCTAAGCCTAAAGCGATTTGTCTAGAGTAATGAAATGTGATTTAAAATATTTATGATAATAAAATAGAAAAAGGCCCCCCTTTAGGTAGAAAAACATGACTGTTAAAGTGCTGAAATGAGAAACAAAAGAAACTGACAACAAAAACGGCAACCAGCCACCATGAAACGTTGTCGATAATGTCAACGATTCATTAGTGCAGTTTAATTTGAATTTTCCCATCATAATTTGCATTAAATTTTGGCCAAAAGGAGTTAAGGTTGGTTGTTTTTTAATGAAGCAAGTTTTTTTTTCCAATTGAAATCAATTTTAGGAGGGTTGAGTGGAAGAGAAAAATAAAATGCTTTAAGGAAAAATTCCTAATTTGGTAGATAGACGAATTCCTTTAAATACAACTAGACTAAAATATATAAGAACAATAGAATTGAACGATTTAAATTTAAAGCAATTTTTCAAAAATTAGTTTTATTTGTAACACATTATAGACTTGAAATTTTAGCAAAAGTTTAGAATATTTTAAAGTTGGTTACATGTTACTTGTCTTAATCACAACAGATTTTAAAAGATGCATCATTTGATTTTTGCATGAATATTTGTGAAGAATTTCTGTTTTGAGTAAAGTTGCATCATTTTAAATGTGTTTTTTTTTTTCTGAAAAACGATTTATCAGCTTGTTAATCTCTTAAAAAAGTTTGCATTTGTATTTAAGTAATACGATTTAAATTTGACTACCTCAAATATTAAGATTAAAATATTTTAAATAAATTTTAATTAAAAATTTTGGAACCAATAAAACGGTGGCATAAAAATCTATCAAAAAGTTTAAATTGCATAGAAATATTAACCGAATTCTCTGGCTTCAAATATGTTTCAGGTCAAGCTGTGCAACACTACAGAAAATAGGTAACATTTATTTTCTGTGTGATTAAAATTACAGTATTTTTTGAGCAGAAATCTCATAAAGTATCAGCCAATAATAATTTTCTCCTAAATGTCGTTCTTCTTTATCGGCAAAAAATACGCTCCAAGAAGGAGCAGTGGAAACGCATCTTCATATATCTTGCCTTAGGTGTGTAAGTGGCATTTTTTCTGCACCAAAGCTCCTTGTAAACAAATTTCAAGAGTGTATCGTTCTATTTGAGGCCTTTGATTCTTTTAAAAATTAATGTGGACGACTTACTCACCCCCAAAAAATAAGGATTTGAGCAACAGCAACAACATAATTAACCTTAAACAGAGGGAAAATTTGTTACGTAACACAAAAAAACAAATTTTAGTTAAAGATTTTATATGTCTACAGATTGAATTATGATTATGATTATGATTAAATCAGACAATTATATATTTATCTGAAAAATATGTAGCCTTCATCAGACCGAAAACTGAATATAATTCTCATGTATGAGCCAGTAGTCTAAAGTCTATTTTGGAGCTAACCGAACGCGTGTAGGTGAGAGCTTAGAGGCTCATGGGTGACAGTTGGATATCCAGCCATATTGATTCACTGGAGCATCGACACAATGTGGGATGTGTTTCAATATTTTAATGTTACTACAACGGAATGTACTTTTATAAAATCAGGGAACTTGGTCCTGAAAACCGTTATTTCGTAATGGCATCAAGAACTCTTTCCTTTGTATACGATTGGCCATTAAATCGCATCACGCATTACATAGAAAATTTGAATAAACTCTCTGTAGAGGTTTTTTCTGTCACTTTTAATGTGCAAAGACTTAATTCAAATGTTGACAAAAACTACTCCCTCTATCTCTCTCCCCATAACCTAATTTCCTAGTTCTGGCACAATGCATTGCATAAGTAGAGGTCACCACAAGTAGAATCACCTCTCAGGGATAGTGGTGATCCTAATAAAAATAATAAAAATTTAATTAACTTTTAATCTGAAAACAGGGCCATGTCTTCAAATGACTTTATTTCAGTTTCCTATTTCGAAGTAGAATCGGATTGATTTTTTTCTTATGCATTAAAAAGTATGAGCCATGAAGAAAAAAGGTACGAATAAGTCTCTAGTAAAACACACTCCTGAACCAGCCGTATCAGAGGAATCATAATAAATTCATGCAATTCCATATGAAACCGACCCATGCGTGAAACTATAGTGACTGCTATCCGTTAATTAATATATCAGTTTTTTAATATGGAGCTTAAGAAGTAACAACGTCAGTTCATGTGGTGTTATAGATAATTTTTACAACCTGGTATATGCAGAAACCATGCGAAAGCAAAAATGTAGCAGATTTGACGTTTAAACAGTTTATTTGTTATAAATATATTTAATAATTCTATTTTTGCATAAATTTCGGGCAACTCTCTGTATATTTCTCAGTATTAACTACAAATCAATCAAAAACGAATTTGTAGTAGAATTTCTAAAACATAAATTGTTTAGCTTTGATATCCTAGAATGCCTTTAAACAAAAATCTAAATCATTGTAAAACTTTCAAATAAATTTCGAATTTATGAATAACAATTGTCTTTAAAACTTGCAAAATAAAGAAAAAGAAATATACTCGCAACCTAGTGACAGCTAATCCTTTGTCATCAAATCTCATTACCATAGACCACATAATTTTTCCTTTTAACATTCTACAAACTGGAAAAGGAACCACATCAAATGAAGTAAATAAAGCTACAAAAGCCATAAACAAATTCAAGTATTTTTTAACAACAAAAAAAAAGCAGAAAAATGAGCAACAAAATTTGCATTTACCATGCAACATGGTAAATATTTTTTTTAAAAAGCAAACAGTAGCTTTCTTGTGATTCAAATGAATTTAATAAAAATCTTCGAGATGATGATGTTGATGACGAGCTTGAACAACAACAATAAAAAATAAAACATTTTGCAAGACTGCAATTGCTCGGTAGGTAGCAAATTGGAACAATTTTAATAAATTTTTTTTTTATTTCCTCTACAATATCTACATATGAGTTAGCAAGCACAAATAAAAAGAAAATATTTGCAAGTTTTCTATACGATCATATGCAAAATATAGAAAATTTGAAGGAGAAAAAAACTCGTTAACATTCATTGCATACATGTGGGCCGCATAGAGAGTAGTGCCTGCCACAAAACTAAGTAACCTCCTGATGTGCTGACATATCTTGTTGTCTACTATGACTTTGTTGTATAGCGTATGAATATGGGCATATATCATTTATATTTTGTATATAGACCTTAATGTGACCCATGTATTTCGACAATGAAACTCCATTTTTGCATAGAAAAATTGGCAACTCTGTTTTTACAACTGCCACCTACTACATAACAACGCTTGCAATTTGTTAACATATTTTATGTGTTTTTGAGTCGAGAGTGAAATTAATTAACCAGCCATCAAGAAAAAAATACCATTTTCAAAAAAAAAAAAATCACAGTTTTAAAAAGTTGAACACAATAGTGAATGCTTTAGAGATGTGGTAACCTCATTTAAATCCCCAATTGGCGGCACTTGTGTCCAGGATACCAATTATTTCTTAAATATATGATAAAGATTAATTTTGCATAATAGTCCCACTACTTGGTCACCAAAATTGTGCTATTATTTTCTTTGAGAAAAAGTCACTTGTGTGAGGCATCAAGATGTGAAACCTTAGGAAAATTGGATATCCGGGGGCCGCTTCAACGCTTATGTAGAGATCCACAAAAAGAGTCGCCTTTTTGGGCATTGAACTATAGAAGTCAGTCTTCAAGTGCAAGTAAAACTTTCTACTCTCCACCTGGTTATTTAATAAACACTCAATTTAAGCATAAACTTAAAACGAGCTCTCAATTAAAAAAATTTGAAGTTGAATGATTAGATAGATATTTATGTTTTTTAAGTTATAAAAACATATTTCCTAGTGTCTTTCACTTTTCTGGTGTGGTATAGTTAGTTGCCTACTGAGTATATAAATATGATGGCTTGAGTTCGAATCCCAGCAGCAGCCCATCTATACATATAATAAAACAATAATGGGGTCATTTCCTACATGAAATATTTTTTGAAAACTTAATGGTTGGAAATTTTTCTGTCTGGCTGTCTGTCTGTCCGTCAATCTGTGTTCGCATCACGTAAAAACTGTTGGCTGGATTTGAATAAAATTTTTTGAGGAGGTCCCTCAGAACCTTGATTCAAATATAAAATACTTTTTGTTTCATAAAAGTATATCATTTCGTAGAGAATATAGAATAGTTCTCAGTACATTTTATTTTTATAAATAAAAAACTCTTAACACTGTTACAGAAAGCTACAACAAATGTTTAAAAACATATTTTTTAATGTAAATTTTTAGACAATTATAAATCATATGCGGACGAAGTCGTGGGCATTGGTAGTTATTAATGTAAATTACATAGTGTTCACCAAATCATCCTTCTTAGTCAGGCCATTAACCAAAATTGTCTGCGATATAAATGAAATCGCTCCAAAAGCTTCAAAACTATTGCTTCCTTACTTAACATTAGAAGCCCATTTCTTTCTCTTTTCAAGGCCAATCAGTTAATTACCAGCTTCAGTTTAAGCCACACTCAGTTGGTTTCATTATTCTCCAGCAATAATTTTCTACATTTTTCGCAATTTTTAATGCCACTTCAACTTCAAAACTATAGCTAAAGACAAAAAAATTTGCAAGACATAAAAAAAAGTAAAAGAAAAAAAGCACAAAACAATTGTGCGGAGGAGATGACAAACATAAACTATGCCTCTGTTGAAAAATAAATATACGCAATTTTTGTCAGTTTTTCTTTTAAGCAGTTATATTTTTAGGAATTGTGATGATACGCAACAGAGAAGAATACAAAAATAAAATAAAAAATGAATGCTATGATACGGTTTTAACGAAATAAACATTCGTTGCAAACAAATCAGCAATGCCGTAAGGAGCCCAAGAAATTGCAATGAGAATTTTATTTAAAAAAAAAGTATAAAGCAAATAAGCCGGATTAAAAGAAAGTGTGCTTTTTTACTTTAAATACTTCAAATATAAACTATACAACTATATTTGTCCGTTCTCTTAAGCTTAATAATTATTCAAATTTTGGGAAAAAGCAGACAATCGCTTTAACTTCTCCCGGCGTACGAGCTACTTCACTCCAGACAAGCCCAGTTTGGTCAAAACTATACTCATGATTACAACTGAAGTAAGACTTGATCAAAATACAGCTAACAATCTAAGCCAAATTATGCTAAGTTTTCTCCTTAATATCCAAAGCCTTTGTAACTCTTAAAACTGGAAAGATTTTTCAGATTCAGGATACTTAAAATAACTGTTGTCTCTACAGTGGCCTAAGGAGAAGGGAGTTTAAGAAGTGGCTTCCTCTTTAATAGCCTGAAGTTCTTTCAAACTAATGTTCTTTCAACGTCAAACTTTACTGTTGCATTTAATTAAGTAGTGGTTCCAAACCTTGCAATGTTTAGGATCTAATAAATTTAAAAATGAAATCGTGGCTACTTCTGAAAAGCTTAAATTCTGTTTAAGACACTATTGAGAAAGAAAATAAGAAGTCACTTACAAGGATCGAAGTGTGTTAAGTTGGATAACTGCGATAACGATAGAATATATTGGCTTAAAAATAATACAAGTTACAATGAAAAAAATCTAGGAATTTGACGAGAAAGAGAAAGAGAGAGAGAGAGAACTGCGTATGTTTTCTCGCTGTACGTCGCCTCCCTATATTATCTCTAGCATGTTAAAAAAACTGCCTTTAAGAAGCTTTAGAGTTATAATCTTAGCACATTAAAGATTGCCGAATTTTAAGACTGCTGGAATTATAACCAGACTATTTTGAAAAAATCGTTTAAAGAAATGCTGCAGACAGTCTACCTTTTTCTCTGCAAAAGTCACACCCTGATATTTGATTGATAGTTCTAGGCTTCTGTCATTAGAACCAGATTTTCTTTGAGGAAAGTTCAGGTCTTAATTTTCTTTAAAAAAGTCATATCCTCTATTTGCCGAGGGACACAGATGATCTGACTGATATAACTGGACGCAAACTTCACAAATGCCTGAGACAGCTTGATATTAAAAAAAAACATACTTCCTTCCTTATAACTGATCTCACGGACAAGTGGTAAAGTCTTGTTGAAATGATTCACAAACTCTAAAGAATATCATTCATCTATTTCTAAAAATAGTAGGTTCATGACAGGATCTACTTAAGTTATATCTGAGAGATAATCTTGATTGAAAATCTTTTTTTTATGGATAAAAAACTTAGCCTGCCATTCATTATGATGTGTGTGATTTGAAAATATTTACCTCATTTTCTTAACGATCAGTTTGTAGGGTATTTTCAAATCAAAATTACAAACACATAAATGAATTGTTGTTGTCAACATTTGCAGCCTTTATGGCGTCTTTGCGATTTTGATTTTTATCTTTTGATTTTTATTTTTACAAGTGCTACAAATATTGGCGGCGACAGTATGTTACGCGCTTGGTTGCCTTCCCCAAAACTACAGTTGAAAACCAAAATAAGATTTACAATGTTACAAAGGCGTGCATTATGATTATAAACAGGAATATAAAAGCAGAAACTCAAAATTGTAGCTGTTCTTATTTTTCATATTATTATTATTATTATTGTTCTGTTGTTGTAAGTTTTCTAGTTGTCAGCAGTGCCATCATACGCATGATCGCAAAGCTTTACACTCCCTTCACCAAATAGCTCTCACACTCTATATAAATTTGTTGAAATTTTCGATTTCTTTCCTGTTGATGTTTTTGTTGTAGGAAACGACGCATGAATAAATGTGTTTATCATTGTGCCAACGATTGTGTATTTAGGATTTTCATACCCCCTTCCAAGCTCTTGTTGGCATTCAAATGCTTCATTTGAGTGTGTTTATTTTTCTTTGATTACGTTGAGGAGGAATATATGAGGAGAACGAATATCATACAATTTTAAATCTTATTTTTATCTGTTTTGACTTTACACATACACACACACTCTTATAACCAGCCTGTGGCTTAAAGTATTCTAGTTTGGTGGTGCCATTTATTTATTTTGTTGTTTGTTTGCTGCAAATACATATTTTTTATTTTTATTATTATTATTCGCTTGTTGCATTAATTCAATAATAGTGCGTGTGAGCGTTGTCATCTTTTTAGTTGAAGTTTGTAAAATTGGTTAGTGGTTTTGGTTTGGTTTGGTAGTGGTAGTGGAAGTGGAAGTTGCAGAAGTAGTTTTTCATTTTTATCATTTGACATGATATGCCTACATTAAGTCATAAAATTACATTAAACATTGTCATTAGTTGTATTTGTTTGTGTGTGTGTTTATGTTTAAAATGTGACTTTAGGATTTAAAATTTTTGCTTGTCATGTTTTCTTGCTGAAATAATCAATGATGTTTTTTTTTGTTTTGTTGCGCCAAGAAATTGAACCTACACTTATCTTTAATGCAATTCAGTTATACTTAAGTATGCGATTTATAAAACAAGAAGAAATAATTATTTGTAAAATTAGTATCATTTAAGAAAAGGGGAATTAAATTATAACTGAATGATTGACAATATAAAGAATCGTTGTTGCTTTTTTTTTAAGGAAACTGAGATTTTTCTACACTTGAAATAAAAATCTAGTTTTTCAAAAATAAGTCTACATGTCCCGAGATCAAGTGTAGGGCGCAAAAGTGCGGTAAAAAATGTGCAGTGTTGTTATTAAAGTACAAAAATTACCGTACAAAGGTACTGTCCTAATAAAGTTCTAAATTTTATTTAGTATTTATATCTCTTGCTGTCGCTAACTAGAAAGAAATACTTTCATTTCACACACTAGCCGGGCCCACGACTTTGTTTGCGTTTAATTTCCTAACTTTTTTCAAATTAAAATGTGGAAAAATGTGTTTTCAAACACTTGTTGTAGTGTTCTGTAACAGTGTTGAACATTTTCTAAAAAATAAAATGAACTGACAATTGTTTAAGTATCATTATACCGGCAACACTGTGTGCTTTCACCTTTGTATCTCTAGTTTCTCTACGAAATGACATATTTTTGCTCAAAAAAGTATTCTATATTTGAACCAAGGCTCTAAGGGACATTCTCACAAAATGTTTTTCATATCAAGCCAACAATTTTTACGTGATTCGAACACAGACAGACAGATAGAAAAAATTCCAAAAATAGGTGTTTTGTATTCGTTATCGATTACTATCTTTACCAACATTAACATTTTCAATAACATATTTCATGTAATTTAATAGGTATCAATATTAAAAATATGCAGCATTTCGCCGAATTTTTCAATTAAATCTGAACTCTTCATTAATTCTGGGCTGGAATAGTTTTACCTTACCAACAGCTTGTATAAATAAAGGTGAAATTACATTCGTTATTAAAAGATTTCTTTAAATTCAACTTGACTGTTTGCAAATAACGAGTACCGCGAAAAACAACAAATTTTTAAAACCGCATTCATGGCCAGTACGCTGGGTTTATTAAGTCCTTTTCAATTATTAGCCTTAAGCGAACCAGTAGCAGACAGAAAACACAACGTATTAAAAGCACAAAAACGAGAAAAGTTTATTAATTTTTTTTTATTTAAACCTCAGCAATTGAGTACCGCTTTTCGATTAATTTTGTTTTCCCTAATGACTTCTTTGATCGACAACGATTTCTTTCCTTTCTCTTTGTTTTAATAGGATATTTTATGCGGATCATATGAGATTTTATTAAGATGCAACGAAATGCCGAAAAACTTCTGAAAGAAATAAAGTAATTTTTAACAAGAACACTGTTTTTTAATTGTGGTCAGACCAACAACAAGATAGTTTAAAGAATTTGGTTACACTAACGCGTGTTTGACCGAGTCGTTCAAGTGAAAACATCGCAGTCTTGAACCAAAAAGATAAAGTAGATCCAACTTTGTTAATTCCGTAATGGTCCTAACATTTGGAGTAGCCAAAAAACACCACATAGAAAATTTTGCGTAAGGATTTGGCCTTAAAGCCTTAACTGAGCAGGAATTGACAAAAATCATTTTTAGACAAAGTTTATTTTCACTTGTTAGGGTATGTGAACAAGCAATATTGCCGCATTTGGGCATCTAAAAAACATTGAATGATTGTTGAGAAGCCTTTGCATGCTCAACATTTCACTGTAGGGTCCACTATGCGCTCTAGAATTGTGATTTGAGATCTTAACAACTGAATTTTGGTCTACTATTGATGACGTGGATACCACTGGCATGTGGTTTCAACAGGACGGTTCCACATGTCACACAGTTAATGAAACGATCAATTTATTGCAAACCACATTTCCCGATAGCATGATTTAACAGAAATCAGCTGTTAAGTGGCCAGCAATATCATGTAATTTAGCATCACGGGATTTTATTTTCAGGCCCTGTGAAGGCAGTTAATCAAATCAATTACAGATTTAAAATTTAAATTCTGTAACGTAATGAAAAAAATAAACCCCTATAGTTCCATTGCAATTCCTTTTAAATACAAGAACTTATTAATATGGCACCAATTTTTATAATTTTTCGTACCGGTATTGGAAAATATTGTTCGGATAGCTATATTCGTTTTTTAAACATTTGATGTCTGCCAATCATTAATAAAATTTTACTCTTAAAAATTTCACTAAATGTTTAAAATATAACTGGCCGCTAAACTATTTAAATTTAAGTTTCATAAATCATTGACGTCAACGTTATAAAACATTAAATAGTATTGTGTATTTAATTGTTCTTTTATTGAAGTTAAGCCGATATTCGCTATTGTAAACCCTCAAAATCAACACCTGGTAAAGAAAAAAAAAAAAAAAACTCAAATGACAAATCCTCCAGCGTTTTGTTTTTAAGTCCCTAAACTGATTTTGTAAATGTTTTGTTTTTTGATAGAATTAATTTGTAGTTATGAAAATGTTATTTTCACATAATTTTCACATCATTATTGGTTTTGAAATTGAATGCTTAATTAGATAAATGATATCATATAAATTAGTAAATTAAATATACAAAAGCAATAAACATGCATGAACATGAAATCGTATTTTGTTAAATCACATAATTTGTTTTTCCTAAACGACAATAGATTTCCAAAAATTGATAGAATAATCTTCATAAATTTAATCAATGAAAACAATGTATTTGAAGTAAAAATAACAAATAAAAAAAGGAAATAGAATTTATATTTGACAGCAAAACAAACAGACTTAAATAAAGAAAAATTTTCAATTTTCAGCCTATAAAAAGGGTTGTTATATTGAATAAAATATATGTAAGCTATTAATCAATTCTTTTATTATTAGGACGAAAAAATTAATTATATTATAATAAGATTTTCTAAAATTTATTTATAAAATAAAATAAATTATTTGATAAAGTAATTTTTGGTTTTAATTATGAGAGCCCACGACATCGTCTGCGCATCATTTACAATTTTATTAAAATTCAAATTAAAAAAAAATGTGTTTTTAAATATTTATTGCAGAGATCTGAAAACAGTGTTAAAAATTTTTAATCTGTAAAAATAAAATGTGCTGACTACTGTTTTAGTACCATTTTACCAATAAAATTGGGTATGTTAACAATTTAATTAAAATTGGGTGAATTCACATTTGTATCTCTATTTTCTCTACGAAATTACTTAATTTTACGAAGCAAAAAGTATTTTATAGTTGAATCAAGTTTCCAAGGGACCTCCTCACAAAATTTTATACAAATCTGTTTAGCAGATTTTACGTGATACGAACACAAACAGACAGAAGGACAGACACACAAAAACCCCAAAAATATGTGTTTTGCATTCCATGTCGATTACCATCTATACCAACATAAAAATTTTCCAAAAATATTTTATGTACAGAAATGACTCTGTTACTGTTTTATTATATGTAAAGAATTATAAAATCAATTAAAAATTTCGTCAAAAAGTTATATACTTTCAAATAAAATCTACATTGGTTTCAACAAAATATTTTTCAATATTATTTAATTTTGTCCTAACCAAAGAAAGAAGGAAATAAAGAAATTTAGTAGGAAAAAAATTTTTATGAAAAATATTTTTATTGCAAATAAAAAAAAAACAAATAAAATTTCATCAAAATTTATATTTCTATAATAACTGTTTATTCCAAGGTTTCTTATAAAATAAATATAAT
Source organism: Cistogaster globosa (assembly GCA_937654795.1). NCBI lineage: Eukaryota > Metazoa > Arthropoda > Insecta > Diptera > Tachinidae > Cistogaster > Cistogaster globosa. Next base: position 7,136,897 of record OW569407.1, read on the forward strand.
TCAATTATGTATATTTTTTAAAGGAAAAAACATTAAAAAATTTAATCTGTAAACGTAAAGACTGAAAAGTCATGTGTAAAAATAGGTCTGTTTCTTTACTTTTTGGGTAAAGTTCGTGAGAATAAGAACAAGTATAATTTTCTCTCATAAAAAGACAAAATTGTATAAAAGTACGGGAACACAAAATTTAAATTTTAAACACAAAATAAAAAGTCAAAGTAATTCAACTGTTTCAATTAAAAAAATCAATTTCCAAAATATATAAAAAAAACCTAAGAGAAACAGTCGTTACAAATTTGTTGCGTTGATAAGCTCGCAAAGAAGCATATGTGGGACTTTCTGAAAATTTTGCGGATAAATTTAAATATAATTCTCTCGATATGCGAAAGTGTTGTTTAAATTCTTTGTCCTTATATGATGGAACAATTTATTATAATATTTTGCCAGCCAGGGGTTGATCCCTGGAATTTAATAAATCAATTAGAATTTACTTTTTTGGCTTTGGTTCATTTTTTTAATTCAATTTTTACAAACAAAAATTATTTTTCAAATGCATGCGGACGTTTTCGAAGGAAAACAAGACAAATTAAACGCTGGCAAATAATATTTGGAATGCTGTTCCTCTTTTGGCATTTAAAAATTTAAAAAAGATCCAACAAAAATAAGGTCTAGGATGTCGTCACTAGAATCACTTGAACTCTCTGCCAAATCTACAACAATGCTTCTGAACTCCTTCTCATTTACCATTACAAATTATCTTTTATATTAGAATAACTATGCTACCCTTTTTTTAATTTTGCTAACGAATTTTTTTATTTTATTTTGTTTATGTTTTACAGCTGTTTCACATACATAAATAACTTGCACGAAGAAAAACTTTGGGCTGTTTCCTGCTAGAAGAAGAAGAACTTTATTCTCTCAAGGCCGCTCTTATTTACCCAATTTTTAAGTACGGGAACGCTTTTCGTGTATATTGGGGTCCCACGGGATCCCAAAGTATGTTGAAAAAACAGACCTAATATATCGTGTAAAAGCATCTTAACCGCTAAATAATTTATCAACATAATTAAACGATTGCTTTATAAGTAAGAAGTTGTTTTAATAATAAATAAAATTTTATTAACCGTATTACTTAAACCTGTACCTTATAACAAGTATTAAGTGACATATTTGACACATTGCGATTATAATAATATAATTGACATGTTTCGAACTTAAACATTACATCAAAAGAGAAGAAAAAAAAATTACAAAACATATATTTGATACCTACGTATTTGTTTATTTATATTATTTAAGGTATACATTTATTCATCATGCTTGCATGCCTGCTACTCGTTTTAATTCTTAAAGCATTGAAATGCAAGTGTTCATTTGACCGTAAATGCAGAATATTTGTTTGCCTTAAAGATTAAAATATTTGAGCTGAGGAGAATAATGCCCAATTACATACATATTTGTATTTATATGTACTTGCATTCTTGTTAAATACACAAAATAAGTATTTATTTTCACCTTGATGTTGTTGTTCTTACTGGATGCTTCTTTCTCGCTTGCGCTCTATAATGGGTTAAAATCATTGGCATTGCTTTTATTTTTTCTTTTTTTCCTGATTTTTGAAAATTTATATGTTTTGTTAAGTCTTTAATTACCAAAGACACTAAATCCATTTCAACTGTCTTAAATTTGACAATTTTAATGCTTACATACCACCCAGTTATTCTTAATTTCAACTCAAGTTTTGCCATTTTTGTTGCTCATGTTGATATTTTTGTTGTATGTTGTTACAGTTGTTGTGTCTTGAATCCTTTGCATTTAATTGCTTATATTGTGTAGCATATCTGTGTGTGTTTGACTATTTATTCAAGTGTTTAAATGCAGTTCGAAGTGTGTGGAGAAGAATCTTTCGTTGATCTAGTTAAGAAATGGTTTAGGCAAATAGGCAATTCTACACCATTTCCAATTTTGGAACAAATTTGATTGTCTTACAATTATCCCATTATATTAAAGTTGCACTTTTTACATTGAATAAAAATTTTTCCATTTTTAAATAATTTCTATGAATACAAACTATTTATTAATGCCGTTTCATTTTTGAAAATTATCTGCTTTTAATAAAACGATGTTGTTTAATGAAAACATAGAATTTTAATAGGTACCTCGCTGTTATAAAGGCTTTTTAATAGACTTTTTTACTGATAAAAATCATTTCTTAGAAAAATTCTTATAAAAAATTTGCTATTGCAAAAATTGTTATCGAAAATGGTATCGATACAAATTAAGAGATTTGTTATTATCGCCAAAATATTTTTACTAATAATGTTATCGTTAAATCTTTGAGGGAATATAATTATGTATATATTAAAAAAAAAAAACATTGAGAAAAATTTTTACGATTAAGTTTTTACGAATACTGTTATCGATATTATTTTAGGGAATATTGTTAGCAGCAGAATTCTTATAGCAAACTATTATTGATTTTGTTTTTTGCAGTAATTAATATGATTTTTTTTTACAATTAAAATTGTTTTCAATAAGACCTTTTCATAAGAAAATTTTTATCGATACATTTTTAAAAAAATTTTTATTTATAAAATTTTAACATAAAAAATTATTTCGGCAAATTTTTTGTTAAAATAAAAGAAAAACTTAATTGAAATCATTTTTATTTCAAATCAATTATTTTTCGGAGAAAAATTATTATCGATAAATTACTTTTTCTGAGAAAATTGTAGTCGATAACGTAGTTTTTATGAGCAATATAATAATTTAAGAAGAGTTTGGCCGATAAAAAATTATTTTTAAAAAAATAAACTTAGATAAAATTTTGATGATATAATTGCTATCGATAAAAATTTAGTTTCAAAGAATTCGTCCCCGTCAACATATTTTTGACAGCAAAATTTTAATCGATAACATACCACTATTTCTAAGGATAACATCCTATTAATGGGAAAATCGTTACAAACAATATATTTTTTTGTTACATAATTTTTATAAATTTATGATAAGACTGTTATCGATAACTTTTTATAACAAAATATTTGCTAATTATAAAAATATGTTTAAGAGCAGTTGTGAATCGAATTCATATTTAAAGTTTTTTCGATAACATATTTCCTATCGACAAATTAGCTATGATCACATGAAACATCTCGTAACATCGATTACATGTAAACAATTAAAATCTATTGAAAATTATTATCGCATACAAAATTTTTAAAGCATGAAAAATTAATCGCTTTAAAATTGAATCACATTTAAAATTTTGTATATGATTTTGTAAATGGTGTATTGATTAAAAAAGGGTATACGTACTTATGTGTGCTGCGTTTGTTAATATATCTGTATCTAAATTTTTCTTCCTTTTATTTTCTTGCTGTTTGTAACTGTAGCTCTTAAATCACATCATTTCTATCTGTATCTTTTCTGATACATAGATATTTTTTACTAACAGATACATTTGTATGTTATAGTGTTGCCTTACAAAAGCTTTAAACGTACGCATTGAATTCGATCGAACGTTATGTTGTTTATTCATATGTGTTTGTTCGTTTGTTTATTTGTTATTCAAGTGATATCGGTTTAAGTTCTATTTCTTCTTTTGGTTTAATACTTTCCTATATTCCTGTGATTTAAATTGAGTTTTTGTTGTCTGGCAACAGCCTTGTTGCTGTTGTTGCAATAGCAGTTTCATATAAAAAAACGTATCGAGTGTGGAGACACTAGTTCAAAAGATTTGCAGTTATAGATTGTAAATTGTAGTACCACGCATTGGATAACAAAACGGAACAAAAATAGTGGATAAAAAAAAATACAATGATATTCAGATTAGGACAGTGGAACAAAAGTAAGAAGTGAATATGCCATTTCTTTGTGTTTCTGTTTTTTAACATGTTGGGCTTTTGAAAGTTCCAACAAAAAACTCGCTTTAACTGATTTTGCAAAAAACCTTGCTTCCATTACATCTGTAAAGCTTAAACACAGGTAGTTTTATATCTACAACATATAGCTGTATTGATAAGATTCTTTGCTGCCCCAAGTTGGGAATTTCTATTCCAATATTACTAAGTAAGTAACCTTGGAAACCTACTGTAAATATTCTTTGCATCCTTAAGCTTATGGTGTCCGTATGCCTCAATCCAAATAACCAAGTCTAAAAGAAAATAAAATGAACTCACAAACTGGAACACAGCAGGATGACAATTCTTACAATAGCAACTGGAGAAGAAGAAAAAAAATATCAACAATATGCCTATAAAAGCTCAAAGTCTATAAGAATAGAGCGACTATGCCACATGCAACATAAAGCAGCACAGTTTAAATGAAGGCTTTAAATCTCTCTTATACAAAAAACGTAAAAAACTGCAACAACTACAGTATAGATGAGTAAAAGGAATCGTTTGAAGGAAAGATACATATGGATGTAATCCTTAGACGGCCTAATCTGAATACAACAATTTATAACTCTGCAAAAAAAAACTGTACAATAATTTATGTCATTGAAAGTAAGCACATAAAAAAAGGAAATATAAATTAAAATATCTCTTAATATTAGGTGTACAACAATACCACTTTGGCTGCGACCGAAATAAAAGTATTTTAGATTTCAAAAAGAAGAAATATGCTTTTTTATTATTACGTAATTAAGAAAAAACAATCACTGCCCTTCTTCTACTCCAACAATGCAGATCTCCAACATCACTTACGTAGAGAAAATCTTTTTTGTTTGTGAGAGGGGCTACTTTTTGCTTCAAAGGAAATTTGTGCGAAGATTCCTGCACCACAATTTAAAGCCTTTATTTAAACTAAAAAGCTTTTCATTTCACTTGAGGTACGGTCAGATTATCAAATATGTGACCAAAAAAACGTAACCACTAAAATATGGAAAAAAAATTTTCCTTCTCAAGTACTTAGAAGAAGTATAAGATCCTATTTAATACATAATAGGTAAAATATTACATTTTTCAAATAATAAAACCCTATTCGTAAGAATATGTATTAGAAAAACAGAAGAAACATTTGTAAAAATAGTGGTTACGTTTTTTTTTTGTCAAATATTTGACTTATCTGAATACATCTATAATTTCATTGTATATTCAACTGATCTCTTGCACTTTGCATTGTCTCTAATCCCCTGCAATGTTATCGTCCAAATCTTGTACAGGTAGAGGTTTTAACTCAAACTGGCCACATAGTGGTGCGTAAAATTTGAAGTTGTTACAAACGATGCCAAGTTGATGTCTTAAATATGCATCGATACTTTACTTTAGAGGAGGATTATTTTTATGAGAGGAACTGCTACATCGGCGCAAGGAAGAATAACTATCTAGAGACGATCAACCACTCTTCCAATTGTTGATTCCTCAGACGGAATTTCACGATTTAAAATTCCATGGATTATGCGAGGGGTTTCAGCATAATTCTCGCAGATTTTTTACTGATCATAATAATAATAATAATGTGTTTTTCTTTATATAGAGCACTAACTTAGTATGCGGAACAAACGTAGGTCACAGTTGCCAAATATCAGTGCTGCCAAATGCAAAATATGCTATAAAATTTAAATGATTCATTTTTAAGGGGAAATCTTATAGTCAGTAAAACTGAAAGTACCTTGGCATTGTTTGTGTTAATTTTTTTATTTAATTTTTACCAAAATCATTTTGAGAAATACATATATTTTTATAATTGTAAAAAGGGTATAAGCTATTCATTAGGTTTCCAACAACAATTTTTTTTTTAATTATTAAAATTAAAACAATTTCCATTCATTGTAACACTATATTCATACAGGGAAAACTTTATATTTTTTATAACATAAGGCAGGAAAAGAACACATTTAATATAATCTCTGGCAACGCCTGTGTAATATAGAGACTTAAACACATATTGCATATCAAAGGACAGACGCATTGTTGGTTAAGACTGAACAGACACAACGTGTTTAAACAGTTTAATGGGTGGCCTTAGGTTTGGCGATTTTAAGTCTGTGCAGGAATCCTCGCATAGGTTACTAAAAAAGCTAAAACAAATACAAACAGAAAAATTAATACGGAATTAAAACCTTTCCGCTAGAAATATGTGATATGGCTAATAAATTAAAAATCAAAACTTTTTTAGGCTGGTAAACAAGGATACCTATGCGATTAAGACTTTTTTTCAAGTTCTTCCTTAAGGTAGTTCTTTCAAGTTAAATAACAAAACAGGTGTAATTTAAGCTTGAAATTATTTCTCAGTAAATATGGTCCTTAGAAATAAATAAAATAACTGGAAAATACTTATAGTATTTTTTAATTCTCTAAAAAAGGACTTAAGGATTTTATTAGTTTTGTTTCAATAAAAAATATTTTAATAATTACGCAATAAACCCCTGACATTTGCAAAAAGACCGATTACATTGCTGTCCACCTAATAATCTTTTCTTTTAGTTTTGTCACCAAAAATCAAACTCAAAACTTTAATTGAGTATAAAATACCAAAATGAACTTTTTTTCTTTCTTTTATGGTTTTAAGTTTAATAAAATATTGTGGTAACTGTATTAAGATTTATGTTTGGCCATCTAATAAATTATTTTACTATTTAAAATTTCTTCCGGCCCTCTTACCATTTCATTTTACTAAAACGACTTGATGCTATTTGTAACTTTAAATTTATTTTTAAAAATGTGCAAGAGAAAAAAATTTTATTTAATGTGTGTGTCTTTTTTTTATTATTCCAGTCGGTTTGTTTCAATTTATCTTTGATGTTGTTTATATTTTTCATTTAAGCATTAAAAAAAAGAAGTGAAACTTTAAAAGCAGAAAAGAAAATTTTCGTATTCTTACTCACAAATCATCAAATAGACAAAGATATCAAGTGATTTTTAAAGGGAATATAAATATATTTTTAAAGAAATATTAAAACAACTTAAATTGAAAAATATAAGGTAGGAGAAAAATTGGATGATAATCTGTTGTGATTTACAAAGATCATAAAGGCAGATACTGATGTAAGGTGCTTCCCTTATGGTTTTCTCTTTAACTCTTTTTGCATAATATGAGATTAAAAGTTAAATAAAGAGTCACGACCCTCCTGCTCATTAACACGTTTCGCAGCAGTTAACAGCCATTTACTCTAGACAAGCGATGCCTGCTCCGCCATTGCCAGTTTTCATTTTCTTTTCATTACAAAGTCTTATGGAAGTGCTATCTCTAGGTTCAGGTCACCTATGACATGGTAGGTATTCAAACACATCTTCCAGGATCAACCTACTAATGTAATCTTCCTTGATTTTATTTTAATGTTACCATGGTCTCTAGCCAAGGAAATTGTTCCATGTAAAGTTTCTTCGACTGTATAAGAATAGCGTTCTTGCCTTTCAGTTTAAGGCAATAACGGATAACTATTCCAGCCTATCTCTTCTTAGTTGCCTCAGAAATTTATATTGTCCCCACACTAAGTTTGCTTTTTTATTAGTAAAGTGTTGCTTAAAAAAGTTTCTGCAAAAAAAAACCAAAAAAAATTGTCACTTCTCATTTATTTTTCTCAATGTTAAGAATTTTTCTTTTTGTTAAAAAATTAGAAATTAAAAAATAAAGTCAACACGACATTCACAAATAACCTTCATCGTAGCGTTTTTATTTATTTCTTAAGCAAGTTTACAGCAAGCAACACTTGCCACCAAGATATTTAAATGTAATTGATACTGTTGTCTGTTGCATATTAATGATTTAACAACACTTTCAGCAATCGGCTAAAACCAAAGAACAACACTTTCGGTATTTATTCTTAAGTAGTTTTTTTTTTCTTTTTCTGATGACTGCATCCACAAACTTCAGCTACAATTAAAATTATATCTAAGTATATGGTAACGAAGTTTATTATAAAAGAACTAATATTTTTTCTTTTTTGTCTTTCTTTGACACCCTCCATCATGAGTGGTTGGTATACTGAGTTTATCATTCGGTTTGCTTCTTCTAATAAATTTATTTTTTTGTAGTAGAGTTTAGTTAAGATGTTTTATATCAGACTGTTGTACTCAGTGACCTAACCTACTTTTAAAAAGCATCACATAAAAATAATTCACATGGCCAGCCACCGACCGCTTAATGATATTTACAGACAGGTGAAAGTAGAGACCTTTCTTCAGAACCTGCCGCAGAGTGGTTTGTAAAATTTGTAGTTTTTGGGAACGATGCCGCATTGAGATCTTTAAATATTCGTCGGTACTCTCGTTTAGGGCAGGATTATTTTCATGAGAGGAACTGCTGCTTCGGCGCAAGGAAGAAATGGTCAGTCACACTTCCAGGAGATATATTTCAGCCAATAAAGCGAAAGTACCTCGGCATTATTTTTGCCTATTATTTTTTTTTTAATTTTATTTTTACCAAAGACATTTTCATTTTTTTTTTCTAATTGCTAAAAGGGTATTAAGTATTCGTTATGGCTCCACCAGTTATTTTTTTTTTATTGTTATGAAAATTGAAATAATTTCCATTTATTGTAACACTATAATTCATACAGAGAAAATCTTATATTTTTTTATAGCTTAAGGCAGGAAAAGAACACCTTTAATATAATCTCTGGCAACGCCTGTCTAATGTAGAGACATATACACATGTTGCATATCAAACGACAAACGCATTGTTGGCGAAGAATGAACAGACACAACGTATTTAAATAATTTAATGGGTGGCCTTAGATTTGGCGACACAATTTCTTTAAGATTTTTCTTTTCTTATTTTTGTGTTAGTCTAATGTCTTTTTATAAAGTTATAAAAAAGATTTTTATGGAAAAAAACTTTTCGCAACCACACGCAGTAAGTTTTTTTTATTAATTTTTTTCTTTCCATTTTGCAAGGAGTCTTAACAAAATATGTGCAGAATATTAATTTATGAGTTGCAAAATGTGAAGGTAAATAACAAAATATTCATTTTTATAGGCGGTTAATAAACGAATGTCCATATTTATTTATGATTTTTTAAATTCTTGCATCAATTTATAAGAAAAATCGAAGATAAGATAATTATAAATAAAAAACTTTTTATTAGAGTTTATTGTTGTTGTCTAATGGCAATGGAATCTACGATAAAAATTTCATTATCACATACTTTGGTTAATGTTTTATCTAAAAATTTTTGAGGTAAAGTATCAGCTTTTGCAATAGTTATTCTTCCAATTTAAGAAATTTCCTCTGTTTTTGATTATTTGCTGAAGTACAAAAGCTTGAAATTTGTGGGCTAATGACTGTAATGGATAAGAGTTGTAATAAGTATTAGAAAAGATTCTAATTTTACGGCACTAGATATTAGGGTAAATATCTCGAAGTGACCTAGTATTGATGGCAAGACACTTATTGAGTTTTTATGAGACTCAGATTTTTTCTTAATCCACAAAATATTGAAAACTTTGTACAGGATATTGAAACTGCTTGATGCAATACTTTTTCATGTGTGGGATCTGGACGTAGCACGATCATCACCGCTGGGGTTTTATTTGAGTGAAACAAAAGATCTCTGAAAGTATTTCCTATGTCAAAGTATAGTCTTGAAGTAGCTTCAGTGCAATCGGCCTTTTTTCGTTTCCCTACCCTCGAAAATTTTCTTCTATTAAGCACATGCATTCTTTTGTTGTCAGTAATTGTTCATGTACAAGTATTTTGTATTTGATACATTCATATGTATAGAAGTATTTAATAACTTTGACGCTAGAACCTTCTCTATTAATAAATAAATTTGGATGTACGATCCCGGTGAAAATAATGTTAAATTCACAGCCAACTGTCATAAATCAGAGGCAAATATTTAGATAAAAAAAACCTGGTGGATAATCATTTAAACCTCTTAGTCGAGGGTAAGATAACTTTTTATATAATCTTTTGCTGTGCTTATACAATAATTCGAGTGGCACCGCATTCAAAATATTTAAAGAACATTCCACTTCTTTTAAGATGTTCACCTATTCATTACGGTAGTAGTCTCTATGCCAAGGGTCTGAACCAAAGGAGGGAATGTATGCGGATTCTGCCAAGAAGAATTTTTCTTGCTCTCTCTTATTACTAGAGATTTTCTCTTTTTGCATGATTCTTAGACCATTCACAAATTGAATCTATTAATATTCTTGATCAGTCTTTATCATGCGTACAAACTTTTAGCAAAATATTAAAAAGCAGTCGCATTAATTTTCCATATTGTGTCGGTTATAAAATTACTCTTAACTTATAGTTCTGACGTAGGCAGTTCGTTTTTCTTTTGTAACTCCTTTTGTTCTATATGGTAAGAATTTCAATAATAATTAATTCTTTTTAGACCACCCTTAATGCCAACGGACTAGAATTAGGTTTAACGAAAAGCGTAATATTCTGTAATATTCTCACTAGGATTCGAATTCGGCGTTTAGAAATCCATTTGACTTTTGCATCAATTCACAGCGTTCGTTTTTTTATTCCTCTACAAACGTGAGAGCCGGGCTGCAAGCTAACTAAAAGAGTCATAGGTTGCAGGTAGTGACATGACCTCATATTGATATTGGCTGCGATTCTGTTGAGTAAGTAGTCCCACACAAGCGAGTGGTGATGGATAGAAATTGATATAGCAGACTTTATAGGAAAGGAAATGGAAAAAGCAATAAGACCGTTACCCTTTCCAAAAAGGCGGGTTTTTGCTATCTGCGTTAAAATAAACAAGGCATTGTTTACAGTAATCTGTATGACCTTTTTAAAAATTTTGTGGAAAGATTTTCTACATGATCTAAAGGAAAGTTGAGCGTTTGATAATATCTGCAACAAAAAAAAAACAAGAACATTTTAAACGTTTTAAAATCTTGGAATCAAATAAATCAAGTGGGTGATGAGAATATGGACACTACTATCCCAATTGAACTGACTAACAAGATAAAAAATAAATTCGATATTAAATTAAGAATATTTTTTTTAAGTCTCCTAAACTGATGCATAATTATAAATTTCTTTTTAGTTTTTTTCCAAACACTCAAACAAAAGATAAATTAACTGAATACAAAAATATTTCTTTAGATAACAACTTAATCAAAACCACATGCATCAACCCTCTATTAATAAATCAGATAAGATTGGGTACTCTAGTCATTTTTTTTTTTTTTTTTTGTTTTTTGTGGTTTAAACAATTTTCCCACTTATTGTGTTTAACGTGCAGAAAAATCACTCGTAAATAAATCTTAACGAAATTTACCTTAAAGCGGAAATCTCTAGCTCTCTAGTATTAAATTTCAATTTAACACCATAAATTTTAAAATGTTGCTTTTATCCAGGAAATGAAATTACTCCAATGGTTGGGTTTTTAATCTTTACTTAAGACACTCTTAGCCAAACATTAAAACATATGTATATTTGCTTAACTTGATGAACTTTTTTTTTAATCTTTTAGTTTGATACTAAAAAAAATAATTATAAGGGAAAATAACAACAAATTTTATTTTTATTAGGGTGCGACATACTTAAATAGGAATTTTGTAATAACATTAGCTACAAGCTGAAGTGCTCTAAATAAAGTTTGCAAATTTTTTAAACGGTATACGTTTTTAACATTAACTTATAATTTTATAATATTTTAAACTTTGACAAATTTTGACTTCCCTCCTCCTGAATAGCAAATCTTGTCAAAGACCAGCATACTTGTGCAAGAGAAAAAAGCATTAGAAACTAGAATATTAAGGTTTCTACTGAACAAACTATCATGACAATGGAATGAGGAGTTGTGCTTAGAAATCATAAACGCTGTAAAGTTATAAAAAATGTTAAGAAACAGGGACAAGAATTTCTGGGAATAAAACCAGGATCTTCTTAGCTTCGTACAACAGTTTCAACCACAAAATTTCACGTGCTCTCATGCCAAGGAACATCCTCAGCATTACCGGGGAAATGATTTACAATAAGGACTTTAAAGTGTTAAAATAAATTACCAAGCACCTGCTCTCTACCGCCTTTGTGAATGAATGTTGCAGAGCCTCTCTGACCAGAAGTTTCATACTCGTGAAGAAGAAAAAAGTTTTGTCTGTGAAATAGATAAAAATATTAGAAAATTGTATCTTTTGTTAGACAAAGTTCGGAATAGTTTGTATAAAAAGTGTCCTTAAATTAATGCCGATACCAGATGGAACAGTATTGCGTCTATACTACAATATTTTGACAGTTCAAACTGCAATTGGAATGCGTGATATGAAATAATTATTTGTTTAATTGCTTTTTTATTTTCATCAAATATGTATTTGGATCCATTATATATTTATTTTTTGGTTTTAAATTTCAGTTTAAGGGTAAAATTCACTTAATTAAAAATTTAATTTAATTTTGATCTGAAAATAAAAAACCTTCTATGGGTGCAAAATCTTTTTATTGCAAGTGATCTAAGCTTCCCAACCTGCTGAAAAAAGTACCTTGTAACTTCTTTACTAATTTATCCCTGATTTAAAAATGCCAACCTGGGTATTTATTCTGCTTAAGTGTTTGCACGTGGCGAATGACACCAACAACCAAATAGTTAATAAATAAAATAAAATGTGGAAAAATCTGGCTGCTTGAGGTTATTAAAGGTCTATCATTTTGTTAAGGTTCCTAATATTTGAGATTTTCACAACTTTTTCCCGAGTACTTTATTTCATTAAAGAAAAATTCACTCAAGGACCGCAGAATACTTAAAACATTTAGCGAATAGACTTTGTGAAGTCTATGGTTCTCAAAAAAGCCATTCAAATAATTTTTTTATAGCTAAGTAGCTTTTTTGATTTTCAAAACTGTCATTAAAAATATAAAATAATTAAAGAAGTCCTTTGTTAAATTTCTGATTACGTGACCAGTTGATTCCAAGCCACTGTCTGCTGTTCCAAAAACTTTTAGGGTTCTAACATAAAAAAATAAGTCCTGTATGGACGATGTACAGCAGCATTTATACATGAAGTTTATAGGCAATATTAGCAAAATGGAAAATCTCTGGTAGGAAGTACATGGAACCTCTTTAAAAAATCTAATTGATTAAAATTTAATTCTTACACAAATTGTTTATTACTCTTTATACAACTCTTAAAAATTAAAAAAAAAAATTAAAAACATATGGTCAAACAGCAGTTTCCTTACAAAAAACTAAAATCCAATCTTTAAACTTTATAGTAAAAAAATGACTGAGAGCTATTTCCCAAAGGCCTTGCTTGCTTGTTTTCCTTCCGCCAACAAAGCAAAAGATCGACCAGCAGACCGGTAAAAGTTTGCCATTAATAATGATTTTATACACATTTTTTTACTGCATATTAGTTTACGTGCCGGTTCCTTATACCTTAAAAGTAGTTAAAGTAAATTAAACAAAAAAAAGCAACAATTTAAACTCTGAACATGAAAAGTAAAGTAAAAAATAGAAATATTATAAGTAACACATGGCTCAAGCCAAGAGCATACTTGATCAAAATGCCAAAACAATTTGCATATTTTAATTAAATTCACATACATTTTTATTATTCACCTATTCATTTTTATTTATTTATTTTCATTCTTTACTTTCGTCTGTAGTTTATTTTTGTTTGTTGGTAGCAGGGAGCACAAAAAAAAAACAAAACTACTGGCTACACTTGGCTTTAAAAGCTTGGCTGACATACATTAGTGTCTTTAAAGCAGTCAATTTAAAAAAGGACAAAAATTGAATAAATATAAAATTTTAAATTAAAAAGTGTTATTTTGCAGTAATAAAATTTGTAATGTTAAAAGAAATTAACATATAAGAATTTGAAAAATTCCCTGATGTAATTTAATTTTTAGTTAAAAAAAATAAACATTTTTCAGACGTTAAGCGCTTTTTTATTTATAAATAAATAATCTGCCAAATAAAAAACCTATTTCAGGATTGTTAGTGTTTTAGTTATTAGTCATAAAATTGGCTAATGGCTTTCCAGATCATTAGAAAACTTTTCTCAAAGAGCTTAAAATGTTGTATATAAAAAAACTTTTTGAAACAAAATGAGAATTTTAGTGGAAACATAGCCTTTGATATTAATTGTTTCAGGAAGAGTGCTACTATTTATCTGAACTCTTAACTATATTATTTTCATTCATTCAACATCCTCTAAAGACAATCCATATTTTGCAAAATATTTTAGCTTTAAAAAATTACGGTTTTTTAATTTAACTAGTCATCTCTTAAGAATTAAAAGACAAAGAACGAACGAACGAAAATTTTCATTAACAAAAATTTATGTTTTTTTAAACAAGTAAAATTTTGTGAAACTAATAATTATTTTTGTTATAAAGGTCACTAATTGTAGCAAGCCCTGTTTGGTGAAAAAGCGATTTTTAGTGAAACAAGCGATTTTTAAAAGCTTTTGACGTTTAAAATGACTCTTCCGGATGTTTGTGTACAATATTTTTCTTTACTAAAAAATAAAGAGACCTGTGTTTTATAGTAAAAACTCTTTGTAAGGAAAACATTTTTTCTATAAAAGTGACTTTTGTGCAACACGCGATTTTTTGTGAAACATATTATATTTTCTGGCACAACGATTTTTGTACAAGTGATTTTTCGCGAAAAAAATTTTTTTTGGGAAAAAAAAGAATATTTGAAAGAAGCTATTTTTTTAAACCACTTTTTTAAAAAGCAAATTGTGAAACATTGTTTTTTTGGAAAAATTAATATTTAAAAAAAATTCAAAACAAGAAACAAGGCAAATATGATTTTCGCCTTCTTTTTGAAGAAAGTAAACTTTTTGGGATAAACTGACTTTTTATGATAAAAGGTTTCTTTAAATACGTGATGTATGATAGAATAAATTATTTATTTAATAAAAAATAGTAAGTGAAAAAATTATTTTGGTAAAAATATATTTTTGTTAAAAAAAAATTTTTTTAAAAATATATTTTTTGAAAGGCATGTAAACTTTTTCTTTAAAATAATTAGATTTTTTATGTCCAATAACTTTAATTTAATTACTTTGTATTAAAACCCTATTTGTGAAAATAGCGACATTTGCGCAAAAGTCAAATAATCTTTAAGTAAGAAATTATTAAGCAAAACTGTCAAGAAAGAGCGGGATGCATATAAGAAGGAATATGTACAATTATGAGTCACCCTTTAATTTTTTATTTTATTACTTTCACAACAAAAGTGCGTCTTCCATGGAGCTCCTTTTAATTTCAAATTTTTGTCTTCTAGTTTTTATTAAAGTTTACATGGTGTTACATACATGGAAAATTTCAGCTGTCTTTTAGTAACAACTTAAGTCATTTACGCAAAAATTACATTTTATTATTTGTTTTCGTAGTGGCAATAACAACACGCTTTGTGAAGATTTTAGACTTCCAGATATTACGGTGTTAGAAATAGAGGCCTATGCCAAACGAACAAATACTTTAGCGATGATATTACTGAAGCTGCGTTCTTATCTCTTTAAAGAAGAATTTTTTTTATTTAAGTTTTTTAAATTTATATGCCTATTAATATTTAATTAACATTATTCATTGTTCCTTCATGTTTTCATAAATCTTAATAAATTTGCATTCCACTTCAATTAGAAAATTTTTTAATATCCTGTAGCAACATGTTAAATTCAATTTGAAAATGATTAAGCATATTCTCATCTCCTCTAGATAAACACACAATGTTTTTATATAACAAAAAAAGAAAAAAAAAACTAATTTACCTATCAATTTTATAAATGATCAATAAGGAAGGAAAAACTACTAAAAGTAGAGGTTAATTTTATAGCAATTACTGCCTATGGAACGTAGTAGTAAATTAAGCTTTACACCAGTGAACGAACGGGTTTACATTGATTGATTTCTAATCATTAAATCTGAAAGTGTTTTATAATTTGTGCAATTAACGCGCTTCAATGATAATCACCAAGTGTAGCAATAAAGTAGTGAGTTACGCTTAAAAGTGACAGCGACAGTAAAGATAAAATACAAACGTTCATTAAAGAGAAAATTTAGATGGTGTATTTTAGTATTTTATTTAATAATATTTCTTTTTCTCTATACCCTTTTACTATTAAATTGGTTGGGTTACTTAAATTAAATGTATTTAGAAACCGAAGAGAAAAAAAAACTGGTAACCAAACTAACCAATTCATTCATCTATCTATTCATCCATCCATCCATTCAACCATTCATTAATTTATACATCCATCTATTCAACAACAACTAGTTGACGAGGTGCAGCTACATGTTAACAATCCAAAAACCTAACATGTCATTTATAGTTAAGAGCACATTGTTCTGAGGAAGCATCGACTAGAATTAAAAAAAGTAAAATGAAAAGACCGCAAAAAAAAAACTTGAAAGAAGAAATAAACATTGCACTTGCACTTGCAAAATATTCATGGTGCTGCTGCATATTCATGTATTCATTTTGTGTAGAGAAAAAAAAAACATACAGTCACAAAGCAGCTCAACTAAAGAGTTTTTTTTTGCAAAAACGCAAAAAAATAAAGTAACAGAGAAAATCATACCTAGAAATATATAAGACTTGTATGTTTCCGGTAGTGTTGAAGTACGCATCCGGTGTATGGCAAACAAACACTACATTTCATATTACTCATACATTGATTGTAGTGCACAGTTTATGCATACTTTACTCCACTCTACTTACACACACTGTCACTCAAACCTATGAATTTTTTCGTAAGTTAGTAGAACGGTGAATGAATGACATAATACTCTCACACATCTTCTTTGAAATATAAAATAAAAACAAAAAAATAAATTTAAGCCCCGAAAAATAGAACAAGTGAAGAATATAAAAATAATACAGTAGAGTGACTGATATTTGGCATTAATAATAATACAAAAATTGTATAAAATTTTATATATTTACACAACAACAGGCTTTTCTCAGTTAGTTATAAATTTAGGCTTGTTTTAATTATTTTTCCTACGCCATTAATCTGTTAATCTGAATTCATACAAAACAAAAAACGGTTTTATACAGACATAGGGGCAGAAGGCATTTGAAACAAAAATTTTTATACACATTTTGTTTGAATTTTAATGTTTTTCTGTAACGAATTAAAATATTTATTTTTATACATAAAATTACCTCAGCTATGGAGACACCCTATTATTTTTATTTTTATTTATTTACACTTGTTACAGCGGACAAAGAAGTTCAGTAGTTTTTGTAGTAAAAGCTTGACTCTAATCTTCCCAAAAATTGAGTCATGTAAATCAAATTATATCAGCTATGAGGACACCCTTTAATTTTCTAATACTTGTAATTGTGGACATAGTAATACATACTTTATTTAAATTTTTAGAGTAACTGCTGAGAAGTTAACTCAGTATAATTCACATACAATCACCTATGGGCACACCCTTTAATTTCCAATTCTAAATGTTTTATGGTTGTTACCAAAAACTTAACAATTTACGTTTTTTAAAAATGTTATGTATATTACAAACTAAATTACCTGTGGGCACACCCTTTAATAACGACCTTAACATTTTACATTTTTCTTACGCAGGCCTTAAGAATATATTTTCTATATAAAAGTTACTAAACAGAAGATATGTCCATATATATCGAAGAACATGACCTATGGAGACACCCTTTAATTTTATACCTGTTTTCAGGGATAGACAAAAGAATACATTTTATACAATTTTTAATCATACAGTTCAAAAAATAGAGCCATATATGTAAGTCAATGTAGGTCACCTATGAGGACACCCTTTAATTTGAATTTTGTTTTTACCTTTTTCCTATTGTAAACTGTATTGATATTAACTTTATTACAATTCCTTTTTTTGTGTAAAATCATGTGTGTTGTATAGGGGCACTTCCTAATTTTTAATATATTAATTTTTTTTGTAATTGGACCAATCTGAAAGCATCGCTGTATAATAAAATTTTTTACAATCTTTTCAGATTTGACTAAGTTCTCTGGTCATACCCAGTTCACAAACGTCAAGTTTCTTGCAGCAATTCTGAATTTTGTAGGTGAGAAAACGAGAAATAAAATGATTTTGCACTCCGTTCTCTTCCACAAAATTCAGAATTGCTGCAAGAAAACTTGACGTGTGTGAAAATAGACGAATTGATAGCCCTCACCTTTTTTGAAATTGATAAAAAGCAAAAAATT
The DNA here is from genome assembly GCA_937654795.1 of Cistogaster globosa. Classification (NCBI taxonomy): domain Eukaryota; kingdom Metazoa; phylum Arthropoda; class Insecta; order Diptera; family Tachinidae; genus Cistogaster; species Cistogaster globosa. Next base: position 7,154,974 of record OW569407.1, read on the forward strand.
ATCTCCAAGAGCCAGTTTAAAAATATATTTACTAAAAACAAGCATTTGTTAATTTCTCATATTTTCGAGATCTACAGTGACGTTGTGCATTCGTGACAGCGCCAGCCTTACTGTGCAGAAGCTTAAAAGATATTTATAAAAATATAATGCTGATAATAGAAGTAAGAGCAGTTCTTGCTAAGCAATTGATTTGGTGATTAAAAGAGGTTAAGCGAATAATGTAGACCGAACACTAAAACCTAGGGAATACATTGTACCTATGAGGAACTTTTCTCATTCGAAAAATCCTAGACGGTGCGTTATTTTCTCTCTCTTTATTTTTATTAAACCTATAATTTCAATTATCAGTTATTTTACTTTTACTTTTACTTTACAACAGCAGCCCTTAATATTAGTAAAGGTCTTAACTCGAATTTTAGTGTTCTTGTTCCACTGTTCGGGATAAACTCTATACAAATGCTCTAGTTCCATTGAAATTGCTTACTCTCTAACTTTATCATTTTGATTATTATTTTTGTTTTTTTTTTAAGTTGCCTGGTGATAATGATGATTATGTTATTCTTGTTATTATTCCTGCTGTCGTCATCATCACTTTCCGAAACACCAACGTGACTATAACCATATGACTCTCAGTTTAAATAAAGTACGGCTTATACTCATACAAACAAATACATACTGTCATTGAGTCTTTTGTTAGTTTTACTGGCGACCTTTTCGTCATCAACCGTGTCGCCGCCGATGTTTTGTAGATGTTGTTTTAAAGCTTTTATCACCCGCAGCATAAATCTTTTGGATTAATCCAATTTAACACCATAGAGCAACTGCTATATTTGTCTTTTTTTAAATATTTATATGTATGAGATTTTGTTTTTTTTTTTTTTTTTTAATTCATTGTTTAATGTTGTTTTGAGTTTTTTTTTTTTAATTTAAATAAAAAAAAAAAGTTGTAATAAATATTCATGGGCACTATCGTGCGAATAAGTTGATGTGCATAGAGTTGTAAATGTTGTATTTATTTATTGCCTGCGATTGTATTGTTTGGTCTACTAAATAATTTATGACACCAAAAGTAAAAACACAGAAACAATCTGGTTTGCTTAACAATATTAAAGAATTTTTTTCTATAGATTAAACCTTTATTTTATTTTATTTTATTTATTTTACATCTTTTAACATTTACATGAATTAAAATCAGAAAAAAACAAGAACAGGTAACAAATAGTTAGATTTAAAGAAATTTACACATATCAAAAATAAGTCTGGTATCAATCCTTTAAAAACAGGACAAAGTGAGACATGAAATATTAAAAAAAAATTTTATCAAACGTGTGAAAAGAGTGATTCGTCGAAACAATGTCAAAGCTGCATTATGTACACTTGTAACACTTGTTTGGGGAAAATCTTTGGTAAGCCGCCGGTGTTGGTTATACCACCGAAGAGAAAATCCTTGAACCCGGCCAAAGGCCGGCTATGCAAAACATCTTTTGTAAGTGAAGCTGTTGTTTTATGTATGGAACATTATGATACTTTTATAAGTGACACTATGTCCATACTAATGGATATAATGAGGCTTTTCAATGTCACTTTTATGTCCACGGACATATAAGTGACATATGGCATGACAACGATTTTCTTAAGAGATGTGGATGTCAAAATTTCTCAAGAAATTGAAATATTATAAAAAAAACAAGTTACTAAAAACAAATACAATTTTTGTAAATAAGTAAATAAATCGTGGACGTGAACAAAAACTTGTCACAATTATGACAAAAAACTAATAGAATATTAGCGAAAATATTAAAATATATATTTAAAAACTCCTGAATCAAATTGTTTTATGTGTAATTATTTATATATTTTTTATTTATTTATTATTATTTTTTTTTTTTTTTTTTTTGTATTTTGAGTAACAATTTTTTCCACAAAAAATCTCTTTGATATTTTTGTCAAATAAAAAAATATCTTCCAAAAATACCATAAACTTAGTGTTAGTTTCAAAAGGGTTTTCAATGATTTGTAATCTATAAAGTGTTTACCTCAATTAAAAAGTGAGTTATAAACTTAAATCGAATTCAACAAAAGATAATTTCAGTATTTTTTAACAATAATTTCGTGAATGTTAAGCAACTTTTAAGTTGCTATAAAACTTAAATAAAAAGTTTGCTTTTCCTCAAAATTAATCACAAATTTTATCACCACTAAAAGAGCATATTAATTGCAATTATAGAAAAATTTATATAAAATTTGTCATATTTACTTTTTTTTATTTTTGCGAAAATATAATTTATCAAATGGGAATTTTTTTTTATCAAAAATTTGGTCACAATTTATATAATATTTTGTCATATTTTACTTTAACAAATATTTTTTTAACAATTTGACATTCTTTAGAATTGCTTTTTAAACATTTTGAAATAATTTCTTATCGCAAAAAAAATTTTATCACAATAATCACAAAATAATCATTATTGGTACATAAACTTAAATTAGCGTAAAATTTCTAACTCTTGGTGCAAAAATTTAAGAACGTTTCCGGTCATTTGCAAAAAAAAAAATTGTTATTTCCTAAAAACGTGTTAGAATTATGAACCATTTACCACAAAAAAAAACTAAATTAGTCACAATACTATTTAACTTTACTTTTGTGAGAAAAACTTTTTACTACAGGTAATTTTTCAGTGCCAATTGTTAACCTTTAAAAGGTTTTAAAATTCTTTTAATTTTTACTTTTAGTTTAAAAATGTTCCATGTAATCTTCTGAATTTGTTTTGTTTTCCTGACTTATTTGTTTTTTTTTTTATTATTATTATTTCTGCACATTTTATAAATTGTTTTCATTTAAAAAAATCATAACAATGCGTTGGTGTGTTATAAAATTTATTACAACTTAATTGTTAGTGTTATTTACGCCTTCTTAATGTTCGCCATGTGCTTTTGCCAAGAAACTTGTTGTTGTTGTTGTTATTGTTGCCGGTTGCTTATTGCCGTTCTTGATTTGATTGTGCTGTGCTTGGCCCAGGCATTCATATGACTTAATTTTACAGACATTTGAAATTATTGTCTTCCGTTTATACAAGCACAACAACAACAACATACTAATGTGTTTTTTTTTTCAAGAATACCATGGCCATGAAAAAACAAAAATCACATATTAAAAGTTTTGCTTCTTTTTTTTTGGCCATTCAAACGTTTATCATTTAGACAAAAAAGAACTTTTCTACTTAAAAAAGACGATAACAACAACAAAAAACGAAAACAAAAACAAAAACATTTTACTAAATACAAAATGTACAGAACTATAAATGAATTTAAGAATGTGAGAAAAAAATGGAAACGCCCACTTTAATGAACGATTAAGAAAGAATGTTTGGCAGACCACCAGGCTTAAGTGGTTTAACAGCAAAATTAAATGATTTGTGGTTAAAATACAATTATTTGTTAAAAGCAAAAGCTAAAAAAATATTTATGGAAATAATAATTTAGACAAATCTTAAGTGTTTACTAGAAATCAAAAAAAAAAGTATTTTTTTAAGTTTATCAGTCGAATACCAAAATCAAACGATGTCATGTAAAATAGAATTTTGTTTATATTTTTAACATTAAAATTTTTTCAAGTGCAGTTATTTGTTTTCTATTTAAAATTTTTTTGTTGTTTTTTTGTTTTTGTATTTTTATTTAATATATAAAAGGTTCAGTTAATTGTTTAATAAAAATTATTATATGAAACTTCCATTTAAATACCTACTTAAATCAATTCAAAATTAAATTAAGTTTCAATCTTAAGGACACTTGAGTAACATTTTTAATAGGTAAAAAAAAAACTTTTTCTGTGTCCCTAAAACAAAAAAAAACATTTAACTGAAATTTATTACATCAAATTTTCAATTAAATATGTAATTAAGACAATTAAAAATTTAATCAAATAACAATGCAAGGACAACTAAGTACAATTTTTAATATTTAAAGATACATTTTTTTCTTTGTCCCTAAAACAGAAAAATATTTACTGGTCTAGTTAGTGGGTTGTGTTCAATAAGCCAAGCAAAATCACATATGGCAGCAGTGAAAGTCTTTTCGTTAAGTATTGAATTTAATGTCCAAAATATTTGAAGCCACTTGTTAAGTAAAAAAAAACAAAAAAAAAAATACCTTTAACTCTCGTTAAAAGATAAACCAACGATTTCTTTTATATCGTTGGTCACAATTTTGACAATTTCCATTTAATTTCGTTTTAATCTTTTATTATAAAATTGCGAGTTTCTAAAGCGTTTTCTCCTTTGTTATAATTTTTTCAATTGTTAGTAAAAATTTTTCTTTATGATTTATGTTGACCAAGATCACAAAACGAAAATATCGTTCGATCGTTAAAGATGATAAAGAAAAATGTTTTACAAAGTTCCCGGCAACAATGAACTTTCCTTTAACCAACAATAATATTTAAAGGTGTGAATTATTATTCTTTTTTATTTTCTTCTTAAACTGCGGTCACCAAAAAGAAAAAAAAAATTTTTTTTAAATAAACTCAATCGCTATTGTTTTCCTTGTCAACTTTAAATGAAATTTAATAAGCGGCGACATAAACTTTGTCACGTGGTTGCTATAAATTTTGTCTTTTAAGAAAAATATCTTTAGAATAATACAGCACATATGAAAGCATATTATTTGGTTGCAATCATTTATTTATGCTGGTGTGTGGTGGTACACAAATAAGGAGGTCCTTTCACTTATTTACGGTTGTTTTTTTTTTATTGACTTAAATAAAATACAAAGTTCTTTTTGTTGGAAACTGATCTTTCAGTGTACCCTGCACTATAATTGTAAATCCACAAAAAATTTAAAACTTTAATAAGCCAAAAAAAATATAGTTGAACAAATAGATATAAGAAATCAATTTTAGGACGAATCGAGCATTTTTTATATTCTTGTTCTCATTAAAAAGAGAAAAAGAAATCGTTTCACAACTTTAAAAATCAAAAGTAAATTTAAAATAAAATAAAAATTTTATACAACTAAGAATTTAACAAATCCAAAATTTACTAAAAAAAAAATATAAGTCACAAATAACATTAAATAAACCTAAAAATTTAATTTACCAAAACATAAAATTTTTCGAAAATTTTAAAAATTCGTTATTAAGCCCAAATAAAATTTTCAAAACAATCGTCAAAAACAAAAACTACAACTTAACTAACAAAAATCAAAATTTTATATTATCCCAATTTTTTAATTTAATCACCGACATTGGTTATTTAGGGTGAAGGCACGTCTCTATGGACATTTCGCTACCGCTTACTAAGCTTTTCAGGAAACTTCCCACAATCATTTTAAATAAATTAAAAATTTTTGTCCAATCAAAATTTTAAATTTGTTCAACACCCAAAATTGGAACAAAATAAATTATACCCTGTTAATAAGTAAACAAAAAAAAATAAATAAATAAATAAAGTATAATATCACAAAATACTCGAATTTAAAAAAATTTTAAATTTAACAAAAAATCAAACATTCATCTCAAAAAGCTAAAATTTGCGCACAACTGAAAAATTTTAAAAGTTCAAAACAAAAATTCTTCATGATAAATAATCACAAAAACTAAATATCCAAACTAAAAACAAAAAAGTTCAACAAGAAACCGATATGCTATCTAAAAAATTCCACCTCAACAAAAATATATAAATTCAATTAAATAAACCAAAAATGCAACAAAATATAATTTTTTTTAATTGAACAAAGGAAGCTTAAAATTTAAATAAATAAAATTTTTCTGCTTAAAAACTCTCTAGATTTTAATTAACAAATAATTTTCTATTATCTTAAAGGGTATACAAAATTCGACACAGCCAAGTAAAGCACTCTGAATTATATTTTTCTAAATAAAAATGATTTACTATAATGAAGGTACTTATAAAATACAATTGCTTTTAAAGTTCAAATGTGTCAATAAGAAAAGATGGAACAAAATTGAGAATAATAAAATTTAATGCAAAAGATAATGGCAATGAAGCAGAATTGGTTGTTAATATATTTTGTACATTTCATCGAAAATCCCAAAAAGAAAAAAAGGATAAATTCAAATTTATGCATAAATGATCAAGAACAGAAGAACAAAGTGCATTTAAATAAAATTCGTTTATTTCGTGGCTTCTTCTTAATATCAAATAAATGTATGACTTAAAATATGTTTTTTTGTTTTTTGCCTTCTTTCACCAAAAACCCAACTTAAGAAGCCCAATAAACTTTGGCTGTTTACTGTTCTGCATGATTCTTAAGATTTGTTTTTATTTTTCAAAAATATTGTTTTTTGTTAGAGTGTTAAAAAAGGCAGTCAACCAGTAAGTGAAAAATTTATGGCAATTTAATTGGAAATGATATGTAAACAATGAGACACTATTTAAAAATAACAATAAGAGTCACAAACAAAAAATTATATTTTAATTCTTTGAAATAAACTGCAGACGAAAGACTGCAAAAGACCAAAGCAAAAAAAAAAACGAAACTCATATCAAATAAATTTCATTTGAAGATGCTAAAGTTGAAACATGTGTGGACTGAAATCTTTTAGTTGTATTTTAATATGAATATTTTAACGAATTTAACATATTTTTTAACGGAGATATAAAAATGAATTTGATCACACCCTTAAAAAGTTTAACTAATAAAAAATTTTAAAGAATTTAAATAATTGTCATAATGAACACAAAAAACTTACAATATTTATATTCCTTTATTATATTTTTTATAAAAAGAAACTTTAATAGAAAATATGTCTATCATACGTATCCAATTAAAAAAAATTTATTTTACGGGGTGACCTTTTATCGAAAATTTTGTCGGTTAACTGATCGAGCTATTGCATGGTTCGGGAAGTGGAGATTCAAATATAAAATAGCCGAACTGGATGTCAACACGCGGCCTTAAATGGTTAAAAAAGCCCCACATTTCTAAGTGCGGGAGCCGAGAATCATTATTCATATTCTAGATCAAAAACCAACTCGCTTATCTTATCAGGAATGTTACTCTTTATTAGAATGCAGATCATCTACTGAACTTCGAAGATTTTATTTTTGACCAGCTCTTAGAGGATGACCACTTTACTTATGCGATGAATTGTAACAGAACTAATAAAATCGATTATAAAAAGAAGGATAAGGGGGAGGTTTAGCCTTGGACATTCCATCGAAACAGACAGCAAAAACTTCTGCAGTAGGATTATTCTACATAAGAACTGTCCGGAAAAACAAGAATTCACTCTATAATTCATTTCACGAATAACTGGCTAATCGACATAAAGCGTATAAATGGCCCTGCTGTAAGAAACGAATATTTTAAATTTTATTATTGGGATGATACAACAGCATAACAACATAATCCCTCCTAAAGCTGTATACTCTAGTGACATAGATAAACTCCTTCAGCATCTTTTGTACGTGATCAAATTGCAGATGAAGTACTCTTAACATGATTTATAACACGTCTATGCGAAAGCATACAATATTTTTGTAGCAATTATTGGAAGAAAGTGAAAGAGAAAGTCGTTTAATATCTCCAAGCTTCTCTGGCACTCAGCACGGAATTGTAGACCAAAATTTCTGTAATAAAAGAAAAATAAATTCTTATGAATTCAGATATAAATTCCTTTGCTGCTACACTTCTAAGCTTTCGAAAAATTCAGTGGCAGGTGGAATTTATTTATCGTTTAAGTTAAGTAGACCCGTCTGCTGCCGGAATCGAATTCACTCAGTGAGTATAAAGACCCGTCGACCATTTAATGCCATAGATTCCTTTTCTTTCTAGCACCCAAGGTCGAAATAACCATCTAGAGTTTTTGCAAAAATTTTTTATAGCAATCAGTATATGCATCTCTTAGGGAGTTTGGTCTCTGAAAGAATCTTTGACCAGATATTTACGCCTACACAGCAAGGAAATCTAACAATATAACTCTAAATCTTTTGGTGTCTCTCTACGTTCCAATGTAATTCCAATCATAAAGTGACCATTATAATGCTTACCACAAGAAATATGGATTTTCTACTGAAGACCAGTTTAACTTAAGTTGTCATAAATGTGATAAAAATTAGTATAATTAAAAATATTTCCCTTATTATAGATGCAAAAGTTTTCGCTAATGAAAAAAGGGGTGCACTGCTCAAACATTTATCCCAAAAACATATATCTCTTTTGGAAGTTGGAATAAAATAAAATAAAAATTTTTGAAAGTGAATTAATATTTTAACTAAAAATCTTTAACTTACAACAAAGCATGGAGAAAATAGTTAGTTGAATAGATTCCTAGTACTGTTTAAGAATCCAAAATTATTCTAAGCTCACTTTTACTTTGAAGGTTCTTTAATCAGTGTGCTTTCTTACAGGCATCATTTTTGAAAGTTATTTAAATACAGCAATGATTGATACACATGTGTTTGCTATTGCTTTTTGACACCAAAAAAATTTTTGCTGATTTTTTATATATGGAGTTTGACATTTTCTGCAACGGTGAAAATGAATGAAATCGCCACTGCCACCACCTGGTACATGATTTCGCCATGTGCCAAACAAAAAACATATAAAATACAAATAAAATGAGCAAAGAAAAAAGATAAGATAAGGTTTAGAAAGCTCCTATAGATTAAATATATTCTCGATATACATTTAATTGGTATTAGAGGAGAGTTCATGACTTCTAGGTTAATAATATTGAAACGGTTTTTTTCACTCCTCTTTTTTAATGATATTTACCATAAAATTGAAAAAATCCTTTTAAGGTGGTTTTGTAGAATTTGAATTGCCACAAAATCAAAACGCATAAAGATATTCTTACAAAATTTTGAAATTTTATAACTAAACGGGCTTTTAATGAAATGCTGGAGCAAAATTAAAAATTTTTTATTTTAATATATAAATTCCTGGAACGGGGATAAAATGTACCAAAAATATATTTTTGTTTTACCAAAGTGGCTACCCTGTCTTTATTAATCACTGGACTGTCAAATCTTTATTGAAGTTTGTGGCCTAGAACTGAGGATTTAAAAATATGTTAGCGTTTATTTGATCGCTGCTTAGCAATCCGAGGAATTTTACAAAAAAAATTTAATTTTAATTTAAAATTGGCTATTTTTGTTTTAATTTTTTGTTTATTTGCACTTACTATAGGTCATCCTTACAATAGTTTAAAAAAAATATATGATAGTAGTGCTGTAGATTTAAGTTACCTAAGGAAAAGAAATTTCACCTTTTTGAGGACAATTCCTAAAAAGGATTATTTTCCTTACATTTTCTCAATTAATAGGCCAAAAGCGCTATCAGTCTCTATGAAAAAAACATAGCCAACATTTATGCAAAATAGTAAAGGAAAACAAAAACAAGTAAATTCTTCGATACCATTTATCTGATATATTATTCTATACATAACTCCAGCCAACAAACTTCATTATTTTATTTATAAAAAAACTCCATTCAATATTTTATTTAAACATTTTCAAGGACACAAAAAAAAGTTTGATTTATTTGAAACTAATTAAAGGTGAAACTAAAATTCAAGTCAATATTTATTTATGTTCGTTAGTTTCTATTTTTATTATATTTGCTTTCAAGCTCAAACTAGCATGTGTGTATGTAAAACTTGTACCCTCTTGTATTAATAACAGATTTTATGACTTTGGCACCATTAATACCTTGCGAAACGTATTGTTATAATAAAAACATAAATAACACTTATTCACACTTCCGTACATCATGCATAAATTTCTTTTTTTTGTTTCCAATTTATATATTGCAGCTCGAAAACTACACATTATAAAAATTGTATATAAATAAGCAAGTGGTTGAAATGCAAACTAAAAGAAGCTAATCTATATACATGCAGTTATACACACATACATACCACATTTATATACGTTTATATAAAGCTCCACTTGAAATTTTTTTACAATTGTGCCAAGTGCATAAAAAAAGAAGTGGAAGTGGAAAAACGATTTATAAGCCAATTGTGTTTTAAAACTTGTTGTACTTCTACCTTTAAATAGAATTTTGTTTTCACTGTATTGCGGTTGTTTCAATAGCTGTAAGTGTTATTCTATGCAGAGATGTGTATCTGCACTCGTATGTGTAAAGTTATAAATTAATATGAATTTCCTTTGACTCTTAAAAACTTGCTAGGATTTGGTGTATTTTTTCTATTTTTGTATTTTAATAATGAAGGAAAAAATTTATAAAATATCCAACTAAAATCTAATATTAGAATTGTCCTCTCTTTTTTTGTTCTTAAGCAAAACTGAATATTTCAACACCCATCATCTGTTTAAAATGAAACCATACAGAGTAGAGAGATCTTCAGCGACCACAACCATGTTGTTGGTCATTAAAGCTTCTTTTAAAAATTCATATGATTAAATGTATCCTCTGAAGTGAAGATTACAGTTTAGTATGCTTCGTTGAGTATTTTTTTTTTGCCGTTTATGCTGAATGACATAGTAAAGGGTTATGCAAAAAAACCGAAATTAATTTAATGGAGATAAAAATTATTTTTTTTAATAATTTGTCTGCATCTATAATTCTATTTATTTTTCTTCTTCTATTAGTTTTTTTGTTTTTAAAAATTCTAAATTTTGGTTGCCAAAAACTTGATATCCGGGAAATTTTCCTCGTATTATCGTGCAAGTTTTAGAGAGAGAATGCTGTCTGCAGCTGACAGTAGCATAGGCCCTTCATTTTTGTTTCGCAGTTGACCAAGCCTTCGGAAAATTAAGGCTATGAGAAAGCACATGGACGATACCCTTAATTGCGACCTTTTGGTAATTTCCGAACGGGGCCTGGTGAACAGAGTTAAATTTAACGCTCTTAAAACCCAGTGCTGTGTGCTTTTGCACAGGCGTACTGCTGAACATGCAACGTCATCTGTACTTATGGGTAATATATATATTAAGGAATCAGAAGCTCTCGATGTTCTTGGCATGAAAATTCAATGCGATGTTCTGAAACGGTGTAAGAAATACTTCACTTCATCTGATCTCCTTACTATCTATGTCACCTTTATCAGACCGAAAATGGAATACAACTCTTATGTATGGTCCGGTGCTTCAAAGTCTATTTTGGAGTTACTCGACCGCGTACAGGAGAGAGAGAAGAAACTCGTCGGTGACAGTAGGGTATCCAGCTCTATTGACTTACTGGAGCATCGCCGCAATGTGGGGTGTGTTTCACTTTTTTATCGTTACTACAACGGAATGTGCTCTTATGAAATCAGGAAACTCGTTCCTGAAAACCGTAATTTCATACGCGCAACGCGATCTGCATCATGTGCGCATTCCTTTGTGGTCGATTTGCTAGTGAATCGCACAACGCATTACAAGAAAATTCGTTTTTTAGCCGAACAGTTCGTATATAGAATAAACTCGCTGCAGAGGTCTTTCCTGCCACTTTCAATATGCAAAGATTCAAATCAAATATTCACAAGCACTACTCTCTCTATCCTCCATCCCACAACCTAATTTCCTAGTTCTGGCACAATGCAATGCATAAGTAGGGATCATCCCCTGAGTGCTGGTTCTAATTACAAAAAAAAAAGATGCTGTTTTTGATACTCAGAAGACAAAAGCTTTTGTTAAGACTACAAAATTGTGAGGGAAAAGGAAAAGAGATTTTACTTAATCAAAATACCTTAAAATCCACAAAAATAGGCATTGCCAGTAATTTTACTCTTGTTGGCTTTAGGACAAATTCAAAGTCAAGAAAATCAGGTGTCACAAAAACCCAAAGCCAATAAAGATCAAACGTATCACTAAGAAACTGCTTGGAAAAGTGCGTTTTTCCCACAACCCAGCTAAAGTCCATATATGTTTTTTTTCCTGATCGCGGCCAAGCCACTGAACGGAGTACTTTTTCCTTCAATCGAACGCATTAAAAAATGTTTTCTTCTTTTTAATTATTATTTTAATAATTTTTCCAAAGAAATACTTCAGCGGTTTAAAAGCGAACGAAAATTTCTTCGGCATATTTATATGGAAAACGAAAAAAAAATTTATTTTTTCTATTTTATATTTTATTTTAAAATTTATTTTGGCGATTTGAACGACAGATCTATTTAACACGTGTGAGTAATCTTGCACAGGTTTTTAAGTTTCACAAAAAAAAATTGTGATCACAATAACGATTTATATGCCTACTTTCTCTACATAGAGGGAAGCCAACCAGATAATTAACCAAAATATTGAATCATTATATCAAGAGCTGATCACTGTTCATAGCCATTGTTTCATTTTCTCTGCTAAGTCCTGGATATTTCTGCGAGAGTTTGAATGTTTTAGGTTACAAAAAGTTTCCGTATTTTCGTCGTAGAGTCTCATTAGATAATATGTTTATTGGAGGTATGGCGATAGCTAGATGTAATCGTGAGAAGAATTATTCTAGGCTGTTACTGAAGTTGCCAGATATTTCTACCTGTAACAGCAAGAAAGTCTGTGATTCATATTTTTTCTACAATGTAAAATGACCAGGTGATAAGTCGGTTAACTAGCCTTAAGTCTTACACTGTTTCAGCTTCAAAGCTGACCCTGAAAGTTGCATTGAACTCAGGATTATTGGGATATTTAAGCCCTTTCAGCATGAAAAGTTCGCTTTCTTTTAGAGAGATCGAAAATTTTATACACTGAATAACATCTCTTTAGTAACTCCCTTTTTGTTTCATTTATTATCTTTGTGTTTTTATAAATGCCAGCAAAAAATTTAGCATTTGGTTTTGTTAGTTTGTTAGTGCAGATATTTAAACTTTAAAATGTAAAAAAAAATATTTTTTTTGTTTTTGTTTTTTCAGTTGCAGCAAAGCTTGCACACATATCATCATCGATTATAATCGAAATGGGATTGTAAATCAAATCGTATTGAATGGTAGTGACTTTAAAATGGGGTTCATTATCGCACCAATGAGCTCCTCTTCTTATTTTTGTATTTTTTATTTGTTTGTTATCGAAACCAAATGTATTTTCATGCAGTCGTATTCGTGTGTTTATCTTAAACCATACACCACTGCGACTGATTTCATTAAGTTTTATTTATTTTTTATTATTTTCTTTTTTTTTTTTTTTTTTTACTGAATCTTGTAGTTTATACATGCATGACCAATTACTGTCAGAAAATCATCTTTTAAAGCGGATTTAAAAAATATAAAATAAAAAGTAAAAAAGGAAGATTCTTTTAAGGTTTTTGGGAATTTAATTAAATTCGATTTTAGTTATTTGTCGTAAATTGGGAGAAATAATCTACTTTGAAACTGTTTAACACATTTTTATTATTTTTTTATTATTTATTTTGACTGTTTTAATATTTTTGCGTATTTACTTACTTTCACGATGTGTTTTACAATTTTGGAAAGACTTTCGGAAAAAAAAGAAGCCAACTCAATCGCTAAAACATTATTTTTCCAATCAATACTTTAAAAGATTTTACCGATTTCAAAAAAAAATATTCTACAGAAAAATCATAAAATTACATGTTCCTTAATGAGAGAGACCTAAAGCTTACGAGCTTACTCCAAAAGTATAACTAATCTCAGACAAAAACCTTTAGCAAGCATACAGCTTAGCGGATTTAAGAAGTTTAAATATATCTAAACATTTGGTCTTTTTTAATATTTTTTTTTTTTGGAAATATGGTTGCCTTTCCGTTTGTATTGAAATTCGTATTGAAAATAGTCAATGATAAATTTTTTTTGGTATTTTTTATCCATCTATACTTCTGTGCGGTATATATATATTTACATATATCAGTTAGTCGGTCTGTTCTTCTGTCCTACTATTACATTTTTGTCTGTATTTACGAGTATTCACTATGGTATTAATAACTTTTTCTCCTGTTTCATAGTGACTGCAAATTCCAGCCAAATAATCATATTTATTCAACAATATATACATAAGCAGAAAGTCTACCTTTAACTTGCATATTTGCAAATACATTTTCTACAGATAAGTTACTGTGGGTAACAAAAATTAACAAAACTTTTTTTCATTTTCCACAAAAATTAAAATAATGTTAAGGATAAAATTTAAGAGAAAATTTTGTATGTGACAAACACTAGGACAACTTTTATAAAAAAAGCTTCATTCATCTCCTAACAAGTTTTTTAAATATTATTGTATGAAATTTGCAAAATTTAAATAAATTTCTTTGAGTAATAAAATAATTTAATAATTTTTATATATTAAAAAAATTTTAATCATCTATTTGATTTTTAATCGTATAAAACTGAAATAATTTAAAGCATCCAATTTCGATAAATTAATAAATGTTAGTTTGTGTGACTTCAATTTAGAGATGTTGAAAGCTTTTGAAGAGAGACTTTTTCATTTACTTTTTTTTCGATTAATTAAAAAATAAAATTAAACAATTTTAAGCATATAATTTTAATAATTAAATTTATTAAACAAATTACTGTATTTGAGAAAAACTTTTAAAGCTTTCGCCAAAAAATAGTTTACCTACATTTTCGTTCACATAAAATTTAAACAATTTTAGTAAAGTACTTTGTGGGTAAAAAAAACATTCGAGAAAAGCTTTCTCATTTCTCAAGTATTTCTGAGTGGAATTTTTATTGCAAGAAATTAAAAAAATAATTTAAATAACTTGCTTTTTTATAATTTAAATATATAACTGTGGCACACAAAAATTTTAAAAGCTTTCTTAAAAAATTTGTTCGCTTTCAATCATTTTCTGCATATTTGAGTCGTAAAAAATTTAAATAAGTGTTTGAGAAAATAAAAAAGCTTCTGAGGAAAGCTTTTTTACTTTCTATATTTGATAATTTTTTTAAAAAGCTTTTTCTTAACCTTTTTTACTACTTTTAATCACATAAAAGTTGAAAACTTAAAAGCACATAAGATATTTTGAAGAGATCGAAAAATTCGTGAAATATAAAAGTTTTGCATAAAAGCTTTTTTACTTTTTTATTAGCTTCAAGTTGTGTTTTAAATATTTTTGTGATACGACATGCCGCTCGAAAATTAAAAAACTTAAAATAAAAAGCTTTTGTAACAAAGTAACCCAAAAAGCTCCTGAAAGTTATTATATTTCTTGAGTAAGAAATGTGCCCCAAACTGTTAAATCAAAATGAATCTCTACACATTTGCCCAACAGTATAAGCATGCTGGCATCATAGCAGTCAGTATCTGAACGAGGCGGGTTTTGTGATATTATAAGTGTTGTGTGTAAATGACATTCAATGTTGTGCTACTCATAATTTATGAGTTTATCATTTTACGTGCTTAAAATAGTGCAAATCGTATTTGTACTATAATTTTGTTTTTATTTTTTTTTTTTTCAGTTTTTTTAAATGGAGTTTGTCTGCATGTCCATCTTTTGTATCTGTATAAATTTTGCATGCTTAAATATTAAACGAACAGAACAACATCCTTAATATTACAAATAATATTGATCGTATATTATTTTTATGGTCTTAAGGTATTTGGGTTGAGTGAACAAAAAATCAGTGTAGTAATTGTGTGTGTGCCCAGGGTTTTAGAGAGTATTGGAGCACTATTCAGATTTTTGTACCATTAATGCAAATGCATTATAACGTAAATGTTTAGTGTCATGACTACACCGCTAAAGTGAACCTTTATCTTTAAGTTTTAAAGCTTTATTTTTCTGGTTAATTTTTTTTTCTATTTTAACTTTTTTTTAATACCAAGCAATTAAAGGTGGACATAATTGATGTTTATATTTTGACAGAAAGTCATAATTAAGCAAAACATTTATGACGCCAAATAAGAAATGTTTATTGTAAAAATTTACTTATTTGAAAAAAAAAACAAATCATTAATCATTTATATATACAAGTGCGGCATAAAAGATGATGTGTTTAAAATTTTTAATTTATGATGAGTTGAAGCATTTAAAATATTTGACGTATATGAATATTGTGACCAATAATTATCACAGTATTACAAATAATTTTAAATAATTTGGAATAATAGAATTTTTTCATGTTATATTGTTTCTTATTTTCTCTCAACGGCTTCAGTTGCCAAAGATTTTCTGCAAGCCAGTTTATAAAAACGTTATGTCTTCCATACATAGAATACCTTAAATTATAATTATAACATTCATAAACGTTATGACCATACGTTGATGGATATTTTGTCCTTGTCATTATGACATGCCACCTCTTTTTTCTAAAATAAATGCAAATAAAGAGAAGTTAATTTTTTTATTTAAAAAAAATATTTTAATTGAAATGAGACCAACCTGTTTGTCCCATTTAAGAAAACTTAACAATTTTTAAAATGAAAGACTGTCGCAGTACAACAAACATGAATTTTATATGACTATTGTAAAACAAAGGATCCCCATATAAGTTTTTTTATAAAATTGGTATCATATACAATGGCCCCAGACTTGTCTCTCTGTTTTGAGGACAATTATTTATTTAAAAATCAAAGAAAATTATTATCACAAATAATATTTTTAATATAAAATATTTATTATCATAAATGAATGTATTTTTCAATATTTGTTTAACTTAAAACCCATTTTATGATAATAAAATATTCCTTTTTACTAAAACTCTAAAACTCGATTAATTTTTTTGTTCTACACATTCAACGATTAATGCTAATAATTTTATTTTACAACAGCCATTCCATTAAAATGAGATCATCATTATTACATTTATGTGCATCATTTACCAACCAATTGTCTTTGGGTAAAGTCACCATGAAATGTTTTATCTCACAGCCATAATCATGGTGCCAAACAAGCCCATATGCAGAAACACTATTATTCTTATGCATGCGTAAGAACAACATCACAATCGAACTCATAAATTATCACACCAAACATTACTAAAGCAACAACAATAATAACAACAACATAAAACAAATACTAGAATTTGCATACAAATCACAGAATCACTATTTTGTATAGAAAAACAAACCAATAAGCAAAAATATTTGTTAAGGATACAACAGAACTTTTCTTTCTTATCTGAACCAGTTTCATAATGAACTAAATTGAAGTCATAAAAAAGAATTATTCACATATTTATGCAGCTGTGACTCACATAACTACTTGCAGCTCAATTTTAAGACCAGGAGTACTTTCAAAAAAAAAAAAAAAAAAAAATGGAATGTTTCGTAGTCAAAATGAATGATGGTAGTAATAAATGACTATGACGATACGCGTAGTACAATCACAAGACGCCACCTTAAACTTGAAACAAAAATTCAAATGATTTTTTTTATGGAAAATTATAACACCAGGATAATGAAAGCTTTCATACGATGATGGATGGGTTAAAAAAAGGTGACAGATAGTAAGAACATGTTTGTTTTTATTTTTTGCTTATAACTAAATTACACTTAGTCAGCTTCTCTTTTAAGATTTAAGGATCTCTCTTGTTGAAGATCCAGGAGATTATTTAATGAGTGTATTGTTGTAGTAAAGTTAATATATTTTAATATATGACTGCTGTTTGATTTTATGTCCTTTAGATAAAACAAAAAATGTCTTGGCTAATGGCTAAGTTCCAGGCAAAAAAAAGGGATGGTTGCAATTTTATCAAACGTTAAGTCATAAACACTTGTAACTATATTTCTTATTACTAGTTTTTTTCTCTTTTTGAAGTTATAAATCTTTTGCTGTTTTAATATAACAAAGGCAACAGAAGTCCACATACTTATTATAGCTGAAGCTTTTTTTGCTTGTGTCTTTAAACTTAAGCTCAGACATTAGACGACATTTATTTTGAATGGACTGACTGGCTTCTAGTGAACAACAGGCAACAGTCAGCAACAGTCACAAACAGTCATAAAACTAGACAGTTGAGTGTGTTTAAAATTTTACAAATATATTTCGTTGCATCAATATCCATCTATTCTAAGAGTTTTTATTTAGAAAAAAAAATAAAATAAAATATGTGCCAAAAAAAAAAGCCCATGGCACTTTGCATTGATTTTTTTATGTCTTTCAAATATGTTTTGTTACACTCTCCCTATTGATGATGTTGGTAACTTATGGCATATTTTACGAAAGTCTTTTAAATACCATTAAAAATTTTTAACAAAATATTACTAAAAGAACAAAAATAAATAAAAACTAAGTTAAAGACAATAACAAAAAATATATGTAAAATTTTTAAGAAAAGTGTAAAAAGTGAACGTCTGCGTTTTTAAGGCTTTTTTGCAATGGCAGCATCTGCTGTCCAACATACACACACTAGCGTACTAGAATATTTGGACAATTGGCCATAAATGCTGCCACATCTGTAACTATAAAAAGACAAACGAATGGTTGAATTTTGTTTTTTTATTTGTGTTTTCGCTGAAGACTGCTGTTGCTGTTACTTTAAATGCCGCAATAAAACCCAAAGTGCGGTGATAAATCAAATTGTCACTTTTGTATTGCAGAAAATTGCGCCACATGATGGCATATGAATATTGCGATGCTAAGCTAAATTTAACTAAACTAAATCAGAAAAAAAGTAAAAAATAAAAAGTCCATTGCAGAGTTTCTCAAATACTTTAACTGTTTTAAAACTCAATTAAGACATTTTCCGTAAGCGGTTTTTTTATTGCTTATAGTTTAAAAAAAAGTTTTCAAAATTTAAAACTTTTTATATAAAAACTTTAAGAAACTGGTTTTTGAGTCAAAAAACCTTCAAGTAAAAATTTAATAAAAAGTACTTTTTTAATAAAAAAAAAAAAATAATAAAAAGTACCTTTCGAAAGCACATTGATTTTATAAATTGTATTTTAACATTTCTACTTTTTAAGCAATTTTATAATAAGTACTTGGTTGAATAAAATAATTTTAAAAAGTACTTTTCAAAGAATCATTATTTTAATTAACAACATTTTAAAAATTTCAACTTTTTAAAAAGTACTTTTTTTAATAATTTAATTTTAAAAAGTACTTTTCAAAAGAACATCATTTGAATAAAGTATATTTAATAAATTTTAACTTTTTAAGCAATGTATCTTATAAAAAAGTACCTTTTTATAATAGATCTTTAAAAAGTACTTTATTATTAAAAAAAATTTTTGAAAATTTTCTTGAACATTAAGAAAACCAAAACCTTAAAAATATGTAAAACTAATAAAAGAACTTTTTAAGATTATATAAAAACCTTTTTATAAGGAACCAAATATGTAATGAGCCACTAAAAAAAAAGAATTAACTTTTAGGCACATCAGAATTTTAAAAACTTAGGTAAAAGCAAGTGATTTTATAAAATAACTTTTAAAATAGTAGCTTTCAAACAAAGGTCCTTGAAAAAGTACCCGGGGTAATATGAAATTCCAAAAAAGTAGCATCTATAATAGTTAACTTTATAAATACTTGTTACAGAAGTGGCCTATTAAATAATTTAAAAAAAAGTACCCTCGAAAAAACTCTAGAAAAATAGCTTCTATAATTGCTTTTAAAATTTTTTTTCAAAAAGTACCTTAAAAAAACTATAAAAAAGTACCTTCTAAAAACATAATTGTTACAACGTAACTTTAAAAAACCTATTAAAATAAACCTTGAGTAAATATTTGAGCACTTAAAAAGTATATTTAAAAACACTTTCCTAAGAAAGTTTCTTAAAAAGTACCGTGGAAAAAATACATCTATAATTTTTTTGGAATAGTTAACTTTTAAAAGAAATACATTCAAAAATAACTTTAAAAAAGTAGCATAAAAAAATAATGATAAAAAAAGTACCTTTGAAAAAAGTTAACTTGTGAAAACTAATTTAAAAAAAACCCTTTTTGTTAATAGGCCTACAAAATAAGTTTTTAAGAATTAGCTTTTTGAATAAACATTTAAAAAATATCACATTTTGAAAGTCTAAAAAAGTACCCGCAAAATGCGAAGAAATCAGCTGTTAAAAATGGACTTTTAATACATTTAGGTTTCAAAAAAGAGTTAAAAAAAAGAGTTTTAAAAGCCTTTTTAGAAAAGTGGCTAAACAAGTTTTTCCATGTTAAAAAGTTTCTATTTTTTAGTATCTAGAAAACTTTAAAAGAAGTGTAAAGATTCTCAAAAAAAATTAATGAGATAAAAAACCTATTTGGGAACTGCTGGTTGAGTACATTTAGTGGACATACGTACTTAAAACATTAAAAAGTATTTGGTTTGATTTTTCATATATTGCTTTGGCATTTAATGTTACTTTTTAAGACGATATATATTGAATTCGTTTTGTTACTTCTGTTGCTACATATTGTTTTTCAACTGATTGTAATAACTTGCCTTCAACCAGGAAACACACACAATCACATAAACACATATATGTATACCTTTTCGAGTATTTATTTTAAAAGGAGTTTGTCTGTAGGAGAACAATAATAAAACTTATAAATTTTGTTTTGCATGATGTCTTTAACGTTCTAAATTTCGAGAAGGTTAATATATGTCAAAAGGTATGCTTTCAGCTGCTTCCTTATAACATGTGGCAGTGCAAAATACTTTTTCTTTTATTACTTTATATTTTTATACTTTTAAGAGGGAATTGTTAAAAAAAATTTTGTAACCAACAAGGATGTAAAATTAAGGCAACAAGTGAATTTGTTTAGTCGCAATTTTTATGTAAATTTTTTTTAATTACCCTGTTTTTATTTCTATATTTTTTTATGGTTAAGGCTGTTGATTTTTAAAAATTCATAACATGTTAATGATGCCAAAGGACTCAGGGTATAAGAGAAATCTGAGAATATTCAATCAAGAAATTGGTGGACGGTATACAATTCAGAGTTCAATTTTTGTGAGTTTGTTCAGCATTTTTAGCCTCAAAAGGGATTAGAAATAAAATCATTGAAGTTGTTTATCTCTTCTACTAAGAGCTTGACCTTATATTAATGTTTCTCTTCTTTTAAGGGGTATATCATTCTTAAGACGTATTGATTCCTTGTTGAGTATATGAAGCTCAATCAGCTGTTGATGGATTGGTGCGATAGAAACTATGATTGGATTCTAGAAAACCGACAGTTGACAGGGGTAAAATTTATTTAGTCAAGATAAAATAGTGTTAAAAAACCTTAATGTTAGAAATGCTATAATAGTGACTACTCGATGAAAATCCTGGAAGATGAAGTTCAAGATTGTAAGAGGTTCAGACGGCGACGTGTGTTGCTAAAATGTAAATGTTTAGTCAATTACTTATTAATTTTTTAAGCCCTAAAAATCTCCTCCTTTAAGTTACTGCCCTTATTTTGAAATTTAAATTAATTGACGGAAGGCGGGAATCATTGAAAATCAAAGGGAGGCTTAAACGAAACCAATGAGGGCAGTGATAAAGACTGTTTACAATTAAATGCGCAAAGGCAATTTTTTTTAACAATTTAATTTTTTTAATAGCCTACACAAACAATTTTTTTTTTGCTATTCAAAGTAATTTGTCTTCAGGTTGAAATAAAATTAAATTGTTAATTAATTCAACTAAAAATTAATTTTAAAATTAATGCAAAGTTTCTAATGAAATAATTAATTGATTTAATTATATTTTTATTTAAAAAATATATTTTTCAAACCAAATAATTAATTGAATCAAATAAAAATGTGATAAATGATTTAAATAGTTTGACCGGACTAAGTTCGTTTTTGAGGTAAAAATTAAAACAAAAACGATCTTGAAAAGAACAAACGATTAAATTTAGATATCATAAATAAGAGAGTCAATAATACGCCACATTTTAATTAATTTGAATTATAATTAAAGTTCAATCTAAAACGAAATGAAGCCTCGGTTTATATTTTGCTAATAAAACTTACAAAGATGACTAAAATGAACATTTATTCCAAAAAAGCTAAATGCTCCTTTTGTAAGTCCAAGATAATACACAGGTAGAAATTTAAATGCTCAACACTTTTTATGCAACCCACGGATATTTTATAATATTCCAAAAAGGAGCAAATTAAATTTTTGAAGTATTTGCACAAAATTAAAGATTTCATTTTTTATTAAAAAAAAATTATATAAAAAACATAAATGTATTTTTAAATGTTGAAGATGCACAATAAAAAGCAGAACTTCTAATTAGTTGAAATAAATGCAAAGAAACAGAAAACAGGGAATTAAAATGAACCTGCCATGATTGCTGTCCGTTCAAATTATTGAAATCTCATTAAAAATAAGAAAACTGATAACAATTTTTATCTTTTATTTTGACATACCAATTTACGTTAGCACCTTCAAAAAGTTAAATCGAAAGAGGGTATAAAAAAAACTCAAAACATTAATGCTTTATTTTTCTTTAAATTGGAAAAGATAAATGTTACAAAATTGAATATAAAAAAGAAGAAAAAAATAAGTTGCTTTATTTTGTTTAAAAATTTTATAGCAACAATAAAGAATGCCAAAATGCAATAAAAAACAAGAAATATTGAAATAAACAAAAATTAAAAAAAAGGCGAAAGCATATTAAAATGAACAACAACATGTAATTTAAATCAATGTCAAAAAATGTTTATAAAACAAAAACTACAAAGCTCAAGTGCATGTATGAAAAAAAACCATATTCATACATAAAAGCAAAATCACTGATGTTGGTGATGTTGAAATATTTTTACTCGTCTGGCAGCAGACACTTGCACGTGCTTATCTGTGATAAAGAATAATAATATTATTAAAAAAATATTCATTTTATACAATTTAGGCTTTATATGCCACTTGTAAACAAAGATCAAAAATTTATTTCAAAAACTCTTTTAAATAAAAATACTTCATAACGAAAAGAACACTTTAATGTTCAACGAAACGAAAGTCTGAATGTCATAAAGAAAGAAGAAGGAAAGTTTGTTGTGCCAAAAATTCCAAGGAAAATAATAGCAACACGCATATTGAATATCAAGCAAAATAATAAAATTAAGAATTTAAAATTACACAAAAAAAATATATTTAATTAAATTGAATTTAAAAAATGCTTTATGAACCAGTAAATTTACGATTTAAAATTTTTAAAACCTTAAAAAGAAAAAGTTGGCTAAGTCGCAAACCAAAGAGCACGTCAGCTAATGTTAAGACAAAGGCGACGCCAGATATCAAATCGTCTTCCCAATTTAACACTTCAATAAACTTTTGCCAAAAAAAATGAAAAGTCAATTATTATAAATCTCGTTTTATATTCTTTAGAGAAAATAATTCTGGAAAAGCAAATTTCCCAGTGGACGTAGAAAAAATAGGATTTCAAAACTTGTTTAATCTTAAAAAAATTACCAGGCCCAAAATTAAAGCCACAAAAAAAATTATTATACACAAGAAAAAAAAGTAACCTGAAAGCTGACCGGGGAATACTGCTTTAAGCAAATTTAAAAAAAGACCAAAACATTAAATGGTAGAGAGCATAGCGCTTCTGCCATTATTTGAAACATCATTAAATGGAATTCAAGAAGATACTTGCTAAGATTGAATGAGGTTCAGATGGTCAAGCACGTTGGTCAAATGTAAGAGTTCATTCAATTGTAGCAGTCATTCGAGAGAGAATGAAACAGATTATGAACGCCTTAAGTAAACTCATCCTTCAGTTCGACAGCCTAAAATCATAAAAACCGAATGTAAATACATTTTGAGTTTTTACCCAGCAACATGTTGCGTTAAAAATTAAAAGACAAAAAGCAGTTATTACTTGAATTTAAAGAGAGGTTTAAAAGAAACCAATAAAAGCGATGGTCGCCTTTATTGGACTTATAATCAAATTTTTATTTAAAACAAAAACAATCCGCAAAACAATTTATTGGGCCCTTAATTACAGTCACTATGTAAAAAACAAAAGGGGTGGGTATTTTCAACGTGTCTATGTTAAGTTTTGTATTTCTTATTTTAGAATCGAAATTATTTTCTCTTTTTCTATAACGTGATGATCTCCAGTTTTGTTGATGTATTTTAAGAAGCCCACCTTGCATAAAGCTTGCGTTGGCTCAGGCATAAATGTTGAATAAAATTAAGCTAAAGAGCAAATGTCGCCATAAGTATTTTGCACGTATGATTTTAGTTTCTAGACTGGTTTTCTGTTTAACATTGTACTTGAATAATTGTCACATATAATAATTACTAATATTAATTTTTTATGAATATGTTGCAGGTCTGGTGTTGTGTGATAGACATTTTAAATGTTTCTAGCAACATTTTAAGTTAACACGTAAAATAATATGAAGGGAACTTTGTAGAATTTTTAAGAAAAGATCCATCTTATTTTTAATTTATAAAATGATAACAAATAAAACAACCAACAAGAGATAAATTTTTGTGGAAAGCGTTCTTTTTTAATTCTAATGCATATTTGTTAATTTAACTTTTAAAGTTGATTAATCCAATAGGTGGCGGATTTCAAAGTACAGACTATTTACCGTCGCTGTAATGCTTTTTTATTTAAATATAGATGAGAGATCGTTAAAGAATGCAGTCCAATAGAGTGCTTGAGATGGGAAAAGTCTCACGGATACGATCAATGAAATTAAGCAGCCAGCGTTTTTGAAACGAGCCATAAGCCCCAGTCGATTGCCCGTGAAGAAAGAAAATATTGTGTTTATGTGATTAATATTATGCTTTCTTTTCATTTAATGGAAATAAAACCCAAGGCAGAAAATCAATATGGAAAACCATGTCTAACCTGCTTTCATTTTATGTTATTTTAAAACAAAAAAATAAATTTTTTACATGTCAAAAAATTTTCCATTTAAAAAAATCAATGTTGCTCAAAATATATCACAAATTTCAACAGAGTACCGGGCTTATAACTAAATACTCTGTTAAAACTTTCAGAAATTGTTGAGCAACTTTACTTATTTCGTTTAAATAGATTAACTATATTTAAAAAGAAAAAAAAATGCAGCTCATATTATTTCGCAGTTGCAAGAAATGTTGCTGGAAACATTTTGAAGACGGTAAACATGTTTTCAGCAACATTCCTTAACTTTTTATAAAAGGAACATAATTCAACTTAGGCAACATTATTTTTGTATTATTTTACATGAATCTTATGACTATAAAACCCAATTTAGCTTAACTTCTCCGCCATAAATTTTTTTCTTACAGAAGTCTAAAAAAAATCTTAACAATTTTAGGAAAAGATAAATTTACAGGCTGAGCAGACCCACAAATAAACAATCTCTCATTCATTTATGTACAGATGGCCAAACTTAAGCTTTTTTAAAAAATTATCTTAAATACATTTATTTAAATTAAAATATGCTGTCATCAAAGATTGGTCAAAAACTACAATTACAGAAATAAAAATAAAAAATACATGTGAAAAACACCAAAATTATTCTTTAAAACTTTTAAACACAAACAACAACTACAAAAACTTGCAAGCAATTTAATATTTTTAATAAATGTGTATATTATTATGCATGTAAATATGTATTTTAAGATAAAACATATTACAGCAAGACGTTTTAAAGGAGTCACTTGAGAACTTCAATATGTAAAAGTCGTAAAAAAAAACTTTTTTCGAGAAATGAATCTTTAACAGAGTTGTGAAAGTGTTTCTTATTTCAACTCAAAGCCCACACCTTTCATAAATAAAATCTTACTTTACAAGCAACAACACCCCTCATATGATGACGTTCCTTTTAAAGTACTAACACGACATACTTACATACATTTTTTAGTTTTAGGATTTTGTAAAAATTCTTATATAAAAACCGTGTGATCTTGGGATGTTTTAAAGTTTTTTTTAACACAACAGTGTATGAAAACTGGCACTATGCGTTATATTTTGCACTGTTTCTTTTTTGCTTTTTGATGTGGGTTTGTGTCATAATTTCAACGACTCACAACAACACCACACATGGTCTGTCTTAGCATGTCATACGAAACGTCATCATCAATGTTGAAAGTTGTTGCATTTGTTGTATTTATATGTATTCTTGTTGTTGTTGTTGTTCTTGTGTCTGTTACTGTTATTTTCTTAAGTTTAAAACGAAGAAGATTTTTTATGAATTAAGGCTGTAAAAATATATGAACGAAAAAAAGAAACTGTTTAAGAAATTACTCTGCCTTAAAATTAAAACAAAGAAGAAAGAAATATTAAATGTTTTATGGTGAAAATTAAGACCACACAGTGGGTACTTAAAAAAATACTTAAAATTACGTTTAAAAGTGTTATTTTATAAACCACTGGAAGCTCTTTAGTTTTATGGCAAAATGCCGGCAATTGCTTAAATTAAAAAATTACACAAAGCCACGTTGTGAATTTTTTGTTATTTATTTTTTAACCAAAAAATATTAATTAAAAGACCTACAAATTATTTGCATGTTTTGCAGATTCCTAATTTTTTTTAGGCTTAAGTTCGTATTTATATATCTTAGCAACAACAAAAGTGTATGTTTTCCATTAAAAATAAAAACAAAGAAATAATTTCCACCATAAGCAACTGCCAGTACTGCTGGTCGCGTGGGTAGAAAGAAGTGCCTGCTTATTCTTAAATAAGGAAGCAGGGTTCAAATCCCTCCATAGATTTTAGAGAAAAATAATTTTTATTTGGATGAGATGTTTAAAAAAGCGAATAAAAGGAAAACAACTACAAAATCTCCAGGAGTCTCGATGAGAGAAACTGAAACTGTTTTGTAGCTGTCATATATAAGTTAGTGATGGTGCCGTCTTAGAACAGAATTTGCGAGGACTAAAGACAGCTTCCTCTATATAAAATGAGGAACTTAAGATCCAAACTTTAACAGAGGTACATGAGGAAAGTAACAGTTCAACAACAGTGTTTGGCCTTATTTGTGTAAGATGGCCTTGTTGGTAAAATAAAAGATCGTGATCGCGACTCCACTCGCCACATAAAGAAGCCCAAGTTGGCTAAACAAGACATCGGAATTTGAGTCTCGTGTGTGTAACAAACACATGCTAAACAAGTTATATATCGTGGAAAATAATAAATTAAAAATTAAAAAATAAATAAACAGCAAATTTAAAATTGGCAGTCATGCTGTTATTTGCAATTAAACGCGCCCCAACGTTTAAAAAACAGAAACGTAACAAAATGTACGCTTTCGTTAAGGCCCTAAACCCTACTTTTCGTAAGTAAATTGTATTAAGGCCCAGTTTTAAGCAGTTTGAAAAGAGAGATATGGCTAATAACATATTTTCCATCCTGATTTTAAATAATTTTCTTTGTGTAGACTATTATCGTCTGCAATGCTGGGGCACTTGATTTATATTTAGTATTTTTTTCTATTTTCTCTTAAATCAAACAAGCAATATAAAAGATACAGGTCGTTACCTCATTCTATGTCTATTTTAAAAAATGCTGGATATGATTTTAAATAACAATATTTTTATTGTTTTATGTTTCTCTCGAAACACAAAAGAAAATTCTTCAAAGCTCTTAAACTATTAATTAGCGAGTTATCTCTTAGCTCATCACCCAAGACCAAGCTCTAACTTACCTGTTGTCTAACATGGCCAAACCACCATATCTCCTGACCAAGGCACTCTGCGCTTTCTAAAGCTTTTCAAGATTAACAAAAATATAAAAAAAGGAAAACGCTTAAAGGAGCATTACTGGTAACACGTGATGTTGTATCAAAAATTCGATAGCAGAATTTATTTATAGATTTGAACAATTTAAAAAAAAAGGGAAAATCATAAGTGAAAGAGGTAAAAATTTTCAACTAAATAAATTATTTTTAAAACCAACCACGATACTAAAAAATCATTTATATAATAAAACAGTAACGAGGTCATTGCAGTACATGAAATATTTTTTGAAAATTTTAGTGTCGGTGTAGATAGTAATCGATATGAATTACAAAACACCTATTTTTGGAATTTTTGTCTGTCCGTCTGTGTGACCATCACGTAAAAGGTGCTGCTTGGTTTTAAATAAAATTTTTGAGGAGGTCCCTTAGAACCTTATTTTAAATGTAGAAATATTTTTGTTTCAAAAGAAAAAGTTATTTAGTAGAGAAAATATAGATTCAAATATGAAGTAACCCAACTGTATCGGTATAATGGTACTAAGACAGCCGTCAGTACAATTAATTTTTATAGATGGAAAATTTTTTACCCTGTTTGAAGATCTCTAAAATAAATATTAAAACAAACAATTTTCCAAATTTTATTTTTGAGAAAATTATAAATGAGACGCGGACGAAGTCGTGGGCACTGCAAGTCCTTCTATACATTTGTCCAACTTTAAATTTGGAAAAAAAAAATATCTTAACAAATAAAAGTCATCTAAGCCAAGCAAAAAAAAAAATTACTAAAAAAAATAGCTTTTGGAAAATTTTCTTTAATTTTATATTGAAATTTTTTTGTTTTTAATTTCTGCTCTGTGGGTTTTCTAGCACTAAAACAATTCTTCTTTTCCTGAGTTTTTGACATATTTATGGCAATTTTATCAAAGACCATATATAACTTGTCTGCGGCACTAAAAACAAACAACAAAAAAGCATAATAATACACATATCCAAACTATGTTAATCCTTACACTGACACACACCACACGCACACACAATTAACTACACTTTCAACCACGTACTACACTGTATTAAAATTCGTACACATGTCATTTGATGGTTGCAATATATATTTTGATATAT
This sequence comes from Cistogaster globosa, assembly GCA_937654795.1. NCBI lineage: Eukaryota > Metazoa > Arthropoda > Insecta > Diptera > Tachinidae > Cistogaster > Cistogaster globosa. Next base: position 7,183,490 of record OW569407.1, read on the forward strand.
TGATTTAAAATTGATGTACGATGCTTTTACGCACTTTCAACATAATTTAAGGCAGTCAAAAGTTTCAACGAAAAGGCAGGCAACAGAAAGAACATGTAAAAAAGCAAAAAGACAACAAAATATTAAGAACTTTTAAGCAGAGAAGTGACTAAAGAAAAGAAAGAAAGATGTCATCTATAGCAGAAACAAGTTGTTGTTGTTTTTGACTTACTTTTTTTCTTAATATTGTGCATGTGAAAAGAAGTTGTGTAAGACTTTGAAAGTAATGAGTTAGAAAGTTATGGTGGTCTGATCGCATTTAAAGTGCGCTACGTTAGCAGCAACCAGTTACAATGAATTTATATTTTGTGATATTTTATACAAATTACATTCAATAAAATATTTCAGAGTTGTATCATTGGCAATAAATTTTTTAATATCTGAACACTAAGGAGCAAACAAAACTTTTTATTTTTACTGGACTTGCACTTATCCTTTGACTCTTTGAATATTTTTAAATATTTATTTATTAAAGAAACTATTATTAAAGTATATTCTCAATAGTCACAAGAAAAAATAATAAAATTAATCGGTAATTAAATGAAGCTAAAGTCATTGATTTAATTGTTTTACAAACCCTCTGCTACGCATTCGTACAAAATGGTCAAAATGAATCATATACAACAACTTATGTTTATGGACTGGCCTCTAAAGCATTTTGAAGCAAATCTCGATTTATAAGTCTTCAATTATAACACGCATTTTTTTATTATTAATTGCTTAACGAAGAGCACAATTTAATCCGAAGATAAACAAGACCCAAAAAGTTCTACTGAGTACCTGCTTGACGTAGATTGTTGGCCAAAGGCATTATATGTTTTTCGTTAAATTAAAACGATGACCTTAAGTGTCACCAAAACCATGGACGAAGAGTTATAATTTAATAAATAAGAAATATTCCAAACACTCTAGATTTAAAAAAAATAATTATAGGACTTTAAAATTGAGAATTTCAAGTTATTAAATACAACTTCAGATGACAACTTTACGCCTTATATTTGGTTTTCAAGAAGTTGTCAAGTGTTTCTTAACTATAGTTTTCAAATATGATGCAAAATATAACAAATAAAAAAAAATTATATATTTCAAATGCCCTGTTTGAGACTTTATTGCGACGCTCCTGAAAAACATTAAAACTGCCAGCTCTCTAAACTTAAACATATAATTTTGTTTCAATCGAACAAATCGTTTATTAATTGCTTTTTACTGCTTTCACTTATTGACACATATGATCATTATACTCTGGCAAATCTTCATGATCAGATTGAAGATTAGAGAGCGCTATCAACTTGTTCAGAGTTACTTTGAAAACAGTAAATAATTCAAGTATCTTATGGACACAAAATCTATTTAACGATGAGACTATTTTTCAATAAAATTAGTGCATATGGAGTGAAACCGATCCACAGCAGAACCGACAGACTAATATCTATCCAAAAATTACAACCTATAATAGGGCTTACACGATGATGGTTATGGGATATTAAAAATAAAGCCAAACCTCACGTTACGATCAATCGTTAGTGCACTAATTTCAGTGTTTTTTTTAATTGAAAATTTTGATGCAAATAAATTTGACTAAATATGGTTCTACGTGCCCTATAGTGAATACAACCATTGACCTCCAAAGTCGTGCAATTTAATACCTCTCTTTAATTGCCTGTGTGGCTACTTAACGTCATTGGCTTTTACTGCAAATTTAGCTACAATTAACGCCTGAAGACCAACCTTCTTCTTGTTACTTTGTGTCATGCGGACAGTAATGCTCGTAAAAGTAGCAAATAATTAAAGTTCCAAAATATTCTTCGCCGCTGTGTCTCAGAAATTATATACATATGTTGATGCCATATTAAAAAAAAATTTTTTTAATTTTTATTTTTTACAATTTTAAATTTATTTGTTCTAATTAAACACCCTTTACTTCACTTTTCTCTAAGAGATATCTAACTATAAAAAGGATAGAAAAAATTAAAACCTGGTGAGTATATTTGTGCTTTTATATTAAAATTCTTATTCTAAAGTTGTCCCAAAAATCCTCATTTTGTTTGAGTAAATTTCAGTGTAAACACTAGCCACATTTTGTAAACGTATATATTAGAACACATTTTACTCGTGGGCTAGATATCCAAGAGCTTAAACAATGCAGATTTGTGATCACTTAAAAAATTTACTAAGAAAATTATTTTCTATTAAAATAAATTATAACGCATTGAATTCTAATTGTTGTCCCAAAGCTTAAAGAAAAAGCGTCTGCACAAACTTTGATTCATATAACTGCATGTAAAGAAAATATTAAAACAAATTTCAGTTTCTGGTTCTTTAACATAAATTCTTCGCCTTATTTTCTTCTAAAATTCAAAGCACTTTTCCACAATATTATAAGTTTATTACAAAACAAAAATTATTTTATTTAAAATTTTAGTATTCATAATTTTTTGTCGCGTCTTCTTTCAGATAATTTTGACTCATTAATATACATAAATCACATAAAGATAATGTTCATATTTTACGAGAGCTTTTATAAATCTTTTAATGTCATAAAATATTTAGCTGACATTTTGACAGATGCAAAACGTTATAGAGAATGGTAGGCAACACCTTATTTTTGTATTGAATCACCAAAACACTACCTAAATAGACGCTTGAACAAAAATACATTTAAAACATTTAATGCAATCATATTTCTGAAGAAAAATGTATTAAAAGACATTCCCATCAACGTTATCATTACTTATCACATCCATCTAAAAGGAAATCAATTATGTCAAAAAATATATTTCTTCTTAATCTTTGGCTGTTGCTCACAATTGTAACCAGGACAACAAGAACAACAGTTAAGTCACTTGGAAAAGAAATTCAATTGGTAGCATCTGTATGGCCCAAAGCGATTTGTTAAAGTATTGTCAACTCAGCAGCGATAGCAACAAAACAAATGAATATATTGCAGCAGCGAAAACAAAGCAACCAAATAAACAAACTAAAAACAAAACAAACAAACCAAAAAAAAAAAAAAATAATAATAAAAGACTGATTAAATTCATATCGACCAAATACAACAAAACCAATATTATATTGACTAGTTGTTGTTGCTGTTGCTGTTACATGTACATCCATTCATCCAGTAAGTATTTTATTTGTCTTATCTTGATTTTTGACTTCTGCTCCTCTTTTAACATTTTGATGGGATGAAACCAAAATTCAATAAATTTGCCATTTTTGTGGTTGTTGATGAGTTTTTTCGTTTTTAAGCAACCAAAAAGCGTTAAATGATTTAAGTTTAAGGAAGCTTTAGTTTATAGCACTTGATAACTGAATACTGAATTCTGATATTTTATCCGCTTATTGATTAGTTAATGCTGAGAATGAATTAAATAAAAATTAAACGACAAAAAAAGAACATTTTTGTTGTAACCGCCGTGCTTTTGTGCTACCCGCATAATATTTCTTTAAGAAAATTCTGGTGCTTTTGGTATATATTTTTATAAAAATATTTACGATTTCCGAAATGATTATTTTTTACAAAAAATACTTGTGATCTTCACATCAATTTTCTATAAAAAATTTTTGGTTATAATTTTTAGATGATTATTTTGCGATCATCACACTTAATTTCTACAAATAATGTTTGCGATTTTTACATAAGAAATTTTACATTTTTCACACAAATTTCTTAAAGAAAGTTTTTGCGTTTTTCATACTTATTTTTTAGACAGGATTTACACTAATTTTTCATCTTATTTTCTACAGAAAATTTCAGCATTTTCACTTGAATTTTCTATTGACTGTTTTAGTGTTTGCCACTCTAACCTTCTAGAATAATTTAAGTGCTTTTTAAAACTTTGCTGCTTTCGCTTAATTTTATATAAAAATGCTTGCAATTTTCACAATAATATTCTTTGGAATATCTTTGCGATTTACGCACTGAGTTTATTTTAAACAACTTTGCGATTTTTACACTGATTTTCTATAGAAACATTTCTGCGACCTTCGCCTGATTTTTTATAGAAAATTTTGAACAATTTTTATTTATTTTTTATAGAAAAATTTTTTGGGATTCTCTCATTGAGTCTTTCTAGAAAGATTTTTGCATTAACTTTCTATAGAATTTCCTAGGTCTTCGCATTGATGTTCTGCAGAACAATTTTGCGGTTTCGCATTGATTTTTTTTAGAAAAATTTTTTGCGATTTTCGCATGGATCTTCTCTCGAAGATTTTCTATAAACAAAATATTTCTGATTTTCACATGGATTTTCTATAGAAAATTTTTTCCGATTTTCGCATGGATTTTCTATAGAAAATTTGCGATTTTCGCAGTGAGTTTTTATAGAAACACTTTTGCGATTTTAGCATTGATTTTCTGCAGAATATTTTCGGTTTTCGCATTATTGTTCTATAGAATGATTTTCAGTTTCGTATTGATTTTAAAAAGAAAAGTTTTAGTAATTTTTGCATGGAGTTTTTATAAAAAATTTTTGAAATTTTTTCGTGGATTTTGTACAAAAAAATTTTGACGGTACTCCATGAATTTTATACAAAAAAATTTTGCGATTTTCACATTGATATTCTACAGAAAAACTTTTGCGATTCTCGACTTGATTTTCGACAGAAAAAGTTTTGTGATTTTCGAGTTGATTTTCTTTATAAGATTTTTTGCGGCTTTCAAATCAATTTCTTATAGAAAATTTTTGCGTCTTTCGAGTTGGTTTTCTATGATTTTTCTGCAAAAAATTTTGCGGTTATTGCTTAGTTTCAAGTATAACATTTAGGCGATTTTCGCATTCATTCTTGTAGAAATATTTTGATATTTTCGATTTCATTTTTTATTGAAAAATCAAGCGATTTTTGCATTGATTTTCTACAAAAAAAAGTTAAATTTTTGCATTGCGATTTTCACATTGACTAAAAAAGTTTTTCAAAATTTTTGTGTTGATTTTTGTAGAAAAATTTTTGCGGTTTTTTATTAATTTTTCTTAGAAAATTTTTAAAATTTTTTTCTGTGTTTGCGCAATGATTTTTCTGAAAAAAATTTGTATGATTTTTGCATTGAGTATTGATGACAAATTCCTACTGTACAAATTTTCACGAACAAGTTCTTTAATAATTCTTAGTCATTTTCATTTTCAATTTTAATTGTGATTAATTTTTTATTTCTTTTGCTCAACATTTAGTCACTTTTTTATATAATTGTTATTTTATTTAACAAGTCCAGTGTTACATATTTTGCTTTTACTTAATTAAGAACTTTCAGTTTTAATTAGTTTTTCCAGTCAAGTGCTTAAACGTTTTCTACGTGGTGCATTTAATAAACAATTTCATATATTTTCTTTGAATTGCATTACAAAAAAAGTAAAATAACACAATAAAACTTTAGTTTTTTATTAAACTGCAAAAGAGAATGAAACTTTAGGGTTAAATATACGCAAAATATTAAACGAAAACGTGACTTAAAACTTTGAAGACTTTTTTATAATTATTTGTCATGAATGTGTTTCAAATTGGCCTCAAGTAAGCAAAAATAATATATGTATTTTAAAATGACTGCTTAAGTTGCATAGTAATATTACAGTAAAATTGTTAAGGATTTATAAATTGATTTAATTATAAATGGCTAAAATTTGCAGTATTACCTTTTTATATTTCAAAACAACATTAAATTATTTTCAGTACAAGTTTTAATTTCATCTAATAGCACTCTTGATTATTTGGATAGATTTACTATTTAATATTAATCCCAGAATTGATTCAAGCTGACTAAAATCTCGGTAATAAAAAAGGGCCATTCTGATTACACCACATGCCTTGACTCCTTAAAAAAAATAAGAATGCAAACAGTCAAGCATTCAGATCCTTATCCCACTAAGCCACAGGCATCACTAAAAAAGTATTCTCGATTATTATTTTTTTACCAACTATAAAAGGCCTTAAAATCTAGCAATGTTACCCAATATTCTATAATTTTTTAAAATATTCTTTTTTATTTTACGTTTAAAAAATTATAATTTTTTAACTTTCAGTTATTGGAATGAATGAATTTAAATTCTACAAATGCAATTAAGAATTCTTATTCCGAATGACTGTTGAAAATTATAAAAAATGCTAATTAACTATTAAAAGAAAATTTAATAATCCTATTGCTGCTTAAAAAAACAAAACATTATTTATGTTTTAATTTCAATGAAAAAAAGTCCAGGCTGACGTTTGGCAAGGTTTCTTGCTGCAAGTGTAATTGTTAAGAGAGAAAGAGTGATAAAAAAAGAAAATAGTTATAGAAATAGCTGCAGTTTCATAACTTAAAAGGAATGTTTTAATAATAAAATAAGAAATATCTTGCGAAAGAAATTTTGTTAAATGTACAAAGAAACATATTTTATAAATATTTTCGCCTTAAAGTATGCTTTAATATTTTTAGCTGTTATCTTCAAATGTCATCAAAGAAAAAGAATTTTGCTTGCTGCATTTTTGTAAATTTTTTATAAATGCAGCAGTTATAGAAAAAGTTCAAATGAATTTTAATTTATTGTAGCTAAAACTATTTTAGAATTTAAGTTAAAAAAAAATGACAATTTTATTTTTTTACTTATTGAAAGAAAACAAAATTTTAAATTTGTCTTCAAAAATGGATCTTTTTCTGCAGCATGTTAAACACAATTTTTTTTTTTTTGCTTCTGTTTTGTATAACTCAAACTTAAATGAAAATATGCTGGCAGCTTTAAATTTAACTCTTATCAAATCATAATCCCCTTTTAACTTATCTAACCTTAAGGGCTTCTGTTAAACAAAGTATTAAATCTCCATTGTTAATTTCATAACATTATCATTAAAGATTTTTATTTATGAAGGTTTTTATTTTGTGTTGTTTTCTTTATTAAAACTTTAATGCCAACAAAACAATACCCTTTATACTAATCTTAAGCAAATAATCTACAAAAAGCTATAAAAGCCAAGCAAAAATAAAAATTAAAAATAAAGAATAAAAAGGAACAAAAAATACTTTCAATAACGCATTAAAATAAATATATCAGACGCTCATATGACGAATACTTACAAAGCAACTGATCTTTCTGTGGATCATCACATTAAACTCCTTTTACGTTGTTGGCTTAAAAACAAAAGGAAGTTGTTACTTATTTAACCACCTTTGGGGAGATAAAGAAAATAAATCCTTAGCCAAACGTTATCTCTGCAAATAAGTTTTTTTTTCTTGTTTTTTAAATATTTTGCCCATTGTTTTATACAAGTAGCTTTGGTAGGTGACTTCTAACTCCTACCATAACAGTGGCTTGTTTGTTTTAAGACTAAAGTTTTCAGGCTTGTAAAGGTTGATGCTATCATTAACGTTTCATACAAGTTATTAACTGAGAATTATTTTTATCGCTCCAATGACGTTGTTGTGATTTTATTTATTCCATAATATCTTTAAAAGTAAAAATGGAAAAAGATTTGTTTAAAAAAAATTAAAGAAAAAAGAAATCCTTATCAACTTGAAAATTTTTCAAAACTTCATATGAAGCTGTAAATTAGATTAGTTTTAAAATGGACTGAAACAAGGAGAAACTTTTAAGCGGATATTTTAATTATATTTAATATGTTCCATAGATCACACATAATAATTTTTTATCACAAAAAAAATATTTAATTCAAATATAACTAAATTGAAAATAAAGATGTCAAAAGCCATTCTTAAACACAAAAAAAAATAAAAAATAAAAAATAAAAAAATAATATGTTTTGACAAAGTCAATACCACACACCAACTTTTGGAATTTTTGTGTGTCGCATCACTAAAGAACTGCTGGATGGATATGAATAAAATTTTGTGAGGACTTCCCTTAGAAGCTTAGAGATACAAAATCCCCCAATTTTATCGCTATAATGGAACTAAAACAGTTGCCAGCAACAAGTTTCAACAAAAATTGGCATAAGGAAGATTTTTAGACTATAAAGTCTTTCCGTAAAAAAAGGTTTAATTTTCGAAAATTGCAAGCTTTGCTTTGGGTTGCTGTCCGTGTATCAGATCCTAGTAAAATTTTCCTAATAAAAAAAGGAAAAAAGAAGACACCAGCAGAAGCAAAGCAGCATGTGCTTTCAAAAAATAATGAAGTTAAAATGATCTTAAGCCGAATAATTTAACTTATTTGCTAAAAGTTTATTTTTTAAAAAATTAAAGAGAGTGCCTGTACAACACACATGATTTTAACATGCCTTTTGAACTGCAAAGTTCAAGCATCTAAAATTTTAACAATGTTGGTATTAACATAACTCTCAAAAGCAGAAAATTATAAAAAAAAACAAACTAAAAGTTTAAAGGGTGTCCCTATAGCATGCATTATATGATTTATATGGCCCTAATTTTTTGAAGCTTTATAATCAAACATTTAAAAATTAAGCAGAATAAGTAAAGCTATGTCCAAGTATTTAAAATTATTAATTAAAGGGTGTCCCCATAAGCATTGCAATTATTTGTAAATGATCTTATCTATTAAATCGTTACAGACAGGCCTTTAAAATTTAATAGGCGTGTTATAACATTTCCACTATAAAACCTAGTATTAAAGGGTGTATCTAAAGGAGATGTTATTTTATATACATGACCTCTGTCTGAAATCGTTTCCGCATGAAATGTTTTTTTTTTTTTTATAAAATAAGTAATTTTGCAATTTTTTTGTTAATTTCAATAAATCGTTTGGTTACATCAATGAAGGTATTAATAAAAAAAAGTATTATGTCTAGCAAGAAAATTGTTGTTTTGATAAATTTTTTAATCGATACTATAAATAGTGTAATAAAAACAACAGTTTCTTTTAAATGAATATTTCTTTTTATTCAATAAATAAATTGTATAAATTTTATTTTAATTCAAGTAATTTCTCCGTCATTAACATCCGTTTATGACTGCGGAAAAAAATTATTCTGTAGGAGAAAATTACTTTGTAGGCTGAAAAATAAATAATTATCAATTTGGATCTGTTTCTTACGAGTTTTTTTTTCTATTGCGATTTTTAAGTTTCACTTAATATGTTCAACAGCCCTGCTAAAGGGCTGCTGCCAGTCGGTTGGCTTGCTATCTCGAAAGTAAATATAACTGAAAAACAATTTTATGTTGCCAAAAAAAAATATAATATTTTGTAAAATATAATATTTTGTTCATTTAAATTATTCTAATAATAAAATCAAGCTTTTCCACATTGAATGTGTTATTCCACAAAAATTTTGGTCATGCTCTTGAAGTTTATTGTCGGACCACACGGATAAAACACAATAATTTCTGTTGCAAGTGACACTAAATTGTCCGCTTTATTATTGAAGTAAGTTTTATATTTGTTTTATTTTTTTTTTTTTTTCATTTTATTTTTTAATTCAGTTGCAGTGGTAACTGAACTTTAAACACAAAGTCCATGTAAAACATGATTTTTTATTTATTTATATTAAAATGAAGCAAAGAAAAAGCTGATTAAACAAAGCTTTTGTTTATTAGTAATTTTTTTTTCTTTTTTTTAGTTTTTGTTGCTATTTGAACTCTCTCAGTTAAAGTACAAGCAGAAATACACCCATAAAACAGTCATATGCTATAAAATTAAACATTTATCCTACAGAGGAAGAAGCCTGGCAAGCAACCAGCAACTACATTCTACTATTTATTAAAGTTTTTGTATGATGCGATGCTGCTGTTTGTGGCAGCAACTGGTATGTTAGCGGCAAAGCTTTTTTGTGTCAATTAAATGTTGGCTGAGTTCACAAAAAAAAACACACACACACACACAAAATAAACTTAATCATACAATAGTAGTAGTGGTGGCAGTAATATTAGCAACATGTATAGAAACAAAGCCTGCTACATACTCCCCATTGCTCTGCACAGCAAACACTAGCTCACTGGTGGCAAAATATTATGTGGTGGCTTGTAGAGGTAAAAGAAAACAACTACAAAAAGGGTTCCTTATTTAACAGGAGCACAAAGTCAATGGCTTCTTTTTTAAACTCGTAACTCTTTTGAATTAAAAAAAAAAATTAAAATCGTTGGCAGAAAAAAACAAAGAATTACAAAATACTGTTAGTGACTTTGTAGCTTTAAAATAAATACAAGAAAAATAAACAAACAAACAAAAAAAGCTGGAAAAAAATTTACGGATATATTGTTTAGCTCTCATCGTTGTTGTCGTAGATATAGATTGTGATGAGATGATGCTAAAACATACAAACAGCCAGCCGCTCAACAGCTTAACATCATCAACGAAACTTTCTTTATATATTTAACAATTTTATCTTTTGGCCACATCTGAACCAAATAAAATAATTGAAAGTAGCGATAAGAATCACCGCTATTGCAGCTTTTATATCAATTCCCCGTCTCTCCCTTTGCTTGTATACATTTTTAGAGACTTTAATATCACAACATGTGAGAAGTTTGGCAAAACCAAAACTTTGTTCATATAAACAACAGACCAAAAAGATGTTGTAAGAATTTATAGTTAAAATAACTAAAAGAGAATACGTAAGCATTAGCAGCCCAGATCAATATTATCCACCGTAAATATCCGTAAGCTTGATGTAACTAAGAGTTTACTGTTGAGGCTCATTCTGGTAGCTGTCAATATTCCATTGTTTGGCAAAGTTGTAGAGGCCAGAACTTAAATTACCTCCTTAACAAGAAATGTCATGTTGCAAGTCAAAACAAGGAACTCTAAAGGAGACATATAAAGTTGATGTAAAAAAATTTGTTTTGAAAATTTATGTTTAAAGTGTGAGAAAATAATAAAATTATGTAGAAGATAGTGGGAATTAAAAGTTATGAAAATAGTTTATGTAAATAATAAACTGTTAGCTGGACATTGGTGGTATTTTAGGATTAAAAGTAGATTTAAGACTTGAATATTAACTGACAGCTCTATTGAAGAATACACAATGAAAAAAAATTTATGCTGCAAAATGTACGAATTCTTCATGAAAGCATTCTACAACCCCTTAAGGAGAATTAAAAAAAAGTCCAAATGTGGTTCAAAACCTCCATTTATGTATCGAATGGGAAATGGTGGCAGTATTGCCTTAATTTTGTAAATCATCAATGCAAGAGCTGTGATTGTGATTTGTCACCATTTATGTAATACAATTCATAGTGACTTTTTTATATTTAATGCGAACCTTTCTTAAAGAAAAGTCACAGCGCGCATTTACACTTACTTTATAAAAGTAACCTGATATTGGAACAACATCCATTGTTTTCTAAAGAAAAATGTGTGCAAAAAATAAAAAATTAATTGCATTCGTTACTAAACCGACAGTTAACTGAAAGTCAGAACAGATACATGTGACGAGAAAAGTATGGACTTCGTCTAACCAAATTAATATTAATTGATTACGAATATAACTCGAATTCTTATTTACAAAATTATTTGGTTAAATGTTTACAGTGTTCACAACCTATGGCAGATCGATGTGAAGAATGCTGAAAATCGATGTAACGAACCAGAATGTGCTGCCTGTCATTTTGCTGAAGTTAAGTTTTTCCTGTTTTCTTTAAAATTAAAGAAAAAAAATTTTCTAAATAATTTTTCATTCTTAATAAAATTAAAAATTTTATTTACTTGAACCTTAGCCGTACTAAGATTATTCATTTGTTAAAATAAATAAATTTTTAAAAGAAATCTTTGAATACAGTAATCTTTAATATTTTTATACCCATCCCAAAGTTTGCAAAATCGGTCTATGTCCTCGAGGCAGCCGGCAAAACACCATGCCTGCCCCTAAATTTTCCATCTCATTTGAAAGATTAAGGCAACTCCAATCAAAAAAAAAATATATTGGGCGATAGAGAATTAAGAAAATAAAAAAAAACATTATGTGAAACAATTTGCGCTCACCTATATTTTGCGAGTTTTGGGTCTCTGAACTTTTCACAGAAAAGTACGATCGATAACAATAAGGGTATCCTTTAAAAACTTTTGAAGATATCTATCAGAAAATACCAAAATTTTTTAAAAATGCTTGACCCATTAGGAGCTAAAATTTTTTAACAATGCTTATACAACATTTCACGTACTCCTCCTTGTTTTTAAATATAACTGAAGGTACTTTCTTAAAAAAGTACCACAGTAATTTACCTAAAAAATTATCAAGTGATAATTTCCGTTAAAAATTTCTTTAAAAAACTCATTTTGCGCTTGTAGTAAATAAGCTGAAAAGTAAATGGGATTTTCTTAAAATAGCGACGAAAATATTAAATTGTTAATATGGGCCTCAATGTTTTTTACTAAAATTTCAATGGAAAAAAAATACCAAACATATTTTTCCAATAAAAAGTTGTTTTATTTTCTTAACAATTAAATTAAGAAGTAAAAGAAATAAAAATGATATTTTAACACTAACAAAAAAATACTAGTCGAACTAAGATGATTTTGCTTTAAAATTATGGTTTTGAACAAGGAAGAAAAATCACTTGATTATTAGAAACTTATTTTTGAAAAATTCAAACCTCAGGAAAAATTATTGCAACTATAAAGTAAACGTTAGGCAATCTACTTAATGATATAATAACGCTTAAATATTTTATCTTAAGCCCCATTAAATATGCTACACTAAAGTTTGTTTTATCCACTTTCTACTTCATAACCAATGATTCAATATTTACAAGCTTTTTGTTATCCATTAAATTTATTTCATAACAAAAACATAATTTATTCTTTTTATATTCCTTGCAATTCCCCTAAAAAAATGCTTAAACTATTTTCAGTTTTTAAAAGTTTTCTTTTCTTTACATACAAACCATTTTCAGTTTATTATTTTCAAGTAAGCAAAAAATTTGTTTAAACAAACTTTTACCATTTTTTTTTTTTTCTTCTTCAAAGGGAAATTTTGCGATTTTTAAAAATATATTTTAAGAGAGAATATGACTTAAGAGGGTGTTTTAATGAAATTAAACTTTTTTTAATGTAAATATTAAAATATCAATCGCAAAACTTTATCCTACAAAAAAATCATAGAAAAAACAAATTCAACTCAAGCCAAACAGCAATAAAGTCAAGCTTTGTGAAATTTTGATTTTCTGCCTGGTTGCTTAAAGGAAATGTTCAGAAAATTTCTATCAATAAAATACAAGACTTAAAAAAGTTAAAAAGAACATTAACTTTTATAGGAAACAAAAAACGTTAATAAACTATTTTGTGGTAAATTAAAAAAACAAAAATAAATTAAATGAGGATAAATGTAACTAAAATTTTTAATCCAATTAAAGAATAACAATTTTTTTTAATAAACTAACGGCAAAAGAAATTTATTAATACAGACCTTAATATAAACTCCTAAAAGTATGCTTCAATAGTTTTCGAATATTAAGCATTTATTACAATTTCTTTGGCTGTATAGGTAAACTGTAAAATAAATACGCCTTCACCCATACAAACACATTTAAGCAATATTATTATTTTGTAAGCAATCTATACAGTAGTGGTCATAACAATTGCGACCTAGATTATAACCGATCGAAGGTTAGCAGCTTTTGACTAAAAAAGTTGGATAAATAAATTGTTATACAGAGAGAGGGTAAAATTGAGATTAGGAATTAAATTGGCTTAATTACACACTCTTTTGAAAACTTGATCACTAACAATTGTCGACGGATTTTAGTTATTGAGCGATCCTTGTGCAGATTGCTTCGCAATGTGGGCATCAGCTCAATAGTTGCGTAAGCTGATGAGTTGACGCTTTAAGCTCATTCCCAACACTTCGCTATACGGTGGCTATGTTTGCATCACTACGGGTTCACTATGTGCGTATTCCTTTCGTAGTGAGCGTTGAATTTAGCGACTATACTATCGCAGTGGTCCCAGAAGCAGCTTAATTTAAGAAAAAGTTGCTGGCATTTACGTAGTGACAGCATCTTGATAGTGAATTTTAACAATTAAAGTTCTTTGTTCAAAAGAGTCGCGTTTAATGGTTAAAATTTCCCTCCCATTTACGTAATAAGTGTCAAAGGACGATAACTCAATTCTTTAAATTTCATCATTTGACATCCAATTTACTTTCTAACCTCAAATTAGCTCATCCTTTATAATACCCTTAACATTTTCGAAATAGTAGATGCCAAACAAACCTGAAGAGGAAATTCCTTTTTTAGCCAAACAGTTCGTATGTGGAATAAACTCCTTATAGAGGTCTTTCCTGTTACTTTCAATGTGCAAAAGTTCAAATCAATTGTCCACAAACACTACTTTCTCTAACCCCTTCCCAAAAACTAATTTTCTAGTTCTGGCACAATAAATTGCAAAAGTAGAAGGCATTCCCCTGAGCGCTGGTGCTAATTAAAAAAAAAAAGAAGGAGAAAATGTTTGTGTAAAAGTATTAACAGAATAGAAAAAGCTTAGTGGATCTAAAAATAGCCTTGAAGTATACTTGATATTTTCTAATTTTGAAAGCACGTGAGGCAATTATATAAAACTGTTCTAACTGAAGATCGGTATTTTAGTCGCTTATTACCTAAACTAAGAAAGAGATGATATTTAAACTTTTTAGCAAACTTCTAGGGAAAGAGGACTATTTTATGAATTTATAACGAAATGAATAATTTTAATTCGGCCTGGGCCCATCTATATTTTAATTCCTAAATTTATTAAAAAATAAAAGAAAATTTATTTACAAATATTTGTGTTAATTTTCAAAGAAAACAGGAATTATAAGACACTAACATTATGCAATGCATCATTTTCCAAATTGCGACATCCTTTATCAGAATTCCTCACACGTATCTACCTTAAGTGGTATATATTGAAAAGATAATTTATTTAACGAATTAACTTTGTAAAAAAGAATACGAGAAATATTTCTAATTAATTAATATTAATTTGGTTAGACGAAGTCCACACAAGACCCATAAGTTTTTTCTTTAATCTCCTTAGTAATTGAACCAAATGTTTGTTCTTCTACTTTTACTTTAGAAAGTAATAAAAATTTAATTAAAATTTCCAATGCTTTCTCTTGGAGTATCATACTGACTGTTGTAAAAGGAAGCATAAATTCGCGGTACTTTGTGTATTATAATTTTAAAAATTTTAAATTATATAATTCTAAAACTAAGGCTTTTATTATATGCATTCATATGTGTCATGCAATACTGCAAAAATTTTTCTTTGTAATTCTCATACTGTTTATAATAGACAATAATTCTCATTAAGTTTGTAATTTACCTATAACGTAATTGTCAGATCTATTTAAAAGACAGCAATAATTCTTTTCAGCCAATATAGCGTGGTGAGCACTATTCCTTGCTACTTAGCGCCCTGCACAGTGGTTCTGACTGGCTTTTTTGCTATTAATTTTAAACAAATATTTTTGAAATAAAAAAGAATATCGACTTAGAATATTAAAGTAGGTGTTAAAGTAATTATCGCCGTTTTATTTCTTTGTGTACCGAAGCGCCTTTTTTTAAGCCTGGACGTAACTGATCTATACCAGCCAAAAAGTTCTGTAGCATTGAACACATTTTTAAAACAAAGAACTCATTAAGAAACATTTGGTACTTTCATTAGACGTAAGTGTTGCGCAACCGTTGAGTGTTTTTCAAAGAAACGCATTGTTGTGTAGTTCCGCTTAGGTCAAGAGTTAAGTAGTGGCTGTCATTGTTTTCATCATAAAGCTTATTAGCCACATGTAATCAACATTTTGTGCTTAGTCTCCAGAGCTGTTCAAAGAGATTTAGGCGGTTTATATTATAAAACAACCTTGTTAATCTAGCCAAACATTACTTTTTTTTAAAATATATTGGCTCCAAAAATTTACTAAGTGCCCCTAGATTTATGTAACTTGACAGAAAAATCAGTTATAGTCATAGGGTATTAAAGCTGTAATATTACAGAAATCAAACCAAGAAGAAAAAAGTTCCTCTCAGACGAACTAATCCTACCTCTAAAAATTCAGTTTTTCATAATTTTCCCATCATTTTGTTTTGCAGTTATAACTTTTAAGGTGACAGCATTTTCAAAAATTTAAAATTGAACTACAGACATTCTAAAATATCATTTTTAGCACCGCCCCCAAAAGTGCGAGGTTAATTAAAATATTATTTGATAAAAATGAAGCAACTATAAAAAGAAATGGATTAAATACGCCTTTGAAAATTATTTTAATGGCCAAGGGACGTTATACATCCAATCCCACCTCCAAAACGTCCTTCTGAAAGAAAATTTTTTTAATTTTTTTGCCAATTTCCTATTAATATTTATTATTAAACTTAATAGCAAATTCCGTAATAAATCTCAAAAATCCCAATTTTTGGAAATTTTTAATAATTTTTTAGAAATTGTGGGCTTTACAATAATGCATTTTAATATAATTTTTTCTATTTTTTCTATTACGTGTATAAGTTTTCAATTGCAAGACTCTTATACGAAGTACTATTAACCAGTTGAATATATACTAACCGACAGTGAAAAGCCATCTTAATAATTCATAGGGAATAGTTCAAGGCTCTTTAAAACATCCGCTCCTCTATGAATTAAAAATATTTTAATCACTTATATTTTAAACATTGCTGAGAACTGTAGTTAGACAGACGTATACGCCTTAAGCTGCAATTACTTTGCCCGTAACTGTTTGTATGATAATTTAATTTATTTAATATACTTTTAGGCGTTTTATAAATATTTCATTCCAAATATATTACAAATGCCAAAATTTAATTTGTAAGCAATAAAATTTGGAAACATCTTGAATTTATTATGTAGAAATCGAACTCTACCACGTACACACACACACATACTGTAACAATAAATACAAAATAAATTTGCACTAATGTATAGTATACTTTTGGGAGACCAGATAATGCATAAATAATTAAAATTTTATTAAGGTATTCCATAGAAGAAACATTTTATCTACAATTGCATTATGCAAATTATATTCAATTATTGATTTTATATAAATCAAATAAAACATTACGCAAATTAATACGTACAATTACATACTCGTACTTGCAGAATGTTCTCAAGTCTTTACTTGTCATCTCACATTTTCAAATACAAAGCTGTGTAATGCCAAATTACAAAATTTAACAAAAGAAAAAAAAACTATCAAGAAATGAAACTGGGAAATTCTCCTATAATCTAAAAGTGTAAGCAAATATGCATTCTTGAAGGCAAAGCAAACACCCCTCCTGTCCTTTTGAATGTATAAAGAATTCTCTATGAAATTTATATCTGAGGTTTTTTCATTAGGTTTTAACCCGCATAGAAGCAAAGACATAAACACACATATATCTACAAATTAACTAAACGTCACACTAGCTGCTGTGCAACTGATATGTTTTTAGTTGCAACTACTACATTTACCAGTTGCAATAGTTTAGATTTGGCTTGAACTATGTAAAGAAAATAAAAAAAAGCATAAAATGCTAAAACCACTGACATAAGCAATTCCCAATTGCTAAAAACACAAACAATTGGGAAGTATTTTAAGTTGGCCGCCTGCAATGATAATATTTTTTTTCTCCTTTTTTCTGCTGCAGTTTTAGTTTTTTTATTTTTTTTTTTTTTATTTCATTTATATTTTGTTTTTGTTAATTTTCAGTTATGTGAACAGGCCTATAAAATAAGGAAATACAATTGAGATGAACGCATTCTACAATTACACAAAATAACCAAAAATAAAAGCTCAATAGCAGCAAATAAAAAAGCTGCATTGATATCTAGAGAATGTTGGGAAACACAATGGGTTGAAAATGGTTTTAAATTAAAAAAAAAAAAAATAAATTGAAATTTAGTTTAAATTTAAATTTAAATTTTTTCGGCTTGGGTTTTTTTTTTTAATTTTTTAATAGGCATTCGTCCATATTATCCGAGTTACGGGCCTCTGAAGTTTTTCAAATTTTTACAACATCAATATGGGTATCATTTTAAAGCTTTTGAAGAGTTCTTTAAGGAAATACTAAGATTAAAAAAAATGCTTAACCCATTAAGAGCCGATAGCATTTTTATGTATTTTTTATTTTAATTTGTTTATTTTTTGTCACCTCTATATTTGTTTTTTTGATTGGAGTTACTTCACTAAACTAGAATGGTGAAGGGTGCAATAGATTTGGCATAGCAGAATTAGCACTTTTACTTGTTTAATTTTCCTATTAACTCCTAAAGTTTTGTGGCCGTAACAGGATGGAAGTTATTAAACATTCTAGACGCCCAGTTAGTTCTCTACACCTACAACTGTTGAAACAAAAGTCGCGATGTTAGCGGAACGGAGATTGAAAGAAGTTGAGAAAATGTAAGCAATAGGCATCTCACTATTGATGCAGTTTATGTTTTTAGTGATCACTTAGGCATGAAAAAATGTTTTTAATAGTGAGTGCCAATCGACTACAAAATCAATCGTGTAACAATGTTATTTTCCACCACAACACGCCATAGACCAGTAAGAAGTCAAAACAGTGGGTTTCTCAGGTTAATTCACCACCCAAAAACGACAGTTAGGTTATGGCGACCGTTTTTTGGGATGCACGTGGTATAATCGGCTTTGGTCAAGAATTTTTAGATTAAGGCCTGTATGACTACTTCTAATTTCCAAACTCATCAAAAAGAGATCTTTCTTTAACACTTAAATCGTTGATGACCTCGAGAAAACAGATTTTCTGGAAAGCATAAGAAATTGGAGCAACCTTTGGACAAAGTCTTTAGATCTGAAAGTACACCACATTGCGAACAAAAAAGATTTTTTATGCAAAAAATTTATGTTTCATATAAAACGTTACGAATTTATTGACTCATCCTCGCTGCATTCAATACTCTTAAGACTTATTTACCGACTATGGAAGTTTGAAGAAAAATAAATTTGTCAACAGCGAAAACTATACTGGATGACGGGATCGACTGATTATGGAAATGTTAAAAAATATTCTCAAAAATAAAATTAATTGACCAGCGGTCGCAACTGATTGATGGTAGTTCGCTGATCTTAAGAGAAATTAATTTAATTTCTCACAGCAAACGGCTGTCCAAAACTTACAAAACAAAACTCGATAATGAAAAGGAAAAGTTTTAGAATAAAGAAGAGAAATTGAATGCATAAGTTTATTTTATTATTAAGGCGGCCAGGAGTCGATTGTAATAAAACTACATAAAATTTTAAACATTTATCCCATAGTGCAATTGGCAGGCATTTAAGCAAATAAGTAAGTATCATCACCATATGAAGCTATATAAAACTGACATATCTTTTCGATATTTTTGTGAGCATTTCTAGTGATTGTTGTTGCTGTTGTTATTGCTAACATTTGTAGTGGTAAATGAACGAGTAGTTTTACTAATAATAATCCACCAACAAATACAACAATTCTTGTGCTTCTTTTAAAATTTTTTTTTTTGTTCTTACATCTTTTCATTATTGTTTGTGTTATTGTACGTTTTGGCAAACTACATTTATAACCATTTCTGTGTATATGGCAACTGCAATTTACAATACATACATAGTTGGCCTATAGTAAATAGAATAGAAGATATATAAATATATTTGAAACTACTTATGCGATACAATACGATACATTTACGATACACTATAGACATTGTCTTATGCCAATTTATGTAACACTGGCATATGTGATTACAATCAAATTAGATACCGAAACTTCATCAATTATTAAAAAGACAGCAAATACTATTATGTTTTGAGGTTGAGTTGAAACAAAACAACAACAACAGCAACAACAAAAAATGAAAAACAGAAAAACTATAAACTGAAAGCTGAAATATAAGAAAAACAATAATAACAACAAAAACATAAAGAGAGAAAAGTTGCTTGTTGTAAGTAGGAAAAAGAACTATTATTTTTACTAAACACAGAAAAAAAATTAAATAAAAAGTACAAACTGTATATTTAGATATGCAGTGTCAAAGAGTTTTATGTTTATGGCAAAACAGATGCTAATGTTACTTATATTCTATGCCAGCATCCATTATACTCGTACATTCTCTACATTTATATTGGCTTAAAGTTTATAAGACGCTTTTAGATGTTATAAAACAAAAAAAGTAAAGAGAAAAAGATTTTTTTCCATTTTTTTTATAATCTGTGACAGTTAAAGACAATAAGGAAGTATTTTAAAAGTCTTTTTTTTATGTTGTAACTAAATAAAACCAACAATATTCTCGTAATACATAATTAATTATGGAGATTTTTTATTTGTTTTAAAAAGATAAAAAATTGATGGCCAAAGATTGATTTGCTTTAAACAAAAAAAAAAAAAATGTATCAGTATCATATAGTGAAGAGGGTAAAGAAAGACATGCTAAACTGGCATTTAATTAGAGAACTTCACATTTTATATTTCCTTTTTTATTAGTTGGGATTTTTAGATTGATAGCAAAATTAGATTTTATAATTGATTGTAAAATAAAGTGAAAAATTTTTGCTTTAAAAATAAAAATAAACAGCTAAAATTTCATGGGAAACACTTTTTAGAAAAATTTAAAAAAACTTAAAGTGACACAGATCATTTAAAATCTGAAAGAAATATGTTTATAGGAACCTATGATTGCAACACGCTAAAACAAAAAATTATTTTTTTATTTGGTATTTTAAAACTTTTCCTTTTAAAAACGAGATTTGTTTTATTGCAAATGACAGCAATAAATTATTATTTTTGTTTAATCTTGTGATTCTTACTCTGTAGCTTTTACTAGATTTGCTGGGACTCTATGACAACAATTACTGCAAGAGTCGTTAGGTTGAGATAGAGATAATTTATCTTCTCGCCATATCTGAGGTTTCGGATATGAACTCGTTCAGTATTAGTTACTTTATATGGATCAGTTATTTACAATAGCTTTGTTTTTGTGGTTAAAAGCAGTGCTACAGACTTTATCCGATTATGTCCTCTCTCTAACTTTCTTATCTCTTCTTCTCTAATTTATTCTCTCTTCTTTAGGTGTCGCCAGGTGTATTTTAAGAACTTACGCAGTAGGAAACATGCGCCTTTCAATCAGCACAAGCACCCCAGTGACTCTAGCAAGCTTTTTAGCCACGATCTCCTGTTTACCAAACATACGCTTTAATAATCCTACACCACCATACTTACCACAACATAATATTGTTTCTACGAGACTCGTACTGTTTGATGTTTTGCTTCAATAACACTCTCCTGCAACCAACTCAACCACAATTGTTTTTGTTTTGCTTTCTTTGTTAAGACTTTGACCATGATTTCCTATTTTTTACAATGCAGCCTTCTTAAGCGTCAGCTCAGCGGATCTTCAAATTACATACATGCATCTTCACCAACTTGTCTACCGCTTTTATGCAACAACTGCTTTTTTATTATTTATTCGCTTCTAAGCAAATCTTTTATTGTGGCTACATTAAAATAATTATCTTTTTTATAATCAAGACTCAGATGGGATTTGAACTTGTGATCTTTGAGTTATAAACAATCCCATTTACCAATCTTTGGTCAACCGCTACGGCTTTTTTAACAGATAAAATTTTCTAGAATGATCTAATTCACCTGGTCTTACTCAAGTAGCCTTTAGCCAGTTCTTTGTAAATTTATACGCCGTTAACTGAGGGCTTCAATAGCCAAATCGAACATTTATCAAACTTTCAAATAAATTAAGACATCTTAAGGGGGATCAACGGCCACACATTAAATTCCGCTGTTATTAGAGTTTTAAATAAAAATACACACACAATACATTACGCATTTTTAATCCTGACAAATACATAGCACTATTTTTTCTTGGAGAGCAGAGCTTCAGAGTTGTCAAAATGTGCAACAGAAAAACAAAGAGAGAGCCAGAAGAAGGTGCGCACATTGAGGGTTTCGGTAAAAGAATTAAAATAAATTTTAGATGTCTAACCCATAATAAAAGTGGAGCTTTAATTTTTTATTTGAATTTGGCGATTTTAGTGTTTTAAAATATGGCGCTATTATGTGGAATGGGCTTTGGGATATACAAAAAATTTAAATCAGTACGAAATTCTTTCATTTGTAGTGATCAATCTTGTAGAGTTGTAGAGTTTACATGAGGGTGTTCTCTTATGGTTTAAGAGATAATATAGTTTAAAATTAAAATTTTTTTACTTCTTCAGGCTCTAGCTTTGGATCCAAGAATCCTTAACTTTATATTTTCCTGCTTATTTTTCTCAAAATTATTTTTGTATTATTTTTTGTTGACAAAATTTTGTAAAGAATGTGTTCAGCTTTTTTAAGTTTTAAAATAAGGACATGAGGGGAAGTATAATTCCTGCAAATTAATGATGCAGCGATTTTGGGTTTTTTTCTATTGGATGACTTCTTTTCTACGTGTACCAATTTAGCATAGACTGCTGAAATTATAAAGGTAACAAGTTTCATACTGTTAACGATGTCTTTATTATCGAAAAGTATGTAACAAACATAACAATTTCAATTTTTTTCACACAATAGCAATATTTTTATCCCAAAAAATTATTAAAAACTAAAAATTAAGTTTAAAAGCTATAGAAAGTAAAAAAGTTTTTATATAAAATTTGTTGAGCAAAAATTTAAGAATTAAATTTAAAAAATATTTTTTTTTTAATTTCAAAAACGTGTTCTAGTAAAAAATATAAAAATCCGCTTCATTGCCACTATCATGATGATTCTTGTTTTAATTATTCTCATCTTATTTCACTATCTTTTTGTCATTAACACAATTTCAAGGACATTAGAAATAAATATGTTTATTTAGTAATCTAGACTCAAGTTGCTGCAACCTGCCTTGGAGGAGAATAAAAACAACTGTAAGAAATAAAATAAACCACTTGAAAAAGGATCCCGCGTTTACTATTATTTGAACATTTAAGTAGATTCGTGATTGTGCTAAAAACTTTTGTATTTTATTTTGTAAGTTTCACTAGTAAAATTTAGCAAATACTCAAGATATTTGCAACGGATAAATGAAAAGTTAACACACAGAAAGGATGCAATGATTTCATTATGATAGTTTGTAATTTATACTGTGTGGTATAGCTGTAGCAACGTTATTGATATAAATTCATTGTTGTTATTATTAAGGACATGTATCGCAATCATTAGTAAGCGTAGTATAAGTCCTTGAAAATGTTTTAGATTTTTTGTGTAAGAAAGTGTATTAGTTCTTGATAAGGTTGGATGCCAAAACAATAGCAACAATAAGAACAAATGCATTATAAAAACCATAAGAGAATTTTTAAGTACCTTGACACCACAACACAAATGATAATATTAACAAGTGCGATTAGGTTTAGATTGGATTAGGTTAGGCAATCAGGCAATCAGTTGTCTGCTTGTCTGCTTGCCTGCATAGCAGATTTTGCTTAGCTTAACGAGAACGTTATGAAAAGTAGGGTAAAGTAAAAGAATACAGGCTGCAAAATAAAGGATAGTTAGGGAGTCACCCTGAGTGTAGGATAATAATAAGGTACCCCCAGCCTTTAATATATAAAAGTCTCGAATTGACAGAATTAAAATCAACTAGAACTTCTGATAGAAAAATCAATTCCTCGCAAGCCTTCTCATTAAAGTTTCTTTGTCCCTAAACTCTTTTTATAAAAAGAGTTTTTCTTAGTAGAAATTCTTATACCTCACTTTTTTAACACATTTTACCATTAACATAATGTGTTGCTTTTGTTAGTTAAGAAGAAGATAATAAGTTCATATCCCAGTAGAGCGTCAAGAACAAAAAAAATTAATAGAAAATATATTTGCACCTATTAATGGATTTAGTTGCTTGGAAATTAAAATTAAATTTAAATTTAAATTAATTCAATTAATTATTTAATTAAAATTATTTTGTAGGTATTTGTTAATTAAATATATAATTGAGCTAATAAAAAATTTAATTAAAATTCAGTGAAAAAAATAAAAACTTTAATAGGTGCAACAACTTTTTTCTATGAAATTGTTAATGATGAATAAATTATCATCAGTTCAAATGTCACTAGTGCTCCGAGTAGCAGAACTAAACAGTTGTTGTTTAACCATGCAAGTTGAGTTAGTGATGACGCTTGTACCATAAAATAGCAGAGAGGAAGTTAAAAGCGCCTGTATAGCACAAAAAAAAATCGTGCAACAAACTTCCACGTTGCCTTAATTGGAGAGGAAAGTAACAACTCAACAGCATGTTACTTTCATAGCTGACTTTGTTAAAAGGACTGATTGTTAAACAAAAGCTCGAGAGTACGAATATCAGATTCAGCGATTATTATTTGGTTGTCCGCGCCATAATTTTGCTTAACTAGGTACCGTGAGGTTGAATCTCACCGGAGCATGGTGAAATCGATGGTTGTTAAAGAACATGTTTAGTAACTAAAATGTTGTTAATACAAGTCTTGCCTTAGTCACAGAGTAAGAAACAAAATACACGAAAAAAAATTAAAATTAGAATTAAAATTAAAATAACTTTTTTTGCAATGAAAAGAGCTCCTTCGGTTGAAAAGTTAAAACGATGTCCTCTTCATAGAGAGCAATTCCTTTCGTGGTTAGGTGGTAACTCCAACGTATACTGTATTAAAGAACTGTGAACAAAAAGCTCAAGCAAAAACTCAAAGTCCTTGTTGTGACATTTAGCATAGTGTCCTGACATTATCTGCCTTTTTGTAATATATTTCTCTAGCTCTAATGAAATGTATCAGAATAGTAGGGATCATCTCTTGATCCAAGCATTAAAGACAAAGAAAATGTTATGGTAATTATTTTGAAGCCTTCACAACAAATATTTTTTTAATATTTTAAAATGAAATATCTAATTAACTAAATAAATAAAGACTCTTTAAAAACGAAAACAGCAGGAAAATGCAAAAACAGACAGTCTAGTTTCAAAATAGTAAAACTTTAATATTGAATAGTTTTTACCCCTACAAGAAGTAACTACTACAAACTCAAACACAACTTCAAGCAAAAACATGTGCGTTTTTGAACTAACTTTTTTAACATGACGTCATTACATTTGTTGTTTTTGGTTGTTAAAAAATTTTTTGTAGTTAAATGTTTAATGCAGTTGCCACTATTGTAAATGTATTTTTGTTTTAAAACAACAACAACAATATAGTAGCTTGACTTAAAAATCGTTAAAAGTTGTTAATGACTTGTTATGTATTTATATCAGTTCATTTTAGTAGTAGAGAACAAACAACTTAAATTTAATACACACGTAATGGCAGCCAACTACTTTGGTAAACAATACACACATATATACAAACATCAACACACAGATGAAATACTTATACATAGAAATCTACTAAAGATATTGTAAAACCACTAAAAGTTAAGAGAAATTGTAAATTTTTGTTAAAGAGCAAAAGAATTTTTAAGTATGATGAGAAGGCTGAATGAGCAGAAAGGAAGAAAAAATAAACATCAAAATTATATTGTAGTTATTAGCTAAAAAGGGAAGGCTTTCGAACAATAGTTATTTTTATTTTAAGTTGCATACTTTTAGGAATTTGTTTCTTTTAGTATTTTAAAGTAAAAGTTCTTGGTTTACTTATTTTATAATTTATCAATAATATATAAAATTTATTTTTTAATTGATATTAAGAAGATATAAGCAATTACGCTGTACACAACAATCACATTATGAAAGCTTAACATCGCTCTTATTAGTTAACATTTTCATATAATAAATTAGCTTTAAATTAATTATCGTTGTAAGGGGGGAATTCTTTTTACGTCTTTTTTTAATGGGTTTATCCTCTTATTGTTACAGTACCAAATACATTGATGGGGTTTTTGAAAAATATTTGCGTCATATGTTTGTTTATAACATTATCCAACATTTAGTAATCTGGCTGACATAATCGAACTTCTAGTTGAATTATCTACATGAAAGCTTCACCGCGTGTGTTCGAAAGATTATTTAAAACCATGCCAAGGCTTTAAAATTATTCAGTGAAAAATCTTGATTGTGTTTGAAATCTTTCCTTAAAAGAAAAATAATTTTCATTTTTAGCGCTTCAAAACATTGTACCTCTAATGTAATGGTATGCGCTTGTTTGTTAAACAGAAGCTTATAAGTTCAAATCCCAACAGAGTCTCAATTTTAACAAACAAACAAAAAATAGTTGTAAGAGGTGATTAAGTTCTAAACACCAGTGTATATGTCACTAGATTCTCGAGTAACAGAAGGCAACAATCTTTGTACAGCTGCAGAAGATGAGTTGCTGAAGGCACCTGTGCATTAAAACAGGAGACAGAAAAGCTAAGGCGCCAATATTTAACTGAAAAAGAAGGAAATCCCGATTGAAAATTTAACATACCCTTAATTGGAGAGAAAAGAAGCCATACAACTGTAAAGAGTCATCCAAATGCGACGCCTAGATGTCAACACTATATAATTTTTACACGTGACATCTTTTCAAATGACATAAGCCATTTTGTTTTATTAGAAGGTAGTACAGTTTTAACCATGGACAGGTAATTTCGCTAGTTGGATTATTAAACAACGAACAACAGATCCATTGTTTTCAAGCAAAATTTTGTTTAGTGACGAAGCTCATTTCAGAATGGATGGATTCGTCAATAAGCAAAATTGTCGTATTTGGGGTGATGAAAATCCTCGTGTTATTCATTAAAAATCTCTACACCCACAAAAAGTTACTATTTGGTGTGCATTTTGGGCAAATGGAAGCATTGGGCCAGTTTTCTTCGAAGATGTTGCAGGAAATGCTGTTACTGTGAATGCTGAGCGATACCAATCAATGTTGAGAGACTTTCTATAGACACAGTTGAATCATGTTGATGTGTCTGACGTCTATTTGCAGCAAGACGGTGCTACATGTCACACAACTCGAGAAAACATTACGCTTTTACGATCAAAATTTCCTCAACGTGTAATTTCACGAAATGCAGATTTCAATTGGCCTCCAAGGTCATGTGATCTAACACCATTAGATTTTTTTGTGGGGATTTTTGAAAAGTCGAGTGTATGCTAACAAGCCACAAACAATTAATGATCTAAAGAACAACATTCAAGTTGCAATTCGTGAAATAACACCAGCAACATGTCGGAAAGTCATTGAAAATTTCGATATTCGGATTGATGTCTGCAGACGCAGTCATGGTGGACATTTGAATGATATTCTATTCCACTTATAATTGTAATGAATCATACTTTTAATAAAAAAAAAAATAGCTTGAAAAAATTGCAAATAGTTTGTGTTTTATTTCAAAGAAACATGTAGGCGCGTTTTTTTGATGACCATTTATATATCAGTCGTGTCCTAGTTTATTAAAAGATCTGTTTGGTAAACCAAGGATCGTCTAGAACTTATGGAAACCGCAAATTCCAATGCAAGGCCTTCTTAAAGCTTTTCCAAAAACAAAAAATTTGTAAGACTGTGGTGTAATTTATTCGCTTCTCCTCAAATCCCACAAAAAACATAACTTTATTAAAACAGTGCCTACTTTTAGGCTGAATATTTTTCATAAATAATAAAACTAAAAATTTTCATTAGTTAGTCTTCTCTTATTTAAGACCATCGATAGCAATTTTTTTTACTGAAACAAGGTTGACATTTTGCACACAAAAAATTTTCTTTCTTATTTTTACTTATTGTATTTTATGAACTTTTTTTCAAGTTGTTTACGAAGTACTTAATGTACCAAACATTCACTAACAACCAACCACAAAATAAACGTTTATATTTATGGTTTAACAACAAACACTAATTGAGATCAGGCAGTAATTAGCGTTTAAACTTACAAAATAAACTTATTTGCAGTAGAAAGTTTTAAGCATAAACAATGTATAAAGAAATTTAAAAAAAAAAGACCAGAAAATATAAAATTATTAAGAACCATTTAAAGTTTAAGAGAAACTTGAAAGAAAATTGTGCATATTTTCGCATAAAATCAGCAAGAATATTAAGGTCATCCTACAGACCATTAAATTGACTGCTAAGGACAAAAAATCTTTAGGTTATTTATGCTAGAATTTTTAATATTTTTTTTTTTTTTTTTTTTTTTTTTTTTGCAAATAACGAGGGTCGTTGGGACGAAAATAAACTAAGGACAAATTAGCAAAGTTTAATTATAATAATTTTTTTTTATTTATTATTTACTTATTTATATGGAGCCATCAAAGAATCTATTTTTTGCAGTGTGGAGCCAACTATAAAAATTTCTTGGATGTTTTGATTTGTTTCTAAGCCTCATTATTGTGACATTATAACATAAGAAAAAGTTTTTGCGCCTATTAAAGTTTTGCTTGTGCTCTGACAAAAATTTTTATTTACTTTAATGATTTATTTAATTAAAAAATATTAAAATTTTAAATTTATTTTTGAATAGCAAATTTAATTGCCTCAATTAAAAATTTTGTTAAATTTCTTTTTGAAAAAAATGAAACTATTAATTGGTACCAAAAATGGTTTTCTCTAAAAGCATTTGATTGATTAATTGTTTAATTGCTGTTGTGGATATTTCTAAAGAATCATAATTGCTTACTTTTTGTCAAGGATTATCTCTTGATGTAAGACCCTATTGTACTAGATCCAGCCTCATGTAACACTTGCTTCGATAGGCTACTTTTATACACCATTGATTTTAGTTCGTGCAATAAAGATAAATAAAAAAATTAAAAAATTCTTAACAATTTTGCCTACAATTACAAAATATTATTTGGCTTTTGCTTTCTTCTCTCTTTTCACACACTAGAAGTTGGCAGAAAAAAAGCCATTTTCTCTAGCAAATACTACTGACAATGCAAAATATGCCTTAAAAATCTAAAGCAAACACCACAATACTAAAAGGAATATAAGAAATTTAAACAAAAAGAAAAAAAAGAAAAGGAAAAATTCATTTTTTTTAAACAAAGGAACGTTTAGAAAGAAACAATATGAAGTTAAAATGAAAGACACCAACTAACAGTAGCAACAACAACAACATTAACAATATTAAAGCAAACAAACGGAAATGTCATTGGTAAATTTATTACTACAAAATTGGCTGGAAGCTCTTGTTCTTGTAAAAAATGTTGAAAATATTTTTTCATATCACTTATGTTGCCACATACAAAGCATAAAGTAAATGCCAACAACAACAACAACAATAAGAATACATAATAGAAACTACAAAATATTATAGTTTGCTGCACTGAAATAAATTTAGGATTCATTGTAAAGTAATAAAATTATTCCAAAATAAAACTTCTTGCATACAACTGATTAACACTTTCATTGAAATAAATAATTTCTAAAATTTCAGAAGCAAATTCTATGTTACGGCGGCATTTAAAGCTTACAATATCTTTTTGAAAACATTCTATAATTTATAAGATTTTGGAAAATTTTGAGTTTAAGTATCTGCGAAAAATTTTCGTAAATTTAATAAAATTTTGTTAAAAGTTACGAAAGTTTTCATTGATATTCTTTCATTTAACTTGGGCCTAAATTTTAAAACTAATACAAAATAAGCCTGAATTAAAAACAATTTAAAAGCTTAAATATTATTATTGTCCTTTTTTTCAATTTTTTCTTAAACAAGTGTCAAATCGGTTTCTTTAAACACAAAGGCTTTCTAAAAGAAGTTGGGTGCCTGGGGTAAAACACAAAAATGTAAAAGATTTGAAGATGGTGACACGTACACCTTAACAAACAAGCAACAATTAAAACAGTACTGTAAAGTCATTATAGAAAAATGTTGTTGAACTAACGAAAATTTTCGTAATAGTAACGAAACTTGTTCTTTGTTTTGTAAAAAAGTAAAAAAAAATTATCACCAAATAGACAGAAATAAAACTTGGAAAACTCTGCTGGAGTTTTTTTTAATGCATATTTTTCCATTAGTCCATATGAGTTGTTGTATTTTACAAACGTTTGTTTATATAAATTAGCTATTTGCAGGAAAATGTCATTTACGTACAGGAATTTGATTCCATTAAATTTGTTTACTAGTCTGTGTTTGTTTGAATTCTACGAGTGTGTAGATTTTGTTGCAGACAACAATTTCAACAATAATGCAAGGAAAATATTAACAAAATCTAAGTCTTTGAGATAGAAAAAAAAATATTAAATAAAAAATTTAAAGCACAGTAGCAAAAAAAGCAGTAGTAAAAAATGCAAAAATATGCAATTGGATTAAAAGAAAATTAAAAGTAAAAAGATGTTCATAAATCAGTAATTGAGTAAGTTGAAAATGTATACGCAAAACTACGAGTAGAAAATTTTTTTAAGTTTTGTTTTTCAATACTATTTCTTTATTTTTGAAAGGAATTTTAAAAGAGTTATTTTTAACCCTGCTAATTAAAATAAAGAGTATTATTCACGAATGGCCATTTTACAAGTATTTTTGTTAAAAATATTTGAAATCTCTAAAAAGCTTTTTAAGAATGCTGTTGAAAAAATATTTAGCATTTTCAGGTACCATTTAAAAGGTACTAAATGCAATTTTCAAAAGGCACCTTTTCTAAACTGTAATATTTAAAATCACTTTTTCAATTAATTTTATGAAAAAGCATTTCTTGAAAACTTTATTTTTTAAGCTTGTGCTTGCTATTATTCTATTAAAGGTGTTCTTCTAAAGTATTTTTTTTTTTTTTTTTTTTTTTTTTGTCTAAAAGATACTTTTTAATGACACTTTTTTTAACGCTAATAACACTAAACTTTGTACAAACAACATCTTGAGACCTACTTTCCTTAGGAAGATACATATTTATTTTGTTCTAAATATTTTATTTTTGATATTAAAAGACTTCCTTTTAGTTGGTACGTTTTAGGCAGGTACCTTTTCAAACTGCTTTTTTCGAAATGTTAATTTTAAAAAATATTTTTTGTTATGTATTTTTTAACTATTTATGCTTAAAGCAATTTTGTTATACTTTAGATAATTAAACTGTTTTTAAAAGTTATTTTGTAAATAATATTTTAAAAGATACTTATTAAAGGTTGCAGCCTCATAGATTTTTTTTAAAACAATAGTTTAATCAAAAGATACTTTTTAAACATATGCTTCAATAGACTTTTCAATAAAAGTACTTTTTTAACAATTTTACTAAGATACTTTTTTAGTATTATTAACAAAATTTCTTTTTTAAAAGTCAGTTTTAAGTGTGTTTTTTATGTACTTTTTTTAACAGTCTTGTTTTAGGGTAATATCTTAAATTTTTTAAATTAATTGTTGAATTTCTTACGATTATAAAAAAAAATTGATTATTTGGCTTAAGCTTCACTTTTATTATATTTTCAAAATTTATTTTAAGAAAGAAAAATTATTTAAAAATATTCTCAGTCTGCTGTTTTCTTGTGTAGTATTTATCTTTGAAAATCCTAAGGGTTCGTTTAAGGCAATTTGTAAAAAATACTTCTTTTTTTTAATGTTTTGAAATTAAATTTGTTTTATTTAAACAAATTTCTCTCTTTTAATTTTCACTTTTCTTCAGTTTTTTATTTTTGTAGAAATGTTTTTCTTGTCGGTGACACTGTTCACATACATTTTTTAAAACATTAAAATCCCTAACAATATCTAAGAGCAACATGTTAAAGGAATTTATTTGTCTTTTGATTTAGAAATTTGCCAATTAATAATTATTTGTTGTTGATGGTAACATATTTTCACATACATACGTACCAATTTGTTGGCTAAAAGTCAATACCAATTAAAATCTGTTGTTCCAAAGACTTCTGGTATTTTTTTATTTGCTGTCTTACTTCAGTATCCTAATTATCGATCTAGTATGTGTAAGTTTGCCAATAAATATATATGGAAGCTTTGTATTGAAGCCAGAGTCCTCCCTATAAAAATATTGCAGTTTTGTAAATGCACATTTTTTGTTTTGTTTCACAGGGAAATAAAGGCTTTGCAACTTTCAAAGGTTTTGTTCGTTTTCAGATTATGATTAAATCAAAAATAAATACATAATTTTTGAATTAAAGAATATTTTATATTATTATATAAATGTTTAAATCAATTAAAAATTTAATTGATTTTAAAATTTAAATCAATTAAAAATTTAATTGATTTTGAAATTTAAATCAATTAAAAATTTAATTAAATTTCTAACTAAAAACAAATAAAACTTTTTTCTGTGATAAACAAAGGAGCAAGATCTGCGGTTATTCCTAAAGTTTAGACACATATTTACTTGTGTGCTACGCCCAGCCGGAGCTTCTTCTTCAAAACTTGCAAGAAGTGATAATTATCGTTATAATTATCATTGATGTTCCAGCTATGAAGCACAGACTTGATAACACAACGGCACCTTAAAGACGAATAAGTTGCTTACCATTGATGTTCAAGTAAGTTTTTTCGCAGTAGGCTCGGACCTGCACAATTGTGGGGTACTACAACGATTGTGAGCAAGCCGGCGAAGAAGTCTAATGATACTAGCGCTGTGTAAGCTGATGCTGAAATCAGTTCCGTAAATCACATAAGGGTAAAAAAATTAGTTCACGCCAAAATTGTTAGATTTCATAAAACATAAGCATCGCGGAAGGCATCTAATAAAAACGAAGCTAAGATAAGAGTCAAAATTTGACAGGCTTGTAATTGGAATTGATAACAAGGCACGACATATTGGATGGGGGCTTCTCAGCTGACCACTACCTGCTGTTAATTCTAGTGATTCAGCAGTACTCTTCTTTGCAATTATCAGTCTACCACTAGAATTACTATCCCAGAGTAAATGGGTTTTTGGGAGCGCAGGATCGATCTTTTTCTTTTTTTTTTTCTCATTACTAGTAACGTCCTGCTTCTGTAGGTATGCAAAAGGCTTCTATTAAAATTTAAGTTTTGTGTAAAGTTTTACTGATTCAATTATATTAAGTCTAAAAGTTAAGTGCTGAAGAAAACAAATTGTAAATATTAAGTATGTCAAACTGCATGTTAAGCAAGCTCCTTTAAACTGAATGAAAAATTTTTTAAATTAAATTTCTATGTTGAAAAGCTCTTTTCACATTTTAACAAGGTAAATATAAGAAAAAAGAGACAAAACGATAGAGATTTCAAAATCAATTATATGTAAAAGTTTTTCTTTTTTCAAGAAAACTGACTAAGGGCTACAAAAACTACATAAAAAGTATTTTAGGGAAGCAAATTTAAAATTCAGGTAAAGAAAAATCTAAGACACAAATTGTAAAATGACATAAAAAATTTCACTTTTAAAACAAAACAAAAAATCCAAAAATTAAGTTACTTCCAATAAACAGACATAAAAAATTGGGAAGAATTTAAGAATGTCAGTTTTAGTTTAAGGATGGAAGAAGTAAGAGCTCTGAAATTAAATAAAAATCTCTGATTTTTTACAAAATTTCACTTTTATATGGTAAAAACAAAAAAGCTTAAGTGGAAGCTTATTTCAAGGAGTAAGCAAATGATAAAAACCTTTTTTTTTTTTGTTATTAAGAAAATAGTTTTCGAAATTGGCATTGATAAGAAAAATGAAATTTCCTTTTTAAGTTTGTTGGTTTTAATTTCTATTTCTATTTCAAAATTTTTTTTTTTTTTTTTTTTTTTTTTTTTTTGTCTAACAACCAAGTATGCTGCTGTAAAAAAATTACCTGAGAACGATTATGAAATCATTTACATGAATACGCAGTGCCTGAAGGACATTTTACAAACCATTCAATAGTTTATTATGAAAGATCAAAACAAAATGGAAACGTAAATTGAATAAAATATGATAACAACTTTGTCATAACGATTCTATTTTGAAAAAAAAAATAATAATAATATAAAGCAGGTAGGAAGGAATCGTTTTATATAATCTACTTTGAAAAAAATGATACGAATTTAATATTGCCTTGCCGTTCAAAAAGTTATTATTATATGAGTTCCTTTTGCTTCTTCCATTAGTTGCGTTAGTTCTACAATAATAATTTATAAACCTGTCAATGATTCTTAAGAAATGCAGTTATATTTTTAAGACTTGTCTGTTATTCCTGTACGATAAACGAAATATAAATCCTTTACCTGAAACTATATTATTTTACTTTTATTTTTCCTCTCTCTCTCTACTGAAGGGAAACAAAAAAATGCACAAAAATAAAAATAAAGTGAAACTGAAAATCTCTGTTGTAAAAGGTACCCTTCTTTAAAAGACATTTAATTAAATAATCTCAAGCCATATTTTAAAGGGAATTTTTTAGATGCTCAGCCTTTATAAACACTTTCTGTTTGAAGGAACTCTAAAAGCTATTTCTTCACCTAATGAAACAAAACAATAATATTTAAAGTATTTACTCTTTTATGATGAAATAGAAGGTCTGCACCTTCGTAAAGAAAACCAGCTCCCCCAAGGGTCAGCAAGTCCACAGGAGAAAGGCATTTTTCTCTTTGAACGGTCTCTACACTCAAGGCTCGAGAAAAATATTCTCTTACTAACCTATTTCCCACGGATCGCGCACCTTCAAAGCTTTCTCGATCATAAACGAGTCTGTTCGACTAAAATCGATTGTATATAGCGCTATAAGAGGGCCTACGAAACTCTCCGCTGCGTCCTATATACGGTCTCAGACTAAGGCAGGTAACTAAGATCACCCTCTCCCATCTCTTAAGCCGCTTCATCTGGGCAGAATAAATTCTATACCAAGCTGGAAAGGCATAGCTGATGAGGGGACAGATGATCTAGCGATACACCAAAAGGCATACTTTCGTATCGAGTCCACCTCTACGCTTTAGCATGCCCTGATACGCGCAGTAAGCCCTCTTAGTGCGCTCAAGCACATTGTCGATGTGCCGATAAAACTCAAAATTCTCATGAAAGGTGACGTCAAGGTACTTTATCCTATCTGAAGTCCTGATCATCTCGCTTTCAACTCTTAAACACGGTCTAAAGGATCTTTAATTCGGGTATAAGTGTTTCTGCCTTCCCTTAAACGTTATAGCAACAGTCTTATGAATTTTTAAGTTGAGGCTCCACCTATTTAAATAGTCTGTCAGTACAATCAAGTATTGATTGACTTATTCGTTAACAGTCCTTGCTCATGCTCCTGAGGAAGCAATAAGAATTTCATCAGCATAGATTAACAAAAGATCTCCTGTGGGGGTGGAGGTGGCACTCCCGCAAAAATCGGATCCTCATGAAAGAGGATATCTCCAATAAGAACCCTAGAAGATCGGGCCTTTAGAAAGCTACCAATCATACGGCAGATGCCCGTACCAAAGTCCATACTCATTAATTTGCAGATGAGACCATCATGCCAAATAGTATCAAAGGTCTTGGCAATATCCAAAATTACTGCGATATTAGGGCATCTCCTTTTCAGTTTCTGAAATTTTTATAAAAAAAAAAGTTCGATTGTCAATATATGTATCATCTAAAAGCGTTTAAAGAGATCTTACTGGAAAACCTAAACTTTCTTGAAAATGCTAACCCCTTAAGAATCGATGAAAGAAATAAGTCTGCTCTTCAAATTTGTTATTTTTTTTTTGTTGCAGTACACCAGTAACTGATTAAACTTTTCGTTAGCTTTATTATATAATCATTCATTGATTAAAAAAGTTGCTACTGGTACAAAAAAAAAAACAAAATGCTGACATTTTGCAAGAGAAACTTAAATAGAGTTAAACAGAAAAGTAGCAACAACGACAAAAGTTTGCATTTTTATATGGTTTGTAGTTTTTGAAAAGCGTTTAGTTAAAGTCACTCATTGAATATTACAAATAAGGATATGAAAGACATAAATACTTATATGAGTGAAAATATGTACAATACAAAATAAAACAGTAAAGAGATGAAAAGAATATAGAAAAAGAAAAAAAGTAAAAATAAAAATAAGTGGAACCTTGTTATTGATTATGAGTCAGTGTTTTAAAGTAACTAATTCATTTAAATAGAAAATTACCCTTCTAATGCATTTTTATATAATTTTTTTTTTTAATGAATTTAATTTCGATAAAGTTTTTAAGTCAGTAGAGCATTCAGAATTTCTTAAAAGAATCTAAGATTAGAATCATTTATTTTAAAAATAATTTTTAATAGATTTAG
The DNA here is from genome assembly GCA_937654795.1 of Cistogaster globosa. Lineage (NCBI taxonomy): Eukaryota > Metazoa > Arthropoda > Insecta > Diptera > Tachinidae > Cistogaster > Cistogaster globosa. Next base: position 7,219,420 of record OW569407.1, read on the forward strand.
TTGAATAGCTCGATTAAAAATATTCTGTTTAGAAAGTTGTTTATACCCGAGAGGCTTTTAATAATATCAAGTCCATTACGTCGTAGTAAAAGTAAACTGGGCGTGTATTATTTACCCCTAAAGAAGGGGTATTTTCACCACTATTACAGCTTTTAATGGCAAAACTAATTTTATCCTCATTAGATAACTAAAACCAAGTGGCTGACTCAATGTTTAACTTAGATTTTGATTCTAAAATTTTTAATTCAACCGACACTAATTACTTTTAATCGAGATTTACATCTACAGGCAGGCGGTGCTAATGTTCACCTAGAAAAGCTTTTACCTCCAAAAGACTTAATTATTTTTAATTTCTGTTAAATTGTAAATAAATTTCCCCCATTTGTTTATTTCCTTCAATTTGTATATGTATTTGTGTTTTATGCTGACAGCTTATCAGGCACCAAAGACATCAACAACAAAATGTTGCATGAAATTTTCTTTGTCAGTGTTTTATAAAAAAAGAAGCTGAATAGTAACTTAAGGTATTTTAAAAGTCCTACACATACCGTTCTACAGCTCATGATATTCTATTTGTATTTATTTCTTTTACTTTATTTTCTTTTCTGCTTTTTGTTGTAGTTATATTTAAACCATTGTTTTTTTTTGTGTTGCTGCCATTGCTGACTTAACTTGAAACCGCTGCTGTATTGTCTATAATTTTTAGTATTGTCGCTGATGCCACTTGTATTTAGTTTTCGCTGTTGCTGTTTATTTAACAAATTTTGTGTGTAGTGGTGATGGAAGTGGTAGTGGTGGTATTGGCTGTTGTTGACTAATAACGGAAAGCAATTAGTCAACTCAACTTTGTCGAAATGGCATGAATGCCAGTTAATGTCAATTGTTCTACAACGTGATATGGTGGCATGAACACGTGATAAAATATTTACCACACGTGCAGCCGTAACTTAGTGATAGTCATACTTCCATTAAAACTTTAACTATACAACAATATTACTTTTTATATTTGTTTTTCTTTCTATACATTTGCTAAACTATTCTAAAGCATTTAGTTCAGTTCATTTAAGTTTCAGTTCAATTGAGTTCACTTCAACAACATCACACAAAGAAATTAACAGCAATATCGATAATTGTAGTTGTAGTTTAGTAACAAAAATGTTCTAAATTTTAAAATAATAGACCAAATGCAATTGAAATTGTGGTATTTATAAAACAAAAGAATATAGTGAAATTAATGGAAAGTAAAACCAGCAAAATAGCAGCATAAAAGTTTTAGTTTTTTTAACAAAAAAAGTTTCAACATTTTATTGTCAATTGACCTTAATAAATTTGTTTCACTACTTGACAAATTTTTATTTCTAATATAAAAGAAACTATAAATAAAATTTTCTGCGTAGAACAGAAATGGGAAAAAATTATTTTGAAAATTAACCTAAAAAAAATCAATTCACAACCTCTTCTAAATTGCAAGCTGGATCGAACACAACCAAAGAAGTTGTGAATACGCTGTTATAGTTTCTATTGTTTAACTTCTATAAACGTCTTAATAAAAAAATTAAACAAAATATAATATTTAAATAAAAATTATTAAGATATGCTTACATATTTTTATTAAAATAATTTCATATTTCTCTTACGACGTTTAGTAAACATGCGACAAAATATTATAAATGCAAAAGAAAATATTAACTTAGAAATTACTAACAACAACCGCTTATCAAATTTTATTGAAATATTAAAAAGAATCGTAGATCATAATTTTGGTGCTATTTTATATTATCTCGATTTTATAATTAAATCACTGATATTGATTATTGAGGGTGAAAGAACGTCGCGATGGCCATTTCGCTGCTGCTCACTTAGCTCTTCAGGAAACTTCTCACAAACATCTTAAATAAATTAAAAATTTTTTCCAAACAATAAAGTAAAGACAAAAACCAAAATTTAAGCAAAACAACAATAAAAAAAAAAAAATAAAAATGATTCTATCTTTCCCCACTGTAAACGGCTGACTTTTGTTGGCTCCTTTATACAATTAAAAGATGATGAAAAATAAAGTATCAAAAACACTGCGATAATTTATTTTTTTGCACAGGCACTCTGCAAATTAATAATTTAAATTAAACAACGGAAATCTTTTTATTAATTCAATTAACTTTGAATGGCAATAGAAAAAAATTTTAACAGTATTTTTGTCAGTTTTTTATCTTGACCGAAAACTACTGTTACTATCAAGGCGAATTTAAGACAAGCGACTGTACGAGCTTCAAAAGTAATTCGTTTTTGCAAACAACAAGGCAGTTGCCAAAAAACAACGATAAAAAAGCAATTTTTCAATCTTAAAAAAGGCAATCACCCATAGACCGATTCGGGAGAAACTTCTTTCCACATGGCTCCAACAGAAAAATAAATAGAGTTGCCAGAGGCACTGCAGATTAAAGAAAGTCGCTAATTGGTTAATTTAAACTCCAAGCATTTTTTGCACATTTGAAAAGTTAATTAATCCATATCGTACAAAAATAAAAAGAAAACAAGAAAGAGTGCTGTATTCGGCTATGCCGAATCTTATATACCTTTCACTATGTATGTACGCAAATCTAATTCAGTAAAGTAACTCCAATAAAAAAAACCTTAATATTGGGGTCATAGAGAATTAAAATTTAAGAAAAAATTTTTTTACATAAATAAATACTTCCGTCTTTGCTACAAACTATATTCTTATATTCCTTAAACCATCAAAAGTTTATTTAATTTTAGTATCTACACGTGCTTGCAAAAAGTATGTTAAAACATAATACTTTCTTATTTAATTCATAATAATATTTTAGTTTTTTTTTTTTTTTTTGCTTTTTTTGCTTTTTTGTAAAGGTTGAAATTAAACTAAAAGGTTTATTAATGGTATCAATACAAAGTATAAGAATGATTTTAAGAAAATTGAACGCTATAAGAAATAATATTATTCAACTATATAAAATAGATTAAGATTTTATAATATTTTCATGTTGATTTCATGTCAGAAAAAAACCTCATTTATTACTTAAAAGTAAAGAAAAAGAAAATATGAAAAAGAATAAAAAAAGCGAGCAATAAATCAACATTTAATTTGGTTAATGTTCTTTTTAATATAAAATAAGAAAACTGATAAAAAATATAGCATAAATGCATTTTTTAATGTATGGAAATGGTAATTTACTTATTCTTAGTTATAAAAAAAAAACAAAGTAAAATGATGTAACTGCAATATGAAATTGAAAGAGAAAATAAAGAAAAGAAGAAAAAAATAGAAAATTGCCTCGAGCGTATTATAAGTATAATTTAATAATTCATAACGAGCAAAATGCGTCAAAATAGTGTCGTCAGCACGTCTCAAACGGAAACAAAACAAGGCAATAAATTACTTTCGCCTCTTTAGAGTATTAAAATCAAACAAATAAACTTGCACAAACTTACGATTATTTGTAAATAAACCGCAAGATTTATCTGAGGTTTTTATAAAAAAAAGAATTATTAGAAATAGAAAAATATAAATAAAAACCTTGCGTCAGTTGCGTTAGGAGGGCAAAAAACATAGTCATCAACAACGAACACCATTTCTACACAGAATCTACAATATAAAATGTATATACTAAATATCTATCAAATAGTTATGTTCGATTTTAGCAAGCCATTGGCTCTTGAAAAGGGAATAAAAAAAGTCTATCCTCTCCTTGTGACGACCAACGTCATGTAACATTTACTGAATAATTTACACCAACCATATAAACTTCCTTCCATCTTGATACAATGTACCCTTAAAGCGTTACTTTATTCTGGGTAATATAAGACGGGGAAGATACGAGGGCTGCTATATATATTTCTGGCCTGGCAACACTGAGTGCTGCCAAGTGCAATCTGACATTTCCATTGGAAAGTATGTCATTTTTAAGCATAATCGTACTCAAAATGTTTAGACCTACGACCATTATTTGTGTTGTTTACAGTGACTTGAAAAAATTAATATAGAAAAAAAGGAATTAACTCGTGAACATTTTCGTGCCATCATTTTTTGCAACTTTCGACGTGGATTATCACCACAAGAGTGCATCGATGAACTTAAATCTTTGTATGGCGATGAAGCACCATCCTATAGCACGGGGAAAACTGGTATAATGAATTTAATCATGGCCGAAGCTCGCTCAAAGACGAATTTCGTGAAGGTCGTCCAAAAACGGCTGTTGGGCCAGAGAACATTGATGCCGTGCGTGAACTCATAATGCAAGATCGACATGCTCGTTCTCGTTGATCTCGTTGATCCCGCACAATTTGAAAGTCGCTCAAAAAAAGGCTCGTGTCGATTGGTGCAAAGAAATGTTGCAAAAATACGATTGCGGTGCTTCAAAAGACGTTTATAAGATCGTCACAGGTGACGAATCATGGATCTATGCGTATGAGCCCGAAACGAAACAACAATCGACCGTGTGGGTCTTCAAAGACGAGCAAAATCCAACGAAAGTTGTTCGTGGAAGAAGCACTTCGAAGCAAATGGTCGCCTGTTTCTTCGACAAAACTAGTCATGTGGCGACTGTTCCGCTTGAGCAACGTAGGACGGTCACTTCTGAGTAGTACACTACAATTTGTTTGCCTGAAGTCATCGGAGAAATTCGAAAAACCAACAAGAGAAGACGAATCATTGTTCACCATGACAATGCGAGCTCTCACACATCGGCTCAAACCAGGGTGTTTTTGACCGGCCAAAACGTTGAATTAATGGGTCATCCGCCGTACAGCCCTGACTTGGCACCTAATGACTTCTTCTTGTTTCCGCACATCAAGAAAAAAATGCGTGGTCAACGATTTTCGTCGCCAGAAGAAGCTGTTGAAGTGTTCAAAAACCATGTTTAAGAGGTGTCTCAATCGAAGTGGAAAAAGTGCTTCGACAACTGGCTTGAGCGCATGCAAAAGTGTATAAATCATGCTGGAGAATACTTTGAAAAACAATAAAACCATTTTTGATTATAAATATTCGCATTTTCACTATTAGGCCAGATATATATAGAGCAGCACTCGTATATTAGAAAAAAACTCTACTTTCGTTTTAAATTTATTAATTTTCATCATAATTCCCACCATAATCCCATGGTTGAATCACATTATTGGGCACAAAAAACGGACAGAATTTCAATGTCTAAAGGAAACCAAATAACAGGTAAACGAACTTTTAATCTTCCGCCCAGAAGTGAGAAACATATTCTGCTTACAACAACTTCTTCATGGAAAATTTAAAATGGCTCTTAAGCACCATGAATTTTGTCTTCGTTCTGTGGCCTTAAGTGAGAAGAATATATGATATGATTGGACGGCCTATAGAGAAGGAAAAAATTCGAAACGTAGTCTCACATTGAAAACTGTGGTATTTTATATACAATTCAAACCACTACAATTTCGTAAATAGGGAATCATTAAAATCAAAAACAAAAAGTTTATGAAATAAATGGTCCTTCGAGCATTTGGTTTTTAACGAAAATTGGTTTTATTTCACAAAGAGCAGAGTTTCTCTAAGGCGAATAATAGATAGTACTTGAATATGAAGTGGTCATTTAGGTTTATTGGTTTAATGGGCTTTTAAAAAAGATTGATTATATTATAAATGAAATTAAAAATGTCATAAAAAAGTGTCACCAATATTTAGGCTAAAATTATTATTGGAAGACATCTTAAGACGATATCTTGATGACAGATGTGAAGTAATTCAGCAAAAAATAAAGAAAGATATGCGTTACAAATCAGGCTCAAGCTAAAAATTCTGCTTAACAAAGTAACAAAATGCCATTTAAAGAGAGATTGAGAAAAGGAGACTAAAGTGCAACGTCAAAGTGTTTTTTTTTTTCAAAGATTCCCAAAAGAAATAAATGATGGAAACTAATGGATATACAATTTTGCACTGGCACATTTACAACAATTTTGCACTTAAAGGCGTTGCCATTGTAACGCTTTTGGTGCTGATTTGAAATGTTAGTCAAATTTAAAATGCAGCTTAAAAAATATTTTGTAATTAATTTGTTCTAAAGATCAGAATAAATTTCTGTAAAAAAAAAACATTAGCAACACTGTTTGCTATAGACATCATATGAGTACAAAATCACTGGCCATTATTTTTCAGTTTGACTTTAGGAATGTGACAGAGACCTTATTCTATTGGCAGGCAGTTTTTTTTTTTTTTTTTTTTTTTTTTGACTAGGATTGTGATAACGACTTTATTCTACGCAATGACCCATATAGCAATGAACTTTGACGACTATTAACCTCTTAATTATTGTCAGTGCTCTGCTAAGATTAGTAAAAGACTTTTCTTGATACTAGTTTTTTAATTCAAAATTTTTTATTTAATTACTGTGTCATAATTTCTTCACGACTTATTTTATCAACCCACATTAAAAGGTATCAGCCTTGAATTCAAAGAAGTAGTAAATAATGACCACATGAAATTCATAGTTTTCCTAATATTTTCAATGAAAAAGCACAGCTGATCTTCCTTTATAATTGTATTTTTTCCCTTTAATTTATTAAATTCATTGAAATTAAAAGTCTATAAACTTTTATAACATTTTTCTTGCTTCAAATGCTATAGCGCATTCCAAAAGCACGTAATCAGCTAATTTTATTCCATTAAAATTAAAAGCACTTTAACTTTATTTACGATATGAGTTGCAAATAAAGTAGAAACCTGAAGGATAAAGATAAAATATTAAAATTAAAAAAAAATCTAATATTCCTTAAGCTTCAACCACAGATTGTGTATTAAGTGGCAGGGTAAAAACAGCTAAATTAAATTACAATTAAATTGATTTGCTTCATTGGCTGGTTGATGTATTTTTTTCTTTGTGCACACATTCCTCTCAACACGTTTTTTAATGGCAGCTATATAAAATTGCAACACACATTCTTTGTATATAAAGGGATTATTAATGCAAAGAAAAAGTATAAAACGTTTAGAAAAAAACCAAGAGAGTAATAAGGAAAATGTAGAGTTGCAGAAGTATGCAACGAGATTAGAAAATACGAAAACAGATTTAATATATTCAATAATAAATATTTGCATCGCTAGCATTTTTTATTTGTGTTTTAATTATTTTATTCATATTTTTCTTCTATTTAATTTTATTTTGCAGTATAAAATGACAGCGAATTTTATGGCAGGCATTTAGCATTTTATATATGTTTTCTCAAGCATTGTGATGAAATATGATTTTATTATTTTTAATTATGTCTTGTAAAAAATAATCTCAAGTAGATTGGGTTAGACAGGCAGATTTAAATGCTTGACTCACTTGAATCGAACTCAGCTCCCTCCAACGTGGGAAGATAAGCTAGAATTTCCGTGTTGCCTTCCTTTCAAAGGATCTTGTTATCACTTAATAAAATAAAATAAAAAAATAAAAACAATAGTGGCCTGCATCTTACCCAACAAAAATATATTTATAACAATTTTTCTGCACAGAAAAAATTTTTTCCGTCTTAACGAAGTTTTATTTTTTTTTAAATTAAAATTTTATTAAAGTTTTATTTAATTTAATTTTTTGTTACTCAAAAATTTTTTTATTAAATATATAACTAACCGGAGAAACGATATTTACCATTTAGAGAAAAAAGCATATGTTCCTATTCTTAGTTTTATTTGCTTTCGTATGGAAATTTAATTAAACTTTTAATTGAATCAATTATATATTTAATTCAAAAATTAAGACAAATAATCGCATCAATTAAAAATTTAATCAAATTTAAATCTGAAAATAAATATCATAATTAATTAATTTTTTTTTTAGAAAAACTTACTTTTTAATATGGATTCCGACCGAATGCATCACTATTCTATCTGTCCTATTTTTTGGTGAGCCAATCACCATTATTAGTAAGCTTTAGACATTAGCGATTATGGCGCACGACTTTTGTTACCAGCTATAAGATGCTGGGAATTATACAGTGACTTGTTGTTGTTATGATATAACAAAAGTGTTATATATTGGCATCTAGGATCATGTTCCTAGAACTAGCCAGAGTTTTTCTTGTGGTGTGTTTTACAGTCCTTTATCTACGACAAAAACTTGCAAACTATCGATTTACATAATTTAAAAGATTATTTTCCTATAGTAAAATAAAGCTGGAACTACACATTAGAGTCACTGATAAAAAGATCTTGCGATTACTTTTCACCGTATACATCCACATTAAATATGTAAACAATTTCACATGCAGAACATGGTTCCACTAGAGGGTTTTAGAATCAAGTACTTTCGCTTTATAAACACACAGTTTATTTTATTCGATTTTAATATTGCAAAAGTTACATTAAAAAAATTATTTTTGTAATTTTTTTAATTTTGTCACAAACTGGAATAACAAACCTTTTGCTCAAATTAGAGTCTTCTGCATGGCCAATTCCTTTAGGCCACAACTTATTTACCTCTGCGCCTTCCTGTCCCGATTTGCCTTAAACTAGAATATTTTATCTTGATCTTAGCTTCTCTGTTCTGTTCTGTTTCATTTTGTTTTGTTGATTACTGCTCTTTTATTGTACTTCCTGCCGTTCCCTTTGCCGTCATGTAATGTCGCTTTACTTTTTTCTTTTTACTTCCACCTGCCTTCTATATACTCTTTTTCTACAGCATCCTTTTTATTTTTTATTCTGGCCAAAATTTTTATATCATACCCTGTGCATGTAAAATATTGTTTTACAGATCATTTGTTATTGATGATGGCAACAAAAAATATTTATCACTTAACATCTGTTGCTTATTATTTAAATAATTTTTTTTTATTAATTTGTGCAAAAAATAATTAACTGCGTATTGAAGCATTAAATGAATAACAAATATTTTGTTTAAATAACATACCAAACGTAATGAATATTTAAACGAGAGCCTTCAGCAAAATTATGAAAATCGTAGAAATATGAAAAATATTTATTCAAAACATTTAGCCTTGAGAGAATTTATTTGCACTATTTATTATAAATAACAGAAACATAATTTTTATTTGTGCTTATGTCTACATTTGACAAAGCACAGAATTTGTTGATAAAAAAAAAAATAACTTACAATGTGTTATTTAAGAACTGGTCCAGTAATAACCAAAATATTTATGTTAGTTCTCTTATATTTAAAGTCTGCATTTTTTTTGGAACGCTGTAACAGTTTCATATTATTTAACCCAGTCTAAACCAGCCCATGTCTTCTTTACTTCAATCGTCATGTCCTCTTTTAGTTACCTTATTTCACCTCATCGTATCGTTTGTTCTAATCCTTTAATTTCATACTATTGCATCCTGTCCTGCACTATAAGCTTGATCTAAATCTTCTGCGTTTACCTAGTGATGTTCTGTTTCACCCTAGAATTTTTTATTCTACAGTGGCAGTTACTTATACCCTGTGTTATCTAGCAACCTTCAGTCTGTTGTTTTTTCTTCGTCCTTTAATTTTCTACTTTTTTTGTAATGTTTTAAGCAATCCAATACCATTTGACGTATTTCCTTTTTGTTGTCCGCTTCTACATGTTATGAGTGTTAAATATCTTTTCGTTTTTCCGTTTACAGCTGTTCTATTCCCTGTTTTTATAATTTCTTTTACCAGTCTTATAATCTTCTATCCCATTCGCTGCTATATGGTGTTATACTATACTATTTGACTTTTAGTCCAGTAGTGTTCTTTTATGTTTCATGGTTTTCATCCTGCTTTGCAATAATGCCTTTTCATATTCTGTCCTCTTAATCTTCATACTTCACCACCCAGTTCTTTCTCATAATCTGAACTACTTTTTTCCCTTTTTTATAATATCATATCCTATTTCATCAAATTCCTTCCTATATTTTCTGAAACAAACTTTCATAAATTTTCATATAACAACTTTTTTCCACTAACCAGATCTGTCCCTTCTTATCTGTGTGGTCTTCGCTTGTCTTTATCCTTTTTATTTTCACATTCCAATATTCTGCCCTTCCATGTTTTCTGATTTACTATTTTAATCCATCCTTTTCTTTTTTTTTTTTTCTTATTCGCTCCTCGAATTTTTTTGATCATACATTACTACATTTTATTTTGTTGGATTTTCCTACTTAGTTCAGCTGTTTCTTTCGCAGAAAAATAATTTGCACTAATTAAAGTTTTAATTGCACTGAAATTTAAGCTTTATTAAATTTTTCATGGAATTAATTATTTTTTAGTTAGAAATTCGTGTTTTTTTATATTTTTATTTAAATAAATAATTGATTTAGTTATTTTATTAAGTAAAAAATTTATTTTATCTTTCTATTAAATATATAATTGAGCCAATTAAAATTTTAATTAAATATTTTAAAGCTAGTAAAACCTTTAGTAGGTGCAAAACACTTTTCTCTGTTTACAGTATTTTATTAAATTTTTTTCTTTCGTTACTTTCGTTCTATGTTTTATATTTATTGTAATAAAAATATCCTGTATGATCTTTATCAGCATTTTTCTGCCCGGAAAATATATGATATTTTTATTTTATTTGATACTTTTAAATCCCATTACAAGCTGTGCTATATTTTTGTGGCTTTGTTTTCTACTTTCTTTTGCATCGTTAACCTATAAATTCCAATTTGCCGTTCTTCATCGTACGCAGTTTATAATTGTATTTGTTTTTCTTCTTTCATCTTATTTTACACACTCTTTCTTTTCTTTTAGTCTGCCCCACTTTGTTCTATTTATATCATTAGTCTACTATTTTCACGTATTTTTATGACATAACGCTTGCATTCGATCATTTAATTTTTTTCTAAAAGATCGTCTTTTTAATACTCTCTTTTATCCTTCTCTTTTAAATTCTATTCTGTTGTATTTTATTTTTTTTTTTCTAATTTGTGCTATTTTGTTCTGTTCTATGCTATTCTACACTTTTCTGTGATATTTTATTATGTTAAATTATATTCTATTCTTTTATATTGTATTCTAATTTACCGCATCATTTCTTATTACAGACCTTTGTATTTCTTTCTTTACTCCTGAAGCGCTTACAGGAGTAAAGTTGAATTGAAATTATGAATTAAAATAATAATTTTAAATAAATAACTTTTTAATTTATTTTTTTTTTCTTTAATTAGGAGTTGAACTGTAGATATTATTAACGAATTGAAATTGATTAGAGCTTAAATTCATTTTTTAATTTAATTTTTTTTTTTAACATTTTTTAGAAAAAAAAATTATTTTACAAATGTATGCGGATTGTATTCTTATTCACAAAGTTAGTTGATTAAATAGATGATGTTTACAATGTGCACAAGTTGAAGTAGATCGACGCGAAGAATGTTGATGCAGGATGTAAAGGGCCAGAAAATGCAGTATTACATTCTGCTGGTGTCTAATTTTTCTTTTCTTTGGAAAACGTTCGCATGCATTTTTAAAATAATTTTTATTTCACAAAAAAAGTTTAAAATTTAAAAAATGATCTTAAGATAAAATCAAATTTCAATTCATATCAAAATAAATAACTTTAATTTTTCTTTTTACGTAAGTGTATGTGAAAATCCCTAAAAGTATGCTTTAATTTTTTTCGGGCTTTAAGTTAAGTTTTTTCTTTTATTAATTTTTTTTTTTAATAATCCAATTTTAAATCTCAAATCATAATTCGAGGTTATTATATTTTTATTTTCCTTTAAATATGATGGAATTTTTTGTTTTATATTTCGCTTGTCTCCCTTTTGTTTAAGGATTCAAAAAATAATATATTGTATGACAGATTTGCAATACATTGCTATTCGTTATTCTTATTTTTTTTTTTTTTTTGTTTTTTATTTTTATAAGTATGCAGCTTAATAAAAGGGAAAGAAATGAATGCAACAAAATAGCTATTACCTATTCATAGATAGATGGTGTCAACATTTTATTATCGAATTGTGCAAAAGCGAAGAAAATAACACAAAAATACTAAAAATGTTAAACTTTGTAACTGAAACTGTATTAATATGAGTTGCTGACAAGAACACAAAACTATTGAAATAAGGGAAATTTTTAAAACAGCAGGGGATTGTCAGAGTCTTCTATTTTCATCAGCTTTATAATATTTTATAGACAACACACAAAAATATACTCGTTCATCTCTTTTTTTTTTTTTTTTTTTATAATATTATTTTTTTTTTGTGACAATATTAACAGCTTTCAACAGCTACTCAAAAATGCTAAAAATGATTTGTATGAAAAAAAGGGTGTAAATATGAAAATGATGCTAGAGATACAAATGGCATCAAAGTAAAAAGCTTGTAAAAAACACATTTGAACTTATAAAGATTCTGTTAATGTATTTTTTAAACAAAAGAATTTAATAAAAAGAAATTCAAAAAAAATATTTTAAAATCTTTGAGAAGTATTTGTGAAATATTATTTCAAAGATTTTGTTATTTTCAGTAAAAAAATCAATAATATAAAAGCCAAAGCTTCGAAAAATTAGAATTACAGAATTATAAATATTCTGAAAGTAGTAAAAGCAGCTGTTGCCAAAATCCGAAATTCACAAAAAAAATTAAATTTTGAATCTAAGAAGTCACGAAAACTTCAAAAACTTAAACTCGAAAACTGGGTTAAAAAAAACAAATCGGTTATAATAAATAAAATAAAAAGAAATAAAAGCTTGACAACTAAAAAATCCAAGTTCCACATAAAAATGTTAAACAAATATTTCGTTTCTAGGCCATCGGTTAACAGAAAGTGAGAATAAAAATGTATGTGACGGTTGGTAAAGAGAACAACAAAATTAACTTCCAGTTTTGTGTAGATTCGTCTAACCAAATGAATATTGATTTATTTCGAATGTTTCTTGTATTATTATTTCAAAAATAGGTTGATAAATAGCTTGCTTATAATTAACACAACAGATTCAAAGAAAGTTGTTAATGTTTGTAGTGACTTAGAAGTGCCATTTTATTTTGAAATCAACACAAAAAAGTTCTAAAAAAATTTTCTTTCTCAATAAATTTTTAAACTAAAATATTACAAATAAACCAAATTAAAAACAATTCTAAATATATTGAAAATCTCTACACAGTCTCCCGAACATGACAAAAAAATTACTCGAAGGAAAAAGTTAATATATTTTTAGAATTTATTATTGTTTTTCTTAAATAAAAAGAACATGTTAAAATCAAGATAAAATATCCATCACTTACTCATCTTGTCAAATAAAAACTTTTACTATTTGTTTCCTGCGAATTTACTAAATAATAAAAAAAAGAAAAAAATCGTTTATCGCAAACTTAAAAAAAAAATATTTTAATTTTTAATTCAAACTTTCGAACAAATTAATTGCCAGCAGTTTTGTTCATTTAATTTTAATTAATTTCAATAGAGAACAAAATGTTATTTTTCAAATTTAAATATTCTTAACTTTGCTTTATTTTTGCAATGTCTCTATTCTCCTTCAAGAAAATAATTTTTAGTTTGCAATTTTTTTTGCGTTGTAAACTTTATCTGAAAACAATTTGCTAAATTCAGTAAAACAATTTAATTGCAACTACAGCTTTTGTTTTTAATAGAAAATAGAAAAAGTTGACAAAAAAAAAGATCCAAATCTATAAAATAAATGAAACTCACTTTTACTAGTTCTCTCGTTTTTTTATTCCTGTTTTTGTGCAACTTGTTCTATTGAGGTTGAATTTGGTCAGTGGTGTATTGTTCTAAATCAAAGCCACAAAATGAGTTTGAGTTTAACAAAAAATTTAGACACGAGTGTAGATGTATGAGTAACTTTACTTACCAATAGTTTTCTATTTTTACTTTCTTGTTTTCTACAAACTCACTATCAAACTCAGACTTAGACTCTGACCAATAAAATGTCAAAAAATCACATATAATAAAAAAATTTAAAGAATGTTAAGATATAAAAAATTTATAAACTTTTTTTGGAATAAAACACAAAAACCTCAAGAAAAAGTTTCGTAATTAAAACTGTCATGCGAGTTTGTAACCATAATAGTTCAACATCATGTCGAGTTAAATATTGTAAATGAAGTGAAGATGTTGTTATACACAGCACAGCAACTTACAATTCAAAAAAATTAAGCAGAAATAGTTACAACACATAAACCAAAAAAAAAAAATTAGAAATAACACGTAAAACAAGTAGAAAATTTTTGTGAAAAGTAAAACCTTAAAGCATGACACAGACATTTTGTGCATTGACCAAAACATTATGGCTTTTAGTTGTCATTTCTTTTTATCCTGCTACAATCAATTAATTTGGAATTGTTCTACAGGAGGCCAAGGAAAGTCGGCCAAGAAGGAAAAGTAAAACTGTTGATTCTTGTAATCAATAGTTCTTATGTCTTTCTAACATAAAAAAAATATAACAAATTGTGAAGATTTCAAGTACAAATAGAAAGCAGAAAAATAAACTGTTCAACAGTCAAGGTAAAATTAAAAATGAGGAGCATTTAGTTAAACTTTGTGTGAAAAAAATGTTGCAAAAAAATTTATGAATTTTTTTTTTTTTTTTGGTTGCGTAATATTTCAGACTTGATTTTTTTTTTTTTTTGCTGCTAATTAAATTCTGAAGAAACTTTTATTCAAACAGTGACAGCCCGATGTCCTTGAGCTTTTATTACTATTCTCTCAATCAGCTTTTGCTGATACATAAACTTTAACATAAATATTAAAAAAAAAACAATAACAACCTGCCAGATATCTTTAAGTTATAAAAATCTAGACGGTTTAAATCGCCTATAAAAATAAATTGCAGTAATTTGCTAAATATTAGCATTTAAAAAAATTATCGAACATAGATGTCGCGCGAGCAAAGCAGAAAAATTTACGTTCCTTATCGGCATTGTTAATGAAGGAAATTTTTTTTGGTGTGATTTGATTTGAATGTCTGGTACATCTAATACTTTACGAGGGTCGTGTAAGAAGGAATGAATTGCAAAAAGTTTGACAAATCTTTCCAAATTTGTGAACTTTATAGAAACATCTTTAAATTTTATTTATTTAAAAAAAATTACCAAAAAACTGCAAAAATTTTTTCGAATTTCTAAATGACTGTTTTACTCAGATTAGTTGGCTAAGACTTCAACTAGCTAGACATTAAAAAATTTATATAGTTTTACCATATGACATGAGAATCTTTTAGACTGGAATGTATTTTAAGCAGTTTTTAAGTTGATAAAAAGCAGTATTGCATTCACGCTACACCGACGTGTGTGGACTAAATATTCATTGATTGCGAATATTTTGCGTAATATTACTTGAAAAAGGAATTGCTTAAATAGATTATGTTTACATAATATGCTACATTTTATTGTGCTGGAATTGGAAAATTGTTTTTTCGTTAAAAAAAATCAATGTTAACAAGAAAATTTACCATCATCCTAAATTCTTTTCAAATAATGATACTTAAATAAATATTCAAGTGTTACAGTTCAAAGATTTTTAACTAATTTTAACACATTATAAACAACAACAAAAATTGCAATTATATAAATAAAATTAGCATATTTTCCTATCAAATTTATTCATACACACTTAAAACTACTAAAAGTAATTTATTTAGATTTTGTCCAAACATTAGTTATAATTTTTATATGTAATTTAATCTTTATCTAATATTTCATAGATTAACTTTATGCAAATATTTAATACAAATTTACTGTTTATTTGTACAAAACTCTGAAGATTTACAAACATATATATTTAAAATTTATATTGTTATAAATAATTTAATTTTTACGCCGCAACATGTCGGCCTAAAAATTTTTATTTATCACATTATCATCAATAAAGTGTAAAATTATTTAATACCTAAAAATGTAAATTATACTTTAGAGCAATAAATTTTGTATTATAAATTTATAAAATGATACAATATTTAATACTCAGACCACTAAATAAATTTAAATACACACACACATTAGTGATATTGTGGAAATACCCGACAGTTTTGTTTTTACTTTTTGTCAAACGTTGGATAAATTAACTAATTTTTTGCTCTGAAGGCTTAGTTATGTAAAGAAAAAGTTTTCTCTTTATGCTAAATTACCTTCAAACAAATATGATTCTATTTGTGTGTCTTTAGGCTTGTCTTTAGTAACTAAAAAAAATCATTCAATTATAACATTATAAAGGACCCAGTTATACAGCTGGTATGGTAACCAGAACTGATAACAAAACACATACCCACACACATACACATTCTCATCTAGAATTTGCATAAAAATGATTATTGCAACAATATTGCAAATAGACATGAATTATCATGTGACAAATTGTGATAATTTTTATTTTATAAAACTATTTTTTAAATGTTTTCTATTGAATGTAACAGTTTAAAAAATAACGAATTTATTTGTCTATCAGCAGCACTAAAAACAAAATTTAAATAAGTTAATCACTATTAAATATCCGTCTGTGTATTAAAAGGTGACATATGTGATGTATCAGACAGATATTCTCTTTCTTCAAATAACGCACTTTCATCAAAGAAAACAAAACTTTTTTCATCAAAGAAAACAAAATGTGATTGTACTCACCAACAAAATGTAGAAGAAACATTGTCACTGCTTAAACAATTCTTATTTTTGGAAATATTTGGCTCAAGGAATTCCTGAAGAATTGAAGAGGTTGTAAGGTTCAAAATCTTCCTAATTTGAGCAACAAAGATCTGACATCCTTTAAGGATACACTAACTGGTCATGCTGTTATAAAAAAAACCTGTTAACATGAGAATGACATTTGGTGCCTGATTTTCGCAGGATATACGTAAAGAAGAAGTATATGAAAGCTGATGAGCACACGGCCACTGTCAGAAACAGCAAGACTAAAAATTCCGACCGCAAGATTTTATGACGTGCTCGGAAATAGCAGTATTTGGGAAATACTTTAAAGAAGAATATTTAACTTTTATTGTCAGTTGAAAATGTGAGATTTAAACTTTACAAAAAAAATTCTGGTGTCGTTTAAGTTTTTAAACTAAAAGATAATTCAGTTCAAAAGAAACTATATCTAAATCCCTAAAATGTGCTGAAGGTGTATTTAACTTCTAATAGAAAACACTAATAGAAAATCTGCCTATAAAGTTCACCAGTAAGGTCTACGGGATCTGTCGGTATTGTTAAAAAAAAGGAGAGCCAATTATATTCTTAACTACAAATTCGAAAGCAAACAATTACACTAAGAAGACATAATAAGTCTGCGATTTGTCCTTCTACGAGGGCTGCTCTTTATAATTCTGGCCTAATACTGAAAATGCGAATATTTATAATCAAAAATGGTTTTATTGTTTTTCAAAGTATTCTCCAGCATGATTTATACACTTTTGCATGCGCTCAAACCAGTTGTCGAAGCATTTTTTCCACTCCGATTGAGACACCTCTAAAACATGGTTTTTGAACACTTCAACAGCTTCTTCTGGCGACGAAAATCGTTGACCACGCATTTTTTTCTTGATGTGCGGAAACAAGAAGAAGTCATTAGGTGCCAAGTCAGGGCTGTATGGCGGATGACCCATTAATTCGACGTTTTGGCCGGTCAAAAACGCTCTGGTTTGAGCCGATGTGTGAGAGCTCGCATTGTCATGGTGAACAATGATTCGTCTTCTCTTGTTGGTTTTTCGAATTTCTCCGATGACTTCAGGCAAACAAATTGTAGTGTACCACTCAGAAGTGACCGTCCTACGCTGCTCAAGCGAAACAGTCGCCACATGACCAGTTTTACCGAAGAAACAGGCGACCATTTGCTTCGAAGTGCTTCTTCCACGAACAACTTTCGTTGGATTTTGCACGTCTTTGAATACCCACACGGTCAATTGTTGTTTCGTTTCGGGCTCATACGCATAGATCCATTATTCGTCACCTATGACGATCTTATAAACGTCTTTTGAAGCACCGCAATCGTATTTTTCCAACATTTCTTTGCACCAATCGACACGAGCCTTTTTTTGAGCGACTTTCAAATTGTGCGGGATCCAACGAGAACAAACCTTTTTTATGGCCAGGTGTTCATGCAGTATCGCATGTATGCTGGTGGAAGAAATGTCTAAGGATGTCTCTATCTCTCGGTATATCGCATGTCGATCTCGCATTATGAGCTCACGCATGGCATCAATGTTCTTTGGCATAACAGCCGTTTTTGGACGACCTTCACGGAATTCGTCTTTGAGCGAGCTTCGGCCACGATTAAATTCATTATACCAATTTTTCACAGTGCTATAGGATGGTGCTTCACCGCCATACAAAGATTTAAGTTCATCAATGCACTTTTGACGTTATAATCCACGTTGAAAGTTGTGAAAAATGATGGCACGAAAATGTTCACGAGTTAATTCCATTTTTTTCTATATTAATTTTTTCAAGTCACTGTAAACAACAAAAATAATGGTCGTACGTCAAAACGTTTTGAGTACGATTATGCTTAAAAATGTCAAACTTTCCAATGGAAATGTCAGATTGCACTTGGCAGCACTCAGTGTTGCCAGGCCAAAAATATATATAGCAGCCCTCGTAGTCTAATAAGGTTAGGGAATTTAAATGTTGATTCGCAGCTACAATCCCTATAAATTACAAAAGATATCCACTTTGGCATATAAGACTTCAATTAAAAAATAAATTACTAGAAAACTCTAACTGCATTAACTAAGTGCCTCCAAAGTTTTTTTTTATTCTTTTTTGTTAATAAATTTTGACTTAAATAATTGAAACACTTGCTTTACAATATTCTTTAAGCGGCTAAAACTTCAAAGAATTTACTATTTTTTAACTTATCCACTTGCTTTGAAACTTTCTACTGCAACATTCAACTCAACTTTATTGTTGTTTTAATTAAACAAATTTCTTCTGCACTAAAAACTTTCTTACACATTTCGCAAATTATGTTAATCAAATTTATAGGCCCTTAATAGAAAATAAGTATCTCGTTTAAAGAGATTAATTTGAAAATTGCATAAATTGAGAGCAATAACAACAAAGAGTTAATGTCATTAACAACTAAAAGTACTAAAGTCATTCAAAATATCCGCTTAACTTTTAGTTTATTTGTGAAATTTGTGCTGAAACGAAGATTATGAAACAGACACAAAATTGTGTTTTATGTTACAACACACACGAAAACATACATGCACATACATATTAACGCACATGTTTATTAACATAACGATGTTCAAAATTATTTATTGCAGAAATAAAAAAGAGTTTTATGGAAACAAGCAAAGTACAGTGGGGCTTCTAATCTTGTTTTATGAAAATAATTTTTAAAAAAATTGTTGAATGGTAAAAGACTGATAGAGTAGTCGGTAGCTAGATCTCATAGGAAGTTGTGGTTTTAAAAAAAGCAACAAAAGAGTTCTGGCACGGGTCAACAACTAGCTACGAGATTGGCAAGTAGCAATTATTAAACGGAAGTAATTTATTCAATTTTTGTCCTCATAATCAATGTAAACTTCTTGATAAAGTTATCGAAATTTAAACTTGTGGGATGCAGGGACATGGCTGCTATCAACTGTTTCTTTAGTAAACGAAGATACTGAACCTTGAGTGCTACAGAAGTAAAAGTGATCGCGAAAAAGTTTTTATAAATTAAACATATCGACGCTTTATATATTTTTAATGATTAAGACCATTTCCATGAAAATATAAATCTAACAAAGATAGGAGGGCACCAAAATGCCACAAATTCTTAAAATGAGGAAAAAGGAAATTTCGCAAATTCTACAAAAAAAATTTCAATTTTTGGCAAAACACAACATTTGATTTAAAAAAAACCTCACAAAATATTGTAAGAGTTAAATTAATAAAATGATTTTATTTCGTATATGTTATGTAAGATAAAGAATCTTATGCCACTGCTTCACTGTACCCCATTAGAAGTTAAAATTTAAAACAAAAAATTAATGAAATAATACGAAAGCACTGATGTTGATGGCGCTGATGACAAAATACTTCAAAATATACGTTATTTTAACGTTATAATAAAACATCCTTATGAGTCTATTGTATATAAAAATAGAGAAAATGTGTTGGTAAATCTTAACTCTTCGGTGATGAGTTTGGGATGAAAAGTGCCATAAAGCAAACAACAATTATATGGAATATTTTAAGATGAAATAAATGCCTGTTGAAGCATTTCAACTTTATTTTTTCTCTCTTCCTCTTTAATGTGCTGACTATGTTAGAAATTATAATATAAAAAAAAAACAAAGCAAATTAGTTGTGGGACTACATAATAGATTTGTTGGTTTATAATTGTGTAGAATATAATTCTATTTGTTTGAAACTTATTTGCGAATATAATGTGATGTGAAATAAATTCTTTTTATCAACAGTTAAAATGAAAGCAGAAATGTATAACTGTATAAATGTATTAGCTTAACACAAACCTAGTTTCCATTTATAATTATGTTTAGTTTAACACATGAGTGCAGTAATGAAACATAATTTGCTTGTTTGTTTGTACATGTAAACGTTTTAGTACCTTTCAATTTGAAATAAAATTCTTTTCTTTTTTATTTGAAAAGGATCAAATAAAATGAATTAGAAAAAAGTAGAGAAAAATGGAGAAGAGAAAAATGCTTGTAAGGTTACTTTTAATTAGTTGTAAGAAAATATTCGCTTTGAAATAACAAAGAAGAAAAACAAAGTCAATATTTGTAAGAGTTTATGTCTTATAGAAAAACTTAAATAGAAGCTAAGCGCTATTAATGCTTAAATTAAAAAAAAAATTATGAATTTAGAGTAAAAAAAAAGACTCAGAAAATAAAATTGGTCAAGGATACAGCAGATTTATTAAATCAAAAAATTACTGCAATTATTTAAGGCTCCCTCTAAGAGATTTTTTCATTTTATAAAACAAAAAATTAACAACATTTAAAAAACGACTAAAATTGGTATATTTGGCTACGCCGAATTTTTTTACACCCTTCATCATATATGCAAATCTAGTTTGGTGCAGTAGCTCCAATAAAAAAACAAATATAACAAAACTCTTGCCTTGTAATAACTCTGTCTACAAGTTTATTTAAAAAACTTTTTTTATATATTTGTCATTTTAAGATTTGTATTTTACAACCCTTTTTGCTCTAATTTATTACAGCTTTTGATCATAAACATTTCGATATACGATTTAAAAAAATGTTATAATTATTCAATAATATTACTTCTCATTTAATAAAATTAATATTTATGTCTTAAGCCCACAACAGCAACAAAAATATAAAATTTAAAATTTATACAAATTTATTTTCACTACATAAACAAAATATTTGATACGTTTACAAATTAATGTATTTAATTCATGACCACATGCTGAACAATACATTTTACATTTAAATGTTTCAAATAGAATTAAAGAATTAGAAATTATAGACAATAAATAAAATGTAACAAATAAATAAATTTAATTATATTAAATAGTTGAATACAAATAAATTTGTCGAAAACTTTATTTAGGTGTTAAAGTAAAATTTTATATTTTTTAAATCTTAAAGAAATAAATCTATTTTTATTTATTTATTTAATTATTTATTTAAATTGTAAAATATTTTTTACTAACAAGTATTTATTTGTTAATATTTTAAGGTTGTCAGTGTATTTCAATAAATGGACAAAAATATAAATGTAAATAAAATCAAGTAAAGACAGTGAAGCATATGAGTGAGTGCCTGATGAACAGTTATTTAAAAAATATTAAAATTCCAAAATGTATTTTTTTTCAATTCACTTAAACTTTCTTGATAAAGTCTTTATATTATACACAAAAACCTTTTACGATTATCCTTTTTTTATATCCTTCCCCACAAAAAGTGGAAAAAGGGTAACTCTAAGTATGTCAATCCGTTTCTAATTTCTGCAGTATCGATTTCCGACCGCATAAAGTTTATAAATTCTGAGTCCTTATGCATAGCGAAGTCGATTGAACGATGTCCGTCTGTCCGTCCTTGTTAGTGTTGAAATCAATTTTAAATTTAAATTTTAAACTTAAGCGCCAATCAATTAGACGAAGTTTTGCTATTTAAAATCAGCAAGATCGCTCCATGTACTTCGAGGCAGCGGAGAAATGACACGACTGCCTCTAATTTTTCCATATTATTTGGAACAATGAAGTAACTCCAAGCAAAAGAACATTTATTTAGGGCTATAAAGAATGAAAAAATAAAAAAAAATATTAAGCGAAATAATTGGTGCTCGCACATATTTTCCGAGTTATGGAACTTGGAAGTTTTCATTAAAAATTCATTTGTCTTTTAAGAGCTTTTGAAGGGATCTTTAAGAAAATAATAAAAATTTTCTTAAAAAGGCTTTAGCCATTAAGAGCCGATGTCATTTTTAAGTATTTTTTTTTTACTTTTTATTCTCTGTCACCTCGATATATATTTTTTTTATTGGAATTACTTCACAAAACTAGATTTACATTCATCATGAACAGTATATAAAATTTGTCATACCCTAATAAAGAACTCTTAATAGTTGTATAGTTAATTTTATGTGAGTAAAATTTTATTTTATTAATGGCAAATGCCATAAAGGAAGTGTAAATAAAATATGTCAAGTAATAAACGAATTGTTTGCTTAAACATAAACACTATCATATGGATAAAAATGCAGCTACAAAAATATTAAATAAGTATACAAACAAATATATATGTGTACATAATGGCCAGCATGTTTTATTTCACAAAATAAAATCTTGTCTACTTTAAATGTTATTTGTTCATTTTACTCGCGTGCAGTTCATGTTATTAATTTAATACCACAGAATATAAAACATTGCAGTTTTATATAATATTATATTCCTATTTGCATAACGATTTTAGTAATGGCAATGACCTAAACTAAATAAAAAAATTATTATTGAAAAGAAAAATATTTTTTAAACTGTTAATTTTTTATAACTTTTTCAAATCGACTTCAAGTATTTTCTTTGAAAATTTAAAATGTCAAATTATGCAGATTGTAAAAATTTGATACATAAGTTTTTTATTAAATCTAATATACATTCTAATACAGTCCTGTAATTTCGATAGTTGATGGGTTTTATGATGTTTAACCATTTAAACTCAAATATTTTAACTGCTACATTTTACCGCAGGTTAATTACAGTAAAATGTCAAGTAAAAGTTGTTTACAGCAACATTTTTACCACAAAATATTCACTGCATCAATTTTACTGCAACAAGTCATTGCAAAATATATACTTTAACATATTTACTACAACGTGTATCTCAGCATGTGCACTAAAACATATTTAATTCAAGATGTTTTCTTCTATAGTGTTACAACATTACAGATGAATACGTTTCATGTAACATGACAAATCAGTATGTTAACCAAATCATGTTTACTGCTACTTTTCAACAGCATCATTGTTTCAGCAACATGTTTTTTGCAACATAACATATCAATATGTTTACATCAACATTTCTGCAATATGTTTCTTCAATACAACAATTCAACATATTGCAACATATTTATTAATAGAAAACAAACAGATTACAAACTGTAGGACAACTTTAGCAGAAACGCAAAACCGGTTTAAGTTTTCTACAGGCCTTAAGTGATTAAAAAGTAACACTAATGTAGCAGGAAATTAAAGACAGCCTTATTTCTTTATACCAGAAGTTAGTTAAGATAACAATTCCACAAACTTTGCTACTAGAGACAGTACTGCAAATATTCACTTTATTTCTAGCAGAAATTAAATTCTTCTTTTTATAATTCCTTCTTTAAACTAAAAAAATTTTATTCAATAAGTCCAAAACTTATTTTTTTACATTTTTATTTAAATCTTTACAAATTTATTTAAAATATTTATTTTTTTTTTTTTGCAAAATAAGCACGAACTAAATTAATTTTTGTTTTTTTTTTTAATAATATAATTTTTCTTTAAAATATTTCTTTTATATTTTCCATTGTCTTTGTCACTCCTGTATTTGTTTTAAATAATATCTAGATTTAAGAGATAAAATAAAAATTTTGTACCAAAGGGTATATAAAAATTGCATTCTAATATTTTACTTTATCAGACATTTATGCATGACATTTTATTCTTTTTGTATTATTTTATTATTATATTATTTTTTTGTTAGAAAAATATTCAAAATTGTTATGATGACCTTAATATAAAAATAAAAATAAAAAATCTATATTCTTGTATATTTTAAAATTGGTTTAGAAGTAAACTTTAACCCTTTTAAAGCTGTTGAGCATCTCACAAAAATTGTTTTAAAAGTTTTATTTTAAACATTTGAATATAATTCTTGTAGAGAACACAGAGAAAAATTCTGACAAGTACAATGTAAAAACATCAACTCATCTTAAAATTGTTTTAAAATAACAATTGCTAAATTTTTAATTCAAGTTATTTTAAATTGTATACAGATCGATCTAAGCGCAGCAGAGATTGCTTAATTCAAATATTTTTTTAACAGTTTTAAGTTATTGGAAAAACATTTTTAAATGGTTTTGTTCTTAAATTAAAAAATGTGGAAAAGAAAAAATAATGAAGTTCGATAATTGTTGTCTTCGTTATTGTTCAACATTTAGATATTAAATAATAAATATTTTTCAAAGGGTTAATACTTCAATTGCTTCATATTTATTTTTAAAGAGAGTGCAAAAAGTATATGCAAAATTTTAGTTTTTGACTATTAGATCATCAAACTACTGCAAATGGATCAAAGAAAAGTTTATTAAATCTAAGGTTCTTTTTATTGTGTGAAAATATTTTTAAAAAAGTGCGTAAAATGTAATTTACTTTAAAAAAAAAAAAGCGTAATATTAAAATTAAGAAAAAGCATTTACGCCTTAACAAATATAGGGAATAAAATTTCTTGAAAAAAATAATATTAATGGCCCTGTTAAGGCTAAGGAAATACAAAATGCAATAATTTTGGAATTTTCAAGTTGAAATCTTATAATATTTAGTCAGATTTATACCTTAATCTTAAAATTTTTTCTAAAATATTTTAAATTTTGCTTGCTAACTACGATAAAAAAATATCAAAAAATTGGCTGAAAATTGTACACAATATTTTGGAGAAACTAGACCAGGGTATCGATTACTAAATTTTTTTTCAATGCTTATTACTCGATTATTTTAAGACATAAACATGCAGATTAAGGACCCATTTTGTAGGTGTTGGTTAGGCATTTTAAACCATATATAATTGAAGAAATGCCAAGATAGCCAACTTTGAGACCACATAGCGCCATCCCTGGAAGGTGGAAATTTAAGGTCAAATATTCCTCTGCTATGCCTGTGTAGACTTTTAAATAAATCGGCCGAGCTGTTAACAAATGGGTGATTTTTTTTCAAAATATCTTGATTTTGCCCCATCGTGTACTTGTGATCTTAACTCAAAGCATATGAATGCTGAAGACCACTAGTCAGGAGTAAATGCCTGGTAGGTGCAACAAGACTTAATAATGACAAAAGAGTTCGGTGTTCTTTGCTGAGTTATTTGCTCATAAACAGCGAACGAAAGAAGGTTGAGAAAGGCCCTATAAGGTATTCGTTCAATTCAGTATTTTCTGTGATCGTTTTCTACTGAAACAATACAAAAAACACTCAATGACTAGGTATGGTTGAGATAACTATAATTTAAGGGCAAAGGATTCTGATTACTTTATACAGTTGTAATTAAATATTAAAATTGTTGCACATAATTAAATTAATATTACTGTTATTGAAATCATATTTTTGTCACACATAATAGTAACATTGTTACATATAACCATAATTATGTAAAGGGGATAACAAATATTATTCAAAATTATTTATTTTTATAGTTTTATTTCTCCTTTTTTATTGAAAACTTATTTTTTAAATAATAAAAAAATAAAATATTAAAAAGATTGAGTATCATTTCCTCAATAGTTAGTAAAACTTTAAAGACTTAAGAAGAAATTTAACATATTATGTTTGATAACAACAAATTATAGTTAAAGATTATATATTTATTGTTTTTACAGTGCGAGTTTAATGATAAAATCGTTTTTTTTTTTTTGTCACACAGAAAATAATGTGGTTCTTGTAACCTTACTGTTATCATATTTTTCTTAACAACCAAATCAATTTCAGCTTCTGCAATCCTCTTTGATAAAAAATTAATAATATTTATTTTTTAATTGCATATAGTCCCCTAATATGTTGGCTAGCTTAACACACCCTTTATATTCATGTTTTCAAAATGTCTTTATAAATGTTTTATATATCTAAATAATCTATAAGCTGCAGTTATGAGTATTTACTTGGTTAAATGCCAATCCATATTTTAAAGAACCAGAAAAATATTTTATTATATATTTTACCATAAACAAACAAAAACTAAAAAATAAAATAAAGTACACAATAAAACTATTTAAGTAGAGAGATAAAAATTCAATGATATGAAAAATATCTGATAAATATTTTAAAAAATCCCTACATGAAAAAAAGAGCTAAAAAATAAAAAATAAGGTAAAATGTTTTAAATTTTTAAATTTATTTTTATACAAAAGATTTGTTTTCTTTTGTTTTAAATCTAATAAAAATAAATGTAAATTTCCAAATAAAAATCTAAGATTTTCTGGCATAATATTATGGAATGATAAAATTTAAACTAAAAAAAGTACCGGTAAATTTCTTTCAATTTATAAATAGGAAATTGTTGTATATTTAAAAATTTAAAAAACCTTATTGAGGTATGATCACAGGGACCATATTAAATAATTTTCGAAAATATATGGTTGTTGTTAACATATTATAGTTATTTTAAACAATGCTGAATTCACAGTAAAAACATTTTTGTTAACATTTTTTCATTAAAAGGTTACAACGCATAAAAATTTAAAAAAGATTAATTTGAAATATTTTTTCTTATTTTAATAATTAAATAATAACAATGATGGCTTTACAATTTATTTTCTATTTACCAAAAATTTTAAAATATAAAAATAAGTAACTTTAATTGTGGCAAAATGCAATTCATTGTCAAACAGCCTCGATATTTAGGATATTCTAATGGCTCTTTTTTGTAAATAAACAGCTATTAAATTAAATTGGTTAGTAAAAACTTAATTTTTTAAACTCTTAACTATTACATGACATTTATGGAATCGAGGGTTCTTACATTTTAATTTTTCGAAAAATAATTAAGAAAAAAAAATTCCTTAAAATTACAGCTGTTAATTTTGGTCTACAAATCATGAAATTTCTATAAGATTAGATTTGCTAAGTTACACTATAACTAAATACAAAAATTCAAATCCAGGGCTTCTAAAAAATTTTTATTTTTACTTCATTAACTAAAACAAATTAAATTAAAATTCCATAACTTTTAACATTTACCCATAATTCGATTAAAATGCTTTGCATGTTTAAATTAACATTTTTATTTCTCTAATAAATATATTGTGACACTTAAATGTTCAAATATTATTAAAAGAAAAGCAATTAAATTTAAATTAAAGATATGTTTATTATAAAGCAACATTAAACAAGCTCTTCAGGTATTTACAAACAACTACAACAAATATGTTAAAACAAATTTTATATGTGTTAATATTAGAAATCTTATGCACTTATGAAACTCATTTTATTTATCAGCATCAATTTGAAATAAATAATTTTAAAAATCGATATTAAAACTGATAATTGAGTAAAACAAACTGAATGAATGAATTATAGAAATACAATTTCATCGTTACGTATGAGTAATTTTATTTTAAAAAAATACGCATACGAGACAAAAAGTTTTAAAATGAAAGAATTAAGCTTTTTGCCGTTATTTGATATTGAAAAGCTTTATAAGAATATTATAAGTTGAAAGTTTTGAAATAAATTATTTCATCAATATTTTTCATCGCACTCTGCCGTTTTTTTTATTCTAGACTGTTAAAATTGACTATAATTTCCAAAAGGGTCTAACAAATCTATTATACAGATAAACATTTCTTTATCTGCGACATACAATGATGGATTTTTTATACCCTTATAAATTTCTTACAGTGATAAAAAACTAAAATTTAAATTTTAGAGAAAATTTTGAGATAAAATTGCATTTATTTTTCGTTAAAAAAAGAAAGCCTCAGAAAGACTAAAAGAATTAATCTTCTTAAAATAATAACAGATTTTATTTTAAATCGAAAACTTGTTAAAAAAAAAAACATTATCCAGAATCCATAATAAAAATACTTTAAATTTAAAAAACTGGCCAAAAAATAACTAAAAGATTTGTATGACCCAAGAAACTGTAATAGAATTCAAATTATATTATCGAGCACATTTACTTTAAACTACAAATGTACACTACTCTCAAACCTAAACCAACATATGAGCCGTTTATTTTGAAAGTGGCATAAGTCACTTTTTTCAAAAAAAAATAAATGTCAAAAGCTGCTATGTTTTATGTTCACCGAAATTTTTATTGGTAAAAAAATAAGAATTAGCCTCAATATTCTTAAAAACTTTTAAACAATTTCCTTTAAGTATGCGCATCAGCTTAAAACAAAGTGACTTATGCCACTTTCAAAACAAACCACTCATGTATTTGCAGAGAAAGAAAAAATCCTATAAAGAAACTATAAAATGTATCATTTCACAATATTACACCACTACAACTGCCATCACACTAAAAACAATAATCCGAAAAGATTCAATGTATTTCTTTTCAAATGTTAAAGAAAAATGTTATATAAAAATAGTAAAATAAATTTTAGTTTAATACTTGGCAGTAGGTTGGTTAACACAAACTAAATAAATAATTTTGGAATTTAAAAGAACTTTCTAAGCAGTAAATTTTAGATAAAAAAATGTTCAAAATTTAATGCATTCTTACTTGCATGTACAGTAAATAATATTTACAAATAGTGATTACAATTTTATTTCGAGTAAAATTTTAGGTGACAGTACTTTTTTAAATTTGAAGAGCTATAGACATCTTTAGTAAATAAAGAAATTTTTGGTGAGAAAGAACTTTTATTTATTTAAAAAAAATCGATTTTAAAATAGAAAATTTTAAATCAAATTAAATTAAAAAACGTGAAAAAAATATTTAATCAAATATAAAATTCAAGAAATGGCAAAATGTTTTTTAATTTTCTTAATGAAAAAAATCACTCTCTTATGTTTTAAGAGCCCAAAACCTTGTTTGCTTGAAATCTATATGATATCAGCGCAACCTACTTTTTTTAGTTTGTTTTTGCAGATTTTGTTTTATTGTCTCATAAGTATATAGAAACAGTAAAAAAGAAAAACGAGTTGCCAGATTTTTCTGTCTTAAGAGAATTTTGACTTTTTAAATTGCCTATAAAGAGAAATGTAATTGCAAGCGGACTGATAGTTGTATCGAGAAAAACGTTGAATAGAGAAGTTAATAAAATTATACAGTTCTGAGAAAATAATATTATATTTATTTTGTATTAAGAAGATCCCAACAAGTAGTTGTATATTTTTTTTTATTAACTTCTCGCCAAAAAAAATCCTAAGAAAAAATCCTGTTTTTAAAAAATATTTATTTTAAAGAGTTAAATTTTTCAATAAAAAACTTATCATGTTGATTTATGCTATGTTTAACGACGATATTTGCAAGTAATAAAGCAAATATTTGCCAAAATTTTGTTCTGCAAAATAAAAAGTAAAAACCATAAACAACAGTATAAACTCAAAATTGCATAAAAACAGAGAGAAAAGAGAGATATTGAAAAAATGTCACATGTAATATTTATTATTTCGTAGACCATAAATATTTGTTTCATTTTAATACACTCAACTAGCAAATTCCTTGCAAAGGATTCTAAAGCAACGAAACAAATTTCGACAATTTGTTCAAACTTTTGCTACAAGTAGACCAGCACGAACATAAATGCTTTAATAATAAATGTTGACTTTCAGTCAGAGATGTTTAGTCGTAAATTCATATTGATTGCATAAAATAAGTCAGGTTTTTTATTTCCTTGTATTTTAATAGATTTTATGGTTTACGAGAATATTTTTTTACAATCTTTGTCCTTTTTCTTTCTTCACTTTTCGTGCTGACTACTTGTACGTGTCCTAATGTCGCAATGTTGTGGAGTTATGGCATAAACACAAACCTTTAGATGTTAAATCAAGTTGACGCTTAAAGGAGACGTTAAATATTTAAAGTTAGTGAAGTAAATTTAAGACTGTAGGTAATAACAGTGAATAATTTCATTTTATTTAATCACTGGAACGACAAAAATATGGTTGTTATTTTATATAACTCTTTGTTTTCTTAATACACAAAACTAGTTTATATTTTGTTGTATTTTATGAGTTTCTGTATAAACTTGACATTTCGCTTTTAACATCATCGAAATTTTATTCATCGAGAAATGGACTCCATTTAAAATATTCTTGTCCAATCTTTGTAAAACTAGATGCATGATGACCATAGAATTACGAAAGATGTCTCGCTTTAATATTTTAATCATTTTTAATTTCTACTACATTTCTTTGTGTCTAAAATACAAAGAAATATTTTTGCTGCAACTAAAAATTTTATTTAGTTTTACATCGAAGCTTAACTAAGTGTTTAATTGATTTAATTAAGGGTTTAATTGATTTTATTAAGTGTTTAATTGATTTAATTAAGTTTTTTATTTATTTAATTAAGTGTTTCATTGTTTTAAGTATTTATTTTATTAAAATTAAATTTGTTGTTTTTTTTTTTTTTTTTTCTTTTTGTTAAATGTTTTATTGACATAATAATTGATTTAATTAAAAAAATTATTAATTTTGAAATAAATATATAATTGAATTAACCAAAAACTTTATTGAAACCTATCCCATTATTACTATACATGCATCCTTCTTAGGTCCCTATGTGTACTGATAAATAGATTAATTTAATTTTACGGGGTCTTTTCAGACAACGTTCTTCTTATCTTGAAAGCTGGAAAATATTAAATGTCATTTTGTCCTAATATGCTTTTATTTAGAGGTTATTAGTCTTAACAAGCAAAGATTAATGGGTAGAAAATCTCGCCACATACGCCCTAGTATTTGGGTCTTTTAACAATTGGAAAAATAAATACAAAAATGGCTTTATATCCGCAAATAATAAACGATGTCGAGGATGTAAAGTTAAGGGATTTTATAGCAGATCGTCAGACCATCCCGGTAGAAATTTATGGTCGTGTAGTAACCGTCTACTCTTACAATAATTGCGTGACTAAAGTATTATTTAGAACAACTATAATTTGGTCAACCCAACTATTTATATTTTGCCATTGAACAAAATTTGGTTCTTGTAACCATAACCGTGTTTCTTTTTCTCTCCAAAATATGTGAATACTAGAGTTCTTTCAGCCGTTCTTTGCATAAAGCATTTGGCATTGAAAAAACCGTTTGAATCACATTGATATTTTGCACTCCATTTAATTAATAGTAACTGTCAGTCGAGGACATTTTTTACTGAAACTGAAATTACTAAAATATTTTCAAAACCTTGCAAAAATATTATAACTAAAATTTTGATTTTTAATAAATTTTCTATTAATGTTGTTGTCAACGTTTTAAATATAAATTCTAAATTAAATTTAAAATATTTCTTTTTATACCGTCTAAATACACACACTAACAATACACATTTGTATCAACGTACACATACATATACATATCCTTTCATACATTAATACAATTATCTTTAATTTGCCATTAGTAAAAGGTTGCTATTATAAAGATGTTGTTATAAAAGCAGTAATAACAACAACACTATATATTTATTACCACTAGTAACAAACAAACAAAAACAATTTTAGTTTAACCGAGTTTGGAATGTCACAAGTTTAACCTAAAAATCCTTGTCTTTTTCACAAAAAAAAATGTTTTTATTTCAGATTATGGCACATTGTTGTTTTTGTTTTTGTTGCACACTGCACAACCACAACCGATGTTTGAGTGTATTTGTCTAAAATAAAGAAAATAAGTTTAATGTACATGGCTTATTCACTTTGTTGATGTGTGAGTGTGCACTACTGTGTGTATTACAATAGTTGCTGTTGTTCGAGGGAAGCTTTTTAAAAAAAATTCTTGTGCTGCAAACAGGCGATAAATTGTCACAATTTTTAAAATTCCCCTTTATGCTTTTAAACCAAAAATTTTAACAACCATAAAGCTGTAAAATTCTGCTGATACACAATTTAAGATGTTTTCCTCTACTAAAATGAATGAATGAAAACATTTCTACCAAAAATAATCAACTTTGTGTAACAATTTTCTTTTACTTTTTCGACTACCAAATGTGGGTTAGTATGCACAATTTTAAGGGGATTAAAAATTTGTTTTTGTAAAACTTGTGTTTCTTTTGAATGCGTAAATAAAAAAAAATCCTGTTTTTCTCGTTATTTCACTATTTTGTTGAAACAGTAACCAACCAAAGTAAATTTTTTAAAAGCTTTTTCTAAACCTCAACAATTTTTAATGGTTTTCTGTTATTTACATTTTGCTTTATTAAACATTTTTAATTCTAAGCAAATGTAATATTATGGACATATGTATTTGACATATGTATTTAACAAATACAATTTCTTGTCAATTAAATTCTATTAAATAATTTGTTGAGAAAATAATTAAATTTATTAAAAATATTGTTTTAATTAGAAATATTAAAATGCCGAAGACTTTAATTTAAAGTGGTTTTAATTAAGTTTTTTCTTTTTTTTTAGGTTATTTATCATAATGAGGCAAAAAATAAATATTAAAACTTCTTCAATGTAGACGTAAATTCTGCCATGAAGACATTTAACGTGTTAAGGCGATCAAAAATTCTTAATTTAAAAAAACTTTTGTTAATTAATATTTATAAAAAATAAAAAATTAGAAAAAGAAAACACTTTTACTAGCGGTTCATAAGGCAAGATGTTTTTTTTTTAATATTATAATTATTCGCATAAAAATTCACACACTATTTTTGATTAAATGAACGATAATCTCTTGATCTCAGAGATCGCATTATTATATGAGCTGCTATAAAGAACTCCATCAAGCGAGTTCAAGGTTTTTCCTAAAAACAATTAATTTTTTATTTAGAATTTAATATTATTTTAATTGCTGAGGCTATTCGTTTTATCCGATTTTTCAGAAACATATATTTATTAATTAATAATAATAATAAATATTTCTTTATTTTTCGTGCAAAAAAAGATCTTTAAGGAATTACGATGCATCAGCAACTACCCTGTTCAGAGTTTTGCTTAATACTATCATTTTGTTCACTACTGTAATTTCTATTTATAGGCGACTTAAATCGTCTAAACTTGTCCACTTTGAAACCATCTGGCAGCTTATCTTTTATATACTACAAAGGCAGAGGCACAAAACAGTCATTAATTAGCAGGATAATGTTCAATTTACAGCCGCACAACCGCTGTCAAACAATCGACATTAATTATACGCCATATTCTTTCGACATTTAATTTTCCGATTATCAGTTGATCTCATGGATTATATATTTCGGTATTGTTAACTTCTACATAGTTTTTTTTTTTCAACATTCATTCAGGTTTATTTTAAATATTTAAGAATTAAAAAAAATAAAAAAATATTTTAAGTTTTATTACTTTGAAAACTTTCGAAAATAACTCTGAGTAGACTGAGAAAAAGCGATATGCAAAAAGGCTTAAAATTAATCACCTGTAAAAAAATATTTTCCTCTTGTTTAAACTAAAACTTTATACTCAACCTTGTTGAATAGTTTTTAGTAAAAATTTTTAAAATACCAAACACAAAAGCCCTTAAGCTTATGGCAAAAAAATATGTAAATACAAGTATTTTTCTATACAGAAATAAAATAAAAATATGTTAAAGAATCAGGTGTTAGTTACATTATTTTTTATCTGTTGTGAAATGTTAGACAATAATATTAGACAATAAATAAATATTCACTATGAAATAAAAACCAATTTTGTTCAACATTCAATAAATTTTATAAAGTATGAATTGAATTTAGACACACAAACAGAATTTGTAATAGTTTGTTGAACAATATTTAAAATATTTTTGTTTGTTTTTTTTTTGTTGTTGTTAAGCGACCGCTAATAAATCCGGTTCATTCATTTCCGCAAGATTAACTTAACGTCATGTGCAACAATAATGAAAAACAAATTAAAAACTAATTTTTTAATGTTTTAAAAAAATAAAATCCAAATGGTTTTAAGGTGCAAGAAGTCGAAAATTAAATTAAAAATTTATTAAAAAAATTAAATCGAATATGTAAAACTGTTTTTTTATTTACTGATTTCAAAGAATATCTGAGAATTTTTTGAAATATTTTTAATTTTATTTTTAGCTAAAATTTACTTTGGATCGGATATTTTCAACAGGGACGCTACAAAAGAAGAGCGACAGGGACAGCAAACGATACCATAGTTCTTGCCGCTCTTTTGACATTTCTCTTCAGTAAGGTTTGCCATTTCATGATGGAAAGATATATTAGCCACCAACGAGTCGAAACTATTAAAATTTACTGCAGAAATGCGAGTCAGTGGCTTCAACGCTAAGAGCGCTACGTCTAAATTATGGTCGTCATAATTGTCCTAGCAGATCAAAAATTGAGCGTCTAGTGAAAAAATTTGAACCCACAGACACATTACAAAATTTTTCCGTGCCAGCGAAACAAAAAATCCATTTGAAGCCATTTGAATCCATTAGACTATTTCCTGTGAGGCTACGTCAAGTCTATGTTGTATGCCAACAAGCCAGCAACGATTGATGAACTCCTACGAATATCGAACGTGAAATTGTAGCAGTATCAGCCGATTTATGCTTGAAAACCTTCGAAAATTGAGTTCAGCTTCTGGACTTCTGCAAGCGTGCCCGTGGTGGCCATGCAAAAGAAATCGAATTTCATACATTTCGTACTTTTACACGAATAAAGAATTTTTTGTTTTATTAAAAAAAAAACTTTTGTAGCGGACTTATTAAAAATGTATTAAAAAGGAAATTTTTAGGTTCCCAGGGTTTTTTATTAAAGAACAAATAAATTGTTAATTAAAAATTGACAAAAATTAAAACAAAATATGCAGATTTCTAAGCTCAGTTAACGTTTATATGGAATAGTTTGCTCTACCGAACCAGCTTTTTGCCACAATTGAGATTGAATATCTGTGATACAGCATTAAATATCCGTATAAATACTTTAACCTTTGACTTATATTAAATTAAAAAAAATGTAGTGGTTGCTAGCGATATCTTTAATTAAAAACACCTCTCTGGTATCGCACGCATATTTTTCCGCCAGAACACATGGGTCCCTTAAGCTGGAAATAAGCATCGCTCACATGATCCATATGTGAACATGACTTACTTTGTATATCATGCATGAACTTAGGCATAGAAAAATTTGACGAAAATTGGTGATTGATTCGTGATTTTTTAACTTTGTTTTCCATTAGACGACTAAATTTACGTCATACTTAGTAGCCAATGTGCTAACTATCTAGGCTGCAGTAATCTCCAGTAAAGTACTATCATTTGGGCTGCATTTCAAAAAAAAAAAATATCGTATTAATGTTTTATAGATTAATGTCATTAACACAGTTCTACGAATACACAATACGTAAACAAATTGAATATTAATCATACGTCCCATACATTACTACCAAAGGTTTCTTGTTTATAATAATGATACGCCTACATTATTTAAATAAAATTAATATTAATCATACGACCTACCCTCGCCAACCGCAGACTCTTTTTTTATTTTTGTACGTTCAATAGAACAAGATGTATAAAGTGTATGAAGTTCTGCAATTTGTTAATTAGTGAATATCTAATCAAACCATCTAATAAAACATACTAAGCAATATTAAAAATGTTATATAACTTAAAAAAAAAAATTGTATAAATTTACAAAACTTTTACTTGTAAAAGCATACAAATGATAATTTCGTATTACGATACATGTTATCACTTTTTACACATCTGTTTTTTCATATTTTTTAGATTTTTTCCGTTTTTCAATAACACAAATACCTGAATAATTATTTACAAAATACTTATATGTTTACTTTTTTTGTTGTATTTTAATGGTGTTGTTGTAATTGAATCACGTTTTGTATTAAATAAACTTTTCAAATTATTACTAAAAATGTAACTCCACAAACATATGTAATAGTATAAGATTTACTAATACAACAACTAGTTGTGGTATTTAAAAAAAAAAATAGAAAAAGAACATACCTGCGAGCGCTGTAACTATAAAAGTAATTTTTAGCAAAAATATTATAATATCTACAGTCTGTTGTATTTAATTTCATCCTCTGCCTTTTTGACCCCCTAAAGGAATTTTAATTTGCATAGAACAAGAATTTACTTTTAAGTATCATTAACTAAAATTTTCGATTTATTAAACTAATAACAAAATGCACTTATAAAGAACATCTAATGTAATAAACAATTGCTCTTGGCATATTATGTTTATTCGTATTAAACATATTAGTCCATTATGAGAATAAGCAAACAATTGTCATAAATATTTGCATTACTTTAAGAGGAAAATATTATAGTGAAGGAAACTAAAAAATTTAGTGAGAAAAATATTTTTAATAATTAGAAAATTTAGCATGTTACTTCGAAATTGTCAGGTCTTGAAATTCGTAAAATTTTCCATTTAATTCCATTATTAGTTCGAAATAATTCTGCTACCACGTATGATTAATATTTTTATCAAACATAAAATAAATCCTTGAGTATAAGGCGTATAATTAATATTTATTTTATATAAGACCATTTTCATATAAGATTTCGACCTAAAAACGTTTTTAAAGGTGTCTTTTTAAAAGCTTTTAGCTTGTAAAGCAATTCTACTTATAGAAACCTACTTATATTAAAACTATGAATGTTTGTATGTGTGGAAGTTAAAATGTTTGTGGTTCAATCACGTTTAAACGGCCAATTCGATTTTAATAAAATTTAACTCTCAACATGGATGAATATAATTAGTCATTTTTAAAGCATTTAAATTTTTGGGACTGGAAATTTTTTACAAAAACTATAACCTCTAGGATTTTTGTGTTATTTTTTTTTTTTTATTTATTTATTTTTTTTTTTTAATTTCTATGACTCGTAGTTGTTTTAAAAAATTAATAGTTCCATAATATTGAAATTACACCTTAAACTTTAAATTTTTAAAGAATTTTTTTTAAACTCGAAATTTATTTTCCGCCTTAAATTTGCATCATACAAATATAATTTTTAAAAACCAGGGGGAATTTTACGGCACTCGATATCGATGGAAATTTCAGTAGAATTTTAATGCAAATTTCGATCGATATCGAATGCCATAATTTGCCGCTAGAATTTTTACAACGAAAAAGTTTTTAGAATAAAATAAAACTTTTATGAAAAATAAAAATTTTAATTAATCGTAAGTCACCGCGCATTCATATTTCATTTACACAACAATCAGTAGGATACGCGAACAGCATCTACTGTGTTGCGAAGACACAGGTATGAAAAAATAAAATATAAAATTGCTTTCATGATAAGATCGACGATAAGCAGTAATCAAGAAAAAAGAAATGTAACAATTAAGAAAGAAAACTGCGAAAAAGCCCCAAAATCACAATGGCAAGAGTTAACATGTTCTGAAGGGCCGAATTTTTCTCTTGGATCTTAAAAAATTCCTTCTAAGAAATCTAAAGAAGCCATCATTCTGACATCGCTTAAGATTAATTTCAGTACAGCATGTTAACTCTTTATTAACATTCTTTTGTATGTTTAAAACCAGTTAAATTACACGAACTATTTTTATTTAAAAAAAAGATTCTTAAGATTTAAATCCTTTTTTACTGGCGTACTTTTTTAGCAATAAATGATCTTACTAATGACTTTTTAATGATCAAAGACAAACCACCATAAAATATAAATACGAAAAGTAAAATATTCCTCACATAAAGTCATTAAAATATCTACAGACTAAAATCTTGCTTTTTTAAAGGACTTAAAAGCTATAAAGAGATATAATACTTATTTACAATAAACATATTTTCTGGAAAAAATAATTTTTACACTTAAATGTGTTAAAGAAAAAACATCTACCGCTATTATTTAAACACTTTTGATATCGCTTATATTTTCGTTTTCTTTTTTTCTCTCTCTTTTTTAATAACAAAAATGAAACATGTTTAAGAATAATAAAAAGAAATAAGAGTAAAGCAGCAGGAAAAAAAAGAAATTACCCCAAAATGCACTTTGCAATGTTAAAAGGAAACGGAAACAAAAAGACATTTGCATATTTTTTTACACATTATTTTAACATTTTCTTTTAGCTTTTGCTTGGCCATTCCTGTTTTCTGTTTTTTGTTTATTTTTCTTTTATGGTGCCTTTAAAAACTTTCGTTAAATGTAATTATTCTTTTTGTAAAAATTTATATATATTTTTTTTTTTTGTTGCACTTAAAAACTTTATTGAAAAAATAAAAGAATTGTTTTCAGTTAAGAAAAAAAAACAGTAGTTGTGTTTGTTATGGCCATTTTTGTTAAATGGCATTAAGAACACAATGTTATAATTCTAAACGGAAAAAGGCGAAAGGGAAATGTTTACTAAATAAAAAAGCGATAGCCACAATGACAGCGACAACAAACGAGTAAATGAATGGTCAAAATATTTTATTTAATGTTAGTTTTTACTTTTATTTATTAAAATTATTATTTTTCAATTTATAAACTTTATAATAATTTTATTTATTATTTTATTATTATAAATAATTGCTTCAGGCTTTCCCTTAGACTACTAAAGTTTATTTACAGGTTTTTAAAAAAATCATAGTCTTCCTATTGTTGGCAAATTGTTTAAACAGGTACATCCGGCAATACGGTGTTCAACTGCAAAACAAGCAAAAATAAACTGAAGACATATAAAGTATGATAATATGGCTTAAACCGGAAATTACAAACACTTTAAAAGCCATAAATCCCTTGTAAATGTGCGATAAACCATGAGTTCATTGAACTTAAAATAAGTGACGGAAATGTTAAAATAGGACTTGTAGAATAAAATTAAAAATAAATACAAAAAAGCTTTAGCTAAGAACTCTCTTATATTTTTTGTTGGTGTGCTCTTCTAAAGATCGTTTATTAAGGTAAAAAATGTGCCACCAATAGCTAGTGCTCTGTTGGAATATTTTACTTTTAGTAATTTTGTATAGAGCCCAGTCTTAATCACTGGATTTTTGTATAGAAGTCTTCACACATCATTGTTCATTTCATTACATGCGATTTCTTATCAATATTCAGGTTCTTTTCTAGTTGCTAACTGCTTCCACTTGCAATTATTTCTTTGAAACAGAATTTTCCTCATTTTACCAATAATTTTCTTTTCAGGATTTGTCAAGGAACTTAGTTTAACACATGTCCCTGTCTGGCCAATGTCAAGTAAACATATAAATAATAACATGTCTATGCATAGCCTAAGGCTGTCATATCTACAGTTCGTCTACGTATACGTCTAACAGTGCAAATTCAGTCTATGGTTAGTCTACGCCTGCTATATGATTTATCTACTTAAGACTTCTCTATATGCAGCCAATATCTTGCCTTCATCTGGTTTACGTCTAGTGCATATATATTCCATGACTTGCCTATGTCTTATCCACAACTTTTCCATATCTATTTCACATTTTTATTTATCTAGTATAATAAGTACATATATGTATGTCTGATCAATGTCAACTTTATATACAAGCTATGTCTAATTTATGCCTAATATATGTGTCTTATAAGTCTATTTTGTCTTATCTGTGATTAGCGCAAGTGCAATCTATGGCTGGTCTATACCTGCTGTATATCTAGTCTATGTCTACTCTATTTCCAGCCTATATATTGTCTATATATTTTTAGTTGACATCTATACCACATCTAGTCTATGTCCCACCTATGTCTTGACTGTGTTTTTCATATGTCTTGTCTATATCTATTTTGTGTGGACCTTATTTCTAGAATATCAGGTTTATATGTGTCTAGCCAATGTCAGCTCCATATCTAAGCTATGTCTTTTCTATGTATCATATATAAGTAGTATAAATCAAGAATATGCCTACTCCCGTCTCATATTTTACTTATGCAACTGCAGTTTTTGGCTTGTCCACGCCTGCTGTATATGTAGTCTATGTCCAGTCTCTTTCTCTTCTATAACCTGCCCATAACTTTTCTATGTCTGGACTAGGCCTAATCTTGTTTATGTCTAGGTCATATCTATTTCATGTCTATCTTTCGTCTGGTATAGATATCATGTACCTGATAGTATAGTCAATGCCATATCTAGGATTTGTCTAGTATTAATATAATATATGAATATTAAAAGTCTGGAGTAGGTCTAATATCCAGGCCATATTTTGTATATGTCTGGCTTATATCTATTCTATGTCTTCTCCATATTTTTTTCATGTCTTGTTTATATCTTTTCCATATCTAATTCATGTCTACCCTTCGTCTTGTATAGATTTTATGTATTTGTGTCAGCTCCATATCCATGTTTTCCTAGACTTTGTTTAATATATAAATATTATAGTGTGGAATAGGTCTATTGTCCAGCTCATATCTTCTCCGCGTCTAGTCCATGTCTTGTTTATGTCTTGTTTATCCATAAGTGTTCTAATTTTCGTCTAGTATAACAGGTACATATATGTCTAGTCAATATCTTAGCTATGTCACGTCTATGTCTAGTCTATGCCCAGACCATATCTTGGCTATACCTGGTCCTTATCTATTCTATCCTTTTTCCATGTCTTGTCCATGTCTATTATTGTTTTAGCCTAAAACCTCATCTTTGACAATTGTACATCTCCGCTATGACTTAACAACATCCAATCCTAACCTTACCTACCACAAAGGGACCAATAAATTGAACCAAGTGGGCTGTAGTAATACAATTGCCTGCCTTACATAATCTAAATACATCCAATCTATATTTAGTTTGTATTTACTGTATTTTAAAAGCTACTTCGCTTTGTGAGGCTAAACTAAATTAATATAAAAATTTTTTGTAGGACTGCGTTTTTTCTTCTTCCCTTCTACAATTTCTTTTTTCTCTAAATAAAAATGAAAAAAAATATAAACAAAATCCACTTATTTGTTACATTGTTATACGCTTCACTAAACTAATTTTAGTTGAGTAATTGATCAATTGTTGCGATATAAAAAAGCAATAGAGAATAAAAAAAAACTTTATCATAAGTATTTAAAATTGATGAATTAAAACTTTTAATTGATTTAGTTCAATGTTTATGAGTTGGTTAAATAATTTAAAACAACGAAAGCAAAATTTTTCTTTTCAAATATTTGTAGCTTACAAAATGAATACAATATAAATGTTTAAATAGTGATTTTTATTTAAAAAAAGTTAATCATGATGCAGAGAAAAATGAACAAAAATTATTATCCTTAAAAATGAAAACAAAAGTATTGTTTATATTATTTTTTTATGACATTGATATTTAAATAACACATACATACATATATTATGGTTATATTTATTTAAACAAATACATCAAATGTGTTTGTAAATATAAAAATAAAAGCAAGAGTTATGAAAGTGAGCATGACTGTGTGTGCGTGTGTGCGTGCTGAAATATAAAACTAAGTGACACAAATTCGAAAATTCTTTTTGAATGTGATAGAATGATTTTTACACAACTTTCATTCATGTTGTAATTGTACAATTTTAGATCCCATAGATATTTTTCTTTATAAAAAATAAATATGGATTTTTAATGGTTGAACGCAGCCACCCAATCCTTTCCCTAAACACAGTCAACCAAATAATCGATTGCCAATGATTGTTTTGATGTTGTAGTTGATACTGTTGTCATTCTAAGCAATCGTTGCTTTTATTTTATGTTTGTCAACTCATTGAGATTCAATTATATGGAAAATATGAGTGAAAAATTATTTAATGCTTTGAAAATGTAAAGAGGAAACAAATTCACAAGTAAAATAAATGGAAAATGGAAAAAATTAAACTTAAAAAAAAAATTTAAACTAAGTATTTTATTTAAAATATTTAAGAAATGAGTTCTTATTAATGAAATTATATATTTTTTTATTAGAAAAAGTACTTTGAAAAAAAGAGGGACTGTCCTCTTCAACTGTGTTTGAGCCGTTTTGCAGGACGTTATTTCAATGTGCGGCACACAGTATGCACTAGCGATACAAGCTCCATCCACTGCAGTCTCTCAAGGACTTCTTTTAGTAATTTTTATTATCTGACGTTTTTGGCGAATTTAATTTTTTTGTTGTTTTATTTTCCAACTTTATTTCAAGAGAAATCTTCATACAACGCAGCAGATGGTTGATTTAAGCAAAGACTCTTCCTCCTCTTCAAAATGTTATATTTCTCTTTTATTCTTTTTCTATTTAAATTAAAACGATTTTATAGAAATTTAAATTTAAGCATCCTGTGTAAATATTTCACCGGAACTACCATTTTTTCTTTAATCTTATCCCATCTTCTCCCAAGTGTTTAACTTTTTTTTTTTTTGCTTCACATAAAATTTGCATCCAGCATTATTTGATGTTATTAAGACTTGTTTCTGTAATTACGTATCTTTCGTTTTCCTTTTTGTTCGCATTTTCTATGAATGGCTTATTTTCATGTTCATATTATCCTGGCAGATATGCGTTGTGTTGTTGTAATCGTACGTTAGCATGTATTTTTGGATAGCAAAAAGGAAAGTAGAAAAAAGGGTCCCAACTTTTAATTCGCTACATGCAGCCCCAGTGTCACAAACATTTTAATTAAAATGGACACCTGCCTTAAGTGGAAATAAACTTGAAATACTCTTTCGGGTTGAATGCACAAACGCATTAAAAAAAAAGTAAAAAGTACGCATATAAATGCTAGAAAGAGGATACAGGATACAAGATGTTATTTTAAAGGGTCGTTAAGGGATCAGCTTTTATGCACACAATTAAAAGTATTTATATACACACACATACACTTATGCACATGTAAAAAGTAAGTAGAGTATATTATTAACCAGAAGGGGCTTTTGAACACTATTAAATAAATATTTCCGGCAGAAAGGAAATTTAATTATTAAATTCAAATTATTTGACTAAATGTTAACGAACAAAGTAATTTTATAAACGTTTCAAAATAAAAAAGAAATAAAACGCTTCTTAAAAATTTATGAAGAATTTTGTTCAAAAAACAAAAAAATAAAACTTTATCTTTAATTAATTAGGCGGCTATTTATTTCTTCCTGGGATTATCATTTACCTTAAAATGGTTATAAATTTTTATTACGAAGGTAGAGTTAAGCCTTTAGCACAAATGGCACAAAGTGCTTAACATAGGTTAGAAATAATTTCTGATTTAGGTTCTCCCATGCTGTTGTTATTGTTGTTGTTGCAAAATTAAAAAAAAAAAAAAAAAAAAAACTTGCCAGATCTTTTCGCATTATAAGAATCTAGGCGATTTTACTCGCCTGTAATAAGTAATCGCACTTTCGAGCAATGCGGCAATTTTAAGTAAAGGAAGGACAGAGTCTTAGGTCCCTGTGGGATACCAGTTCGTGTAGCTCCAGTCATTATTTAGACACTTTTCACAGGTCGAAGTTACTTGTCTTTTAGATTAAGGCCAATCCTAGTATAGGCGACTGGTATTGCTTCATATTCCAAGACTAGTAAGAAAGGACCGGGCCTTCGAAAGATCACAAGTCAAACAGATCAATGATATCAATTTTTTTATCTTATATTCAACGCTATGGCAGTGGCCAGCATGTGATTGCAATACGTCTGCATTAAATAACAAATAGCGAATACGGCAATAATATTCTAGACCAACGGTTTGAGAAAAGTAGCTAACTCTGACAAGGGAAAAATTATTTGGCCGCAAAGAGCGAGTTGTCTTAAATAATAGTTCTATGACATTTAGTAACAAGTAATCAATCCCTAAAGGAAAACCTAAATCATTGCGCTTCTAAAGCCATAATTATTTAATGAAATAAGAATTTCAATTTAAAATAAAATTATTTTTAAACAACCTTTAACAAAGATGCTTGCGTTTGAGCATTAACTCATCGCTATAGCAAAACTCTTCAAATATATTTATACCAAGAGTTTACACAAAATAATTCCATTGAGAATGGAAAAATCTACATAAACTATTTTCACGCACATAATTACAGATAAAAAAAACAACTGTGTGTTTAAATGGAAACGAAATTCCAATCAGCCATAAAGTTAAAATCACAAACATTCACAATATAATTGAACAACCACATGCAAAAGTGAAATTTTTCTGGAAATTTTTGCAAACTCACTAAATAATTTGAGCCAGCCTTTTTTTATTATTTTCCGTTAAATAAAAACATAAAAATTTAAATAATTGGAAAATTTTGCAATGAAAAAAAGCGTGAAAAAAC
The DNA here is from genome assembly GCA_937654795.1 of Cistogaster globosa. Taxonomy (NCBI): domain Eukaryota; kingdom Metazoa; phylum Arthropoda; class Insecta; order Diptera; family Tachinidae; genus Cistogaster; species Cistogaster globosa. The sequence continues at coordinate 7,263,749 of OW569407.1, forward strand.
TAAAAGAGCACGTGGAAACTGCTATAAGAATTGTTCAATTAAAAACATTTTTTGTGTTTGCTGCCACCAATTGCAGCAGTCATTTAAAATGGTGAGAAAATTACAAAAACGTGCTAAAAATTTTTATCAATGCTGTTGCATTTTTTAAACACCATATGAAAAAAAGAATAACAAAAATAAAGCCATTAAAATAATCAGGTCAGAAAATTTATTAAAATTGAAGAAAAACTTAAGAACAAAATTCTTAAAATTTAATGAGAAAAACCATAAAAACTATTTCGTAAAAAAGCACTACAGTTTGCGTTAGAGGCAGCATATGGTATAATTATACCAGGCGATTTTTGTACAAAAAATTTTAAGGCATTTTCTTTGATGAAAATTAATCCCAAAGAAAATTTTTTACAGCCCATGTAACAAAGTTAATTAAATTTATATCGACCCTTTAGCACTTTAATGCTTTTTTATCCAAATTATAAAAAGACCTTTGGCTCTTCAAAAAGCTAAAACTCTGCCCAGTTGATTTTTGTTTAATTTCGTCTGATTTGTGTTAAAGCCAATTTGTTAGAAATAAGCTTTTTGTGTTCAAAATGCCATAGGAAAGCTATTAAAGCTGCTAATGAAATTGTTACAAAATCTATACCACAGGACCTTGCTATTGTGAATTCTTGTGAATATTTTTTTTTTTCACCAAATAATAAAAATTTTAGCAGCATGGCTCTCGTAAGAATTTCTACCGACACCGACCTGAACAAAATAAATTCTTAGGGTCCTGGTATTTAATATCCCATTACTATTTATGAAAAAATGATGCTTAAGAAGTCTTCAAAAGGGAGTTTTAAGCCCAATAGTATAGCAATTGCTGCGCATTTTAGACTTCCAGTCTTCAGCCACTTTTTCTAGCAGTTCTGGCCCTAACTCAGAAAGAACACGAAAAAAGTTGGCCTAAAAAGCGTCAATTGTTGCTGGTTTATCAGCATCAAGTAGTGACATTATGTGGCCCTATAATGGAGAGGTATCAAATCCCACGACCATATACAACTCCCGAAATGAACTAATCGGCAGACTTTTGTTTCAATCCATGGTTGCAAACTTTATACAACACGTAATGCTATCCTATTAAAACGGCATCTCGTCCGGATGAATACCAGCCATTTTTTCAAACAAAGTATAATTATGGGGTGACAACGCTCTCTACCGACAGTGACGCAGGCTCCTGCTTTATTTTTGAGGAAATAAGGCATTGATGTACTCCAAACGCGGCAATTTTTTCTATTGACAAATCCGTAAAGCCTAAAGTGAACCTCATTTCGGAACATAGTTTTGGGGTAAATTTATGAAAAAAAATTGCTGATTCATTTTCAAAGCATATCTAGATAATTTAGCAGCGCTGTTTAAGCGTCAATCCATTCACGACTAAATTTTTTGGTCCTTCGAGCCGCATCTCTTGTATATATAAAAATACATTTTGTATAAATTTTTTTTTTGCAATTTTAAATTAAGTAAATTTTTAACAAATTTCCAAAATTCTATTAAAAACAATCAAAAAAATTTCTAAGTCCTCGTAAAATTGATTTAAGAAAATCATTTATTTCATATTTAAATTATTCTTAACAAAATTCATTTGTTTAAATTTGCTCCTTCAAATTGAGCAATTTAACAAAAGACAACAAAATTATCTACTTTTTGACCCAAAGCAAAAAATTATAAATAAACCTGAATGCAAAATAGAAGCAGTAATAGTAATTTTGTTAAATAATTTTCATTTCCTTTGTACCAACAACAATTGACAACAGGTGCTACCTGCAGGAATTTTTCAACAAAGCACTCAACACAAAAGTTTCATCAAACCAAATAAACGTTACAAGCAACCAAACATCCAACCAACCAAACGAACTAACAAACCATTCAAGCAGCCAGATAATAAATGAAAAAAAATATAGAAACTTTCGTAAGTATGTAAGTGGGGTCAAATGTAGAATAACGCCTTTGGCCATTTTTTACACAAAAAAGAAGAAAAGTGCTATCGTACACACACACACACACATACCCACGCCACAGTAAAGAAAAATATTAAGAAAAAGTAAGGAGACAATGGCTGAGTTTGCTTAACAGCAGCATAAAAATGAAATTGAAAAAATAAACTTTATTTTAAGGGAAAATGAAATAAAATAAAAAGCACAAGACAAAAAGAAAAAATAGTAGACAAACTTAAAGAAAATGTGCAACACTTGTTTTAGCAATTTCCATAATTTTTCACAGTTTTTAACTTTATGTCCAAGTAGACAGCAAACACCCTCTAGCCAGCGTAATTTTTAAAAGAAAAACATCTTTGCTCATATTTTAATATTTTTTTTTTTTTGTGCAGGCAGATTTTTTCTATTAAGTATTTCTAATATTTTACAATTTGTTCTTTTTGCTGCTGGTTTTCTTTTCTTTTTTTTAACTGTTTCTGTAGTTAATGCCACAATTAAGTTACGATATTTTTGTGGTAATGCCTTTTTGTGTTGAACAGTGGGGTTCGGAAATATGGAAAAAAAATTAAATGTTGGTCGAGATAAATATCGCGGACCATAACAAGATTAATGCTGAACTTTATTGAAACGATATCCGAGAAAATATTGGTATCGTTTCCGACAGTAACAGAATACTTTCCTAACGCGATTCCTTAATTGGTACATCTTTTTTGTTTATTAAACTAAAAAATCTTTAAAAGCAGAATTCTGTCATTAGTTTCGCTTGGATTCCTGCACATAGAGCCTTTTGAGATTATTAATTTTGAAGATTCTTAATATCGTTAACAAGCGCACTTTTGTGTTAGTGATCAATTTTTTTTTTTTACACAGATAGTGATTTTGCAGTGTCAAGTCTTGCCTTTGTAAAATTTTCACCCAAAAGGATATAAAAATATAACTTGAAAATCTATTCTTAACTTTCTCGGCGAAGTTCGCGAGGTCATCACTTTTTAGTGACTGTCAATAGATGACACTGAGGTAATGCAGTGTTTACTTTTAATTTACAATGAAAGAAGTTTAAAGTTTAATGCTGCCAAATAAAAAAAAATTAAAAATCCACCAAATCATTTCACCAATTGAAATAATTTAGTTCCCAAAAATTCATGAAGAAAATTTAAGTATCAAAATAAAAGCAAATTATCACATTTTCACCAAAGTTTTTTTTTTAAAGTTATTATGAAGCGATTTCTATATTTTGCAAAATTTTCGTATAAAAATTGTCAACACTACTGAATTATCCAGTTTTATTTTAAAAATCAGTCGTCAATTAATTGTTTAGCGATAAGACTCCCAATTTTGGCTTAAAACGTTTATTAAGCAAAATTGTTGTTTGTAGAGCGAAACCAAGCCACACCAGACCCTAAAGTCCCTATGGTCTCAGCTAAGCCCAAAAAAAAATGCTCTGTTTGGTGCGGCTTACAAGCTGGTGGCATCGCTAGAACTATTTTCTATAAAACTGAAGCAAGAGCTCGCATTACGGTCAATGGAGATCGTTACCGCAACGTGTTAAAAAAATTTCTGTTTGAAAATATAAAAGACATTGATTCGAAAGAGATGTAAATTCAACAGGATGCAAACACAACTATCGATTTGTTAAAATTTAAATTTCGCTAAAACAAGATTTCGAGAATTAGACCTCTCCATTAACCTCCAAGGTCTTGCGATTTAATAACTCTTAATTATTTCCTGTGAGCCTATGTAAAGTCAGTGGCCGCAGCAATTGACGTCTAGGTAGTCCACACCACGCAAAAATGGCACGAATTTGGATTTTCAAAATGTGGTCCATCAAGAACGGACACGGTGGTCATGTAACCAAAATCATTTTAATATTTATTGAACTAAAAGAATTTTCGATAAATATTCATTTTATTCAAAAAATTTTTTCTTAGTTTAAGCCTAATTGGGCTTGAAAAAAACACTTTGTATAAAAAAATCGGAACATATCCAACATTGGTAATAAAATTATATAAAAATTTTTAATTCGAGCAAAAAGCCCACTAAATTCTTGATATAACAGAAATTCATTAAAAAGTTGAAAATGTCGAAAAAATTCAAATTTTAATGAAAATCTAATGAATTCGGAAAATCAAAAAAAAGTACACCGGATTTCAAGTCTTTTGACAGTTGGCGGTTGGGTAATGCAGTGTTAATTTTTAATTAAATACGACACAAGTTTAAATATTTAAGCAGATTCCATATTCTTTAAATAAAATATTTTTGTCCATTCCTAACCACAGTCCTTTATGTTTGTAATGCAAAAGAAACTTATAATTGAATTTTTTACATTCTTTTTCTTAACATCCCAAAACTCTCATTTTTACTATTTTATTATTATCAACTTAAAGTTTAAAATTTATTAATATCTAAGCAAAATAAAGAAAATGAAATAAAGGAACTCTCCTCCGCTAAACTAATTTAAACAGTCAAAATTTTTATGCAAATTCTTTAACAAACAAAACTTTGTCTATCGTTGCACATAAAAATCAAAACTTGAAAACATACACTTACATTACAGGCAAAAACACATTTAGACAAACTCATGTAGGGAGCAAAGTAAAAAAAAAATATGGTCATAAATCTTAAGGACAAGCAAACAAACAAAGTCATCTTTATAAAATTGTTAAAAATAAAGAGACACAAAAATATCGCACCAGTGAAAGAAAGAAAGTCTCTCATATGTACAGAGTAAACAGTGATGCTCATACGGATGCCCTAAACTCATTTTAGGCAAAATAAATGTATCAGCATTTAGTTTCCATATAAAAATGAATGTGTTAATATATGAGCTTCCGAAACACATGCACACACACATACACAAACACTCATGTGACATTTTTTTTATAAGAATTCTTAAGGAAGCTGCTACTTGGTTTGTATTACTTCCGTTTCCTGTTTCCCTACCACTTCATGTTTTTTGCCTTCTGTTTCCATAACAATTGTTAAACAGAATCTTGTTTGGGCTTTTATTTGTCACATTTCAATTTTTGTACTTTTAAGTTTATGCTGTTGTTAAGTGTGTGTGTGTGTGTGTGTGCGTGTTGTAAGATTTTTAACAATCAGTGTATAAATTTACATAAGTTTTCAATTGTTTTCAAATTGCAATAATAAAATTTTAGTTTTAATTGTTTTTTGTTTTTTTTTTATTATAAAGTTGAACTTTATGTGGAACTTATTTCTAAAATAAATTTAAATAGCGTTTTTCCTTTCCCTCTTCTTTTTGTTGAGGTTACGACTACTTAAGTTCTGTCGTTTTTCTTTGCAAAGTTTGTATTTTATTACATGGAAAATTGTATTAAAAAAAATATATATTTAATGGAAAAATAAAAAATTAAGTAAAACAATTAGAGACTCATTATATTTTCTAAGCAATTAAAAGCGACTTTTAATATTTTAAGAATATTTTTAATTTTATTTTTTTAGTTAGTAAATTTTCTTTAATTGCTTTGTTGTGAATATTGCAAGTTCCTTTAAGCTGTCAAAAAAATTTGCATAGAACTTTGTAAATTTTTAAAAATAAAATTATACAAATTAATAAGAGAAATATTTTTGTAATACTGGTTGGATCCATAAACTGTTTTGCTTACTTAAATTTCCCTCTATCGTACGCCTTCTGCCTGAATTAAATATACAAACCCTAAGACATCAACCACAGGCTTGCAATAATAAATTTAAATAAGTGAAGCCCGTGTTTAAGACACCGTAGAATTAAAAAAGTAGCAACTGAAGAAAAAAACTTTTGAGAATTATATGCCGAAGGTCGGCAATGCAAGAAACGAAGCCAGTTTAAATACACGGTCAGAAAAAATGTTCTTTCCCATAAACAAGTGAATATTCAAAATATTCAAAGAAGAAGGGCAATACTCGTTTCTGTAACTAAGATGAGAAACCTTTCGCACAAATATTTCACACAAATCAAATAAAGTTAAAGAACTATGCCGCTCTACGAGTAGATACAACAGAAAATATTCTTAAATCCCACCAGATGACATCAGTACCGGAGAGTGTTTTTAAGCCAATTTTGAAGGTCGGGATTTAAAAAACGCTTCGATGTATTAGTTAAAAAAACATAGGATGGCAGCATAGGAGTGATTTAATAAAGCTATAATGCTTCAACGTCTAACAATTCTGAAAAGAGAGAGCTACTTTTAATGCTGGACTTTATTCAACAAGCACAAAGTTTTGGCTCTCCATAAGTGTATGAATTGGAAGAAGTTCCTCTTCAGCCTTCTAGAGGTGAAAGGTTTTAACAGGCTTTTAGTTAGGTCTTGTTTTTGCAAAGAGACTCTCAAAACTAAATAGAGATTTTTGTAAGATTAATCAAATTAAACAGGATTATGAAAATTCTGAAAAAATGTGGATATTAATTTCTAAAGAAGCTGTGATGCTTATAGGCTAATAAAGCAAACCGGAACTTCTGAGGCAGTAATACTTCTTCAAGAAGACCAAAAGTTTGCTTCCATACACTAGAGGTTCCTTGACCTTAATAATAACGTTAGTGATTGATTATCAAAATTTCAATTACCATCTGGCCAAGGCGAACATCAACCGAAAAATTACTAAGACTAACTGCCATCCCTAAATTAGCGCGTAAAGCGCAAAATATCTGTCAAAATTTCTCATGTACATACAAAATGTATGAAGCGTCGCTAATAGCACGGCGTCAATGCTTAGCAATTGGAAAATCCAATTTTGACAGCGCGTAAGGTAATGCAGTTGCCTGCATGCTACTGTTGTTTACATATTTTTTTTTAGTATTTAGAGAACGTTATAAAACAATAATGACATTTTAGCTTTTTTCGGGTTTATCTAACGTTTTTATCACTGTTTTGCATTCCGTTTTATAGGGTTTTATTAAAAATGATAAGTTAACATTACTGTTTAAAACAAAACGTTGGGCTTTTATTTAGGTATGTCATTTCAGCGTAAAAGCCATGCGTTATTTTGCGTCGCGTCTTACGCGCTAATTTAGGTATGGCTGTAAGACTGTAGCTCACAATATTTGTAAATGTCCAGGGCTATCTAGCCATCAGACTTATAGCAGACACACATAAAATTTAAATGCATTAGACTGTTACAATCCGAGAAAGGCTGATAACAGCAAAAGACTCAATGAGAGTAAAGTAGTCGTTAACCAATGGGGTACTAGAAATCAAACTTAACTTGCGTATTATGTATTTCGTATTTTGTATAATAATAATAAAATGTTTAACAATTTTTTTTAGATTTACCATTTTTTGCCACATCATATTTTCTGATATCTTTAAGACATTTATTTTGCTCCTTATAATATTCAAATTCAAACTAGCGACTAAATTAAACCAGAAAGTTTGAAGAACTTTTAGTTTTACTATTAAAAAAATTTACTTCTTTAGATACAAAAGAGTCATAACAAAAATTCAGTTCAATTGATTGTGATACGTGCTAAGAATAGGTAACTTTAAAGTATTTTTTACACTTTTAGTTAAGGAAAAACTTGTAATACAGGTGATTATGTTATCGACATTTAAATTTTAGATTTTTCCACTATTAAATTTATAAGATAAATATTTGTCAAATATTTATAAAGCTGGCAATACCGTTAAGGTGAAGTTGTTTAACTCTACACAAGAGTCTTTTTACCATACAATAAACTTAATCATAGACATAAACCATGATAATGCAGTACATACAAAATCCTGTGGTAGTGCAGTACCATATATAAATTCACTGTTTTAACCAACTAATGTATCAAAAAACTGCTAAAGTTTAAAATGTAGGGAAATTTTAAGCACTTAAATTTTAATTACTGTTTTCAAATCAAATCAAATTAAAATAGCTGTTTTTTATTCTATAATCTCACAAATGTATCGATCCATAACTAATTGTCCCTGGTCCACTATTTCAAAAATAAAATTAATTTATATGTAAAAAAAATAAAATGAGTTTGATCCTATATTTCAAACCGTTATGAGTTTAAAGTAAAATCAATAGATTTAGCTTAATTTCCTTTTAATAATTTGGCTATGATTTAACTGAAATATGTAAAAATATGAAATAAAAATAAGGAGAACTTTTTTATTAATTAAATTTATTAATTTTAAGTTTTATCATTTAATTATATTTTGTTGAAAGATGTAAGCGTCTGCCATTAATTTTTAACAGATAAAAATACACACAGTACACAAAATTTAATGGAGATATTCTGAAAGTAAAATTTTTGTTAACCGACTTGTAAAAAAAGAAGAATGTTATCAATTCGTCTAAATGCTTTCTTTTTATCTTTGTGTCCGAAAAACTCAGTCATTTGTAAACAGATTTAAAAAATTTGTCCTGTATTTGAAAGGTATAATAATATAATTTTATTCCAAAATTAAAGGGTGTCGCCATGTAACATACATGTGTTTTACGTGTATTAAAAACCGTAAAGGGTACTATTTGAAAATTGAAAGACTCTGCTTATCACTTTACCTCGCATTAGCAAAAAAGAGCAGAAAAATAAATCAAAATTTTAAAGGGTGTCCCCAGAGGTAAAGAAATTTGACTTATATGAGCCTATCTTTTGAACCGTTATAGACAAACGCTAAAAAATTAGACAGAGTATCGATCACTATGACCATTATAATAATATATATAAATATTAAAAATCATAAATCAAAGGGTGCCCCAATAGTTTATTTTATTTGATGTACATATATGGCCATACTTTTGAACGGTTGTAAAGAGACGGTTGAGATTTACGAACTATAGCAAAAAAAATATATATATACATTTTTAATTTATAAATTAAAGGGTGTTCCCATAATTGGTGTAATTTGATTTATTTGGCCCTGTCTTCTGAACCGTTATATTTAAACTCCTATATATAAGACTGAATGTCCTTTAGGTGGTTTATTAATAAGCATAAATATTTAAAATTATAGATTAAAGGGTGTTAAACGTGATTATCTGTTTAATTTGCTTTTCTGTTTAAAAGTCGTCTTTTTTATGCAAAAATTATTTTATAGCGGGTGTTGTAAGTTCACAGGTCAGCCTGTAGCGGTTCAAAATTTATATAACAATAATCTGGTGGTTTTTTAATTTTATTTTAAATTTTCCATTTTTATTTAATTAAAGAAATAGTTTTTGTTTAATTTTAAAGTGAAACTATTAACTACTTTAGTTTATATTTTAGGTATAAAAATTGATTTTTTTCATTTTTACAATATTAATTAAAGTTATTTATAACTAAAAATATAATTTACAAACTATTAAAATCTAAGAATTTGACTGTTTTTATAATAAATTTATTTCGTTTTTTTTTTTAATAACAAAAAAATTAAATTCAATTCAATTTTAAAGGTTTTTTTATAAACAAGAAAATAATTTTTTAAATCATTTTTACAAAACAAAAAATTAAACAAAACCAAATTGAAGTCTTAGGGACATAACTTAATTTAAAAAAAACCGAATTCATTTACAGCACAAAAATAAAGACATTTTTGAGTAAGTAACAGATACAATAAATATTTAGTAAAGTTATAGATAAATAGCATCATTAGTTGAAAAATGTTATAAAAATAAAAAAATATTTATTTAAAACTCTACAAGTGTTTTGGAATATAAAAAAAAGAGAAGTAAAAGAGTTTCAAGATATTTATGTACAAAGTTAAACATTTTGTATCTTAATTTAAATTTTTTTTTAAACTAAAACTCGGGATCATAATCACGATGATAACGTGATGATCTACTATTCGTTTGTTGATTATTGTACGTGTACATGGGATGAGCATCCGCAAATGCATCTGGATACTGATGACCACCATACAGCGACTGTTGATGCTGTGAGTGAGTGGAATATTGTGAGTGTGGATGATGTTTAAGAGATCTTTGCAATGAATCACCCTTTTGCGAGGAGTAATTATTTTGGGAATCATAATAGTAATCGCCATGACGTGTAGAACGCCAACTGTCATAAATATTGGAACCGCCACTATCATTCACCGAGTTAGTAAAACGCTAAAAAGTGGAGAAAGAAAATTATTAAAGTTTTGTAAATAACTACTGACTCCACTCATCCTGGAGAACTGTATGTTAAAACTCATTTTGCATTTCTTCTAGCGTAAGAAGAGCCTTCAAAATGATACTTCCATTTTACCAAGACTAAAAACGAGAACTAAAAAAGCAACTTTTATTTAAGGCCTTATAAGCTCGAAAATTCTAAAATAGAAGAAAGTTTACTCACTAAAGGAAAGGTAATTTTATATCTGCTCCCATACATGATAGATGCTGTTGTTCATAAAGAGAATTATTACAGCAATTGGACTTCATAAGAAATCGTTTTGTGACCCTTTTTAATTCTTTGGTTGACTATTTTTCCTGGGAGTGCTATCACTTGACTTGTTGCAACTCGAACGTATGGGAAATCAAGTAGGTATCTGACACTCAATAACGATCTTTTATTAAAGGAAGAGGATCATAGAAACAACTTTTTGATTATTGGCGAATTACATTTGAGAAAGTAACTTGGGTGCCAACCCCATGAAAGTCGCCAATGTAATCGAGGAGCTTTGATAGCAAACCTGCGTCAGAGCCATTTTAATGGTCTATATAGTCGTGAATCAAAAAAAGCCTCATCGTATGTCCTCATCCTTTTTTAAAGGATCTAAAGTAGCCAGTTTTTAAAGACTTTATTGGCTTACGATTTTAACTGATTTCATTAATTATTTTAATTGCTCCTATCTCCCAACATTTCGACCATCTTAAGGGTGAAGCAGAGTTTTTTTTTTAATCAAAATTTTCTTAGAATAGATTTTTTCTTAATTTATCTCTTTACTCTCTCTCTCTCTCTCTCTCTCTCTTAGCAATCAAAATTTGACTTAGTTTAAACAACTTTACCTTCGGCTTAATCGGCTGCTTTGTATCATTCCAGGCATCATCTATATTGTAAAAGTCATCCACGCCATAATTGTCCACGCCACCCATGTGATTAATTTTAAGTTCATTTAGCATGTCATTGGTCAAGGGTATGGGAGTCTTTTTAGCACGATTCTGGCGATTAAGTAGCTATAAAATAAAATATATATAAAAGAAATTAATTTAACAATTTCTAGTCCATTCACTGAAAATAGTTACGCTGAGAAATCATTAAATGAAATCAAAATTTTAAACAAAAAATTTAATTAAAACAACGTAACTATTTCTTATTCTATTCCTAATGAGTAACAACATACCACTGTTATACCGAATATAACCACAAACACTAAGGAACCAACACCTATGACTATCACCACAATAGCCCATTGGGGTATTAACAAGTCCTCCTCAGCAAATTCCACATTGGGCGTCAAAGACTTGGGTATAACTTTAATTAAATTATACGAAATATTAAAAAAATTTAAATAATTCTCTAAAGATTTAATAAATATTTACCTGAAAAATCTGTAGCTACTGGATCAATAACATATTTACCCATTAGGAACGTTTCTTTGACTAGTTTTTCCTCTTTTATATCCTGATAATTATCCATATCATCATCATTATCAGTTTCATTTTCCGACTCCGATTTCAGTGGTAAAATTGGCTGGGGTGTTAAGGCTTCATGGAAGAGTTTTTTAATTTCTAAGGTATTAACATCTTTAGAAATATTTGCTAATTCCACGTAATAGTCCACTAAAACACTGCCTTTGCTAAAGCTATCAATGCGTACTTTTTTGTACCATTTACTTAATTGTGGAGCAGAGGAGTAGACTTCGTTTAACTAAAATAAATAAAGAAAATTTAATATTTTTTAACGTTGTAAATCTTTAACTTTTTACTTACTTGTGCCTCGACTTCTCTGGCTAAATTTTTCCATTCAGCTGTATTATGATCCAATAATTCTGGCTTCCAAGATACACCATCAATTATTTTGATAGTGGCTGCCAAATCACAATCGGCTGTACAAAAACCTGGTTTCGTGGGTTTGGGTGTAGTGGTTGTTGTCGTTGTGGTGGTGGTAGTAGTTGTACTAGTTGACGTTGAAGAAGGTAAAAGTAAATCTTCAAAATTAATACTGGCAGTCTTGGCTTGTTCCAACAGTTTTTCTATGGAAATTGGTGTTGTAGAAGGCGTAGGCCAGCCTGTGAATTCCGTAGTGGCTCTGGTAGGAGGCCCTTTTCTAACGACTACCGGTGGTGAGCCTGCCATGTTTTCTCCGGAATCAACACTTCTAGGTGTGGTCAGGCGATGAACTCCAACACGTTTGTGAATGCCCTTAGGGAAAACAACTTTATAACCTGAGCTAGCAGAGGAGTTACTATTTGCTTCCTCTATGGACTTTTCAGTTGTTGAGGTAGTACTGGTAGAAGCTGGATGCTTTGGCATCAGTTCCTCACTGCTGTTAAGCTTAAAACCAGGAGGTAACAATGAAGCCACTTCTTTAAATTCAATTTTCTTTAAAATTTCCTCGGGTTGCTGAACTATTTCTTCAGAAGGCTTGTAACCTTTAGGCAAAAGTTGCGATATATCAATAGTTTCTGGTTCAATTTTAGGTAGAGGTTTTCTAGTCGTTCTCAGCTTATAACCAGGTGGCAAGAATTTAGTTATATCATCCGGTTCAGCAACTGTTACACCACCACCACCAAATGTTTTTTTCTTTTCTTTTGTTTCTTCTTCCTTCTCAGTCTCATTTTTAAGAGAAGTTGTAGCTGTAGTAGTTGGTTTATAACCTGGTGGTAAAAATTTAGATATATCGTCGACCAAAGTTACCGCAGGCTTAGCCGTAGAGGCTTTATCTTTATAATCTTTGGGCAGTAACTTATCGAGATTGTCCTCAAACTTTATTTTGCTTAAAATATCCTGCAAATTACTTTTAGGACTTTCGGTAGTTGATGGCGATTTATAGTTTTTGGGCAATAGGCCAGCCAAAGAAACATCCTGAGCCAGGGGTGTATTTTTGAAGGAACGGCCTATAGTGGAATTTCTTAAAGGCTTTTTGAATTCGATATCAGTTTGAGGTTTCTTGGTGGTGCTAGTTGTTGTTGTTTTTGTGGTAATTTTACGATTTTTATATGAAGGTCTTTTAAAGCCATCAGGCAATAAGCTGGCCAATTCATCCATTTCCGTTTCATCGATATGATGCACTTTAACCTTAGCAGCTGATGGTTCATTAAAGTGATGAACTTTAACTTTAGGAGCTGCTGTTGATTTTGGTTGGAACTTGCGTATGTTTGGGGCAAATCTATTGCCAGCAGTTGAGGTGGTAGAGGGTGTTGATACTCCCATTTGGCTAATAATGGGATATTTGCCTGCCAACAAGCCACTGGATAATTCCGATTGTACTCTATCTAATTTGTCTATAATACTTTCAGTAGATGAAGATGCCTGTGCTGAAGTAGTATTTTCCGAAGACGTTTCAATTTCGGCTGCAGTACTAGAATCCATTTCTTTACTATCATTTGTTTGCTCGGAAACAGAATCTTGATTGGTTTTGTTGGCCTTAGCCTTTGCATGACGTTCCAGCTCTGATAGGGATTTTTTAGATTCTTCTTGTTGTATGGCTGGGAAGGGTAAAAATCGTGCACCATTTATACTTCTACTAGTTTGTATTGAGGCCACTACCACATAACCTTCAGTGGTATTATTTATGGTTTCCTTACTAGAACTTCTAGGAGTAGTAACTGTGGCCACATAAATTTCTTCAGCTGCCTCATCAGAAGCCGGTGATAATTTACTTTCATTAAATATAGTCTCCTCTTCTAGAGATAAGGTGGTGGCACGTGGAGTGATAGAAGAGGGAAAGGCTGTGGATCCGTTTACCACGCTCTTGGTAGTTACAACTGATACAACTTCTCGATCTAAAATCAAGGGACTTGGTTGCATTGTAGTAGTTGTACTTGCAGAACTAATAGTTGTAATAGAATCTTCAGGACTTTCAAAACTTTGCGCAGAGCCTTCATGTTCATGCTCCTCTTCTTCTTGTGGTTCTTCCTCTTCTTCCACATTATCGCCGCTTTCTTCCTCATAGTCTTCTTCATCATAATCGGCACTGGACTCTTCTTCATCGTTATGTTCGTCTTTTTCTCCTGATGACTCGGTGGTTGCCGTTAAAATTGCAGTAGTTATTTTATCAGCTTCTGCAGTAGATGGATATTCAGTGGTGGTTATCACTTGTGGTTCTTCTTCTTTAATGGTGGTATTAGCTTCAATAACTGGTGTCATAGTGGTTTTTTCTTCAATATCCTTTTCTTCCTGATACTCTTCCTTATGCTTTATGGGTGTATCTGTGCTGTGTCCTAATTCTTCTGCAGAAAAACTTGTGACAGCTTCTACGCTTCCCTTTTCCAAATCTTGTACATCTTCTTGAGAATATTCATCAGAATAATTTTCACCACCTTCATCATCATTTTCTTTAATCTTTTGGAATTCTTCGCTCTCATTGACATTAGGGGAATTTTGTTGTTGTACTTCTTGAGAGACTTTTTTAATGGTTGCCTCTGATTCTAAGCTGGTTGATTTAGCTGTACTATCTAGACCTATTGGTTTCACTTCTGCTTCCTTTAATTGAAGTTTTTCCAAGGTCGCCTCTTTAATTACACGGTTGTCGTCATTTTCTTGGATGTCCTCTTCTTCATATTCATCATTAAAACTATCGCTTTCTTTTGATGTTACAAATGGTAAAGGTGCCTTAAACGGTGTGGAAGAAGCTGATACCTGTTGCTTTAAAAATTTATCTTTAAGAGGCAACTTAATTCTTCCTTGTTTAACTGCATAATTCGTCTGTAGTTTACTCACTTGTATGGGCTCGTTTACCTCACGACTAATAAAAGCTGGCCGACGATTGTTTACTTTTTTATTTGTTCTACTCAATTCTGGATTATTGGCTTGAGTTGAGGTTTGTGTTGAGGGTCTAAAACCTGCTTGTGTTCTACCTCCATAACGATTATATCTTCGACTAGTGGTTGGCAAGTCAGTTGTTGTGGTGGAGGTTGTGGTTGTAGCAGCTGAACTAGGCTGGAAACGATTTCTTGTATTGCGAAAGGGAACTTGTTGAGATATTTGTGGTCCAACGGGAGTATCGGAATTGAAGTTATTGGCTGCGGCTCGATTACGATTTGAACTGGGTGAAAATCCCCCATTGCCAAATGGTCTCGATGCAGAACTACCAAATCCTGTAGATGATGTCAAACGGTTTGATGATGAGGGCTTATCCACCTAAATTACACATAAAAATAAATAACCGTTATAAAGTAATTTATATAAAATAATATGTTTGCCCTAATTTTGAAGTTACAGAATAAAATACTGGATTAAAACACATTTTATGCACCTGCCTCAGGCAAATTCCACAAACTTTAATAAATAGCAACAAACTGAGACTATAATAACTCCCACAAACTGTAGTAAAAGGCAAAGAAATCAAAACTCAAACAAATCATTAAAACTAATAAAAACAGAAAACCAATGTGATACAAACTTCAAATCATAATTTTACTCAGTTTAGCTTTAACCTCAACGGAAACTGTATTAATCCATACAAAAACCAAAATAAAATGAAAGTAAAGTAAAATAAAATACACGAATTTCTGACCAAATAAGATATTTAAAAAAATAATAAAATGCTTTAAAACGCCATAAAATCATTAAAATTGCATAACTAGAGCTTTAAAGCATCATGACTAATAAAAAAAATTAAAAATACCAGAAATGTAAAACCAACATAAATTAAAAACTCAACTAAACAAGAAATATTAGTTTTTTGAAAAGGTTTGCTGCTTTTATATTAAAAAAACTAAACCAGACCATATTTAAACAGTACAGCCTCTTTTAAAGCACTTTTTTGTTTTGTTTGTTGTGTATAAAAATTGGAGCATAATGTATGAATAAGACTCCTGAAAGACAACAATAAAACTCTACAATTAAAGTTATTTTTAAAATGTTTTGTTATTAACAACAATCTATTGGAAAAATTAGCAAAATAAATGAGGCAGGCCAATACACGTTAAATGGATTTTATTGAAAATTATTAAATACTTAAACAAAGTTATAAAAATTATAAAGTCTTTTGAATACAAATAATTAGGAATTTGTAAAAAAATTTCAGTATTTCTCATTAAAATGTTGACAGGTTTAAAAAAGTTTATATTTTTAATTCGTCTGAATCAAGGCGAATTATTTTACCAGGTGGCATCGTTGCGGCATCGTTGTAATGTGTGAAATAGCTGTTAAATCAATTTAAAAAACGAATCTTAGTAAACACGTTATTGAAAAGGGTAAGAAAAAAGTGTAGTAATTATTTGTGTTCTAAAGTTTATCATACACTTAAGTGCCTGTTTTTCTTTTTTTTTTGTATTGTTGTAGCCGCGCTGCCACCTTATGTTAATTCGCCTTAGTCTAAATCTTTTCTTTTTTTTTTTTTTTTTGTTTTTGCCCTTAGACCTCGATCACTTTTAAACTGCTTTTGAAATTTCTTTATTTGAAAGGTATTGCTAATAGATTGGTTACGTTTTTTGAAAACAGTTTATAATTTTTAAAACTAAAGGGTATACGCATACAACATACATATACTTTTTTACGTGTAGTATAAACCGTAAAGGGCACCAATAGGAAATTAAAAGGCGCTGCATATCACTTATGTTCCCAGTAAAAAAATTAAAACAAATATTTTAAATTAAAGGGTGTCCCGTATATTGATCTATATGGTCCTATCTTTGAACCATTATAGACAAACGCTTGAAAGTTGCACAGAATGACAATTGCTCTGACCGTTATAGTAATAATTATTAAATTCAAGATTTTAAATTAAAGGGTGCCCCAATAGTTCATTTAATTTGGTGTACATGGATATACTTTTGAACAGTTATAAACAGACGGCTTTAGTTTACAAAGAACCTACATTGCTAAGTCCTTTATAACGACAAATATAAAATTTGGATTTGGAAAATTAAAGGGTATCACAAAAGTTAACGTAATTAAAAATTTAAACTGTTAAGAGACACAGCTGATATTTACAAAGAAGCTGTGTTGCTAAGTCTGCTAAAATAATAAGTACAGAATTTTAAAATAGAAATTAAAGGGTGTCCCCATAACTGATGTTGTGTTATTTGCAAGGCTCTATCCTTAAAACCATTATAAACTAATAATTGATATTCATTACAACATCTTTAAAAATCAACAAAACTGGTTGTAAGTAATTTTTTTCCATAAAAATTTGGAAATGAAAATGTACGTGAACTTAAGCAGAATTAAAATTATTTTTATTTTATAACCATAGTCATGTTGAATATACGAAGTAAGTATAATTTAATATGACCAAAAATTACTAAAATTTATTTCTATTTCCATTAGATTTCTTTAACAAAATTTTATTTCCGACCATCATTTTTTGATTGTAATTATTTATTTGCTTATTTTTTTTATTTTTTAAACCTTTAATTTGATTTATTTATAAATATGTTTTTTTCATTTTTTTTTATTTATTTATTTATTTATTGATCAGGGCTGTCCGTATGTAACTGATGGTCCCTTTAACTTGAACAATCCGTCAAACGCTTGAGCGCTTATTCTATAAAAATTAAAAAACTATTTTTGTGATAGGACTTTAAAGTGTGATGTAAATTTTTAAAAATGGCTTTTAATACAACGTTTAAACATTAAAGGGTGTCCACAAATTTATTTTTCTTTTTGCTTTTTGGTAATTAATTCTCCTTAATTTTAGCAAAACAAGCAATATTTTCAATAAATACTTTACGTTTTAAGAAAAAATTTCTGCAATAAAAATTGCATAAAACAAAATATAATAAAAAATTGCAAAAATAAAAATTGTGTTGCAATTTTTGTATATCCGAGCAAAATTTGTTATTTTTTTACACAAAGGGACCAATTATTGGTTCTAAGTGGACTGTAGCAACACAAGTGCCTACCCAACATAGTCATGCTTCCATACATAAGAATAAACTTAACATATTGTGTTTATTAACTATATATTATAGTTACACGTACTATATTACATTCAGAATAGAAATATAATTTTTGTTGTGGTTAAAATATAATAAAAAAAAATTATTTTCTTTCAAGATTTAAGGTTGCATCTTTGTGCCTGCTAACCATTTAAAGGTCAAATGACAACGAAAAGTATTACTTAGAATAACTATAATTTGATTACCGCAACCATATATTTTATCAAAGAACCCTATGTGGTTTTTTAAAAATTTAGATGTTTACATGCGATGGATCACAATGTACAAATATGATTGTAATTAAAATAAAAATCACTTCTTATTATTTCTTAACGATAAAGTTTAGTTATGTGTTTGTTAGTTACACAGTATTAATTGAAGTTTTAAGTTTATAATTATTAGTTTATAAGTATTAGTTTATGCAATCTCTTTACCGATCTGACATATATATTTTCGAAACTTTCGCTTAAGGAATCATGGAAATCAAACAATCAACAATTCAATGCTGTGACATGAGATTTTATTTATTTTACTTCTTTTAAATGAATTATTTAAATGTTTTAGAAAAATTCTCAAGCAGAATTTAAGCCTCTTAAAAATACAATTTATCAATTTATTTTTGAAAAGAATTCAAAGACAACCAATACTTTTTAATTAATCAAGAAAATCAAGGTCATCAAAATATCAATTTTCAACATAACCAAAATTTTTTGTATAATCAAGACTTGCAACATCATGAAGGCTTTCAATTTCATAGGAATTATCATCATAATCAAGATTTTCACCTACATCAAAATTTTATAAACAATCAAGATTTTTATCAACATCAAAACTTTCAATATAATCCGCATTCCTATTATCAAAATTTTCAAAACAACCAAAAATTATTAAGAAGAAACTATTTTGAAATTAAAAGAAACAACGCAACAAGAAGATTAATTAATAGATTTAAGACGGTGAGGGACAAAATTATAAAACTAAAATCTACTATAACGTTTCTTATAAGATGTAGAAATTCGGGAATCATTCCAAATTTTATTATAAATTCGACAAGAGATATTTCAAATATTTTTAAAGTAAGAAGTTCGGTTGGAATTAAAAGTAAGATTCGTACATATATAAGCGATTTAAATAACAAAATTCTGAAACTATCCATCAGAGATAATCATCAAATATTGGAGCATTTTCAAAGTGAGTTGTTGTTGATAAAAAGAAACTTAACTAAGTATTTTACGGAAGCTGAGATGATAGATTTTTTAAAGTTTGAAGATATAATGGCAGCTTCTTTTGAGAAAAAAGTTAGGAAAATACATATTAAAAAATTTAGTTGTCTTCGTGTTTTACAAGAAAAAGAGTTATGTATTAAATTTAACGATAATTGGTTTGTCAATAAAACCAATTTAGACATTCCGTTAGAGGTAAAATCTATTCTCTCATTAGGTCCCAAGCATGCACTTCCCTATACAAAGAACGATTTTCCAGGTGTAAAAATGATAACTGAAGGAGAAGATTTTGTACAAACATTAGAAAGTAAGGAGGAACAGGAAGTAGCTAGAACAAAGTTATCTTTAATTATAGATAATCATTTTAATAGAATGAGATTAACCGATAGAGATAAGTTTATATTAGATAAAGTTAAAAAAACTGAGATTTTTATAAGAAGAAATAGAGACATCCTTATTGTTAAAGCGGATAAAGGTAACACAACAGTAGCTTTAACAAAAAATGACTACAATATTCGAATTAATACCATTTTAGAAGATACTAGTAAATATCAATTACTTAATAAGGATCCAACTAGTAAATTACAGAAGATAAACAATGATTTAGTAGATGAACTTTTTAAAAAACAAATTATTACTATTCTTGAAAAAAAGAAACTTAAGACTAATATAGCTAATGCTCCTAGGTTATATGGACTTCCAAAGATCCATAAACCAGATTTTCCCTTGAGACCAATTTGTTCTTTTGTAAATTCACCTTCATATGAATTATGTAAATTTGTTACAAATATTTTGAAAAAAATAACTCAATTTTCTAAATATAACGTTAGAAATTCTTTAGAGTTCAAAAATAAGATAAAGAATCTTAAAATTGAAAATAATGAAAAATTGGTTTCTTTAGATGTTATATCTCTGTTTCCTAGCATACCAGTTGATTTAGCCATTGACACCATTAATGAAAAATGGGATGTAATTAGACAACATACCAAGATTGAAAAATGTTTATTTTTACGAATTCTAAAATTTTGTATTGAGGATAATAGATATTTTCGGTTTAACGAGAGAACATATGTTCAAAAACAGGGACTTCCGATGGGATCTCCAGCATCTCCTATTATCGCTGATATTGTTATGGAGAGACTAATGGATTCGTGTATAGAAAAGCTTATCATAAAGCCGAAAGTAATTACTAAGTACGTGGATGATTTATTTTGCATTATTTCAGAAAGTGCAATTGATGATATGTTTACAATATTTAATTCATTCAATGATGATATAAAATTTACGATGGAGAAGGAAATCGATTCCAAACTTTCTTACTTAGATACTTTATTGATAAGACAGGGAAATAAATTGTTAATGGACTGGTATCAAAAACCGACAGCATCAGGTAGAATTATTAACTATTTTTCTAAACATAACAAAAGTGTAATTATTAATACAGCTAAAAATTTGATAGATAGGGTCTTGACAATTAGTGATAAGGAATTTCACTTAAAGAATAAAGAAATGATTAAGAAAATTCTATATGATAATAGCTTTCCTAAGGGACTTACTTATAAATTAATTAATCAATTTAGAAATAGTAATAATATTAACGTAAGAAACGTTATGGAACCTAAAATTTACAAATCTTTAACTTATGTACCAGGTTTTTCAGAACGTTTAAGAAAATCTAATATCTTTGATAAGAATAAATATAATATGGCCTATAGGACAGATAACACATTGAATCGGTTATTTAGTAGGACTAAGGATAAAATTAATAAATTTGACATTTCTAATATAGTCTACAGAATACCGTGTAAAGGAAACGATCAGGAGAACTGTAGTAAAGTATATATTGGAACAACCAAGAATAAGCTTAAAACAAGATTAGCTGGACATAAGTCTGACTTAAGATATGTTAATTCACAAAGAACAGCATTATCTTCCCATTGTTCTGAATTAGGTCACTATCCAAACTTTGAAAATGCTTCAGTTATAAATATTGAAAAGAATTATAAGAGACGTTATATTTTAGAAATGCTACATATAGTTAATACACCAATGACAAAAAGAATTAATTTTAAAGCTGATACTGACAATGTTGCACATATATATAGATATTTAATACATAAAATTACATAATTATTTGTTTATACACGTACGAACACAATAACATTAGTTAAGTTTTTTGTTTTTTTATATATGTATGTATATTTGTTTTTTGTTGATATGACTAAAAAAATTTTCTTTTAACTTCATTATGAAAAAAAAGTTTTTTCATATTTTCAAATTTTGTTTTTTGTTCAAAAATTTTTAATATAAATGTAAAAACAATTTAATTCCTGAAGATGGTACACAAAGGAGTACCGAAATATTGAAAAATAAATAAAAAAATATTTGCAATTTTTATTAAATAAAAAAGGACTCTCAAGCTAAAAATAAGTTAATTTATTTTAGAAATAATTAACAATTTTTTTTAATTAAAGAATTGTAAATTTATTATTATTCATTTATTTATTAAAAACAATCCAAAATAGGAAAACACCTAAATTTTAAATTAAATCATTAAATTAAAAAACAGTTTTTAAATTCTTAAGAAAACTGATAATCATTAGTGCAAATAAAATAATAACAACAACAATAGGTTTAGCAATAATTGTTGCAAAATTATTATGAAACAATCTATTCCCACGTAAAGTACCTTAAAAGTGTTGGTACTTTTTTGAACAATTTTTTTTTTTTATTAAAGCCCAATAATTGTGATGTTGGTGTTGGTATCATTAACATTTTACTCCACATTTGTAGCCGCAATCTTCGCATTTATTGTATTGCAAAAAAAAAACGGTACACTTCACTTAAATTTTTTGAAATGTTGTTGTTGTTGTTGGTGGCTATGTGTTTGTTGCTTTTGTTCAACTTGTCTAAGGTTTTTTGTTTATTTAATTAGTGGTTTCAATTCAATTTTTTTATTATTGTTTTTCTGTTTTTAGAGCAGTTTGCTTCATTTGAAATTCATATAAATTTTAAAGATTTCTCATATTTCACACAGACATGTGGCAATTTCTTGGGCAAACAATTGTCTTAAGCTCTTTAGAAAACAAGTACAAGTGTGTAAGCACTAGGGATGATGATGTGATGGGAGTGACATTGTAAAAACTTAAAACAAAATCACATACATTTAAAATATCGCAAAAAAAGATGTAAACGAACATAACAATGACAACAATAACTGTCACATGTTGTAATAATCAAAAAGCAACCTAATGAATTTTGGTGTTATTTTATTAATTTTAAATACAAAAAACTTGAAAATTTTTAAACAATAATAAATTGAAACCAACAGCAGGAATTGAAAGAAAGTGTGTAATTGTTTTTGAAAAAAGTTAAACCCAAAAAAATAATGATTATTATGCATTTTTATTACAAATTCCTTGCGAGGACTTACCGTCGGTTCATTAAAATGTTGCAGAAATTGTGTCTGTTGGTGTGGCACATTGACTCGTTGTGGCACAAATCCACTGTTTGGTGTAAAACTGTTACTGGGCTTGAATGATTTGGAACGTGTATAAGTGTTGACAGACGCCGAGCCAATAGCAGTGCCGGATACGCCAAAGGGACGGGGTGAGATTTCATAGTAATCACTATTGCGAGTATTCTGAAAGTTATAAGAAAATTAATTTTTGTATGAGTTTTTATTTATTTATAATCATTTATTAAATAAAAATTCGAAGTTGCTTTTTTTATGACTGCAAATTGACTTCTAAGCTTTTAATTATTTTAAATGAACTCGTCTGCTAAAATGATTAGTGAGAAAACACCACTATATTTTATATATTTTTCTAACAATCCACTTTTTAATTGAACATTTCTTCTACCAATTTTGCAGTTTATCAAAAAAAAAATTTTTTTTTTTATTTGTTTCTTATAAGTCTCTCTACCACAAAAGTTCATTGTTCATTTCACTTTCATTTAACATTTACTATTATTATTTTTATTTTAAACAATTATTATTTATATTTGCTGCTTATAACAAGTTGTTGTTATTATAAACATTTAAGTTTTAATGGCTCTATTATTGTCTGCATCACATGTTTTGAGGTTTTTGTTTTTCTCACTTAAACTTTGTTAAAAAGTGAAAATTAAATTAAAAATCAAGCAAAAAAAAAAACAAAAAATACTTGAGAATTGAACATAAAAAAGAAAAATGAAATTTTATACAAGTTATAAACATAAATGTATAACAAGGTCATAAAAAATTATGTCAAAGAGCTGTTCATTTCTTTGTTTTATTTTTTTTTTACATACGTTTTGAAAAAAAAATTATAAATGTTAAAAGATATAAAAAGAAAATATAAAACAGTTTACAATGCGTTAATTTTAATGTTTCTTATAAAAGCATAAATGAAGAAAAAATTAAGATGAAAAATTATTAGACGTGTTCACATCAAATAGTTTTACTCGTGTTAAATTACATTTTTTTTTAATTTAACAAAAGCAAAGATTATTATTAAAATAAACAGAAAATAATTTTCCACAACCGATACAAAATTATCAGAATAAAAATTGCAAAAATATGCAGTTTTTCTTGTCAGTTTGAATTAAGCGATCAAAAAGTACTTTTTAATCAACTCTAAACAAAATTACAAGGCATAAAATTTTAATTTTTTAAAAAAAGAAAAAAAAAATTATACAAATATTTAACCAACTTCTCCATCAACTCATCTTCAGTAAGACCAAAAACATAATAGAAATTATTTAAAAAAAGTTGCTTCTTCAAAGGTGATAAAAATGTTAACCTCATACTCAAGTACTAAACGCAACACACGGGTAGTGTTTATTAGTATCCCACATTTATACCCTAAAGGGTAGAACAAATGAATTTGGTACTTTTTAATATCCTTTTGAAATACAATTTTTTAAATTTTTGCTTTTAGAAAAAATTGGTTCAAAGGTACAAAAAAGTACCCTTTTGGTACTTTTTTGCGCTACACTATATTTTATAAAATTCATTTATGAGACAAAGTCTCTATTTCAAACTTTAAAAAGAAATTCAATATAAAAGCCTTCAAGAGATTGTTGCTGGGAAAAAAACGTTCCAAAAGAGTACTTTTACACCTAGTATATGTATGTACCTCTTAAAGCAGAATTTTTGTGGAACTTTAATTATAAAAATAATTTTTAATAATTTTCTTTTTAGAGAAAAAATAATGTTTTTTTGAAAGTCCAAAAAAGTACCAAAATATTGCTCACTTTTTTGTTACTTTTATAAACTTAATAAAATCTATAATCTATATTTTTCGTGTCACAAAAATTGTACCTGATATAGTAGTTAAGAATGTGAACTTGAAGGAGAAATTTCAGGTAAATTTTGGTACTTTTTAGAACATAACGATTTCCAAGCTAAGAAAATAGAAATACTTGGATCGAAACATATCTGCCTAAAGCACACATTCGGAAAATCGATTATTTAATGATTTCATATTGTTTAAAGTAGAAGAGGAAAAATGGACTATAAGTACTTTTTTAAATTAAGTTTTAAAATTTTGTACTTTTTTTAATATTAAAATATCCGTATTTACAGTTGTTATTTTTAAAATGTGGACATTTATTTTAAATAAAATAATATAATCAGTGCTAAAATTTCAGTACAACTCACTAATGGGCTACGTATGCGTAGCATTCATGTCCGTATTCTTTCCCCTGTGTTAACTTTTGCGTTATTTTATTTCAGCCGAAGACTGTTTTGAAAAAAAACTATTTTAAAGAAATGAAACACAAATATGACTGACAGAAATTTTAATATTTACAGAAGTTAAAATAAATCGTTTCGAAAACAGATAAAAATTCTTTGAAACATAAGTTGCTGTTGCAAAATTAACGGAAATTAAATTTAAAATTTCTTTTCTAATTCAAAAACTTTATTGACTTAGATTTTTTACATTAAAGCTGTATTATTCTGTTCGTTACTTCATTATTATTTCTGATTGAAAAATCTCTTCTACATTGAAAATGTTTTCCAAAAAGACGAAAAAAATGAAATCAATACATTTAACTCGCATTAACTTTCTTCAAAATTAAATATCTGTGTCATGTTAAGTAAACCAATTTTAGTTCTTTAATTTTTTAACTAAAATTATGATTTTAAATTATTAAATTTCCCCTTCCTTTTTTGTAACATTTAATAATAAAAAATCAATCAGCTGTAAAACTTATAACTAATAATTTTACCATTTAACTTTATAACTGTCATGAATTCTTTGTGTATTTTTCTTTTAAGCCGAAACAATCACAAGGGCTGAGTTAAGTGGAATAAATTCACGTATGTCAGGCTTAAAAATTTTTTTAAATTGAATTGTATACTACTTGAATTTACAATTAATTTAATTGACTTCTTTGATTATATTAAACTTTAGATAGTTTTTTTCTTTATAAATTTAATTTTATTGGTTGATTTTTGACATGGTTGCATGACTTGTTAACGGATATTTAACTTTCACTTGATGAATTGGCATTTTTCTTTTACATGATAAAAAGTAGTTTTGCTCAACATATTTTATTTATTTATTTATTTTTTAGTTTAAGTTTTATTTCTTATTTCTAATAGTCCAAAGAAAAATTTTATTCGTTATCAGTAGATATCATGAAAATATCAACTTTTTTTTAAACCTCGTATTTTTAGAGAACTTTTTAGTAAACATTTTTTTTATAAATAAAATTGAATTAAACTCATTAGTGGTTAATTATAATTCCTTTTAAAACAATTATTTAATTATTTAATAAATAACAAATACTTTCAAGCACGGAAACAAATTTTTTGTACCTTTTAAAGTTAATATTTGGATTTAAATTAAATTTTATTGAGGTGTAGTACAAAATTGCAACAAATGTACAGGACGTGTTATAAAGAAGACATCAAAGAAATAATTTGAATTGTGTGTGAATTTCGTCCATCCAAATTAATATCGATTAGTTGGTTAAATGGGTCAATGGCAAGTCAAGGTGTTAGATGCGAAGAATGCTGATGATGGATTTGGCGCTCCTGAGAATGCGGCATTACATTCTGCCAGCGTCTAATTTTTCTTTTTTCCTTGGAAAACGTCCGCGTACATTTCAAAAATAATTTTTCTTAATAAAAGTTAAAGGAAAAAATGAACCACAGCCGAAAAAGTAAATCTTAATTGTTTTATGTTTTTAATTGACATTAAAAATAACTGTTGGAATCAATAACATATTTCAGTAAAAAAAGGCTGAAAGAAATTCTCTACTAAAATCAATTTAAAACTTAATTAATTTTCAATCTGAATCAAACAAAATTTTTGATGGGTGCAACAAAATTTTTGTTTAATACACCAACAATTTAAAGTAACAAACATTTTCATTTAAGGAATAGTTGTTTTCTTATTTTAATTATTAATTAATTTTTCACTTACGGTATATTGTTGTCCAAATGGTGTAAAGGCTGCCGAGGTTAAAGATTGACTCTGTGGCTGTTTGCTTTCATTGCCTATAAATAAAAGCTGATCTTGATAAGATTCAGGAGTGCCAGCCGCAGCCAATGAGCTGCCTCGACCAAAGGTTCGCGTATTTTGGTATTGAGAGGATGGCACAAAACGATTTTGGGTATTTGGATTAGAAAAATAATAATCTAAAAAAGAAGAGAAAAGTAAATTGCGTGAATAAAATTCATTAAACATTAAAGAATGGAAATTATTTAATTTTTTTCTTTTTTAACGAAACCTTATTGTCAATTGTGTTTTTAAGGTTGAGAAATGATGAAATTCTTCTATTCGTCATTGAAATTTTTAATATTTCCATAAACTCTTTAAGCAACAAAACGCTATTTAAATGACACAGTATAAATTATAAAAAATATAAGTAAAAATTTTTTTATACATATTTTTTTGTGTTTTTTAAGAATAAATTTTCTTATTTTTGGTTTTGTCCCAAAAAAATGAGCTTTCAATTTTCTAAAAAAAAAATTATTATTATTCATAAATATCTTTCAAACATACTTTATCATAAATAAAGTTATTTTATCAAAAACATTAAGTCACCAACCAATCCTAAATTTTCAATATTTTTACAAAAAACAAAAGACTGTAGAGCACAACTTTAATAAAATCAAAACTATTTTTAGAAAAAAACCCTAAAAAAATACAGATTTTGTCCAGCATATCTGGTTTGATGAAAAGTATGTGGGCAGATAATCATCTCTGTAATAATTTGTCTCTTTTTGCTAAAAAAAAGAGTGCCTCTCAGGCAGTGATATCTTTCAAACTATTCTTAATTTTCATCCCTTTTAGTTAGAATAAACAATTTATTTTTTAGAACCTTGCAGTTGCATAAGAGTTTTATATGAATCCAGTGTTACAGCATTCGTAGGAAAATTATTTTAATACTAAAATCAAATTTTTGATTTGACCGCAGCTAAAATATGAACCCAGACCATATACAAGTCAATACAATTAAAATTTATTAATAAAAATTTTTTGGCGAAAAAAATTGTCAAAAAAGTTGAGAAGAAAATTTTTATGAGAAAGTTTTGGGAAAAGGTCTAGGAAAAAAAAAGATGTTGAAATATTTTATTTTTAATTTTTATGTAATATTTAATAGTCAAAATTTTTGTAATAATTGATAGAAATAAAAAAATTTAATAACTAAAAATAATTTTAAAAAATTTAAGCATTTAGCATTCTTGGTTTCCATCTATCAGATAGTGTACGCTGTTGACCTCACCTTTTTAAGGAAATAATTGAAGCAAAAATATTATAAAAAATCACTCATTGTGAAACTAAATTAATTGTTTAGAACGAAGTTCTTCGTGTTTTTTATCGCATAATTAAAAAAATAACACATCATTTAAAAAAATAATTTTCTATTTTTAACTTTCAGACATGCAAGTTAATTAAAGGTAATTAAATTTTAAATTAAGCTTCTTAATTTTGTTTTTCACACATATACAACTAAAACAACAGCTAAAAATATTTTCATTTTGTTCGTGAAAATTTTTGTTAGTGAGTTAAAAGAGTTTAATATTATTTATTTTTAAATTAAATTTTTCTAATAAATTTGAGAAATATTAAACTCTTCTATTCAGTAAAACTAAGTTCTGATCGTTAAATTCTGTTTTATAAATATAAAACTTTAAAATTTTTTATTTTTAATTTTTCATTTCTCATGACTTTCAGTTTTGTCATCTCTTATCACTACAAAGTGTCAATAATTAGTCGCATTGCGAATCAAGTTGTGGTGAAATTTTATAAATTATGCTCTTCTGTGGTAAACAGAGCTTAATTAAGGACTTAATATCCTAAATGAAAAATTAAAAATTATGTCTTTCAAAAAATATGACTTTTAAAGTCAATAAAAATAAATAATTAATAAAAATTTGTTTATATATATTTTTATTTTTGTTGTTTAAAATTTTGGTCAAAAATCTTTGGTAGAAATAGCTAGAGAAAAAATTAGTTTCACTGAATAAAAAAAAAATTTGTTAAAGATTTTATTAAAAAATATATTAAAAATATGTTTAGGAACAACGTTCAAATTATTATTTTTTTTTTTTCTTAACTGAAAACGCATATAAAAAGATTTTTGTTTATTGACAAAAATTTAAATTTGTATATAAAAATTAAGTAATTAAAACTTAAAAAAAATAGATATTTAAATTTTAAAAATTTAAAAATATTTTACTGGTTTAAAAGTTTTAACGATTATTATTTTCGTTTGACATCCACTTGACAACGTTCATTACAAATAATAAGATCATTTAAGGTTAAATTTAATTGAATCAAAATGTGTCTGTTATAAAATTAACTACAAGAAAAACCTTAATAAAATAAATACCGCTAGAAAATGTGTATGTATGTCTCACGCTTTATTTGAACTGTTTCACAAAATGTATAGTTTATCAGTGATAAAGCTTATTACGAGGGCTGCTATATATATTTCTGGCCTGGCAACACTGAGTACTGCCAAGTGCAATCTGACATTTCCATAGGAAAGTTTGCAGTTTTTAAGCATAATCGTACTCAAAACGTTTTGATGTACGACCATTATTTGTGTTGTTTACAGTGACTTGAAAAAATTAATGTAGAAAAAAATGGAATTAACTCGTGAACATTTTCGTGCCATCATTTTTCACAACTTTCGACGTGGATTATCACGACAAGAGTGCATTGATGAACTTAAATCTTTGTAAGGCGATGGAGCACCATCCTATAGGAATGAAAAATTGGTATAATGAATTTAAACGTGGCTGAAGCTCGCTCAAAGACGAATTCCGTGAAGGTCGTCCAAAAACGGCTGTTGTGCCAGAGAACATTGATGCCGTGCGTGAACTCATAATGCAAGATCGACATGCGACATACCGAGAGATAGAGACATCCTTGGACATTTCTTCCACCAGCATACATTCGATACTGCATGAACACCTGGCCGTAAAAAAGGTTTGTTCTCGTTGGATACCGCACAATTTGAAAGTCGCTCAAAAAAAGGCTCATGTCGATTGGTGCAAAGAAATGTTGCAAAAATATGATTATGGTGCTTCAAAAGACGTTTATAAGATCGTCACAGGTGACGAATCATGGATCTATGCGTATGAGCCCGAAACGAAACAACAACCGACCGTGTGGGTCTTCAAAGACGAGCAAAATGCAACGAAAGTTGTTCGTGGAAGAAGCACTTCGAAGCCGGTTTCTTCGGCAAAACTTGTCATGTGGCGACTGTTCCGCTTGAGCAACGTAGGACGGTCACTTCTGAGTGGTACACTACAATTTGTTTGCTTGAAGTCATCGGAGAAATTCGAAAAACCAACAAGAGAAGACGAATCATTGTTCACCATGACAATGCGAGCTCTCACACATCGGCTCAAACCAGAGCGTTTTTGACCGGCCAAAACGTCTAATTAATTGGTCATCCGCCGTACAGCCCTGACTTGGCACCTAATGACTTCTTCTTGTTTCCGCACATCAAGAAAAAAATGCGTGGTCAACGATTTTCGAAGAAGAAGCTGTTGAAGCGTTCAAAAACCATGTTTTAGAGGTGTCTCAATCGGAGTGGAAAAAGTGCTTCGACAACTAGTTTGAGCGCATGCAAAAGTGTATAAATCATGCTGGAGAATACTTTAAAAAACAATTAAACCATTTTTGATTATAAATATTCGCATTTTCACTATTAGGCCAGAAATATATAGAGCAGTCCTCGTATATCGCGCTAGCAGCCATGATAAGACACTTTAAAATTTAATCATTAGATGTGTCAGAAATGGGACGTGTGTCAAAAAAGTATGATAGTTTGTATTAAAGTAAAATATGTAAAAGAATTTTTGATTGCTTATCTCTTAAAAAATTTCTTAAAATAGTAATTTCTATAAGATAAAAGTTGCATTCTTGTTGAGACAGTATAACACCTACACACACTTTTTCTTGCATTTTTTAAGTAACAGATAATTTTCAAAGGTTTTCTTGTGAGTGAATTATATGATAATTTGTAGCCTAGTCAAGCCTCACCTTAAAATCGTTTCAATAAGGAATATTCTCTTTTTTTAATGAAAAAAATAAAGAAAATTATAAATCCGAATTTCTTCAGAAAATATATATTTTTTTTTTAATTTTTCATAAGCTCTATCGAGCAGTTTTTAATTGAACGATAATTTATTTCTCAAAAATTCCATTTGTTATACTTTTAATTCTAATGAATCATTTGTTGTTGTCCTGTTCTTTATAAAAATAACAAAGTAAAAACTTAGCACCTGGACACTCAGCAAACAAGCTCCCGCAAGCTTGTGTCTTAAGTCTTTTGTTTTATTTGAAAGCCAGCAATAATTTGTTGACATATTTTTACTGAACACAATTTATCAGCCTGTTTTGAGAGACATGAATATTTCTTTGCTACAATTAAACAATTTGTAATTTACCTGCTTTAATTCACCACCTTGTTTTGTTTACAAAATAATTGTTGAAGAAAAACAAATTACCTTGTAACACAAACACACATACATACATTCTTTAATAGAATTGCACACGTGCTCACAAAAGCTTAAAATTTTATTAGAGGTGTAGGACCATTCAACAAGCCTAAACAAACCATAAATATACAAAAATAAATATATTTTCAGTTACAACTATTTTTATAAGTAAAAGAAATATCACCCATAAAATATTTTGTTAAATGTCATTCACATAAAAACCGCACAATTGTATGAATCATAAACAAACACAAGCCCATGCTTTTTTTCATTTACAAGCACAATTTTGTTTTTACAAAAAAAAAAAAAAAAAATATTTTTAAATATTCTTTAGGTTCTTTCATTCGCACAGCAGCTTTTGTATTTTTGGTTTTTATTTTATTTCTAAAAAAAACAACTTAATGAATGTAATTGAAAGGCAAAAAAAAATAAATAAATAAATAAAATTCTTGTTAATCAATATTCGTAAAGTGTTTGAGTAAAATTGACCTAAATTGTTTTTTGTGCCACATACATTTTTTTTAATAACAGAATAAAATATTATTCAGAATGTAGAAAATGTGTAGAGTTAAGGTGCGGTAAAGTATTGTGGGTTTTATTAAAATATTTTTTATAATAATATTTATTTACTTAAAGAAGAATTTTTGTTGAATTAAATAGAATATTCTCTGTTTTCTTTTACAAAATTGAAAGATTAAAAACAGTTATAAATTAAGCTTTGAACAAGCAAAAATATGATACTATAAAACAAAAGACTTAAGTTACAAACCCAAAGAAATAAAAACATTTGTTTAGACAAAAAAAATTACTCTATTTGTATCGCTTCAATGTTGGTCCATCTGTCACAGACTTTTATCCGTAAAAACTAAACAATTGAAGTTTTATTCTTACGGCCACTACACCAAAAATATGGTAAGAGTTTTAAATAATAAAAGGTGTCCCTTAAGAGACATTGCTATCACTTTTATGGAATTATCTTTTATACTGTTACAGACATTAGCTTGAAATTTACCATAATTAAACACAAAATTTAATAGAAAATCAAAATTAAAGGGTGGCCCATACTGACATTATTTTAAAGTTCATATATGGTATTACATTTTTAACCGTTAAGAGCAGAAGCTGAAAATTCACCGCTATAGGAGCAAGTTCAAAAAGTAAAATAAGATTGCAAATTAGAGGGTGGCCCCATAGAGATGTATATATCAAATATATAACGTAATCTTTGCAATCGTTATAGGCAGACACTAAAAAATTTATGCTGAGTATGAAGCATTATATGCGTTATAAGAAAACATAAAGAAATAAAAGCAGAATTTAAAGGGTGGGCCTATAGAGAAATTATTTTCACGCATATGGGATGATCTTTTAAACCGATATAAGCAGGCTCTTACTCTTGTGAAGAGTATGAAGTTTTATATCGATTTTAAGGAAAAAATTAAATTAAAATTAAAGGGTGTGCCTATAGAGAAGTTATTTTCACACATCTTTTAAACCGGTATCTGCAGACAATTTATATTAATGCTGGTAATAAAGTGCTATGTACCTAGCGCGTATAAATTGAAATTAAAAATTATAGGGTGCCCCCATAGAAACGTGAATA
The DNA here is from genome assembly GCA_937654795.1 of Cistogaster globosa. Taxonomy (NCBI): domain Eukaryota; kingdom Metazoa; phylum Arthropoda; class Insecta; order Diptera; family Tachinidae; genus Cistogaster; species Cistogaster globosa. The sequence continues at coordinate 7,296,436 of OW569407.1, forward strand.
TCAGAAATTTGTTCTAATAAATTAGACATGTAAAATTTACTCAAATTTTTAATATAATATACGATATATGACATAAATTTTTGAAAATAAAAATAAAAGGGTGACCCATAGGATGGCTCTTTTACTTATATGGCCCTTTATGTTAAGCGATATCAGAGACTCTTAATATTTACATAAAGTCAATAGAATTATCTAGACTATAGTAACCAGAATAAAAGATAAAATTAAAATTTACAGGGTGGTACTATAGATTAATTATTTTCTTTTAAGGCTTAAAATCCGCTACGACCAGACCTTTGAAATTTACACGGAGTATTTTTCCTCTATAATAACAAGTCCAATATATTAAATAAAAAATTAAAGGGTGTCCCCAAAGAACAGCTGATTTTCAGTTAATTTTTTTTCTCTTTCAAACCGTACTAGCCACGCAACTAAAATTCTTAAGAACAAAATATTAAAATGAAAATTCTAAAGAAATTTCCCCATATAAGTCAAATCCGCACTTTGCTGATTTATTTTAAAGCAATATTTTTAATTCAATATCGATAGAGTTTACACATGAATGAACGATTTTAATTAATTTAACTGACCACATTTTATTATGGATTTCTCAGGCATTTGTACAAGTGCCGTAGGCATTAATATGACTTGTTTTTATTTAAAACCAATTTAAATTGTACATAAGATGATCTTGATCTGAATGTATTTGTGGACATAAAAGCATTCTTTTAAGTCTTTTCATTAAAAATTTTCAAAAATTAAAAAATTCAACAATCTAAACCCTAACAAACTTTCAAATAAATTTTGTAAACATTTTATTTTATTTTTAGATACTCAATATTTTTAAAATTGTTTACAACATTTTAATACTCGTATACGGATGTTTTCAAAAATCTTTACTGTGAGTGGTTAAAAAAAATGCAACATTCATTGTTACATCACACATTTTATGACATGGCACGAATTAGCAAATAAAAAAAAAATACAATCATAATAAATCAACAAAAGATCTTCTTTCTGTTGAAATAAAAATATCTACAGGTTCCTTTGTAAAAATTTTATGTAAAGAACTAAAACATTCGCTAAATTATACTTAATTTTAGTTGTTTTGTTTTTATGTAATTCTCCTTAGAGAACAAGTTTCCCAAGTTTACAGCGAATCAACTAGAAATAGAAATAATAATAACAATAACTAAAAATATCAAAACAAGTGAAAATGCCAACAAGTTCACATTTTAGATTTTAAGACAAACTATAAAAAAATAAGCAACTATTAATGTTCACTAGAGAAGCTTATGATATTTAGAGTTATAAAAAAAATTAAAGTTTAAATCGAAAATCAAGTCATGTTTTCGTTTAATTTTATTATTGCAATAATATGGCATGTTAGAAATATTTCCAACATTATTGAAGGAAAATATACTCAATTGCAGCAAATAATTTGGACTTTAATTGTTACAAAATTAAAGTAGTTAAAATTATTATCATTTTTTTTTCTGATCGAAAAAAAAGATTTTTTTTTCAAGTTATATTTTTAGGCAAACAAAAGACTTAAGACACAAACTTTTTGCTATTTATTATCGGAACATTTTTTGTATCATTTTATGTTCTCAAAAATTTATATTTTTTATGTTTATATTTGGTGTTTTTTAATTTATTTTGTTTTTTTTTTTTTTAATTTTATTTTGTTAAATATTTTTTTAATGAAAGTAATTTCAGGCTGTTCTTAAGAAAGCGCATGTTGTCCTCCAAGGTGTCAATTGTTTCTGGTTTATCAGCAAAAACCAGTAACTTCACGTGGATCTACAGAAAACAATAGAAAGGTGTCAAAACTAACAACGAATTTGAATCCCAATTGACAAATCTCAAAATAAACTTATAGCAAAATTTTGTTTTCAATTAGACGATGATTGCAGTAGACGTATAATATGTGGTGAAAGCCTTTTAAAATACAATCTGGCCCGGATCAAAATTTTCAAATAAAGAAATTCTTAATTATGATGTAGTTGAGATCTCAATCAAGCATAACACGAGCTTCGAAATCACTTGCAAATAAATAAGCTTCAGTGATGCTACCAGAATCTAAGCCCCACTAAGCGTTCCATTCTTCTGAATGTAGAGTGTTCTGTTGTTGAATACACTCAATTTTTTTCAAACAAAAAATCATTTATCAAGGACGCAATAAAGATCTTCATAAACCATAACACGAGCTGAGGATTTATTTTCAACTAAATAATCTTCAATGATGCCACAAGTATGTAAGCCCCACTAAGCAATTTTTCTGAATATAATTAGGTCTGTTATTAAAGCCTGAAATGAGTCGGTTTTGAACAATTGAATGATGGCTAAATTAATGACTAATTTTCAAAATAAATTTGGAAAATTTGGTCGCGCCGTTTAAGCGTCAATATACTGATCAAAAAAAAAAAAAAAATGAGAGCAGTACAAAAGTCAATCTTTAAAAAAATACCCGTTATATTTTAGCTTAATGCTTTTATTTAATTTAGTTAAATCGCCACAATTTATTTAATTTCATATTTTCAAACTACATCGCCTCCAGCTATAGACTAACACCAGCAACAATGAAATATTGTTGTAAAAAACTAAATGATTGCCAAGTTAAACTATGAATAATAACTTAGCAAAGCACTGCTACAAAATATAAATTAGACCTTTAAGATGTTAAAGAAATGCTTAAGTCTACTTCAAGACTAAAATGAAAACTTGTTCTGCTAAAAGTTTAAAGTTGAAATTTAAATATTAGAATAATTTAATATTAAAAAAAGGGTGTGTGAAGTAAACAGACAAAACATAAACTCAAAAAAAAATTAGTTTCTAAAACATTATATAAATAAATATATTAATCAATTAAAGAATTAATTATGAAATTAAGAAATATTTTGTAGTCATTTTAAAATCTTTATTCAACTGCAGTGTTTTTCTGTTTATCGTACTCTTTAAATTTTCTACTTTGTTATTAGATTAATGCAAGCAAACAAAATTATTTTGGTATTTGATTTTTTTATTTATTTTTAATTTATGAAGACACATTAAACTGCCCTCGTATTTCTAGAAAAAAAAATTTACTTTTTTGTAAATAAATAATTTTAGAATTATTTCTCGTATTTAAAATATAACTTTTATCACCAAAATCACCTCAATATACATTTATGAAAAAATAAGAAAAGGTTCGCTTAACTCTTTCGACACCACTGACCTAAAGAAAAATGAATAACAATAAAAAAAAATATTTTTTAACACTTATGTTAACACACATACAAAAAATACAGTCATCATTCAGTGTTCTATAAGCTGCAATAATAATTACGGTATTTCCTTTTTTTTCTAAACGCTTTTCATTTTTTTTATGATATCACACATTAATTCTTAAGAAATTTTTAATTTAAAGAACAGAACAAACATGAATTCATTTAAAACAAAAGACTTAAGACACATGCATTTAAAACAGGAAGACAAGCAAATTTAAATTAATTAAAAAATATAAAATAGTTATTATTTTTTATAATTTATTAATTTAACAATGTTGGAATTTGTTGTTGCAATTTGTAAACTAATAGCAAAAATATAAATTTTAATTCCAAAATTTAAAATTTAATATAATGAAAGAAAATATTGCACAATATTGCTGAAAAGTATTAAAACATGAAACAATTTGCCGCTTTCAAAATTAAATAACTTTTAACCTTGAGTTTTATTGGTTCTCAATTAAAGAAAAAAGGTATTATAAATGTGGCATATTTTAAATTAAATGACTTATATTGCACAAACCTAAAATAATTGCTCTACAATACAACAGCAAATCATTGTTGATAATGAATGGCTGTTGAAAATAAATTTAAAAATTTTTCTTTTGTTTCTTTTATTTTTGAATGGCTTTATATGGATGATAAGTAAATGCAACTCATGATATTTCTTATGATATTTTCAATAGCTGCTATTATCACTTTTAGTTGCCTAATCAGTAAGAAGGCAAATTAAATTAATTTAGGTCGTAAAATTGGCCAGTCATTTTATTTCATAATTTATGCATTTTATTTTATCCTCACTATGAGATGAATTAACATTATTTTAATTGAATTTTTGATTAAAATAAGGAAATATTATTGTTTAAATAATAAACTTTTCCACCTTCTTAATAAAATATGGTCTCTAGCATTTAAAGTTTGAAAATCCAGGGGGCAAATTACGGCATTCGATATCGATTCGAAATTTACATTAAAATTCTATAGACATTTTGATCGATATCAAATGCCGTAATTTGACCCCAGTTCCATTGATATTAAAAGAACTTCATTTTTTATAATAAATTACGGTTATGAATGCTTTAAATGCACCTTTATAAATTTTAATAATAATTCAATATTTAAAAAAAAATTCTCCTCTCACAGATCCCATCTGTGGTCCCAACTAAAAAATTTTCAAAACCACGCCGAAAAATTGGTTTTTAGAACCGTACAAAATCGTTGGCGTAATTTTAAAACCATTCGTGATTTAAAATTACGTGATTTTTAGAACAGACTTGAATATTAAAAATTACAGGGTACCTCATAACGATTTTTACATATCTAATGAGCCGTAAATGAAATCCAAATAAAATCTTAACAAAGTAGATATCACTATAGCTCACAATAACAAAAAATAATAAAAATACATACGTAATAATTAAAGGGTGTCCCATAGGCGACATTATTTGACTTATACTGCTCTATCTTTTCAATTGTTTTAGTCAAACACTTAAAATTTACACAGAGTATATACATCTATGTTCGATCTAAAAAAAAGCTAAAAATATATAAAAATGGAATATAAAGGGTGTCCCAATATATAATATAATTTTAGTTATATTTCGTTTCTAATAACATTTTTTTTTTTAATTTTCACAGATTGTGTACTTTAGTATAAAAAATATAAAATTTTAAATTTTAAATTAAAGGGTGTCCCTAGATGTTTTGTTTTTTTCTGTACATGGATTTATTTGAGTTGCTCATAATGATTTATGAAATTAAAACAGAGCAGGTATTGTTACATATAAAATTTTGAGGAAAAAAATTAAAGGGTGTCCTCAAAGTGGACGTTATTTGAGGTATATGATTCTCTCCTTTAACCTTCATAATCAAACTTTAGAAAATTACATAGAATGTATAGATCACTGTAAAAACAACTAGAAATATTTTAAATTTAAAGTAAAGGGTTACCCCATAGATGACTTAAATTGGTGTACATGGCGTTGTCTCTGAAATGGTTATAGACAGGTAGTTAAATTCAACAACAAAAACAAGTATATAATTTAAAGTTTGATATTAAAGGGCGACCGAATAGGTAATGCAACAACAACAAAGCACCAAGTACAAAGTTTTAAATTATGAATTTAAGGCTGTCTTCAAAGGTGATGCATTAATGTATGAAGATTTTTATTTTGAAAAACTTTAGATAAATAAATTAAAATTTAATCAAAGTGTGTGTAACAGTCTTTATTTCATATTCCAAAAATCCAGCCCGCCTGTGTCTTCTAAAGTCGGGTTCCTTTTGCAAGAATTATTTTGAAAATGTTAATGGAACTTTTACTATTTTTAAATTAAATTTGCTTAACAACTTTAAACACTTTGTTGCATGAAACAAAGCCAAAACCTCACCCTTAAATTAATGGTTTCAAATCAATTTTCTTCCCATTACATGTTAAAAATAAAAAACAAAAGATTAAAAAAAATATAATTTGCAAAAAAAAAAATAACAATTTAAATCAATCATTTTTTTAAACAACATATTTTTTCAAGGACTTTTGCTTTAAAATCTTTTGTTTTTATAAAAAGAAACTGGTTTCTATTATATTTTAAGCCAACAACAAAAAAAAGAAACAAAAAAAAACTTTAACACATCAGACACCATGTAAATACCACCCCCACATTTATGTATGACAGGCCACCAAAGACAACAAAACAAGGCATTCTAACTTTTTATTAGCATTAAAACAAACATGAAATTTGTTGGATATTGTTGACTATTGATTGTTTGTTTGTTAGCTTGTTTAGTAGAATGTTAACCAGAACTGCCATAGACTCTGTAGTAAAATCTAAGTTGTTGCAGAACGTTTTCTATTCCCATTTTATTGCAGAACCTGTTAAACAAGTCCAATAACAAAGAAAAAAAAACATTATAGTTTTTAAGCCAACTTGATTAGGAATGAACTAAATAACAAAGGTGCTGGTTGCATAAAAATTAAAAACAATATGTATTGGCAATTGTTTAGTTGGTGTTTAAGCTTGCGGTTATTTTAACGTCAACAATTTAACACAATTGTTAAGAATAAAAACAATATTATAATTAATTACATAAACAATATCATGGTCAGTATGAAAGGCAAATGTAAGATAAAGTAACTTGAATAGAAATATCTGATAATGATTTATGATTTGTTGTTGTTAATGTTGTTGCTGTAGCTAACATATTATAGTATAAACTTGTTTTAAAGATCACAAATTTCAACCTGTCAATTATATGTTGAAAACAAGTCTAATATTGACACATAAATCATTTTCTTTCCGCATATTTTTGTTATAGAACATATTAATTGATTAAAAAATATTTGAAAAATATTTAAAAGAAATTAAAATTCAAAAAGTAAATTAATGAATAGTAGGAATTTGAGGTTAGTAGATCACCTATTTATCTTGTTTAATAATTGTTAGCTTTTAGCAGGGTAATTGAATAAAAGATTGATTTTGAGTTTATCTCTGAAAAGGGTTCTGTTTCAAATGGTTGACTTTCGCTTTACAATATTGTTTAAAGTGAAACAACTGATTTATTAGTTTTAATTTATTAAGAAACGTTGGAAGATAAGAAAAGAAATTGTTACATTTATAAAATCTAACTTCAAGGTGTGCTAAAGGCGAAGCTTTTATGTTGAACTTAGAATTGACTACCTTGTTATCTGCTCTTCACTTTTGCAAAAAACAGTCACCTCTTATCTCCTAAGAACTAGTCACTTGACAATTAATGTATTCCCTTTCCCCAAACGAACTTTTACATTTGCTAGTGTTGCATATTGATGCTCTACTTATTATTTTTTATTAAAGAATTTATTCATCATAACCATCACAGACGATAAGAACTAAATTTATCATGACCATCTTAAAAGTAAAAAACTGCGAGGTTAGCGTGTCTATGCATCAATGTTATTAATTTCAAGGACTTGTTCGGTTTAGTGTGCTGTAAATGAGAACTTTGTCGTCTGTACTTAAAGCTTTTAAGCTGGTAGCGAAGAAACGGCAAAGTTTTGTAAAAACAAACTTAGCAACATTGAATTGAAAAATCCTATTCTTTAAGCAGTATTCTGTTCTATCGATGACATCTAGCCTGACTGAAAAGAAAATTATATTTTTTTTGTAAGAAGTGAAATTTATCAAATCAATTGTTTTCAATATAAGGAGGCCGCATGCCACAAAAAAGATGGAAAAAGTAATAACTAATGAGAGGTAGTAACTTTAATAACAAGAATTTTTTTCGCCTGTATTTCTAAAAGGAAGAATATGCAGCTAAATATTTCAGTTATAGTTTTAAGCTTTGGATGTCCTTGGTATTCTGCGCACTCTCGAAACATATTTTCACGTACCCAAAAAAGCATTCCAATGCTTTAAATTTTTTATAGTTGATATCACCTTTTCTATGATATTCAAATTTGCATTTCTGTAGGACAGCCTCTAGTTTCTAATTTTTGTAATTTTAAATATTGTTACTTGTTTTTAAAGCGGACATAGAAGTTCACATTGTGCAAAGTTATCAAGAGTTTGACTATACTGATTCAAAAGATAGAGCCATTTAGGTCAAAGAATATTACCTATGAGGAGACCCTTTAAAATTTAACTTTATTTTTTTATAACTCTCTGTTGTTGGGAGCTATTAAAAAAATATTCAAAGTCGGCTTAGAAATGACAGGCAACAATATTAAAAAATACAGACGAATTGATAACCTTCTCCTTAAATTTTTATGGATAACATAATATTTAGGAACTAAAGTGCAAGAATTTTACAAAGTACTTAACAACATTTCATATTATAAGCTATTAAAAATTAAGCAATCATAGTGGAAAACCCTACAGTTCAGTTGCTTTAGTTTTCTTAGTTTGAGGTTGACTATAATAAAAGGCAGCTAACTGCTTTAGTAGAAGTTAGTAAACATATTTGTGCGCATATTTTAGACGCTCTAATTGTTGATTTATTTCAGCAATTACGTGCAGTAAAATAGTAAAATAACGATTGCAAATCTGCATAAATTAGCAGCTTAGGAAAACAAAAAACAACAACTAAAAATATAAAGAAAAAGTCATGCAAACATAAGCATACAAATAAAACTATTTAAAAGCTTTTAATAGAAGCGCTACAAATAAAAACAAAATTGTAACAGCTTAGAAAAATATATACAATGAATAATCATAAGACTTAAGACACAAACTTGTTATATACTAAAAACAAGTTTGTGTCTTAAATCTTTTGTTTTTTTTTATTACATATCTGTAACAACTATGATCTAATTAAAAAAAAGAGCAAACATTTTTATATAAAATCTTATTTTATTTTTAAAAAATAAATTCCTAAATTTTTTAATTTAAAAAAAAATATTTTTTTAAATTTTTAATCAAAAAAATATTTCAATTAAAGCGGTTTTTGTTAAAGTCTTAAAAAGCTTTTGTTTTTATAAAACAATTCAAGGTCTTTGTTAATTTGATTGACGATGATCTGTCACTTTTCTTTTATCTTTCTTAACCAAGACAACGACTACTAGAAAAACCTCTTTTGATCTCATTAATAAATTAAAGCCATTGTCTAGATTTATCAACATCAACTTATATTTGATTGACTTGGCTAAAAGAGTTTCTTGGTAGTATGACTAGGTAAGTTATTTTTTACTTCATATGAGTGATAATGAGTGTGTACGAGTAACAACTTTTTCAAGTTCCTGTTACTTCCACTGACAGTCTGTTACAGCAACTTTTATTTTAATGCACAGTTTTAATAATAAAAAAAATGCATACAAAAAATTCCCGTTGCATTTGTCAGCGTTGTGCTGTTGCTCGAAACATTACCATTAATTTTGTATTTCTTAACTTGTTTTTTTTTTTGCAAATGAAAACAGCCTATAAACCTCTATGAAGCCTACAAAGCTGTGAAGTATATTTTTTTCAAGTGTTGAGTATTTTTTTTTTTAATATTCAACAAGGGACATTATGACCAGCTTGTTACTGTTACATTATTGGGGGAACAAAGAAACATTGTAGCTGGCATTTTAATTTTGGTTGTTGTTTTTATTTACTTTAAAAGAAACTTTAAATTGACTGGTTTTAAATTTATTAATCTGTTGCTACTAAATTTCAAGGATAACAAGTAACAGCTACCAGAAGAGATAAGGGACCTTGTGTTTTGTTGGAAGAATTTTATTAAAAAGAAGTAAACTATAAATTTCACAAGAGAAGCTATTTTTAATAAATCGATTAATGTATTTAAAAATGATAAAGGCTTTAAGGAATCTAAATGGTTTTTGCTTCCTTCTCAGGCTTGAAAGGCGCTAAATATTTAGCTACACTGTAACTAGCAGGTTAAATTTAACAGGCTGCCAGTATATACAAAGCCGCTCACTATCATTCTTTATTGTGGTTTTTTATTCTTTCATTAACGGTTATTGTAACTGCATTTGATTTGTTTATATTTCTTGAAAAAAAATTCATTGAAATGTTTAAGATTTTACCGCCACCAAAGAAACCTTGTAAATGACCTTACAAGTTTCTATAATACAAACGAAGGAAACTAATGAAAATTATGCATTTAACATAATTTTGTTCAAAAAAATATATAAAAAAAACATCAATAAACATTAAACCTGACCCGCTTTTTAGTCAAGAAAAAATATCAAACTAAAAATTTTTAACTTCCAAATACCAAACGATTACTACCATCAATATAAAAATAACCCTGTTATTTGTTTATGTGAATTTTTTTCATGATTTTACTACGATTTCAATACAAAATCTTAACCTTTTAACAATTTCCGTTCTAAACTCAGCACTTTGTAGCGGCTCAAAACCACCGCAATTTTTAAAATTGCATACATGAATTAAAGTGAGTTTCTTTTGTTTTAGTTTTTGTTGAACAAAGTGTTGATAATGTTAATGTTTAATCCTACAACCACATAATAATTACAAATAAATATTGTTGAAAATCCAATAGGCCACAAAGCTACAAGCATCCGGTTTAAAATTATTGGAAGTGCATGCACAAATATACAGAGAGTGACTGAAAAACAGCTGTGGTTGTTTTAGAAGACGAACGCAAATTTACGTGTAACCAAAAAAAATTATTTTATATCTCTGCACTCTTATTTCGGATTTATCCAATATAATTTATTTCCATATAAAACTATTAAACACCGTTAAATCACACAGTTCTGTTCACTGAAAATAGGAAGAACAAATTGATAAATTAGTCGTATTCGCAAACTACAAGAAATTTTATGTTATTGTTTTATTTATTTTTTGTCGTTAACTGTACATGCGTGCACGGTTAGTTAAACACAATAACAAATTGTTGACGCTAAATGCATTTGTTTAAGCGTTTATTTTTTACTTTAACTACAAAAAAAGAAAAATTAAAAACGAAGATAGAGACTTTTATGAAAATTACCGTTGAATGATTTATGACAAAGTGACAAAAACGTCGTAGTGGCGTTGGTATAATAACAACATTTTGTCGGAAGATATTTTAGTAGAAGAAGTATTTTTTTTTCATGAATAAAGTTAAGTTCATTATAAATCGTTTAACTAAAAAATAATTTTTTTAATATTTTTCTAATAATTGCAGTATTTACGCTGATGTTGATGATAAAACATTTAAAAATAAAAAATTAGATTACAATAAATTTTATTTATATTAAGAAATTCGAATTTAAATACAATTTCTCTTTTATTTAGTCCCAACTTTTTTAATTTATAAAGATTTTTAAGTATCAAAAGAATTTTTTTTATATAAATTTCTTTTTTATAATATTGATAAAATAATCTTTAGCATATTTTTAAGTGTATTTTTTCTAAAAAATATTTCCAAGTGCAAAAAATTAAAAAAATATTTTTTTTTTTGCATTGATCATTTTTTTTTAATATTTTTCAGTAGAAAAATATATATTTAAAATATTTTTTTTTCTTCTACATTTTTTTTTATAATTTTATATTAAACAAAATATTTTCTATTTTAACATAATTATATTCTGAAAATAATTTTTGAAAATGTGAAAATAATTATATATTAATCAGTTTTCGAATTAAAAATATTCTGTATTAGTTTTAATTTTTTCAATATTTCGCCCCACCGTTGATGGGTGGCATCTTCAGAAAACAGAAAACAAAATTATTTAAATTAAGTTTTTAAAAAACAATAAATAAAGTCATTTGAAAACAATTTGTTTGACAAAAAGTTTTTTTTAACTTTCCTAGTGGTTGCATATAAGAAAAAAAAATTAAAAATAATTTAAATAAAAAAATATATTTTTAAAAAATCTAAATAAAAAAATATATTTTTAAAAAATCTTTTTTTTAGTACAAAAAAATATTTCAAGTGTGAAAAATTCGAAACATAATATTTTTCTGCATAAAAGAGATTTTTTTTTATATATCTCAGCAAAATTTTTTATTTTTTATATATTAATTTACAATTTTAAAAAAAGTTTCCAACCTCAATATTTTCAGTATACAAAATATATTTTTTTAATATTATATAAAAATATATATATTTTTTGTAAGTATAAAAGTACTATAAAAGTATTTGTTCAGTATACAAAATATTTTGTTTTTTCAGTTAAAATTATATTCTTTCAGTATGAAAAATATTTTTCCAATACAAAAAATATAATTTCTGTATAAAAAATAAAAATTAGAAATTAAAAAATTAATTTTTAGTATAAAAATATTTTTTCGTTATAAAAAATTTTTACAGATTGAAAAATATTTTTCGTACAAACTTTTCCTTAATTTGAAGATATATATTATCAGTATAAAAATTTTTTTCACTATAAGAAAGATTATTCAGTATAAAAAATACATTGTCTTTCTTTCTATAGAAATAAATTCATTTTTTTGTATTTAAATTATATTTCAATTTTAAAACAAAAATTTATTAGAACACAATATTTTCTGTATAAAAAAAATATGCTAAAAAAATAAAAAATTTTTTGGGCACAAAATGCATTTTACGTTAAAGTATACTTTTTAGGTGGAATCTATTTTTTGAATGTTAATTTTTTATATAAAAATATTTTTTTATTTTTTGTTTATTTTTTTGTTTTTTTTTTTTTTTTTTTGCTTTGAAAAATATATTTTTCATACACATTATAAATTTCGGCGTTAAAGCTTTTGCTATAAAAAAGATTTTTCATAGTTCTTTTCATTTATTTTTTATTTATAAATAATTTCAATTTTTTTATACATTTGGCATTAATGTTTTAATCGATTTGAAAGCTGTGCGAAGGAATTCGAATTTAATTATTATTTCGTAGCATAAAAAAATATCAATTATTTTTAAAATTAAGTGATGAAAATTTCTAATTTAAATTTTCTAACCCATACCTAATAACAAAATAATAATAAATTTTGTTGAATTGTAATAAAACTATAAAAACTGTTGAACCAAAATTTTCGTAAAACAAGATTTTAAATTGCTTGATTTACAAAAAAAATTCAAATTTAATGTCTTTTCTAAATTTAACACACCTCTTCATTAAAAATAACAAAACATCAGCCAAAGTTACATAAATTAAGCAAAATACTTTAACAAAAAGCCAGAGGTATAACAAAGAAAAATGTCAACCACTCCGTATGAACATAAAAAATTAATTCAACATTTACAGAATAATAAGCAAAAGAAAATGACATTTAAAAAACGGCAGTGACAGAAATTCAAACCAAAACTCTTGAAAATGATTTGCACACAAAGCAGTTCAGTTTTATTAATGACAAATAAAGGTTTTACAAAAAAAAAGAACTGAAATGAAAAAAGAATTACTTTAGCAAAAGAATTTGCAATGTAAATATTAAATAATAATGATAATACGAAAAGAAAAAATTCTTAATGACACTTAATAATTTAAATGGGTAAAAAAAGCAGTATAGGAAACACATACAACAATATTTAAATACAGTTTATCTGAGACACAAACCCTAAATTAAACAACAGTTTTAAAGACTGCATTAGACTTCTTCAGACTTCCTTAGATTTCTTTAATAACTGTAGATGTTTTTTTTTAATAAGTGTTTTCATAAAAATATGCAAATTTTAACTTCTTTCTGGTTTAGTAATTTTGTTGTTTCCTATTTTAAAGTAATAACGCCCATGCATAATGCATTAAGTAAATGGAATAAAATTTATTTTTTAGCCACCTCCAAAAATACTTGAGCCAACTTTAAATCAGCTCTAAAAATATGAAAAAATAAAAAATTAAGCAGTAAACGAAAAGTGATTTATGGTAAGTGACATTACAATGGAAAACATTTTTACAGAAACAGATTGATTGATGGCAGAAGCTATAAATTTAAGGGGAATATGTTTTGAAAAAATTTTTCAAAATAAAATATACTCGAAAAATAAATAAATTAATTTTAATAAATGAGTTAGGTAAATTAAATTAATTATTATAAGAAAATGTAATAAAAAAAATTTATAAAAAAATTTGTTGGGAAATTTAAAATATAAAAAAAAATATTTAATATTTTATTTATCATCGAAAATTCCCCTTTAATTTCATGCCAAGTTTAACCACAAGCCAAGTTTAACCACAATTAATTAAAAATCTTGAAAACACGTTCTAAAACTTTGTCGGGGCCTGAAAATAAAAGAAAATAATCTACGAAGCCTTAAGAAGGAATTACAAACCAACTGTTTTAAAACATTTAACCACAGCGATAATAGAATTGTTTCTAAAGGGATCAATCTGATGCTTGATCTCAGGCTATTCTGAATTTTGTGGAAGCTTCAGAATTGCTGCCAGAAAAATTGACGTTTGTGAAATTAGTGAATTTAAAAAAAGAGACATTTTCTTTATGGAACATAATGACTTGCCAATTATTGATTGAAAGATTATTATAGACGTATTGTATTTATTTAGAACTAAGTCAGTCCACCTACTAAAGGTTAATCTAACAAAAAAAAATGTTTTTTAACTCTGTGCCTCCTAGAAAGTTTGAACTTACGATCTCGTTTTTACCAAGCAGAAGCTTAAAACTCGACATTCAAGCTCTCATTCTCTTTCTTGTTTACCAAACAAACATCCCTACTAACCGCCGTATCTACCACGTTCTAATTCGCTACCATCTTGCTTAAGGCTCCTCCTTTAAGCTCATGATCTTCTAAGTCTTCTAAGTCTTAACTAACACGGAAAAATTTAAATTTTAGATCTTAAAAACGGCCAATTAACCAAGTGATTCGCAGTTGTATTTACTTTTCTACTTAAAGCCCCGGTGAGGTGCGAAAGTCACCTGCTTACTATGCAGCCGCGCTTACCATCTCCACTGTCGAAGATTACGAGAAGTTCTTGTACTGAAAAAGAACACACATTAACCAATAAATCAGTCAAGGCAGCTAAATAAAAACTGAATTCTTAAGGTCTTAAGTTTATAGATAAAGTGTTAACTCATGATTTGGTGTTTACGATGTAGGCGCTTTTTCCAGTTCCCTAGAAGCAGCTAGACATTTTTAAGTTACCTGGATTTTTATGTTTTTCTATTCAGCGAACATTCACCTTAACGAACTATTCTGTCAGACTTCTAATTAAATATTTATTTTTCTGCTACTCAGGGCTCTGGAAATTTTTTAACTTGCTATGCATTGATGTCTTATATGAATCTTTGAACTCATAAAACATAAAGAACCATTTACAAGCCACTTTATTCGTGAGCCATACAATTTTTTCTACTTTTGATTTTTTACTATTTTGTTTTTATTTTTATTTTAAAACCAAACAATAAATTAATCATCTCATATCTGGTTCTTAAGTCTTCAATAAACATCCCATATTGTGTTTCAAATTTTTTTTACTTTTTTTCTATAATTAATTTTTTTTTTTCTTCAGTTAAAGTGTTGAATTAAATTACTTTTTTAACATTTCCAATAGTTTTTTATTTTAATTTATTAGAGAACAGATTAAACTTGGCGTTAATTGACCGTAAAACACCCTCACGTTTCTTTAATTATAATGATAGATTTAATAAAAAGAAAAACTTAAAAAAAAAATTTGCCATAAGACAACACAAGCTTATTCTTTTCAAAGCAACACAAAATTTATAGATCTTTTGCCATTTAACCCTAATATTAGTTTAATGAACTTTAAAATAGCTTTAAAAAATAAATAAAACGCAAAAGTGAGATAATATGGCTCGTTTAATTGGTCAGAATCAAATAGAAAAAAATAAATTTGCAGAAATTTAAAAGAATATTAAAAATTAATAAAAAAAAAAAAAACTATTAATAAAAATAATTCCAAAATAGTTTTGAATATTAAATGACAGCATAGAAAACTTAAGAATTTAATATCATGTTTAGAATATTAATAATAACTTAGCGAATAACTGGCTGTCCCAACTATCTATGAAATAAATTTAATCAAAATCGAAAGACTTAATTTATTTTTAATTATTCCGCATTACTGGTCAAAATTGAATATTTATTTCTAAGAAATTCTTCAACAGACTTTAGTATTTCTTGTTTCCCTAAAAAAATAAACGCAAAATTTTTAATAATTATTCTATTTTAATAAATTTAGAAAATAAAATATACGGGAACTTAAAACCAAGAAAAATTATTCACTTAGTTATAATCATAAAGTAGTTTGACTTATAATTTCGCATTTATATTTCCTTCTCAAGAATTAAAAAAAAATACTAATATATAAAAAAATAATAATAAAAAAAACAAATTAATGTGACGATTATTGGAAAGAAAATAAAAAAAAACTTTGGGTTGTATGGGAACCTTGTCTAATCAAATTAAAATAGATTGAAATAAATCCCCATGAAATAATTCCCAAAAAAATGTACAAGAGGCAACAACAACACTCTTTGGGGCTGCATTTCTTCTTTTTGGGGACTTATTTCATTTTTATATGGGAAATTATTTCATATGAAATAAGTCTTCTAAAGCATGTAATGAAATAAAACCTTAAACAAAATTTTTTAATGCAGAATATCCTTAGAAAGCGAAGCCGGTGTTTGTTATACCATAGAGGAGAAAATATTTGCGTCCGGCTGTACGCTGGCTATGCAGGAAATCTTCAGGAAGCGAAGCCGCTGTTGGTCATATCATAGGGGAAAAAATTTTTCGTCTGGCTGAAAAAAAAATCGTTTTCTAAACCTTAAATTTTTGGCGTTATTTCATTTCATTGGGGACTTATTTCATTTTTAAAATTTCATATAAAATAAGACCACAAAAGTTGGGGATTAGTTTTATTTTGAATTTGGGGACTTATTCCATGCCGCCTTGAAAATTCCTCATCTTATTATTTATCGAATTAAATTATTTAAAAAGATTAGGTTGGATAAGTAAACAACCTTAGGTAGATAGTTGCGAAAACTGCGGATAACGGATGTAGCATTCCTGAAAACGATGCATTACAATCTGCTAGTGTTTAAAGTTTCCCGTTTTCGTTATAAATTAACACAAAATTTTTTTAATAAATTAAGGAATTAAAATATACAGGAACTTAAGCCGATTTAAAATTGTTTTTTATATTAGGAGAAGATAAAAGTGGATAAAAACTCTTTGTAGAACTTACTTTTTAAAATTATTTTTTACGATAAATTGGCCTTTGGAAAAAATATAATTATTTTCATAAAAAATAAAACTTTGTTAAAAAAAAACCCTTCACCATGTATCTAACACTACTTTAGTGAAGTAACTCCAATTAAAAACAAATATTTGGTAACAGAGAATTAAAAAATAAATATAAAATTTTTACCCAAAAAATGTAATGTGCTCTTAATGGGTTAAAGATCTCTTCAAAAGCTTTTAAATGATACCCATATTGATATCTTAAAAAAATATGGTGAACAATTATAATTACTGATGAAAAGTTTAAAGGCTCACAACTCGGAAAATTTGGGAAAGCTCAAGTTTTTTGATTTGAAATTATTTTCCTATTTTTTTAATTCTCTATCGCCCCATAATTTTTTTTTTTTTTTTTTTTTTTTTTTTTTTTGGAATAACTTCACTTAACTATATTTGTTCCAAATAATATGAAAAAAATAGAAGCAGCCGTAATGTTTTGCCCGCTGCCTCGAAGGACTTGGACCGATCATATTTATTTTTAGTAGCAAAATTTTCAAAACTACGTCTTGTCGTTTGGCTTATTTAAATTATCTCTAGCTTGAATACCTTTCATAAATAATCAAATTTTTACAAATATAACTCTTTAACACTAAAAGTAAATCTTTAAACAAGGATCACTTTTTCTTTATTTAGTTCTTGAAAAAAATTAGCTTATCCAAAAACTTAAAAAAAACGTATTAAAATTTTTACATTTTCCTAAATATAATAAAAAAAGACTGAAAAAACAAACTCTTAATATTTTCCGCTTTACAATTAAAAAAATTTTACTATTTTTTTTTTTTTTTTGTACAAATTGCTATGAATATGACAATAAAATTTGTAGACTTAATATTGCTAAGCTAAAATTTAATATTTTTAAAAAATATTTTTTTTACAGAAAAAAATAATGACTTAAATTGTTAAAATTTGGGAACTAAATATTATTTGAATAAAGTAACAGTTCTCATATTGATGACTATTTTTTTTTTATTAATCCGTCTAAGATTTTAAACATAAAAAAATATTACCAAAATTTTTTTAAAAAGCAGACAATTAAAAATTTTTTAATTTAAAAAAAAAATCTTAGATACT
Organism: Cistogaster globosa; assembly: GCA_937654795.1. Lineage (NCBI taxonomy): Eukaryota > Metazoa > Arthropoda > Insecta > Diptera > Tachinidae > Cistogaster > Cistogaster globosa. The sequence goes on from OW569407.1 coordinate 7,314,382, forward strand.
TTTTTTTTGCTGTAAAAAAAATTCATTGATTTATCGGTATAAAGATTGATCTATCAGCCAGTATTTATAAGAATTATTTAGGCTGTTAAGGCGAGATTGAGCAACCATTATTAAAACATACAATCTTTCATATCGATATTACAGGTGGAGTTATCTAAAAAGATTCGCTTCTGGCGTCCATTTGTTATTAAATGCAAATTTATCATTAGCATTAAATTAGTTTCCATCCTTTATTGCATTTTTAGTTTAACATATATGGCAGCTTAGCACCACTTTGACCATCATTTGATGGTGTTTTTAACCAAAAACCATAAAATCATTAAAATGAAAAAAACATTTTTTTTTTAGTTTTTGCTTTTGTGTGAAGAGGTAAATAATAATAATGATAGTAAACCGTTTTAAAAGTCAAAGTTGTAATAGCAAGAAACTGAAGAAAAAGAGGAGAAGGCGTATCAAGAGAAGTAATTTTTTTTTGGGTTTTCTTTCATTTTAACATTTAATAAAATGGCATTAGCAAATATTGCAATATTTGTTTGCTATTTAAATTTATTTTTGATTCCTCTTTGTTTTATCTTGTCTTTTTTATTGTAATTGTCGATGTTAAACACAAAACAAATAACAAAAACATCCATACCAAAATCTACATAGAAACAAATATTTAATAAAAAAAAAAATTAAACAACAATCATTAATGCTGCGCTATTGAAGCTGCTAAGCTATTTGTGGTACAAGTGTGTTGTATCTTAATAATCAAAATAATGATGATGTTGTTGTAGTCAAAATGAAAGTAGGCCATTCACAGCATTGATGTGGCATGCAACAACCACTTTATTTTCAACTGCCACTAACCAACATTGTATATCTGCTACAAAAACTTTTAAAAATAAACTTGCAGCTTAAAAACGAAATTATAAAACATTTTTAAGCGTGTCTGTTCATTATTTTGTTTCGCATCTTAAAAATAAATTATTTTTATTTTAATTTATTTTCAATTATCTTTTAATCTGAATTTTGTTTAGTTGAGGTAAAAGTAAAATCTTCTTGATTAATTTTTCGCAGATATTTTTTTAGATGTTGAATAGTAAAAAATGAAAGCTTAAGGACATTGAAAGTGATAAGGGAGTGATGAAAAATAATATTTTTAATTAAAATTAATTATTTTTAAAGCGCAGAATATAAAATAAAATAAATAAATATAAAAATGAAACAAAAACAAGAATTATTTTTTCTCTTTGTAAAACGTTTCTTTTCTCGCACCAGAACTAGTAGAATAGATTTTTAAAATGAGTATATTTCTTAAGGACAATGGAATAGAGTCTTTCTGTTAAGAAGAAGAGTGTTCTCTGCAGGAAGCTTATTCTACGTGTATAGAAAAATATTCTTTACTCCTATTAAAGGTTTTATTGGTTTTCAAAACGATGTTTAATTAAATTTGATTCATTAATTATTTATTTAATTGGAAAATTTTTATTTATTCTTTTTAAATTAATTATATATCTGATTCAATTAATTATTTAATTAAGAAATTTACCTTTTTTTTCAAATAAATGTTTTTTTGGGAACAATTAAAATCTTAACTAAATTTTAATTTACAAAAGAAGTAAAACATTAATGGGAGAAGAGAGTTCAGCTAAAAAAGTCTTCCAATAATGCATTATGTTTCATAACAATGCACTAGGGAGTCCAGACTATTATACCTGTGGTCAAGTAGGTCAAAATAGATAAACTGATTCCCTTTGTGTTATCTGGAAGAAAAACTGTACAGCAAAGACTGAGCAATTTGCGCAGGCATATACATCATCAGTTGAACATTATTGCATCGCCCGATCGCAATTGTATCAACTCCTCAATAGGGAGACCGTGGAAATTATCTTAGATGCATGACTCGAAGTAGGTACGATACAGGTCACGAAGAGCCGATTATTTCCTTTTTCTTCTCATTATGATAACTCCTGCAGTAGTCATTTTTAGGTATTTCCCCTTCCTGGTATGATCGCCAAACCTACAGATTTGCTGTGGCCAAAACGTAGGATTTCAAACAGGTTCCTTATCCCGACCTGATTTAGTATAGTTTAAATAGACTCACCTTGCTAAAAAACTACTATTTTTCTTAATATTATTTTTTATTTTTAAATTTATTAATTTGAAATTTTTTGGTTTTTAGTTTTTATTAGTGCTTAGGGATCATTCCTTTTTTTCTTTTTTGGTATTTATTTATTTTTTATTTTTTTTTTTTTGTTGTTGTGTTTTTATTTATTTTTCTCCAAGTTAAGATACTTTGGCTTTTTTCTAAGGAGTGTTATTACAAATAACTTGATTTACCACATTTTTTCTATGATAATGTGCAACAAGAATTCAACTAAAATTTGTATAAAAATAAAACTGCAAATAAATCATGACTTCAAGTTTGAAATCCTGACAACAACTCAGGCATGAACCTTTCAAACTATAAAGTACTCATCTAGATAACATACGAACTACTTAAGGAGTTAGATGTAGATAAAATATTTTTAAAATTAACTGAGCAATATTTCAAAGGTTTGTAGCTAAAGTCTTTCGTTTTGTGTTAAAAATGACGTTAAAATATTAGTTTTAAATTAATTGTTTTAAATTATTTTGTTTGAGTATAAAGAAAATTTTTATTGAGGAATTTAAAGGAAGTTTAAAAAAATTAAATATTTCAAGATCTAAAATAAAAAAAATTTTAATAAGAAAATCAGATTTTCAGCTTAAGACTGTTATATAATATTAAATATATTTAATTTTTCATAATGTATTTAATTATTACTTTTTAATAGTGTATACCTCCTCTGTTAAAATAACTTAGTGTACGTTTTTCTTTTCTCTTGTCCAAAATGACAGTTTAATTTCTTTGTTGTTTTCTTTTCCCTTATTTATAAACATTTCGCAACTTAACGACTTTCTAATTCAAAAATATTTAAAATTTTTAGTCAATGATAACATTATTATTATATCATAAAGTGGCATTAGTTATAAATTATACTTCATTAGTATTTTTGTTAGGAATTTTATTTTAATTTTAAAGGTTTTATTCATAATTTTTTAAAGGTAAAAATAACTATGACAGAAACAAGATTAACACAATGATAATAATATAAATATAAAAATGTTTAAACATTAGTTCAAGTTAAAACCAGTTCGTATCTTTTATTTGTCTTACAAAGATCGGTTTTTAGTAGTTTTGACTAACAAATTTACTAAAAATATTTCTATAAACTTTTTAAACATAAACTCAAAATATGTTCATTATAAGCCTTAAAATGAAAGATTTAGTTGTTCCACCTATTCAATATTAAATTTTTAAATTTTAGCTTTAATATGGTAAAAACTTAAAAAGAAAAAATAATAAAACAAGCATTATGCGTATAAATATAACAAACTTCATTATAAATGAATAATATAAAGGGTCATCCAAATGCGACGCCTAGATGTCAGCACTATATAATTTTTACACGTGACATCTTTTCAAATGACATAAGCCATTTTGTTTTATTAGAAGGTAGTACAGTCTTAACCATGGACAGGTACACATTGCAACAACGCGTTTACATCATTCAAAGTTAATATGAAAATGGGCGTTCTTTGAAAAATACCCATCGCAAAATTTTGTTTAGTGACGAAGCTCATTTCAGAATGGATGGATTCGTCAATAAGCAAAATTGTCGTATCTGGGGTGATGAAAATCCTTGTGTTATTCATGAAAAATCTCTACACCCACAAAAAGTTACTGTTTGGTGTGCATTTTGGGCAAATGGAATCATTGGGCCAGTTTTCTTCGAAGATGATGCTGGAAAAGCTGTTACTGTGAATGCTGAGCGATACCAATCAATGTTGAGAGACTTTTTATGGACACAGTTGAATCATATTGATGTGTCTGACGTCTATTTCCAGCAAGACGGTGCTACATGTCACACAACTTGAGAAAACATCGCTTTTGCAATCAAAATTTCCTCAACGTGTAATTTTACGAAATGCAGATTTCAATTGGCCTCCAAGGTCATGTGATATAACACCATTAGATCTTTTTTTGTGAAGTTTGTTGAAAAGACGAGTGTATGCTAACAAGCCACAAACAATTAATGATCTAAAGAACAACATTCAAGTTGCAATTCGTGAAATAACATCAGCAACATGTCGGAAAGTCATTGAAAATTTCGATATTCGGATTGATGTCTACAGATGCAGTCATGGTGGACATTTGAATGATATTCTGTTCCACTTAAAATTGTAATGGATCATACTTTTATTAAAAAAAATAGCTTGAAAAAATTGCAAATAGTTTGTGTTTTATTTCAAAGAAACATGTAGGCACGTTTTTTGGATGACCCTTAAGTAAAACAAATTGACTTAAATTAGATGGCAAACGCTGTCAGAGAGTCCTCTTATTCACTTAAACTTACAGGTCCCTTAAGATAACACATGGCTTGATTTAAAGAAAGTATCCACCGCGGAGGTGGAAACCAGTGCTCTTAGTACTGATGATTCAAAGCTTTACAATTTCTTTAGCATTGCTAGTCTCCAAGCCTTTAGCATTCAGTTTTCCAATAATTATGGGGACAATTGTTATTTTATCAACAAAAGTATTAAACGAGTGTGTCCATCTTTCAATTAAAACCGTGTTTTTTTTGGCCAAATTAAATCTATTTTCTACCGCCTAATATCTGTTTGTTTCCTGGATAATCAAGTGTCGAATTCAAAGTCTGGAAGAGAGCAGAAGCAAACTCACAATTTCATGTTCTTATTTCTCTAAAAATACGCAAGTCCTGGCACTCAAAATATGCTATTTTTAAACGATTGTCAATTTAGTTGAAGAATTACAAGACATAGATAACAATTAACGTATCAGAATGTTAACACAGTGGCTACCGCATTAAAGTTCTCTCTCAATAAAATCGCAATTTTTTGTGGAATTTAAATACCTGCTGAAGCATTAAAAGAAAAATCGGAAAGTTTCTGCAGTACACAGATCTTAATTATGTCTTTAATTGAGTCATTTAAATATTAAATAATACAAAATTTAATAATGATACAAAAGTCTCTTCAATATACAGACGTTAAACTATCTTTTTTTTAATATCAGATTGCAGTTGAATAATTTCTTTAATCAATTCAATTAATTATTTAATTATAAAAATAACTCAGGAATGTTCAGACCTTGAACGGTATTACTTAATTTTAGTTTGCAGTTTAATTAAGTCTTTAATCAATTTAAATAATTATTTAATAACAAAATTTATTTCTTCTGTTTTAATTAAAAATTTAATTAGGATAAATTTAATTAATTATTTTATTAAAAAAATGTTGAGTTATTTTTTTATAAAAAATTATAATTAAATCAAATAAAAAAATTAGTTTATTTTTAATCAAAACTAAATTTTTTTGTGTAAACAAAGACTTTGTTGTAAAAATGTCTGCAAAATTTAAACTCTCGCTCCATAGATTAATCCTCTAAATTGGAGGTGGCCACAAAACAACAACCCCTAACCATAAAGCACTAGAAGAGAAAAATTTTTTAAAATTCTAAAATTTATCTTGCTCCATATACATACCTTCTGCAGGTAGCAGGCTGACCTTTATAATGTGCTACAAATTAGGAAGATTTTTTATTCTAACGGCAATGACAAGGGATTCTGCTTTGGTGACAACATATTAGCCTTACGAAACTAGAAATATCAACATAAACCTGAGAGCCTGCTTTTCTAGAAATTGTATAAAGAACCACTATTGCTCTGTTCTTTGGTGTGGTGTTAAGGTATTCTCCTTAATAAAAATATGAACATGAAATAGTCATCTTAAAGGAGGTTCTTAAGAAGAGTGGTGAACTAAAGCACAATTCCAAAAAAAAAATGAAAATTTTGGTTAATGACAAATACAATACAGAGGTACGAGTATATAAAGTAAGATAAGTAAGAAATTTCTCAAATAAATCATTAGTTTTATATGAGGTGATGAACTACAGCTAATCACAAACTTTTTGAAAATAAATTATTAAAAAACTTTGTGATTAACACAAGCTCAATTTGTGTGTAAAACAAAATGACTGCAATAATTTCACATGGGAAACTTATCATTGAAGTTACAAAAATTATACAAAGTTTTCAACATTTATCCCAACAAAACCGAAATGTTTTAATAAATAAACTTGTTTTTTTTTCATAAAAAATGTTAATGATATTTAAAAACTAAAATACTTTTAAACAACAAATGTACATTATTAGCATAAATTTTTTTTTAATTTTTCTTTAAATCAAAACTATTTTTCATGTTTCTTATATAAATAATTTATTTTTAAAGACTGGTTTAGTATTGCATATTTGTGTCTTTTTTTTTCTTGTCCCATCTATGACGCAATATTTTATAAAATATATTTTGTTTTAATGCAAAAGAAATATTAAAAAATATTTTAAACTAAAAGATTTATACAACTTTTGTTAAGCCATCAGCATGCTATATTGGCATACATATGTTTTGTTGTTGTTGTAGTTAATAGCATGTTTAACTTAGTATCATGATAGTGCTAATTAAGTTAGATAATGATTTTAATAAAATACAAAAAGCGCATATATATTTTAAGAAAAATTTTATATTAAAAATGTTTTGGAAATTTTGTTGCTTAAATCCTGTTTTAATCCTTTAATTTATGTTTTAAAAAACTTGTTTTTATTTTTTTTTTTTTTTTTATTTTTGCAGTAAAGATATAAAATTTATTTGGCTTAAGTTCACATATTTTTTAAATTGTTGAAAATTGTTTTGTTTTTGAATTTAGAAATAAAAAAACATAAACTTAAGCTGAATTAAGATTATTCGTTTGATGTACGAGGGCTGCTATATATATTTCTGCCCTGGCAACACTGAGTGCTGCCAAGTGCAATCTGACATTTCCATTGGAAAGTTTGTCACTTTTAAGCATAATCGTACTCAAAACGTTTTGACGTACGACCATTATTTGTGTTGTTTACAGTGACTTGAAAAATTTAATACAGAAAAAAATGGAATTAACTCGTGAACATTTTTGTGCCATCATTTTTCACAACTTTCGACGTGGATTATCACGACAAGAGTGCATTGATGAACTTAAATCTTTGTATGGCGATGAAGCACCATCCTATACCACTGTGAAAAATTGGTATAATGAATTTAATCGTGGCCGAAGCTCGCTCAAAGACGAATTCCGTAAAGGTCGTCCAAAAACGGCTGTTGTGCCAGAGAACATTGATGCCGTGCGTGAACTCATAATGCAAGATCAACATGCGATATACCGAGAGATAGAGACATCCTTGGACATTTCTTCCACCAGCATACATTCGATACTGCATGAACACCTGGCCGTAAAAAAGGCTTGTTCTCGTTGGATCCCGCACAATTTGAAAGTCGCTCAAAAAAAGGCTCGTGTCGATTGGTGCGAAGAAATGTTACAAAAATACGATTGCGGTGCTTCAAAAGATGTTTATAAGATGACGAATCATGGATCTATGCGTATGAGCCCGAAACGAAACAACAACCGACCGTGTGGGTCTTCAAAGACGAGCAAAATTCAACGAAAGTTGTTCGTGGAAGAAGCACTTCGAAGCAAATGGTCGCCTGTTTCTTCGACAAAACTGGTCATGTGGCGACTGTTTCGCTTGAGCAACGTAGGACGGTCACTTCTGAGTGGTACACTACAATTTGTTTGCCTGTAGTCATGGGAGAAATTCGAAAAACGAACAAGAGAAGACGAATCATTGTTAACCATGACAATGCGAGCTCTCACACATCGGCTCAAATCAAAGCGTTTTTGACCGGCCAAAACGTCGAATTAGTGGGTCATCCGCTGTACAGCCCTGACTTGGCACCTAATTACTTCTTCTTGTTTCCGCACATCAAGAAAAAAATGCGTGATCAACGATTTTCGTCGCCAGAAGAAGCTGTTGAAGTGTTCATGAGGTGTCTCAATCGGAGTGGAAAAAGTGTTCGACAACTGGTTGGAGCGCATGCAAAGGTGTATAAATAATGCTGGAGAATACTTTGAAAAACAATAACACCATTTTTGATTATAAATATTCGCATTTTCACTATTAGGCCAGATATATATAGAGCAGCCCTCGTAACACAAAAATAGAGTGAATATATATGTATCAAAAAATAAAACAAGTGGAGTTTTAAAAAAAAATTTACCAATTTGTAATGTAAAAAAATTTGTAAGTTAATTTTTCGATTTTTTTTTTGTATCCTTAAAAGTATCATGTTTGTTCTATTGTGCAATAAATAAATTAAATTTATCTATTATTAGCAAAATTTTTTCTAATTCTTTTGATCTTAACCCGTATAAATTAAATATTTATGTTTTTGCATTAAAATTTATTTTAAATGCTGCATCTAAAATCTATTTAAACTCCGCAAGTTTTTCATTTTTTTTTTTTTGTCAAATTAAAAAAGACGTTAAAACACTTCTACAATTAAGTTTTTGCTAAATTTTTATTAATTGCTAATAAAGCAATTTTATGCTTGTTATATTTGAAAAATACATTAATTTTAATTTTTACAGTTTAAAATGTTTAAAAAAAAATTCAAGTATCGTCACGCTTATTGTTCATCATTACAATTTTATTCACAAAATTGCAAGGCACAGTGGTGTAAAAATAAATTAAAAAAGAATTTGTGATTTTGAATTAAATGAACAGATGATAGATAGTTTTTTAGAAAATCGAAATTGAACATTTTTATCTTCTGCTACATTTCATATTTTCAGCCACTTGATGCTAATCAACAAATAAATTTTTAGTTTAGACTTCTTTACTTCCATTTCCATTTTTATTATTTCTTATTCTGTGACTACTAACCTATCCTTCGCTAAGGTTTTTAACAAGAGCTTTTTTCCTATAGAGCCGTCTTAACCTTTCCATCCGCAGTTTTTGAGACACCGTCACAAAGTCATATAATGTCACTACAACACAACATCTTTCTTTTTTCTCAACTAGACTCCCTCCACTGGTCTAAATTGCTTTCCCATTTATCTGTCTTTCGAAAAACTTATCCGCCACTATTACTCAACGAAAATTTTTTTTCTCCTTATTTATGATGCTGATGGGGCTTGAACTCATGTCTTGTATACTTCTATTTTTCATCAAGCAGACATAACTAATAACTCAACCCACATAGCTGCTCAAAAAGTGTTCGCCAACTTTAATTTTTATTTTGTATATAACCACACCACACTTATTGGTGATGCTTGCAATATTTGATTTTATTTGTAACATTCTAAATCTTAATTTAACGAGTTTCTGAATATTAATATAAAAATGAGGAGGTCGTCTTGTTCATACACACCACACCTTTTGGTGGTGCTAAATATTTTATTTAATTTTAAATATTCTAGCTCTCAGGCTTTTCAAATTTCTAAATATTTTTTTGAGAGCAATGAGGTCATTTTGTTTATACACACCACACTTATGGGTGGTGCCAGCAAAATCTCTTTCAATTTTAAATATTCTAGATCTAAAGCTTCTCGAATTTTTCAATATTTTTTTAAGAAGGAGGAGGTCATGTTTAAAACTTTCATATTTATAATCGTGCGTTTTTCTTTTCTACACCATTGTGCAATATTTGTGTACATTTAGTAAATCATTTAAAAATGTTTTGCCCTCAAATGAAACTCTTGTAAAAATATTGCAAAAAATCACTTGTTATTTACAATTTATTTTGCACAAATATTTACACAAAATTATTTTAAATATTTAAACAAAAACTGAAGAAACAATTAAAACAGACGTACATAAATATATACAATAACCACACGTGTTAAAGCTTCTTACAAAGAAAAATATAATAATAATAGTAAATAAGTTTCTTTAATAAACATTTTTCACCACATTCGCTAACTGTTTCCAAAACATTAACATCAAACAATCAACACTAAAGTCAACACACCAGCTACAAATTCAACATTTTTTTATTTTTCAATGTTAACAAAAACTTTGTACAAAAAGTGAATTATTTTTGTTTTTTTGTATGTCCTAACAAAAATGAATTAACAATGAATAGAAAAAGAAGACAATAAGTGTTGTAATATTACTTTCATTCACTTTCATTTTCAAACAATTTCTTTGTTGATTTTACATACGAATTTAATTTGAAGTTTTTGCTTAAGGAAAATCAAAATTAAAAACTTTGAAACACAAACTCTTAATTTTTTTTAAAAAGTTCCGGTTTGAATATTTAATGCATGAAAACAGTAACAACATCACAACAACATCTGTTTTAGACAATATGACTAATGGCAAAAGATTCATTAAAATGTTTTAATTAAATTTTTTTAAATTTTAATTTGTATGTGTGTATCTGAGTGGGTTTAATGTTTTATGTATTCAAGGTTTAGAGTTTGAAATCAACTAAGAAATTTAAAAAAATAAATTTAAAAAAGAGCATAATTTTGCTAGAAATTGTATCAGATTTTTCGTTAAATAATAAACTTCATATTAATAGGCAATTTGTACTTTAGGATTTTACTTATATTATTTTAGCTATTCCCGGTGCACTTCGCTGTCCCAATAGGAATAATCGTTCCTCATTCAACCTTCCATTCCAGCCAGTTTTTGGTTTCATTATGTACAAAAATAAGAATGTCAACACCCTACCACTTAGGGATCTCTTGTTACACGAACTCCTTCTTTTATACTTCTGTAGATAAACGATTACATTATAAACTTTTAAACATCACCGAACAATTAGAAAAGCAATCATCCTGCTGCTATGAAATTTTGTATGTTTATTACTCAATCATGCCTAAGCCGCTAAGTCGATTATCAAGATTTTTATACCAGTTATTTTTTAGAATACATTTTTTAACACTGTGTACCAGAAGCAAAATGGAGTTGTGAAAATCTTTTTATAAGCATACTTTTGGGCGTAATAAATGATATTGTTTTAGATTTAAAAATCTAAACTATAACTTATTTTTACAATGAACATTCTCCACTTTAGGAGCAAAGAGTTGTGCCGCTTAAAATAACAACATTTTTCTAAAAGTAAATAAATAGAATAATTTTATTTCTAAAGCCTGAAAGTATGCTTAAATTTTTTACAATAATTCTAAAGCACTTACAGTTCAATCTGCTAGAAAAAATGTATCTTATATCTTAACCCACACACATACTTAAAAGTGATCTATTTTTCATTCAATTCAAATTAACCGTTTAGGAGTGATTGAGCAACAAACAACTAAATATTCACACTATTAAAAAAAGTACACATTAACAAAGTTTAAAGATTTCATTCATTAATCTGTTTTTTAATTAATAACACAAGGTCAAACGTCTATTTGTGTGAAACTTTTTGTCTTATTAAATTCCTTTTGAGTTCAATATGGTGTATGCTATCACTTACATTAACTGTTACACAATTAACCCCTTGGCCACAAACAAATTATACCGAAAATCAGCTTAAAACAAAATTTAAAAAAATCAATCAGAAAACAAAAACTGTATTTTGCCTTCTTTGTAATAATTATCGTCACTTAAAAACCTGTTGACCAAGTTACACTCTTTATAATAATAATAAGTGATATGAAAATGCGTTAAAAATATAATAATTTTTAATTATAAAAAGCAAAGCAAATAAAATTAAGGGTAAAAAAAATAGGTTAAAGTTAAATAATGGATTTTATTTTATAATGAAACAAGCACTAGGTCAGTTTTAGAATAAAAATAAAAATATTGTTTATTATTTTTTATTTTTTTTTTTTTTCAATATTTCGCCACACCGTTGGGTGGCATCTTCAGGAAACAGAAAATAATATTATTAAAAAATTGTATGTTTTTCAAAAACAAACAATTAGTTCAATACAATTTTTTAATAATATTATTTCCTGTGTCCTGAAGATGCCACCCAACGGTGTGGCGAAATATTGAAAGAAAAAAATAAAAAATAATAAACAATATTTTTATTTTTATTCTAAAACTGACCTAGTGCTTGTTTCATTATAAAATAAAATTAAATATAATAAAAGGTCAAAAAACATTAACATTTAATTCAAAACAGTTAAATAATGGAGTTTTTTACACTACACAACTGGTTAAAATTTTGTTGTCTCGGACATACAGTTTTTAAGAGACTTAAATTTGTTCTTTTATTTGTTTAATGTTTTGTAGTATTAAAGCTTTCATTAATATAAGACAATAATCTTCACGTATATCTTTTTCCTTTGGACCTGGGGTCCATTATTATTAAGCAAGCCAATCGAAAATTTAGCTATTAAAAATCAGTAAGATCACTCCAAGACCTTCAAGGCAGCGAGCAAAACACCACGCCTGCCTCTAATTTTTCCATACCATTTGGAACAAATCAAAAAAAAAATATCAAATTAAAAAATAAAAATTATCAAGTAAAAAAATTGGCCCTCGCCCATATTATCCGAGTTAAGGGCCTGTAAACTTTTTATAGAAAAGCACGAGTGGTTACCATATTTTTTAAAACATCAATACAGGTATAATTCAAAAGCTTTTGAATAGATCTTTCAGGAAATACTAAAAAAAAATTAAAATGTTTAACCCATTAAAAGGAATAATATTTTGATGTAAAATTTTATTGAGTACTTCAATTTTTTTTTTTTTTTCTTATTTTCAATTCTCTATCACCCTAATATTTATTGGAGTAACTACTAAATAAGATTTACATAAAGGGTGAAGGGTATATAAGATTCGACATAGCCGAATATAGTATTCTTATATGTTAATCTTAAAATTAAAAATTTGCTGCGTTCTACGATTTTGCAGAAAATCCCTATCTATCTTCAACTAAGGAGCATCTGAAAGCTTTTCTATTTTTCTAAAGCAACATTGGTTGAACCTTTTAAGACCTGAATTTCTTTCAATCAAACCTATTTTTTAACGACTTCAAAAAAAGGAGGAGGTTATCAATTCATCCGAATGTTGCTTTTTTATGTTTGTGCTCGCAAAACTTTCTCATTTTTGGAACGTATATCCATATTTTTTCTTTAATTGAAGGGCTATGCTTATGCCCTCTTTTAAAATCATTTCATAATTTTAAAAAAGGCTGGGTGTCCCCATACAACATACACGTTTTTCATGTGTATTATAAATCGTAAAGGCCGCCACTTGGAAACTATAAAATCTAAGATCACATAGCTACCGATAGACAAAAGTAATACAAAAATTAAAAGGTGTCCACATAATTCACCTATCTTTTAAACTGTTATAGACAAAGCTTAAAAATTGGATAAAATTCAGAAAAGGGTTTTTAATTTTTTAAATATTTATTCGAACTATTCTAAGCAAATGAATAATTTTAATTTTAAATTATTAAGAAAGAAAAATTATTTACAAACAGAAAAAATAGACATATGCAGAATGTTATGCAGCATTTTCTGGATCGCTACAACCATCATCAGCTGTCTTCACATCTAACTACTTAAAGTTGTTTACGATTTTAAATTGATTTATTTGGGCAACATTCTAAAAACGAAATTCCCAAAAATTAAAAAAAAAAAATTTTTTAGTATTTTTTACTTTCGGATTCTTGTACTTGATGGTGAACATATTTTATTTATTATATTTTTTATAAGGAACAAATAATTTTTATATTTGCACTAATAGCAACAAGTACACCATTTTTTATAAAAAATATTTTTAATTGAAATATGTAAATTTTTAGTGCATTAAAATTAACTCTTTGGCCTGGGAGAATTTCCTTAATTTAATTTCTAAACATTTTTTAGAAAGAACAATTATTTAAAAATATATGCTGACTTTTTTCAATGAAAACAAGAAAATTTAGACACTAGCAGAAATGAACCTAAGCCGAAAAATTAAATTTTGATTAATTTATATAACATCCACGGTTCAAATCCTGATTTAGAAAAAATAAAAAATAAATAAATTTAATATAAAAAAATAAATTTATTAAAAATTAAATTAAAACAAATTAAGGTAACTGAAAATGATCAAAAAATATTTAATTATTTAATTTATCCTGTTTTTGGAATTAATGAAAAATTTTTATTTTTTTTTTTAATTTATATTTCAATTAAAATCTTTTTTTAAAATTTCTTTTTCTATAAAATTTATCTTCAATTTCCTTTTTGTTTTTAATTGTAATTTTAACTAATTTATTTTAAAAAAATCCTGAATTTACTGTTGATTTTCATCACTTTTCGATTTACTTAACATTAAAGTTTGTGTCATAAGTCTTTTGATTTTATCAAGTTAATATTCAATTTATTTAAAACAATTATTTCCAACTAAACATGTTGTAGCCATTTAACGAGTAAGCAAACAAATACTATAGCAGCTTTTCCTTAAACTCTTAGTAACAACAATAATTAAACAAAAACAAAAGTAAATTAAATTTAACAACGTCATATTTTCTAAAGAAAAAAACAGAAAAAAACCAGCCAGCAAACAAAATCTTTAAGAGTCTTAAGATTTTTTTAAACTATTCGTACTTTTTTGTAGTTGTACTAATATGGTTTTTCTAGAGCATAACAAAGACCAAGATTTATAAGTATCAAGTTATAGTTACAATTATGTATGTTTGTAAATATTTTTGTAAAGTAGTTTGCCAGTACAAGTATCTAGCGGATTTGTAATAAAAATTGTAAATAAACAAATTTTCCAACAAGTTTTTCTAGTTTTACCTTTTTTTAACTAGTTTAAGTTTAATGTTTTTTTTGCGTTACATATTTAAAACTCATGCAAAGTTGTGTTTTTCAAGATTTTTGTGAAAACACTATTGATTTGCTGGTTAAAAAAAAAAACACTTACACAAAATTGTAACAAGAAAATGTAATAAAAAATAGTCTGTTATGTACTTTGTATCTGAATCTTTGTATTTGTAAATGTTTTAAAACAATCCAAACTTACATAAGTTAAGACACCTGCTAGCAAGTTTTAAAAAATTAAAACAAATAAAAAGAAACTTTTGCTTAAATTTATGTTACAAGTAAAATTAATTATGTTTTTTTTTTTCTTTCTTAGTTTACAAATATTTAAATATGCTCTAATTAATTTGTTTTAAACTTAATTGCCTACGGACCATTTCAGCTGCCGGCTGCAAAAAAAACTAAGTTTCTTTAATATTTTAGCACGAGGCTTCCTGCAGTTTGTGAAGATTGTGGGTTTGCATGTTTTATTTAATTTGCAACCAAAAATTTAATTTAAAATATTTTTTATTTTTCTTTGTGTACCAAATTAAAATGTACTCAGCCATTAAGGCTTTCATGAGCATCATTGTAAAATAAGCAAATAAAAATCATGATTGTTTTTTATTTTTTTAAGAAAACTATTAATTTGTTTGTAAATTTTAAAGTTTTTCCTGCTACCCAGACAATGCGTTTTTTGTTTTGCTGTCTTTAACAAAAAGAAAATGTTATTTTCTTTTAAGTTGTGTAGACATGGCGTGGCATTGAAATCAACTGCTTTCAGTTACAAAAAATTAGAGTCAAACAATGTCAAGTGAAATGTTTGAAAAATAGAAACTTTTTGTTATTTTCAGTGCGGCAATAGATATTGTTATTTATTTATTTGAAAAATAATTATTATTCACTTGTATTATTCAATAACAATGTTTTAAATAAAATTGTAAGAAGAAGAAAAAAAATATTTAAAAAATAAAATCAATAAAAACTACATTTAAAATAATCCTATTTAAGAAAATAATTAAAACTAAGAGCCTTTAAATATTAAAAAAAAAGTGTCTTCTAAGTAACCTCTTAAAAATAATTTCAAATAAAATGTTTTTAAAGCCTTTTAATATATTTGTAAAAAGTTCTTTTGAATAAAAAAAACGTTATGTATAAAAATTTAAAAAGGCAAATTATAAATTCTATTTAAGAGAATCTTTTAAAAAATATATTTTTAAAAAGTATACTTTTCTAAAAGTACCATTTAAAAAGTACCTTTTACAAAAAGTATTTTCTGTGACAGTACCTTAAGTAAGGACCCATTTTTAAAATGTTGTGTTTTATGAAAAATATTGTATTTTTAAAAATTAAACACATGAAGTTTCAAAAATATTTTTAAAAGCATCCAAAGAAAGTACTTTTTGAAAAGAGTATTTTAAAATGATTTTCCCTAAATATTGCCTCTTATAATAAATAACATTTTTTGTAAAGTACCCCTGATGTATCTTTTGGAAGTTTTAGCTTTAGTAAAAAACATTCTTCTAGAGAAGAAACCTCTTGGGAACTTTCTTCTTGCTCCAAGAGCTCTTGACCTTCAAAAGGAGCCATAAATAAAAGGTACATATTTTTTACAAAAACCTCCTTTGATTTTTTTTATTCTTCTGCAAAAGATATATTTTATAAACTTACTTACCTATTTCAAAGGTGCCACTAAGTACTTTAAAAACAAGTAACAAGCGAGAAAAGTACTTTTAAAAAGGACCTTTTTTAAAAAAGCAGCACTGAATAAATAAGACTTTTGAAAATATTAATTTAAAAATCTTCTTGTTAAAAAAAACGTATTTGTAACAAAAGTACTTTTTTTAAATATCATCGATGCTATCTAGAGAAATAAGACTAGATAGCTTTTCAATTTAGTAATATTAAGTAGCTTTCTTGAAAATGGAATAATAATATATATATATTTTCAGAATATTTTTTTAAAAATGATTTTTTTAGTATTTTTTATTTATTACTTTTTTTCAAATTTTTTTTTTAATTTTTTTTTTTTTTTTTTTTTTTTTTTTTGAAGAGGTTTTGGTATCAAAAGAAGATAATTGTTTCGAAAACATTAAGTACTTTTACAAGGCTTATATAATGTTCTTATATATTTACGCACAATTAAAACCTAAGAAGTATTTTATTTCGCTTAAAAAAACTGATTGTAAAGCCATTAAGTCACTTTTAAAGAAACAGATGCTTAATTTGCTGGGTAAAAGAATAAAAAAATATAATTTCAAATTATAATCGTTTTTAGATGTATCACCACAAAAAATATATGAGACACACTTGACAATATTTCCATTTTAAAAAATATACTCCGATTAATAAAAAAAAATTAAAATAAATCTTATGTTTCTGTTTAAAATATTTACAATTATTTTTCTACAGCATTATAGTCGTGCGCTTATTATAGAAAGAATAAATTTTTTTCTAAAAGAGATTCCTACATCAATAATTAACTCATAAACTTGAACGCCCACGAATAATCTTGCCACTTACTATTAAAACATCCAGTAATACGAACATATATTATGGATACCCGAAGCAACGGATGACCTGTGCAATTATTTCTTCATGGCAAACTTGTGCCATAAATAATTCAGAGGAAAAAATATTGTTATAAAAACAAACAATTTTACAAATAAAAACTATTACAATAAAAAAAATAATAAAAACACAAACTGACATTTCATTTAAAGGTTTTGAAATTGAAGTAAAATAAGCAAGTTAAAATTGATACAACTACAGCAATAATTGAAAACAGAAAAAAAAAAGTTGAGGAAAGCTTTATAAAACGCCCGCCACTTTTGTGCATTGAAAAAGGCAACAACAAACGAACCATAGAAAAGACAAATCAAACCATAGCAGAGGCAATGGCCAGAAAGATATAATAACAAACAAACAACTTGGTGTCCATCTATACTTCGTTAGTACTCAGTTAAAACTTGTGATTTGGCACAAACAGTGGTGGTTTACAATATAGCATCTACATTTTGTTAAAGGAAATCTACTACTACTATTAATTTGCCCAGAGAACAAGCCGGTAAGTGGCTTATAGATTTTGCGACCAGCATTTTCTATACAATCCGATCGGTATAATACCCTGGAAAATAAACCCATCCGTAAGAGATCTTATGCTGAAATATTAGGGAAATATTGACAGATCTATTAAAAACTAAAAAAAAAAGATTTAATACATTTACATAACTGATAATATAGTCTATGAACAGAGTAACAGTAAGTCTCGATGCTATCTAGAGACATAAAAAATTAAATTAAAAAAAAAAATTAACCTAAGTTCGTTTTAATTGTGTTAGCAGAGCTTCTATCCATACGTACATAAATAAAAGTCTGCCAGATTTTTCCATATAAGAGGAATCTAGACGTTTTTACTCGCCTAAAAATATAAAAAGAATATGCAAGCGGAATGATAGTATTAATTCAAATAACTAATTTAGAATTTCATACTCAACAAAATTTTACAAAGTTGAATAAATTGAAAGAACCCAACAAGTAAATAAAGCGCAACAATAGATTAAAACATAAGGACATTAAATATAAGTTAAAAATGATCAAAGATATACAGAGCCATGGAGGATAGAGGATAGAATAGAAGGATATTTTTGAACAGTAGAGCTGTGCAACTTTTTCAAGAGAGTGGAAGCAGGAAATGTTATTCTGTAGAAATTTTACACGTTCGGTTTAATGTCCGTGCCCGTTCGCTACGCGCATATGGTTCAAGCCACAATACTCCTAAGGAAATGGATAAAGTGATGATAAAGATAAAAGATTCATAAGCAGAAATCTGTGTATTTACAGATCTGGAAATTTAATTAAAAGGAATTCCTTGTTGGAAATATATCAATACACTCCACCATCTTCATTTTAAACTGCAGTAAGCCGATCCAGCTTTTATACCTCTTTTGTACGACGACTGATAATCAAATATACGGCAGGGAAAAAACGGAAACGGTTAACTTCAAAATCATTGAATAAAAATTTTTTTATCAAATCCTGGGAACCAGAACAACACTCGTCACCTATTTCTAGAAAAAAACCCATGCGTTTCTAACTTTATTTCTATTTGTTTCAATCACCGTTGTTAACCATTTTATGTTGCTAAAATAAATTTAATAGAAACCCTATTGTTTTGTAAACAAATTCACAAAAACTAAAATGAAGAAAAAAACAATAGCAATAATAACAACAACAACATACAAATAGCAAAACAAACAACTTTGACAGTTAAGAAAAAGGAAGAAGAGCTAAACAAGAAACAGCGAAGACATCAAATCAAGTTAAATACAACAACAAAAATATATTTGTTTGTTTATTAAAACTAGTAGTTTAACAAGCGGTTTACCTTAGCGACGTTTTTCTTGATTTGAGGCAGTCGTTTGAATACTAGTGTTTTTAGATAGTGGTTTGGGTGGTTGTGGTTTTATTTGCCTTATAATTATTACACTTTAAGATTTTAATCAATATGCTGAAACTAACGACGGCACACTTTTTTATTTAATTTGCTTTAGCGATTGTTTCTCTTTAATTTTGCTATTTAAGTTTTGGAAATGTCAAAAAGTTAATTTAATTTCAATTTTTGAAAGGGAATTGTTAATGTTGCTTTTATTTAATAAAATTTAGTAAATAAAATAAAGATACTTAAAATAAAATTTGTTTACATAAAACAGAGCATTCATTTTTGAAGAAGGTCTTATGTTACTAAAGGCTTTTTTAATTTTAAAAAAACATTCAAAAAAAGACACTCGATCCATATGCATAAATCAATTTTAAAACATTTTTATCACTGATAATTTTTTATTTGAAGTTCTTTTTTTCCTTTTTCTAAATTTAAAAATAATTTTGTTATTTTTTTATTAAAATTTTTTGATTTGTTTATTTGGCACCTCTGTCTTATCATTTTTGAACAACAACTAGAACTACGAGTAGAACTATAGTCACCAATACTAAAGTTGTGTCGTTACGCTGTGTATTTTATATGACAATTTTGATTTAAAGCGAGTTAATATCGCAAAGCAACTGATATCACTTGTTTTGGTAAAAAAAAGTGTTTGTGGCAGCAAGAAACCAAAGAAAATTCTTAACTAGATTCAGTTTTTTGTAAAAACGAAAACAAAAAAAGTAATATCGAAAATGAATGAAAAAATAGACGAAAGAATTTCTTTTCTTGTCAGGGATCTTCTAACTAGAGGTTTTCCAACATCATTGATGTTAATCCTTTTGCTTCTATTAGGCCTTCTTATTTCCTTTGCCTTTGTTTTTCAGTCGTACTATAAGTTTAAATTGCAATAATGGTGCATGCAACTATTTTAATAACTTTTGTGCTCATATTTATACCCTTCACCATAAAATGAGAAAAAGGGTATAGCTAAGTTTGTCATTCCGTTTGTAATCTCTACCATATCTATTTTCAACTCCTTATACATAGTGAAGTCGATTGCGCGATGTCCGTCTGTCCGTCAAAGTTTCAAAAATTTTGTTATTGAAAAATCAGCAAGATCGGTCCTACTGGTTCGAGGCAGCAAACACCCCACCACGCCTGCTTATGTATTTTCTTTATAATTTGGATAAATCTGGTTTAGAGATATAAAAAATAAGAAAATAACATCAAATGAAAAAATTGGCGCTCGCCCATATATTCCGAGTTATAGGCTTCTGAACATTTAATAGAAAAGTACGATTGCGCACCATATTTTTAAAGACATCAATATGGGCATCATATAAAAGCTTTTGAAGAGATCCTTCAGCGGAATTTTAAAATTATTTAAAAATGCTTAACCCATTAAGAGCAGGTGTCATTTTTATGTAAAATTCATTTTTGTTTTTATTTTATTTTTTAATTCTCTGTCACCTCAATATTTTTTTTTTATTGAAATTACTTCATTAAAATATATTCACACATATGGTAGGGGTAGATAAGGTTCGGTATATACAAATATAGCACTCTAACTTCTTTTTTTTTTCTAAATTTATCTGACCATTTTAAAAAACAACGTAATGCTGAAGTGGTCTTTATTGTTAATTTAAACCAGAAAAGGTTTACTGAAGCAGATCTCTATTTTTTGGATCGGATGTTTTTTATCCCTTTCTTAACCCAATGAAGAATAGAAATTTCAATCAAGAGTTAGACCCCTTTCTGCTTATCAATAAGTCCATCCAACAGGTATTTTTTGCTTTAGACTAGTGACTTTTAATCGTCAACAGAGAGTTATAAGATTATCGCTTCAGAACAAAGTCTTATATTTACTGAGTGAGTAACGACACTGACGTCCAATGTGCTGTCTTTGAGGCTCAATGTAATGCTGAAAATAATAAAACATAATATACCTGATGTCTCAACACCTTGAAGGCACAGCCAACAAATATCAACTTTAATGAATTTTGTCTTAAGTATATGATATCTAAAGGTGTCATATAATGCTATTAATACATTTCTTCAACTTTTAGCTTTCTGCTGAATGGCTCCGTGAGCATTATCTACATCTAATGGGTAAAAACGTCACTATATTGATCTTGTTATAAGGTCTTTGTATACGTCTGTCAGACTTTATTTAAAATTTTCAAAGAAGTTGCATTATTATGGCCGCTAAAACAAATCTAAAATAAAGTTTAAACTAATTTTTGTATGTTTCTATAGAGACGTTATTTACACTTATATGGCAGTCGCTTGAATTATTGAATAGCAGATAACAAAAATTTAATTTACTCATATCAAGAAAAAAGAAAATATTCAAAACAAATTTTTTAAAGAGTATTTAACAAAGTACTATTTCAAGTTCTTTGTTTAAAGGGGCTTTATTAAATTTTTTAGTTTTAAATTTTTTTAAAGAAACCAAAATTCAATGTTTTAAAAAGGTTTAAAAAATACTCGTAAAACATTTCTTAAAACTTTTCTTAAATATAATTATTTAAGAAAATGCTTCGGCAAGTATTTTTTAAAAAAGTCTTTTTACAAGGGATAGTCTTTTATGATCGCTTTTAATATATTTTTTCTTACAGGGTACTTTTTTAAATATTTAAAAGAAATATTTGCAAAACGCATTCTCCATAAAAGTACTTGTATAAAATAGTACCTTTTGCTTCTCCAGTTTTTTTCGATTTTGAATTTTTAGTGATTTTATTTTATTTTAGTTATTTCAGCAACTTTCAAAAGTATTTTTTTTTAATATCAAACTTTTTCAAAATGCAACCATTTTACAAAGGGAACCTGTACCGAAAAATACCTTACTCGAAAAGTACTTTAACCCAAGTACCTTTTATAAAGCGAAAAGTACCTCTACCCAAGTACCTTTTATAAAGCGATTTTTAAACAGAGATACTAATTTGGATTTATTTCTTTAGGTAGTACTTTTTCAAAAGTCACTTCTTTAATAAGAACTTAGTTAAAAAACGTTTTTGTTTTTTATTAAATTTTTTTTCACGTATTACGCTCGTGTACCCTAATATCGAATTTAAGAAAGTCAAACATATTGGTATTAAAAAAAACATTTTTAATCAATACTTTTTGCTTGAATAGTACTAATTTCGATTGTACCTTCAAGAAGCTAATGTGATTCACAAGAGGTAAAGTTTCTAAATATATTTTTAACAGATATTTTAATGACAGAAATTATTTTTTAAAATTCTTGACTGAAAAGGTTTTCTAAGATATTTTTTTTTTCAAATTATTCAGGATCAAGAAAATAAATCATCTTTTTAACCTAAATCTCATATAGCCTAAGATTTTCTTTTAATAAAAATTAATGCATATTTAAAAATTGTAGTTTTAAGTTGGCAAACTTCCCTTTACCTTGTAAACATTCATATGCTGTCCATCCAAGTGTAATGTAATATTTAAGGATGAATAATATTTTGAATTTTGTCTTTATTTCTTTTCTTGACAATACACGCCATAAATAAGGTTGATGACTTAAGTGGTAAAAAAAAGCTCATGTTCAGTCAATCTCAACGTATTTTTGTCTTTCAACCTGAACAAATATCATATGGGCAACTCCTTAAAAAAATCATATGAATTTTGAAACCTTAAAAAGAACCATCAATAAAGACCAACAATTTATATGACACAGAAACAAAAAATATTTTCCCTCAACAATCAAAATTTCAATGACTAAATGATCTTTTTGAAGAAGATGAAGAAGAACAGAAAAAAACAAACTCTAGAAGCAACTGCAAGTTGTGCTGTTTTTCCAAACAAGTGTTAAAAGCTACTCACCTTGTGCATTAACGTAACTACTCATCATCGTCAGCTGCAGCGTTAGTAGCAGCATTATGGGTACTCTGATGACGGTCGTAGGCATGTTAAAACGTTTATTTTCTTTAATATGTTTGTTGTATCGTTGTGGTTGTTGTTGTAGTAGTTGCTGTTTTATTGCTAATTTTTTTAAAGCCGCTAAAGTCATTATTTTGTTGATTTTAAAATAAAAAAAAATTTTAATTTGTTTTTAATATAAAAATACAAGTTTTTGCCGCAATGTTTTTTAAGGTTTTTGTTTCATTTAAATTCAAAAACAATAATATTGAAACAAGAAATGTTAAGAAAATAAACCAGTTTTATATAAAAAACATGTCTTTTAATATTTTAACACAAAACACCATTTCAGTATCTGAAATTAATTAGAATTTTTAATTAACATTATTTATAATACATTGGCCATTTGATTTTCAAGTAAAATAATAGATTTTTTATTTATTAAATCATTTAAAAGTGACATTTAATAGGCGATTTTTTTTATTTAAAAATTTTCTTTAAATTCTGCTTTTAATTCTCCTTGATATTTTACACGTTTTCCAACGGTTGTATGTTTCTGCATTAAAACAAATTTTAATAGTTTTAAAAACAATACAAAATTTTTATAGCAAAATTTTTTAACGCTTTTGCTTGTAAGATTTTTTTATAGTTGTTGCTTTTGATAAAAAATATTTTTTTTCTTAGCTTTTTGTTAATGCGTGTTTTTCCACTAATTTACCACCTCAAGCCCGTTTAATTATTTAAAGGTCATGTGTTTTGTTTTGTTTTGTTTTTTTGTATTGAATTTTTCTTTTTTCTGTGGTAATTTACCAACTACAAACTTTATAAAAAAAATTCTGTTGTTAAATGCTATCAAAACTAAAATAGCTTTAAAAAATTATATATTTGTCATTAAAATTGCTTATTGTGTATCAAGTTAATAAACAAAAGACTTAAAGCACGAACTTTATTTAACAGCAGCAATTCATTGATTTAGACTGCATGCAAGGTTTTCAACTTATTTACTAAATAAAAACTAATTTTATATGGCATATGTGAAGTATTTTATTTATTTATGAAAATTTTTATTATCTAACAAAGTAAGTTCTCAGTTCTTGTTGTAATTGACCACACCTTTATTTAAATAAACATGTGGATATGAAAATAGTTTAAAATTTCAATGTTTTAATTCGTATTTAAAAAATTTTATAAAATTTTCCTAACCTAAATTAAAATTTGTTGTAACTGTATGAGCACAACAAAAAAAAACATTTGGATATTTTACGCTAAATTTAGTATTTTCTTGTTTGAAGATGTGGTCCCACAAATTTCTTTTCATATCCTAGTTTTAATTTGGTCATAGTATTGTTACATATATTAATAACATGCTTTTGGAACCATTATGTTCTCTAGCTTACCTTTTTATTAGTTTGATATTATTTTTATTAATTCATTGCTTATTTTAATTTCATTTTTCCATTTACTCGAACAATAAATAGCAATTTCAATTTCAGTCGTTTTTACATAAACCGACAGGTAGCAAACAAACCACTAAACTGATAGAAAAAATTATGTCAAGTCCTAGAGCTAAATATCTTTACAAGCAAACATTATTTCTTTGCTTTTAATTATACTTTGATTAATACTATTATATTGTGGTTAAAGATAATATAGTTTTTTTCGCCGAAACTATACATTGCTACAAAAAACATAATATGGTTATTGTGACCATATCACATCTATGTTTTTTCTCACCGTTCAGCCGTAGTGTAGTTATAGTCTATGCACAGCCGTCATAGCTAAAAACAGTCAAAGCATAGTAAAGTATGCATGGTATAATCATAGTGCAGTCATAGCCTCTTCATAATCTGATCTTAGTTTAGCCATAGTATTTTTCCTTGCAAATTCTTAGTTATGTCAATGTCATAGTGTTGGGAGTTCTCATCGATATAGCTGCAGCCGTAGCCACAGGCAGAATCAGAGTAATTATCTGATAGCCGCAAATATGTTTATAATAATACTGATATTCCTATTTATATTTATATTCATCTTCCTACTACAGTCGTTATCATATTCTAGTCGTAGTCATATTCATATTGGCATCTTTATACGTATGACTATTAAAGCCATTTTCATAGTCTACTGATAGTCACAATCATATTCATAAATATAGCTTATATTCATTTAAATATTTATATCAAAGAAACTGTCGCAGTCGTAGTCAAGTGATAGTCATATTTTTATAAATATCAAAGTAATATATAAACAAGAATATAACAATCATTATTGCAATCATTTTCTCAGTCGTAGTCTATATTCATATTGATATTCATATATATATAAATATTCATATTAATTTGTATAAACATAGTCATATTCATATCACAGTCATTTATTATCATATTATAATAGATGTCATATTTATTATTCTAGAAGAGAATAGTCATAGCCCAGTCATAGTTTTATTATAGTATAATTTTAATCATATTTATATTGATAATCATATTAATATTGGTATTGATATTGATATTCGTGTTTATAAATCTTACTATCTCAGTCATTTTGGCAATCACAGTTCATGTTTACATTTGTATTCATATTAATCTTTAATTTCATTTTCAGAATCAAGTTTATATTCTTATTAGTATACAAGGCGAATTAATTTTACCAGGTGGCATCGTTGCGGCAGCTGACAATTTTTTGTTTAATTTTGTGTGTGTAAAATAGCTGTCAAAAGTTAATCATTTTATATCACAAAACTTCTTTTTTTTATTATTCTTTAAAAAAGAATGGTAAGAAGAGTTTTAAATCAATTTAAAAAACGAATCTTAGTAAAAACGTTATTGAAAAGCGTAAGAAAAAAGTGTAGTAATTATTTGTATTCTAAAGTTTATCATACACTTAAGTGCCTGTTTTTCTATTTATTTTTGTATTGTTGTAGCCGCGCTGCCACCTTATGTGAATTCGCCTTGTTAGTATAAATATTCATATGACAGTAATTGTCCTAATTATACTTTGGTGATAATCCAAATTATATTCATATAAATATCGTAGACCTATTTGTAGCCATAGCCCAGTCATACTCTAATGATAGTCCATTGATAGTCATAACCTTATATTGATATTGAATATAACAAACATTAATATCAGAGTCATTTTCGCAGTCCAATCCAAACCATTATCTAGAGAATATTCTTATTCATATTTATATTGATATTCATATTTATATAAATATTCTTATAGTCATTGTTTAGACATGGTTTAGAGAAACAACACGGTTGTGATATAGTGCAATAGCTATATTAAATTCTCTATAACATTGTATAGTTGCGATGAACAAGTTATAACATTTTTAACAATACTTTAGTCGTAATGAACATTATTTTTAAAAAGTTAAGCATGGTTTTTTTTAACTTAAAAAAAATCGAACCTCAACCAAATTTTGGTGACTAATTGAAAATGATATAATATATTTAACTATAATGTATTGTTATTATTTTAAGATGATATTGATTTTAAAAATATTTTTTGTAGGTCCATATAGAATGATTTTCTATCAGTTTAGCGATTTGTTTTTTAGCTATCGTTTCATATTTGAAAAAATGAAAATAAATTAATTGATTTCTTGTATTTTTATATTCTTAAATAATTTTTGTTGTAAATCAAATTATAAATAAAACAATAAACAACTAAATCTTTTATTTCAAGAAACGTTAACGCTTACGATAACATATTATGATTTAATTACATCACATGACATTTTCAACGATGTTAAAATATTTTTATAACGCCATTCAATGTTCTTATTTGAACGTTATATTATTACATTTAACCATAACATGTTTACATTTTAAGCAAAATTATGTTTATGGTTTACCTTGCTATTATTATAGTGACAACAATATAGTTCCAATACAACCATATTATTATTAAATGTAGCAATACTACGTTTAACTAACAACCATATAATAAAACCATAATATGTTGGTCTCAGATCATGGTTAACTTAACCATGTTTTTCCTTTCCGTATAAATATAATTTAATTTTAGTCACAATTGTATTCAAATTAACATCATGGTAGCTATAGTAATCTTGGTTTACTAATAGCTTTGTCAAAGTCTAGTCATAGTCTAGTCATTGCATTTTCATATGCTTTTCACAGTCATGTCATATAGTTGAGCCGTGGTCATTGACTAAACTTAGTCTAACATCAGGGTCATCACAATCAAAACTTGCTTAACTTTTGTCACCTAAGCCTTAATTTGGTCATAGTCTATTCATGATATATGTTACGATACAAGAATATGATTTTTCAGCAAACATATTTTGTGGGCTGGGATTTTTATTTTTTTTATCCAAATTTTTAAATGTCAATTTAAAATTATAAATTTTGCCAACATTTTCAAGTTTAATCGTAGATTTTTTATATAAAATATTTTTTTACATATTTTTTAAAGTTAAAACTGTTTTATAGAACACTTTTTAAATTGCTTTTAGGAATTGTTGCATATTTAACTGCAAATATTGACTTTTGTTTATTTTTAGTATTTTTGTGTCTTATTGCAATTTTTTATGAGTAATTAAATTAGATCATTTGTTTTTCCTTTCTAAAAAATTTTGAGATAATGAAACAATCGTAAGACTTAAGACACAGATACAAATACTAACACAAACACTTTATAATATTCAAGTAGTTTTTATTTTTTATTTATTTTGATTTTTTTCAATTATATTGGCAAATCACAAAATATTTGTTTTTATACGCTTGAATGCAAGAATGCAATTGATTTTTTAAGTAATATTTTAATAATTATAAATTATTGTTGAAAGCTACACAACACCTGTTTATTACAAAAACAACAATAACAAAATTCAATAACTGGCAATTTTGTTTAGACCAAAAATAATGATTCGTTGCATATGGTCAAACATTATGATAAGTAAAAGTTATTTTTTTATTATTAAATATTTTTTAGCTTAATAAGGTTTTTTGCCATAATCAAATAAAAGCTTATGTGTTGAACAACTGTTAGTGGGAATACTAACAAATTTATATAAATTCTCTTATAATTTTTTAGTATTTAAAATTAAAATTCAATACATTTAATTATTTTTGTTTATAGAAAATGCGTTGGTGTTACGTCTGCTAAAAAAAATGCAAATAAACGTTGTTTGCATTTAAATTAAAAAAATGTATATATAATATTTACTGGTTTTATATATTTTATAAAAAAAAGACACCTGACACAAAAATTCATTATTTTAGCACACACACGCACATCAATATTTTATTAAATAAAATAATAAGTTTCTTTTACATTTAAATTTTTGTTTTTTTTTTTAAAGAGAAAACCAAACACTTTAAAAAATATAAAACATACATTTGTCACCAACTGTTATGTCTTGTAATTGTACAAGAAAAAAATATTAAACTTTAAATAACAAAAAGAAAATCAAAACTATTTAAACAAACGATCAACCGTAAGTTTTCCTCATACCACTTTTTTTAAACACGTATCACGACAGACTAACTCAAGGTGGTTAACAAGCAAAAGCTAAAAGACCAAATGTCTTGAAAAACAACAACAACAAAACAGCTTAAACAAACAAAAACAACCACAGCTTAAAGCCACAATTTAAAAAAGAGTTAATAAAAGTTTAAAAACATATGGTTTTGAGAGAGTAATAAAAAGACTTGATTTCTTTTAAAAATATTTGCATTGAGAGAGTTTATAACGTAACTACTTACGTTTAAGTGAGTGTTAGTTCAAAGATATAAATTAATTAAATGTATCATTTTTTAAGACGTTCATTTAAAATAAGACTTAATGCAACCACCTAATAAAAAATATATTAAAAATATTTGTTATCAAAAATAATTTAAGTGACACTTTCACATTTCTTAACTAGAAGAGCTGCTAACATCTCCTATTTTTGTAAATAGAGTTCAGTTACATATATACAAACAAGTGAATTATGGACACACTTGTCTTATACACAAAAAAAACCTACAAGTCTTATACACAGAGAAACGGCCAATACGTATACTAGTCAGAGAAACAATTAATAAAAATATGTTGTAGTCCAACTCACATGCTTTTATCTTAAACTTGAAGATCTATCTTATAAAAATTTCCATTAAATACTTGAACTACTGTCTTATACAGGCACTAGCGGTTTATATTTAGACTACCATCGTAGTTAGAAGTGTGGTCTAACACTTAGGCAATAGTCTTGTACACAGACAATAGGGTTATACACAAGATAATGTTTTAAGATATTTACTGTCTTAAACAAAGACTACAGTCTAAGGCATGGTCCTCTTCTAGCTTTCAGATTACTATCTTATACCTTATTTATGGTCTTATACGCAAACTGCCATCTTATACAGAATCTACTGTTTTATGTCTAGGCTTGCATATTATATTCAAGATCAGTAACTTATATAGATATCCATACAAAGATTGCCGCCTTATACGTAGACTAATGACTTATTCTAAGTCAAGCACCTTATATACAGGTTTAAGTCTTTGAAAAGTTAACTGTTGAAGGTAGAATGCCATATTACGCTCAGACTAACGTAATATTTATAGTATATAGCAACGGTTCTCAAAAGGTGGTCCGTGGACCCCTGGGGGTCCGTAGCAACCATCCAAGGGGTCTGCATGAAGAACCGAAAAAACAGTGTTTTCAAAAATAATAAAAGTTTTATTTTAAACTTAGGCTTCAGAGGGGTCCGCGAAAAAAGATTAGTTTACTAGGGGTCCGTGAGCAGGAATTTGATGAGAACCCCTGGTATATAGAGTTTATACTATCGTTTTAAACGTTACGCCCTCTTATACGCATACTTTTGGCTTTTCTTAGTTATTATTTTGCAAGATCTTAAGTGTTATACAGAGTTTGATCTTTCAACCGTAGATTTTGACTTTAAAAAGAGATTACCAGCGTATACATAGTGCATAGTTTTAAACATACGCTGCCTATTTATACATACTACTTATATATACAGATTTATTTAAGCCAAGACGACCATCTTTATACAATTTTCTGTTTTATAAGTCTACTGTTAACGGAGTATTATCTTTTACGCAGTTAAGCATCTTATACATACACTAACGTCTACTATATAGACTTTTATACTTTAGGCGTATAATTGTCTTATACGCAGATTTAGGTATAAGAGTTTGAGATGGACTACTGGGTTTACATATGCAAGCCATCGTCTTATGCGCTAAGTCCGGCCTTATACGCAGTCTTATACAAATATTACAATCTTATACGCATACAATAGTCTTATAAATTACAAATTCATATACGTAAATTAAAATCCTATATATTGAGATTGTCGTCTTATACGCAGAGTTCCGACTTATACAAGTCTTATATGCGGTTCAATATCTTATACAATTACTAACATCTTTTATGCATATAATAGTTTTATACATTAAAATATCTTATGGGCAGACTTCCGTCCGATATTGAGATTGCTGTTTTACACTCAGATTACCGACGTATGCAAATACTGCCGACTAATACAAGTCTTTTACGCGGTCCAAAATCTTATAAAAATCCTATCATGCGGTCTTGTAAATTACTTCTTATACACAGACTTCCATCATATATTTAGATTACTATCTTATACGCAAACTGCCGACTTAAAATAATTAGCATAAAAAAATTTTTTAACCTCTTATACAAACAATAACATTTTATAAACATACTATAGTTTTGTATATTACAACTTCTTATACGTAGATTCCCATCCAGTACTGAGATTGCCATGTTATACATAGATTACCGACTTATACAAGTCTTATATGCGGTGCAACTTCTTATATACAGACTACCATCATATATTTGGTTACTATCTTATACGCAGATTACCGACTTATAAAAATATTATAAGAGGTCCCACATCTCATAAAAATAAAAACATTTTATACTACAGTTTTATACATTACACTTCTTATATGTAGAATCTCATCCTAAATTGAGATTGCCGTATTATACATAGATTACCGACTTATACAAGTCTTATATGCGGTGCAACATTTTATACAAATAATACCATTTGAGAGTATAAATACAACCTCACAGTTGCGGATGCGGTTATTTTTTTATATGAATGCGTTTTCTCTCAAACTCTCAATTTTCAATTTGTTCTGTTTCAACATGTTGCCACGATTTTATTGTTTCTAAGTACAAAAATTCATGTGTTAATATTTTTTGTGAATGACTAGGAAAAAAGAAGAAAAAAGAAACGTGAAAAGTCATTCAAAAATAAATAGTAAAGATTTGATTTCAATAAGAAAATTATTGTTATTGTATAACATTTTTTACATATTTTTCAATAAAAAGAAACAAAAAATTATTAGAAAAATAATGTGATATGACAACAAAATCCGCATCCGTCGCCGCAATTCATTTTATTTATTTTTTCTCTGAGATGCGGACTACGGCACCGCAACTGTAAAGTTGTATTTCTACTCTTATACAATTTATATAGTCTTATACATTACTTCTTAAATGGATACTGAGGTTGTCATCATCATGTATAGTCAACTGTTTTGTATGAAGATTACCGTTTCATAAACAGACCCATGGACCTTCGCCTTATATACAGACTTCACTCTTATACATAGTCTACGGTTTTAATTACAGAGTTCCCTTGAAAGTCTTCTATCCTACACATCACATACAAACAAAATACAATATGAAATCTAAATTAATGGCGCCAGTTACAAATGCTTTAACAAAAATTTTAGTTAAAAAGTTTTAAATATAAAAGTAACTTTTGTTAAGGATTTTTTTATTCTTTATTTTCCTAAAAGGCATAATTTGTCATAATGCTTGTAAGGTCTTAAAATTATAATATTTTTATATTTGCATAATTGCAAATAATTTTTTTTTTATTTAATCACAGCTAAAAGCTTAATACCTTAACAAATGATTAGTAAGTGAACTATATCCTCATCTATCTTTTTAGTTCTTTTTATTTTAGATATTTTCAATTAAGTCTAAAACCATTAATTTTCCACTTTTCAATTAAAATAATCCTATTCGGTATGTGAGTTACTAAATGAATGAACGGATGATTAAAGTGACTTAAAAGTGTGAGTGTGAGTTAGTGTGTGTGTGTGTGTGTGTGAGTTAGTGTGTATATAAATAAATGAATCTATAAAATACAATATTGTTGAGGTAGATAAATAGAAAATTGCACTTTTGTCGTGACCTAATCACACATAAATTTACTAAACGACATTTTATCACTTTACATTTGAAGGCATAACAAAAGACATACAGAGGACGATAGAGAGGTAGACGGTTAAGAAGTGAGGCATTATATGTATATTGATGGTGTCTTTTAAAAGTTTTACTTAATTTTTATTTTATTTTTCAAGTATTTTCATATAATCAAGCCATCTTCTCAGCTCTTCTGCTTTTGCAATGCAACATTAGGAAATTGATGATCCCTTCACTTAAAAAAAAAAACTAAAAGACAAAAATAAAATTATTTCATAGTTTTTATAAATGTTAAAAATCATTTTCGTTTTGACAAGTGACAGATTTATCGATTGTCTTAATATGAAACAAAAATAAAAATTGAAATAAAACAAATTGAAAATAATACAATTCTCTTAAAACAAATTGTTTGAAGTGTTACTTTGCTAAAACTTGAGGTTTTAATACAAAAAATTTATATTTTTTTTATATTTTTTATTACTTTAATAAATGATAACTTCACAAGTCAATGTAAAAATAGAAAAAGACAAACTGCAAATTACAAATAATGTCGATAACAAAGGTGATAACAGTTTTTACTAAAACTATTTCCATTTTGCAATCATAGCAATTTTATGCTATCGCCGCAATTTTAAAATATTTTCATTATCAATTTCTTTACAACAACAAAAGAACATTGTAAAATTTGGCAAAATTATATTTTCACGTTTTACGATATTTTTTTTTTCACGTTTTACAATATTTTTGACTTGATAATTTTTTCTAAACTCAACTAATCGCTTGAATTTTGTTAAATTAATCAAATGACTTGTGATAGTTTTTGAATAGTTTTTTTTTTTATATTAAAGCACGTACACCACAATAAATCTTTCAAAATTTGTATTAAAAAAAATTAAAAAAAAATTAACATTTAATTTTGGAAAGTTCAATACCAAGTTTTCTCCTATCTGCCCACTCACTATATGTTAAGAAAACATGTTCTCGTTTTGGTGACATGTTTTAATATTTTCTTTTTATATTTTTTATATTTAAAGTATTTAACCTAAATTTAAAATTGAAATATTAAGAATTTTTGGGTGAAACCTACAAATAAAATGACAACTTATTGTCAGATGATTCACACAACTGCAAAAAAAATTTATTTTCAAATGAAGCCAATGACTTCTGCAAAGAATTTTATATGTGTGTCGACTGTAACGCGCGGTATACTTTGCCACTTCCATTGTCATAAAATAAAATGAACATTTAAAAGCAAAAGTACATGTCGTACCTGTGCAACAAAAGTGTATTAAGTCAAACTTTTTAAAAAAAAATTTGTTTTATAAAGAAATATAAGCAAAAATAAATTTTCTATTACGAGCTTGTGGTTATTAACTTTTTTTCTTTGTCCGATTCTGAGTTGGTCCATTAAATTTTTTAAACTCAATATGCAGCTTCATCTTATCTAAAAAATGAATAAAGATTCCCGGACGAGTTGAGTTTAACAATCAACGAAATAGTGATTTTATTTAAAAAAACCTTTGAATTTTTATTTTAAAGGAAAGTGAAGGAAAGTGTATTTTTGTTTGTGTTTATGAAAACCGACTGTAACAAGTAACGCAGTTTTACCCACTATTAAAAATAATGCCACATACTTGCAATGTAAAATTAAAAAGCCTTTGGATTTTGTACAAGGGCGACATATTGAAAGTAGCTCACCAAAAATCTCTATCGTTGTTATTTAAATAACCGAAATTTGATAAAAAAAAAAACTTTGTAAGTTTTATAACTTCTGCTTCACCAGTTTTTGTATGCTGTTTAAGATTTTTTAAAGTAATCGCCTTCTTGAAGTGTAACCCAAAGGAAAAATGGCAGCTATTGACAACAACAAGGCAAAAAACTAAAGCCCATCTATTAAATTGAACTAATTTTTCTTATTGTAATTTAAGACAGGTTTTTATTTGAAAATATACCTTGGAAGTTAATAGGCTATTTTGCTTGTTTCTGTTTGTTTTTCATAATAAAGAGTAACCCAAAAAAAATTTTTTTTCAATTTTTCCTTTCCAAAAATGATTCGCTTTACTTTTTATTTTCTGTAAACATCATGTAAAAAGTTAGCCACTGCCATAAAAAAAACTTTAGATTATAAGCATCCATGTCAATAATTCAAATTGTAAAAATATTTAATGGAAATATTCAGCATATTGTCAACAAAAATTCGGTAGCAAACCAAATTTTAATAGTGACTCTAAAGGTACCCATACACGACATGTTTTTTACATTTGACTTTTTATCTGTGCAAGTCATATGTAATTCTGCATGTGTGTCAAAATTGGTATTTTACAGAAGACTTTTAATATTTGCTCACATACGTACATGTATAATTACGTCTGACGTAATTATTATTTGTTTACAACAGCTGATCTGCTCGCAAATTTTATTAAAATTGTTTTTTGTTAAAAATGGATTTAGAAACTAAAAAAAATTGAATTGTGTAGTGTTATTTCAATTGTAACAGCAATTAAATAAAAATCAAAAATAAAAGAATAATTTTCTTTTTAAATTAGTTCGATTTTTTTACTGTACAAATATCCAAGCCGTACGGTTTTAAAATGGCTTGTAGTTCTCTTAAAATATTTTTGCGTGCGTTGCGGAAGAAAATAAAAAAAAATGAAAAATAAGAAGATCAGTTTGCATTGAATAAAATTACATAATTGTTTCTAAATAGCTAAAAGCAATTTTAAATTTTGTTCATATAAAATATTATCTTCAGTCGGCTAATGCTACCGCCAATGTTCAACCGCCGTTGATTGTTTTTATACGGCATAGTTTCATAAAAACAGCTGATATCAGATGGTTTGTGAGATCAAAATAGAACACGTTTTAAATGAAATTTTGTCAGATGACTTTCCACTTATATTTTACAGAAGCAAATTTTAACAGCCCTACACGACATGTATGTGTTTTACAGTGGCAAATTTGACATGTCAGATGTAAAAAACATATCGTGTATGGGTACCTTAACTTGCCTCATTTTTTCAAGCTACAAGCATCGCCTGTATAAAATTGAGCAGTTTTAAAATTTTTTATATGAAATAACTTTATTTTTCCGCTGTTACATTAAGTTTTCTTTGACTGTAACAAAAACTTTGTAACTCCAATATTTTACAGATTTTTTTATTGATACATTTTTTATTGTTTTTTTTTTTTTTTTTTTGAAATTTCATAATTTCGTAATTTTCTTTTTCATTCAAATGTATTAAATTTAAGAACATACAAAGATTTAATAAAATTTTCATTATGTATAAATATTGAAATATTATTATGTAAATAGGGTCCTTTTTAATAACTTTTCTGTTTAATTAAATTTGAAAATTCGATAAAAATTTTTGGTAAACATTGAATTTTTTAAAGAATTTTCTTTTCTTTTTTTTTGTCAAGATTGTTTTCTTATTTTTTTTAAAAGCAATAAAAAAATTTGTATAGGAAGTATAAAATATATATTTATAAATTAAGGGTTTTTTTTAATTTTTGTCAAAATTCATTTTTATACTCTTCATCATTCCGTTTATAATTTCTACTATTTATATTTCCTGAGTTCTTGTGCATAACGAAGTCAATTGAGCAATGTCTGTCCGTCCATTTGTTTGTCCGTATTGGTGTAAAATCAATTTTGCCAAAGCAGAAGATGAACTAGAGAAACTTTAAATACGCCAGTCGATTATAGTTTCAAAAGTTTTGCTATTGATAATCAGCAAGATTGATGCATGTCCTTAAGGACAGCAGGCAAAACACCACTTCTGCCCGAAATTTTTCCATAACATTTTGAACATTGAAATAACTTCAATAAAAAAAAACAAATATATGGGGTGTTAGAGAATTGAAAAATAAGCAAAAAAATGGCGCTTGCCCCTATTTTCCGAATTATGGGTCTCTGAACTTTTTATAAAAAAGTACGATTGTACATCATATTTTTAAGATATTAATATGCGCCTCATTTAAAAGCTTTTGAAGAGATCTTTAAGAAAATTCTAAACTACTTAATCCATTAAGAGCCGGGAATATTTTTATGTTTTCTTAATTTTTAATTCTCTGCATCCCAATATTTGTTTTTTTTTATTGGAGTTGCTTTACTAAACTATATTTACAAACACCATGAAGGTTGTTTTAAATTAAATTAATTTAATAAAATATAAAAATATTATAAACTGCAGGTTTTTTGTTTAAAGATTTTTATACTTAAAGTCCAGAATTCGCCTGGTACCTTCTCAAGTATTTTAGCAATCACTTGGTTGTAAATCACATCATATATTTACAACAATAAGCAAAATCCATTCTAAATGTTAAAAAGTGAGTAAAAAGAAAACATTTAATTTAGAACTGGTTAACATTCCTTTGAACAAGGTGCCTTCATTGTACAGTATTGTTTGAAACCTAAGCAACTTTTTGCTACTAAGTAATAATGGACTTATATCTTTTCTTTAAATAAATTTATAAAAAATAATTTTTTTTATTTACTACTGCACAATGTGTCTGTAACCTAAAAATAATAACAAAAATAAAATTCCGTTTCTTTGAAAGTTATAATAAAATAAAAACAAAATTAACTTAAGAATTCGCTGTTCAAAACCTAAGCAACTTTTAATATTTGGTATGATATCCTTTGTTTCTTACGACTTCAGCGCATCTTTTGGGCATAGATTCAATAAGATTCGATAGAATAGATGTTGACATAGCTTTCCACTCTGATTTTAGACATTTCATCAACTCCTGTTTATTTTTAAAGCGTCGAGTTCCAACTCTCCGTTTTAAAATTCCAAAGAGGTTCTCTATGGGATTCAAGTCTGGCGATTGAGGTGACCAATCCAAAACTTGATTCCCATTAGCTGATAACTAATCCTTGACTAACTTCGATGAGTGTTTTGGGTCATTGTCACGTTGAAACACCCATCGAAGTGGCATTTCCCACTCAGCATAGTTAAGCATGTGAGTTGCTTAAATGTCTCTGTAAGCAAAACGGTCCATTTTTGTTTGAATTTCTAAAAAAGACCAACACCACTGGCCGAAAAACAAGTCCAAACCATCACATTTCCACCCCCATGCTTTATTGTGGCTTTTGAGTACCGAGGATGTAGCCGCTTTCCTTTTGGTCTTCACACGTGGCAAACTCCATCTGAATTTAGTAAGTTAAATTTAGATTCATCACTAAACAAAACAGTTATCCATTTGGATATAGTCCAATCCATATGTGCACTAGCAAAATCCAACCTAAAACAACCAAAAAGCTAAGAAAATCAGAGACTACGTTGCAATCAATCAAACAAACCGCTTTTTTAAATGCTTCTGAGTCAGCATAGGCTTCTTAGATGGCATGAAGCTCCTTAAGTTTTGTTCCAATAAACGTTTTCTTACTGTAAAAGAACTAATCTGAAGTTCAAGCTCATTCACTATGTCTTTCGACGAAATAGATGGATTTTTTTAACTAGACGGAAAATTTTCTGGTCTGTTCGCTCAGAACTTTTTCGAGGTCGTCCACCGCTATTGGCTTCCTCTACTTTCCCAGTAACTTTATACTTTTTTATAAGTCGAGAAACTATTGATTTATTAGTATTCAATTATTCAATAATTTTTAACTCAAAAGCTGATCCATAACGTGTTCGCGTCATGGTTGCACTTCTAAAGAATTGGTACTATTTAAATGCATAAAATCATCCAAAATTATTTTTTCAATAGCAATCGTTGTTGTTTTAGTTAATAGTTCGCAACAAATGCAACAATGTAAAAGTTGCTTAGGTTTCGAACAGCGAATTTTTAAGTTAATTTTGTTTTTGTTTAATAATTTCTTCCAAAGACAAAATGTATTTTTTGTTGTTATTATTAGCATGTAGACTATATGTATAATAATAAATAAAAGGGAAATTTTACATTAATCTATTTAAAGAGAACATATACGACCATGAGTATTTACTGGGGAAAAGTTGCTTAGGTTTCGAACAATACTGTACATACAATGAATATTTTGATATTAATATTAATACAATTTAAATGTAAATTATTATTATTATTGTTTTTTTTTTTTTTAATTAATCATTTGTTACGGGAATGAATAAATTTTGCGTTCTTGTATTTTTATAATTTGAAATGATATTTGTACCATGTATCTGTGCAAATTTAACAACAATTATAAACAAATACATATAAATCGCTGAAAACTTAAAGTTTGCTTTACAAACAAAAAATAATTAATAAAAAAAAAAACATTGTTAACCTGAGCTTAAATGACTGCAAATGATATTTAATTAAACAGAAATCTTTATCAAGGTCATTTCATTCATTCACATTCTCATATTTAAATAACTGATGGAGAAGAGGTAGTGACAGTAATAACAAATGATAGTTAAACATTAAATTGGCGTGGTTGCCTTAGAGGTTGGTCTTAATAGCATTTTTTTTATTTTTCATCATACATAACTTTTATAGACATCAGAATTTTTACATCCATTTAAATAACTTCTAAGCAAAAAGAAACTTTATGATGTGTCATCAAAATTTTAGAATTATTTTTTTATAACTCAGGCGTATTAAAATTAAACACAAAGAAAAATAAAAAAAAAAAAAATAAAACGGAAATAAAAGATTTTAACAGCAGTGATGATGATGAGTCTGTTTGCAATTTGTTTTACGCCTAAGTTTATTATTTTAAATACTATTATTTTGTTAAAATAATAGTAACATTTATAAATGTCATTGCTAATCGTTTGGCTTGTGCTGGTATTATTTTCCTCTTCTATTTGTTACAAAATTTATTACCATCATTTGTCATTAATTTGCTACTCTTAATTTGACTTTATATGGTCTTCTGTTAGTTTTCAGATTTTTTTTTTTTCCTGTTTTGAAGCTGAAATATTTTGCTACTGCGCACTCATAAATTTCAGTGCAATTTTTAACACCAACACTTTACTGCAAGTGAGTGCAGTTAAAATTGCTCATAT
Source organism: Cistogaster globosa (assembly GCA_937654795.1). Taxonomy (NCBI): domain Eukaryota; kingdom Metazoa; phylum Arthropoda; class Insecta; order Diptera; family Tachinidae; genus Cistogaster; species Cistogaster globosa. The sequence goes on from OW569407.1 coordinate 7,353,519, forward strand.
GTCTGTCTGTCTAGATGACTGGTTTGTTGGTTGATTGGCTGTTGTTCTTCTGTGTTGTAAAGTAAAAGAACAAATTTAAATATTTAACTAAATAAATGGTCTATTTAGGTGTCAAGCAGCAGGAGTAGCCAGCTGGCTGCCATTGTGTTTTAGGCTGTTATTTATTGCTTAAGAGTGATATGCACAGTGGCATGGTGTGTTAAAAAGTTTGTATATAAAAAGCTTTCAAGAAGAGTTGTGTTGATTTTAAAATTGATTTACAAAAAGTTTTATGACTGCTAAGGCTTCATTAAGTAGCCCATTTTTGAGTGGTTCTCTCCTAATGCCTTAAGGTTTTTTTTTACTTTTGTTATAAATTCTACTATATTTTTATTTAAGTCTATTGTCTATTAAAATATGCATAAGCAAACTTAAGTTGATGTCAAGATGTACCGATAAGTCTGTTAAATGCTTAAATAAAAATGCAACTGGTGACCATAATGTACCTAAACGTCTACTTAAAATTTATTTTGCCGCAGTTGGAAAATTTTATATTATTAATTTCTTTTATCTTTATTTATTTCTTCTTATGATTTTTAAAATAATTAAAATTAATATATTTTATACAAATATAGAAATCTTTTAATAGTTTTTAAATTTTAAGATTAATTTTATCATAACTACTCTTTTTTTTTGCATAATTATGAAAAAATATACTTAAAAATGTGTTATAGAATTATCAAACAAATAATAAATATTTTACGTGCATTAAAATAGAAAAGTAATTAAATTATCTTATCTTTGCAAAATTTCTGTTAAATTTACAAAAATTTCTTTCTACTTTTGTTTCCGCATTAAGTTTTGCACTTTGCTTTAACAAATAATATTTGACAAACCTTAACGAAAAGTTTTGTTAAGTACATTATAGCAAAAGCCAATAATATTATTGTATTGAATTATAGTTTGTTATATATGTATGATTAATGTATGTGTATTTTTAAACACTTGTTAAAGTTAGCTTATGCACATTCATAAAAAAAATATTTTATTTTTTTATTTATTATTTTATTATTGCTTATTTTATTGGGCCAGTGTCTTCAAGATATAAAAAATTAAATAGTTTTGTAAAAAAAAGGGGTGAAATTTAAATAAAGAAATAAATCTCTTTTATAAATTTTCAGATTTTTTTGATATTTGAAAATTTCATCTATATATTTTTTTTTTTTTTTGTTCGTAATTTTTCCTCCTTTTTTTAAATTTAAATTTACTTTTTTCAGCTTGGGCTCATTTTGTAATTTAATTTTTAAAAATTTTTAGAAAAAAGAATTAATTACAAATGTATGCGTATGTTTTCCAAAGAAACCAAGAAATATTAGACACTAGAAGAATATAATGGCGCATTTTCTGGATCGCGACATCCTTCATTAGCATTCTTTGCAAAAAAATGAACCTAAGCCGAAAGAAGTAAATTTTAATTCACTTATAATTTTATTATTTTCAATTTGGTTTTTTTTTTTAATTATTATTTTATTTCATATTTTTAGTTTTTGTTAAAAATTTTAGAGTTTTTAGTAAAATTTTTAGTGAATTTAAATTTTAAATTATTTTCCTCGATTTTTTCATTTTAGATTTTTTTTTTTGTAAATTATTTTAATTTTTAACGAAATTTTTTATATTTTTATAAGTTTCTGTTTTTATGTAAAGGGTCATACAAAAAACGCGCCTACATGTTTCTTTGAAATAAACACAAACTATTTGCAATTTTTTCAAGCTTTTTTTTTATTAAAAGTATAATTCATTACAATTATAAATGGAATAGAATATCATTCAAATGTCCACCATGACTGCATCTGCAGACATCAATCCGAATATCGAAATTTTCAATGACTTTCCGACATGTTTCTGGTGTTATTTCACGAATTGCAACTTGAATGTTGTTCTTTAGATCATTAATTGTTTGTGGCTTGTTGGCACACACTCGACTTTTCAAAAAACTCCACAAAAAAAGATCTAATGGTGTTAGATCACATGACCTTGAAGGCCAATTGAAATCTGCATTTCGTGAAATTACACGTTGAGGAAATTTTAATCGCAAAAGCGTAATGTTTTCTCGAGTTGTGTGACATGTAGCACCGTCTTGCTGGAAATAGACGTCAGACACATCAATATGATTCAACTGTGTCCATAAAAAGTGTCTCAACATTGATTGGTATGGCTCAGCATTTACAGTCACAGCATTTCCAGCATCATCTTCGAAGAAAAATGGCCCAATGATTCCATTTGTCCCAAAATTCACACCGAACAGTAACTTTTTGTGGGTGTAGAGATTTTTCATGAATAACACGAGGATTTTCATCACCCCAGATACGACAATTTTGCTTATTGACGAATCCATCCATTCTGAAATGAGCTTCGTCACTAAACAAAATTTTGCGATGGGTATTTTTCAAAGAACGCTCATTTTCATAATAACTTTAAATGATGTAAACGCGTTGTTGCAATGTGTACCTGTCCATGGTTAAGACTGTACTACCTTCTAATAAAACAAAATGGCTTATGTCATTTGAAAAGATGTCACGTGTAAAAATTATATAGTGCTGACATCAAGGCGTCACATTTGGATGACCCTTTATTTTGGATAACTAATCATTTATATTGTTGTTATATTTTTTTTAATAATTTTCCATATTGTTTTCCATGTTTTCTATGTTATTTCCTTTTTTGTTTTTGGTGCTCTGTTACTTTTAGATATTTGGTTAATTAGATTTTGTGTGAAGGTATGTGCCTGAATTATGATTGTATAAGGCCATACTCCGCCAGACTGTAGTTACTCTATTTTTAGGTACTTTGCATTTTGTAATTGAATGATAATGACTGATTTTCCACTGAACTTCTTGACTCCAAATAAATCTAATATTAAATAAAATGATCTCATTGCAAGGTAATTTCATGCAATCGAGCTTACGTGACGCAAGAAGTTTAATAATATTTAATATAATGAAAGCAATCCTCAAACGTAAAAATTACTTCGTCATCAATCTTTTACTTTATAACAGGGAATTTCTATTTAAAGGAATTAATTAAGAAAAAATTTCTTTTTATTAATTTATTATCTACGAAACCACTGTTACTTTAAGGCATTAAGCCAACACCACAACATATCTAAAGATGCGGTCTGATAAATCAAATATTTGACAAAAACAGTGTAACAATTTTTTCAAGTATTTATTTAATCACTTATCTTTACGAATAAAAATTTATGATAAAATAAATGTGATGTGTTACCTTATACATTCAATAGGAACTGATAGTTTTCAATAGGTATTTGAAAAGTAAAAAAAAAATGTTTGCATAATTTAGTGGCTACGACTTTTTGCTTAAATATTTGACTAATCTGACCGTACCTTAAATTGCAGAAGAACTTTTTGAAAAAAGTACTTGGTAAATTGATCTTTCAATGCAATAAACAACAAAACGCTTTAGAGACTAATTGAATTCTAAGTTCTTTTAGAATTTTTATCTTTTTTTAACATAGAAAATAATGATAACAAGAGTAATTTAGCTAAAGTGGAAGTTAAACTAATAAAAAAAGAAATTAATAAAAAAAGAGTTCAATTTAAGCTGGCATTATTAAAGAAGAAGAAGAAGCCTTGAGTTGTTGTTTTATTTTATTTTATTTTCTTTCCTTCTTTTCTTTTTCTATGAAACTCTTGGGAAAACAAACATTTTAAATTCATTCCCTAAATCGTCTTCTTTTAGATATTTAAATTAAAACAAAATATTCAAAACGATTTAATTTCTTAAAAATAACACGATATTGTAGGCATTTGTTAGCTTTTAAGGGTTAAACATTTTAATTTTTAAATAATTAAATATTTTACACTATTTTTAAAGGGCATATAATTAAATTAAGTATTTTTTTTTAATTTTATTGATGCATAAATTAGAAAAAATTTATGCAGAGAAGCAAAAATATAAAGCGAGGTCAGAGTTGTAAAAGTGTTACAAATTAAAAATTTACTTAAAATTAATGGTGGGAAAAAGCTGGTTGGAAACGTTATTTTTAATTTAATTGTTTTAAATAAAATAAAAAATAAAGAAAAAAATATTTTATTTTTATTTTTGTTGCTTTCAAAAAGAATATAAAAAATATACACAACAATAATATTGAAGGTGTGAAAAAAAATTAAAAACTACTGGGTTGGTGGCTTTTAAGCCCTCTCCAAATAATTTTATTCAACATTATGCGCCGCAACAAATTTCGTTTGTACTACACTGTCTTTTAAATGGTTAAATTAGTAGACTTCATAGCTTAAACTAAATAATGGCAAAAATGTAGTTTAGTATTAGATTTACAACCCCTTTTCTTATCCATACATTTCGTGGAAGCCATCCTAATCCTTGTTCTATAGAGTTTTTGTCTCGTCCTGTTCTTTTTAATAGATATTCTTTACTTTTTACTGTAAAATTGGGTAGAAGTTTTTCATATTGTCTTCATGAAGGGTGATAAAGAAGGGACCAAAATTTTTTTATTGCACACTCCTCAACCTTTTTACCAACTTCAAATAAATTTTACGCACAATTGATTGCTTTAATGGTGAAACATAAAATGCTGAAACGCATTTTTTATTACTGGATCGGAGTTTCCAAGAGATTAATTATTTCTTTTTCTATTCTTTTATTTTCAAATCGTCACGTAGTCATTTGTTCTATCACTACTTCGGAAAGAAACTTCTTTGCGATTTTTATGTTCGAGGTTTTCTTGTCATTGGTTGGTCAGGGTGGAAACTTTTCTAAGTTCTTTCCTCCTAATCTTTCTAGTTTATTTCTCATAATGTTTTGTTGACCGTTTTGTTCGATTTTTTACAGTTAACGCAAGAATTTTTCGTCTCTAGCAGTTGATCTATTTCGGAGTTTCCAAAATGTTCATTGCAATATATCGTTTCCCTTTTGGTGTAGGTATCTCTGTTAGTGTTAAAACGTTACCTCAGATATTAAAACTCCAAAGGCAGATGCAAGCTTCTGCTCGGCGCAAAAATAATTTTTTTAATACTCTTTGTTTTACTTCGGCAGTGAAACAAATAAAAAAGGAAAATTAAGAAAGAAAGTCGTTGTTTAATAAAATTTCGTGTAAAGTCGAAAAAATAACGACAACAAACACATGAGAACGAATAAACCAACGAATGAAGTATTGACCGCCAGTTGGTTGCTTGTGAATATTTAATTGAAAGGTAAAAAAGTGTAGAAAATCACTAAAAGGCTTCGATCATTATTCTGTATGAACGGCGTAACAAAATATAAAAATGGCTTTTGATCACAAAAATCGAACAATTGCAACATGACAATTTGTGAGGTTGCTCAGATGGCTTAGGCTGCCAGTTTTATTAGGGCGTAGAAAACCCACGTGTTTTTATATGAAATCTGAGCGGCACTGCAGGATATCCTTAGCATCTCAACAGCCTTGCTTTCGTCCCAGGGCTAAACTCACCAGAAGGCCACATAAATGAATTAATTTCTAAGACGTAGCGCTTGGCAGGGTTCTTTAGTCTCGGACTAACAATACTATAAATTAAATAAATTGTTTGTTTTTTACTTCATTTTATTCTAAAACATTAAACTAATTTTTTTAATTTAATTTTATTTTTTTGTAATTTCCCACTAAAGCTCATCATTTAATCAACTATAATTTATAGTGGGTGTTAACAAATTTGTTAGCACTGACTTAAACATGGAACTTCCATGTTCCATACTTTTTTAAACATTAAACTTTATGATGATGATTTATTCTCGCTTCGTTTAGCGACAAATTAAAAGAAAAAAAACTAATTTAATGCTGAATAAAAATACATTTGTGCGTGTGAGTGTTTCTGTGACTCTTATTTTTTTATATTGAAATAAAATTTATTATTCTACAGGCGACAATATACAAGATTCTTGATTAGCCAAAAACACAATTTGTAATGGTATTATCATAAAAATAAAATCATCAAGACAATCACTATTTCGTTTTATGCGTAGAGTAGAAATTCTTTTTGCCATTAAAGCAAAAAAGAAACGCAAATTTATTTAAAATATTTCTAGAAAAAAAATATTGTCTAGTGGAAGATACCAATTGTTTTAAATTGTCTTTATAGATGTTGGCTGATATTTATACCCTACAAGTATGAACTGATAAATGAATTACACAGAACGAGTGTAATAATGTTTTCGTTAAGGGTCCGCCAATAATTTTTTTTTTTTGAAAATGATATAAAAAAATACTAAATATCTTCTCAAATTTCTTTTTTATTTAAAAGTACAATCCTTCCGGTTAATAATGGAAAATAATTTCATTCAAATGGCTGCCTCGGTTGAACATGCAGTAGCCTACATAATCTGTCCAGTTTTTAAGCACATTACCGATTGTGTGCAGCTGTATTTCACCAATGGCTTTACTAATATTGTCCTTTAAAGCGTCAAGTGTCTCTGGCTTGTCGGCGTAACACTTATCTTCGACGACACCCCATAAATAAAAGTCCAATGGTGTCAAATCGTGGCTCCGAGTTGGCCAAACGACATCAGCTCTGCAGCTGATAATACGATCTTCAAAAACAGGGCGCAAGACATCGAGCTTAGCTTCGGCTGTGTGGCATGTAGCGTCGTCCTGTTGAAACCAAATGTTGCCAATATCCTCCTCTTCTATTTTTGTGAACAAACATTTTTTCAACGTGGCTCGATAACGATCGCCATTGACTGTAATGGCCATTCCTTTCTTATTTTCAATTATGCCTCTGGACCAAAATCCGCACAAAACAGTGACTCGGTTTGCGTGCACCAGCTTTTCAATGTATGCGTGCGGGTTTTCTGTGCCACAAATACGACAATTTTGCTTGTTAACATACCCGCCAAGATTAAAATGAGCTTCACCTAAAAAGAGGATTTTTTTTGGCAAAATCGGCATCTTTTGGAAGTCGATCGCAGGACCACTTAGCGAAGTGAAAACGCATTGGATGGTCAGTTGGCTTCAACTCCTGAACCAATTGGACTTTTTATGGCATCATTCCAAGGTCTTTATGCAAAATTCATCTCAAATTAATGAAGTGCAAAGCCAGGGCTGGGGCTCACCTCACCTATAAGTTTTTAAAATTATTCCAAATAATTTTGATGGCGATCTTTTTATATCCAATAACTTTGTAAAAATTCCACAAATTTCATTTATTTTAAAATAAAAAAGGGGCATGTAAACCAATTACAGTTACAAGCTCATCTGCCAATAAATTGATTAATTTTTTATAGCGCCCTTAAATTCGTTGTTTACCAAACCAGCATTCTCTTGTTTCGTTCTAGTCTTGTGTGTAGTTTTAATTTCATTATCTTGTATCTTGTTTCTTGTTGCTTTTCTTTTTCTTCTGTAATGCGTAGAACATTTTAATTTGTCCGCCACTTATTGTTGTTGTTAAAATATTTTTATTTTAAACAAAATAAATATTTTATTCTTAATAAAATGGCAGTTTACTTAAACAAGTCATGTCGCCTGTGTTGTAGAGTAACATAAAAACGCCCGCATTGTGAAAGTACAATTTTTGCATGAGCAATTCATGGCAATTTATAACAGAAGAAAGCCGGTTTAAGGAATAACTATAACATAGACATTAAGAAAATACCCAAAAGCAAAACAAATTTTATACTCCTTTGCAGCTTGTTTCTTTCGTTATGTGTAAAAATGATTCTTAATTTTTAATTAAACAAAAAAATAATTTATATGACTTCATACTGATAAAAAAGTGAAGGCGATGACCTTTGATTTGTTTTTTGTTGAATTAATTGATAATTTGCCATATCATCATAAAAATTAAAAACGCATTTAATTATTCATTATATTTATCCGTTTAAGTTCTTTTCTGATTAATGAATTTTAGTAATAGGGATTTTCACAGTTTGTAAGTTTTAAAACGTCAACACTCATATCATCAGCTACCTGCGATTAGCCTTTACATTTAGTAATTTAAAAAATTTTAATGGGTACAATGAAAATTTATAAAATTAAACAGAATTTTTAAAGAAAACAATATTTCTGTTTTTATTTATTTTTTTTTAAGAGCAGTAGCACTTCAGGCATTAAAACCTATTTAGTTATTTTTCGTAACCGTGCTACATTCTTTAGGAAAGGGATAGATGAGAGTTAAAAGCACTTTGAAATTATTTTTAAATAAAAAAATCCTAAGCTGTTGAACAAAATTATTTTCTTAAAAAAATATTTATTTTTATGTAAATCAATAAACTTGTTTGTATTTTATATACACACGTGTACGAGGGCTGCTATATATATTTCTGGCCTGGCAACACTGAGTGCTGCCAAGTGCAATCTGACATTTCCATTGGAAGGTTTGTCATTTTTAAGCATAATCGTACTCAAAACGTTTTGACGTACGACCATTATTTGTGTTGTTTACAGTGACTTGAAAAAATTAATATAGAAAAAAATGGAATTAACTTGTGAACATTTTCGTGTCATCATTTTTCACAACTTTCGATGTGGTTTATCACGAGAAGAGTGCATTGATGAACTTTAATCTTTGTATGGCGATGAAGCACCATCCTATAGCACTGTGAAAAATTGGTATAATGAATTTAATCGTGGCCGAAGCTCGCTCAAAGACGAATTCCGTGAAGGTCGTCCAAAAACGGCTGTTGTTCCAGAGAACATTGATGCCGTGCGTGAACTCATAATGCAAGATCGACATGCGACATACCGAGAGATAGAGACATCCTTGGACATTTTTTCCACCAGCCACCACAATCGATACTGCATTAACACCTGGCCGTAAAAAAGGTTTGTTCTCGTTGGATCCCGCACAATTTGAAAGTCGCTCAAAAAAAGGCTCGTGTCGATTGGTGCAAAAAAATGTTGCAATAATACGATTGCGGTGCTTCAAAAGACGTTTATAAGATCGTCACAGGTGACGAATCATGGATCTATGCGTATGAGCCCAAAACGAAACAACAACCGACCGTGTGGGTCTTCAAAGACGAGCAAAATCCAACGAAAGTTGTTCGTGGAAGAAGCACTTCGAAGCAAATGGTCGCCTGTTTCTTCGGCAAAACTGGTCATGTGGCGACTGTTCCGCTTGAGCAACGTAGGACGGTCACTTCTAAGTGGTACACTACAATTTGTTTGCCTGAAGTCATCGGAGAAATTCGAAAAACCAACAAGAGAAGACGAATCATTGTTCACCATGACAATGCGAGCTCTCACACATCGGCTCAAACCAGAGCGTTTTTGACCGGCCAAAACGTCGAATTAATGGGTCATCCGCCGTACAGCCCTGACCTGCCACCTAATGACTTCTTCTTGTTTCCGCACATCAAGAAAAAAATGCGTGGTCAACGATTTTCGTCGCCAGAAGAAGCTGTTGAAGTGTTCAAAAACCATGTTTTAAAGGTGTCGCAATCGGAGTGGGAAAAGTGCTTCGACAACAGGTTTGAGCGCATGCAAAGGTGTATAAATCATGCTGGAGAATACTTTGAAAAACAATAAAACCATTTCTGATTATAAATATTCGCATTTTTACTATTAGGCCAGAAATATATAGAGCAGCCCTCGTAGTAAGCAATGGATAAAATGTAGGTGTGGTATTTATTGCAATTTTTTTTTTTTTTGTATTTTGATCACTTAAACAAATATTTTTCTTGTCTTGTTGTAAAACTACTATGAAAGTAGCTAAACAATAACATATTGTAGATAAATATTTATGTAAATTAATTTAAAAATTATTCAGAGCTTAAGCACTTAAACTATTTTAAAAATAAAATATTAATACAATTTTCCTTTAAGATTAAAATAACGAGGATGGTTGAAAAATTACTTCAACAAGCAAAGAGATATAAAAAATCCCTTCGCAAGCCTCATTCAAAAATATTTCATACTTAAAAATCTTTTATTTTTTACACTAAAAGTCATCAGATGATGGTTATCATCACATTTTTTAAGGGCAACAATTTTTGCAAAAGCAATTAAGATGAGCAAAAAAAACAAGAAACAAACAAGAACAATCCCTTTTAACCAACATTGTAAATATTTTTGAAGAGTTTTAAGAATTTTAGGGACTAAAGACACAAATCATCAAAAGTTAAAGTTCTTCAGGGCCTCATTATGGGCCTAAAAACTAGGAGGAAACTGGTAATGTTATATCTAATACAAATACAACAAAATCTCCTTCTAAACTGCATAACACTGGAGCCCAGTTTAATGCAACAAGAACAAATTTAAAATTTGATAAGATTTAATAAATTTGTTGAATGAATTTTCTCCAGTGCAGCAATTTTAATACCGTCCTCGTATAAATATTACACAATGTGAAATTTTAATTACATACTGATACCACCAAACAGTTAACATCCAAAGCTGTTGGATTTAACTTTTATGTCACACTGTAATTTGTAACAAACCACAGAATAGTATTAACAAAAGACTTAAGAAACATACCTGATGAGAATAGTTTGTTGGTTTTGTTTTCTAATAATAAACGAATAAAAAACAAAAGACTTAAGACACCAACCTGCTGCTGTGCAACAAATAAATTTATTTTAACACTTTTTTATTATTTTTATTTTAAAATTTTAGTTTTAGTTTTTTTTTTAATTTACCATAACATTGCGATATATTTTTCAAACAACATTAACAAAATTAACTTTTTTTTTTAAATCAGTTTATTTTAATTGTATTGAAAATCAAAAGAAAAAAATCTTAAAAAATACAGAAAACGGCCACAGAATTCTGTTAACTATAAACCACAAAATCTTTTGTAAGTTTCGTGACTTAAATAAATAAAGGAAAAATGAAGCAAAAACAAGGCAAAAATAGTAACAAAAAGAAATACATAAAATAAAATAATAAAACCAAAACCAAATGGCAATTGCAGTCAATCAAATGTTAAATAACTGCATTTTAAATATTTCAGCATAAAATAATCAAACTAGTATGAGTACTTAATGTTAACAATGCTCTGAAATAAACATTAAATATAAAATAAAACTAAAAATAATTTCAAAGAAACTATACCATAAAAGGCTTTTTTTTTAAACATAGACAAGGAAGAGGCGGTTCAAATATATAAAAAGTAGAAATCGTGTTATTATTTGGGTAGAACAAAACATAAAAAAAATATATTTAAATTTAAAAGTAGAGCATTCAATATGAATATAAATAAAAGCATGCATTTAAGGTCACTAATATGATGGCTTATCATTATGTTAGAAAGGCTCAACTTAAATAAAAACACAAGACCCTGGAATAATTACGGATATAATTTCAAATGCAAAAAAAAATTTCGCTATTATTTAAAATATTTTAAAATAATTATTGCAATTAATATATTGAAGTTAGGAACTCATTACAATAAAACTTGGTTTTTAGCAAAAAATCAATACATAAAAAAGTGCAAATAGCAAAAGTTTTTATTTGTTTAGCTATTGTGACTTTACAGTCCATTGGTATTACATAATGGGAGTAGATTAATCAACAATTTCTTGACGTTTATTTCCAAACCTAGAGAATAGGTCGCCATAGAAACTTAAACGCAAGTATGTCGACAGGCAAATTTCATTATCTCAAATACTGCTGCGCTTCACTGAAGAACACATTATCAAAAACTGGCTTATTTTTTTCAACCCTTGAACCAAGACAGGTGGTTTTGCCATGAAATCCATAAAATTTAGAAAGATTTCAATAAATCATATCTTCTCGTGGAAAATTTTTTTATATAAGAGGTACATATTATATCTATTTTTCGAAATACGAATTAAATAAAATTGCAAGTTTTTAACTTAGAATTCTTGTTCACAAAAAAATAACACCAACAAGTACAAAAATAGAAAATAATATTAAAATAATGAAACCTAATTTTTTAAATTATTTTTAACATGTTTCTTACTTTGGTTACATTATAAATAATGACAACAACAAATTCGAATAAAATTGTTTGAATAAATATTACTCGAATAAAAACTTATTCGAATAAAATTTATTCGAATAAAAAAATTAAGTTCAATAACGTATAACAAATTTACCTTAGCAATCGTTAAAAAAATATTTTATAACCCGAAATGTGACATGATTATATTTTATTTCCTATAAAAATATATAGCTTATATTTTTCATGGGATTAATAATCGTTTTTAAGAAAATTACAAATTAAATTCAAATAAATTTATTCGAATAAATATTACTCGAATAAAAATTTATTCGATTAAAAATTATTCGAATAAATAATTAAAATTTAATGACATATAATAAATTTACCATAGCAACCATAACAGAAAATCATTTTTTTAACCCGAAATGTAGCATGATTATATTTTCTTGCTTTTCTATAAGAATATGAAGTTTATATTTTTTAGGGGATTGAAATGGTTATTAAAAAAATTAAAAATTAAATTCAAATTAATTTATTGGAATAAATATTGTTCGAATAAAAACTTATTCGGATAAAAATTATTCGAATAAAAAATAAAATTTAAAAACATGATAACAAGTTGCATAACCTAAATTGATAAAATATGGAATAAAACTTTTATAACGTGAAATGGTGTAGGATTATATTTTCTCGCATTTCTATAATAATTGTTAATTCATTCACTTTGTAGAATTAAAACGTTAATCACAGGTATATAATAATACTATTCGAAAAAAATACTTACTCGTATAAAAATTTTACGAATAAAAATTTTTTTGGTTAAAAATTATTCGAATAAAAAACCAAAAACCAATAATATTAGTATGACGAAAGGCTAAAAATCACAACAGCAAAAATAGATATATATTTTTTCACGTTTACCTTTATTTTGCTTTTTATTTTTATGTAATTAAGTTTAAAAAATATTTATTCGATTAAGCGAATAATTTTATTCGAATGAAAAAACGTTAACCACAGGTATATAATAATACTATTCGAATAAAATACTTCCTCGTATAAAAATTTTACGAATAAAAATTTTTTCGGTTAAAAATTATTCGAATAAAAAACAAAAAACCAGTAATATTAGCATGACGAAAGGCTAAAAAACACAACAGCAAAAATTAATATATATAATATTTAATATGTATATTTTCTTTTTATATTTATGTAATTAAGTTTAAAAAATATTTATTCGAATAATCGATTAATTTTATTCGAATGATTTAAAGTTATAAATTTTCTGTAATTAAAGCAAACAAATTTTGCTCTCGGCCCCATTTTTATTTAAATTGTTCCTTTTTTATTTTTCGCACTTTATTCTTGTACTACATTTATTATGTGTTTCGTTACTTGCAATCACATTGCAATTGCAATAACTTTGCATTTTCATGGTGGCTTTTGTTATTTCATATTTACTGGTCAAAAAAGGAAAAGTAATAAAACCAAATGAGTGGGTTTGATTTTATGAAAGCAAAGGCAAAAGTTTGTTTTTTTCTTTGGTGAGTATGTTTTGTGCATTAACTGCAAAACAATTAGTTTTAAGTTGTTGCCTGACATGAGTGCAATAATGCATGAAAAATAAAAATATTAAACAATTTCTCTAAAGAAATTACATAATTTGTATTATTATTTCTATGGAAAAACTAAGAAAAATGTATAACAAAATTATGTACAACGAAAATTAATTTTTTTTTATTTTTTGTGAACAAAACTGGGCAACAAAATGAAGTGAAAATGTAACGAAGCTAAGCATCTATTGATGTACTTATCACAACGTTGGCATTAGTAACCCATATTGTTGCATAGAATACATTATACAAATAGGATAACGTAAGTCAGAACAAGCGAGCGAAATTATTAAGAAAAATTCCTGATTTAATACTTTTTTCCGCCTGGAAAATATTTATTAAGACTGTGACTACTGTGTGAGAAGCTCTTCCCCTGGATCGTCTGCCCACCCGAAATTTATATTTTAAATTGTTTAAGGAAGTGTCATCATCAGATTTTCAAATCAAAATTACCGAAACTATGTCTGATCGATTGGCATATTTTAATTTTCTTTAGCTCATCTAGTGACTTGGTAAAGTTGAATTTAACACTTACATACGGACATCGCTCAATCGACTTCGCTATGCATAAAAACTCAGAGTTCGGAAATAATGTAGAAATTGCAAGCGGAATGACAAACTTAGATACACCCTTTTTGTACTTTTGGTTTTTTTTTTTTTTTTTTTGCTTGTCTAAAATCTGTTCCGAATGGATTGTAGCCGTCGCCGCTGATATTTTTTAGCTTAGATTTGGTTACACTTTTTACATTAAAATAAATCAAGGTTACAAATTCGTAAGTATTTTTTATGATTGTTATAGAATTCCGTCATTTGAGAATCGATTTATATTTTTTTAATTGTAAGGTTATAATGACAGACTGGTTCCATTTACGAAAAAAATTGTAAATATAAAAGGTGTTTCCATACAATACACATGTTGTTAACCTATTTTTTAACATAAAGTAAAATATTAAAGTGTCTTTATAGTTGATAAGGTTTATAGCCGTATCTTTGAAACCATTAAGACAGACACTGGAAATTTTCACTGAAATAATAGTAAGTATAAAAAAGGCATATCCCTATAAGTGACAAGGCGTCTGCATTACATCATGAGGTCAACATATGTTTTAGCTTTTAAGTGTATTTTGTTTTTGTAAGATATTTTTATGCTGTCAAAAACGTCTGGCAATATGTTCGTATGTAATTGTGAAAAATAAGCAAGCCACTAAAAATAAATTGAAACACATACACACACATTGCCAGACGTTTTTGACAGATCAACAAGATTTTACAAAAACAAAATACATGTAAAAATAATGCATTCACCTGGCATCAATTTGCCTTGTAAGTGACCATATTTGACGTATGTATTTCCTTATAACTATGTCATTTTCCAATTAAAGAGGCCATAATTTAAGTAATTAGAGGTTGTCCCTTTACACCACATGTTATTTAATCATGCCAAGCTTTTTGCCTATTAAAAACCGTTCGAAAAAGCTTTTTTAATATTTTGTCGCATATAATGGCAAAGAAATTCAATCTATATTCTCTTGCAGCTAAACGAGTTCTTTTTAGTTAGTGATCGGTAATTTTAATCAATAATTTCTCTTTTATACATTTTTTGTGAAAATTTTAAATTTAAATATTTTCTGTCAGCAACTTGTTTATAATTTTTTTTTTATTTGTTTATAGTGTTTAAAGTTCATATTTAAAATAAATAAATTTAAATTGAGTCCAAGTAGATTATTTTCTAGTAACCGCCGCTGATTAAAATCAATCGGCGCAGTTGTCTGGTGATTGCTGTATATTATGTTGACAAATTAGAAGCTTGCTTTTACTGCACGGGTTCGAATCCCAGTTGCGAAAAAAAATTTTGAATTTTCTAAAGTTTTTTATTAAATAAGCGTTTAATTTTATTTTGTAATAAATAATTCATTAACACTTTCACCTTATTTGACCCAAAAAAGAAGTGTTATTTTGAAGTATTAAAAAAATTATTCTATAGAATGTTTTGATAGCAAAAATAGAAATACTATGTTTAATAAATAAAAAGTATTCTTGTGCGTCTATTTAATTTGACCGTTTATATAATAACGCCGCCATAGTGTAATAAAAATTCTAATTATTATTTAATTACATTTTTACTGTTTTCCAGTGTAATCCACAAAAAAATAGTTCATTAAAGTTCCCATTACAAATACTTTAAAACAAAATGTAGTGTCAAGTCTATTGTTGTAAGAATTTTTATTATTTTTTTTTTTTTACAAACAAGTTTTAAGCCTTAAGCTACTACAAGGCATATTGATACCAGGTGAATGCATTACCTCTTACGTGTATTTTGTTTTTGTAAAAACTAATTCGAGCTGTCAAAAACGTCTGGCAATATGTGTGTATGTATTCTAATACATTTTTAGGTGCTTTCTTATTTTTTCACAAGTACATACACACATTGCTACACGTTTTTGACAGCTCGAATTAGTTTTTACAAAAACAAAATACACGCAAAAGCTAAAACATATGATGAACACATGATCGGATGCAGTCACCTGTTTGATGCGCCTTGAGCTACTACATAGAAAAACAGAATTACAACAACAGCAAAATGTAATGAGAAAAAAAAAAAGAAAAATCATGTAATAAAAGTCGTGGGTGCTTGTTAAGCGTGCCTGGTCAAAAGGTTTAAGTGGTAATGGTTTGAAAAAGGCAAAACAAATATAAAAACCTACTAATCACGGTAAAAAATATGAGACGAGTAATAATTTACTAGATTGTAGCGTCTGAAAGTAACAAACAGATAGAAATTAAATTAAAAAAATGTTAAAGCAATTTTATGCATTTGAAATGAAGTAACTAAAAATTCCCAAATTATCTACATAAAATAAAAGTAAATGGAATTTAATAGTTTAAGCTACATTAGGAAGTAATTGTAATACGAGGGCTGCTCTATATTTTTCTGGCCTAATAGTGAAAATGCGAATAATTATAATCAAAAATGGTTTTATTGTTTTGAAAAGTATTCTACAGCATGATTTATACACTTTTGCATGCGCTCAAGCCAGTTGTCGAAGCACTTTTTCCACTCCGATTGAGACACCTCTAAAACATAGTTTTTGAATACTTCAACAGCTTCTTCTGGCGATGAAAATCGTTGACCACGCATTTTTTTCTTGATGTGCGGAAACAAGAAGAAGTCATTAGGTGGCAAGTCAGGGCTGTACGGCGGATGACCCATTAATTCGACGTTTTGGCCGGTCAAAAACGCTCTGGTTTGAGCCGATGTGTGAGAGCTTGCATTGTCATGGTGAACAATGATTCGTCTTCTCTTGTTGGTTTTTCGAATTTCTCCGATGACTTCAGGCAAACAAATTGTAGTGTACCACTCAGAAGTGACCGTCCTACGTTGCTCAAGCGGAACAGTCGCCATATGACCAGTTTTGCCGAAGAAACTGGCGACCATTTGCTTCGAAGTGCTTCTTCCACGAACAACTTCCGTTGGATTTTGCACGTCTTTGAAGACCCACATGGTCGATTGTTGTTTCGTTTCGGGCTCATACGCATAGATCCATGATTCGTCGACCTGTGACGATCTTATAAACCTCTTTTGAAGCACTTCAATCGTATTTTTGCAACATTTCTTTGCACCAATCGACACGAGCCTTTTTTTGAGCGACTTTAAAATTGTGCGGGATCCAACGAGAACAAACCTTTTTTACGGCCAGGTGTTCATGCAGTATCGAATGTATGCTGGTGGAAGAAATGTCCAAGGATGTCTGTATCTCTCGTTATGTCACATGTCGATCTTGCATTATGAGTTCACGCACGGCATCAATGTTCTCTGGCACAACAGCCGTTTTTGGACGACCTTTACGGAATTCGTCTTTGAGTGAGCTTCGGCCACGACTAAATTTATTATACCAATTTTTCACAGTGCTATAGGATGGTGCTTCATCGCCATACAAAGATTTAAGTTAATCAATGCACTCTTGTCGTGATAATCCACGTCGAAAGTTGTGAAAAATGATGGCACGAAAATGTTCACGAGTTAATTCGATTTTTTTCTGTATTAAATTTTTCAAGTCACTGTAAACAACGCAAATAATGGTCGTACGTCAAAACGTTTTAAGTACGATTATGCTTAAAAATGACAAACTTTCCAATGGAAATGTCAGATTGCACTTGGCAGCACTCAGTGTTGCCAGGCCAGAAATATATATAGCAGCCCTCGTACATATTTGAGGGTTTTATATTTAAATCCATTTAACATTATGGTCCGATATTGAAATATTTTAGCATTTTATCAGAAAACGAAATTTGTATAAAATTAGCAATCATGAATGATGTTCTCGACATCGACGACTAAATTGAGTTTTTTAAATGTGCACAAAAGACGATAGTGGACATATGAGACTGTGGTTAGTCCATCACTATCTTAAAAAAAATTGTTGCAGCCACATTAATAAAAGAAAGAACTCTGTTAACAGTAACTAATTAAGCAACATCCTCCATTTTCAATAACTATGATGTCTCCCGAAGAAAATCATCACCAAACCATGACGTATCTTAGATGAGTTTGATTTTCAGAAATTTGAAAAAAGTGATTGTGATTTTTTTGCTTGAAACTTCGTCATCGAACCGTATATTTTTTTGTCTGTATGTTATCTGGATTGTTTCAATGCTGCTAAAGGCAGAGGTGGAGGAAGCATTTGAACTATTTTATTAAAAATGACACTTGGTGGCAGACAGATTTTTTTTATTGGATTTACTTTGCCAAACTGATTTTGTTTCAAATGACATGAAAAAATTAAAGGCAGGCGTGGTGTTTTGCTCGATGTCTCAAAAGACGTGGACCGCTCTCGCCGATTTTTAATAAAAACTTTCGTAACTATGTCTCATCGATTGACGTATTTTAATTTTTTATAGGTCATTAAGTGTCCTGGCGAAATTGATTTAAGCCCCAACACGGACGGACAGACGGATATTTAAAAAATTACAAACGGAATGACAAACTTCTTCCACTATTTGTGACACCACATGTCATACAAATTTTATAAATTATCAACATTAATTACGAATTTTTTTAATTTTAACAAAATTGTTTTCTGTTTTTTTTTTGTTTTTTTGTAAAAATGATTTAACGGCAAAATGATTATATTTTATATTATTAATTTGCCAGATTGTTCTAATGGCACTTGTGTGTATAATTTCAAAGATGTAGAGAAAAATAATTTTTTTTTTTTAACAAAATGACCAGCATTTTTTAACTAATTGTTAATTCTAAAAATACATAAATAAATAATAATAAAAAAAAACATTTGTTTTAAATTACTCAGATTATTGTACCCTTTAGGTCATTTTAAGTGTCTATAAAAAATGTTTTTTTTAAATTTATGATGATGTCACTCACATACATAATTTGCAAATTAAGTTAAAAAAAAAACTATAAAACTATTTTGTTAGTTCTATCATATTGTTAGTAAAAAAAAATAAAAATAAAAATCATTTATTCTATAAACTCATGCTTTGACAAAACGTTTTTTAAGTCAAGTGCGTGAGTGGAATTTAATTTAGAAAAACAAGAACCAAAAAAACCTTATTCGAGGAATTTCTTTTCGAGAATTTGAAAAAAGAAATCTTATTTAAAAAATTTTAAGTTTATTAAACAAACGTTTGAGTTTTATTTTGTAATAATTAGTTGATTAACACTTCCACTCATTTGACCCAAAAAAATGTTTTTTAACGTATTTAAAGAATTTTAATTGGAAACTTTTGATTGGTAACATAGAAATGTTATGTTTAATTAAAAAAAGTATTATTTTGAGTCTAAAAAAATAGTTAGAAAAGACTGAGCTAATAATTTAAACACTTTCACTCCGGTATTAACAGATACTTTATGATTCCCTTCCCAAAAATATCTATAGTTAAGCCATCCAATTGACATGATGTGACATCCACCTTAACCAAATCTGTATAACAATCAAAGAAGAAAAAGCAAATTTGAGGTGACAGAGAATTAAAAAAAATACATAAAAATGTCATCATCTCTTAATGGTTAAAGATTTTTTTAAAATTTTGACATTTCCAGAAAACACTCTTCAAACACTTTTTAATGATACCCATATTGACATTTTCCAAAATATGGTGCGCAATCGTTCTTTTATGAAAAGCTTAGGGACCCATAACTCGGAAAATATGAGCGAGCTCCAATTATTTCACTTGATGTTTTTTCTTATTTTTAAATTCTTGTTTTATTACAGTTATTTCATTTATGAAAAAATTAGAGGAAGACATGGTATTTTTCCTTGTTTTATATTATAATATAAAATATTTCATTTCTTATAATAAAAATTTATAATATTGTTTGTACGCACTCGTTAATATTTTTCACGGGACCTATTGAAAAGCCATTATTGAGACAATTGTAGGTACGGCTACGAGCGAACGATTTCTTCTACCTTCTTTGATTAGAGTCTTTAATCGCAAGGGATTTTCTAAAAACTCTTGCCAAGCTAAGAAGGACGATTATTGGGTGTCAAAACTCCAAAGAAAAAACTTTTATTATTATTATAACACACACATATACGTCTACTGTGTTTTGAACCCTAAGATCACCGTTAACAAAATCCTTCCGTAGGCCGCGTAGTCAGTCAATCCAACTCCTCATTATTTTGATTGCGTATTAATATTCGTTTTTTTTCTATAGCAGTGTTTAAAGAAAAAAATTTCACCCCTTTGAATCTATTTATACCACTTTGCGGTGAAATAATTAAAAGTGGTGACTTTAATTAGACTTTTTACACTTTTAAGAGATGCCACGTAATTAAAATGAAAAAATACAAAACAAACAAATATTTAGCTCAAAAAAATATTTTTTATATGAAATTAAAAATTAAATTTTCAATTAGAAAACTTGTTTTTAAATGCTAAAAATTTGTCAAAAACCATAATATAAATTATGGCTTCTGTAAGGTTTAAGTTTGAGGAGTTAAAACAAGGCGAAAATTAATTACCAGCTGATTTTTTGTTAATCTCATGTACACACCAGGTCGTAATCAAAATGACAAGAATATGAAGCAGTAAATTAAAAAATCGCCTGCTGATGGAAAAATAAACTCTCATAAACCACTTATCGATATTTTATGATTTAGATATAAGTGAACAAGAGAAAATATATAAGAAATCTACATTTTTTGTAGCTAATAATTTGCCGATGTCACGCAACACAGATTCAAGGCGAATCAATCTCCAGATGGCAGCGTAGGCCTTTTATAAAAACAGTTTTTTTTATGGATGGAGTTCGGCAGTTATATTACCAGTAAAAATAATATTTGAAGTTCGCCTAAGCTGGATTCACCTTGGTTAATACTTAAGTAGGACATTTTTTTAATTTAAGCATTAGTTTTATTATTTTTTCAAATGAAATATAATATAAAAGTTATTTCCGTCAGCCAGGCTCAAATACAGGTCACTAATTTAAAAGCAGTTCCTTTTACAGAGAGCAAAATTACCTTGAATTTTTTTAACGTTAAAATCACGATCTTCCGACTTAAGGTCCCTCTTATCGATGATTACTTATAATATTATTGACTTTAAACTTATTTTGAAATATTTGGTATTTGCAATGAGAACTTTGTAAAATAAAATTTATTTCATGTTTTGAAAATATTGAAAACGAGTTGAATGTGTAGTCAGCATCATAGTGAATTAAACACATTTGCTACAGCAGCTACCGAATACAAAATTTCAAAATAGAATACAAGTGTCTATCTCAGAATGATTAGTCTCGTCCACACTTTGCAACTTTTGTTGCGCAATTTTTGGGTTTGTAAGTTGGAAAGGAAAGACTTGCAATTCTTCTTCGTCTTGTCATTCATGGAATTAAGTAAAGACTAAACCTAAGCAATCAAGGCCGAGATTGCAGACACAAAATCAAATAGACGGGAACTTAGTTTAACGATAGCAAGGCAACGAAATCCACGCTGATTTTGGATTTACTTTCATTTTAATTGTTTAATTTCTGAGCGAATATTATACGAGTTTACAAAATTTTAAGTAAAACTTACAATGGGAGCTTTTCATTATTATTTTATTTTTAATAAAGTTTTACTTTTATTTGTTATCATGTTATTGTTATAAATATAACTTCGTAACAATTTGTATTTGTATGTATATATACTTAAGATAGCATTTTTTTAAAAAGGACAAATGAAGTTAATTTGTAAAAACTGAATAAAATGAAAACATCTTCTCTACAAATTAACTTTAAGAATACATTTAAGACAAAAAAAGAACTGCAAAAAAGTAATATGTTTTTTTAAAACTCATATGTTCCTTGAAAAAATAAAAGAAACTAAACGAAATGAAGATATTTTTGTGAAATATGACGGCAAACTTGCAAAAAGATCCTTTTTTCGCTTTTAAAATTTGGTTACAGGTTGCCAATTTGAGTCTTGTTCTTGTTTTGCACCAGACAAAGATTCTGTAGCTATTTTTTGTTCATAACTAGATACAAGACAATAAAAAGAAAAGAGTAATGAGCGGATATAAAATAAATTTATAACTTAAAAACTATTTAGAAAAAGCTGTTATAAGGATAAAAAAGGGAAAGTAATTACTTTCCGGTGGTAAATTTAGATAGACTTTCCAGTAAGGCAATATAGGAAGAATGTTCATAAGCAGTGGCTAAATCGGACATCTTTTCAACAAATTCATTACTAATGCCCTTCTCTTCCAACATGTTCATCAACAAATCGTAAAGATACTGTAATATACAAAAAGAAAACATACAAAATAATAACAATTAATATTTAAGAATAATTAAAAAAGCAACTTACACCATCCAAAACATCACCAGCTACAGCATAAACTTTTTCGTTCCATTCGCTTTCAAAAATAGTCATTTCATCAATGCCAAAGACATCATCTAAAGAAGTTTTGTTACATTTTTTTTTTTATAATTAAACGTATATAATTAAACAATTAATAAAAACTTACCATACTCTCCTTCTTGCGGTGTGCCTTGCAAAAACGAACATGTAAATGAGAGAGTGGTGGGACCTCTAACAATGTCCACCTCAAATTGTGGTTTGCTTCGCATTTCTCCCATATCGGGCTTATCAGCATTAGGATTTATTTCAGGCTCATCTTCAGTGTCTACTGTGTGATTGACATTAAAATTGATTATAATTCTGAAAATGTTAAATAGTAAAAAAAAATAATTTTTTTATTTTTATTAAACCAAAATTTTTTGCTGAACAGCAGTTAATTTTTAAAGGAATGAAAAATAAGAAAATTATTTAGATATTTCCGAATCGCTTTACTTTTGCAATGTCATAATGAAATGCTACAATGACCTGGCAATTTCAGTTTGGCTCCGCTGCAATGGTTTAGATTTTTTTCTTTTGTTGTAAAGAGAAGTAGCACTTCAGGCAATAATGCTTAAGATATTTTTCGCAACCATGTTACATTCTTTAGGAAAGGGATATTCGCCGGCGAATATGCTATGAAGAAGTACTGACGAAGGAGGCTGCATGTTTAATGTTAATTTTGAATATGTTTTTATACCATTAAACAGAAAAAAAAACATTTTTATCTTTTGGTTGCTGCAGGGGTTGAACCCTGGCCAACCAGATTTGTAGTCAACGTGCTTACCACCTTGACTACAACAACCAAACTTAATTATTAATCTTTATGGAGACCAGCGTCTCTTAGAAACGGGACATCAGTTCACATTATATTACTTTCAAAAAAAAGTTAAAGTAGCGATCGCTATTGTAACAGTTGTACCTTCGCTTCCTCAAGATTCGAACCATACACCGGTTTTTTTCCATCAAAGAATTTTTTGATAACAGAAAAAGTTTTACAACGAAAACCTTAAGCTAAGCACAACATTCACACCTGGTGTGCATATTTTGACAAAATTAAATTGTTCCCAATTTTTTTTTATAAAGACGTCCAGACAATTTAATTTTATTGTTACTTTTTTTTCGGATGAAAACGGGTGAAATATACACCCCCTGCAACTTTGTTTAATGTCCAAAATATTCAGAAAAAGTTGTTAATGGTAAGAACATAATAAATAAATCGGTGTCCTATTTAAATAAATACATTTACTACTATTTTTAAAACACTTACTTTTCCTTTTCAGTTTGTTTACTCAACTCAACCTCGGCGCCGTTAAGTTTAACAGCAAACCCATCTAAATTGGTGGGTACAGTTTTGACCTTTTGAGCTTTGCGTTCGGCTAATATTTCCTCTGTTAAAAATTCGACCAACTCCTTTTCAGCTAGAAAAACATGAACATATGTATACATACATTACAAATGCCGGCAACAAAAAAATGTTTTCTAATAATCATTCCCTTTCTTAAACTATTGTGAGGTTATGTAATTCATGTTTTTTTTTTCTAATAAAATATCAAGAAATAAATGTTGCTACCTTTTGTGTGCATACGTTTAATGCTACAGCCACAACTACAATTTATGGAAGGATTATGTACATTCAATATACTATCCTTTTGGTCACCAGAAGATTCTGGAGTTTTTGACATGTGCCACAAAGTACGGGTAAAATCACGTTTACCAGCAAAAACATTTTTCAAACAGGTTTTGTTCACAAAACGTAACGTTGCTTTAGTTAAATTATTCATAATTGAATGGATATTTAATTAAGTAATTACAAACAATTTCACAAAAACTCAAAATGCAATTTTTGCAGGGAGTTATGTCAATTAAGTAAAAAACCGAATTTAGAAGTTATTTGTCTATAACCTGAAAAATGTCTGTGACAGTTAGGAAAAAAGTATTGACAAGTTTTATTTATATGCCAACTCTGTATTTATTTGTTTCTTTTTGTTGTCATGTGTTTTGTTAACATTATTTTAATGTAAATGGCGAAGAAGTGTTTTATTGATAAAATAACTATTGAAAAAACTTTATTTTATCATTATTATTTGCAATAAAAAAGTGTGTTTATAGCAAATTTAAAATGAATAGTTTGGGTGATAACTGCAATGAGTTAAAACGTAAATATGATGAGTGTTTTAATTTATGGTTTTCCGAAAGATTTCTAAAAGGTGACAATGATGAAAGCATGTGTGCTCCTATTTTTAAGGTCTATCAAGAATGCGTTAAGGTAGGTTAATAATGCAACTAATCTGTTTTATAAAACCAAATTTTTCAATAAATCTTTTTTAGAAAGCCATGCAAGAGCAAAAAATAGAATTACGTGAAATTGAGGCCGATTACACTACTGGCAGCGAATATAGTAAGAAATCGGAACACAGCAAAAGCTGACCTATTATTAATAGTGATTTTGCCTCATGGGACTCCGAACGTAACAACCAAATGCACTCAACTTCTTGCAATGCTGCTTCTGCTGGAAGTATTAAAAATGACGGGTATAATTTACATAAAAGAAACACTTCTATTTAAGTTAGTAAAGTATCGTGTAACTTGTTAAATATATGTAGTTTATACTTATTGAACTATTTTGCCATATGTATGTACAAAAGCAACGTTAAAAAATTAAGTTTTTAATTATAATTAATAGCCAATTAGAGATGTAGATCTAAATAAAAGAAATATTATCTTTAAATAAGATCTATTACAAAAAATAAAACTGTTAAACATATTAAATTGTATTTTTATTAACTTTACTTAGATAAGATTCATTCTCAGTGAAAACACACATGAGGTATTTTTTTAGGGTCACGAGTTATGGTAATTTGACCAGTCGCCTGATATTTATTTGTAATATTTAAAATGCACTTAGCCGAAAAAAACTTGCTAACTATGAAGTAATTAGTACAGTTATCTATAACTTATAAGCTATACTAGAAATATTGTTCTTTTAAAGACTTTTTTATCTTTGCCATATATTTCTCTAGTAACTTTAGTAACTTCTTACTATTCAAAAACGTAACATTTTTTATTTTAAACTTAAAATAATTATTAATATTTCTTAAATTGGTTCTAGTAACTCCGTTTCACTCATAAATGTAAATTCTTTTAAATATTTATCCCTCTTATTACAAGCCAACTCGTTGTGACCTCTTTCTTTACATAGAAAACATACAATTTCAGTTTCTTTTGAAGAAATGCTGAGGCGATGAAAAATATTATTGCATTCCATTTTCTTCTGCCAGTATAAGCATTTTGTTTCCGTATGTCCCACTTGACGACATATCCAACATTTTTGCTTACTTTGATACTCCAGACAGTGGTGATTTTCTAATTGTGTGCAACGACGGCAGTTATAACAATGCACATAATAGGGTTTAACACACATACCACATAGATCACAGTGCTTATAGGTGGCACCATTTTTGGATGGACATGAGTTACACTTTCCGCAATGACGATTTTCCAAAGCGGTATATTTTTCACATTTAGAACAATATTTATACTGCTCTTCAATGGGTAATTTTAAAAGATGCAGCGGAACATTAGTAAACACACGTACGGGCGAGCCATATTTACGGGATTTGTTACCTATATCAGTGTAAGAGGTATGGTTAATATAATTGACTTTGTAATCAGACATACGCAAGGCAGGCATTTGCTGTTGTATATATTGGGCTGCAAAATAGGGAAATATCCAAAAAATGGGCAACGGTTCGTACGGTTGTTGGTTGATGGAATTAAAAAGTTTTGTTAGTTTTCGTAAAGTAGCAGCTACCGGTTCAGTTCGACATCCAAAAGGAGGATCGGTAAATATAAGTACTCTTTCATTGCTACAAAAAATAAATTTAATAAATATTACAAAAAAAAAACGAGTATATTTTACCTTGAACATTTTAAAAATTTATAAAATTCCTGCTTTTGTACATTATCAAAAAAGTAATTGTTGCACATGTTATACCAGGCAAACTCTTGGTCATCATAAAAGTAATTAAAACGAAAATCAATATCTAATAGAAAACTCTTTATACTCCTCGAGCACATGTTCATTAAATGGGAGTGCAAACGTGGTGCTCCCATGCAGATCACTTTTCTGTAATAAAATTATTAAATTAAAAATTTCCCTAATTATGTAGGCATTTCAGTTAAATTACGCTTACGTTATTTTTAAATCGTTGAAACAGTTTTGAAAAAAATTTAAGGCTTTGTCGTCGAAAAAATATTGAGCTTGAGCCTTATCGTTATCTAAAGGCGCTAGAAATGTTGTAGGATTTTTTAATATTCTAGTGGCAAGATTTCTTTTGAGTTCATGGCTGAGATGCGGTTCTAAATCACTTTCTTTAAGAGGCTCGTTACAAGTTAAACAGTAATGTTTTTGGGCTTCATAAGTTGTATCGTAAAACTAAGAAATAATATTAACGTAATATTTTGATATAAATACGCTATTGTTTTTTACCTTCGCCCTTAAATGTTTCAACTGCAAAGCAGACACATCATAGATGCGACTAAGATGTTTGGAGGTCAATTCTTTCACCGGCAAATTAAACGAACACAACTTTTTATCTCTATATGCCGAACAGGCATAATAACCCTCAGTTGGACCCTTGTCTTCATAGTAGAACAATAAAGTAGGTCCATGGGCACAATGGGGATGTGGCTCACCATCTTCCTCGTCTTCACACTTTATCAAAAGTTTGCTGAAGTCGTCTTCTTTAAAAAACAGAAATTTACAAATTACTCTTCATGATAATTGTTTTTATAATTGTCGCTTACTTTCTGTTAACTGCTTCATAATTAATGTAGAAATTTAACAAACCATAAAAATACAATTCAAATTTCTCAACAATCAAGCTTGTTTTTTGAAATAATTGACATTCACAGGAAATGGAGACACAGCTGGACATAAAAACAGACATGTTTGAAAAAAAGTGTTTACAATAAGGTACTTAAACAACCTACAAACAAACCTTTATTAGCGTGTCTTAAACAATAATGTCAATTTAATCTGACCTAACCTAACCTAGTGGTTAAATATGTTTCTAATATAAAAATATATATCTTTTTACAGTAGGCTAAAGCTAAAAATTGAATAATAAACAACTACTGGACTTGGTTATAATTTATTAAAACTTCTTAGAGCAACCTAGAGGAATCGTTGTTAAATTTTAATTTATTCTGAATTTTTTCAACTAGTTTCCCTAGTTGAGGAGAAAAATGCCTTCTAAAGTAAATTTTTTTCCTTTCTGATCTACCTAACTTTTGTCGTTAATGTAAAAAATATCAATATGAAAATTTAAAGAAGCGGGCATAGTAGCAACTCAACACAGAAACGCATATCCATTTTTTGGTATTCGACTCCGATAAAAAGTTTTTAGCTAGGGGCAACATGTGAGAGCGCTGCAGCAAATTAAACTTACATGTTTTAGTAACAGGTTATGAAAATTTAAAGAATCATCTGGCTACGATGAGGTTCGAACAAGATACTTTTATTCTTAGCCTGAAATAGTTTGAGAAGGTAAAGTACATAATGTGTGAATGTCGACACTGGGTGGCATAATAGGACAACAGGCAGAAGCTTGTTCAATGTGAATGCCATGAGGGATCTAAGCCTTGAAATGATCAAAAAGAAGGCCAAAAGTCTGGAAATACTAAAGTCTATGCGACTCAATGAGGGTTGTTAGCTGCGAATCGGTTGCCTATAATCATTGATGGCAGAAGAGGGTCTAAAAGGGACCCCATTAAGGTAGCGGTCTGCCACGCTACATTAATTATAAATTTTAAGCAATCAGAATAATCAAACACAAAAAGAAAACAAGCACATGATAATGTAAATATTTCTTTATTTAAAAAATACGACTTTATTTCATATTTAAAATAAAACACATTAAAACAAAAAAAGAATATTTAAAATATTAAACATAAAAATTAGCCTTGACAAGCAGCTGTATCAAGAATTTAAAATCTCATTAATTTGTATTTTATTTAATAAGCTAAGCCTTTCTTTTCCAAGGAAGACTATAAAACTTAAGACGTTAAATAATCTACACATTTAAAACGATTATACCAACTGCTTTAAAAAAAAAAAAAAAAAATTAAAAAGTTACCAGTGGTGTGCAGTTAAAAAAAGTTATAAAATTTACAAATACAAGCTATCACAACAAGGTTTTATTTTTAAATAATAATTAATTTCGTTTAGTTAAGAAAATTATTAAGAAAATGATTAAAATTTCATTAAAAGACAAGTGAAAAAATTTTAAATATTAAATAAACTAAATTTAATGTATAAGAAGAAATTAGACTAAGATAAGGTTACAACTTGGCTTTCACATGTTTTTTGACGATGGCTGGTATTAGTGTGCGAAGCAAATACTATTTTCTAAGATTTCATAAAACTTTTTGGGTAGTTGTTAACATAACCTCACAAAAAATGTGCCGTTTTGTTTCTGAATCATATCAACGGGCTTGCTTTAAAATGTCACTTTACGACCCACAGGTTTAAGCCTAGGCGTTGATAAGAATTTTTGGGACGATGTTAACCTCGACCAAACAAATTTGGCATTGCCCATCCCGGGATTTTTTCCTTAAGAAATCTATACATATAATACAACCGTGACGGGGTTATTTCTGCACATAAAATATTTTTGGAAAAACTTGTTGTTGGTGTAGATAGTAATCGGTATGGAATACAAATCAGCTATTTTTGTAATTTTTGTCTGTCTGTTTGTGTTGGCATCACGTAAAAACTGCTGGATGGATTTGAATAAAATTTTATAAAGAGGTTGATTAGAACCTTGTTTCATATATTAAATACTTTGTTTTTCGTAAAATAAGTCATTTCATAGAGAAAATAGGAATACGAATGTGAAAGTACCCAATTTTACCGGTAGAATGGTAATAAAACAGTTGTCAGCCCAATTTATTTTTGTAAATGGTAAATCTTAAACAGGACTCTACAATAAATATTAAAAAATACATTTTTCTAAATCTGAATTTTAAGAAAATTAGAAATAACATACAGACGAAGTCGTAGGAACTGCTAGTTTTTAGTAAATGAAAATGTTCCTCTTGTATGAGGGGCCTCCTCCCATGTATTGCCCAATTACTCTGATGGACTCAAATGTTTTACTTCATTATAGAACAAATCTAAAGCTAAGTATCATAGAGCGTATTTAAATACATTGACACAATTGAAAGAATGTAAGAACGTTGTGAAAATTCTTGTTGTTGTAGCAAATTTGCTAGAATTTCCTTCCTAGAAAAAAATTACCGGTTGATAAAGCTCCCTAGCAAGAAATGAGTGCAGGAAACTTATACATACACAATTATCTACTAACCAATTTGCAATTATTTTATACTGAAACAGCGTTGCCGTTGTACGGCTTTTCGTATAAAATTTAAATGAATTTTTTTTTGTTAATTAAATCTAAGTTTTTACTCAAACTTGATTAGCAAAGTTAAAAATATAACTTATAAAAAGTTTTGTAATTAAATCTGTTTAAAAAATCAAGCAAAATTTTCATTATAATTTTTGTAAAAAAAAGTCACGGGTAATGCTGTTTGATACAGACTTCACACGTATACACATGTATATCAAGTTTTTCATTTTTCCTTTAAGAATGTGATAGAAACTTTGTTCTACGCAGTGATGGACTTTTCATCATCAGTGATTGTCATTTGATGGATCAAATGATGGTCACTGTTCTTGTAGGGTCTTGTTAAGTTGGCAATTGATAAATGATACCTTTTTGTTCAAGGTACTTTTACACGACATATTTTTTATATTTGATTTTAACATTGAAAATAATGACTGTTTGCTTTACAAGCCTCGAATTTTGAAAGAAATTAAAATAAAAGCAAAGTTGTAAATATAAAAATAAAAAATATGTATATAAACTGGCTTAAAATTATTTACAATTTATATGTTAAAACACAACTATACAATTTAATTATAGAAAAATATATTAAATTAAAATTAAAGTAAAATTTAATTAAACTAATTTAAAGTTATTTGCATTTTAAATAAAAATTAAATAATAATATTCATTTTTTATTTTATTTTTAAATAATTTTTTGTTAAATATTAGTGGGACGGACATGCTTGTTTTTGTTAATATGTGTTATTAAATTTTAAAAGAATTTGAGCTTTTTATTCATTATTAATTTTTTTATACAAGGTTACAGTTTTCTATTTTATTAAAAAATATATTTCTATTTTGTTTTTAGAAAAATAATTATAATTTTAAATATTTTATTTTGTTAATTGACAATAAGGCCATATTTATATTTTTAATTTTTAGATTTTTATTTTGAACCTGTACAGGGGTTGATTTTTAAGAATAATTTGTTTTTTAATCAAATTAATTTCTATAATTTTGCTTTAAAATTGCTTATCTCTTTTTAACAGTCTTATTTTATAATTATGCCAAAAATTTATTTTTAAATGTTTGTTCTTTTTTTACATAAAGGCCTCTTCTGTACATGTTTGTGTAAAATTTTACATTTAATTTTACTGTGTTTTGTGCTTAATTTAACCCTGTTCGGTTTGTTAAAAAAAATGTGTTCGATTGTTATCAGTTCATTGAAACGAATTTTAAAATTTATTGTTGATTAGCATTTGGAGTTTGATAAAATTCTTAAATCTTGTGGATTAGTTTTTTATTTAAGACGAATTTTTAGTACTACACAGAACGAAATGTTAGTTAATAAATTTGTGGAAATTATTTAAAAACTTTTGAGAATTTTTTATTTATCTGAAAATTGCAAATTTCTCAATTTACATGATGAATATTGTGCTTGGCTTTCGATTTAGCAAGTAACCAGGTTCACACAGCGCATTAATTTAAAAATATTTCAATAAAACAAAAACGTTAAGAGGTTTCAGTGGAAAATTTAACTCACTCTTATTAAGGCGCAGGGTAAAATAATGCATATGTTAACATTGCTTCGGACAAGTTCGTAAAAAAGATGATGTTGCCGAGAGTTTTTCCCTGAGGAACAAACTTTCGTTTGATACAGCCGTTGTTGAGTTGACGATCTTTGGCCGTGATGGACTATGGTCATTCCGAAGCACAAACAACGAGACACTCTGAGAAAACTAAATCACTTTATTATTCAACCTAAGCTAAACATACTAACCAGTCGACTAGCTTGACCCCAAGTACACACTGACCTTGGCAGTATTAGAATAGAAAAGGGCAAGTGATACCAAGCATAACCCTGTATTTGGTTGGTAAAATCATCGATCACATATACAAGCAGATTTGATCATCTGTTAAAAGACTTGTCTTTTGTCATCATGACAGCTTTTGCAGAAGTTTTATAACTTATAAGCCGTTTACACAGCTGTCCATATCTTTTCGTGCAGTATTAGTCTTCTGTCTAGTGTATCGATATGCCGTATGTTAAGTTTGACCCCTACCGAAGTTCTTTTTTTGTCTCTGGCCTTAACTATTGACCCTTTACTCTTTCCTAACGTAACTAAGACACATTTAGCTAAAATAATCAAAGTTATAATCTCTTAAAGAGTTACACCCTAATTTTGTAGGTATTAACATTGTGACTTTAACATATTAATCGTTTTTGCTTTGTTTTGTGCAACAATAAAAAAAAGCTCTCCAAGTCAAAAACGTTTTTTACACGTCAAATTTAGTTTGCTCATAAATCTAAAGGTCAGGATTTTCAAACAACAAAAATAGTGTAAATTAAGTCTAAAAATGGTTGAAAAGAAATAATAAAAAGACCAAAAAAAAAAAATCAAATTGGAAAAGCTTTGTTATTCGTTCGCTTCAATACACGCCAAAAGAACAATGAGAATAAGATGTTTCCAATAGAAAGTTTTTAAACATTCCACAAACTTTTTTGTTTGTTTTTTTAACAATAGGGAAGTTTTGTTATAAATTTCCTACACACATGGTAAATATTTTCTTTTTAAATAAGGATGGACATTGCTACAGGATGGATATTCAGTTAGTTCTAACCATAAATAGTTTTTGACAAGAATAACAATCAATTGGTTTATGTAAACTTCAAACAAAAAAACTATTAAATAAGTTTTGTTCATTTTAAGGAAACATAAACGTGGACCGTTTTTACATCCTTAAAAACTAGTAGTATTTTATAACAAATTTAAAAATAAAATATTTCTATGTGTGTATGCTTAAAAAAATAGCATTAAATAATAGTTTGATCAGTCTAATAGTTTTTTATTTTTATAAAAAAAATACTTGTATTTGTAATATGATCGGTTGGTTGAAAGTCATGCCAGCACAAGAGGAAAAAAATATTTTACTGTTTTAACTCTCATTGGGTTTAGAGGTTTTTAAAACCTGATTTTTTTTTTTGATACAACTAAAAATTCCATGATTTGTCATAATGTTAAAGTCGATATTAAATTTATTTTTTTTTCAGGGCAAAGCATTTCTCTTTAACAAAAAAAATATGTAATTTAACATTTTGTCGTTCGTCTGCAACACATTTCGTTTTACAATTCGTTTTAAAATTTTTGTTTTATTGTTTTTTTTTATATATAAAAATGTATAAAAAATATTTGCAGAAATATACAAATATTATGTGCTAATGTCAAATTCATGTTAGACATTTCAAAAATGATATGTTGAATCATTCTAAACGTTATTTTTTCTTCTTTTAAAATTAAACTACCATTAAATAGTATATCATCTTATAAAATTGTATAAAACATACTTAATTTGTACTTAAGCTTAAATATAAAATATTCATTCCTTAATTGTAATCGTTAATATATAAATTATAACTATTTTTATAAATTTAAAATTTTTATAATTTTTTATTTGTATAAAAAATAATTCACTGCTTATGTATAAAAACTATAGACTCCCTTTAAAAAACTAGACTATTTATATCAAAAATTTTGTAAAGTCATGGAAAACGTTTCAAACGTTTCTACGTGGGCTTTTACTTAATCATTCATTAAATATATAAAACGCCTTAACGAAGTTCTCTTTTGAACAAACAAAGAAAAAAAATCAAGACTTAATAAAATAAATGTATCAACAAATATTTAAACAAAATCTCTAATAATTTATATACGAATTTTTACAAAAATTAGGATTTAAATTCAAGTAAAGTTTTTTCCTTTTCTTTTCCTTTTCTTTTCCGTTGTTTTTCTTTTTTTTTTTTTTTTTTTTTTGTCAAAATCTAAACAAAGCTGTTTTAAATTTCGTCGAAATTTGTATAAGTAGTTTAAAAAAAAATCCAAATAAATTACAATAACACGTTTTAAAAAAGGAAATATAAAAATTTAGATTTTGACTAAACATCTACTCATCCTTTTTTTTTTTTTTTTTGTAACTAATAGAATTTTTAAAACTTTTAAACTACATTATAATTTAGTGTTCGTTTGAAACTTGTTTGTTTAAAAAAAACTTAGTTCGAATGCATATCCCTTTTTTTTAGTTCGAATATGTTTCAATAACACATTATTTTAAAATAAAAATGAAAAAAATCGTCATTTGTAAAATTAAAAAAAAGTTTAAACTAAAAAAAACAAAAAAGAAAAACTTGTATAAAAAAATTTTACTAAAAATGTGTGTCTGTGTGAGTGTGTATATATATATGATTTTTCTTCGTACCCTTTATGATTTTCTGTTCTATATAAAAATCCAGGGTATATATAACGTCTTAGATGCCAGCATGCATAAATTTAATCATATATATGTGCGTTTAACTTTTGTTAATGTTGACGTTTTACAGGGTAATTCCTTTTCAAGATTCTCTGTAGAATTTTTACACTCATGACTACGATCTTTTTCCAAATCTAAACTGGGTTTGCCTGGGTGGCAATAGTGATTGGTGTTCATAAGTAAATTAATATCTTTGCCATGTTTAAGGCCAAACGTTCTAAAAAGTTAAAACAAAAATATAATAAAATAAAATGATCTTAGAAATAGGAACTCTTTTTAAGCTTTAGTACTTACGGATTTGAATTGAATTGATTGCGATGTGAACTGTGAAGAGATGGTGGTTTAAAATTACGTTTGGATACATGCAGACCCACCACCATGCCAATAATGAACACTAAAGCCAATGCCAAGGCACCAAAACCCCAATAAAAACTTTTGCCCGCTAATTGAAGTTTTTGTTCCTCACCTACAGCTGTAGCCTGTAAGGGATCTGAAATCGAAAAACCAAAATTCAATAACAATAAATTGCAATAGTTTTAAAACCACCCACCATTAACAGAATTCATTAAGTCATGCGGATCCACTGAATGCAGAGTTATTTTATTTTCATCATTAAAAGTATTCATTAAAAAATCTCCACCCATTGCAGTGGGCATATCTAATTCCGGTGCACTTATATCGGGTAAAATGGGATTTGAAATGCCTCCAATTAAACCAACATTTGTGTACATATGTTTCTTGCTTAAATCTTCTTCAATATGTACTTGTGTATTGGCCTGAGAGTCCAAGTTGTTGTCAGTGACAGCGCCCAAATTAATAACCGGACTTTCGGCAACAACAGTGCCACGCGCTGAAGACTTGGGACATAAACTTTTGGCAGATTTTTTCGTAATATTAAGAGCTTGAAGGAATGTTTTTGTACCAAATTTATGATTCGATATGGAAAGACTTTTACATTCATGTGTCTGTTGATCCCAAGCACAATTGGGATCTTGTAGACCCAAACAACTGGCACAATCAACAATGTGAGCACAGTGATGCAAGGGTACAGTCACTAAACTGCCATCACTTACTACCAGCAGTGTATTGGTTTTGGTAGAAACCACTAGTTCACGTACCGGGGTACCCACGGGTAATACTTGCAGTTCCGAGATTAATACAGTTTTTAAATTATCAATACTGGCTGAGGTGCCACCATTTGAGGCGGTGGGTATATTAATGAATTTAGTTATTTTGCCGTCATCTGTTCCAGTATAAATGACATCATGGGATTCACCATTTAAGGCATGTACCTGAGGATCTATTGCTATGGCGGTAAGACGATGATGTAAATTGACTTTGGTTAAAAGGGGGCGCGAATAAACAGACGGTATTGACATTTCCATTAGGGGATGATTTTTAACAAAGTTCACCGCTATTGAGGAAAGAGTGCGTGAGTCTTCGACACATTGACCCGGTCGAGGTTCAGGCACTTGTTCTTCTTGTATTGGCAGCCACTGCGATTGACTGTCCTTTTGGGATTTAAAACGACCCTGGAAAGCTTCCATAATGTCATCAACATTAAAGGCGCATACCGCTGAGCCGGGTATAGCATTGACTGACGTAGTAAAGACAGCATAAACTAAAGGATTTGTACCACTTTCAATGACAGGTGATATTGCCTCTGTGAAATAAAACAGAAATGAGATTCAAGAAAGTTTTTTTTTTCTGAACAAAACTTACGTATTTCGTCAAAATAAAATGGAAACTCTCCGGGCACTGAACAATTTAATCTGGCCTTTAAGAAAGAAGTCCAACTTTTACTTAACGTATAAGGACCACCTCGATCATTTTTGCAAACTCTGCCCACACGGGAGTAAACAGTCTAAATTTCAAAGGAAATATTAAAAAAAAATAAAATAATTTAAAAAAAATTAAAACAATTTAATGTATTAATAATAATTTCTTTACCTTGCCAAAATTGATAAATTCCATGGCAATTTCACGGAAGAAGAACATAATGAAGCCATTACGCTCTATAGCACCTACAAAATCTGGTTGATTTAGTTGTTTCAAATCATATTGTTCTGTGCGCAGATTTTCTCTATAAATTAAAGGATCACCACCCGAAAAATCGGCTACTGTAGCACTATATAACTGACCATCGGCATAGGCATAAGTACTATTGTGTATTGGACTATAGGGACACAAACCCTGAGCTTCGACATCACGTACAATTTCATAAGTTGGAGCTGCTGTTGCAGCAGCAGTATTTGTTTGGTTTTCATCATGAACAGGTGCATAGTGACGACATCTAGGCTTGTATGAATTAGTGCCACACAATAATATTTGACCGTCTTCAAGACGTGCAAATACTCGGATATAATTGTGACAATCTGATTCACGTTTACCCTTAAGCGCACACAATTCACGATCAGCATCAGATGAATACCATTCAATGCGACTATTTTCACGTAAACCATTTAGACTTATATTGTAGATAACATTTCTGTACAATAAAATAGATAAGCGATAAAGAAATCAGTACTAATTAACAGATAAAAATTAAAAGTTAAATAATTATTAATATAAAATTTCGTTTCTTCAAATATAATAATGTGGCATTAAAATTCTTAACACAAAATGATTAAGTTCTCGGAGTGAACCAGATCTAATCTAAATCGAGTATAACTGTTAACGAGACTCAGAGGCCTAATTCTAAGGAGTTAAATAAAATTCCACAGGATAAAAATACAGCCCACATGGGCCATAGCAATCTGTTTCGAATACGAACGGGTAACTAACTGCAGCGTGTCCTCAGGATTTCTGTATATTCGTATTGGATTTTTAATGCCCGTAAAAGTTTGCTCTTTTTTTATACCTAAGAGAGTCTACCAGTCTCGCGGAAAAGGCAGGGCTTCATCAAGCTGTTTTGTCTCTTACTCGTCATGACAATCCCTGCAGAAATCTCTAGGTATGTGTGTAAATAATTCATTGCTCCGTTATGGCAGACTGCCAAGCTGCTCCTTAAGGATTTCCAAAAATCATTCAGAAGCTAAAGAGCCCTTCTAAAAAAACCACCCCATTTTTTATATAAAACCATTGTCTCTGACAGTTCACTTAAAAAAACCAGACTGTGACTTTTGTCTCAGAAAAATCTAGGATCTGTGACAACTCACTTTTTTGTCTAAGAAAAATACAGGCTCACTTTTTCTATAAAAAAAGAAAAAATATATATACATATATCCGATGTCTCTGACAACCTACTTTTTTCTATAAAAAACACGGTCTTTGACAGCTCACTTTTCCAAAAAAAAAAAAAAAAAAAAAACGCTTTGTAACAGTTCTTTTTGTTTCAAAAAAACACGCTCTGTTACAGCCCAATTTTTTTAAACGGTCTGTGACAGCTCACTTTTTTCTAAAATAAAACACGACCTGTGACAGCCCGCCAAAAAAATCCTACTTTTTTCTAAAGAAAACACGGTCTGTAATAGCCTACTTTAAAAAGTCCTGATGCTTAACAAGCTTCTCCTCGTCAAAACAGCTTTTATAAAAAATGCTTTGTCGTTGAAAAATCTAAAAAGCTAAAAGTTGCAGCATTTGAGGTAAGACAAGTAAAGTGTCATCTGTTTTTCGGCAGTTTATTCTCAAATATTCCAAGTTGGAATGTCCTTCCATCCCCTTTTGAAACATCCAGTGTTCATTAACAAATTTGCATATCGATAGGACACCCGATAAGAAGTTTATTGCAGCCTAACTGTGAGTAGTTATGAGGTCTTTGGTGCCTCAGTCAGTACGATGTTTTGTTTTATATCTGAGTTTTATCTTGTTCTGAACAATTGGATTCATGAGTGTTATATCGAAATCTTTCCTCTCGCAAGTGCCAGACTTCAACGTTCTGGAACTTTTGTCTGGTAATAGGATAGGAGGTCAACAACAAAATTTACCCGGTTTAGAAAAATCTTTTTTAAATATGAAATCCGTTTAGTACCATTTGATCAAGGAACATTTAAATAACGAGTGTAGTGCACTATCACAAACTTCAAGTAATTGACCTCTAATTAAAAAAAATTTATACAAATTTGCATTTAAAGCAACGTTTTGCTTAGTAACAGAATAGTTTCAATAGAAACTGAGCTTCTCTAGAAATAAAAGTTATAATTAAGTTTTTGATTATTTTACTGCATTTGATATAAAACAAAAACATAAAGAACAAATAAATTATACAAAATAGAAATAAAAAAACTTGATATTTAAATTTAACACTCAAATTTCGAAATTGTAATAAAATATTTTGTTAAAACTTAAAATTTTTTTTATAAATATAAAATAACTAAAAATAAAAATAAACACGTACCTAGCGCCGACTAAAATCGTCGTATCGTCATGATCCAAAACTTTGAAATAATCAGTTGTATTGCCAAAGAATTTAGCTAAAATTTTATCTTGTTCTGAAAATAAAATAAATAAATAAATTTAATACATTTGCATGTGAAAGATAAATATGTAAAAAGAAAAAGTTGCTTATGTATTAAAAACAAAAATTTATAGTTTACGAATGTAGCCAAGAAACAATAAGGGAAACAATCGGAAATCTTAAACTTTAGTTATAAAGACGAACGACTTTTTTTATGACACGATGAAAAATAGCGGTTTTTAGATCTACAGCACACAGTTTAATAGCCCACACTTCAAGGAGTCATGGGCAAACTATACCAGCCTTCAGCTTTTCTCGGTAGAATGTTCACAATCTGCTAATAACTAGCGATAATGAGCAATTTTACTAGCACTTAAGTTATGGAGTTCGCTGGCTATTAATTTCACCCTTATCGTGTTTGACGTTTTTTGTAGCAAAAACTCAGCATTTTTTAAAAATTTTGTAATAGATTTAAGATAGCTCGTAACAGTTATTATTAATCTCTTACAAAATTGTCGTAGTCGAAATACGGTTACGCCAAATACGATAGTGGTGATTATAAACTCGCTCAATGGCACCGACGATTGATGATAGAGTTTACAACGTTCGTCTATGTGGAAAAGAATTTTTTTTTTATCCTAATGGTTTGGGGAAATTTTAAGTACTCTATCTATTGCACAAAACTTCGTAATTTCGATCCATAATTGACAAGGAGGGATATAAGCAAAAAAAAAAAAAAAAAAGTCGAGGAGTTCTTTTTTAATTTTTTTCCTCATGTGGCTGTTGCCGTTTTGTTATTTTAAATCACGAATATTTAAAAAAATATATATCTATAAATATTTAAATAAAAAAAATTAAAATTTCACAAAAAATCGCTTGTGTTTAATATTCGAAAAACAACAAAATTATATAATAAAACTTAATTTAACAAAATTCGAAAATTTAGGAAAAGGAAAAAAAAGAAACTGAAATTAAAAAAAAAACACTTGAATTCACTAAAATTTAAAATTTGAAATAAGTAGCATATCCCTAGAGTGGGCTAAACACTATGCCTGCCTCTAATTTATCCATATCATTTAGAACAATAAAGAACTCTAGTAAAAAAAAAAAATGTGGAGCGAACTAAGAAAAAAAAATTGTGGAGCGAAATAAGAAAAAAAAAAACAAAAAATTTGGGCTCTTAATTAAAAAAAAAAAATTCAATTTTCAATATGGATATTATTAAAAAGCTTTTGAGGAAATCTTTCAGGAAATGTTAAAATGTTTAAAAGGGCTTAACCCATTAAGAGCTGGTGACATTTTTATGTATTAATTTTTTTTTTTCTATTCTCTGTCACCTCAATATTTGTTTTTTTTTTGTTGGAGTTACTTCACTAAACTAGATTTACACACATGGTGAAGGGTACATAAAATTTGGTATTGCCGAATAGCACTCTTACTGGTTTAATTATACAACAATTTTTTTCCAGTGAAAATTTCAGTGTTTATTATGTGTTATTTCTGCCTAGTAGTGGTTTGTTAAGAATTTTTTTTTTATTTTAAATGCCAATTTTTTGATGAAATATCGATATTTTTTTCTATTTTGATTTTTTGTTGAGTTTCAGGTTTTTAGTAACATTTTTATAATTCATGTGAATAACGTTTCTTTGGCGTTTTTATTATGAAAAATTTGATATTTAGGTGAATTTTCTTATTTGATTTATAAAATTTAATTTTAGTCGAAAATCCTTTTTTTTTTTTTTCATTTATTTTTTTGTAACCATTTTTTATATTTTATGTGAAAATCGATTTTTAGGTGATAAAGTTTCTGTGGCATTTGAATTCGTTAATGAAATATTTGATTTTCTATGAATGTTCACCCTTATCGTGTTTGATGTTTTCGTAGCAAAAATTTGGCGTTTTTTTTATAAGTTTTTTAATAGATTAAAGATAGGTCGTAACAGTTATCATTAATCTATTACAAAATTGTCGTAGTCGAAATACGGCTACGCGTATTTTCCACGACTTTTTATTAAAACTTTGATTATTTGTAAAATTTCTAAGAGATCTAATCCAATTCCAATATTTTTTATGAATTTAGATTTTTTAATATTTTTTTTTTTTTTTTTTTTTTTGCAAAATTTTGATTAATTTAGTGAAATTTAAAATGTTGCTTTTTACTTTTTGCTAGAACTATAATTTGTTTGTGTAACTAATAAATGAAGGTCTAAGTAAATTTATTTCTTATATTTTACTGATTGTTTTAACCTAAAAATTAAAGCAAGAAGCAACTAATAAAAAAATGATGTTCAATTTTGCTGAATAGATGTCTATCAGTTCGATCCGCTTCATTGATTTAAAATCTAGACTAGTTGTCTCGAGGTTTTAAAAAGCAACGAATATCGAAATCTATGATCCCATTACAAAGGTGTCCGTAATAATTTACTTCTTAAAGTAAACTTATCGTTAAAAAGAGATTCTATTCTAACTGCATCGCTAGTCACTTTTTCTGAGATTTTTATTATTTTTATTCATACATCAAAGCAAATTACAATATGTTTACAAATCAATTTCATGAAATACTCGTGACAATCTTGGCAAAAATAACGTAAGCATTAAACAGAAAGAATGAGAGAATGACACGTTTTAATTGGTCACGTTATATTTACATGCGCGTTATAATTTAATTAGATTTTTAAAAAAAAATAAAAAAAATAAAATTTTAAGATTTTAAAATTACAAATGTTACATTTACTTACTGTATTGTAAATCTGGTCTAACATCAGGCATCCATGCCATGATGGGGCATATTAAATAAGCCATAGAAATTAGTAATAATAATGATACATTTATTACATTTGTGAATGCGGCTACGGTTACGTCTGCTATTGTTGTTGCTTTTGCTGCCGGTGATGCTGGATTTGTGGTTGGCATTATGTTAATGTTTCTATTGTTGTTGTTGTTGCTACTGCAGAGCTTAGTCGAATTTATTAGAGCTTGTAATTTAAACATTTTGTTT
This sequence comes from Cistogaster globosa, assembly GCA_937654795.1. Classification (NCBI taxonomy): domain Eukaryota; kingdom Metazoa; phylum Arthropoda; class Insecta; order Diptera; family Tachinidae; genus Cistogaster; species Cistogaster globosa. The sequence continues at coordinate 7,394,932 of OW569407.1, forward strand.
TTTTTTTTTTGCGTTTAGTTAAAAATGTTGCACAAAAATTTTATTTTAATTAAAAAAATTAGCAAAAGCTTTTTATTTTATTTTATTTTTTTCCCTTTTTGCTGCTGATGTCGCCAAAACCCTGAAGGTGATATAAATTTCGTTTGGTGGTGGTTTTGGTTGTGGGATGTTAATTTTTTAATTGGGGTGTTAAATGATTCACTTTATTATGGTTGGGTATTTTTTTAAAGCTGTTGTTTAAACAAACCCCCTTTGTATTAAAGCAAAGGGGTATTTTAGTTTATGAACTCCATTGTTTTTATTTTCATTTTTTTCTTTTGTTTTACTCAATTGTTTGCATTTTTTTCTCTTTCTCTTACAAATTGAAGTCAATGTCGTGGAAATTTATATAAAAGGGGTTTCCAATTACACTCAATAAAGCAATAACAAACATGTGTATATTCGAGTACTTTATAATACTTTAGATAAATTTTAAACAACAAAAAATTAATGAACCACAAATAAGTTTTTACACACAAATTATAGGTTGTTGTTTAGGTTGCAAATATCTGGTTGCTTTTAGTAGAATGTTGTTTGGTCTGAAAATAAATTAAAAAAATAAAATTAATTTCTTTTCTTTACATTTTTACACTGGCTAAAAAAATATTATAGTTAAAAACTTTTGGTTTACAATTAAAAAATGTTTTTTTTTTGTTTTGTTTTTTTTTTTTTTTTGAGGTATTAAAATATCAATTACCATTTATTCAATATGGTTTGTAATTGTGTTTTGGTTTTGTGTTCATGTGTTCAATATCAAGTTTAACTCAATTGGCATATGGTTTAACAGAAATTGACTTGTTATTATTAAATGCACGAGTATTAATATTTAAATACAATTTAATTCAAAGGAAATATTAATTAGCTGAAAATGAAAAATATACACTTTAAGGGATATTTTTTTACTTCTAAGTAAAACTTAATATGACATTGCAATATTTTGCCAAATATTTATATACTTAATATATACAGCTGCGGTGAAAAAAATAGCACTAAAGGCAAAGCTAATCTTTTTACCAAAAATTCTGTTTTGTCAAATAAAAATTAAAAAAAAATGAATAAATAAATGGAATTAGAGAACCTTTAATGCCAGATCAGATAGATCTTTATTATATTTAACGGTAAAAAATCTAATAAATATTATAAATCTCTTTGTAAGTTTGTTTGTTTGTGAGTCAATTACGGCTAAACGAATGAACTGATTTTAACAAAATTTGACACGCGATTGGATATTTGTCCCCATAGTAAAATAGAGTATTTATATTTTCAAATAGCGGACCAGGAGAGGACAAAAGCTTACTGCTTTTACGGACCGATTTAAAAAGCTAAATCGCTTTAAATGAAATTCGAAAAAAAAGTCCCCAAGTAATAGGTCAAATAGGCAATGTTTGTTTTTTTAAAGCTAGGACCCAGATGAGAGGAAAAGGTAAAAAATGGACACTTGCGGCTGCTCCGATTTTAAAACAAAAATAGAAATTTATTGAAAACGGACTGAATTTATTTTAACAAAAAGCCATTTGAAGGATATTTGAAATATAAATGAATCCTGGTCCGTCCAATAGGCAGAATGAAATCGTTTGTAACTTTAAATAAAAATCTGTTTGGGAAAAGTGGTCGAGGTAAGAAGCGCACCGGGAATAATTAGTAATAAATAAAATACAAAGGAAATTAAGTTACTAAATTAGTATAGTGCAGTAGGGCTTTTTTTGACCATTATGGAGGAACAGCAGCTTGGTATTGAATCAAACAAAATTTAACATCTTTTTTTGAAAATTCTCCTCCACCACTTCTTAACTACAGCCCAAAGTTGCTTGTTGTTAGTAGGTTTTGACATTTTCTTAACGTCAACCCAATGATTTTCTATCGGACTTCGGTCAGACACCTGCGTAGATTAATTAATGATGTTAACAAGCATTTGTTCTGCTTGTATGTCTTAGGTCGTTGTCGTGTTGAAACACTTAAAACAAAAACTTTTCTTCTTTTGAATATGTCAACGTAAAATTATTTGATCCCAATTCGCAATATGAATATCATGCCACAGCATGCTTGATCAAAATTTGTCACGATTTGTTACGAACTCTGCGTTTGGTTTATTTCTATTTTTTTATTGACGAACGATGAAAATTTTTGTGCAGAGTGATGGGTTTTCTATTAATTTTTTTAATACTATTTTTTTTTCACTTTAATGTTTTCACTTCATTTATGGCAAACATGAAAAATATACTATTTTTAATTTTATTTTATTTTTAATTCTTTTATTATTAACTTTTTTTCAAATATATGGTCACTCCATCAACTGGCACAAAATTAAATTTTCAAATATTAAATTAATAATCAGGAATGTGATAGAAATCGATTTCGAAATCGAAACAATTTTAAACCGAAAATGGTGCTGAATTATTAATATCTTCGTGTTTTAAACATCTTCAATATAGTTTTCAATATCTTTTCATTCAATTCCTATAATTACTTTGTGGTAACTTCTTTATTATTGTACAAATATATCCCAAAACGACTCGTTTTCAAATCGATCGATTTTTTTCACACACTGAATAAGTTTATCGTCCTAATTAGATTTTGGTTTTTAGATTATTAATTCGGAGTGCTGGGCGAAATTCGTCTTTCGTCCCAGTTGTGTTTATACTATAATTCCTAAAAATAATGTTTTTCCTTTTTAATAAACGCATGACATCAAAGAAAATAAAATACTTTTAATTATTTTCTAACTTTTCTAAAGCCAATATTAAAATTAACGATTTTATATGAATTTCTTAGACCAAAAAAAATTTTTTCTTTGAAACTCATTAATTTTTTATGGAAAAAGCAATAAATATTAAAATTGTATTCCTGTTAATCTCAACTAAGATCTTAAAACTTTGTTAGCAATTTAGTAGTATTAAATTTATCCAAGAAAAAAAATACTTCTGTGCCGCATACAGGTTTGTTAGGGAATATGGAGTTGTTGTCGCTTACAGATCTTCTCATATTTACCTAAATAATTATATACATATATTTATATATATTTATATATATTTATATATATTTATTTATTATTATTATATTTTACTTTTTTATATTATTATAATTATGATTTTTTTTTTTGCTGCAACATCAAAACTTTTTGTTTTGTTTTTTGTAACTCGTCGTAAATTTTATGATTCTTTCCTCTGACTTATGGGTAGTTGAACTTTTAAGTGCTAACTACGGCCAGTAAGTAATTTCAATATTCAAAACTAATGATTTCAAAACTAATGATTTTACAACCATTTCAATTTTACACATTACATTTTCATAATTATAGTTTTTTTTTAATATTTTTACCTTCTCCTGTAAAGTTAAAATTATGTGTGTTAAGGCCTTTATACATAAGACTAGCGATATGCTGACTAATAAGCGGTTATATGGCAGGAAAGCAATTTATTTAGTTTTTGCTGGGAAGCTGTTATTGCAATTTACATAAAATTCCAAACAATAAACTATAAGTAGCTTAGTTAACTTTTTTGTAATTATTTACGATCTAGTACTTAAAATTTGTAATCATAGTTATGAAATAAAAAAACATAAAAAAATTAACTTCTTTAGTACAAAAAAAAATTTTTTTGAAAAGAAAGATTTTTCATTAACCACAATTTTCAACATTTCACATTTAAATTTTTTCTCACAAAAATTTTGAGATGCAATTTATTTTATTTTTTTAAATTATTAGTAAAATTGTACCAATTCTAATAAACTAGCAGTGATCACGACGACTTTGTCTGCGTGTCATTTCTAATTTTCTTAAAAATCCATTTAGAAAAATGGGTTTTTTTATTATTTATTGCAGAGTTCTGTAAACAGTGCTAAAAACATTTCATCTACAAAAACAAAATGCACTGACAACTTTTCTAGTACCAGTATACCGGTAAAATTGGAAGCTTTCACATTTGTATCTCTATTTTCTCTATGAAATGATATATTTTTAGGGAAAAAAATTTGTTATATTTGAACTAAGATTCTAGGGGACCTTAACACAAAATTTTATTCTAATCCATCTAGCAGTTTTTACGTAATGCGAATACAGACAGACAAGCAGATAAAAATTCCAAAAATATGTGTTTTGTATTTCGTGTCGATTACTATCTACACCAACAACAAAATTTTCCAAAAATTTTTCATGTTGAGAAATGACCCCGTTACAGTTTTATTCTATGAATGGAAGAAATAAATTAATTCGGTTTAAGTTCATTTATTTTGATTACTAAAAATTTTTACTAAGAATGAAAAATTATTTAGAAACGTTTGCAGACGTTAAAAAATTGGATCCCTACATCCGTTATCAGCTTCTTTTGCATTTATTTGCCTTAAACTGTGTGAACTGTAAACATCATCACCAACTTATTTTGTAAATAAGAATACAAGGATTAATTCATTATCAATCAATATTAATTTGTTTAGACGAATGACGAAGTTTACGCAGAACCCCAAGCTGCTCTTTGCTGTTCTCTCTAAAAATCGTTTGCTTTCTGCCAACAAATTTTCAAAGTCAAAATAAATGAACTTAAGCCGAATTAATTAATAAATTTAGTTAATCGAATTTGTTCCGCCAGTAAAATTATACTGTTGTCATACCTTTCGGTAAAGATGATCGTCACGGGCTGTTTACTAAAGCAAATTAATTTAAATTTGTTAACTTCACTTAAAATCAAATAACAAAAGACTGACTTTTTCTAAAATTTCGTTTTTTTATGGATATCAAAAAATAAAAGCGCTCTCTAACCTTTCCTTCATATGCAGAAAACCAGTTTCGGTCATATTCCAGAAGATAAGACTGTCTGTAAGTTACCAAAAGCAAGAGTAAATAACTGCATTGAATGTCGAAATAGAATTGAAATATATATTTCGAAAAATATCGAATGTCGTTATCTGATCACAAACTTGACACACTTTGGCCGTTGCTTTGTCCAAGTCATTTTTTGGACTTTTTGTTTTAATTGAGATTTATTCAATTACAAATTTTATCATTTAAATCTTTTTTAACATTCGATTTTGATTCGACAACTTAAGTTTTTAATTTCAAATTAAAATTAATAGCTTTAAATAAAAGTCATGTTGTAATTTTAAAATATGTTAAAAAAAAATTAATTATCTCCTTCCTAACAATTTCAAGAATACGTCAATCTGACAGTTATCGAAAATTTGACAGCATCACTAACATTTATTTGTTAAGAACAGAAATTTTATATTTAACAATGAAAAAAAAAATTTATAAAAATTTAAAGAAATTTATAGCTTCTGTAGATTTGTGTATAAATTTGCCGCCAAACTACACTTTATAAAACGTGATTAAAGAGGTTTAGTTTTGTTTGAAAATGTGATTAATGTTAAAAATAAAACAACGAGTTTTATTACTATTTTTTTTTTTTTAATTTCAAATGATACATTCTAAGCTTAACACACTTTTTTCAAACTTATTCTTCTTCAACTGAAGTTGGTACTCGACATAATTTGGCCTCTGGCACTTGTTATTTATTTGAGCATTAGAAAAACACATACACTTTTATTTAGAATAAAGAAATAACGAGCTCTTTTCTACAATTAACAGAAACATGTAAACGATTATAATTCTTTTTTTTTTTTAATTTTTACCAAGGAGATGTAGATAAAAACTCTTCTTAAATAAACTTTTTATTTCTCTAGTTATTATTTTTAATTTTGTTTTCGCTTTTTATTTCTACTTCCTTATAGCACCAATGTCTTTTAACAACTACTTTAAGGTTGTTTTCATTTTGTCAAATCATCATAATTTTCCACATAAAGTTTTGTTTTACGTTCTCACCCATAGAATTAAGGCCATTTAGTTTACTTCTTTATTTTGTTTTTGTCGTCTTCTTTTTTGTTTGGTGGTAAACAGCGTTGTCGTTTTTGGTTACATTAAACGAAAATTTGAAATATTTTTGTATGTGATGCGTAGATGAGTACTTTTTGTTTCTTTTTCACCCAAAATTTTAATATGCGTTTTTCGCACTTCAATGTATGTTTATTAAACATTGCAAAGTACGCGTCAAACTTTAATGTGAAAAATTAAACAATTCGTTATGGAACTCCTAAAATGCATGCTTTTTATGAATTGTATTTTTTTTAACAAGCGAAAAAATAAATGTGTTTGAGAAATGACTATTTCAGTTTTTAGTGTTTTTCACAATATGGCACCCTACACTTGAAACACAGCAAAACCTTTTTTTTATTTGAACAAGTAGCTTCGATGATAAAACACTTAGAATATCAAAAAGAGACTTTTATAGGGGGTGTATGCAATGTGACCAAAAATACACAAGGACAAATTTCGGTCTGGGTTTTGAAAAAAGTACATAGGGTGTTCGTTTTTTTAGGTTAGGATCTACCTACTATGTTTAAATTTTGATTAAAATCCGATATCAATACATTTTTTCTGTATTTTGTAACTTTTTAAAAAAATTTTAGCAGTGAAATTTAGTGAACCAGTGGCAACACTGGTGATATACAAAAGTGATGGGTTTCAGCAATTTTTAAATTATAACACCTCAGTGGTATAATTATTGTATTGGAGTTTAGTTTTAATAAAATTTTGTTTAGAAAAAAAGGACCCTCTCAAATAAGTGCTGAACACAAAATTTCGCTTAATTCATATACTGGTGGATTTTAATGGCTAACAAGATTGATATCAATATTGTTAATAAAATCTAATTAACGAAAAAAAAAAAACGACAGAATTTTAATAATCAAATGTACTCTTAGGTCTTAGCGTTTCATTTCTGAATAACTGCCGATTTCTCTACATGCGAACGAATACTTCTTTCTCATACTTGCATTGAAAACAAAATTTAAAAAATTGTTTTTGTTTTCAATATAAATAAACTAAAGAAATGTTCGTTCGCATGTAGAGAAACCGGCAGTTAACATCACATATAATTTTCTTTTTAGTTCTGGTCTGGGTTGACTTAATAGAAATTATAATTTTTATAAAGAAAAGTAAACAAACAAAAACTGTGCAAAAAAACAAAGTTTACCAGTAAATAACGAAAATTAAAAAAGTACCAATTTTGCTAAAATTGTACCACAAACACCAACAGTGGCATTATACACACATATTTTTCTTACAACAATAACAACAAGTGAAGCAACAATGGTGAGAAGGAGAGTTCAAGAGAAATTAGTGTAAGTGCACAGGTAAGTAAATAGAAGCTTAAGTAAGTAATTTTACACTAACAATTATTGTCATTCAAGAAAAATTACCCATATTAGAGGGTAAGAGAAAGTATGGCGAGTGGTGAAAATGAAAGAGAGCAAAAGAGGGAGAAAAGTGTTAGCATTGACAATAATTAGAAAACCAAACACCGTTTGTTTTTCCCATATTTGTGAAGTAAAATTTGAAAAAAAAAACAAAAAAATTAACTTTTCCCAAATAAAGTAAGCATTTCTTGTAAAAAATATTTTATGGTTAATAAAATAAATTCACAGAATTGATAAAAATAAAATAAAGAATTGATAAGTATTTTATTAATAGAAAAAATATTAATCTTAATGGTATTTTTATTTTAAAATGGGAAATTAAAATTGGTATACGCTCTAGAGTACACTTTTTATTGATCCAATGTAGGAAATGAATTAAACAAACACCGGCTATATTGACCGGTTTTTGACTAGTGACATGAAGAATACTTCATTTCTTAATAAAGCCCTTTTTACACTATAATTCTGAGTATTAAGATTTTCATTGGATTTTGTAATAAGGAAATCAAATGAGAATTGTTGTGATTGTCAAGAAATCATTGACATTTTTTTGTCAGCGCAGAGATAATCAAGATCGACTTCTGAAGCATTTAAACTTGTCGCGTTAAATATGAATCACTTGATATTTCGAATTCATTTCAAGATATATATTTCATATTTGCCGTCATTTAGTTTAGCTGCCACGGTTCAAAATTTTTGTACAATACAAGATCAGAATATTGAATTAGCTTTGTCTGCTTTAAATTTATTAAATACATTCAGTGAGACTGTTTGAATTGTTAAATAGAAAAGCCAGGAAAAGTAACCGTTTAAAGTTTTGTTTTTAAAATTAGTTTTTTAATGATTATTTTTCAGTTTTTACTTTTTGCTTAGAAATAAATGATCAAGTTTTTTTCTTAGAAAATAAAAGTTAGTTGTCAAGTTTTATTTATTGCTTTTAAAATCACATGTACACAACCAATTAAAAATTAATGCAGGCAAAGGTAGTTGAAGTAAAAAATGAGCATTTATGGTAAACTTCTTCATCTCGTATCATTTTTCTTTTCTTTTCTTTTGTTTTTTTTTTTTTTAATTTGCAAAATAATCATTTATCGCTTTGGTAATTAAGAAGTGAAATTTATATTCCATGAAATTTTCATTTCCCTCAAAGTGAAAATTAGTATCATGAAATTTTCTGTGAAATTCTTGTGCCCTTCATTGAAGCCATTCTAAATAGAAAAAGCATTAGTACACATTGACTGTAAATTAATTAATGTTTAAATATAAATGAGTTCATTTTTTACTAATAAGCATCCACAGAAACGTCGTACAGTGCGTACAGAAAAACATCGTAACGTCGAGAAACATCCGAATCAGTAATAGTGCACAAGAATTGGATATTTATCCATCCACTAAATGGAAGATGTTGTAGAAAGATCTTGGTTTGTGTAATTTCAAAACCAAATCAAAAAATAATTGCAGTAATTTAATTATATAACCTAAATACGCCAATAAACAAAATTTCCGAATTTTGAGTGCTAATAATTCTCAAGTGTATGTTAAAAGACCATTACATCCAGAGAAACTGACTGTTCTTTTTTTCTTTATAGGCTGGTTGAATCATTGACCCGTACTTCTTTAAAAACGACGCTGCTCAAAACGTGGTGACAGCTTCAGAGCCATTAATAACTTTATTACAAGAAAATATTGGTAGAAGTTTGAAACAGGTAAATAATATCTTAGAGTTACCCGAGAAAATGAACAAATTTCAGCAGAAAAATACACTCATGATTGTGGAATTTTTTTTGAGTGAATATTTTTTTTTTTTTTTGGGAATTTTATTCTCGATTGAATCCAAAAGAAAAGGAGAAATAAAACAAGGGAAAAATATTCACGATAGGGGTGATTATTTTTAGTCCCTGGGAAAAACTAATGCATCCATAAGGTATACATTTTAAGCTGGAATCATTATTTGACTTCACACTTTTAAAATAAGGTTGAAAAAGCAATAATATGAGAAAGAGTTTTTTGCAAAAATTGAATGATATTAATTGGCCCAATTTGACAACAAGACAATGTCATATGTCATGTAACGAGTAAAGAAATTTTATTATTAAAATAAATTGTGATCATTTTCTTACATCATGACACTTCCTGATCGTATGCGCTTTTGGTTTTGGTAATTGGATCATGTGGTTAGCCACCATGGAAGCTATATATGGGCTTATTTGAAGTCAAAGGCCTTTTATCACTCGTGCATAAATAGAAGAACAAATTGAATATTTAATCATAATTTAAATTTTTAAGCGGGGATACTGAGATCGGCAGAGTTCTATTAAAAATTATAAAATTTTTACTGCAACGAAATTTGCTGTCATTATAATTCAAGACTTTATATGACCGTCATTAACTTCATTTAGTCTAAAAATCTAAATATTTTTTATGAAATTGTACACTTCTTTTTTTATGGTGAGATTTATTTAAAACATTTGTTTGATTTAAGCACTTTTTTAATACGTTTAATTTTCAACTCAGTTGAAATAAAACAAGAGTTAAAGTATTAAAATGTACTAAAATGTACTAAAAAAGCATTAACAAGAACTCCATAATTCCACAAGATTTGCAATAGTACCGAAAATAGCATAATCGTGCTAATAACTCCATTGCTTTTTCATATTTGTAATTTTATTTATAATAGAAACTCTCTTTAAATCTTCATAATTTCTTGACACAAAATAAAACAAACAAAAAAAAAACTATAAAAGTTCATTTAAAGAGAGCCAATTTAAAAGGGCAACACACCATTGTACACCGTCATAATACGTGTTTAAATGTTTGTTAATGTCTCTGACATATACATTTTAAAGGTGAATGAGATTAAAAGTGAAATAAATAAAATAGAAAAAAACCAACTGTCACACATGTTTTCAACAATGAATTTTGTTTTACATTTGTAAAATGGCCAAAAGAGTATGTGTGTGTGTGTGTGATTGTTTTAGTTGTACTACGAAAATACAATGAGTGGGAAAAACAAATAAAACATCTTATGAAAAAAAAACACAAAATGAAAAGAAAATCACGTGCGGAAAATTTACTCTGGTTGCTTTAAACACAATTTTGTTTTAATAATAATAAGAGTAAAGCGTTGTAAATAGTGACTTACTACTTTAAATACGTGACATTTTCAGGGCTGCCGTTAAAAAAAAAATACTGAATAAAATGTCTTCAATAAAAAGTTTTCTTTTTTTCAGATGAATTTGTTATTAAATGTTTGTGTGTGGGAATTTAAATAATTGTTGAAACGCACGTAAAAATCCACTTGATTTTATAGTTATGAAGTTGACAAACGAACGGATGGATGGACAGACAAAACAGAAAATAGCATAAATCTTACAAGAACTAATTATAATTAACTCGCTGTTCTTGTATTTTAAATAAAAATTTGTTTGGATATAAAATAAAAAAAAAAAAAAAACGAGTGGAAGGAATAAAATTGGTTTTCATTGACTTTGCATGAGATCGTCTGATATATTAGCCAGTGTGATATGGTACATACTTAATTGTTATTATTGTGTGTACGATAATTGTGATAAATTTATGAATGTGTGCTATAGTTCACATTTAAGCTTGACGAGTAATAAAGAGATTTATCAGCAATGTAAAAAAAACTTTAATTATAGATAGAGATTTGTTCATGCTGTAACAGATTTATGTAAGAGGGTGGTTTTAAAAGAAGTTTACTAACACTTTAAGAGGGACTTATTAATTAATTCGGCTTCTGAGCTACACGTTATGAAATGTTAATAAAATGTATTGATCGGTTTGAGATAAAATTGACAATATAAAGGTCTTAATTCTAAAATACATAATTTAAAGCAGATTTTGCTTTGGGAGAGTAAAAAAGTAAAATACTAAATGACAAAATTTAAAAAGTATCAGTGAACATAAGCCAGAATTTTAATGATTGATATAACTGCCAGATCAGATGCGGGTTGCTTAAATTTGGCTATGGGAAACCTCTAAAGTTTATTTGAATTCGTTGCTGGTTTTTCAACAGATTAAGGAAACAGCTTAGATAAAAAACGTAGCATTAAAGACATGCAGTCTGCGATGGATGGCTTTATTGATGATAGGGAATTTCGCAAATTAATCAGATAACAGATTTAACTGCGAGTATTAAATTAATTTCGAGGGAAAATTAGGGCAGTTGAAATTTCTGTAATATTTTTGATTTTGTCTTCTTAAATTTCTAATAAAAAATCTTTTAAACAACGAAATATTTTTGAAAATTAGTTTTGTGAAAGTGAGTTTTTATTGCCAGAATTTTTCTTCTCTCCCCCAAAAGCAAATATAAAATCCCAAGAAATAGATTTTTTTAAATAAAATCTTCGATAAAAATTATTTAAAATAATAAAAATTGTATATATACAAATTAATGATAAAAATAAATGCTCATATGAATCCCATTTTTAACAAAAAATCTCACAGATAAAAAACTTAACAGTTTTAAGTACTTCAATATAGATTTTTTTAATGTCTATTAAAAACTTACCTTTTTTGTAGACCTTAAACTGAAGCAAAACCAATTTTCATTGACTTTGCATGAGATCTACTTGTAAATGTTACAGTAAAAAAGTAATTTCTCAACAATCTCAAAAAAACTTCTTATCTTCCAAACTTTCCCCTAACATATGTTCATCCTAAAATTCTTAGCTAAATAAAAAAAAAATCGCTTAATGTAGGGAAAAATTACTTAATTTGACAACACTGCTTACAGGAGCAAACACAGATGTCAGATGCAGCGATTTTTTAACCAAAGGTGGCGATTTCTAAACTTGTTTGCGTAAAATTTATGATTTTTTTTTTCTTTTTTTTTTTCCTTTTTTAATTGCCGACATGTCAACTTTTTAACGATTTATAAAATAAAATACTTCTTGGATATTTTAACATTTTACGATGTGAAAAAATAATCGTATGTTAAGAATATTTTACTAAAGACATATTTATTTCAGTATTACAATCTGGCCACTTTTCGCTTTTTAATTTAAAGTATTCAATTACAGCAGAGTGATTGATTCATAAACATACAGGGGTGGTAACCGTAATATATTTTAGTTTTTTGTACATTCCGAAACTGAAAAATGAAATAGTGCACCTATGGCTTTTATTTTTAATCTGATTTATTAAGTGATACTTGAAATTTTTTTTTTCAAATGTAATTATGAGTTTTCAAGTAGCCTAGAAATTAAATGAAATCATTTAAGCTTATAATTTCAGTAAAAAAACGCATCAAGAAAGTAATAATCAAATAATGTATTCTGCTTAAATTTTATTTTCCTATATTTTTTTAATAATTTTATTTATTATATTTTTGACTACTTTGAATAAAATGTTATTAGCACCTCTGTAACTTAAGTGAGAAGTTTCCCACATTAAATTTTTGTGACCATTTTGTTTTACACAGGGTGGACTAGAGACAATCATAAGCTTTTAAGAACAAAGGAAAAAAAGATGATGATTAATACAATCTAAGCCAGTGTTAAACTGTGTAATACTTTTCATTTAAGCTACGGAAACGATAATAAACATTGTATTTTTTTTTTATTCGCTAATCATAATCAAATTACATATTACGTATGCATGTATGTATTTGCACTACTTGGCGATTTTTGTTTTACTGTTGCCAAATAAAACCAATTTAAAAAAATATTTTATAACTTAAGAAATATAAATATTTTGAACAAGAATTTAAAAAAATATTTTGGATATTTCGACAATTTTTGAAATAAATTTTGGCAAATTTAATGATAAATTATCTATATAACAGCACTGGTGCCTAATTAAAAAAAAAAAAAAAGGTACATGAATAATTTTGCTTCTTTCTTTGGCAAAGACGCATGATGGAGGACGAGTAAGTTCAGATTTACACTATGCAATTTATTGGGGCAATTTTTTTATTTCTTTAGTTGCAGCGATATGCGTTATTTAAAAAAAATACATAAGCAACAGCAACATCCGTTCATAATTCAAGCATTATCATATTGCTTACCCCTCTTGCTTCACCAACAAACAGAAATTTAATGTTAGTTTCATGAAAAATTGCATAGTGTAAAAGTTGTATTATAAAGTTATCCACATTCCCATCTCAGCTTAAACTAAAAGTGTATTAAATATATTTATCTTGCACAGCGGAAAGTTGCTTTTACCCTTATTTTTTTTTTTTTTTTGTAATTGTGCTACTTGCTTAGTTATTTCTGTGACCACCCTCGTAAATATTACTTAATTTTAACACAAGATTAGCGTAAATGTACTAATTAAGCTTATTTGTACAAGTTTATCTTTTATTTTACTAAAACCTAAAACTTATATGTTCTTTTGCATTTTTGTGCACGTTTGGCGATAATTAATAAAATGTTTATTAAGAAGATTTTATATATAAATCTTTTATAATTTAAATAAATCTGTTGAAATGTTCTATTGCAATTTACATACCACAGCCAATCAGCTTAAGTGGTTTTTATATTAAAAATTTAATTTTGTTCAAGTGTGCTTGAAATTAATAGTTAAAAAAAAATAATAAAAAATTTGTGTATAAAAAAAAGAAAAATACACAAGTCTTAACAAATTATTTTGTTTTAAAAAATAGTTACCGCCCAGATTTATTGTTATTAATGTTAGCAAAACCTTAAAAAAAATTGTTTAACAATTCTTGTCTTATTCTTTTAATATGATCAAATAGGAATTATGACAATCAAAAGAAAAAGCACAAAACAATTTATAAAAAAAAACAATTACGACTTAAAATATTAAAACTTTTTAATTGTTATAAACCATTTTTGGTGAAGGTAATGTTTAGCATAAAGCTTTGCTACTAGATTTTTATGCTCTTACTCATAAGGAACAATAAATAGGTAAAAAAAAACATACTACACATTCGTTCTAGCAAACGTGTGGCCCACATTGCGATCAGCTTTCTAATCATCAGAAATTATACACATGTCGATGGTATCAATAATCTCGCATAATTTCATTATCTGATCGACCAATGATATGTCGTTAAATCTTTAAAATATTCAGTTATAATGTTCTAGATATACAGAACGTTTGGCATCTTTAGGTTGCTAGCGACCACTCCTTTGCCACTGAGTTTAATAGTTCAGCATCACCATTAAAACTACAAACCTTTTTTTTTCGTAGACAGTTTTTATCTTCAGTAGCAGGTGTCACTTAAAGTTTGCAGTGTTGAAATTTAACTAGCTACGAGGGAAGTTTAAAAGGCATAGTCATGTTGCCCTTATTCACGACAAAAAACTCTGACCCGACTTAATACTCAACTAGAGAGATTTATTTTTCTATTAATAAAAAATCGCTTTTGCTTGTTGACGTAGGTTTAAGATTTTCTGCATTTAACATAAACCTTTCATTATCGATAACTTAATCCCACATTTTCGAACACTTTCTTTACCGCTACATTTTTTGTCTTGAAAGTTAACACTCACGACAGCAGATGCTTGAACAAGCAGTTGTTAAATTCTTCAAATCAATGAAGTAAATTAAGACTTCGGGCTAGTGTCACTTCTTTGGCTCTGTACTTAACATAAACCCATGAGATATTCAATGTTGTCGTGAATATTTGTTCCTTTCTCGAAAGTTTCAATCATAGATAACTTTCCTGAAAACATTTTCACATCAGGAGATAATAAATAAAAATCCTCTCATCATAATTACATTTTTTCCATCGATATTTTATAAATTTCCCTTGCTGATTTATTTACTTTTTTTGCTGGGAAAAAAGTAACAAGAAACCAGTTTGGTGGCATTTTTTTGAATATTTATTTTTTTTTTTTTTATTCAAGATTAAGGGGTTAGATGCGTTACCGCTGGATGTTGCCTAGTTCTTGTAGTAAAGTTATAAAGTTTAAGCTTCAATTTAAAGAGCTTTTACATAACGGATTTTTTTTTAACATTCAATGTGCAATGATAGCATATTTTAGTTTAAACAGCTGTTGAATGAAAGTAATAAATATTTTAAGGGAAATTCATGATATCAATTTCTATTTCGACTGGAAGAAAATTATTGGAATATCAATATCACTTCTTATTCTAAGTAGAATTGATTTTTTAAGATTTATCGTAATCTAAGTTCATAAAATTGTTACACATCGAATTTTTCAAAAAGAAATTTCATATTTAATAATTTCAACAATAACTTACTTTCGTAAGGCCATTTTTTGGAACAGCAAAGACCTGCTTACACTACCAATCACAAGTTGTATAACGAATTTTAAAACATTAGCATGAAGTAAACTATTTCAAATCCAAAATTATTTACAGATTTTTTTTAAGGAGTGTAAAGAATTTAAAATTTCTTAAGGTTATAGTAACACTTTGAGCGCCGGCGATGTAGAAGACTTCTTTTTTGCACCCACATGAAAACTTTTCTTGACTTCTGTATATACTTTTCGTCCTTAGCTTACGGCGTATACCTGTGACAGCAAAAATCCACATTATAACCCGCCTTTGCACGGGGTCGGCACTTATTGTTTTAAAAATTAGAATGCTTGGCTAACAAGTTTAATTAATTTTTGGTTACAATATTTAATAATATTTTAACAGCTATAAAATTGAGCTCAAACAGTTTTACAACGCTATTGACTCACTTAAATAATTTTTGACCCCGAGTATGGTTGAAAAGAAAAAAAAAAAGGTTCAGCACTACTGCAGCTTATTTAAACAAAACTTTAATAATAAAAAACAATAAAGAAAAATTAAATAAAAACTTACAATAGAATATACATGCCTTGAAATTGTGGTTAAGTTTATTATTATTATTTTTTTTTTTACTTGTATCTTTTGTTTTTTATTTTTATTTAATAGCAATAGATATGTATATTGTTATAACTTTAATAGTTAAACTAAAACTATGAGTCAAGTTTTGTGTTTTGTAAGTTTTTATTTGTTAAAATAAAATGAAAAATGTTTATAACATTTAACAGTATGTATTTGTTTATAATAGATATTTTATAAACATGTACGTGCTACTATTGTTTGCATGTATATGTGTGTAGGTATATATGACAATATACATATAAAAAAATAATGAATTACAAAGAAAAAAAAATGTTTTTTTATTGATGGCAAAGTTTACTGTCAATTATAACCCAACAATCAATATTTAAATGATTTGTTTATAATTTAAGGCAAATGGATTTTGGAAATATTTTGTTTTGAAAAATAATTATTAAGACAAGAAAGAAAAAAATTCCAGAATAACATTTCATAAAGCAGTGAAACGTAAAAATTAAAAAAAAAATATTAAACCTACAACTCGCTTTTAAATGTTTATGTTAAGAAAAGGGAATTTATTTTCGTCACAAAAATAAACAACAAACTCAAAGAAAGTACGCAATTTTTAACAAAAGTTGTGGGCGTGTTTTTTTTCTTATAAGTTTTGAAATTAACAAAAATGTAAAAATTTAAATTGTTTTACATTTGCGAAAAAAAAAATTAATTCATTAAAATTGTAACCTTTTTTTTGAGCAGCAAACTGAGTTTCTAATTCCGTATTTATGAAAACAAAGAACTTCCACCGTATGCAGACTGTTTAATTTCAATACAACTCTGTATAAGGATTTTATCTTGTGGGCGTAACCGGTCAAGGTTTAATCCGAAACAAAAAATATGTGCAGGCGACATTTGTTATTTCTATTCAACGGTTTAAATACACAAAATAATTTGAAATGTAAAATAAAACTTTCTGTTCATTTGATATGCGTCAATCGTAGCTGTATCGATTTTAATGAATTTTGAAACTTAAGAAGACGTATGTTTTTTTCTTCAAAACATGGGTTCAGAAGGAGAATAGGGGCGCCCTTAAGAGCCCAGAGGGGTGATTAGGGGGGGTTACCGACCATTTTATACAGATCAAATAACTTTAATAAAATTAAAAACACGGATAGATCCTTATCTCCAAAGTATGAAAAGTATTTACTAGATACTCTCAGAGTCGTATTTTTATTTAATTTTCTGCTCAAATACAGCTCTATCAAAAACACAATTTTACTTGTGTGTAAAATCTCAATAAATCTCAACTTTTTATCGGAATAAAGTTTTCAAAAACAAAAAAACCTTAAGGACTTGTTCTAAAATGCATCACTGCGCTGTATCTGATAGTTTTATTAAAACAAAAACAAACAATAAAAATAATAGTTTGAACAGTTTATAAGAATTATAACAATTCAGGTGACAGGACCTACATATGTACATTTGTGTAATACAATAACGAGAGATAACAAAGATAAAAATACTGAAAAAATATTTTGTTAATTGCTTTTTGAAATATTTGATATTAGAAATGCATTTAACAATTCACATACTGTTGCTTGTTTTCGGTGTAAAATTTTAAACAATAGAATAAAACTCTTTCAATTTCCACTGAACAACTCAAAATTCTTTTAAAACAAATTAGTAACCTTTTTTTTTTGTTTTATATCTTACTAGCAGTGCACACGAATTAGTCCGCGTTTCACTTCTAATTATCTTAAATTTAAATTTATAAAAATGTGTTATTAAACATTTTTTGTAGAGTTCTGTAAACAGTGTAAACTTTCCACCTACAAAAATTAAATGTACTGACAACTGTTGTAGTATTATTATACCGATAAAATTGGTTGGCATATTTTTATGAAATAAAAATTATTCTTTATTAAAACAAAGGTTTTAAGGGACCTTCTCACAAAATTTTATTCAAATCCATCCAGCAGTTTTTACGTGATGCAAACACAGACAGATTGACGGACAGACAGACAGAGAAAAATTCTAAAAATAGGTGTTTTGTATTCCATATCGATTACTATCTACACCAACATCAAAATTTTCAAAAAATATATTTGAAAATTTTTAAATGTTACAATTAATATATTCGAAAAACAATCAGTGCATTTTGTTTAAAGTGCCAATGATTTTAAACTTCCCGTTTGGCTAAATTTCCGGGAAATTGGGAATAGCTTTTTCCCCAAACCCCAGCATTGAGTAATCAAGTGAGTGAAAGTAATTAAATTTGCCAGCACTAATCCAGCGATTGCAATAATCTATATATATTTTTTTTTTTCAAACTTCGATCCCAGGGGCCAATAAGGAGCAGAAGGCGCTAATTTTATATGGATCTTCATGTTTTAGTGAAATTCGAAACATAAATAAATTCCTTCCTAGAAGCTGCAATAGTCCCTAGTCTTTCTGGCCCAAAGGGCATAATTGGTTCTATATCAATAAGATGTAAAATACCATAACCCAATTCGAAACTGGAAAAGTGGAGAATAAAAAAAATAGAATAAAAATAGTTTATGTATAAAAAACACATGTTGTTGTATACATGCATATAATTCTCCGCAAGTGTTCAACCAGTTTCGATGAAATTTTCTGTCTTTCTATACTTTTGGACAAAAATTTTTTAGTCCCAATTTTTTAAATTAACCTTTCGATTTCAAAAATAGTTTCTGCTGTGTATAGAATGAAGCTACAGTGTGCTCAGAGACTCTAAAGGACTATTAATTTTACAAGTGTTTTCAAAGACTCCTTAAAGAACACAGCACCGGATGCAAGAAACTAGTATAAAAAAAAGTAAAGGCTCTCGCTATTTCTTTATATTAATTATTTTCCTTTTTAGTTTAACATTTATAGAAATAAAAACTGCTTATCTCGCAGTGTGTTCAATAATAATTAACAAAAAAAAATTTTTTTAAATTTCCTTAATGTTGCACACTGTAATACACTCATTGTAATTTTGATAAACAATAAATAAAAAGTTATTGTTATTGTAGTTTCACAGAAAAAGGTAGTTAACTATTCTGTGAGTTATTAAATCTCGGTAAAGTGTAACAAAAGCCTCAACGTACAACACGTTTAATAAGTTTTTTTTTTCTTTTTTGGAATTTATCTCAAAACTTGATTTTTATCTTAAACGACGTTTTAATCTTTATATTTTGAGAATATTTTTGTTGATTGTTTCCTTTGTATTGTTTGAATTTTAATGAATGAATGAATAAATGAGGAGAATAATACAAAGTAGCAGAATTATTTATTCTATTACTGTATCGTTTAAACTTTATATAGTACTCGTGTATGTACAAAAATAAACTCAGTAATTATGGCTAGAGAATTTATATTTATAAATTTTTAATTGCTGAATATATTTTTAAATGAGTGTGTGAGGTACATACTCTGTACCTGTGGCTAAATTAACTTTTGTATCACAATTGAATATTTTGCATTCATTATTTTAATATTTCAAAGAATTAAATGATACCATATTTAAAAAAAAAGTAATAGCGTTGGCTAGCGTGTACACTTGCGTTATTTATTATAGGACGATATTTTACGAGGTGATAAGCTTTTAATAAGGAAAAACTGATGTTTATATTTTTAATACGTTTTTAAATTTACATAAAAATTAAGGTGCACAAGGAAATTAAATGTTTTCAACGCTCAGAATTTTTTAAGAGTTCTCTGTAAAGATAACAAAAAAATATAAATTGAAAAAAAAAAAAAATATTAAAATAATCTACAATTTATAAAAATGTAATTTAATATTCATTTTAAACTTGCTGTTTTGACATAGAATTTCCATTGAATTAAAAAGTAGAATGATTTCATGTGGAAAAATAAAAATTTGTTCATCTATTGATGCACATTAAATATTAAATAATGATGTTATTTATTAAACATGTGCTAATGATGACTAAAGGTAAATATTTTTCCATTCAATTCAATCAGGCGTGTCACAGTATTCAATTCCGATCAAAAGTGGTTTTACTTCCGTTATTTGGTTCTTTAGACAACGAAAACCGAAACATTTCTTTGGAATGAAAACACTTCTAAATTTCAAAGTGAAATTTAGTTTCTTTCAAGTTTTGTTGTTTGCGGTTTTTATACTGATTTTCTTTATGTGTCCTTAATTAGATTAGCCTGTTTGTTACTTTGGAGTGTCCAAAGTTTCCATATTAAAAATAAAAAAATTTAGATTTGGCATTTTTTATGAATGTAGAAAATCGATTGGAATCTGAACAAGGTAAAACAAATTCGATCGAACTGGTTAATACGGAATTAAAACTATTCCGATCGAAAATGTGTGACATGCCTTATTATTAAAAACTTTTAATGAGCTTATTTTCTGTGACGTTTATAATTTCGTGAGGTTTATTTTATTGAAGTGTTTAAGTTAAAAACTAGTTTTTTTTATATCCCATAATTGTATATTAAAAAAAAGAAACAAAAATTATAGTAAAAGTGACATTCCGGACAAGTTTCAATATATCGTCAGTAGTATAGATGAGATAATTTTATTAATTTATTTTATAAGCGTCCAGAGACAAGTGATTCCATACATTTTCAAATTGGTGACCAAAAATAATCGTTTCTTAATGTTTTTTAATGAATTATTTGTATTGCTTAATGTATGGCATGTAGCTTTTTCTCTTGACTATAACATTTAACGTCTTTTGAAGACATACTCCGGCGGCTCATAAGGCAAACCAAATCAGATGTTTTTTGGATGTTACGACAATGGCTTGTGGATTCATTCAATCAAAAGTCAGGTTCATTTCTGAACAACATATCTGTGTTCACAAGCAATAACAGCTAAAGTCGAGTTAAGAACAAATTGAGTTATTGCCAATATTTTACTTCTAACACTCGAATATGTAATGCAAGTCAAATTTTATCTTTGTATTTAAAAAACTGAGTATTTTTCACCTTAAAGTCTAAACAGCTAAAGTCGATATTCCCTGATTTAATGCAACAATATTAAAATTAAAAATGCTGTTAAAAATTTTCAAAAAAACGAGTTAAGCTGTTATTGCTTGTGGCCACAGATATATAAGTTCAAAATTTCAACACGTATCAAAAGCTTTTCTGACGTCCATTTACTGTAAAGTTACAAGCAAAACACAAAAAAAAAACAGCAACTACCAGCTGCCAGTGTGGCTAACTCAGAAGCGGCTTATTCCAATTGCCAATTTAATTAGCATGACTAATAAATAATGATAATGTTTTTTAATATTTCCATTGTTTTCAATAATGGTTATACTTTTTAATAAAAAAGTTTCATTGATATCAAGGTAATAAACAAATTCATTGGCTAATAATTAAATGGGGTTTAAGGCACTACCATTTTAAACGTGATTTTATGACATTTAGATTACAAAATTTTAGTGAAGTTTCAGTGCTTAAAAATTTCTTAAGAAATATAAAACAGTATTAGAACGAATTTATGTTTTCGAGCAACATCAAGTTTTACACGTGCCATAATTTTAATTTTTATATCCTTAAAATGTTGAAATAAAGATTCATCTACGCGATGCTTAAGATTTCTAATTATTTTTGTATCCAATTGTAATTATAACTAAACGACTTCATTATTATTTTACTAACATTGGTAAATATAATTATATATTGAAAAAAAAATATTGGCATTAAATCATAGTTAAATTATTTGGCATTGTAATTATTTCAAATAATGCCAATGAAATTTTAATGATATGAAGAAAAAAGCAATACGTTTAAAAATAGTTAAAATTACAAAATTTTTCTTTCAATATATTTTGAAATAATAAATAAAATAATTTTTTCGTAGATATTAAATTAAAAAAAAAAACTCGTCTTAATTTTTAAAGCACAAAATTTTAATTTTAGCGTAGTAGCTTAAAAAAATTAAATAATGATTTAATTTAATTTAAGATCTTTGATACTGATATACATATGTATCTTTATTATATTTTCGACTTATTATTAATTAATTAATTTTAATATAAATGCTTTAATTTTTAGGCTTAATAAATTAATTTATAATTAAAATTTTGACCTCGAATTTAAATGTCTATTTAAAATATTTTTGATCTATTTTAGAAAAAAAATAAACATTTTTAATAAAAAATATTTTGTAACAAAAACTTAAATTATATGTACAAAATAAATTTATATGTAAATTAAATATATAATAATTCAAGTAGGTATGTTTAAGCATATAATAATTTAATAAATAATAAAAATTCTTATATGTATACATAAATTAATTATGATAACATGTTTGATCTACATTATTGGCAGGAAGACATAAATAAACATAAACTGGCTTTAAATTTTTATTAAAAAATAGACTAACGTTCATGTTAGCAGACACTTTAAAATAAACCGTAATATTCTAAATACTTCATTCAATACCTTGATAGCAAATAATTATTAAATTAAAAAAAAATAGTTGCACTTATTAAACCGTTTAATAAAATTATTTAACTGTACAAGGAAAATTTAAGTCGATAATTTTAAAAGAGGCACAAAAAAACCAAATAACGGGAATTAATGTAGAGTATTCTTTAAACGAGGTTAGAACAATAATTATCTTTAAAAAACAAAACACTTTTTTTAGTTGTTTTTATTTTTTTTTTTTTATTTTGGTCATCGTTAAACTCTTTGTAAAACAAGCATTTCCCGAAAAATTGCATCCATGGTTTAAGAAGAGTGAAACTATTTTAAACACAAATTTCGCAGTTTTGTAGTTTTGTAGTGAAAACTAAATAAATATGTATCCCAGCTTATTTTAAAAAATTGTTTTCGTAATTTTTATATCCTTAACCACAGTTGCACCACAACGATGTCCATCTCTCCATCCTCGTTCGGGTCGAAATCAACTTTGCCAAGAGCTAGAGAAAAAAAAACGCTAATCGATCAAACATAATTTCGGAAATCATCAAGATCGGTCCATGTCCTTCGAGATAGTGGAACAAAACTAGTTTAGTAAATTAATTCCAATCAAAGAAAAAAAAAAAATAAGAAAAAAAATCAAGTGACAGAAAAATTGTCGCTTGCCCATAAATTCCGAGTTGTGGGCCTCTGAAAAGTCCGATTGTGCACCATATTTTGAAGACATCAAAATGGGTAGCATTTGAAAGTTTTTGAAGAGATCTTTCTGGAAATTAAATTTTAAATTTTTAAAATGGTTAACCCATTAAGAGCCGATGACATTTTGATGTATTTAAATTTAAATTAAATTAAATTTTGGTTTTTTAATTCTCTGAGTAGCCGAGGTTGACAACTTTTTACATATTTTAACAAATAGTGAAGATAAATTTATCAGCAAATATTTCAGTCTTTCCTTTTACGGGGCGTGTCGAAAAAATCTTGTGAAGTCTGTTCTATTATATTTTGTTTTGTTTCTGGCCTTTAATATTGAATTCATGACTCATCAACAATTAGGCAAAATTGAAATCAAGGAACTACTAGTTTGCATGCTACGCATTTTATCATTTCAGAAACAACTACCTCAAGCGAAAAGCGTACTTTACCTATATTTTAAACTTTTTTATCTCAATTAAAAGTTGTAAAGTTGGCGCAGATATTTCATGAACTTCTTAATTAATTAATTAATTGGGCGTAAGTTCACGTTTTTGTTTCAATTGCTGCATTTATTGAAAAAAAAAGAAAAATTATTTACAAACTGGATGGTTAATTAAAAAAAAAACGTTAAAAATTTGACAACAGCAGAATCGCTACATTCGTCATAGCATTCTTCCTTGGATTGTGTTCTTTGTAAACATATTCTATTTAACTAACTAATTAATCAATAAAAATTCGAGAAAATATCAAAATCAATCAAAGATTTTTTTCGTTGTTCTCTTTATTAGTCGTCACATGAAATTTTCATCGCTTTTTGTTATGCGTTACTTCACATTACAACAGAGGCTGTTCAAGTATCATGTTTAAAAACCTTTTCTAAAAACATCTTGACTTGACCTCGTATATTAAAAATTGATTGAAAAACACTTTACGATTTTCTTCTGTATTCAATTCTGTTATTGGAAAAAAAAATTTAATGAAAAAAACTTGAATAAACATTTCCGAAATAAACATAATTTGCATTTGAATAAAGAAACTATAATAAAGAAAACAGGTCTCTGTCAGTGGCTGTCTAATGGACTGTCTAACTAAGTGACTTGACTATATGTCTGTCTGTCTGTCTGTCTGTATAATTGTCGATGCGTTTATCTAAATATTTGTCTGTGTAGCTCGTTGACTGGCTGGCTGCTTGTATTTAGTTTATTTGTATTAAAGTATTTAAACTTATAAGGTTGCTTGAGTTTGATACCTCTCAATATGTTGTTGAATCCATATTGAAAAGAATAACAGAAGAATGGTTTGATAAACGTAAGTATAGAGAAAAATTAATTGGGTTACAAACACAGCTACTACAGCTTGATGTGCACACAGGCATATGTATCTTAACATTAGATACTTGTTTAACGGCTTATAATTTTTATATGTGACTTTTATAGCTGCTGCAACTAAATCAGGAAAATACAATTTTCTGTTTTTAAAAATAATTATATTTTTAAGTTGACAGTAGTTCTTTCATTAATTATTAGTTTTTTACTTATTATACTTTAAAATATTATTCGTTCTAAATCTGTACGTTTACCTAAAAGATCTTAAAAAATTCTTTTGCAATTTGCTTAGATCTTTGAAAAAGTCTAATGGAAAAGCTGCAAACAATTTTATTTTTAATTCAACATTTTTGTATTCCCAGCTAGAAACATCGTTCAGGAATAAAAAATTGAGATGTTTGATGACTTAAAAAATGTGAAAAAATCTATTCTTGTGTTACAAAATAAAAATTTATTGTTCTAGAATTAATAAAAGGGAAATTAAAATCATTTTGGTTCCTAAATAACAATTCTAAACAGATGTTCGTTTACAAAGTACCAGTGTCAAAAACCTATAAACATATGTGAATCCGGTTTAGTGAAGTAGCTCCAATCAACACAAAAAAATTTATATATTGGAGTGACAGAGAATTAGAACTTAAGAAAAAAGTACGATATATAATTTTACATAAAAAATGTCACCGGCTCTTAATGTGTTAAACATTTTTTTTTAAAGATTTTGCTATTTCCTAAAAGATCTCTTCAAAAGCTTTTAAATGATACCCATATTAATATTTTAAAAAATTTGGTGCACAATCGTGCTTTTCTATGAAAAGTTCAGAGGCCCATAACTCGGAAAATATGGCCTATTTAGCGCCTATTTTTTTACTTGAAGATTTCTTATTATTTTTTAATACTTAATCTCCACATATATTTGTTTTTCTTTAAGTTTCTTCTTTAAACTAGATTTGTTCAAAATGATAAGAAAAAATTAGAGGCAGGCGTGGTGTTTTGCCCGTTGCCTCGAAAGACTTTGACCGATATTGCTGATTTTCAATAGAAACATTTTTTAAACTATGTTTAATCGTCTGGCATATTAAAATTATCTCTAGATGATCCAGTGTCTTGGCAAAGTAAATTTCAACACGAACACGGATTGACAGAGACGGGCATATATACATTGCTCAATCGACTTTGCTATGCATAGGAACTCAGATTATACCTACTTTATGGGGTCGGAAATGGATATTGTAGATACTACAAACGGTACGACAAACTAGATATATCCTTTTTCCACCTTATTTAAGGGTATAATAAGAATTAAAAACAAAACTTTTCATCGTTAATTAAGTCCTTAGTGTTATAACAGTTTGTGTACAACAGCTCGCTGCAGTTGGTGTAAAAATCAAACAAATAAATAAACAAACAGACAGAAAAGTATCACTTGAGAAATTTTCAATATGTTGTTTTATATTTTCTCTAGGTGTACCCGGGCCGTAACATACACACATAAAGTAACGCAACATAATGATAGTTGTCAAAGATGAAGAAATGTGTACAACATAAAGTAAAAAGAAATAACAAACACACACTCTTTGGTTGTTGTATATTTTTTGTAAAGAAGAAAAGAAAAAAAAAAACAACCACAAGAAGAAAACTTGATCAACGGAAGTTGTTTGAGTCGTATACGTGTATGAGTATGATGTTGATGATTTTTATATAAAACCAATTCAAATTACTTTTACATCTACTCTAGTTTATTGTAAGTTTTACGAAGAAAGATGCCACAATGCAGAACACACAAAAAAACAAAATACGTTGTACTGAAAATTGGTCTAAGTTTGTGAGTTACTCCAGAATAACTTTGAGATTGTTCCTGATTTAATGCAATAAAAAAAATGTTTTAAGAGTTTGTTCAAGCCATTTGTGTTGTGTATAGGGGTGTTTGCATGTTTGAACAGTCTTTATTTTAAAGTTAAATTAATTGCTAAAAGTTTCTTACTTAATTTATTCTTATTTTTTAACTTTCAAAAAGAAAAATTTTGTGCTATAAAAAGCAGGTGAGCGAAATAAACAATACACGCTGCTGCAAGCATTTTTATGTCGATTTAACAAACTGCTTGTTTGCTTACTTTATTTAAGTTTTTAAATAGTTCTTTAATTTTATATTATATTATTTAAAATGTTTTTATGTTTTAGCATATGTTAAACTTAATATACAAGTAACAAAAGAAATGAAAACGTTAGAATAACTGTTAAATGCGAAACTTTATATTTGCTTTTTCTATGTGGCTATAAAACCACCAGCTGTCTAAATTCTTGGCTTTTGTAGTTTAATTCTTAACCATAAATCTTGTTTTTATTAATGGAAGGAATATTAAACTGGATGCATTCCTCGTTCGCTGGTAACATCTTGTATTGTCAATAGTAACTGTTTTTTAAGTCTGGATTTGTTTTAAATCAAAAGAAAAAATATTTCTTTTTTGCTGTTATAAAAGCTTGATGGATTTGATTTTTTTTAAGAAAAAGGTAATCAAAGATTAAGAGTTTACTAATCATGAATTAATCAACTACGTGTCAAAACTATAGGAACTGATAAATAAATGTTATTGCTTATTTGATTAGTACGTTGACTGCTAAGGCCTGGGTTCACATTCCAGCTGTTTAACAGCATTACTTTTTTTAAGCAAAATAATAAATGAAATGGAGGTATCAGCTTTAAAATTAAAAGGCGGCTTAATAACACCAAAGGCGTGGTAACAGTAGTTTTAAACAAGCAAAACGTGTACGGTTGTTGCAAATGAAGCTTTCAATCAATCAGTTTACTTCGCCACCTGTCTTCAATAAATTAACTCTTCTCAAAAAAGTGTAACACGAATAATTTGTAGGCGAAGAAGAAACATTTAAGCAATAAATGTTCCTTCTATCTAAAACAAAAGATTAGTCAAGCTAAGACTTTTACCCCAACTTGATAATAAAGTTCTTTACGCTCTAATTAAATGATATTGATGTGAAGGCTACGAAGCGGTAGCTCGTCAAAGATCTCAATTTATGTATGAGATTTTGTGATCAGGTATTCTCCTTTTTTTCATGTGATTTAAAACTAAACAAATTTACATCCCACCCAGGTATTAAAAGAAGGGATTATATGCTGCTTTAATAAGATTCAGTCATATTTATGTAAAATGTTCATAAAAAATTTGTAAAAATTTAAATGTCGCTTTATATATCAAAATCTTCAAGAAAGAAAAAAAATTTGTTGAAGCTGCTGTGAAGGAACTTTTTAAGTTGCGCCGAAACATTCAGTGGAAAGAAAATTATTGTATAGTTTTTTAGAGACTTAGACAGTGGATAATATGTTTAGGTCGCCTTTATAGTATACAGCAGCTATAACCGCACCGGAGCCTTGAGTGGAAAGAAAAACAGAAGAAATTAACACAGCGTACTGTGGCAGTCGCGGCTAACTTGGTTAAAGGACCTTTGTTTTAAACAAGATATTGTTAATCTTAATATGTCCACAGCAACAACAAATTGTAGTCTGGAATGCTACGCTGATTAAGAAGCTTCTTTTCTGAATAAGAAAGTTCTTCAGTCAGTTGAGCCTCGCCGAAGTCACTAAATATTGCGGTTTAGTACGATTGCTAAACGATATATTTGACCATGAGTTCGAATCTGGTCGGAGTAACATAGTGAAGTTTAAATGGCTGCATTGAATAAGGTGCATATTTAATAATTAAAAGATCCTAAGAACGCATCTAGACAGAAGTTCCATAATATTAAAAGGATAAAAAAATAATAAAATAAATAAAAATTATTGTGTTTGTATTTACAATCAACAGAACACACGCCTTCCTTAAAAAGTCAATCACGTAACAATTAAATTTCTCATGCTTCCAACCTTTGATGTTATAAAAATCTGGCAACCTTTTTAAGTACTTTAAAGAGGCGTTCTTGTATGAGTAATCTTTTGATTTTGTTTTTTTATACAAAAAAAAAAATAATTTAATGCATAAATAGTTATGAAAATTAAGAAAAAAAAAAAACAAATTATAGCAAATAAATTAGTCATTTCATAACTAGCAGTTAATGAATGGTGGTCAGTCGGCAGTTGTATCCAACAACAAAAAAAAAAAACAGCCGCTTTGAAAAATGTAAAAGGAAATTAGATAACAATTTGTTTGTAAAGCTTTTTGAGAAGAACATAATCAACAAATAAGTTAAGCGTTATTTAAAGCAATTATTACTACTCGTACATATGTATGCATGCATATTGTACATTGTACTGTAAAAGTTGATGATGATGTTTCCAATTTAAATAAATACAGGTCAATGTCAACAAATAAAACTATTCTTAAATATATTAAAGATAAATGTTTAAAAATTTTTCTCTAACTTTCATGGAAATACAAAAACTAGATGTTTTTGTATTTCATTCTTAACTTTCAAAAAACAAAAAAAAAAAAATATATTTTATTGTTTAATTTATTTATTTCCGGATAAATACAGGAAATGTAACAGCAGCAGCAACAACAGCATTAAAATTGAAAGTTTTGCAGTTATCAGTAAATGTATTTTTAAATGTTTAAATATTTCAAGCAATTGATATTTTGGTGTCAACAATATTAATGCATTTATCTCTGTTCTAGACATCACAAGATTAAATTATGTGTTGAACTATGAAAATATTAAAGCAAATACGTGAGAGAGATAACCTTTGATGTGGAATTCTATTAAAATTTGAAAAAATTCAATTGAAAACATTTCTATTAATCTTTTTTTTGTAATTAAGAGATATTTAAATACTTTTTTGTATATGATAATCGTTTACTGCTGTGTTCTTGTCACACGATGCGAGCATGGCTCGTTCAAACGCATTAGGCGCAGTATAGATTTTTTCGCCGCAGTTATTTTTCCAATTTCTATCAGTTGAATCGTTTATTTATTATTTTAATGTTGCATAAAGTTTGAAATTCATTAATTCATTTTTTTTTAACTTTTTCTTTTACTTTTACAGACGATATGCAGCTTAATCAATTATAAGAATTTTTTTTATGAATACGTAGTTTTGGACGAAATTTGTCGTTTGTCCCAGTGGTGTTTCTAGCATTAAAAAAATTGAAGCAAAGAGTGTCACAAAATGAAACAATTCAAGAATGATATTTACAAGCAAGAAACATGTCGTATTGCTGGCAGACCCCGATAAAAGACCCGGAATTATTTTACTGGCAGTTTTTTAATTAAAGTTTTTTTGTAAATGAATCGATTTTTTCGAAGCCATAATAAACAAAAGCTGCTGCTATAAATATCGAAGATGAGATCTTTGCTCGGGGATCGAGGCCAATTAGTAGAGAGCACGTTATCTTCTTTACAAGATGTGAAGCTTTTTTCCGATTTAATCGAATACAGGTAGTTCAGGTATTATATTATTTTAGCCTGTCCAAAATCTTTAAGACTTTCGACGAAAATGTCTGCAGGTCGAAAAAAGTGCTTTATAAAGTATCAATTTCCACATCCTAAAGTAGTTACTCTTTCTGCACCTGCCCACACCACAATTGATTCAACGCCTCTCGAATCTCATTCTCGGATTCCCGACATTTCTGATCGCTTCTCATTTAATATATTTTTAATTTCATTTCTAAAGCGATGTTGGTTAATAAATATCAATTCATTTAAGTAAAAATCATTTCTTTTCTCTCAATTCCTTTTAATGTGGCGTCCTCATTTTGTTTATGTCTCTAAAAAAAAAAACTTTTACCCCCTTCCTCGCCTAAGCGGTTTAAACAAAGTTCAACGAAGCGGTCAGAAAATGTAAATGAAAGAAAAAATTGATATTTGTGCAAACGAAAAAAGGCTGTTGAATGGATAATTTAACATGAAAGCAACCCCACACATAACACAAATGACTGGAACAAACATTCAATTTTGTTTGGTTTGACAAGCTGTTTAGGCGTTTCCTTTCATGCTTTTTCCTTGCAATGAAACCGTTATTGATTTTTGTTAATCCTTTCTTTTGTATAAAAAAATTAAATTCGATTTTCATTTAATTACTTTATCTGATACTAATTAAATCTTCGAAAACATAGCTAACATACAAATAACACACTTTTCTCCAATAATAAAACAAACAAAAACTTGCGATTTTTTAGTCATCTGAAAACCTGCAGATTTTTTATTAACATCCATATTTCATTTTAGTTACAATTTTATATATTTAAAGTTTTCATAATAAAAAAAAATAAAGAAAAGTGATATTAAAAGAAAAGGAAATGATACCACAAACTGTAAATATGTAAAAGTGTGCATAATTAAAGCCAGCGATATGTATTTAGCATCTGGGTGTAAATGTATTTTAAAACATAAATGACTCATAGCAACACCAACAACAACGTATATAAAGTTTATATTTAAACATAAATACGACGTGTGCATGTAAGTAAATGAAAACTAAATATCATTAATGACAGGATACTCAAGCCATATGTGGGATTAAAATCGACCAACATTTATGAGTGTGAACGAGTATGAAAATAATCCAACATAAAATTTATGCAGGAAATTATTTGATTAGAAGTCTTAGTTATTGAACATGAGTGCTTATAAACAAGATTTTCAATATGTTTTTGAATAAACTCTTTTCGCCAAAGTTTTCATTTTACTATAGGAAAAACAACACAAGTTCTTCATTTTAGTGTTGGCGAGCGATTGCTGTTAATTTAAGTTAATCGATACAACTCAATATTGTGTAAATTTCAATGATTTTATTTTTTGCCATCATTAGTCTCGTTAAGGTACCCAAATAGACAAATAAGAGGGAGCTTTGCAGTGTGTGGAATGAACAAGGAAACCACACAAGAGGTGGAGAGTTAAGCCTTTAAAACACGATGTAACCAAAGGACACCTAATCGTTAGAAAAGTAAGGGTCATGGTAATGTGTGTGAGTAAAGCATATAGAGCTCAGTGTTGGTGTACATCATAACTGTAAATATTATGATTTCTGATTTTGATAAAATGGATGAGGAATCTTTGCTTCAGTTGGTGAGATATATCTCAAAAAAAAAAAAAAAAAAAGGGTAATCTCTAAATACATTCAACACAACAAGACAACAGCACCTTAGCATCAAGGAAAGAAAGTAAACTTGAATAAAAACGAGGTATGTTTAGCTGGATGATAATTGAGTAACTGGCAGGTCAATAAATTTTCAAGTATAATCTGGCGAAGATTAAAATTGAAGAAGGTACTTAAAGATTGTGCCTAAAAAGGGCAGAGAAGCCATCACAAACTGTGTATTAACATCTAGCGCTGGCTAGCATCAGCTCTAGTAACACAACTAATAAATATTAAAAGCAAATGCTTGAAAATATAAGACTCTGTGATTAGAAACAAAGCCGACAGTCAGGTATCAGAAATAAAAAACGTAAAAGATCCACGCTATTCATGAGCGCTTTATAGACTCGATTGCACAGCAAGCAAGTTTCTGAACCATTCTATTTTATATTATTGCTTAAGACGCCCAGATTTGTTTAAAAATGTTGGGTTTTATAAATTTTTTCTTTTTTATTGCTGTTGACAGAAAAATTTTATTGCAATGAAAAAAAAAATTTTTTTTTTCATAGAATTTATTCTTTCAACTTGTGTGACATTTATTTAAAAAAGTGGACTCTACGTGATAACTTTTGAACAGCTGTCTTCGCAAAAAAAAATAATAAGACCACAAGCACTATGCGCAACTTAAAAAATAAAGTTAAAACTAAATGAATAAAAATTATTTTTTGGCTTAAGTTCTTTTTCTTTTTAATTTCCAAAAATGTTTTTTTTTTTTAGAAAGAAAAATTAATTTACAAATGCATGCGAACGTTTGTCAAAACAAGTAACAATGGCAAAAAAAAAATTAATAAAAATTGCATTCGTGATTAACCAAAGAATGATGCAAAAGCAAAAACAAATGTACAACACAATTTACAAAGAGAATAGTGAAAAAAAAAATACTTTAGTTTGTGTGTCGACTTCGTCTAAACAAATTAACACTGATATGAATATTCCTCGCATTCTTTTTTACAAAATTAGTTGCTAAAATAGATGATGTTTACAATGCACACAATCTAAGGTAGATAGATGCAAAGAATGCTGATGAAGGATGTAGCAATCCAGAAAATATTGCAGAAGGAAATCTACAGGCGTCTAGTTTTTTTTTGTTTTCCGTCCGCATACACTTGTTAATTAATTTTTTTTTTTTCTAAAACAAAAGATTTTTAGAAATTTAAAAAAAAATTTAAGCCATAAATAAATTTTCATTCATTTATGTCCACAGTTCAACTCCTTATTTTATAAAAATTAACTTAAAACTAAATTTGTTCTTAACTGCAACAAAAACAACTACACTACACTTTCCCTTCTTTATTTATTTTTTTTTATCAAATATTTAATTTAAATTTAAAAAAATACAATAATTTTGGCGGTCGACAACAACATATAATTTTTTTGATCAGCTTAAAATAATTTGTTATCTTGAATAATAAATATTTAATTTATAAAAGAACAAAAAAGTTAAAAAAAAAAAAAACTTTTTACAGTTCTTGGTGACAGTTATCAGTCGACATTCTAGAAACACTAAAGCCGGCAGTAATTACTAGTGACAGCAAGATGGTAAATTACCCGATGGGTTGTAGACAATAATAAGAAGCAAAAGTTCATTCATTTACAAATAAAAAGCGAACTTGAGCCCGACAAAAAATAATATTTGTAGTTATAAATTTTAGTAAATACAATAAATAAAACATAAAAATAAATTTTTAAGTCAAAAATATCAAAGGCAAAAATTTCGCCTCTATCAGAAATTAACAAGTCTTACTCGCTTTTGAATCATTTTTAATACTTTTTAGGGAATTTTTAAGAAAATTTGTAATTAAAAAAAATTAAATAATGTTTTTTTTTCTTTTTTAAGAAACATAAAGGAAACTAAAAACATATATATCGATCCTTTGCTGCAAGAGTTGGACGTGCAAAAGTATTCTGTAGTGACACGTTTCTGTTTCAGTAAAAAAAATAGATCATGTACATTTTCAAACCTGTGAATTTAACAAATAAAAATGTTTTAACAGGCTTCATAAAATTGAAATAAAACTTAAAACTTAAAGCACAATTCTTGAGATATATCTCTTTTGCAGCAGAAGACTCGATTTTTACTGGAAATAAATGTAATAAATAATAAAAATCTAACATGGAACTAACTAAAATAACAACTAAGTGTCAGCAACCAAACGTTAAATTAGTCATGACTTTTACAAAAGCAGCAGTATCCTTTTGAAGAAAAGGGTGTTATCCCTTAGACAACAATATGAATACTAAACATTAAATAATAAAAATGAGACAAAACCATTAACATCAATATATTGAAAATTGTTATTTGTTTTTTGTGTTTGTTGTTGTTGTTTTTTGGTAGAGATTATTGACGCCTTTTAAATGTTATGTCATTAATACTGTATTTCAAATTATTATTTATTTTATGACAAAAAAAAGAACCAATTGTTTTTCGTGGTGTTAAATGGCATCATAAAAAATCACTATGAAATAATAAATTCGTTATAAATAATAATAAAAAGAAAAAAAAACTTAAAAAAATTGATTAAATCTGGTTGTTAATTTTGCTTTTAATCTTTTTGATACAAATAATTAATATTAACTGTATATTTAACGCTACTGTAAAAAAAAAAAAAAATCAATTGATTTTTCTTTCTTCCCCCTTTTTGTTTTAATTTTTTTTTTTTTCTGTATGAACAGCTTTCTTTGATTCAATAACGAGCATTGTTTGTTCATATTGGCTGCGTATGTTTCTGTTGCTATTAATCAACTTGAACAGATTTTTCCATTTAAAAGGGAAAAAATTAGAAAAAAAGGAAAAAAATGAAGAAGTGTGTTTGTTAATAGTAGGGATGAAAATATTAATATGGATATGTAAATAAAGATTTATGGTTTAAAAAGTTTTTTAATGAAAAAAAATTAAATAAAAAGATTTCTATTTCTCTACAAAAAAAGAAGAGGAAAAAGTTTATAAAATTAAAGAGGGAGGTTGACTGAGTGGAATATACGAGGGTTTTATAATATGTTTTTCCAAAAGCATGTAAAGAGCTCTAAGACTTATAGAATTCCGTACTGGAAGTGTTCTTACACTTTTTTTGTCAAAATTTCTGTCCTTCCGTCCGTCTGTCACAACCCTCTATATTTGGAACCGTTAAAGATAGACAGTTGATATTTTCACAGGTGTATTAACTACTATAGCTATAACATTGAATAATTAAAATTAAAGGGTGTTCCAAAAGTGGCGTGATATTTATTGTTATTTTTAAAC
The DNA here is from genome assembly GCA_937654795.1 of Cistogaster globosa. Classification (NCBI taxonomy): domain Eukaryota; kingdom Metazoa; phylum Arthropoda; class Insecta; order Diptera; family Tachinidae; genus Cistogaster; species Cistogaster globosa. The sequence goes on from OW569407.1 coordinate 7,429,733, forward strand.
TATTATAGGTAAGCACGCAAAGTTCGCCCACTATCAGTACAATTATGTGCGCTATAGCAGTAGAAAAAATAATAAATAGAAAAAATTAAACTTAATTTTAACAGGTGTCCCCATATTAACGTGATTCTCGATTATATGGTTTTAGTTTTTAAATCGTAGTAGTCGGACATTTAAAATTAACACAGAGTGAGTATAAATATGACCGCTATAAAAATAAATTTTATATAAAGAATTTGTAAATTAAAGGGTGTTTTCCCAAGTTCGAGAATTAATTTAAACTGTAAAAGTCAGGGGCTTGAAATGTTTACAAAAGTTATACTTATATAACTGCTATTAGAAGAAAAAACTATAATAATTTGAAAGGTGTTCTGATAGTAACGTTATTTTCACATTTACATTTTTTTTGGTCCGTAATGGGCTGAGACTATAAATTTACCTGTTTTTTTTAAAGCTAAGTCAAGTATAAAAAATTAAAATTAAAAGGTGTCCTAAAACGTCATTTGAGTAAATCCAAAGTATGTTTCGATATGTCCTCTGTAACAGGTTAATAAAAATAAAATTAAATATTAAAGGGTGACCTATATATGGCACGGATTCCTTCGTGTCCAACCCGCAATTTTTTTTTTAGTTTTTTATCATATCAAGTTCGAACTCTCAAATGTTAAACTTTTAAAAATAAAATTATTTTTTGAAATAGCGTGTTAATTTCTAAAGGGAAAAAGGAATGGAAAGTTTTTTTAAATCCTTACATCCTTCTAAAGCAACGGTTCTAAAATGGGGGTCCGTAGCAACCATCCAAGGGGTCCGCATGAAGAACCGAAATAATAAAAGATTTATTTTGAATTTGGGCTTCAGAGGAGTCCGCGAAAAAAAAATTAGTTTACTAGGGGTCCATGAGTAGGAATTTGATGAGAACCCCTGTACTAAAGCATATTTCACAACTATCCACTACGGAAAACGTACGTTGGAAATATCATCTATTGATGTAACCAGTTGAAGATAAAATCAGATGGCAGGCTGTTTTTATCAATCAAGAATAATTAGGAAAAAAAACATTTCAACTCGACGTTCAGAAAACCCGAAATTACAGGAAAACTATAATAATTTATTTTAATAATTTTATTTGATAATAATATTTGCTTTAATAGCACGTGAAAAGATAACTGATTACACATACATGAATAAGTTTAAAAAATAAAAATGTTTAGAGAGATTAATTTTAAAAACAAATGCCACCGTAAAAGAGAAAAATGATAAGATTTTAAAAATGTTTAAAATAATTGTTAACATCTCACGATAATTGATTTAAAAGTAAAAAAAGCAAATCACGATTTTATAATAAATTCAAAAGATATTTAACTATAATAATGTTTTTAGGCTAATTGCTCTATAAATGTTATTTCTGATAAAAAAGAAACTACTTTTTAACTTATTTTTGAAATCAAAGGTAAAATGGTATTTCTACATAAAAATTCAAAAGTATTTTATTTCTCAATAAAATTTGATTTTAACTTATAAGTTCCAGTGCGAAGGCGCTATTTTTATAACTTATTCCAAATCAATAAATTTATAGGAAACAAGAAATCACTTTTGAAGTTTGTACTTTTTAAGAGGTAAAATTGTTTTAAGCGATTATTTCTGATGAGGAAAATTTGACTCTGGATGTTAGGCGAATTCAACAGACTTTTGAAAAAGATAGGGTTTTGGGGGCTTCGTTTGGCGTTCCTGACTCAGTTCTTTAGAGAGCGAAAAATGCAATATTGAACGAAAAGTTAATAGGTTTTCGGAAAAGTAATGAAAATAAATTTATTTTTCAACAAATTAATTTAATTGATGTGAATGTCTCTAGCGTGCGCTCTTGATCAAAACCTTATAAATTAATTGTAATGACTGAAAATCCGTGTTACGGAAATGTGTATCACTTTCAGTATTGTCAACTTTTAAATTTTTAAAAATGTACCGAAATCTAGTAAATAATGCGTAATTTTTTTAAACACTAATCTTTGAATTTTATCTAAATTTCAATGAAATTTTAAGTGGACAAAACAATAACACGAACTTTTTTAATGGCACTAAAACAGTGTTAAAAATACAGTGTTGACAACGCTCAACACCTTTAAAAACGGTTTGAATTTTAAGTTAAGTGTGAAATTTTTAGCTATTTTTATTTAAAGTTAAGAAGTAATTTTGTTGTGTTTGTTGCTGTTAAACAAAAATAATAACTAATTATTAGATTAACTTATTTTTATTAACTTTAAATTGTTACTTTTAAGCCGTGTATACCTTTTACACTGTAAGAAACCAACAATATTATTTTTATAATCAGGCAATAATTAACAATCTGTTAATAGAACAAAATCGGATGGCACATGGTTGACTACCTAAAATTTATGGGTTAAGGAACGCTTTTCGGTTATTTAGTTTAATTTACCTATTTAAATTTGTGTCATGTCATAAGATTGCTAATACAAGTGTCTTTTGTTTCTACTTTTTATACAAACTGGCATTTTTTAATCATAAGAGAGGTTAATCCTAGTTATTTTAAAAAGAGACATAGCAAGCGGCGTAAATGAAATTGTATATATGGGCAATTGCATGCCCCATAGTGCATTTCTTTTTTTTTTTTATTACATGTCATGGCGTATGTTTTGCTTTATTTGCCTAGCGTTGATAGTTCTGATCAAGGCGAATTCATAACAGGATACTGAATTGGCCTATTATGTTAACTGTTATGTTAAAAAAATATGACAATAAAAACAAATTGGCTGGTTTAAAACAGGCTGTCAATTTATTTTTATTTTCACTATTTGAAACTTTAAAATTATTATACCCTTCAACACAAAAAGTGGAAAAAGGGTATAACCGATTTTGTCATTCCGATTGTAATTTCTAAAATATCCTTATCCGACCCCATAAAGTACATATATTCTGACTTCTTATGCATAGCGAAATCGATTGATCGATGTCCATCTGTCCGTCCGTGTTAGTGTTGAAATAAGTTTTCCGAGGCACTAGATCAGCTAGAAATAATTTAAATACGCCAATCGATCAGACATATGCAATAAAGTATTTTTATGTTTTTTTTACAGCCAAGAGTTGCCAGATTCACTGAAAAATTTACAGAAATCATTTTTGTAAGTTTCATTAATTTGCACAATATATATTTCTAACCCTATAAAGTGCATAATTCTGATTCCTTATGCATAGCGAAGTCAATTGAGCGATGTCTGTCTGTCCATCCGTGTTAATGTTTAAATTAATTTTTTTAATTTGCCAAGGCACTAGATGGGCTGAGGGAAATTTAAATACGTCAATCGATTAGACATAGTTTCAAAAACTTTGCTTTTTAAATCAGCAAGATCGGTCCATGTCCTTCGACGTAGAGAGCAAATCACCACGCTTACGTCTAAATATTCTATATCATTTGAAACAATGATGTAACTCCAATCAAAAAACAAATAAATGGGGCGATAGAGAATTAAAAAATAAGAAAACAGCATCAAGTGAAAAAATTGGCGCTCGCCTAAATTTTCCCAGTTTGGGGCCCTGAAATTTTAATAAACAAGTTCGATTGTCAATATGGTCAATATGGGTATCATTTAAAAGCTTTTGAAGAGATCTTTTAGGAAATACTAAAAATTTAAAAAAATGCTTAACCTATTAAGAGCCGGTGATATTTTTATGTAAAATTATATACCTATAGTACTTAATTTTTTTTTCTTATTTTTTAATTCTCTGTCATCATTTGAGTAAGAGCTACTTCACTAAACTAGATTTACTTCACTAAACATGTTTTTTGATGAAAACGATAAATACCTACTATCTTTAACTTTATGAAAAAAATTTTAATGGCTTTTTTGTATTTTTAAATAAATAAAGAATCCTTTTTAATTAATTTCTTTGAGTGCAGAGACGTTTATTAATCTGATATGTTAATGTTGAAAAAGATTTATCAATTTACTAAAAGCAAATGATGAGTGTGGTTTAATAACGGTAAAAGAAGAAGAAAAAAGCAGAACAAGAAAACTAAGTTTAATACACTAACATACATACATACATGCATTCACCATGACATTTTAACTAGTTTTTTAGTTGGAAAAAATGTTTTTTTTTTTAACTAATAAAAAATTAGTTAATGTTAAATAATGATTCAAACTTTCTTGTTTGCGTGTTAAAGTATCCAAAATTATTTAATAGTAAATTAAATACTTTTTTGTTTTAATATTAAATGCTTGACCACTTGTTTGTGCTTTTTTTATTTATTGTTTCTTTGTTAATTTAATAATTTCGATTGATTTATGATAGTAATTTTAATTAAATTGTGATATTTTGCTTTTAATTACATTTATACATGCTCAGCAAGTTTGTTTTTAAGGGTTTCTTTTCGATTTATTTTTATTATTTCCCTTAATTTTATTTGGCACTGTGGGAGTTTATTGTTTTCAAATATTTACACTTCACTGTTATGATTTTTTGGTTTCATTTTAATTTAAAAAAATAAGCATTTCTTTTTTTTTGTTTGTTAGTTTTTATGGTTTTTGTTTTTAAAATTTAATACACACTCCCTCGTTTGCTTGAATGTATTTTTTTTTTCTTTGGTTAAAAACGAACTTTATATTTCAAAAGAACTTTGTGTTTATGCACATATAAAAACTAACAACAACACAACATCTACAGAGCTCGAACTCTACTAAGTAACGTAAAGTGGGTATAAGGAACTCGATGATAAAAAAAATATATTGATGCACACGCACACACAAGCACATGTACTCCCATAAAATCAATTTACAGCCGTCACTAAATTCAGTCGTTCAGTCAGCTTAAGCAAATAATCTATATTTACAAACGTACATTTGTACATATTATATATTATATTGTTATAGAACAGACAAAAAGTCGTCTGGTTTTATTGCAATAGGTACTAAAAGAGGGGAGGGGTGAATATAAAATTGTATTAGAATGATTAACAAGCACAAGATGATTATTTTTTAATCCTTTTAAATACATTTTTTTAACTATCTAAATTTCTCTCGTTGATTTGTGTTAATGCTTGTATTGAGGACAACAGCCTAGATAGAAAAAATGCTAAATAGATGTAAAATAACATGCACCTGTAGCTTGATGACCAGTTTTTTTATCTGTATTGTAGTTTTCTGTATTGCATGAAACAAACAAGAAGCACTTTACAAATAGTTTACAGGTAGTCTATGATCGCCAACCAACTAAACAACACTATACATAATATCTTACTATTTTGTTTTGTATTAAGTTGTAGTAGATTTACTGGTCTTACTGGCTTTAATGTTGTTAAATGTATTGTGCACAATTTAACAAAGCACTGAATACAAAACTCAAGCAAAGAGAAACCCCAGAAGTAAACGACACTCTTTTTTTTAGTGTTAAGCTCTATATAATAACATTAATATTTATGAATACAAAACAACAAAAACAAACTTCACTATTAAAGCAACATAAATAAGCACTCATGTAGGTAAATGTACAAACACATACACATTTCTCTTAAAGACACCTATTCATTTTTATTAAAAAGCACACATCTTACTGGATGTATCATAAAACAGCAACAAGATAAAAAAAAACTTGAAACTTGCTTGTAACCAAAAGTGACTCCCAAAAACCTGTTTGCTTTTTTCTTTAATATACATAAACGTAAAAACATAGGTATCTACTATATACGAGGTGTATAAAAACATAAATAATGTTTGTTGCTGTTGTCGTTTGTTTTCTTACGTTTTACAAATGCAGTTTACCAACGTTTTCTTATTACTTTATACACACACACACAAACACAACTAAAAACGTACACTTCTGCACAAACACTGCATTAAAACAACAAAATCTACGTTGTATTTGTATATCGCCTATGTTTTATGTTATAAGTAGCATCATTTATATTATTATTATGCTGGTTTTTTCATATGATTTTCTTCATTTTATTTTTAATTCTATTTATATTATATACATATTCTTATGACTTTTAGCTACACTTTGTTTATAAATTTTACTTCACTCACCAATTTATTTTTTAACAAAAATTGTTTTATATTATAGTTTATATTTTATTAATACTTTATCCATTAGAAAAAAGATAAATTTAAAGAAAATAACACAAAAACACAACAAAACCTTTTCGCTAGTTCTTCTCTCTACTGTAGGCGGCCATTACTAACTAAAAATTATTGCGAGTATACATAAAAATAGCACTGTCAATGCAGCGTGTTTTGTGATATAAATAATGCTAGAAAAAACAACTATTTTGGACGTTTTTGTTAGAAAAATCGCCATATCAAAATAATTCTTCACAATTTATAAATAAATTACAAATAATCAGATGTTATTATTTCGTTCATTTAATATTGTGGTTTAATATAATCGTTATTAATTATTTAGTTCAATAATAAGTAACAAAAAAGTTAAGGCTTTTTGAAATAAAAATCTTCATATTATTAGCAACTGCTGAAAAAAATACTCATAATCAAAATTCTGTTTTATTTGTAATAAAAGTGCGCACAGCTACCAAATTTTATAAATAGTCAATTTATTAAATATTTTGATATAAGTGTAGGCCAAACGAAAAAATACTACATACATGTGCTTGGAACCTTTTTGTTTTTTTGAAAAAAGTGATTTTTTACTGAAAAAGTAATAAAAGTTGTTTTATAAATCGTTTTTATTTTTTACTTTCCTTATGCTTACAATAAAATCACATAGTGCTTTTAAAGTTTTAATAAAAGGTATCTTATGTTACTTTTTTAATACGTTGACATCATTGCACTGTTATGTTTACATAAGGTTGCCAGACTTAAAATTACTTTTGAAACATTAATATGCAAAAGTTTCTTATTGCCGTAGAAATATTGAACAAAAAAAATCGTAACCTCTGTAGAAGTTATTTATACATTAACAAAATATATTTACAATTTGTTGTAATTATTGTTAATCTTGCAGTTACGATTCACAGTTGCTTATTATTGTATTAAATAATAAAGCACTGTGGATCCTTTACATAATAAATCAGGTAAGGGGTATGTAAATACTCTAGGTGAAATAAAATGATCAATCTTAAATTGAAAATGAACAAACCGTAAAACTTTACTATAGCAAAAACGGCGAAAATAGTGCTTTAACCAAGGAAAATTAAGTAAATAATTAATAGCAAAATCGCTAATAGCTATTGGAAACCATCAGAGTTCTTTTAGAACAATGCTTGGATTCTATTTATTCCTTACATTGTGCATTGTATGTCGACTTAGAAGGTTAGAGGTTTTACTTACAAAGTTATCTATACGTATAATAAAACTGTAACGGACCATTTCTGTACATGAATTATTTTTTTAATATTTTTTTGTGTGATATGTAATACAACAAACCATTTTTTGGATTTTTTTTATCAGTCTGTCTCTGTTCGCATCACCTTAAAACTACTGGATGGATTTGAAATTTTTTTAATAGGTCCCTCAGAACTTTGGTTCAAATATAGAATACTTTTTTTTCGAAAAAAAAATAAGTGATTTTGTTGAAAAAATAAAGATAAAAACTCTAAAACACCCAGTTGTACTAAAACAGTTGTCATCCCATATTGTTCTTGTAGATGAAAATTTTTTAAAGTGTTTTACAACAAATATTTAAAATCCTTTTTGTAAATGCTATTTCATAATAAACATGTTAATTGTAAAATATTTTTATTATAAAGCAATTTTATTGGTTTGATTTTAATTTTTTTTTCGGCTGGAAAGCCGATTGTAAGTTTTATATAAATATGTATACTCTTGTATGTATAAGTATTTGTTTTTAGAAGGAGTATTACTTAGGATTTTTCTTTTTAATATACATAGATTTGTTGGTCTTTAGAGCTTACTATATTAAGAAAATTTAAAATCGATAAATAAAAATTGTTAGAAGTAAAATATAAGAAGACATTGTAAGCAAAATTGTAATATTTCCTTTAACTCTTATCTTTAAGCCTTTTTTTAAACTTAAAGAATAATTTAATTGTTCTATGTATGTAAATGTACATTTTTAATATATTTTTAGCAAGTCTTTACGCATATGGCAATGCCCTAAAAAAGGTGGTAAGTTTTTAGTTTAAATTTTTAACTATATACAGCTCTGCAGTTACTGCTATTTTTATAATTAGTACGCATTTCTTACAACTCTGTTACGCATACTAACAAAAACTTCAATAAAATACCTATAGTGCACTCAATACACAAAACACAAGTGCAGTGGAATTTTATTTATAAAACAAAATAATAAAATAAAAATGTTATTAAAAAGATTTTAAACCGAAATAAAACCAAGCTTGTTTTAGTAATTAAGCAATAGAATTTTTGTAAATATTTTTTTAAGAACAAACGAAAACCAAATAAAAATGGCTAAGTAAGTATTAAGGAAAAATCCAGTAAATAGCAGTAACGCCCCTCCTTGGCGTACAGACGACTGTCATGCATGAATAATGTTGCGAATTTCGTTAGTATATTATATACCTGTATAGTTTTTTTTTTCTACATTTTATTTTGTTAATTTAATTATAAACATTTAATTTTATATTGTTATATTTTCAGATAATTTAAATATTAAACGCTTTAAGAGCAATTATGTATTTCTTTGATTCTGTTTTAAATAATTTTGTTGATTTTATGGACGGTTTGTTGGATGGCGATGATAAGAGGTTGTTATACTTTTTATTTTTTTTATAATTATCTTATTGATTTTTTTACAGCAATTATAAATGCAAAATTATTCAATATTAGTGTTTTGTATACATTGTAATGAATGACTATATTTTAAAATAATTAATCTAATTAGATAGTAAAGGAGGTTGAATATACATAAATATTAAATAACTATTCAAAATCGATTTTTAAAATGAGTTAGAATTATAAAAATCAATAAACAATTATTTTTGTATTTAATACTTTTTAGTCATTTAGTAGCTGTAGATTGAAAAACAACTCTATAATTGAGGATTTTTGTACCGTTCTTGTTTTCGGATGTTACTAATAGAAAATAGTGTTTTCAACTATTTATATTTCAATACGTTTTCCCACATGAAATCAAGATTAATTCGCTTTTTAAAAGTGTATGAGCTTGTGGAATCGAACCACCCCAATTATAATTTTTAGAAGCTGAAAAATTCACACAAACTATAAGAGCGGACTTTTGTATCTCGCACCATGAAATTGACAAAGTTCTTAAACGCCAAATTTTGTGTGCAACAAGTATAGAGGAACATAATCATTTAAACAATTTTCAGATTTGGGATTTGGCCCCTCACGAGCAGATTAAAAATTTATCCTTAAAGTGCCACCATTGTTTTTGGTCTTTTTTTTTTTTTGTGGTCAATTGGCTGAAAAAGAGTTTAATTTTAGAACAAAAAATAAAATTTGTTTTATGCATAATTTTATTATTTATACACCATTTCCAATTGATTTTCTAAATTTTAAAAGTGTTTTTTAGAAACTTTCAATTCAAAAATTTCCAATTTCATTTCATTTCGTTTTTACATTTTATCATGTTGGCAGTTAGGATTAAAATTTTAATGATTTTCAATTTGAACTCTTTGACTAATTTTAATTTTAAAAAATAAAAACTCATTTAATTTATATTTTAATTTAATAAAAATATTTTTATTTAAAACGCTAGAAATATTTTTATTTAAAATTCTAATAAAAATATTTTTATAATGTTTGAAATAAATTGTATAAAATAATCTTTCTACTCCACTTCTATTTAAAACTCATTTGCTTTATTTTACTGTAAACGTTTTAGAGCATTTATTAATATAAAATAGTGCTAGGATTATTATATTTTGGAATGTCTCCACAAAGTCTGCAACCCCCACCTTCCTATTTCGACTGTTGTTTGTTACAAAGCATGTAATTGATATTTTCAAAATGTAAAATTTTCACTCAACCATAAAATATATCAATCACAAGTTTACAAAGACTAAAGCTGTTTAAACAACTTTTGAAAAAAAAAGTTCATACTTTAATAGAACACATCATGATGATAAAGAAAAATAAGATGTGCTTATTGTTGATGATGATGTTGGCAGTGTGGGGTTTTAGAATAGTAGCGCTTAGTTGTAGACAAATGAGGGGTTGGCAAATATTTTCTTCATTTAGTTATTATCAGTTAAAAGTAGATGTTTGAAAGAATTATTAATAAAAGCCAAGAATTTTTCTTCTATTTTATCAAATCAACAAAACAAAAGCGAGACCAAAATATTTCAGAAAGATAAGATTTGTTTTCATGAAATAAACATTCAAAGAGACCTGCTGCAATAATCAAACAAAAATCTTTATATTAAAGTAAAATAAAAATGCTTAAAATATGGCGTAAATTTGAGTTAAAACGTTGGTCTACTATAAAACAGCATTTAGCTAATGAAAAATTACAAAAATTATACAATGAAAGGTTTTAAACTAAAATTAATTAAATTAAATTAAAAAAAATAATAAAATGTTAAACTTTAATTTAAATTTTAGAGAAACAATGATTGTATTTGTTTATGACATCGAGTGTTTAAAAGAAGAATCTGATGATCCGGTTAAGGCAGTTTTATATTTTCATCCCAGCTGGGTGTCAGATACCCAAAAGGTGGCCTTATGTGGCCAATTAATGGGTTCATCATATTTCTTAAAGGACTGTTTCTTCAAACCGCGCATAATATCTTTACAAAATGGTAAATTTGTTTTTAAGGAATTCGGACGCTTTATTTTGGTAAGCAAATTTTTATAACTTCTAAAAAAATTTTGTTTACATTTTATTTTATTTTTTCAGGCTGTCGGTACTGATCGCAATATTTCGGATTATCTTTTGCAACATCGCGCCGATTTATTAGCATCTTTAGTTAAATTTTATCATCGTGATTTGCAATTGGTCTATGATCAATTTCCTTTGCAGTCTCAGTACAAGAATTTATCGGAAAAATTATATCACATATTTGAAACATATCTACCAATTTTACAATATAATGGGAATATTTTCCAAAATACTCCCAGACTACGTATGCCCAAAACGGCAAGCAATATCTATTTGGAAGCTATACAAACACTGCAATGTTGCCAACAGACCAAAGGTATATTGGGTGGTGCCATTCTCTATTATAACAAGTGAGTTTATTTTTTGTTAATTAGAAGTTTTTTTTTTTAATTTTGAAAACTACTTGCTGTACGTTAAGAAGAGGTGGAGGTTTGTCCTTAAACTTAATGCAGTTTGTTTCTATAGTGAAGATAAATAATATCTAAAATTTTAACAAATGAAGGTCGAGCTTAAAAATATCAAGTTTTTTTTCGAGGTGAATTATTACCAGGTGATAGTAGGGCGATATTCAATATATAAAATTCAAACTTTTTATTTTTTAAACGTAGTTTGATCTTAAAACTGATCACGCCATTGCTGTTAACTGGCAATTGAATTGTTATTCCTTTCGATTTATTTTTTTTTTTCTTTATGAAATTAGTTTTGCTACTATTCTTCATTAAAAAAAAGAAAACAAAACATTCCAAAAGAAAACGATTAGAAGATAATCAACCAAACTTTCATTCGAACCGTTCGAACCGTCTTAAAAATACCTAAAAAATTTAATTTTGGTTAAGGTAAAATAATTAAGAAATTCTGCGAATTTAAAATGGAAATTATAAATCCCATTTAAAAGTGTAAATGTAATAAAACCTTAAAAGCATCAAATAATTCTTATCTACTTTGTATTCTTTTCCAGAGTGGTTGCATCACAACTAAGTGATGCCGTTACTAAACAAATAGTGATGACAGATCCATTGCATATAAAAACAACAGGCGAACAAATAACATCTACGGAATTTCACATTCCGAATGGTGTTCAAATGTTAGTGATCTATGTAGAGACTCTACAATATCGTAAACTGCAAGCTGAAGCACAAAGGGCGCAAAACCTGCAGACCACTCAGCTGGGGCAGGGTCCTTTGCCTTTTCAGTATAACAAACGTAAAATGAAAAGAGACAAGTCGCTAATATTTACACACATACCCGAAGAGAATACAACACATACCACTAATGACCAGGCAGAGGAGCAGGCAAAAGAAGCAACAATTGCAACACAGGCTACAACTGCAATAAGACCTAAAAGTCTTATGATGACAAGACCCACACATTTGCCATTGCGGATAAAAAACTATTCTAATAAGGAATTGCCTGAATCGGGTATAGCTTCCATAAACTTTGATGAAACCGATTCGTATCCCGAATTTATAGGGCGCACCAGTGTTTGCTCAACGCCAATGGCTGAGAATAAAGTTTTGTCGGTGGGCAACATTATGTCCATATGTGCCAATCCGGAAGATGAAAATAATTCCAACAAACAAACGGAGCATAAACAAACACTGCAACAAATTAACAGACGTAATTCGCTAAAGAAAGATTTTGAAAAATTCTTTCACAACTTTATAACGAATCCCAATAAAATGGAACGTCGCAACTCTTTAACCGATATTCATGATTCTTTAAAGAAATTTTCCAAAAAGATTTCCTTAAAACAAATCTCACAGAGCTTTAAGACTGATGTTAATCGCAATGGCAATGGTTCTGGTGATGAGTCTCCCGATTTTATTGAAAACGATGATGAAGATGAGGAGAATTCCGATAACTCTGATGAGAATAATAAAACTTCACGCACCATAACAGATCCCACCAATCCTGTATTTAATGCCAATGGTCAACCCATATCTCGTAGTTTATTTCAGGAATTCCTAGAAAAATACTACAAATTGTGGGGTGAGGCCAGCGAGGAAACCAAACAAGATGAAGACATTGCAAAACTGATAGAAGAATTTAAAGAGTTCGACAATGAACTAAAGAAATTGGATGAATCTCTTAGAAATCCTAACGCAAATAATGTAACCAAAATCAAGCCAGATCGTAATTTAAATTTAGAAGACACACATAATCAGCAAACAGCAAAAACGCCTGTGGATAAAAAATCTTTAAGTTTACCTTTAAAATCTATATCTGATGCCACAGCTTCTGGTGAACGTTCTGCTACACTAACCTCACGCAAGCAATTAGGTGGTGTACCTTTGACACCTCTTATGGCTAAGCTGTCTGTGTTGGCGTCAAATGAAGAAAGGCCTGCTTGGGATGCCACCCCGGGAGCTAATATTGAAATACAAACACCCTTAAATACTTTAAAAACGCTTGGCAAACGTAATTCATTAAAATGTGATGAAGCAGTAGATGTTTTAACATGTTTGTCTTCCAATGTGGGTAATAAGGATGGCCTACAAAGGGCTGAATTGTATCTATGTGGCCAGCAAAATATGACACTCTTGCTGATTATGGAGGAAGGTTGTTCACAGCAGTCAAAAATTGTTCAAAAAATGGTAAGTTATTAAATAATATAATTTTTATAATTCTGATTTTCCATTTTTTAATTTAAATTATTTTTTTTACAAAGAAATAAAAATTTCTAAATATTTCCAATTGGATAGTTTAAATAAAAACCGGCATCAGAAATTCTTTGCTATCATTAAGTTTTTCTTTTCAAAAACCATTTTTCTTTTTCCGAAAATTGTAAGTTTGGTAAGGGTTGTTGTCCTAGCTAGGTTAGGTTAGGCAGGCAGCCGTGTTGCCACAGCCCACTTGGTCCCTTTGTGTTTGCAAGAATATAAACGAAAGTTAAAAAAAAGAAAAACTAGAGGCAGGCGTGGTGTTTTGCCTGGAAGAACATGTCTGATCGGTTAGCGAATTTAAATGTTCTTTAGCTCATCTAGTGCCTTGGCAAATAATGAATAATGAAAAAATTATATACTGAAATACTGAGAATTAAAAAATAAAATAAAAAATAAAAAAATATAAATACAATATTCGAGGTTGTTTTTTTTTTATTTTAAACACTTCGAATTTGCTTCAAAGTTTTTCGATAAAAAGCTTTTTAAATTCCGAAGTGTATAATTTTTTTTTAAATCAAATTAAATTTAACTTAATTAAATTAAACTTAAATATTTTCCATGAAAAACACCTTCTAAGTAAACAAAGTATATTCAGAAAAATTTTTTTTCAACACATCGAACTTAGTAATATTTTACATTCTAAATTTAAACTTAAAATTCTAATAAAAAAATTTTGGTACTCCACCGACTTTTAAAAAATATACGATACTAAAAAATACTTCAAACTAAAAATTTTCAAAAAGTAATTTTACTTCGAATTGAAACTAAATATTTTTAAGAGAAAATATTAAACTTAAAATTAAAATAAATAAAAACTTAATGTTTATTACCAAATTTGATTCGAAAAAAAGGTTTTTAAAAATTTATATAATTTAAACTGAGCTTAAACATATTTTATTAAAAATACAGTCGACTTTTGATAATTTGAAACTCGTTAATTTGAATCGATAATATGAACTGTTTTCCAGATCCCTTGAAAAACTCTCAATATATTTAAAAAAAAATCTATGTAATTTGGTGCCCTCAATAATTTGAAATTATTTCAAGGAAATTTTGATTGCCGACTGTCTATAATTTTAATTTTTTAGCTCTACGCTCTATAATTTGAATTGTTTTAATTTTCAAAAATGAATTAATCATTTATTTTTGTTTTTTAATGTGCTACAAATGATATCTTGCCTGCCAATATTTTATTATTTGAAGTTCGATTTTTTACACCTTATAATTTGAATTCCTCTCTCTTACTCTTATTTTGTTTCTGTTTTTAAAGGAATTTAAACCGTTTTATTAAGTTTCTATTCCAGCTCTATAAGCTCTTGTTAATTTCAATTTTTTTATCTTTTGATATTTTGAAGTCTCGTTAATATGAAAACTTAATTATATGTACTTTTTCGCTGGTCCTATAAGTTTCAATTATCAAGAACTTAACGTTTCGATTTTTTATGTTATAAATTCGGCATATAGATTCTAATACTGCAATTTCGAATTATAATTTTTAAGAATTTGTATAGAAAATTTTATAATCTGAATTTTTTGATTTTAAAAAAATATAAAATTACAAATTTATGAATCAAAACTTTTAGTTAAAAAAAAATTCTTTTAGTTCGAGTTTACAGTTCTGTATAGAAAGTGTTCGACTTCAAAATTGAAGCAAGTTTTTTTTTTAAGATTTTTTAATGTTAATCGAGTTCGAACTGAAACTTTATGGATGAAAAATAATAAAAATTTTTGAAATTGCTATAGTTTGAATTCGAACTAAAGCTGTTCTAAAAGAATTTAAATAAAACTTTTCTATCTAATATTTTTACTACAAACTCAGAATAATACTTTTTTGTAAAATTTCGAAATTGAAAATGTTATACTACCAATTGAGAAAAAAAACTTCCTGTGAAAAATTTTTAACTTCTAGTTCAAATTAAAAATTGTTTATGAGAACGTTCAAATTCCTATAAAAATGTAAGATTTTTTCAAGGTCTTAATCTTAAATTCGTAGTAACAAAATTCTGGTTAAAGTATTCTATTTCAAATTTGAAAACTCTTGTTTTTAAGAATTGGAATTTAAAAATATTTAATCCGATTTTATACAAAATATTTAAAATTCTTTATTAAAGATTTTATTTTTATCTCAAAAGATCAAAACAAATATTTTCGTGTTTTTAATGAAAATGTTTTGTTGTGAGTTTGATTAAAATAATTTTTGATAAATAAACAATTTTAAATAGAATAAAATTTACTACGAATTTGAACTAAAGTTTTATGTGTTTGGAATTTCAAAATTCATATAAAAATCAAACATTAAAAAAACGTAGAGGATATGTAGAAAGCAATTAAAGTTTAATTTGTAATTCTTTCTTTCTTTTTCTTACAGTTTGATATCTGTGTCTCTAAATTCCCTCACATGGAATCTCATCTCAGTCAAACCTTAAACATAAATGTCGAGGGTGAGAAACGCGATGGCAGCTATAGTTTTATGTCTATCGATTCTAAGTGGGATGCATTGGAGCGATATGGTCCCTGGAATCCAGTCGAAACTAATACACTGGAATGTATGCATCGTGAGATGTTGAATAATAAACAAGTAACAGATTTAATATTACGTTCATATGATTCCGTATATTATGGTTATAAATCCGGTAGAACAGAAATTTTTTATAAAGAACCAGCACGTGAAGTGGCTGGTATACCACCACCCTCAGATCCATTGGGTAATATAACAATGAGAGCTAAGAATAAATTAGAACGCGATCATTCCTACGTAATGTTTTAAAAACAAGTTTAGGGAGAGAAAGCAAAAAATGATATTTTAAACTCGCCAAAAAATACATTAAAAAAAATAGATGCATTCCTTAAAAACAATTAGCATAAATATTTTAAAGACGTTTCTATTTTATTTAAACCTTTTTAGAAAGGTTTTGTTTTTAATAAAAAACACAAACGTCTATTTTAGATTTTTGATAGTAAATTACATATTTTACCATGAATAACCATTTTAAATGTTTTTAAACTGTTTTTTTTTTTATAGTCATTATTTATTTATTTTTTTGTTAAACTAATTAGCTTATGTCGAAATTATGTTTTGTTGTTTGGCCTTAATTTATAGAAGAGTTTTTTTTATAAAACTTAGCTAAATTTTTTTTTTAGTTGTTGGCTTATTGAGACAAAAATTGTTTTGCTAAATTTTGTTATTTATTTTATAAAATTTTATATGTTTTACTTTGTACCTATTCCTAAGAAATATTTTACAATTTATACATATAAACATTCCATTTATAAATGTTTTTAAAAGTGATCTAAGCGAACTAAATGTTTGTCTATTTATTAGGTGTACAAATTTGTTTTCGCCCTTTATAAAAGAAAAAAAAAAAAAAAAGTAAATTAAAATCAAGTAGTTTTAAGCGATCTTTGAATGCTGTGGCAATTACTTACACTACTTTCCTTCAGAATGTAAAATGTATCCAAAAAAAAAGTGGATGTCTTAAGCACTTTTAGGTTCCAAATCTACTTAATTGTCTACTACTACTTATGCTTGCTAGTTTTTAGCCGATTTTGACAGCTCATTAAATGTTGCTTGATCTTTATAAACTTGCATCATTCATAAATGCAGACTAAGAAGCTAGGCTATCCCCACAGAATGGTTTAAAAGGGATCTGCATAATAGCAGAATTGAACTTGGCATGCAACATGTATTATTAACGGTATTAAAACGTATTCAGAATTTAACAATACAGCACGCAGGCTTGGTCTGGTACTTCTACATAGCACATTCGCCGGCGAAGTAAAATAACTAATAAAAAGGCTTTCTGCTCTATCCCTTTTCTAAAGAATGCTGCACAGTGATTACTTATTAATAGACAATGTTGCCTGAAGTTCACTTCTCTTAAAAAAAAAAGAAAATATCGCCATCTTCCAAGGACTTTCAATAAATGTTGCTTAAATCTAGTTGATTATATCAACAGTCACATATTGCATTTAAATGTTGCGGATGCCATTCTTAAACATGTAATGGAGAAAAGTATATTGTTGTTGTTGTAACACCTCTGCTGCTGTCGAGAGTTTTTCCCTGAAAAATATAATATTTAAATATGTGTGTATGTGTCACCAGATATTAGTTGGAGCTGGAGAAATTGAGCAACATCAATCGATCGTATTCATAGGTCTATAAGGCGTAAATTCGTGGACCTATTGGAGCAATTTAATAAATTAACGGAATCGTAAGAGTTTTGGAGGCAGGCTGGGCAACGGTTTAAAGTGCTTGGAACTGTTTGTTCACGGTAGCAGTTGAGTATACTGCACCAACCAGGTCCTAATTGTACTAAACCTGATTTTTTTGCCTGATTAAAAACCTGGGGTTACCTCCTCTAAAGTAACATCCGGAAAGGAATTATTTTGCTGCCATAAATATAATCTTTTTGATAGTCATCTTTGCTTTATCACGGAAGTGTTGTACAGATTTTATGAAAAACGACCACTCAAGGCTCTCAGGGCGGCATTTTAATTAATCTGAAGCCTTATCTATTGTTCAGTCATTTTCTCGGGACATTGATATGCATCTTTTCAATAAGTGCTCTCAAGTCTGTATCTTATTAAGCATTATTTTTACTGCAACGTGAGACTATGAAGCAAAATGCTCTTTAAACCATACAAAACTAGTATTTTGATTCATTTTTTAAAAGCATTGAAGGTTTGTTAATTCTAGATTTCTTTGTTAAAGCAGGATTGTAAATAAGTTTTCTCATCTGCACGATTTCCTTCTTCCTGATCATAACAAGCCCGCTGTCATAGCGTTTTTTATCTTCCTTTTGAATTATTTCGATTTCTATTGACTTTGATTTAAATTCTTCATTAACTTCGTCACCACTAAGTTTCCAGCTCTACATTCTTGAAAACCTCTTTTTTACTGCGTTTCTAGTTCTTTTGATATAAAAATGTTCTTGATAACAACTGTTGAGACCATTAAATAATGTTTACTTCTTATAACGAAGTCTTACTATTTAAACAAAGACTGGTTTTAGTTAAAAAAAAAATCAACAAATGCCTTTGTGAGGTTATGTTTTCAAATATGAATTCTTATTATGTTTGAATTATTTTTTTTAACATTACGTATTATTAAAAATGGTGAAAGCATATTTGTGCATCTAATAATTAGCAAAACGGAGGCAACTCACCTCCTAATTTTTATATAGTTTTATTAATTCTAATTTCAAAATTTGTGTAGGTTATGTACCAAAATGATACAATTAAAAATTTTCTAAAAAGGTAGTAGCAATTCTGCAACAATTACAAAAACAACAAACTTTTTAATAAAATATGTATGTTGTTCTTGTATTTGTTGTATAATTACTACTATTCATGACTTACCGCCACAACTCATAATATAAAATATAGTTTTTGTTTGTTGTGCCAATTAATAGAATAGAGATATAAAAATCAAAGATGCCGTCAAAAAAGCTTTATAGCGATATTTAATAAAGCTTATTTTTTTAATATTAATTATATAAGATAAAAAGATTTTAAATATTTTTGCGTCCTTTTAAATAAAAAAAAAATAAAGTAAATATTTTTAATATTAAGAACAACTAGACAACCAACCATTTAAAACTATGTAAGATTATTTATTCAGGTTGATTGCATAGTTTTAAGTTCTGTTTTAACTGGATTTTTTTTGTTACGTCAATATTTAAAGGTTCATAAAGAGAACCATTTCTCCTACAAGCAAATTTGTGCAATTTATACTTTAAGTTTATAACTGTTTTGTAAGTAATCATTTAATCTTTTTTTATGATTACAGTTAATTAATATTTTTATTTTTTTATTACTTATTATGTTAATTGCTTTTTGTGACTGTTTTTCGGTTACTTTTTTGTAGCAGCGTAGCTTTATTAAGATCTGATAAAGTTTTGTTTTACTTTTTATTTATTTGTAGTGATTTAAATGAAAATAAGAAAAAAGTAATTAATAAAAATAATCAAATAATGTTTGAAATAAAAGAAATGTACATATTTGTATAAGAGTTTTTATTTAAAAAAGAAAATAGAATAAGATTTCATAAGGTACTTTATTTCTCCAATTAAAACTATATTTTGAGGAGACATAGCGATGCTTTTAGCAAAGGTAAGGGTATTTCGCGTTCTTTAAAAATGAAGTCAACAAGTAAAATTTAATGGCAGACATTGTTTTGTGAACAAATGTTCTCATAAAAGAAAACACGACGCAAAATCCAATGAAACATGGCTTCGAAAACATGTTTGTTTTTGTACAGACGAGGCAACCATCAAAGTAACATCGAAAGAGTGACACACAAAGAATTATGACTACAATTATTCTTATTAAAGAAATATTATTTAAAGAAAAAGAAAAGATGCAAATAAAAATGGAAAGAAAAATCTGATCAAAATATTGATTTTACAAAAAAAAAAAAAAAAAAAAAAAAAAAAAAATCAAATGAAAAACTATTGAAAAAATTAACAGGAAATGAGCCACAGTTCCAATAAATTTGTATTCCTTTTAATAAAAATCGTAAAATTTTTATTATTTTATAACAAAACAACCTTCACAACACGAATGGTTTCTACCAAAAACACAAGAAAAACTGTAAACATCGATATACACGAGTGAACATCACATTAGAAATTATAAAATATCAAAAAATTTTGATATTTCAGGAAAATCGAAAGGAAACCTGAATTTCAAAGAGAAACATCGCTACACACGGGGGAACAGTAAGGGGAACACGTTTTTTAGTTTCTTTCATATGTATTCAGCAACACAACACTGTTTGGACATGATTATATACCGAAAAAAAGGTTGACATATGTCAAATTAATAAGCGAACAAAAAAATTTTCGATTGCTAAATAAATTGATGGCTCGTTATGGCAAGTCTTAGATATAAACAAAGAGACACCTTCGAGCAACACATGAGAAATATAAAACTTCATTAAATGATGGACGGGTTGCTTCCTTTTTATCAAATAAACTATTCTGTATTTGATGATATTTGAAAGGAAAGGAAATACATTCGAATTGTTATGGCTTAAAAATTATATATCAAAATACTCTGTAACCCCTTCATGTTTTTTAACTTGATTGTAAGACGAGTTAACACGATCTTGATTTATAAAACAACAAAAATTATTTTTTTTTTTTGGAATTAAATCTAGTTTAGTGGAGAAACTCCAATAAAAAAATACAAATATTGAGCTGACAGAGTCTAAAAAAAATAATATAAAAAATATTTTTTACACAAAAATGTCATCGACTCATAATGGGTTAACCATTTAATAAAAAAAATTTAATGTTTCCTGAAAGATCTCTCGAATAATATCCATATTGACCATATTGACAATCGAACTTTTTTATGAAAATTTCAGAGGCCCATAACTCGGAAAATATAGACGAGCGCCAGTTTTTTTACTTGATGTTTTTTCTTATTTTTTAATTCTCTATCGCTTCATATTTGTTTTTTTTTTCCTGGAGTTACTTCATTGTTCCAAATGATATGGAAAAATTGAAGACATGCGTGGTGTTTTGTCCGCTGCCTTAGAAGGATAAAGGCCAATTTTGCTAATTTTCAATAGCAACTCTTGACAGTATGTCTGATCCATTGGCGTATTTAAATTTGCTCTAACTGATCTAGTGCCTTGGCAAAGTTTATTTTAACACAGACGGACATCGCTCAATCGCTATGCATATGATTTCAGAATATATATGGAGTCGAAAATGAATATTACAAAGGGAATGAAGAACTTAAATATACCCCCTTTTCTATTTTTTGTGGTGTAGGGTATAAAAATGTACTCGGATTCGATTTAAGCAACAGGGTAAAAGACAAACAGATCTGGAAATTTTAAATCTTGTATTTTTATACAGTAACTTACTTTTTTTGATAAAAAGTACTAGAATAAGCTATTTTTATATGAAAAGTTAATAGAAGTTAAAGGTGGAAAATTGGAATAAATATATAAATTAGTGAAGGTGGATATAATTCGCAAAGTTTTTCTTAATCTTTTAACTTTTAAAATAAATTTGATTACTAAAAAAAATACAATGGAACTGAATTTTCCATCCCTGATATAAGTAGCGTGTAAAAAGTTTATTAAGATTTACATATTTGCAATATTTTGATCAAAAACAATGTAAATATGAAATATTTTACTCACTGATTTAAAACACTAAAGAATTTGAGTCTTTTTGATAATTTTTACAAAAACATAAACTGCCGGTTTCTCTTCATGCAAACAAACATTTCTTTCGCTTATTTATATTGAAAACAAAAACAAATTATAAGAAATTGTTTTTATTTTTAATATAATTATGTGAAAAAAATGTTCGTTCGCATGAAGAGAAACCGGCAGAAAGATTTCAAATATAAATTTCAATATTTTTTTTTGCAGAGTTTCAAAAACAGGCCATTTTTAAAAACTCAGTTTTAATATTGGACTTGAGCTTTGTGCAAATAAGTTTTTTTAAAAAATGGTTTACAGAGTGTCGTAAAATTAATACATATTTAAAAAAAAAATATAAAAACCAAATTTTATTAAACGGAAAACGGAAACTTTTTTATAATTTAAGTTGAATTTAAGTGTAAAAAAATAATTAACAACCTCAATTCAATAAATATTGACTATCAAATAAAAAAAGATTCTGATTTTTTAACTTTTCATTCATGTAAGACACGAGCGAAAGAAAATATAATTAAGCAATGTCTGGAAATATACCACAATTATTTAAAAAATAAATTAAGAATTAAACTTTTTTATAAAAATAATTAACATTTTCTTATAAAAAAAAAATTAAAAAAATTGAATTGTATGAATCAAAATAAAACTTAACAGAAAGTCGTAAAAAGGAACCATAATAAACAGGTATTGACAAAAAAAAGAAAATAATAATAAGCATAAAATTTTCCGTAACCTTTTAGTGTTTTGATAATTAAAATATAGTTGTGAATTTGAAGAACAGAAAATATTATTTAAACATTTATTAACATGATGATTAACTAAGCGCGAATTAACAAATCAAGTAAAAAATCAACAACAATAATAATTAAACAAATAAGGATAAATTTATATTCAGTAGTAAAGGTCGACTGAAAGTTGCTTTGCACCATGTTTAGCTGTTGACAGCTAAAACGTTTCTACTCGTCTTTTCTCTCTCACCAACCAATTCTAGAGTTGAACAACAAAAGTTGCAAAGTGTGGACGAGGACTAAACGGCTGAACCAATTTTATTTAAATTGAAAACTCGGTCCCAGAGAAAAGGTGACAACCCAGTCAAAATTATACGGCTAAACCAATTTTGGTGAAATTTAAATTATAGACAGATCTTTATCTAGAAGGTAAAATAGATTTTGTTCATAAATGCATCACTGCGATGAATCAGATAAGCAATAGTGGCTTTAGATGACGGTTGCGAACCTGCAGGAGCTCACAAGTGGCTAACCGATTTTAATGAACTTTTTCTAACAGAGTTGATGGATTAGACTTAAGTGACGCCGTCTCCTAATTCTGGAATGTTCTATCTTTAAAATTATTATTTTGATTTTAAAAATTTAGACTTTCTTTGCCGGGCAAATGCTATAAAGGTCTAACGATTCATTTCATCAGTGTCTTTAAAGACCTAAAAAATGGACCCAGGCAACCACTGAAATAATTATTATTATTTTTTTTGCCGACACTGTAATTATAGTAAGTGGATAATGTTTTGTGGACAGATTAGTTCAAGATGGTTTTGTACTGTGTAAAAAAGTTCTCGTTCATGTATTAGATCAACGGTTCTCAAAGAACTGAAAAAACAGTGTTTTCAAAAATAATAAAAGTTTTATTTTGAACTTGGACTTCAGAGGAGTCCGCGAAAAAAAATTAGTTTACTAGGGGTCCGTGAGCAGGAATTTGATGGGAACCCCTTTGTTAGATGATCTGCGAGTGCAGAATATGATCTAAGACCAAATAGCATGAAGGTTCATAACATTTTGTTGTGGGCATGGAACCAATTCTTTTATCATTGACGTATTCAAATATCTGATGTTGCTTCAAAAGAAGAAAAAATGCTTTTTTATCTTCCAACAAAACAAAGGAGCTTAACAATGCTCGTCAGTGGTTTATAGACCAAAGTATTAACATCATGGAATAGTTTACTCAGTTATCCGATCTAGATTAGGTTCGGCAGGCAGCCGAGTTGTCACAGCCCACTTGGGTCCGTTTATGGGCCCCTTTGTGTTACCAGATATTAAAGGAAAACAAGAGAAAGAGAAGGAAGAACAAAGAAAGAAAGTCAGGATGTAGAGAATACCAAAGAGAAAAATGTGGGCGCTATAGATACAGAGAACAAGCTGGATGAGGCCCGTTAGCTAAAATGTGCGCTCAATCGATTGTCTTAATCGCAGTATTCGAGTGTGGGCCAGTGACCAACGCACACTACACTTCAGAAAGAAACTGATTCTTCTTCCCTTGACAATACATCAAATAAGTTCCCGTTATACCTCTGATCAAGGTGTTGCAGTCGTAAGTAACCTAGAGCGAGACACAGGAGGTGTTTACAATCGTCTGATCCTCCTCCTCGTTTGATCTAAGCCCGATAGAAAAATCTGTGGTTTGACGTAAAGAAAAATGCGTCTGAATCAGAGTCGTGGAAGAGAATTCTTAAAAAAGGATGTGAAAAATTTGGTTGTCTCGATGAATATAAGTTATGACGCTTTATAATATGTAAACAAACGTGACATATCGTGTAACGTTTCGCGTACGCCGACTAAAGAATAAAAACAGTTTCAACAGAAACGAAAAATTTAAAAAATAAAAATAATATTTAAAAAAAATTTTCTACACCTCCTGCCATTTCTTTATTGTTTTTTCTGTTAAAATTTTCATGCATCCGAATTTTAAACGAACACTTTAATAATCAGTTTTCTTTTTTATTTTTATTAACAACATTTATTTGCTGCATTTATTTAAATCATATCGATTTTGTTACAAACCTTAGCTGCAACCAACGCAATCACATATGTTTGTTATACAAAAGTGTAGGGTGTTGATAACTTAACAAACAAAATTTAGTTAATGCCATCACAACACTTTGAGCGTTAACGTTTAAACAATTTAAATTCAGTGCAAAATTTGATGCTACCGGTAAATGTAGCAAGAAAACAGAACAGAAAAATTAAATCTTTTTAATGTAACAAAAAAATAATCATAAAAAAGTGTTGAAATTATACAAAAAAAGTTTAAAAACAAAGTTTAAAAACAAATTCAAAAGCCATAAATTAAAAATAAAAACTTTTAAAAAACCATAAAAATTAAGACTTTAAATTTTCTTAAAAAAAATACAAAATTAATGTTTATTGTTTGGCTCGTAAAAACTTGTTTAAATCAAATGTTTATTTTCCAAGAATTCAAAGCCTGCGGCGGTAGCAAATTTTATTTTATATTCAATTTTAACAATGTTTTATGTCGGGTTCTGCTGATGATGATTTGTCTGAGAAGGTGGGCATTAAGATTGTTTACTTTTTTGCTTATAAAATATTTATGTTTTTTATGTTGAAAAATAAAACAATAAAACAAACAAATGATCAATAGAATCATAAAATAGGCCAGAATATAAATCACCGGCACTGAACTTTCGAAAACGACTCTCAAGTTAAATTTATTTTTAATAAAAAAACAAATAAGAGTCTAAATCTAGTCTAGCGAAATAACTCCAAACAAAAAAAAAAACAAATATTGGGGTGACAGAGATTTGAAAATAAGAAAAAAATGTTTCATTAAAATATCATTGGCTCTTAATGGGTTAAGCAATTAAAAAAAATTGTATTTCTTTAAAGATGTCTACAAAAGCTTTTAAATGATACCCATATTGACCATATGGACACACTTTCGCTGCAATAACAAGTATAAAATTTAAATTTGAAAATTAAAAAGTGTTCCCATTATTAATGTAGTTTAACCTTTATGGCCCTATTGTTTTAACCGTTATAGACAAACACTTGAAAATTACACAGAATGTCCAATACTTTGTCTGGTATATTAAGAAGTACAAATATTTTAAAATTGTAAATTAAAGGGTGTTACAATAGTTGAGGTACGGATAGACGGTTAAACTTTACAAGCAACCTGTATTGATGATCCCGCTGTATAAATTTTAGACTTGGAAATTAAAGGGTGCTCCTATAGTAGTTGATGTAATTTGATGTATGTGGTCATACCGTTATAGACAGATAGTTGAAATTTACAAATACCCTGTAATGCTAGGTTCGCTACAATAACAAGTATAAAATTTGAATTGGAAAATTAAAAGGTGTTTCCATTATTAATGTAGTTTAACCTTTATGGCCCTATCGTTTTAACCGTTATATACAAGCACTTGAAAGTTAGAAAGAATGTCCACTATTTTGTCTTGTATATTAAGAACTATAAATAATTTAAATTATGAATTAGAGCAGGGGTTCTCATCAAATTTTTTTCGCGGACCCCTCTGGAGCACAAATTCATAATAAAACTTTTATTATTTTTGAAAACACTGTTTTTTCGGTTTTTCATGCAGACCCCTTGGATGGTTGATACGGACCTCCAGGGGTCCACGGACCCCCATTTGAGAACCGTTGAATTAGAGGGTGGTAAATAGTTGAATATTTCAATAACTATCGAATATCATTATCAAAGACTAAAAATATATATACAAGAAAATATATTTCGTTTTTTAGATACTTGAAACCACTGTGCAATAAAAAAGAAATAAAAAAAAATATTTTATAAAAAACAAAATGGCCTCAAGCTTGACTATTTTGCCTTTATAATACTTCGAATAAATAATTAATTAATTTATATTTAAAATTTTTGCCTGAAGGTAAATGAGTAGAGCGTTGTGACAAGAGTTTTTGTTTAGATTTCGTTTCTTTTTGGCAGAAATTTAAATTTACATTTAAATCAACTTTTAACTTTTTATGATCTTTTTTTTTTTTTGTTTGATATTTTGGGGAATTTTATAATTTAAAGGCATTTTTATTTTGTTAATTTTCAATTAAAATTTTTTATTTTTTAATTATTTGTGAATTTTTGATTACGTTTATTTTTGTTAGAAGGCATGTTGTGTAAAACTATATAATTTATTTTAAATTATTTTTTAATTTTTTTTTTTTTAATTTTGATCTTGGGGATTTTTTAATTTTTTGTTAAAATATTTGTATACGTGCTATACGACTGTACTTTAAATCTAAATTTTTTTGTAGAATTTACGTTTTAAAAAAGGCGTGTTTTGAAAATTAACGTAATAATTATTTTAAGTAAAATTAAAAAAAAAATATTACATTTTCATTTATTTATTTATTATTATTATTATTTTATTTATTTATTTATTTATTATTTTTTTTTTTTGTTTTGTGTTAACCGTACTTTTAATATTTGCCTTAGTCAAACTTAGATTTCTATCGTGCAGTCATTGACATTTCCAGCAATGGCTAAAATGAACGAATTCACCACTGCCACCACCTGATTTAAATATTAATTTTTTGAGTAGGTGTGCTGTGGTTTGGATATTAAAAAATTTTAAAGTGTTTTTATATACCTTAATTTTTATTTTAAAAGAATTTAAATATTTAAATATTTTTTGTTTTTTGTATAATGCACCTTAGAGGGTTTTGATCAATTTTTGTTGCCGTTTTTTTTTAACGATAAATATTAAAAATAAGACAAGTGGGTCCAATATTCATCAATGGTAAGACCGTCCAATATTGTATCCGTAAATGTGAAAGTTTGTATTATAAAAGATATTTCTGAATTGATATTTTAAATCTCCGCTAGCAATATTTTAAAACTCTGAATGTAAATCTTGTTCTGATTAAAAGTTTTAACACTTTTAAATTTTCAACACAATTTATTTTATTCAGGTTCATTATGTTTATAAAAAAGTGAAAAAAAAATCTAGAGATGACATATCTTGTTTTGTTTGCTAGCAAGAAATGTTTAAACAGTACAACTGCCAGAAAATAACATTGAAACCAAATTTACTACAATATTTATATAAAAATTTTGATAATGTCAAACATTTTTTATTCTACTGTCAACAACTCTTTATTCTACAAAACTGTTTGCAAACAAATCAAAAAAATTTATTTATTATTTACTCTATTTTATAATAAAAATTTCATAAAGTTATTAGCAAAAAAAAAAATAAATAAAACACCTGTTTCATTTAAAAACTTTTAATTAAAAGGTAAAAAAGATTCATACTTTATGCATAAAAAATATTTATGAAATAAAATAAAACTGTCTATTTTCTATGCATTTTTTAATTTTTTAATTAAATTGAGTCAATAAAGATAATTTTTTTAAACAGAAATTATAATTTTTTTATCAGAAAAAAATTAGATTCACAGCTAAAAATGCATGTTCTGAAAGGTCATAATTTTTAAGTTATGACGATATTGTAGCTAATAATTAATTAAATTAATTAATTAATTCCATTTTTATTCAAACTTTATTTTGTGTTTAAAATGTTAAACAAATTTTAAATACTTATTCAATAAACAATCATAAAATTATTGAAATGGATGGCAATGCCATTATAAGAATTTAGGTTAGATTAATTTGCACAGATTTGTAATTATTTATAATAACTCTCTGAGTACTTTTAATAACTGAAAGGTCCTTAAATACTTTTTCACAAAAGAGGCCAGAAGAATGGGCAGAAGCAGAAAACAGGCTTCTTGAGCGTTTGCATGATCCCGTTGATCCCCATTAAAGTTGCCCTTTTTTAATATTTTATTTTTTAATATTAAAGCAGACCTTTTTTAGATACTTTGTTATATCAATCCTCCTTATCACCAAGTGCTGCAGTATCCAACAACTTATAACTCCAGACTAGAGATTTTTCGACTCTCATAATTGCCTGCACTTGTTATAGACAGATGTGATCATGGCACATACAAAAAATCGCTACTTCTCGTGCTTCCCATGCTATCTTAGGGTAGACCACTGCACAACTTATTCGCTGCCATCTCAGCGTTTTATTCGAGTCTTTCTGCATTTAGTTATCTTTCACAAATTTTATAGTTTTTTAAATCCCTGACTCTGACTCTTATTAATTCGGTTTCTCAGGGATCAAGCAAGGCGAGTCTGTTATACTGCATGGTAGCAATCAGACAAAATATTCGTTTTCGCTTTTTTTATCTTTCAAATCGGTTACACAACTCCTTTATAGTTTCTTGCGTATTATCTTTCTTGCTTATCTTTCTTAGCTTTCGTCTTTCAGTTCAAGAACTAACATCGTTTGTACCTCTTGGAGTTTTCTGCCTTCGGTTCAATCATAGTCATAGCACTTCTTCTAGAAATTCATTATTTGATTTAATATTAAAAGAAATAAAAATATAAAACTCACATGATTTAATTAATTGTAAATTTGCAAAAGATGTTTTATTTTTTTACACTTCCACTGATGAACTCTAATTAGTTTTATGTCAAATACAAATAAAAAAACCAACTCTCTTTATTAAAAAAAATATATTTGTTTTATTAATTATGACATTCTCTACAGCTTTAGATCTTTGTGTAGAAAAGGTGTTAATTTCTTTGTCACAACACACATAAATAAATATTCATTTAATTCAGTGTTATAGGAAAATGAAGATGGCTAAAATGTTACTTGATTTATGACTTTTTTATAAACTTAAAACAAATTGAACAGCACGGTCCATCTGAAGCTGAAAAAAAAAATTCGGCGCGTGTAGAAAATAGTTTAGAAAATTAATAAGAAAAATAAACAAATTTAATCGATTATTAAGGCCAGGACACATAGAATCCGTTATACGTTAAACTTTGACAAATTCAACTGACAAATCAGTTAAAATACATGTTTTCTTATGAGCGTAGTCACAATCAATACGTGTCCGTCAACGCAAAGTACGAAAGCTGGTCAACTTTTAACTTTCGAATACTTTGACAATAATCAACTGCTTCTTCTTGTCTGTTTTCTTTTAACTCTTGCTGTTTTTCAATTGTGTGGCAAACAATGAAATACAAATTTAATTAAATTAACAAGTGAATAAAATACAAATTAAATTTAAAAGTGAATAAAAATAGAGAGCAAACTTTGATTTAACATCCGTCAGCAAAGTATTCATTGTGCTAACCTCATCCGTCGTTACTTTGACTTTAGTTGTATTGGTCAAAGTGCAACGTATGACGGATTCTATGTGCCCCGGCCTTTACAGTGATGAACCATTATCGACAAGATATTTTTTAATAGATAAAAGTATCCCTGCTTCGATTGCACAACTTTTTCCGATTATTTACTTTGTTATTTAAATATCCCAAATTAAATATAAAGACCCTCACTACTGAAGTTTTCTAGATATAGAATAACAAATATTTTCTTTTTTTAAAAAATTGACCTTCTCCCTGACCAGATTCCGTAGTTTTCCGTCTAATGTTTAACTTAACCCTTATTAAACTTGGCGACCAAGTTTTGTAGTCTCAGAAGAAGGATAGCTAATAATTATTTTGTTTAGCCATAATCAGCCTCTTTCTCTCACATAGCTTTTTATAAAGTCACCTAAATAAAGTTTGGGCAGCCTCGCTAATATACTTCTTCTATTAATAATTGTTTTACTTTGAATGGAGAGTACCCATCTCGTTACTTCTTTTCTGTACCTTCGTATCTTTCTATTTTTGTAAATTTCAACCGCCTGTCTACAACTGTTCAAAAGTATGACTCTTTTAAATTGATAGTATTGAACATTTAGACTTTTTATTATAACTGTCACAGTAATCAATATTCTGTCCAGTTTTTAACAGTTTTAAAGATAGGCCCACATAGATTACATCACATATGGGGACATTCTTTAATATTTAGATTTGTTTTTGTGTTTCTTTTTGCTATTATGAGCTAAAGTGAAACGCAGTTTTTTAAATTTTAAAGTGGTGCGCTTTACGGTTCATAATACACATAAAAAAGATTGTGTGTTTAATGGGGACACCCTTTAGTTTTTAACCTTTTAAATAAAGAACAATTTCCGAAATCGGTTGAGAAATAACAGAGTTTTACAAGCACAAACATAAAAATGCAGCATTCATACAAATTAGTGACCTCATTTGTTTGGAATTTAGTTAAAAATATATTTTATTCTCAGAATAACCTTAGCATAAAAAAAGTTTTCGCTCCTACTAATAGTTTTATTTGTTTTCAGATTGAAATTTAATAAAATTTTGAATTGATAAAAAACATTTCAATAAAATAATAAGTTGGATCAATTATATATTTAACTAAAAAATAATAAAACAATTTTCTAACTTAAAAAATAATTGAATCAATTAAAAATTTAATTAAAACTCAAACTGAAAACTTTTTTCTATATAATATTTATAAGACAATAGTCTTGTGCAGACACTTACAGCATTTTGTTTGAAAACAATTTTTATTCTCAGAGTCAGGTTTATGAAATTTGGAAAGTCTTCCCATAATAGTTGTGTGGTATATCCGTCTGCCTTTTCTCCTACTGCTCTAGACTTTTGCTTAAAAATGCACTTTATTCTTGAGAGTTATCTATACCAAGTTTAGAGTCTCACCATTGTAGGTACCCGTTTCCCCCTTTTTTGGGCCCTTTCACTTGAAAATGAACTCTATTCTAAACAATAACTTTGTCAGCTTCTGCTTTGAACCTCACTTTATTTCTAGAATAAGTTTTAAGAGTTAAGATTAAGTTTTAAGTTCAGAGAGTTCTTCTTTTGAAGCTTTGCAGATCTGGGATAGTTAATAATTACGTTGTAGAAAGAATGCCCTTTCGATTAATACAGTCGTCAGTAAAATAGATCCATAGTTTTCTAGTAGTCTTTACAGGAGCATAATTGTGTCTTAAAACTAAACAGAAGTTGTTCTTTGGCTAACGAGATGACGTCGCTGTGGGTTAAAGGATACAGAGGCAGCAGTATAGCTGTTAACCAGAACACAGAGTAGCATTGGGAAACGGCCCTAAGCGAGCGCAGGTTCTACAGTAGGTGAACTCACTCAAACTGAAAACGTGGAGGGAGGCTACTTCATGTAGACAAGTTCAAATGGTGCTCAAACAGCCCCATGGCAGAGAGGTTAGAAAGCTGCTCAGATATAATAGAAGTAACTTAAGTTAAGATAACAGCGTCAGTGACAGGTCATAAACATTTCAACTATCATTTGGCTAGGATGAGGATGATACTTGTAGGTTCTGACTGAAGGGAGCTGAGACGGTGGCGTACATAGTGTAAGAATGTCAGGCAGTGGGTGGCACAAGAATGCTAGAAATTACTAGGAATTAGTGATAAGAAAGAAGGCCGACAATTACTATTCGATGCTCTCAAGAGTAAAGATTGATGGTAGCGCACGGTTTAATGAGAGAAAGGTTGTTGTACATTGCGAATCAGTTGCCTATAATCGTTGAGGACGGAAGGGGATCGAGAAGGGACCCATTAAGGAAGAGATTTATTTTTACATTGATAACAATAATACAGAAGCGTTAAGCGCTTGGATTGAAATAATTTATTAAATTTATTTATTAGTCAAGAAAAAACGACATCGCTTCAAGTTCTCTTAATTTGTTTCGTGTGTAACTTACAAACATCATGAATTATGTTAAGCTTTAAACTTATGAACTAGACCTCATTGTTTATTTACTTTATAAAGAGCTGGACGAGTTACTTTTATCCTACGATAAAGTTTTTTTACATGTAACTTGAAATGAATAATTAACGTTTAGTAGAGGCAAGAAAGTAAATAACAACTTGAAGAAACAAATAAAATAAAAATAACATTGTAATAATTAACAACATTAGAGGCAAATAGCGTAAACTTGTGTTTTTAGTTGTAAAAAATATTAGCATCTGAATTCGTTAAGAAAATCAAAGTGATTTTCAAGATTATTGTAAATTGTTTACTGGTAAATGCACTCTGGGACTTGCATCCATTCTGATTTAATAACAAATATTTCTGTTGCAAAATTATAAGTTCAAGTCCCAACACAGTCTTGAGTGTAAAAGTAAAATAATTATTGTTGAATAGGCTCCATTAATTATTTGTTTAAAAGGCAAGTAAAAAGAAAGTATTTGCATAAAAAAATTCCGAAGTCAGGTTCAAAAAACTGTTTAGATTCTGTAGATGAGTTGCTGAAGACGCCTATATAAAAGAGCTGGAGGTGAGATGATTAAATCGCACGTATAGTAAAACGTGATATCGTGGTCTTTAGTAGAAATGAGTTGGAGAAGATCCTTTTATACAAGATCAGCAGATGAGATGTTTAAGGCGCTTGTATTCACCCCTATTCTGCGTTTCGATTAGGTCTGGAAAATTGGTATTTTGCAGAAAAACGGAATTGAAAGAAAAAGAAGAAGACAACAATGTTTACAAAATTAATAGCATCACTATGGAATGTGAGGATGACATAGCAAAATAAGCAAATTTAATACAAAAATTTGTACTTTTACATATTTAAAAAAATTTTTAAATACAAATACAAAAACAAAATAAAAATTAGTTGTTCATGGCAATTAATTTTTGACCCGTAATACATAAAAAAAACACATCAGATTCGGGTACAAAAATCAACAATTCAAAACAAAAGAAAATTTATTTAATTAAATAACTTAGTTAAAAATAATTTTAATTTTTTCATTTTCTACTTACATTTTTTAATTTTTAACTTTTTAACTAAAAAAACACAAATAAAGAAAGCCCCTCCATTTACAAAAAAAAAAAAAAAAAAAAAAAAAAAAAAACAGAAAAACGGAGTTCCGATCGTAATGCAGAATACATACAATCGAAAGAAACTGAGCGGAATCGAAATGCAGAATACCAAAGTTGTCAGACGGAGAAAAGTTTAATTTGAATCGAAACGCAGAATAGGGGTGATTATAAAAACAAAGAAGCCATGCTTTAAACATCCATGAAACTTTTGAAAGGAAAGTATTAACATAACGGTATGTATCAACAATGGCTGAGTTGGTTGAAGGACCTAGTTAGGGATCGTAAGTACCTACAAATCTGGCCGGAGCAACAGAATAACACAACAAGATATAGAAAAGGAAAATGAAAATTGAAAAACGTAACGGTTGGCTACCATTTTTTTTCTTGTCATATTATTTATAAGTTATCTTTAGCCGACATGTTGTGCTCAGTTTCTACAGCTGATCGAAGAGAGTTATGCCGTTTATATTATAATGTAACGTAGCATAATTGGGTTGAACCCAACAGTTCCAAACTTTTTCGCAGCAGTTGATCGCAACAGTTCGTCTTATAAAACTGCCTAATGTTTTTATCGAAATACTATTCACCTAATCTAATAACAATTAAGAAAAGAGGTGATCCATATTAAATTAAAAAAGTATAGCATACCTTAAGGCGGTAAGATTCGTTTTAAATTTAATATTGTAATTTTAACACAAACTATTTTAGTTTAATTCCTAGTGAATATTTAAAAAGTATTTAGTAATCCAAAGAATACATTCCGTTCTGCTAGTAGTATATGATTCTTATTTTCTTACGAACTTAAGCCTAACTTAATAATTTATTTGTAAATAAAAATTTGTACCGTTTTTTCTTCACAGTTGTTATGCTTATAATGACACACAAAATCACCAAAATTACTTTTCCTGTGTAGGATGGAAACAGGCGCCAGAAGCACAGGCGGGTAATTGCACTAGATATGGTAACTCTGGAGCTATAAGATGTTATGGTGGCATGAATAATTTATTAACATCAAAGTAAATATTTCATTTAAATTATTTTTTATCTTTTATATTAAAAATAGTAAATAAATACGTTTTGTTTATAAATTTTCTATATAAAAAATAAATATAATTTTTACAATATTAACAGCGAGCAAAAAGTACGTAAAATGGAGGAAATCATATTTTGTGGTTGGCCAGAACATGTCTTTAATCCAGTTACACATTTGCAATTATTTCCAAAAATAAAAACTCTTACAATTGAGTACAGTGACATGACGGCAATAATATTTGATTTTCCGGACATGTTTTATTTGCAGGTAATTTAATACATGACTATACAGTGAGACTTGGTTATAACGAATTCTTGGTCCTTCGGATCCTTTTAATGTATGCGAAGTCTCTTTCGTCAACTATTTTTAGGTAGATTTATTTGTATAGAGAACTTTAATAATTCGAAACTCTTTTCGTTTTTTAGACCATAAATATATCTTGGACCAATTTGTCTCATATAGCACCCAGAACCTTTACAAGAATTCATACTTTAAGAATTGTTGACTTAAGATGGAATCAATTAATTCAATTGGATAGTCCTTTGGCTTTGCCTGGAACTTTTGAAAAATTGTATTTGGCTGGTAAATAATGATTGTCAATTGAAAAATGCGTGAAAAGAAAATTTCTTATAATTTTACAGTTTTATTTTAGGAAATCCTTGGAACTGTACCAGAAATTTTAAATGGCTTTTGCTACCGGATAAGGCTAATGTGGTAGTTGATCGTGAAGAATTAACTTGTTCAGATCGTAAATATAAAGATAGACTTTTATTGACGGTGGTGAATTTTAAAGCGGTGAGTTTTTTTTTTTTTTTTTTGTAGCGAATTTTAATTAAATTTTTGCTTTCGTTACTGCAGACTTTAAAGAATGCCTGCCAATCTCATCCGGATATACAAAACTGTACTTGCATTATGCATCATATTATACCAAAATCCCATATACCCCTGTATACGGTTAATTGTTCCAATTTGGGTTTTGATCATCTGCCAACTTATTTGCCCGAAAACACCACCATGTTTTTTGCTAATAACAACAAGGTAAATTCTTGAAAAAGTCTGGTTAATTCTTTGAGATAGAAAGTCAATCATCCATATTATATTAAAGCAAGAAGTTGTTCAATAGTCTTGATGCGATATCAAGCACCGTAACAGGTGCGAAACCAAAAATGCCGCAGTGGTGAGGATCTATAAAAAGATTAGGGGAAATTTAGATATTTTCTTTCAGCAGGGATCTTCGAAAGTCTATTCAACAAATTATTTCCACTTTGCCTGATCATATGGTTTTAGATATTTGAAGAATGAAGACATAGACAACGAATACATATTCCTAGTCTTTCACTAACACTCTAACCTACTTTTTCATCATAACGAACTGCCCGGTATGGTACTGGGCGTTCAGTGTGTCAGGCATATTCGTAAATTTGCGGTCACAGTTTAATTATTTTCGAAGAATTTTAAGCAAGAAAAATATGATGCGCTTTTTTGCACTACCTCATATTTCAAAAAATTTCAACTGTCAGCTATTAAAATAATTTATTATTTTTTTGTTGGCAAAACTGTACCGTATAAAAAGCGACAAATTTACATCTTGCTTGAATTTTTGGCTTTTTAAGAAAAATATCGAGTTATAAATTTTAATAAAGATTTTTGTTGGTTTTAGGATTTTTAAAATAAAACTAAAATCAATCTGAGATTTAGAATAATAACCGCTACTGTGTCCGGCAATCGACTCATCCCACAGAACTTTAAACTTTAATATTATAAAATTAATTCAAATGCTTGCTGGATAGGCATGTACAGCAGCGTTAAAAGAATAGCACTAAAGGCAACGCCACTTCGTTTTTAGTAAAATAATTATTCCAGAAACACAGAGTTGGAATAAGAAAAATATAAGTGTCACATTAAAAGGATCTGTATTAAATTTATTAACTTTTTTTAAAATAATTTACAAATTACGGTCAACATTTTGACGATAAAAATAATAGCAGTTCTCAAATAGCACAAAAAATAACAATATTTTAAATACCCACTAAAGAAATTGATGCTACT
Source organism: Cistogaster globosa (assembly GCA_937654795.1). Classification (NCBI taxonomy): domain Eukaryota; kingdom Metazoa; phylum Arthropoda; class Insecta; order Diptera; family Tachinidae; genus Cistogaster; species Cistogaster globosa. Next base: position 7,465,960 of record OW569407.1, read on the forward strand.
TAACGTAACTCATGGATCTGCATTTGGAGATTCTCTAACAGAAAAACTAGAACCTTTTGCACAGTATTAAGCGATCACGTCCACTTAAAAAAAACATAAAATTAATAAAAGTGCTCTTATTTTTGCCAGCACTGGGAATGAATGAAGAAGGAGAGGAAATGAAGAAGATTTTTGTCTACTCAACTCAAGAAGGCTCTGTATTAAAATAATATTTATATGTACTATATTATATGATCAAGCCATCTTTAATCTACATGTAAAGTACAAAATGTGTTTGTCGAAAAGCTACACTAGGGGATCGATCTTTCTGTAATTTTTACACTTTGTTATCAGATATGCGGTTGGTACAATTATTTCTTGATATTGAAGGTGGACAAAGTAAATATTTATTATCGTGTTACTTGGCAGCTATAATAGCAATCACCTTAAAATTTTATTCAAATAACTCTCTTATTGATATTCATAATGTAACGAAAAACTGACCGAAATTGAATAGCTGGCATAGTACCTCCCATATAAAGTAAAAATTTATTACCATGAACCTAGAGAACTTTAATAGCTGAAGTCTTGAATTTATAATTTTGCAACAGTAACCCCTTTATAATATAAATGCTTAGCAAAACACAAACTGGTTTGGAATAGTGGGCGTGGTACCTCCCATACAAAGTAGTTAATTATCATCGTATACCTAGAGAACTACAATAGATAGAGTCTTGAATTTTTGTACAAGTAACACTGTTGTTAATATGCATAGCTGCAGAAAAACTGTGTGCATTAAAACAGTATAGTAAAAGGCGTCATCCCATATAAAGTGAAAAAAGCGATACATATAAAAAAATTAATTTTTTAGGTAATTTATTTAACAATCTTTAATAATTTAGCGATTTTTCTGGAAATAGGCGATTTTTATTAAAACTAATAAAGTAATTTGCCTTTTGTGAGCTTCTTTTTTTTTAAATAAAATTTTCGTTAATATTCCACTGAGTCTCTTTCAAAACTAAAAAAAAATTTTGTAACGTTTTTTTTCCAAAATTTGTTAAATCTATAAAATTAACCATTTCTTTCATTCAGGTATGTGATGAAAAACGATCGCGCAGAATGTGAAGACATTAATATCACTTACACTGCAAGAGCCGGCTATTTTAAGATTTTTGCAGAAGCCTCCTTCGAGAGATCTGTTGGAAATAATGCGCATATTTCAATGCATCGAACAACAGTTTCAAAACTATTGACAACACTCCTACCTGGCTTAGAGAGAAAACTTTGCAAAAAACTTATTTAAATAAAACCAAGAGATGAAGAAGATAAATTCTATTAATGCGGTTTCTTGTCTTAAATTTGTGTACATTCCCTTTAAATCAGTGTTCGAAAAAAAACTCTAAAGTACGCAACTTTTATATACTGTACTGATCGTCATATACAAAGAACGCAAACACATTCACTACAACAAGAACAAAACACTTCGTTTCTCTTTAAGTGTTTACGAACATGTACACAAACTCTAAAAAAACGTACTGAACAAAGTTCACAAACACTATTTCTTAGTGTTTGTGTACAAAGTACGCTAAAATGATCAGTACAACACGAAAAAATTGCGTTTTAGTGAACTAAAAATGTTAGTGTACGCGAGGTTTTTTATTTATTGTTGTTTGTAATAATAGAAATATTTCGCCTATTATGAAAAATAATAATAAATGTCGTTTAGTGAAATGCAAATAAATGTCCTATATATTCTAAAAATTAATTTTTTTTATTTGTAGTATTTTTATATAGAACATTTATTTGCATTTCACTAAACGACATTTATTATTATTTTTCATAATAGGCGAAATATTTCTATTATTACAAACAACAACAAATTAAAAATCTCGCGTACACTAAAAAAATGTTAGTGTACGCAAAAAAGTTCACTAAAACCCAATTTTTTCGTTTTGTACTGATCATTTTAGCGTACTTTGTACACAAACACTAAGAAATAGTGTTTGTGAACTTTGTTCAGTACGTTTTGTTAGAGTTTGCGTTCTTCTTTTTGTAGACGTTGTGTACGTAATGGGTACACATACAAGTTCACGAACACTAAAATGGAATTTTAAAGTATTTTATCAGTGCCGTACGCTATGGTTTGTGTACAGTTTTTTTTTTCGAACACTGCTTTAAATACGTATAAAAATTTATAATTTATTAAACGTTTTCAACACTGCACCGTCATCCTTGGTTGTAGGGATAAGCAAGAAAAATTTACTTACATTTTATAAGTTTGAAAAAAGAAAACACCCTATTACCTTAATCTTGATTTAAAAACAATTTCAAACTGATTTTATTGTTTTTCATCACATATTAAAACTATTGCTTTTTACTTGAAACAAAATGGAATTTGAAATCAATAAGAGAAAACGATGTTGCCATATGCATCACACCTTTATTGATTTTAAATCGTTTAAATGTTTTTAAACTCAAAGTTGTCTAAACAATTTTTAAAAGACTTGCATAACTTTAGCCACTTGTGTCATTACAGCTTGAAGTGCGTGTAATTTGTTTAGATATAACTGTTTGTAAATCGCTAAGGCTAAATCTCCATCGCTAAATTTTCTAAAAAACTATTTAGCGTTTTTTGGCTACAAATGCTATTCTGTAACACTTTCTTTCATAATTGAATTTTATATTTTTAGAGATCGATTTTTAGATTTAGCTACGAGAATCACAGATTAACAGTGCAGTCACACGGTCAAGTTTTTGTTCAATTCTCTTTCAAGAAATTTACACATACTGCTTGTCAAAATTCACAAAAATTGAAAGCTGTGACGTAGGCTGCACGCAATTTCAAGGCAAGTTTTTAAGCAAGATGTCAAGAAAACACTGACAGCAAAATTTTGAATACAAATTTGGATAGAAAAACGTTAATCAGCTGTTTTCTTGAATGTAATTTGAAAGACTCAATTGAACGAAAACTTGAAAGCAAATTCTCAGCAAGTTTTTAAAGTGTGAGTGTATTGGTTAAAAAATGAGAGAAATTTTAAAACTTGAATGAAATTTGAATGAAAACTTGATCGTCTGACACCCTAGTAAGACTGAAGTTTTTTTTTTTTGTTACTTGAAAACAAGGATTTCGTCATAACAATGAAAAAAAGTTTTAATTTTAAGAAAAAAAAAACATGGTTTTGGGAATAAATTTTAGGCGAGTAAATTTGTAATAAAAAAGTAACAACTTAAGTATACAGATTAAGAAGGCTTGTGAAAGCGGACATTGTTCTAAAAAAAAGTAAAAATTTCTCTGTCTGATTAACATTTTTTTTACAGATTACCGATGTTACACCTCTACGAAATAATATGCATTATCGTTATGTGGTAGATGTGCATTTGGAAAATAATTCCGTAGAAAATATAGATGTTTTAGAGGGAGGCTATTGGTTGGAACATTTTCGTTTATTAAATTTGAAAAATAACAAACTAAAGAAGGTAAAAGAATGACAATAAAAAATACCTGCTCTAAAATACATTTTGACTTTTTTGTTGCACAGATTCCTGTTTATGCTTTGGATAATGCCTTAGATGATAATGCTAATGCAAATCTTTTACTGTTAAGTCAAAATCCCTGGTATTGTTCTTGTAAATTTGCCATGAGATTTAGAGAAATTTTAAATAAATATAATTCGATTTTACGAGATGCTTGGAATATTTCTTGTACCTATAAACAAGGAGATGAAGTAAAAACATCCAAAATATTAGCCATCAGTAGAGAAGATGTATGCAAGCCAAAAGATGAATCAAAAATACATGCACTAGATTGGGTTAACGCTGTATTGGCTGCATTAATAGTGTTTATTTTAGGTAAACTGGCGTATGATTATTATTATTATAAAAATTATGGACGAGTGCCTTGGATTGTAATGAAATTGCCTTGAATTATTTAAAAAAATAAAATTATTTAATTTTATTGTGATATAAGAAAGGAGTTTTTTAACAGTCAGCTAAACATTTAATTCTATTTTTTTGTCAAACTTTTAAAGTATTATTTTTTCATTAATTTAAAATATTATGCATAAAGATTATTTTCTTTAAGTAAACATGTATGTGTTTTTGTACATTAAACATTGTTAAGATATATACACATGTAATTAAGGACTATAATTTAAAATAGGAAACTTATAGTTTGCAGTAACTAAGGAACAACAACTACTAAACTATTAAATGAAAAATAATAAAGGCAGTTTCATTTATTTACTTGTGCTTTAGTTAGAGAGTTTAACAATTCCGTGTTAACTTTGTGCAAAACAATAAAAAAAGAATAATAAAACAAATAACTATAAACAAAGCTGTTATATCAATCCTTAATAATTCTCAAAACTTATTTTTAGGTGATACCTGAGTATGTCTATTTAGGACTCTTATATTTATAAGGTATTTTGTAGTTAATTCTACTAAGCTATATTTGGACATTTTTAGTTTCGATTCTTCCTACCATTCATTAACCAATATATTCAACAACATTTAAACTGTCTTTTTCATCATCATGTTCTTTGTCATTCAAGGGGTTTGGGGACTCTTTTTTCGTGTCATTGCTATTGGCTTGATTTAATTTCCTATTTGTTTCTTCCTGCATTTTAGATTCATATGCCCGCACTTCTTCTAAAGTCATGTCATACCATTCATCGATCCAAGCAAATGCCTGACGATGACCTAATAATAATACATCTCTAATAGAGCGTTGTATAAAGTCCTCTACTTTAGTTTGCAAGCCCCACACTTCAAAGCAGGCATCAACTAATTTATAGGAACACATAATAGGTTTTTCATAGTCACGCCATCCTTCTACTAAAAGGCCACGATCTTGAAAAACGAAATAAAAAAATTACTCAAAACAAAAGTATACAAACAAATAAAACTTACTTGTCTTTTTCGATTTAAAAAACTTGGGATCTTCTTCCCTTTTATAGTGTTTATTATTAGGCAAGTCATCAAAGGCTATATCTACATGATCAACAATACGTTGTTTTAACTGTTGTTCAGTTAAGTTTAAACTCTTAAATGGATTAAAATAGATTTGAAATTTAAATGATTTTTTTTTAAATTTTTAAAGACTTACATTTTCTGAATTCCCATTATTATCTTCATATTTAGTTTTTATAGATACATTTAATTTTGGTACAAAGGAACACTGAAAAAAATTTATATCATATAAAAATTTCGTTCGCTTTAAATAAAAATATTAATTTAAAAAACTTACTGTATATTCTTTAAACAATTTATTAAAAATAACACCATCAAGAAATTGTTGTAGGCAAAAGATAAAAATAAATAAATTAGATTTTTATTAAAGATGGAATAATCTAAAAAATTACAATATTATTTTTAAAGGTTCAGTGATTTAATTTTAAAATTCCTATAAGTTAATTTGGAATTTTGAAATTTTCGGCAGGTTCGATTTTACAAAAAAAAAAAAAAAAAAATAAAATAAAATAAAATAAAACAAAAAACAATTAAAATTTTACTTTTTCATTTTTAATTTAACTTTTATTAAGAAAAATTATTTTTCAAATGTACGCGGACGTTTTCCAAAGAAAACAAGAAAAATTAGACGCTAGCAGAATGTAATGCCGCATTTTTAGGAGCGCCAAATCCATCATCAGCATTCTACGCATCCAACACCTTGATTTGCGTGTATTGTAAATATCATCCATTTAACCAACTAATCAATATTAATTTGGTTGGACGAAATTCACACACAACTCAAAGTATTTTTTTGTTGTCTTCTCTACAACACGTCTTGTACATTTGTTGCAATTTTGTACTACACCGTCGGTATAGTCACGAAAACAAAAACAATTCTGGAAGATTCAATATGATCCACTTTATCAACAAAATTGCGCGAAATAAAAAATCACTTGGCTGTGTCGAGGCTTACATGCATTTTTAGCTGATTTTGTTTGAATTTTCGAAATTTTTGAATTCGAAGAAAAATTTAGTTTTTTTTATAAATTTTTTTAAATTTGGATTTTTTAATTAGTTTTGAAATATTTTGAGTTTATCAGGTAGGTGATCAATTTTGTTGTGAATATTAAAAATAATTAATTATATGTAAATAAAACCTACACCCTTAAACATATATTTTTCGTAATTTTCCTGTTCTTCTTTTTCAACTTTGACTATTTTAAAAAATGCATAATAAGCACAAAATAAAACCTTTTTTTAGATTTGCATTTTATTTATTATTAATTTAGTTAATTTTTTTAAAATTAAATTAACATTACCAGGCCTGATTTTAATCCCCAAACACTAATAAGGTTCATTCAGTTACTTTTATTTATTTTTTTCGCTTTCAAACTATAATTCGCTACAAACACAAATATAATCCTTTACTAATACTTAATAATATAACAAGTAAAAAGGAAGTATAAAAAGTATTGACGTAGTTAAACGCACAAGGTCAGTCAATCTTTAAATAAAACCGCAGCAAAAAACATAAATAAAAGAGAATGAAAGAACAACTATTTATAAAAACCTACTAATATTTTAAAAGAAATTGATGTTATTCTAATAACATGTAAAAGTTTGTTGTTGGGTGTTTATAAAAAAAACCTAACAAGGTAAAAAAATAAATAACAAAAAAACTTGTTATAAGGACCTATTATTAGTTTAAGGAGGTATTTTATTCTAAAAATATCTAAGAATTTTTTGTTGGTTGTTGTTATTAAGGCTAAAAATAATTACCGGTTTTTGTGAAGGGAAAAAAATTCCATGATTTTTCGGTGACGTAAAAAACACGTGGACATATGGCTTGTATCCAATATGGTAAGCGGCTGCAAAATTAGACAGTTTAAGAAAGACATAAATAGAAATTAAAAAATTTTAATTTTCAATTACTCTTAAACTATTTAAGTATATATAGATGTGTGTAAATGCAAGTAATATTATCAATATGAAAGTTTTCTTGTTTGAATATTTATTGCTCAATTACGTTTAAGCGGACAAAATGATTCTGATAAAATTTGGATTACATACATATGTATGTAGATCTGAACATGAAACATGATTTTTCCAGCATTTTGAGCCGGAAGGCAACTAGAGTGGAAAACAATAAAGCAATGCATACTTTTAGGCATATTTGTTTTAAAGCCAATTTGAACTTTGTTTTTGATAAATAACCATGTGTAAATATATAAAACTATAATATTTCATTATATCTTAAAAATAAAAAAAAAATATTAAAGTGTAAATGGAAACTTGGTTCTTTGTTAACGAAAATTATTTGAATTAATAAACATACGTAGTTTCAATATGGAAATTTATTATTTGGAATCTTTTTTATGTCAATAAGAATATCATGAAATATTTAATTAATAATTTGTATAAAATTTAATTTATAAAATTTTTCTTTATCACTTTATTAAAAATATACCACTTACCTGGATAAATGTATTCGCTTTTCTGTAAAATGACCTTTACCATGTTCAGGATCTTCACATGGTTCATTGGTAACAATTTCAACACCTTCGCCGTCACCCGATTGTTCTAAACTATGGCGGGCGATCATATACAATTGACCGATTTGGTACTACAAAATATATATGAAATTTTTATTTAAAAATAATTGACATAAATAAGAAAACTGCTGGACTTTGTTACTTCTATGCTATTTGCTTAAATAACACTTGTCAAATATGTACATACCTCCTCACAAGATAAAGGCATACAAATACGATATTCTTTAGTTAAAACCATTATAGACAGAAAATATTTATATATTACAACAGTAATAAATTACGAAATGTATCAAAGATTTCGCAGGAAATAAATTAAAGCAAAAATATATCCCGCGCTTCAAAACAAAGATTAATGGGAAAAAAATGAGACTGGCATAAATTTTCGTAGAAAATAATAAGAAAACAAGAAAAATAGTGTAAAATCGAACAATTGAACAGCTGTTAAAAGTGGTGCCATATTGAGAGAATGTATTAAAGATATTAGTTCCTAGTGCATGCCAATTTAAAAATTGCGGTAAAATAAATATTTTATTAATTTTTTTACAATGTATGTAGTTGTTTATTTTAAAGTTAAAAAATATTTTGTAAAAGGTTTATAAAACTTAACTTAAAAACAAAGTAATAGAATAGAACAAAGTTGTTTTTACATATTTCTTTAATAAAAATTGTTTTTTAATTTAAATCGATAAGAACTTGAATCAATATAAAAACATTTTTTTTTAAATCAGCAATAAAGATTAAAAATGGTTTTTCTTGACTTTTTTTACAGTGTTGCTTGCCTTAAAATTGCAATACGTATTAATAAATTAAGTAAAATGCAATTTTTATATTAATATTGTAGAATTTTAAATAAGATTTCCTATAGTCTTAAGCACAGACATGATCTATGGTCTTAAGAACTGTAGTCTTAATTCTAGGTTCTTGTATCAAGTGGAAAACCTAATAAGTAAGCTGTTTTATAACATAAGAAATATATCTTTCGAACTTCCGGGCTTTTGTCCAAGCTCATTAAAACTTACATTTGCGTATGTTTTGTTTATTTTTAAGAAAATCAAAGAATTCTAGTTTTAAATTTTCTTCTTTTAAATATTGCAATAATATTTTGTTTGCCTATTTTAAAAAATTTAATTAGTATTCAGTAAGACAAATTAATAGTAACATGACAAAAACTAACAATATATTTTACATAAAATGAATTTCGCACCAGAATATTAATACTTATTAAAAATGTAACGTTACTATTATTTAAATTATAAAAAATACAAATTAGACATCACTTTGATAGGAAAAATGATAATTGTAATTAGTATCCAGTGAATGACAATAAATTTCAGAAAGAGGCAGCAAGCAAAACAAAAAGAATGGTGACAGTTTTTGTCTGTATTGCGCTTTATAATTTCACTTAAAAAACAACGTATCAAAAGCTCTCTTTGCTTAAAAATCAAAAATATTAATCATTATTGGAATTTTTGATAAGTATTCCCACAAAAGGTACTTTTTCTCAAGCTTAAACAAATATAAAATTAAATATTTCAAAATGAATAATATAGCAAATAGAAAAATTTTCACAATTCTTCTGTGTCAATTTTTCTTATGTATTCATCATTTGTGCTATGTGTTGATAAAAAAGTAAAGTGGCGAAATAAAAAATAAAACTTAATTATTTTCAGAAAAATTCCTATACAGTTGGAAGCTTTCACAGTTTGTGGTTTATAGTTATAAATCCTAAATTAATAAACAAAAACAGGAGTAAATTCCTAAAAAGCAACTAAATAGGCCGGTCTTGGCAATGCTAAGGATCCGTTTAAAAATGGGTCCACATCAGCAGTTGCAGCGCAGCAAGGAGTGGACATGTTGTTTTGGCCTACATGTTCATACCGCCACCATTATGATTGGCCTTTGGCATTTGGTAAGCTTTTTTAACTTTTAATTAGGAAAACTATATCTGTATTGTAAACAAGATATAAATGAACTTAAAAGGGCAATTCACTATTTAAGAAGGATAATAATAAGAAATACTTTATATATGTTATGTAGAGACGTATGTATTTACTTATGTGTAGTATTCTTATAGTCGAGGCTGTTGTGTTGGTATAGTTTTTGTTATATTTCTATAGTACGTGGCCTTGTTCAGGGTCATTGAAGAGTTATGGTTATTGGTGTTGTTGGGTAGTTTGAGTTGTTTCTTGCATTTTAATTTATTTTACGCATATTATATATTTTTATGTATGAAACATGTATTCATTTTTTATGAGCATATTAATTTCTTGTTCGATATTTTTCCTCTACTTTAAAACTTATTGTTGTAAATTTAATTTAAAAGTTAAAACATTTAAAAATAACATTTGTAACAAAATATGGGAACAATATTTAATGTAATATTTTCCATATTTTTTCTTTATTACTGTAAAAAAGTTATAGTTGGAATTATGAGAAATCAGTTAATATTCATTAAACATGAGAAAGAATTGCGTATCGAATTCCGAAATGGATAAAAAGACTCCATTCACGGCTTTGCTCTCCCATATTATACTTTTTGAAAAATTGTATGACCATTTTGCATAAATGTGGCTGAATTTCTTTGGTACAGGGTTAAAATTGCTGCATCAATACAATCAATACAAATCAATACTCGATATGTTTACAACTAAATCTGGGTTTCTTATGAAAATCAATTTCCGAAACCAATATAACACTGAACGTTGGATTAAAATTTATTAAACCTCTTATTTTTCTTTTATTAAATTAAAGCCTTCCTATATTATGAAAATCGATATAAAAAGTCAATCCTCAAGTTTATGCCTTTCCTTGTTAAATTTGATTCAAGTGTTTAATTTTTAAATTAATTTTTTTAAATTTTTAACAACTTAAAATTTAGATTGCGTTCAATAAATTTCTCATCATTTGTATATTCCCTTTGTAAATACATCGAATTCCATTTCCGGTTATGGTTTATTTTTTATTTTAATACTTGGGTTAATTTTTTACTATTTGGGTTTTCAGTTAACAATTTCTTACATTTTATTAATCGCAAAATGAAACGTTATAAACTTTGTAAACTAGATTTACATGCATGGTGAAGGGTATATAAGATTTCGCATAGCCTAATATAGCACTCTTACTTGTTAATTTTAAAAACGTTCCCTTTAAAAAATCCACACTGTTGGGAATACTTTGCTATTTTCTACTTGTTCAATATAAATTTTTACATGATAGTTTTTTTTATATTTTACTTATGTTTGTGTTTTTGGAAATTATGTCAGTTCGATGAAAAATATCTTGCTGTAAATTAATAAAATTGATTTTTATAATAAATTACAAATTACTCAAGAATTATATTCTAACACACACTATACCAAACATCATACAAAAATTATTTTATATTCGCCACTTAAATACGGGAATAATAACTTTTGCTTACCAATGCCTTTTAATAGTCGCGTAAATCCAAAGTAAGCAGTTTTATCTTTGTATAAAACATTAACATTTTATAAACGCTTTGGATTTTATAAAATGAACGAATAAAAATAAAAGAAACTTAAAGAAACGTTGTCTTGCATATATTTAACAGATTTTGTGTTTATAAACGGCATCAGCTTCAAGTCAACATTTGGAAACGAACATTTCATCTACAGTTATACTTTTTTGCATTACTTTCAAGGCTAAGAATATTTATAGACGAAGGCCGAAATATGGGATATTATCTAACACTAACAAATTAAATTATTTTCTAATTTAAATATTATCGTTTGATTCTCGACAACACACTCAGATTTTTAACTATTTGCAAATTAATCAAAAATATTAAACAAACACTAAAACAGTTATGAGTCTGTATATTAATAAAAACCCAGTAAGCATTTGGAAGGTTGTGTTAACAAAAAATCATCAATGTGATTCTTCTAAGATAGGTAGCTATTGAAAACTGCTTAATTAGTTTTGTAGTGGCCGCAACTATTGACTTTATGAAATCTAAATTTGGCGATGAGTTGATTTGTGAAAAGGTCGTGCGAGTTGACACCTCTCGCTTATTACCTGTAGGGCCATGTGAAATCACTGTTTTTTACTGAAAACCAGCAATGGTCACAAAATTGCCCAAAATTAAACAACCAGAATGCATAGCAAGTAGATATATTTAAATAGAATTTTTTTTAAATATTCGCTCGCTTACGGCCCTTATGGCTTAACCTGTGTCATCCTTAATATCTTAGGCCTTAGCTCAAATAGAGTTAAGTCATTTAGAGCAGTTTGGCTATGAGATGTCAGATAGTGTCTTATACTTCCTCTTTCTTAGTCATCATTTCCTAGCATAAACATATGAGGATGACATGTGCTTGAAAAATTGTTTAGGGGATCAGGTGGAATCTATAAATATTTTATAAAATTATATTATTAATATTATTTTTCATTATTAAAACTTCTTTTAAAAAAATGAAAATTCTCTTTCGAGTCCACATAAAGTATATCAAAGTTTTAACAAAGATACTAACGAAAAAAAACACGTTTTCATGTCTACAGATAATTTAACAGATATTTCTTTTTAATTTTATTTTTTATTTTTGAAATTCTTTAATTAAAGTCTGCTTAAATTTTTCGTTTTTTTCTCTGCTGTTTTAACTTCATATTGTTTGCTCTTTTTCTACTACTGAGAGCAACTCAGTGCTTGTTGAACAAAATACCGTATTTTATTGTTGGTGTTCGTGAAACTCATGACATAAAATCAATATTTATTTAATATAATATTTTAATTCTTAACACAAAAGAAATAATATTTATAAACAACAAAAAGAGATAAAAGATAATGAAATAATTAATTAAAAAAATTGTCAATCAACTTGCAGGTGTTTTTGTTTTTTTATTTTAATTACCAAAAAACGTTTGCTTGATTTTTGCAACAAATTCAGAAAACTTTAACCATTTTAATAGTTTATGGTAAAAATTATTTAAAATGCTTTCTGCTGTGATAGCAAAATATAGTATTAATATTAGTCTTAGCAAAGTGTGTGTAAGCAATTAATTGTGATTAATAACTTTTTTAAAGATAATTAGCAAAATTTACAATTGAATGCTGTCAGAAGTTTTAGCAACGGCGAACATTAATGATAATTCACCACTGCCATCACTTGTTAAATTATTGAGCCATGGTTATAGCGATCCAAAAAATTCAACTTATTTTCTTAATATTCTATTTACATTAAATCACATCTAATAACAAGCTGAATAGCTAATGAATAATAATTCATCTTATGTTTTCTGAAAAAATAAATAAAAACATTTTGTTACAAAAAAAAAACTTTCTTTTTACTATTCCAGTTTTAACTTATAATTTTTGATTTTCTAAAAAAATTTATCATTTCATCACCTTTTTTTAACAAAATTTTGTGTGTTCTTTTCTAATAAAATCACCCTCTTCAATTGCAAAATTTATTTCATTATATGACCCTAAAAGTGGACAGAAGTTAAGAAAAATTTTACTTTATGCGAATTTGCAAAAAAAAAAAAAAAAAAATGTCTCAATCAATAGTGATAAGTGATACTGTTTGTTTCGTTATTTTTTACCCCGCGGCCGAAGCGGAAACATTTTTTTCAAAACGCTGGAGGAAAGGTTACCTTACAAACAATAAGTAACCTAACCTAAAAATCTACAATAGAAACACTCTAAATTTTACATAGAATTTTATAAGACTCACTTGCGTTCTTAAGGAAGGTTTTGATAGGTACTCCCCATAAAACTACGATAGTAGAACGCTTCATAATGTAGGTCAATCTGAGAATAAAGTGCGTATTTAGGTCATAATCTCCCCATACAATGTTATTTTTAATTATCTATATCTGGAGAATAGGTGCGTGCGCTTCGCTACCCCAATGAAAATAATTGTTTGACGATAATTTTTTTAAGCCAGTTTTTTATTTGATTATGAACATTATTGGAATGATCAGGAATCAGGACTCATATATATTTCAAATATCTTTAAAATTAATTTTTGTTAAAAAATTTTCAGCGCTTTTTTCGTCTCCCGCTAACTCCTTCTGTTCTATTTTTGAAGTTAATCAGTCTTAGTTTTTTTAAATCCCGGAGAAGGCGGAAGCTTTTCTTTCCTTCTGGTCTGCTATTTGAAATATAAATACCCTTTTTTTACCGTAAGGATAAATATCTACCAAAGTTTTAAATTTTATTAAAATCGGTTCAGATGTTTAGCCGTGATTGACGCACCAACAAATAAAAACAAAAAATTTACAAAAAGTAAAAAATCAACTTACAAAGAGTTTTATAATATCTATTAAATGAATTAAGTGAGGCGACCTCTATCGAGTTTTTCAATTAAATCTTTGTAAGGAAAAAACGTTTTAAAATGGAACAAGAAAAAAACCTAAAAAATAATTTCATCTGAAACTAGGAAAAAAAAAAACACAAAACCTGACTTAAAAAAAATAAAATATAATGTGCTGTTTTTGTATTTCAGGCGATCAATTCGTTTGAAATACAAAAACAGCACATAAGTTTTTTAAAATTTCATTAAAATGCACAAAAATCGGTGCTAAACCAAACTAAAAAAATAAACAATTATTAAATATTTTAAAATTCCGCAAAAATAAAGGAAAATTCACAAAACGCAAAGAAAATCCAAACGATAAAAGAATAAATTTTAGGAGAAAACCTTAGTTAACACACAGTTTCATTTGAAAAAGTATTTAAAAAGTCAGGTTACTTTCTTAAGAGTACGACAAAAATGCTGTGAAATTAAAAAAAAACTGGGGAGTTAGTCTTTATTTTGATTCGCAAAGAAATTCATTTGAATTCGTTTACTTATACTTTGTGTTTCGTAAGTTTTTTCATTCTAATCGAAATACAGAGTAACCTCCATGTTTACTTTTAAACGCAAGAAAATGGCGAAATTTACTAATAATAACAAAAATAAGATGGCTTTACAAAAAATGTTATACTGAAGTCTAATAATCCTTCTTTTTGGCAAAAAAAAAAAAATTGTTTACAAAAACTCCCGTATATGTAAAAGTTTTATAAAATATTTTTAATTTTACCCAATCAGGATTTGAACCTTTTGAAGTTTACCTTTTTTCGACGAAGGTTGGTACGAAGCAAAAACAAATGTAATAGACGAGTTGCAGAGAGAACAACGATGAAATTCTATGAGTTGTGTGTGGACTTCTTCTAACTAAATTAAAATTGTTGTTGTTTAAAAAGATGATGTTAAGAATGTACACAACCTAAGGTAGATAGATGCGAAGAATACTGATGAAGAATGTAGCGACCTGGAAAATGCGGCTTATATTCTGCTAGTGCCTAATTTTATTAATTTTCCTTTTGCGACACAAAATATGTTACACTGAAATCTAAAAAAAAAAGAAAAAAAAAAATATGAAAAAAAGTTCACAAAAACCCCTGAAATTTCAAAACTTGAAGAAAATCGTAAGTCTTAGACTTTTTAACCAAAATATATACTATCTCGATAAATAACAATTTTTAGAATTTCGTATTTATTTTATGGTGTATTTTTATCTTTTTCCGTTTTGACTAAATTCTGAATTAATGAAAAATTTTTCAATTTATTTTTACAATATTTCGAGTTATGAAAAATTTTATATTTTTCCTATTATTTATTTTTATTTTATTTTTCAATATTGTATAACAACTCATCGCCAAGAAGCTAAATATTACCAGCCGTATGCTTAAAATAAATTTATTTACGTTCCTGAGAAGACTCTTAGCGAACTCTTTTGTCTATTTTGACTTCAAAAACAATCACAGAATATAGTTATGGATTACGATCATATTCTACTGTATCGACAAATAAAAATGTATAACGTGTTACTTTAAAATTGTTGTACTTTAATTTAAAACAGCAAATAGCCGAAAATAAAGTTGAATTGTTATGTCAAAGCAGTTGCGTTTCAAAATCATAAGCGCTTTTGTGGCCGCAACTGTAGGTTAAGGCTCAATGAAAGTTAGAAGGGACCTCACATGAGCATGCTTTATGCAACGCTGTGCAAATGTTGGCCATAAACTTAACTGTCGAGATCTTTCATATAGTAAAGCAAGAGTAATAAAGAAATATGTTAAATTAAGTACATAAAAACATAATTATATTTGTATTTTATTTGTTAAATTAATTAAATAAGCTAAACGTTTTCATTTTTCTAGTCTTTATACTAAACTGACGTTCTTTATTTTGTTATTTGTGACGTGCTAATGTCTTAAACAAACGTAGTAATGTGATCGTGGCAGTAGCAGGACTATTATTTTATTTTATAATTTAATTTACAGAAAAAAAAATTATATGATAATTAATGTGAATGACTTTTATAATTTATATTTATTTATCTTTTAACACATTTTTCTTTTTTACTTTGCCTTTTCTTTAAAGTTTTTAAATATTTTGGCTTTAAGTCTGTTGGCCATTATAATGCGTAATCCCCATATGATGGAAGAACTGGAAAACAGCTATGACTATAATGTGGATCTGAATGCTCCAGCTTTACCAACACCCTTGAGTAAAGTTGATCCTCCCTATGCGTATCGTGATCATTCATTGAGTTATCGTAAACAATATCGTAAGTTTTATCTTTTGTTTAAAGTTGGGAAAAATATTAATTTGTTTTGTTTTTCATTATTTAAACTTTTAAGAAAACTATGATATGGGTGGCTTAGTATGTACTTGTATGATAGCCATTACTATGATGATGATTTATGGCGCTATTAAGGGTAAACCCTCACATCTGTTGCCATTTTTCTGTTTGCAATTGTTTGATTTTGCCATTACAACGTAAGTGTTTTTGTTTTTGTTTTTCTTTTTTCTTTTTTTTTTTTTCTTTTCAATACAAATATTAATTATGAAATTTTTAATATTTACTAAATCTTTTGTATTTATTTCAAGTTTAACTGCAGCAGGTTATTTGTGTTATTTGCAAGCTATTCATCGTTTAATAGATGAATCTCATCGTTTACCCTGGCGTGAAAAACTATTGGAAATGTCTCCTGAGGAATTGGTGATAGTGGTTTTAATTGTTTTCGTTTGTATTGTATTTTTAAAGGCCTATTCCATTGGTATTGTTTGGCGTTGCTACAAATATTTGACTTTGCGTCAACAAAGCATGCGCACTTTATTACCCTTAGGCGTACCCGATTTAACTACAAACAATTTGGGAGCAGAAGAGAGAGCTTATTCTACTCTCTTACCTAATTATGATGAAGCTGTTGCTCAATATATGAAACAGGCACCACCACCCTCCTATCAAGTGGCCATGTCAAATTATCAAACCCCGGAGGATCCTAATAATTTGCCTGGCTCTGTTGTTAATGTCGAAGAAGATAATAATAATGATACTTCGAACAATAACAATACCGTTCATATTAACAACAATACACCACCCATGAGACGTAATGAAAATACTGCTGCTTCTAATAATGCTGAGGAAATAGGTGCAGTCGGTGGCAATGTTAATGAAGAAACCTTAGTTTCACCTCCATCTTATAATCAACTGGTAATTGAACCGGTTTTACCTTCCCCAGGGCCAGCTGCGAAAATTGATGGCGTTGTCGTTGCTATTAATAACTCTACAAACCAGGCCGCTGCTAATAATGCTCAAGTTAATTCTAACGAGAGTCAAGCCTAAAATCCTTTGGTTTTTTTTATCAGACATCAAACAATGTTTTAGGTAAATTTTGTTCTTTTTTTGGGTTGTGGATAGAAATGTGTTTTGTTCGAAAGATGAATGAAAAATTTGCTGTTTTTAATCTTGTTAATAAAAGACATAAAAGGCTAGACGTCTTAATGTTGTGGTAGAACAAAGAGAAGAAAGTAGTGAAACGTTTTAAAAGGAAAATTTTGTTTTTTTAATCTAAAATTTTCCATTTAGTTTCCATGTGAAACTTTTAATTTTTCATTGCATCGCAATGTATTTAGAAGTTAAATTTTCTTGTTTGAAATTTGTAAAATTTTCTACCTTTGCTAGTATGTTATTTATAAAAATTAAAACGAAATTAATTGTTTTTTATATTCACTTTTCAGGTGAAATGCCAGTTATATTAAATTTTTTTTTTTGTTAAAATATCTTGAGCTTTTAAATTTAGTGAGCTAAACATTGTTAACTTAAATTTATTATACAGGTAATAAATTTTATGTGAAATTAGATATTTTTTAAAATCTGATTTTTGACGTTAGAATTTTTTCTCTGGTATAAATTTATAATAAAATACCAAAATTTCAGCTCTCAAAATAATAAATTCGTTTATGTTTAAAATCTCTTTTTATCTTCCACACAAAAAACACTAATAAAAATTTAATTGGCTTGTAAACAAAAAATTATATTATTATAGTACATATTTAGAAAATAAACAGTAAATTTAAATAAATTAACCTATGACATGCAGGTCCTTTTATAAGAAATGAGTTTAATATATAAATTAAAATTTAAAATTTAAATATTCCTAAAATTAAATTAATAAATAAAAAAAAATAAAAAACAAGAATTTAATGAAAAAAGTGCTTCTATTTCTCTTGACAAAGCACTCTTATATGTAAAAAAAACACACAAAATGCTTCAGAAATTAATTACACAAAACAACAACCAAAAGAAAGATATTTTAACTTATATTTGTTTAAACATATAAATGCCTTAAAGCATTAAATATTTATTTTCTTGCTAATTAATTAATTAAATTAATAATTAGTTTTTTTTTCTATTTTGCTCCGAAAAAACACAAAAGTTGTATTGTAGTGTACCGTACATGTTGCACAACTAGTTCTAGAACACATAAAAAGACAGTAACCGTTATTTGGCATTGCAATTAGTAAAATAGTGGAATACAGTTTCATGAAAATTGCTGATAATATTTCTCACTGTACATTTTAAAAAGAACAGTTTCAAATCTATTGATTTATTGATTGCAACACTTTTTGCTTTTTCGTTTTATTTATTCGTTTTTGAACTTTTTTTGTGAATATTTATGAATTGACATAAAGTGAATTCCTAATTATAGAGCACTTTTTAATGTTCGTTTTATTTTCTTTAAAAGTACATATTCATTTTTGTGTCATTTTTGGGCCGATCCTGTATTTGAAAATTCAAACAAATTATTATTGAAAACACCAGACAGAAAAAATTCTTTAAAAAAATTAATATTTTACTAACACAAATTTTTAATTTATGAATAAAATTTTTATAAATATAGTCGTTACTAAAATTGAAGCAAAAACATTAAAAACAAGAAAAATTAAAACCTTTTCAAAACTTTTTTTCCTAAATAATATGTTATTTCTATATTACAGGCCATGGCGAAATAATACTAGGTGGTCTCGATAGCGAATTCATTGATTTTCGCCGAAACGTTAGGTGTCAGACACCAAATTAAAAAAATTATACTCAATTTTTTATATATGGAGTTTGACATTTCAGATTTTGAGCAAAATTAATGAATTCGCCATTGCGACCACCTGGTATTGATTCGCCTTGTAACAGGCGATCAACTCGCCTAAAAAATTTGTATAAAAAGCACTCAGTTTTTTGAGTTATTTTCATATAAATTTTTCAGACGAGTTGATCGCCTGTAATACAGAAACAGCACATAAGTCTTACTTGCCCTTAAAAATATATTTTAAATTTTATTTACTTTTAACAAAGAAAAATTACTTGATCGATGGAATATGTGATTGGCATTCATTTATACTTCATTGCCTTATATTGTTGTTATCTTGCTTATTTACGTCTTTGCTTGCAACGCAGAGTGTCTAATCTATGGCAGAGTTTTAAATTTTAGTCTTCTTTGCATTTTGTAAAAAAAACTTTAATCTGTTGCAATATAAAAATATTTATAATTAAATTATTACACATTTCTATTTTCATTTACGCTAAATAAATCTCTAAAAATGTTCGAAATTTTCAGTTCTAAAAACTTTTTTGAAATTTTTAATTCTATACAATTTTTTTATTTTTAGCCTCAGATAAAATTATGCCAATGCGATTGAATTGTAAGGTGGTAGCAATGGCGAATTTTTTTAGTTTCTGCCGTTAGCCCGAAAGTCAAACTACGTATAAAAAATAGTATACAGCTCATGGCAAAATCACGTACCAGCTGGTGGCAGTGGCGAATTTATTAGTTTTCGCCGTTGCTGAAAATGTCAAACTCCATACATAAGAAATCAGCGAATTTTTTTTTTATATGAAGTTTGACATTTTCTGCAACGGCGAAAATGTATGAATTCGCCACTGCCACCACCAGGTACATGATTTCGCCATGATACAGCTTTTTACATATGGACTTTAATAGTTGTGTTAATGAATTCGCCATCGCTACCACCTTAAATTATACCAACTAGATTCTAATTATATCATTGAATTTTTAAGTATTTTTTTTAGTATTGTTTCAATTTTGAAAATTTTAACTGTTATTAATATTTCTCTTTTGTTTTTGTCATTAAAAACGTAAATTTAAAAATTCGAAAATGCGATTAATTTAAAATAGTTTACAGCGGGACGAATAGATAACTGGTGAATGCATTCACTCATATGGCCTACAGATGATTGCCTCTTTTTAATAGCTGTTTGACAACTAAACCGAATTAAGGTCCGACGAATTGTTTTTAAAACTAATACAGAAAGGCGAATCAATTACTCCATATATAAAAATATACACATATTTTTTATATATGGAGTTTGACAGTTATGTATACCAGCCAAAAAAATACTGAATTCGCCTACGCTGCCACCTGGTAATTAATTCGCCTTGCTAATACAGTCAACTCATGGCCTTGAGTCAACTGCCATGAATTTGGAATTCTAAAATATTTAAAATACAAAACTGGAACAAATCTAGTTTAGCGAATTTACTCAAAAGATCCAGATTGATGGAGATCCAGATTGATGGAGAATTGAAAAATAAGAAAAAAATGTTGAATACAAAAATTTTCGGCTCTCAATGAGAGAAAAAAATTTTGAAAATTTAAATATTTTCCAAAGCCCATATTGACTTAATACGTTCAAAAATGTAGTATTTATAACTTTCTATGAAAAGCTTAGAGAAAAATATGGGCGACCGCCCATTTTAATACTTGAACTTGTTTTCTTATTTTTCAATTCTCTATCACCCTGAATATATTTTTGTGATTGGCGTAGCTTCGCTAAACTAGATTTAATCCAAATTTCTACAATTTAAATTTAGTGGATGACAAATAAATCTTTTTCGAGATCATATACATTTTTGTAAATTGTGCAAGTAATTTTTACTCGCGAACGATGTTTAAAAGATATTACGCAACGCTACAAACAACAAACTTTAAGAATTGAATTAAAAACCTTTTTAGAGCAAAGACCGAACCGCCCCTAATAAGAATTAAAACTTTTAGTTTACTCTTTATACGCATAAATTTGTTCAATTCACAATCTATTGTAATTTGTATGTTTTACTAAATACAACCAGAATAGTTGTGTTGTAATGTTAAGTTGTATTTTTTTTTTGTTGTACTTTTACCTACCTCCTTCATAAAAAAACACCTAA
The DNA here is from genome assembly GCA_937654795.1 of Cistogaster globosa. Lineage (NCBI taxonomy): Eukaryota > Metazoa > Arthropoda > Insecta > Diptera > Tachinidae > Cistogaster > Cistogaster globosa. The sequence goes on from OW569407.1 coordinate 7,486,954, forward strand.
AAATATCTAAAAATCTCTAAGCAACTGTTGCAAAATCAAACGACGAATCACACTTTCAATAGATAGTGAATTAAACAATTATTTTCAAACTTTTGTGAATTAGTTTCATAATTTTTCTTGAATCTTTTTTTATTCTTTTTTATTATATTCTTTTATATAAATATTTATACTTATATCATTAACTAATAAGATTTTTTATAAAAAACAATTAACATTATTATATTATTATGAATATATTATATATTGTATGTAAAATGTAACACACCAACAACTACAGAAACAAAAAAACATAAAAAATATTCGAATATTATAGTTTTTAACTGAAAAAATTATATAAAAAATAAATAAACCACAGATTTCAATCGTTAAATTTGAAGGCTTCTTTTTGAAAAAAGGCTTTATTACGGCTTTAAGAAATTTGTGGTAATAAAGAAAATAAACATTTGTGGATTGTTTTATTCAACCTTTTATTACATAAAATTATATTAAAAATAAAAAAATGTTTTTATTTTGTAATGAATTTGACTGAGGGTTAAATGTTTTTAATCCCAAGCGTTTGTTAACATAACCTCATAAAATTACTAGTAGCTTAGTGTCTGAAATTTAAGAATATTCTTTTTAGACACTTTATCACAAAAAGTGAAAAAAATGTAAATATAAATTTGTCATTCCGTTTGTTATTTCTACAATATCGATTTCCGACCCCATAAAATATAATATTTTGAGGTCTTATGCATAGCGAAGTCGATTGAGCGATGTCCGTCTGTCCGGCCATGTTGTTGAAATCGAATTTGCCAAGGTATAGATGTGCTAGAGAAAATTAAAATACGCCAATCGAGTAGAAACAGTTTTGAAAATAAGCAAGATCGGTCCATGTTCTTCGAGGAAGCGGCCAAAACCTCGTCTGCTTCTAATTTTCCTTATCATTTGAAACAATGAAGCAACTCCAATAAAAAAAAGAAATATATGGAGCAATAAAGAATTAAAAAATAAGAAAAAAGCACCTAGTGAAAAATTAACGCTCGCCCATATTTTCCGAGTTATGGGCCTCTGAAATTTTTATTGAAAAGTTCAGTTGTGCACCATATTTTTTAGAATATCAATATGGGTATCATTTAGAAGACTTTGAAGAGATCTTTTAGGAAATACTAGAATTTTTTAAAAACGTTTAACCTGTTAAGAGCCGATGACATTTTTATGTAAAATTATTGATTTTTTTTTCTTATTTTCTTAATTTTCTGTCATCCTAATATTAGCTTTTTTTGATAGAGGCTACTTCACGAAACTAGATTTACACACATGGTGGAGGTTATACAAGATTCGGCATAGCCGAATATAGATCTCTTACTTGCTTTTAGAATATTATTTATTATTTCAAATCGTTAACATTAAAACGAAGTTAAAATATTTTGCATAAATTTAAAGTGGACTTTGGGAGAGGCTCTTTAAATTCTCTTAAATATTTATAAGATGTAGAGAAATTTGTCGTTAAAGGTTTTTCCTCATTGGATGTGAAATTGAAGACTTTTAAGCAAAAACAAATTTACATTTAAAAGAAGTAGAATTTTTAATTTACACGGGACGAAGTTCAACTTTTATAATGATCCAAAAATAATGCTCCGCTTTTTTTTAAACAATCTCAAGAAGAGATGAAGCATATTCCCATTTAAATAAATATTTCAGTAACTAGGGTGTCAGACGATCAAGTTTTCATTGAAGTTTCATTCAAATTTTAAAATTTCTCTCATTTTTTAACTAATACACTCACACTTTAAAAACTTGCTGAGAATTTGCTTTCAAGTTTTCGTTCAATTGAGTCTTTCAAATTACATTCAAGAAAACAGCTGCTTGACTTTTTTCTCTCCAAATTTGTATTAAAAATTCTGCTACCAGTGTTTTCTTGACATCTTGCTTAAAAACTTGCTTTGAAATTGCGTGCAGCCTACGTCACAGCCTTCAATTTTTGTGAATTTTGACAAGTAGTATGTGTAAATTTCTTGAAAGAGAATTGAACAAAAACTTGACCGTGTGACTGCACCGTAATAGAGCTGTCGAACTTAAACAAATCTACAAAAAAAAACATTCATCGGCATAAACCACGAGCCTTTACGGAAATGCATTTATAAATCTTACAAAGTTTAGCCGTAGTTTTTAAAGTTTTGTTTGCTGTCGATTTAGAAGTTTGCTCCACAATTAAGGACTGTGTACAACCAAGTCATAGGAGAGGCAGAACCGCCTCTCTGTCGCTGCTGTACACAAGGTGGTAAGCACGTTGACTACAAACCTGGTTGGCCAGGGTTCAGTCCCTGCGGCGACCAAAATTTAAAAATGTTTTTTTTCGTTTAATGGTACATATATATACATGTTCAGAGTTAACATTAAACAGGCAGCCTCCTTCGTCGGAACTTCTTCATAGCATATTCGCCGGCGAAGTAAAATAACTAATAAAACGGCTATATCTATCTCCTTTCACCACCTGTCTTATCCCTTATCTATCCATTTCCTAAAGAATGTAGCACGATTACGAAAATAACTGAATAGGTATTATTGCCTGAAGTACTACTTCTCTTTAAAAAACAAAACAAACAAAAATGCAGTACTGTGCCGTGACCGATGCACAGTGCGTGCGAAAAAAACTATAAGCAAATTTGCAACAGGGATGGGATTAATATGTTTCTGGTACAGGAATATAAACTTCTATACTTTTAGTACAATTTAAACCGGTAAAGTACCAAAATGCACCAGTAATTTATAATCTTGTTTTGTTTTTTTTTTAAGTATGAAGATAGGATTCCATCTTATCAGCTAGAAAATTGGAAGCGAAGAAGCTATTTCGAGTATGTGAAAAGTAAACGGTTAAAACTCCACATTTTAACGGTTCCAGAATAATAATATTTGCTGCGTTTTGTATAGCCTTTAAGTATAAAATGTGATAGAAAAAGGGTACGAAAAACAACAAAACGAAACGTTTGCATTTGTATAGTTTCGTTCTTTGCAGTGAGCAAAACGAAAACATTGAGAAGGACTTTGCAATTTAGTTTTGCATTATTTTAGTTCGTGGACATAAAATGTAAATAAAGCTTTATGTTTGCAGCCAGAGAGAGTGCAATAAAAAAAATTAAAACGTGTTAAGAAAAAAACTTTTCGGAAACGTTTGCCGATTCATTTGCTCAGTAAAATTGAGAATGCATTAGCGTATAAGAAGAAATACTTCTTAGCAAACTACACTTTGCTTACATACGATTGTATTGGAATATCAAGGCAAGAAGACAGGTTAATAAACAATTAAAAAAACACGATTTCCTTACAATTAATTTATTTATTAATGAAATAATAATACTTTTATTATTTAATGATAAAAAAATATTAAAATAAATAGATTTTAGTCCCCAGTTTAAGCCATCCAGTGAGACCAATTTTGAATTTCATTATACAAATTCTTGCCAGGACACTCTGTAGCACCAACTTGACGGTGACCATATAAAATATAATTCGATTTAATTTGACCACGCGATACGGCAGCAGCTAATAAGTTTTTAGCAGCAGTAATTTGATCATCTGCGGGTATATCATTATTGTAATTGCCCATGAAGGAAATACCAATAGATTTAGAGTTCCAGTTGGAGGCATGAGCGCCCATTGCATTCCAACCACGACCTTCATAAATATTGCCATCACCACCGATCAAGAAATTATAGCCAATATCGTTCCAGCCCAAATCATTTTGGTGATAATGTTGAATATTCTTCATTTGTTGAATGCATTTAGTCTTTGTCGAACAGTAGGCACCAGCAGTGTGATGTATAATGGCATATGATAAATCGTTATCCAAAAACGTTACATTGGTAGCCGCAGCACCACCCCATTCCGACTTGGAAATGATAACAACACCAAAAATATTATGGGCACAAAAAACTAAAACTGTAAGACCAAAAATAACCTTAACCATTTTAGTGTAGGAACTGTTAAAATAAAACTAACAACTTTACAGCGACTAAATAAATCTTTTATAATAATTTTTACAGAATTTAAAAAATAACGTAATTAAATTATTAAGACTTCTTATCAATAAGTAATGTGGGATTTTTTTTTTATAGGTTATCTAAAGTAATAAAAACTTAATTTAAAAAATACAGAAATATTTAATTCTTCATAAATTAATAATTTGTGTGATATGAATTGAAGGGTGACAATAAAATTTTAATGTCATTTGTGAAGTACCATCTAATAAAACGCAAAACAAAATTAAAAATGAATAAACATATTTTTTTTTTTTTTAATACTAAGCTATTTAACGTTGCTTGTTAAAAGCCTTTTAGTGCGACAATCAACAAATTTAAATAAGCTTTTATTACAAGCAGTCGTGAAAAAACGAAACTTGGCTTTCTTAGCTCAATAATAATTCTCATTTAGTCTGTTAGAACAAAATAATTATATGGGAAATTTTTAACGAAATGACCATGTGGATATGATATCCCCACCAGTAATCCACTTCGTTTAGAATTTAAAAAAAAAATACTAGATTAGAATAAAAAATATTTATTTTATAATTTCTTTTATGACTTCATTACGAAAAAAGTTTAAAAATTAGATCTTTTCGAGCTTCTGTAACTAGAAAAAAAAAACTATTTTACAAAGACCTCCGACTTAAAAAACCCCACAAAAAAAATGTACAAGAAAGTACAAGTTGATTGTTCAAATTATTACTCTTTTATTTAAAATGTATGCAACCACCTTCTTTTTACTTTGAGAGAATAAATAATAACAAAAAATAAAAAAAAAAAATTATAATAATATTGTAACGTCATAAAATGATTCACTAAATAATCAATTGACCTTTTTAACTCTTTTTAGGGGGTATTTTCCAAAACGAGATAAGAAGAATTTATTTTATATGTTTATAAGGAAAAATATTTTAATTACTGCGTATTTTTTTAATAATTTTGATTTTTTGTGTGTATACTTTATTGATTGAATATAATACTCTTTTAATCAGTTTTGTTTTGGACCTAAAATCCTTGAGGTCTAAACAAAATAAATTTCAAATACATAGACGAGCTATGTAGCAAAGTGGCCAATAGACATGCTTTTCTCTATAGTAATTAATTGTGTTGTTTATTTTCAGATAACAACAAATTTTAAATGCTTTGGCTTTCTTTTCCTAATACTTATGACAATTTCAAAAAATATGGTGCCTTATTAAAACAATTAAAATTCCTAATTTCAAAATAATGATTTTTTTTTTATAAAACAAAATTTAAACTAACCCGCCATTTTGTATTAAAAAAGACAGAGGGAAAAGAGTCTTTTTTTAATATTTTTTCAAAAAAAATATAAAAATGCAAAATCGCGTATGAGTTTTTTTTATTATGGCATCTTTTATGTTAAGAAAGAGGAGATTCCTAGCAAAAGGAAATAATTCCGCTGAAGACTATTTTTTTTTATAAATAATTAAATAAAATTTCCATAGACATGTTGCTTTTTGAATTGTGTCAATTTTATTTATTATAATAATTATATTTGATTTGAAAAGCGTAAATTTTAGACGAAAATTAAAAATACATTAAAAAATAGCACGAATTTTTAAAATTAATTAACTTTCTTTAATACTCCCGTAGTTTAGTTTAATTTAATTTAATTTAATTTAATAATTTGTGAGTGTCCGCGCATAAAACAAAAATAAATTATCGTAGTGTTGTTGTGATATTTTATTTTTCATATCCTTTTAACTGTATAAGAGAGCCGTAAAAAGTCAGCCGTATAGAGTGGATAAAGAAAAATAAAACTATTGTTGATTATTGTTGTTTTTTGCTTAAACTTTGATTTTTGTTTTTATTGTTTGGACAAAAATCTTTAGTTTATTTAAAATATTTGTGAGAAGTTTCCTGAAGAGCTAAGTGAGCAGTAGCGAAATGGCCATCTAGACGTGCTTTCACCCTCAATAATCAATTTTGGTGATTTATTAATTTAATCGGGATGAAAAATAGAACGATTTTTTTAAATTAAATAATAAAAACACTTTTATTATGTTATGTATAACGGTTTGTCGAAGGAAAATCCATACATAAAATAAAAAAGTAACAGGGTCATGAAATATTTTATGTATTTAATTTCATGTAATTAATATGAAAAACAAAACGCCTATTTTTGGAATATTTTTCTCTCCCTCTATCTGTCTGTGTTCACATCACGTAAAAACTGCTGGATGGATTTAAATAAAATTTTGCAAGAATGTACCTTAGAACCCTGATTTAAATATACAATACATTTTTAAAAACTATGAAAATTTGTAGAGAAACTGGAGATACAAATTTGAAGGCACCAAATTTTAGCAGTATAATAGTAATAGAACAGTTGTCAGCACATTTTATATTTGTAAATGGGAAATTTTTAACTCTATAATAAATATTTTAAACCATATTTTTCTTAATTTTAATTCTAAGAAAATTATTAAAAATACGCGGATGAAGTCGTGACCATTGCTAGCATAATACAAAAATACTATTTAAGTTTCTTATAAAAAAATATTTAGTTATAAAAAACCATGCAACGAAATTTTAAGCTTAGTTTGTTGTAAAGTTTTGTAGACAATAACTTTACAATAAACATTAAAAAATCATTTTTCTAAATTTTAATTTTAAGATATTAGAAATGACACGCAGACGAGTTTTTGGCCTTGATAGTTTTAAATATAACAATTTATTTAATACATTATAAAAATAGTACTTTTTACAGCAACCATTAGCCAACACACTGAACATACTCTACCTAAAAAATCAATTGAACAGCTGTCAGATGCGGTTATATTGTAATTAAATATATAAGTGTTGTAGGTTTTTTCAATTGTCGAGGATAATTAAATAAAAAATAAGTTTTCGTTTTAAACGTAAATAAAAAATATATATTTTCATATAATCCAAAAATATATAGAAATAATTTTATGTAAGTATTTTGGTAAACTATTTATTTTATATTATTAGAATTATTTTTATTACAATTGTAATTATAATGATGTAAATTAGATGATTCTTTTTTGTAAATGCAAACAAATTAAATAATTATACCAAAGTCAAGGTCAGTAACATAGAAAGTCTTTAAATTTAAAAGAAATAATGCAGTTGCTTTTATTTAATTAAAGAAAAAAAAAACATGTTGATAGGAATTGCACGTAGTGTTGTTGGTTTTTACTACGAATCAGGTTAAATAATTTTGTACAAATTTAAGACGTCTTAATTTTGAGCTTTATGCTATTTGTTTCTAATCAAATCTATATTTTCCAATGATAATTTTTAGCAACAAAATTTGCTTCCTAACAAGTTATCGTTTATAGTACTTTTTTTAATTAATAGAGAACAGTGAAATATATATTTTTGGCCAAAAAATCCTTATTAAATAAGATTGCTTTAACTCTTAATCTCTTTTTGGAGCTTTAATAAGATCCTTAATAGCAATGGGCGAAATTTTTGTTATATCTTTATAAAGACTAAAGTGGCCGCAGGTCTACTCATTCAGTCGAACTTTGGCGCCAATATTATGAAATTATAGAAACATAATATTTCAAAATGACTAAAACATTTTAATTAAATTGTTTACCGTATGTACATGAAGTATAATTTGCCCTTCTAAATATTGAACCGATTTGATTAAAAATCAAATTATGAATGCTGTAAAAAATATCAAATATCGTCTTGCCTATTAATTAAACATATAAATGGATGCAGTAAAAAATAAAATTAAATTAAAGAATAAAAATCTTATTAAAAGTCCTGTATTATATTGCAGAATATACTATTAGAATTAAATATACTGCCACCCGTTAAAAGGCCGGTCAAGGCAAATCCATAGCAGGTAATTTCATTAGCTCATGAGGTCTAAAGAGATGGCTTTTATTTAAATTTGCAAATGTCAAAATTGCTTATTCTTATACTGTAAACATTTTGCAACTAAACCAAAATTACGCATCGAAATTCACCTTGAACCGAAATTTTTCAACAAAGCAAGCCATAAGTTTGAAAACCCATTTCTTTGTTCATCAGTTTACCCGACAATCTATTAAACCTAAAATATTAAAAAAGAAAATTTAAAACAGATATTTAGAGAAAATACACTTTTTTAAAACACAAATTTCAACGTAATGCCATCTAAAAATAAACTTTAAAATGCCATCCAAAGATGTAATTATTTAATTTGATATTTATCAAACTTAAGGTTGAGTGACTTCAAATTATTTTTATGCTATGTTTATTACCTTTTTTTTTTGCTTTATACTTGCTACTAAAAAAAACTAGTTGGTGTTTTAGATAACACTGATGATAAAAAGACTGTTAGTTTATTTTTAGGGTAGAATGTTTACCTAATATTTTTATTATTTAAATCGTAAAGATGCTTTTTGTTGGTAAGGGTAATCAAAATCCAGACGATTTCGTTTGTGAATTTTACGTTACACGTTTTCATTGTTAAATGTCTTAAGCTATGGCTAGCTGCACGGAGTCACGTTGTTTACTACTTTTTATAAAAAAAATTAACAAATAAATATTTTATATTTTATTTTCTTAAATAAAATAAAATTTTTCCTTATCGATTATGAAAATTTATAGTTATCGATATCAAAATAATTTGTTAAAAAACCCCTTCCTTGCTATCGATTTCTCGTTTAAAATTTTTTTCTAATAGATTTTATCGAATAAAATTTTTTGTGTTGTTTTTAGCAAAATATTTTTAATGCGTTTGCTTTAATAATAACAAATTGCTCAGCGTGAAAGTTTTTGTACGTTTTGTTTTTAAAATATTTTTGTTCTCGATAACAAATATTTTTCTTTATAAAAATGTAATTCGCAAGAAAATTTTTGATATGAATTGAATATATTGCTTGATAGGAACACAGACAGACAAAAATTTCAAAAATAGGTTATATTCCATATCGATTACTATATTAACCAACAACCAACAACCCCTTTACTGTTTTATTATATGCATCGATTGTTTCTTAACCGGTTAAAGGTTTTGCAAGAATTTTATTTAATAATTTCTTAAGCAATAGGTCAGCTTTTAAAGTAAAAAAATTTTTTATTATTTTTATTTGTTTTCTTTCAATATTTGATCATACCAAAAACCAAAAACAAATTCAAATGAAAAATTTTTATTGCAAGAATATTGGATTCGCTAAATAAAGTAAACAAAACGTGTAAATTAGACGGCTTGGCTACCAATAGTTTGTCATATTGCTAAAATTACTTATTTATGGAATTTTTGTCGTCCATAAAAATCCCGATCTAAATTTTAAGCCTAAACCATAATATGCAGTTGAATTTTCACAAAAAAATTACTTTAAAAGTACTGTTACTTTGATCGTATTTTAAGTGTAAAATCTTTTTCGTTGACATGCTTTAATTGCCTTTTTTGAACCCAAGGGTAAAAATTATGTATTTACCTAAAAAAAACTATCTACACCAAGTTAAAATATTTTAAAAGAAATAAAAAAATGTTTTTCAGCAATGCGAATTACAAGGTGGTCGAAATAGCGAATTCATTTTTTTTCGTCGAAACTTTAAATGTCATATATAAAAAATATGGTGTTTGACTTTAAAGCGTTTCGCCATCGCAACCACCTAGTATTGATTCGCCTTGTTTTTTAATTTCATAAACTGATGTACAACAATTATAATTCAATTTTACTTTAACACTATTTTATTGGTTCATTTGTTTCAAACACAATTATTAGTATTGTAAGGTTTCAAATTTGTTTTCTATTCTTATTTACTAATGGTGAATTAGATTCACATATACGTGTATGAATGTATTTATTTCTACATGATATGAAAATGCAATACGTTTGACGATTTGTGTTCATTTATTTGGCACACTTTTGTGCGGGCGTTTTTGTTTGAAATTTTTATATTTTAACAGTCTACTTTTGCCAGTTGTTGTCTAGGACTAAAAGAAAATTTCTTTAACAAAAAAGTTAGCAACTTATTAGGCCTTTTGTTAAATAGATTTAACTAAGAAATATGTTACCATACCACTCTATGTACATATGTATGTGTACAAAAATGTGTTTTAATTTCTTAATAAATATTTAATAAGAAAATTTTAATTCTTCGTTAAAAAAAGTGTGTACTCATACAAATGTATTTATGTATGTACGATGTATGCATTTATGTATTTAAATTTTTTATATATTATTTATTAGTTAAACGTTAATAATAAATTTTTTTTACCTCTTTTTCTTTCTTTACAGATTTGTGCTTTTCCATTTATAGTTTTAACTAAACGCTGTAAATAGAAAGTATTGTGTACTGAGTGTTAAAGTTTTTTTAGTTAATGTAAATTTAAATTAAAAAAAATTATCATTTCCCTTTATTTATAATTTAGGTAATTGTTTTATTGAATCCATATTATTCTTTTTTATGTTTTAATTTCACAACTATTTTCAAAATTATTGCTTAATGTGACAAGAAAATAGAAACAAATGGGAAATAATTTAAATTGCAAATTTTTCTTATAATATAAAAGAAATACACTAAATTTAAAATTTTTTAAATTAAGAATCTTTTACATTTTTTACTACAAAAGTCGATAAATTTAATTTAAATATTTTTTTCTTTAAATCAATTAAAGTCTTGCTTCTTTTGTCAAAAAAAAAAAAAAAAATAAATAAATAAATAAATAAAAAAATCTCTTTTGTTATTTAATTAAATTACTCAAATATTTTATAAATTCTTTGTACTTTTTCAATTAATATTTCTCTTAATAGTGCAAGTGCGATTATCAATAATAAAAAAAATTACTCATATTAAAAATTACTCATTTTTTCGAATGAACAAAAAATATTAGCACTCCACAAACAAATTTTTTAAAGGCTGGCATTAAGTCTTGAACGGTCAGCTTGAAGAAAACACGTATTTGTATTCGTTAAACAATTCTGTTGAATTAAATTATAAAAAATTACTATTTTAGTGAAACGGTTGAAATTTACAACAATATTAAAAAAAAAAAAAAAAAACTTAAAGCAATGTCGTCGCAGTTTATCATTTAGTTGTTGAGAATTTTTTTCATTCATTATGGGATTTTTTTTTTGCAAAATTAAAAAAAATTTTATAACAATTACAATTATTGTAATACTTCCGGGCAGGGCATTACTGCCGGTTAAAAGTTAAACCTTGAGTCTCTGTTTGCACACGGCCAACTAGTCCACCTGCATAACCTGAAAAATGTTCCATCAATAATTAGTTTTCACAGTTTTTATTTTTATTAAATTTTTATGCAGTAAATTCTTGATCAATAAAAATATTTGTTATTAAGATGGGCTGTTACTTTAGAAATTACTTTTTATAAGAGAACTTTTGAACGAAAATCTGTTATATTCATCATGCTAATTGTTTCCTTGTTATCGATTATGAAAATTTGCATTGAAGTTAATACTTATCTATAGCAAAATAATGCGTTAAAAATTTTGTTTTCGAATATTTTTTTTATAATATATTTTACCGAAAAAATTTTTTGTGTTGTTTTTAGCGAAATATTTCTAAAGCGTTTTTTTTTTTAATAGTAAGAAATCGCACAACGTAAAGAATGTTTTCAAGATATTTTTCTTAAAAGTTTTTGTGAAAAATATGTTTATTGTTAAATTGAGAAAAATTTACGTTTCTCAGTTTTTTTATTTTTACGTTTCGCTTTTGAAATATTTTTTGTTATCGATAACAAATATTTTTCGTTATAAAAATAGAATTAGTAATGGAATTTTTGATAGAAAAAACTTTAGAAGCTTTTTTTTAAACAAAGAAGTAGAAAATTTTAAAGGTTTCTTTATCGATAACTAAATGTTTATAATGAACAAAATATTTATACTTAAGAAATTTTATTTTCAAAATTTTTAATGATGGTTAAAATATGGTATAATAAATATAACATACTTTATTTTTTTTTTTTAATAATTATTTTTTACGTTAACAGCACAAATAAATTTTCATTATCGATAACAAGAGGTTTATTATTATTATCATTAAAGAAGGAAAATTTGTTACTAATTAATTTTTAATTATAATTTTTTCGTTGTCGATAACACAAGCGATGTTTGTAAATGACAATTAAAATTTTCTTATAAATTTATCGATATTTTTTTGTAAATGGTTGTTCAGAAATATACATTAATTGTTTACTTTCATATTTTTAACTAATTAATCAAATTAAAAATCGAAAACAAATTTAAAATTTTTTATCGATATTATTTACACCATAAAAAATTTTTTTGTTATCGATAATGAAAAAATTTAAATAAACATTAGGAAAACTCGCTAGAGTTTTTTTTATTCCGTAGGGATATAAAAACAAATATGTTATCAAAAAAATTTTTATCGATAACAATTGTTACATTAAAAAAAAAAGACTTTAATTGATTATAATTGAAATTTGAATGACGGTTTTATTTTATTTAATTTTTTATACACCTTTGTGTGGCATTGTTATGTATATAAAATTTCTTATCACATACACAAGTATAAAATGCATCTCTTTTTAATTTTACTAACAAGACAAAACTTTGTTTATTAATAATAACAATTTTTATTTTTATTATATGTAAAAAACAGCAAAAAAAAAATTAATTGTATTTTCTTTTTCTATTGTAGTTATGCTATTTACGCGTAGACGGACTTTCATAAAAAGGTGATTGTCATTATAAATTATTTTGTACTATTATTTCCATACATAATTTTTGTTGTTGTTAAATGTATTAATAATTGTTTTTGTTTATAACTCACGTATTTATATTTCATTTGAAGAATTAGTTACACTTGAAATATTCAATGTTTGTTAATCGTTTGGTTTTAATTTATTTTAAGTAAATTTATAGTTACCCTTTAATTTGATTAGTCTCTAGTAATTTTTTTTTTTTTAATTTAAATCTATAGTTTTGTTTTGTTATTTCTCGTAAGTGGTAAGGGCTTAAGATAATAATATTATTTAGCATGTATTTTCTTTGTTGTTGTCTGTATATATTTTTAATAATCGAAGAAATCAATATTTGAGGTTTTCATATACCAGATTAAAATTTATAAAATAACTACTTTGTTTCTATGAATGTTTTTAGTGCTTGAAAAACGAAATATATTCTTCGGTTTTTTCTTTAAATCATAAAGACAGGGTCGAAACCTATACCCGAAATAGTAACCTTTTTTAAAAATGCTTTAAAATCTCATTAGCTTTATTTTCAATTACTAACAGCCAACATTTTTTTAACGATAATCTCTATAATTTGCATTTTTTCCGAAACAACATTTAGGTGATAAAACATTGCACTTTATTTCTCGCTTATACCTCCTTAACATTTTAAAATTTTACATTTCCAAATATTACGATATTTGCTGTCTTCGTATAAATACCTCAAACCGAGGTGATAATTTTCAGACAGAAAACTTATACCGACTTCTTTCTTCAGTTGTTTTTTCTAAGCGCTAGCCTACATGCAGAACAAAGCATTCCTAACAAATATTAATGCTGCCAATAGTCCTTAGAATATTGCCAGTCTCGTTTTTCATCTCGCTTCGTGATTAAGCTGGACTCGTGGTTACTAGTCACGTTTATTTATCTAGATAACTCCAGTTCCAAAAACGGTTTCTTAGGTCATCCTTAACTAATTAAGGCTCACGTTTTCCATTTCAATAAAATTCTTTCTACTAAAGATGTCTTAGAAATTAATCGCAACATTCAAGGTTTCATTTTTTTCGTCTCGTTCCGTTCTCTTTAGTCCATAGTAAAGAAATCTTAAGGCTAAACGAGCAAAGCTTTATAAAAGGCATATAAACCTGTATTAAAGATCGATTATACTTCGTATACGTTTCCTCAGCGTTTTCTGTCTTTAGCAGGCCTATTTTGTCGGCAACCCATTTAGATTAGACGTGAGTGAAAAGTTCGCATTTTTAATGCAGGAGACTTTTAGCGAAGTAACCCGGCGAATAAAAAGTTTTTTTTTTTTTTAACATTTGAGATATTTACCATTTTCTGTTTTTAAATATAAAAATGGAAGTAAGATTCCAAAAAAGATTGTAGTTGGTTGTTTGTTGAGAAAACTAAAAAAGTACAAAAAATTTAACAGCAGGTTTTGTGATCTAAGATTACTGTTTAATTTTTATTCGATATTCTTCCTCTTGAAAATAATATTGAGTAAACTGCAATAAAACAAACACAAAATGCAGTAGACAAAGCAGTTAACTAATTCTTTTTAAGATTTAATTACCCTCTTCCTCTCTTCTGTAGTTTTCTAATATCTCATAACACTTTTTTTAATGCTAACTATAAATTTTATTATTCTTAAAACGTAAATATATTAAAAACTCAAATGAATATGAACCAAAAATTTATTATTATTTTTTTATTATTACTTTTATCTCTTCCCTTAAAATATTAATTGGTGTTTTTCTTTTATCAAACATTACCATATTTAAGTTGAAATTACATAAATTGCTTTACACATTAGAGACGCAGTATTTACATTAAAAAAACAACAATAAAATTGCAATAATTGAATAAAATATACTGCGTCAAGTGCACGAACGATTTTTTTCAATTCGTCATTACTTCCATTATCATAATTTAATGTTGGTAATTGTGCTATTAACAACAGTCATATAATTTTTTTTAAACTGTTTTCAATCATCATTTGTTTTTGTGACACAGAATAAAGCACTCACCATTCAAAAATAATTATAATAATAATAAATAAATAACAACGGTTTTGTTGATAAATCATCAATTTGTATATAAAGTCTACAGAGTAATTTATAAAACGAAAGCGCGCTATGTTCGAAAGTTATAAAGTTTTAAATTCTATTTTTCGCGCCACATTCATTCCCGGAGTATTTATTATAATTTGGCTAACTGGGTTGTAAGTATTGTTCTCTCTATTATTCTCTTTCTCTTTTTTTCTTCTTTTTGTTTACACACCTTCAGCGCTGCCAGATAGTCCTTTAATTTGCTTAACGATTTTTAATAAGAAAGATATTAAGAATTGATTAAAACATGGCTAAAGTTAATTTTGAAAACAAAAATCTTAATAAATTAACATTTGATATCCAGATCCAGAAAATGCAGCATTACATTTTAATGGTGTGTTATTTATCTGTTTTCTTTGAAAAACGTCCGTAAACATTTGTAAATAATTTTTAAATTCTTAATTTTTTTTTGGAAAAAAAAAATAAAAATGACTTCGGCCAAAATCAATTTTAATTCATTTGCTAATATCGAGTTTAACTAAAATTAAATCTGATATTTATTAAAAAAAATCATTTTGCTTTTAAATAAAAAGAGAAAACATTTATTTAAAATTATCAGAAAGAAATGCGCTTCGCTTATTTCATCTAAATATAAATCTTTAAATCTGGCAGCTAATACACACTGTCTATATTTTCTAACCAATTTTGTACTTTTATTTCATTTATAAATTGCTTGTCATTTTTTTAACGCAGTACAGTACAAAACAATAATATGTTTTCATTAAAAAGGTGAATAAAAAGTTGATGTTTAACAATTATAATAGTTATTTTTATACCTTTCACCACTGATGGGAAATTTTTCGTCCTTTTATAATCCCTACAAATTTTAAATAACATTAACATAAAAATAAATTTGAAAGTCGTTAGATTAAAGATAGTTTACAGATTTATGCACCAAACAATTATGGTGAAGAGTGTATATGAGCTTGGCATTGCTGTATTAAGCACTTGTTTTTTAAAATAAAACGTATTTCTACAAAAAACTGAGCAGGGATTTGTATAATTTCAAGAGAAAATCCTTAAGTTCTGTATTGCCTTGGAATACAAACTTTTTTATTTAAGAATTTTAATTGGAGCGGTGATAAATGGTGTCAGTTAAATAAAAGTTTTAATCACTCATTATTTAGCGACTTAGTCAACTTTTCATACATGAGTACGTAGAGAAATTTAATAAATTCTTTTTATATACATCAGGCAAACGTAACTAAATAAAAAGTAAAGTAAGTAAAGTTAAGACTGTAGTGCTTAATATTAGAAATCATATGAATCAATATTTAATGTTTCTTTCAATAATTTAATCGTATCACACACTGCTTTAGTTCTCTAGCAGGCCTCTACACCTTTTAGTTTTAAAAGCATAAAATGCACCAAGCAGTAATTTTCTCAGGAGGTAAATAATGGGTCTTTAAGAATGTGAGTGCATAGTTTTGAAAATGTTGCTATTGAAAATTAGCAAAATCGATTTATGTCCTTCGAGGAAGTGGACCTGCCTCTAATTTTTCCATATCATTTGGAACAAATCTAGTTAAGTAAAGAAACTACAATCCAAACAAGTAAGAGTGCTATATTCAGCTATGCCAAATATTATATACCCTTCACCAGCGAAGTAACTCCGATCAAAAAAGCAAATATTGGGCATACAGAGAATTAAAAAATAAGAGAAATTTTTTAGTACTACATACATATACTTTTACATAAAAATGCCAT
Organism: Cistogaster globosa; assembly: GCA_937654795.1. Classification (NCBI taxonomy): domain Eukaryota; kingdom Metazoa; phylum Arthropoda; class Insecta; order Diptera; family Tachinidae; genus Cistogaster; species Cistogaster globosa. The sequence goes on from OW569407.1 coordinate 7,503,429, forward strand.
CGGCTTCTAATCATTTTTAGTATTTCTGTAAAGATCTTTTCAAAAGCTTTTAAATGATACCCATATTGATATATTAAAAATTTTGAAAATTTAAGAGGCCCGTAAGTCGGAAAACATGGGCGAGTGTCAATTTTTTCAGTTGATGTTTTGATGTTTTTTCATATTTTTTAATTCTCTATCCCCCCATACATTTTGTTTTTTTTTTTTTTATTGGAATTACCCCCTTGTTTCAAACCATATTGAAAAATTAAAGGGAGTTGTGGTGTTTTGCCCGCTGGGTCGAAGGACACGGATCGGTCTTGCTGCAATAGCACCTCTGATCGATTGGCGTATTAAAATTTTCTCTAGCTTATCTAGTGCCTTGGTAAACACAATTTCAACACTATCACGGACGAACAGACGGACATCGCTCAATCGAACTCGCTATGCATAATAAGTCAAAATATATATACTTTATGGGGTCGGAAATGGATTATGTAGAAATTAAAAACGGAATGACAAATTAGTTATACCCTTGTTCCACTTTTTGTGGTGAAGGGTACAAAAAAAAAAAAAAAACAAATGCGTGGGGCAATAGGGAATTCAGAAAAAAAAATCAAGTGAAAAAAGTGGCGCTCGCCATATTTTCCGAGTTATGGTGCTCTGAACTTTTCATAGAAAAGTACGACTGTGCATTACATTTTAAAAAAAAATCAATAAGGGTATCATTTAAATTGCTTAATACTTTTAGAGCCAATGGCATTTTTATTTTTTAATTCTCTGTCACTACAATTTTAGTTTGTTTTTTAATTGGAGTTACCTTATAAAATTAGATTAACATAAATGGTGATGGGTAAAAAAGATTCGGCATAGCCGAATATAGCACTCTTATATGTTTTAAATTGAAATTATAAAAGTCCCATACAGAATTAAATTTAAAAATAAAAATTAAAGTGTTAACATATTATTGTATTTTACTGTATTACATTAAGTTTTAATGACGGCATCGTTTTTGTTTAAACAAAAAATGATATCGGAGAACTTGAGTCATTTGAAATTACACTACATCCACATGTTTTTTATTTAACTGGAATTTATTTTATGCGATTAACCAGACTTTTATTTAAAATAGTAAACTAAATCTTTCTTTCTTTATGTTTTAAACTGTGTAAGTAAACAATTCCCTTGTATTTTCTTATGTAGACTAATAGCGTAGAGTATTCATACATACATAGATAAGAAAGATAGTGATGCATGTTAAAGTCAAAAGAAGATAAACGTGTAAAAATTAAATATTTAGAGAATACATCCGAAACTGTGTCAGACAATAAATTCCTTTTAATTTTTTTAGATGTAACGATCGAAGACCTTAGATTCTAGTTTTTCCATCTGTCATGAGTCGTGTCCCTCACGCCTAATAATATCAAAGGTCAAGTATGTTCGAAATTGAGCTTCGTGCCAGAATTTCCGTATTGTTCAATTGACTTTCTTTTCGTTGGAGATTACCATATGCAGAATTATCACCGAATGTTGTATTTTAGGGGATATTAAATTCCTTTCCATATTTTTTTATCACTTACAATATATTTGCTTTTATATCATCGCTTTCTTTCATAACACTAAGTGTTATAGTGTGAAACGGACTTTATTACGATCAGTACTCTTCGGTATTCTCATATTTTAATGGTCTGTCTCGTATCCTGTCGTACTTCAGCCAAAATTGGATGGCTCTATTGTCATTCATCGCTAGTCTGTTCATTAAGTGTGATCTGTGCTCAGCAACTGAATGTGATTTTTCTGTTCCGTACTAGCGAACAGTATCTTTTCAAAAACTCCCAATAAATCTGTCCTCTGAAGGGTTACGTCTAAGCTGTTCCACATAGAGTTGCATGAGATGGTATAACAACCAAAAATAATTGTCAATCCTTTCAGCTGAGCTAAGGGTTGTTGATCCGGTGCGTCGTAAAGCTGAAGCAATTTAAAATGGTTTCGCTTCTGTAAATAAAAACCACCGAAAATCTGGCGAGCATATGTGCGGCATTTTTAATCCGTTGCGCATCAAAATACTTGTTCCGAAGTTCCTATCCATCTTTGCATAAGACAGTTTAACAGTTTTTTGTGAAACAACCTTGATTTAATTTTGATTAATCTACATTTCCTTTAACAGTACGGTTTTTATTGTTATTTTAATCGCCACATTATTGCTGGTGTTTTTTTTTTAGCTCCCACACAGAAAGTACTATGCCCTGCGTTCCGTCCTTACAGAACGAAACAGAGTTAAAAAAGAAACAAATCGCCTACAGATTTTTATTTATTTAAAAGTCTGCTCCTGTATGAAATAAATATTAGAGTTAACTGCACGTTCTCACAAAGATTTCTTTTTACTGCTAAAATATGTTCTGGGTACTATTCTGGCCGTTTTCTGTGTTATTTCGTTAGCTTTTGCTTAAATAATTCGTAAATTAAATACGATAATTATGCAAAAATTGGAGAACTCGTGATTTCACCGTAACATCGAAATTTCAAAACGAAATTTTTTATATTATTAAATTTTTTCCACGAACCGAAAATTTCGTGAATCTGCCAAAGCTTTAATTAAAAGGGAACAAGGTAACAATTTACAAAAAAAAAAAAAAAATTTAAAGCGAGGATCTCCTAAAATGTATGCAAAATTTGTTTTTGTTGCCACTTGGAGAGTAGAGTTGCCAGCCATAAATCATTTATTTAACACATAGTGAACACAGTGCGGCCATCTGCGTCTTTGGAGCGCATAGCGACATCCCGAATAGAAAAATGTAAAACAGTAACAGTATTTGTTATTAGACGAAAACCTCTATAAAGTCATTTTTGGCGCAGAGGCATATTATAATATATGAAATATGTAAATATTTTGAAATAAATAAATAAATAAATAAATAAAAAATTATCAGGCATGTCACAAATTCCGATCGAAACTTTTTTAATTCCGTTATAACCATTCCTATCGAAATTGTTTTAAGCTGGATTCACCCAAACAATATTTTTGTTCCGAAACATTTTTATTATATGTAGTTTGATGTGTTTCTTTTTGAGAGAGAAAGAGGGAGAGAAAAACACGTCAAACTACATATAAAAAAAATGTTTCGGAACAAACATTTTGTTCCGAAACAATGGGTGAATCTAGCTTTACTTACTTCAGATTCCAATCGGTTTTGTATATTAAAAAAAAAGGTTAAATATAGGCTTTTTAATTTTAATATGGCAACATTGGCCAAACAACAGTAACAAACAGGGTAATGTAAGTAAGCATACAAAATAATAGTGAATTATGAACCGCAAACAATAAATATTGAAATAAAATCAATTTCAATTTGCAATTTCATAGCGGTTTCATTTCGAAGAAATTTTTCGTTTTCTAAAAAACCACTTTCGGAATTGATTTCTGTGACGTGCCTGTATATTGAAAAACTGAACTTCAAAATATTTTTTTTCCAGTTTTTTTAAATATTGAGTTCAAGTCTTCAGCCCTTTTTTTATACCCTTCACTAAAAGTGGAAAAAAGTGTATATCTAAATTTGTCATTCCGTTTGTAATTTCTACAATATCCATTTCCGACCCCATAAAGTATATAAATTCTGACTTCGAAGTTGATATAGCAATGTCCATCTGTCCGTCCCTGTTCGTATTAAAATCAATTTTGCCAAGACACTAGATTAGCTAGAAAATTTAAATACGTCAATCTATCAAACATTTTTGAAAAATTTTCTATTAAAATTAGCAAGATCGGTCCATGTTCGTCGAGGCAGCGGGCAACACACTACACCTGCTTCTAATTTTTTTTATATCTAGTTAAGTAAAGTAACTTTAATCATAAAAAAATAAATATATATGGGGCGATAGAGAATTAAGAAAATAAGAAAGAAAAAATTCAGTGAAAAAATTGGCGCTCGCTCATATTTTCCGATGGGCCTCTATACATTTCAAGGTACGATTGTACATCATATTTTTTTTAAGATATTAATATGGATATCATTTAATAGTTTTTGAAGAGATCTTCCAGGAAATACTAAAATTTAAAAAAAAATCCTTAACCCACTAAGAGCCGATGACACTTTTATGTTTTTTTTTTTTAATTTTTTAATTCCTTGTTTTTTGTTTTTTTTTTTTTTTTTTGTTTTTGATCGGAGATACTTTACTTTACTTAACTAGACTTACATGCATGGTGAAGGGTGTATAAGATTCGGCATAAAATATAGCACTCTTAGGTACTTGTTTGATTTTCAGTTAAAACTTTTAATCCCATTTTCAATTAGTACAGAATCTCGCCGAACTATATAAAAAAAATGGTTGGCGGTTAAGACGTTCTTCATATTTCCTCCTTTTTGCCTTCTCATCTATGTATCTTCTAGCTTCTGCTGTTTCACATCTCATTAAACTGTATGATTTTTATTTTATATTTATAAAATTATAATCTTCTTGTTATCTTTATAATCTCATTATTAAGTCATGCTTTCTTGGCTTTAACTTTTTTTTTATTTTCAGAATATCATTAGCAACAATACAATTATGTTTAGCGGGAGTCTCACTTGTATTCATAGTGTTACCTTTAATATTTCGTTATTCCGTAGCGGTACAAAGAGGCATATTATTTTTAACATTTAGTAAGTTATTTAAAATTTTTAAAATTTTTGCATTTATTTTCAAAATTTCTTTTATTTTTTTTTATTTTAGTTACATATCCTAAAGATCTCGATTTAAGTAATCCTTCTAGTGTAGGTCTTTATGCCACACGAAGTTTCTTCATAGATGTGGCCGATTTCGATGCGGAAAATGATAAAGGTGAGAATGATAAGAATGGTGAAATTGAACGTAAACCTGCCAGCTTGCGCATTGGTGTTTGGCATGTTTTGCCAAAAAAAGTGGCTAAACGATTTGCCAGCGAGTTGCAATTGAGTGAGGTAAGTAAAAGAAATTTTTTTTAAAATCCGGACCCACCGATGCTTGATATTAAAGCCTAACGCAGCACTAAGAGACTCAGACATAAATATTAATTAAAGATCAAGTCGTCTGGTTGGCATTTACGGGCAGTGCGACTTAATCTGTTTTATGGTGACGGTCGAGCTCCAGTCTAAATAAAGGCTTCCCTTGTTAGAATCTAAGTCACCTTACGTCTCCACGCGCCATCAACTTGTATGAACATAATGTCGCACATCAATTAGGCTAATTTTGACACTCAATGTTCATGTTTCGTCCATGTGCAAACATCGTTGTCCGAACATTTGTCTGAGCAATGATGCTGGCCATCAAATATGACTTTTAGTATGATTTCTCTATTTCGAATTAACGCCATCTATTGATCAACAATGTGAACACTCTTTTTCTTATTAAAAACATTGAAGCAACCGTGACGACAAACAGAAAATTATGCTCAAACAGAACACGAACATCGACACGTTTTCGCCACATACAAGAGCATGAACAAATTAATACCGTTGTTCTGCTGGCGTTATGTGCATGTCTTGTTCAATTTGATGCCCAGTGGAGACGTGGGGTGAAGGTAGGGGAATCTCCTTCCTATCTCCAAAACTCGGGAAGCAAACTAAAACTGAATAGGTCGACTTGCAGGTTGTCTGTCCCGTAAAAGATGCTAAAGAATGAGAGGACCTAAACACTCACCAAAAAGTTAACGAAACTTATTTCATGTTAAGAAAGGAAATGTGTCAGCTTACGTAGGTCTAGATTCGGTACTTTTATGTTACCAGTAAGCGGTGATGAAGAGATGAAAATTTGATAAATAGAATCCGCAGCAAAGAGTCTGGAAAGTTAATCAAGAATATAAAATCCGAAATGCCTACGTCGCAGGTTCTTCAGAGCAGGATAGAGACATAGAAAATAGATAGTTGTTTCTTCCCCCTTCTCTTTTGCAGCAATATTCATTTTTTCGGCGTGCTCGCCAAACTTACAGTTGCTTCAATATCGCTTGAATATTTACGTTGGAAACCCAACAGCTTTCTAGCTCGGCTTCAGTCCAGTCTGAGCCAGAGCGCTCATTTGAATGCTCATGTGGATTATTTTGCTGTTGGTTCGTTTGATAATTTGACTCAAAAATTTTGCGTGAAAATATTCCTAATAAAAAGAGTAAAACTTTGGACAATAAAAAAATATTTAGTGTTTAAAAAAGTATTATTTTAATCCAGAACTTAGTGCAAGCTCAAGTATTTTAAATAAGAATTCTTAGTGTCTTATATTTATTTAACATTTTTTTATTCAAAGTTATAAAGCTTAAAGCATCTGGAACAGTTTTTTAATCAAAGCTCAATTTTTTACTTCCTTTTTATGTTGTAACTCTTTATTCTTTTTAGGAGGCTCAAGAAGATTTGCTTAATGTCACTGATACTAAAGACAATTTACTTGATCTGATAGAGCCTGATCTTAAAAAGACCTTTTCCATAGTTAATGGTGAAAATGAAAAGCTTTTCTATGAACGTTTACTTAAAATCCCCAATAACAATATTGTGCTTTACTGTCATGGGAATACAGCCTCAAGAGGTTCTGGTCATCGTTTGGATGTCTATAAATTATTGCGTAATCTTGGCTATCATGTCATCTCATTTGATTACAGAGGTTATGGTGATTCTGATGCAGTTTCACCAACTGAAGAAGGAGTTGTACAAGACGCTTTAGCTGTTTATTATTATATACGTAACATAACAACAAATCCCGTGTTTATATGGGGCCATTCACTGGGTACAGGAGTAGCAACTAATATGCTTTCGAAATTGAATAGTCTTGATGAGAAGCTTGTAAAAGGTGTGATCTTAGAGGCTCCCTTTACCAATATAAAAGATGAAATTAGAATGCATCCCTTTGCTAGGGTGAGCTTAATTTGATTATTATATAAATACGAAATTTTTTTTTTTAATAATTTCTTGGTTACAAATTATTTCTTTTTAGCCTTTTAAGCATTTACCCTGGTTTGATCAAACTATTTCACGGCCTATGTATGCAAATTCTTTGCGCTTCGAATCTGATAAACATATAAGCGAATTCAGACAACCTATTTTAATATTACACGCTGAAGATGACTATGTGGTGCCTTTCGAATTGGGTTATACATTATATCGCATAGCTTTGGATACACGCGGCAGGGCTTGGGGTCCCGTTGAATTTCATCGCTTCGATAGTTCTCGTAAATACGGTCACAAATTTATTTGTTATGCTCCCGAATTACCAGACTTAATAAGAAGTTTTATAAATAATTATTGTAAAGAAATTTTCTAAGGCTTTTTATACATCAAAGCAAGCGAACACACCTAAAACCCAAAAATGGTTTTACCATAAAATGCTGTTTTTTTTTTAATTAAAGACTTTTTCGAGTCATCTCAGCTAAATTCGGATTTGCATGAGGTGGCACTATTAGTTTTTTTATTTTTTAAATTTAAGCCATCTTTTGCAAGCTTTAATTTAAAAACTAAATGCGAATTATACTAACGCAAGTAGCCTTCAGCATTATTTTTTAATTAATTATGTTGCTTTAAGTTAATAATAGAATTTAAGCTTTAATAGAAATTTACATGAAAACTACAAATGCAGCCTTTCGTTTCAAATTTGAAGTAAAATTTTTGGCTTTTTATTAGTATTATAATTAATTTATTTTAAACTTCTAAATTAAATTAGTTGTATGTTTAATTACAATTTTAAAATTTATAAATTATTTTTACTTGAATCTGAAAAAATCCGAAATTGCAATTGTAAATTAAATTTTAAAAATATTTTTATTAAATGATTTTTAATATGTTTTAATTTTCCAATACGAATTTTTAATCATATTTTCTAAGTCATTAGTATTAATAACATTTTAAAACTGGTATTTAGATGTGCTTTAAAGCAAATAAAATAAAATCAATTAATTTTCGAAGAGATACTAAAATTTACTCTTTTTTAAAAACAAAAATTTTAAATAATCAAAGTCAGTTTTTTGATAAAACTTATAACCCATGGCGAAATAATACTAGGTGGTCTCGATAGCGAATTCATTGATTTTCGCCGAAACGTTAAGTGTCAGACACCACATAGGAACAATTATACACAATTTTTTATATATGGAGTTTGACATTTCAGGTTTTGGGCAAAATTAATCAATTCGCCATTGCGACCACCTGGTATTTATTCGCCTTGTTATAACCGTTACGATTCTTGCTTTAAAGTTTTTACAATGAACATATTTTATGATCAGGTAGAATAAAAACAGAATCTTAATCTTGGAGTTTACAGTAGGTGGACGCACCCCTACAAAAACCTAAGGTTTCTCTGTTGTAGGGCACCATGTTGATGGTAACAACAACTGACTAAGCAAAAGTAAGCCGAAGTCAATTTATCCTATGATCTATGTGGTTTTTGCTTTTCCGTATGCAGCTATACCTCAAATTTTATTTTCACTTGTGATATTTAATTTTGATTATTTCTAATTTTGATACCGTTATATATAAATTTAACTCATCTGGTTCATTGCAACCACTTTTAAATGAATTCGCCGTAGACAATTACAAAACAATTTCACGAATTTCAGCATATGTATATGACCCTAATAGTATTCTACTCCAGGGATGGAAAATATGTTACTATTTTATTAGTATCTTTTTATAGCCAAAATGTCGAACAGCTGAAGTATTTTTTGATAAAATTATATAAATTAATAATATGACACAATATCCAGTTAACAAACAAATACTATATTCAATTAGTACAACTAACAAAATATAACCTCTAACTAAAACAGTAACTTCAAGATTTTATAGCAAATCAAATAGTTCGTCAGTAACTTCGACCCAAAACTCTGTATTAAAACTGTAAGCATGGTTTTTAAAATTGTTTTCTGTTTTCTTTCTGTAATTAACTAAATAATAATAGAAAAATTAAAATAAAACCCAATCGTAAAAAACGAGATATATTTCCGATATTGTATGGGAATAGGCAGTTTCGACTAATCGTGCACACTAATTGTTATTTTTTTAAATTGTATTTTATACAATAAAATTATTTTAATTTTTTATTATATTTTACTTTTTATTTTAGATAAAGGAAGAATTTCAATAAGTTTAAACTCTATTCTTTCATTTGTTATAAACCTCTTGTATTATGTCTGTCTTCAAAATCTGAATTGAGTAAATCATAAAAATCCAAATATTCAAAAATCAAGTTAGGCAAAATAATCTTAAAATATGTCAATTTTTTCCAATAATTTTTGTTTTTGGATCCATAATATATAATTGAAGGCTGTTTGCTAATTTTTTTAACATGTTAATTTTTCAACTGTTATTAAAACACTTATTAAAAATACGGAAGGCATATATGAACGCTCCAAATCCAAACTGACCAATCCACTTTCTTTTTGTTTGTAAGCTTTTTTTGAAAACGTTTTTCGCAGCTCTTAACGAAAGTTAAAACTTTGAAATGACTTTGTCGTTAATTCAAATAAAATAAATACAAAACGGTGTATAATTTTATCAACAAATTTTTAATAAAGTTTTTATTTATTTATAAGCTATCATAAGCAAGAAATTAGGACAATTTTTGTATTTATAGCAATGGCACTTAGGCCTTCAGCTAACTTAAAATTAAGTTAAGATACATATTGCTCATTTACTTCTAGAACGTCATAACTCAAAATTACAAATTTTCGAGTTCATCACGTACAATTGTTCGTCATTTCATGTTTTATTTTGTGTACAAGTTTCATCTTTATGTCTTTTGTACTTCCCACGTTTTAAGAGAATAAGTCGTTATTTTACTTCATGTTTGATAATTTTGTTAATAAGAAGGACACATTCTGAGTTGTAAAGTAAAATTCATAACATAAAGAACATATCGCTTTCTAAAACATCGTCACAGCTTCGATTGTCTCAAAATTAATTTTTTTAAGTTATGACATAAAAGGAGCGATATGTACATAAAAGGAGGTATATTTTATATATTTATATTGTTGAAAAGTTTTTTTTAGCTTGTTGTACGTAATCTATTGCTTTAATTTTATTATATTAATAAATTTAATAGATTTAGCATTTAAATATTTCAATAATTTAAATCAAGCAAACAATGTTTTACACATCCGTAAATTATAAAACTTTGAGAATCATGTACAATGCTGATAAAAATCATTGTCCGATATTTGCGATATTATTAATATAATATATTCTTGCATTAAAAAATATATGTATTGCCATCACTTTTACATTACCATTATCGAACATATTGTTCTCTTTCGAGTTTACTCAAATCTCTTGTTTATAAAATTCTCAAGTTTAACAACAGCATTGCCAGCAACAAATAAATTTTTAGTTTAAGCGCTTTTTCGGTTAAAACATAAATAAATTTATTTCTAATAAAATCACTTTATAATATTACTGCTAAAAAATTAAATCAATTAAAGAATGTAATCAATATGAATATTTAAAATAAATTTTCAGTTCGCTTTATTATTCACATAAATTTTTGTAAAAATAAGAAGAGACAAAATTAAACTAAATTGATATATGGCTTGGCAGCACTTGACGCACAAAAACTCGCTAGTGTAGTTAGTTGTTTACTTTTTATGAGTGCGGTTTAACGATTGTTGGTTGTTGTTAACGTCGCGGGTTGTTGGAAAAAGAAGTTGAAGAAAAATAATTAAAATAAAAAAACAAAAACTGTATAGAAGTTATGTTAAAATAAGATGAAAAAAGAATGTAAACACTTTTTATTATCATTGCCGGAAAAAGTTCCTAGAATTAAAACAGAAACAAAGAAAACACCACAAAATTGTTTAAACATCTCTGCCGTAAACTAAAATACAAAAAAAAAAATTGTGTTGCTTATATTCCATAAAACAAAGTGCAGTGCAGCATTAACAATTTAAAAGTAAATAAATTTAATAAATGTTTGTGTGTGACAGATATGTATTTTTTGTTTAAAAAATAAAATAGATTTATGCTTGTTATGATAAAAGTCAAATAGAAATAGCAAGCAGCCATAAAATTTATTAAGGAAGTTCTCTACACACAGTTTTTTTTTTCTGTGAAGTTGTTCTTCTTTCCCTTATTTCGCAGCCCTACTGCGCTGCTGCAGCATCTGCAAACTGCTATAATTTGCTTACACTATTACAGTGCTGTTAAATATGCTTTTTTTTAATAGGTGATTTATAAAAAATATTTGCATCCAAAAGGATTTTCATTAAAATAATTTTAATTTTAAAATATAATGCAAACTAAAAAATTTGCGTATATTTAAATAAATCTTAATATTACGAGGTAATTAGCTTGCTAAAATACCTATGTATGTATAAATAAAATAAGATTTTAAACGAAACCCATCAGTTAAATCTGCAGAAAACAATTATTTCGAATATCATACAGAATATAATGCTTGAACCGGTAAAAATTTGGTCTAAAAATACTGCTAGTAACATATTTACTTTATTTAAAGATGCATTGTACGGCTTCTTTTTGAGCTTCTGAAGCAGGATAAATTTCCTGTTGACCAATGTGAAAGTAAATAATAGGACTAAAAATCGTGTTGCTTGCTAATTATGTAGTCCTTTTCCTGAAAATAGCGATTTTTACCCAAGTTAATGTCCACTTTCCTTTCTCTCTCTCATGCTTGCTCTCTATTTTGTGTAGCTCTTTTTTTTCTGTTCCTCTAATTTGCAGAACGGGCTGAACATCAACTCGTTATTTAGTTGTTTGTTTACTTTTTTTGAGTGCGGTCGAATTTTATGCGATATATATGTCGCGGGTAGTTAGAAAACAAAAGTTGCAAATAAATTATATTTATTTGTAATTTAATGTGAAACAAAATACATATTTAAAAATAATTTTAAATTAAAAACAAGTTGTAAAATGTTTTTTATTTTGGAGAATAAAATATAAAATAAAAGCTGTGCAAACAAAGAATGAAAAGGTTTTATAAAACACGATGAATTGTATTTTTTTTTCTATCACATTAAATAGAACACATTGGAGTTTAAGTATTTTAAAAGATAAGAAAAAGAAGCCCAACAAAAGATCTTTAAAAAAAGATAATAAAAGTTCATTCGCTTTGTTTAATAAAATATTCAGGCGATAGATAAGTGAACAAAAATAATAATTTTATTAAAAAAAAAAAAGAAGAAAGTTCTTATACAGAGTTTTTTGTGTTAATTTGTCAGTTCTTTTTTCCTTACATTAATAACCGCCCTACTGCTGTCGCTGCAAGTTAGCCGACTGCTAAAAAAAAATTCTGCTTATTCCACACATTTTTAAACATCATATACCAACAAGAAAATCTTTTGGTTTTGTTGTTATTATTAAGAGTTGCTTTACTTATGAATTTAGCGTTGCCAGAAACATATGAACAACTTTATAAGAGGAAATTGTTTATAAACCAATTTACAAATCCACTTGCGATTAATCATTTATTTCTTTAAATTAAAAGCTTAATATGCAAAACCAATTAAGAATTTTAATTTTTTTGGACTTATGTAATTAATGTGCATTTTTATTAAATAATTTCATGTTATTTTTGACTTTTGTACAGTATAATTTGATGTAAACATAAAAATAATATTTTAATAGAAGAAACCTACAAGGAAAAATTGAGAATTGAACAATCATATAAGTGAAATTCAATAGGTAATCGCAAAATATTATTTATCTTTTCAAATGAATTAAATTCCAACAAACTTGGGTTTTTAAATATAATTTTATTTGAGCTTGTTCTAAATATTTTCATTTTAAACAAAATATGTCACTTCGCTTCAGTATATTGCGATTTCAAATCGTGGATGCAAATTTTAACGCACAAAGTAAAAGTAATGATAAAAGTTATACAAAATGACAACAAACGCTGTCCATTAACAAACATTACCGAAATCGAATACCTTTCTCTTTGTCTTCATTTTTACATTTATTACGTACCTTACTTTATAATTCATTAAGCCTTAACTAATACAAAATTAATTACAATTACATAAAGCTGTATAATGCATGGACTATTAATGTATAAAAAATAATATGTATTTTGTTCGGCCTTTTCATAAATCTTTAATTAATGTATAACTTGAACTATAGAAAAATAGATTTAAATCTTAATGCAACTAAAATTCTTAAGTTATTGAAAAATATCATTAAGTAATAATTTGGCATTCTGGCAACGCTGTATTATTCCCTTTGCATAAATGTTTTGGTGTATTTGTGTCAGTTTTCCTTTTTTGTTGTTGGTTAGATTTTGCTTTACATTGTTTTTGTGTGTTGTGTTTGTTTTTACATTATTTTAAATTAAAGTTTGTGTTTATGTCAAAAGCAGATTTTAAGAAAAGTGTGTGAATAAAAAACCGACTGTATAATAAATGTGTATCCCGAGAAAAACCCCCACGTACATTTGGAAGGAAAACAAAATTAATTAAATCAAAATAAAAACAAGTCAAAATTATGCTACTAAAACAAATAAATTAGTGCTTGAAAAATATTTAAATGAATAATTCTTTATTAACGAAAAAAGGAGTCATTTTTTGCAGAATGTACCTACATGTTGAAAATAAAAAAAGAAAAACAGTGACAGTGTTTAAAGAAAAACAGAGAACATGATTTCTTTTTAACAGCAGGCAAAAAATTAGTTTGTTCTCTTCTCTCTCTTCATATTTTATTCACCAGTTTTTTCTTCTCTTTTTAACTGTTTCAGCAAAAGGAGTTGTTTGTTTTTATCTAATAAAGGCTTAAAGTTTTACTGAATTAACCAAATAATGTGGTAAGTTTTTTTTTTAAATAATTTATTAAATACTGCAAAAATGTATAATTAATGAAAGAAGTTATTGAAAAAAGAAATAATTGTTTATGTAGGTATGTTTTAAACATTGCGGAAATAGTGTTAAAATAATGTCATCGCGCATGTTAAGAAGTGTTCCTCTTTTTTTTTATAAACTTTTTTCATGTTATTCATTCATTTTCTATAGATTTTGCCAGGAAATTTGCTAACACGCCCTTTTTTGTTATTGTTTGAATTCTGCTTTAATATTTTTCCTTAAAGTGTAATAAAAATTGACAGTAAGGAATTAAAAAAAAATATAAAAAAAATGTTATTATTATTAATATCTAAAATAAAGAAAACTTTTATATTTTTATTTGCAATTTAAATATAAATTTTTTGGATTTGGACGACCTTTGAAGTTGTTATTAAAATTTGGACCGTAATGTGTAACTTTATTCTGTTATTTATGCATCTGCGTTTAAATAATAATTATATGGCTCTAGGTTTCGTTTCATAAACGGCCTTATTGGCGCTGAGACATTAACTTAAATCTTTATTCGGCTATGTGGAATCTTATATATCCTTAACCATATACATATGTATGTATGTGGGTTCAGTTAAGTGAAGTAACTCCCACAAAAAAAAAAAAAAAAACAAATAGGTTTGTTCCGTGTTAGTGTTGAAATCAACTTTTCCAAGGAACTAGCTAAACCAGAGAAAATTTAAATACGCCAATTGATCAGACATAGTTTCGAAAGAGTTGCTATTGAAAATCAGCAAGATCACCCCATGTCCTTCAAGGCACCGAGCAAAACACCACGCCTGCCTATAATTTTTCCATATCATTTGGAACAATGATACCTATAACTCCAATCAAAAAACTTAATATATGAGGCGATAGAAAATTAAAAAATAAGAAAAAAAAATTTCTGTTGAAAATCAGCAAGATCGGTCCATGTCTTTTGAGACCTAAAATTTTTCATATCATTTTGAACTCCAATAAAAAAAAAAATATAAAGCAATAAAGAATAAAAAAAAAATAAAACATAAAGTTAAAAAATGGCGCTCCTTCATATTTTCCGAGTTATGGGGTTCTGAGGAGTATGATTGTGCACTATATTTTTAAAGATAACAATATGGTTAATATTCAAAAGCTTTTGAAGAGAACTTACAGAAAATATTAAAGTTTAAAAAAAATGCTAAACCAATGAAGAGCCGATGACATTTTTTTAATTTTCTGTTACCCCACATTTTTGTTTTTTTTTCATTGGAGTTACTTCACTAAACTAGATTTAAAAATATGGTGAAGGGTATATAAAACTCGGCATAGCACTATTGCTTTTTTTAATTATTTTAATCTTTTTCTATTTTTTATTCACCTTTTTTGTAAAAAAAACAAAATTGTAAAATGATATTAAACGCCATTTATAAAAAACAAATATGATTCAAGCGATTTGTCAACACCAACGATAAAGTGGAACGGATTGCCGCTTACGAACCATGCCACGTTAATTTGAATTATATGAACTTTTTTAAATTACATACATTCATTGAGTCATTACAGAAACCCCAGGAAAGAAATAATTATTTTTTTATGTTACGATTTCAATGACTATTAGCAAGTAAAAAAAGAAAAAAACGCAGCTAATGGATTTTTTTTCGTATAATTAAAAATCGTTAAGATTTTAATTCGCTTAGGAATGAAAGCCTTAAATAAATCGGTATTTTCAATATTTAATGACAACTTTTGCAATCTTTGTTTTTATTTTTATTCACTCTAAACTGCAAATTACAAAATAATCGTTTGTTTTTTAATCTAGAAGAAGGAGAATTAAAATAAAAGTATTAAAGTTTAATGTGAACTTTTCTTGATACTGTTCTTTTGAAGACATTATTTAAATAATTTTTAATTAGAAAAACTAAAAATAGAGTTTGCTTTAGGCCAATTTGCAACATTGGTTACCTGAAACTTGTTCGAAGGGCTGTTGAACCTTATTACGTTTAAATTAATTTATCCAAATATAGCATGACTGCCTATAAAGGCCGGGGCACATAGAATCCGTCATACGTTATACTTTGACAAATTCAACTGACAAGTCAGTTAAAATACACGTTTTCGTATGAGCGTTGTCACAATCAATACGTGTCCGTCAACGCAAAGTACTAAAGTTGGACAGCTTTTAACTTTTGACGTAAGTATGTTGAATACTTTGACAACTATCAACTGCTTTTTCTTCTCTATTTTCGTTTAGCTCTTGCTGTGTTTAAATTGTGTTTTGTGATTTTAATAAAACAATTTTGGTGGCAAACAATAAAATACAAATTTTATTAAATTAACAAGTGAATAAAATACAATTTAAATTTAAAAGTGAATAAAAATAGAGAGCAAACTTTGATTTAACATCCGTCAGCAAAGTATTCATTGTGCCAACCTCATCTGTTGTTACTGTGACTTTAGTTGAATTTGTCAAAGTACAACGTATGACGGATTCTATGTGCCCCGGCCTTAAATGTTTTACTTCCCAAGCAGAAGTATTTAAAAACTGTTTTCATTTATAAAATTCAAAAATAATATTCGCACCAAATTTTCTAGTCTTTTTCGTTTCCTTTTAGTCAGTTTATTTATTTATTTTTCTAATGTTGCAAATGAATTTTTCCGGATAAAAAAAATCATACTTTTTAGGTTTAACTGATAATTTTTTTTTTGTACCAATTTTAACATCATTGACTTGAAACCAAGAAAGGAATGTCTTATTAACAAATAACTAATAAAGTTTTTTTTTTTGTTGCATAAAAATACCAACAAAAGCTAAAAGATAGTAATTAAAAAATTAGGAAAAAAAAAACAAAAAAAAAAAGCACCAACCATCCATGTTTCGTTTTATGATTCCATTAAAAAGCAAAAAATATTAAAACACAGCAGCTGTCTTTATTTGTTTATTTTTTAATGCCAAACTTTTTTTCCATGTTTTTGCTAGTTGTTGTTCTTGTTGTTTTGTGTCTTTTTAAAGGAGCAGGAAAACTAATAAGCAAAAAAAAAAAAAAAAAACTAGGAAGGCAAAAACTGTATATGTATTTTTAAACAAAAAATTATTTATGTTTGTTTGTGTATAAATTATAAACAAAGAAACTGGTTTTTAATGAAATTGCTTTTACTTTTGTTTTTGCCAAAATAAAACATCATCATACAGTGTTGCCAACAAACTACTACCGCATTGTTTTTTATACCGTTCATTGTTCCGTTTGTAATTTATACAAAATCTATTCCCGACCCCATAAAATATATATATTCTGAGTTCTTATATATAGCGAAGTGGCTTAAGCGATGTCCGTCTGTCCGTCCGTGTTAATGTTGAAATCAACTTTGCCAAGGCACTAGATCAGCTAGAAAAAAATTTAAATACATTAATTGGTTAGAAAAAGTGTCAAAGAGGTGCTATTGAAAATCAGCATGATCGAAACAATGTACTTCGACGCAGCGGGCACAACAGCACGCCTGCTTCTAATTCTTCACATCGTTTGGAACAATGAAGTAACTCCAATAAAAAAAAATAAATAAAAACATTAATTGCGAAAATTGGCGCTCGCCCATATATTCCGAGTTATGAGCCTCCGAACTTTTCATTAAAAGTTCGATTGTTAATATGGGTATCATTTAAAAGCTTTCAGGAAATACAAAAATGTTTTTAAAAATGATTAACCCATTAGGAGCCGATTGCAAAGTGTACTGGGGAAAAAATTTTATCAAATTTATTAAAAAATTAAAGGAAATCTGATCAAATTAAAAACTAAAATTACAGACATGTTCTGAATTCCACACGAAGTTTTTACTTTTGTATTTTAAAGCTGGATTCACCCATTGTTTCGGAACAAAATTCTTTTCGAGAGAGAGAGACAGAAACACGTCAAACTACATATAAAAAAAATGTTTCGGAACAAAAATTTTGTTCGGAAACAATGGGTGAATCCAGCTTAAATAATTTTATAGGAACAATGCTTTAAATGTAAAATGTTCACTTACATTTTGGGTGGATTTCACGGACATGCCTGCTATTAAATTTTGCAGTTTGTGTTGAAAAAAATTTATTTGATATTTAAAAAAAAAATTTTGTTCATCACGCCCTTCAAAAACTTACGTGTTCCAACCGTTCAAACAGAACTCCAGACATCTTATGTGCTGTTTCAACCGTTCAATTCGTCTTAAAATTCATTATTATCATGATTTTCTCACAAATCTTTAAAATAATCGTTAAAGGTACAAAAAATATAACTCCATACCTGAAAAAACGCAGTTTTGGCAACACTCCTTCACTTTAAAGAAGAAGAAAAATACTTGTTAAAGGAGACATCTTAAAGAAACTTAAACTGAGTCAATAATTTTCTTTGGTAATTTTTGTTTTATGTGCGTGTGTTTGTTTTAGGCAATTGACTTTTTTTTTCTTTTTTTTCTGAACCCTAAGAAATGACAGATGTTAAAACAGGTAATTAAAGGTTGTAACTAAAAATGTGTGTATTTATTTTAAAAAAGTTGGTGTCATAATATTATTAAAATGAATATTCAGAAAAAAAAATAATTTCAATTTAACTGTTATTTTTTTGAAAACAAGTTTTCATACGGATAATTAAAATTTAACTTATTATTTCTTTTCCATTAGTTATTTGCCCTTGTTTTTTTGCATGGCTAAATATCGTTATCCCTTATTAGATCAGTCCCAAATAACGGTTAAGCAGCATGACATACGTACATAAATTTTCTTAGAGATTCCAATGTGTAAATTTAGCCACATGTGGTACCAATTGTAAAGCAAAGAATTGATTTCCTGAAAATGCGATTGCCTTTCAAATAGATTAGGAATATTTTGTACCTTTTCAATGGGATTTTCTTTTGTTTATTTTCTTTTTTTGTATTGGTCGCTAACATTTTTATTTTTAAATCCTATGTTAAGATCAAGGACAGCTAAAAACGCAAAGTCGTATGCAAAGTCCTCTATTTGAAAACTAATTTCATTTTATAAATTTTATTTGACATAGAAGAATTTTTGCCCAGTTAATGTAAGCAAAATAAAAACTAATCTCTTTCTATTAAGAAATTGGGGAATTTAGCGAGATCCCTGTTTTCCCATCTAAAGAAACAAAAATGCTTCTTACAAAATGTTTAAAATCGATATGCAATATTCAGAAATGTTAATTCCATTCATAAAATTAAAAGAGGTGTAGCCTAGAATTTTTTTTTACTTCTCACTTTCTAAAGCACCAAAACATGGATTGAATTTCGCTTCCAAATGGAATTGGATTTAGTTACATAACTGTGTGTTAAAATAATGTTACGTTATTAATTAATGAGCACTCAATTTTTTTTTTTTTTTGCCTCGGGCAAGATTTGAATACACGATATTTTGTTTACCGAGTAATTGCTTTAATCAACGCTGAAACAATTTTTTTTGTTACCTTTATCAATAGCACACAAATTCTGCTTAAACGTTGCCAGATCTTTCCATATTTAATGAATTTAGGCGATTTAACTCGCCTATAAATATAAAAAGCAGTTGTGAGCGATATAAAAATATTAAACAAAACTTTGAACAGAGAAGTTCCTAGTTGTGTTAAAATTAAATACTCTACAGCATTTTTCAATAAATTTTAAACAAATCGAAATAAATGCGTAATTCTTTATTACTGCAACTTGACCCTTAAAACATCAATATGAATAAATAAAACTACATTTTAAATGGTGCTTATGTTTATTTAATCGTCATAAGCTGACGTAATTTCTTATCTTATCAATTTATTTATTGTTTTTTAAAAAAACAAAATTTACTTTTTAGAACCTTTTCTTAAAAATTAATAAATAGTTGCTTTTTTTACGATAAAAATAAATCAATATTTATTTTTTGAATAACAAACACAAATTTCATTTAAAATTGAAAGATGACAAACAAAGTGTGGAATTACTCACTAAAAGTGGCTGTTTAAAGAAAATACACAACATTTATTTCTTGTCATTTATTTATTATTAAAATAAATAAAAAATTAAATAAAAATAAAAAAAAAAAAATAAAAAGAAAAATAAAAATAATTTGAATAAAAATAAATAAGAAGAAAACAATATTTTAAAAGTATTTAAGACAAATAAATAAAAAAAAGTTAGATAAGTCATGACTGAATGAATGATACATTCTGGGTATGATGCAAGCAGCGGTGCAAAACTTTTAGCAAAAAAAAAAAAATGATTCAAGTAGTTTTACGTGGGTACTAAAGGCCGGGGTACATAGAATCCGTCATAAGTTGTACTGTGACATATTCAACTGAAGTCAAAGTAACGACGGATGAGGTTGGCCCAATGAGTAATTATTTGCTGACGGATTTTAAATCAAAGTTTGCTATCTATTTTTATTCACTTTTAAATTTAATTTGTATTTTTTTCACTTGTTAATTTAATCTGTATTTAATTTTTTGCCACCAAAAAAAAGTATTTTATTAAAATCACAGAGTACAATTGAAATACAGCAAGAGTTTAAAGAAAACAAAGAAGAAGACGAAGCAACTGATAGCTGTCAAAGTATTCAACGTGCGTCAAAAGTTAAAAGTTGACCAACTTTCGTACTTTGCTTTGACAGACACGTACTGATTGTGACAATGCTCCTAAGAAAACACATATATTAACTGAATTGTCAAAGTCAAAGTCAAAGCTTAACGTATGATGGATTCTATGTGCCCCGGCCTTAACCTGAATGGTATAAAAAAGCAGTGCTTTGCATAAAAAGATCGTGAGTTCAAAACCATAAATTTGTTCATGGGAGAGCTGGGGGCGGACCCCATTTTAAACTCGTACGGAACTATAGGTAGCGTTGGTTGATTTCAATGCAACTCCTCATTATGCTTGTGTTCTACCCTTAATCTGGGTCTAAGTCACAGACCTATAAGGGCTGTATCAGGTGTTCCTGACATCCGTAGTCTTTACAATTTTTTATTTTGATTACAAAGTCGCTACCTTAAACCTTTAAATTACTGTATGCTGCTTCCTTAAAGCTTTTTACGCAAAATATATTTCTCTTAATTGATTTAATTTAAAAAATTTTAGGAAAAAATTTTATATTTTTCACAATTTCCTTTCAGTAATGAAATACAAAACTTCTCTAAAACCTTATGACTAATTTTAGTTTTTTGTTGTTGTTGTTGTTAATATGAGAAATTGTTTTTAATGCAATAAAGTATTTTATTTCACTACTTGCCATGTGCTGACTCATCATATTTTTCTTTTTAATTTCTGCACATCAAAATCTTGTATAAATAGCGTGAACACATTTTAAAGAGATAAAAAAGGTGGAAAAACTTTTTAGTAAATTTGGTGATTAAATAAAAAAACCGAAACATATTTCTTTGTGGATAATAACATTTCAAAAGCAGAAGCTAATTAAAATTAATAACTTTGATTTTACCAAACTGTAAACTGTCACTTCAGCTAACGTTTTATAAAGTGCCGAAATATTGTGACTATTTTCTCGAACAAAATTTTTACATACCATCCTTTAAAAAATGCTTTAAATGTAAAATTAATTAACATCTTTTTATTTTTATTTTTAAGATTTAATTTTGAAGCAGTTGTTCAGAACAAATTTCTAAGAAAATGAGTATTAAGACTTTGAATTGGCAACACTGTTCAATTAAATTATTTACTTAAAAATGATTTCCAAAAAGTTTTTAACTTTTAGTTAATGGAATTTTTTGAGTTGTCAATTAAAGCATTTAAATGTTTAAAGCGTATTTAAAATTAAAAGCGGATATACTTTTTAAGGGAGTCACCATGATATTTTTTTGTAAAAGAATCGAGCGATTCGGTTGTGATATCGACAATTCACTCATAGAGATGATGCCTTTAATCCATGCAATTAGATTTTAATCTATTCTGTCGCATTCAGATATCTTAAGAGGTTTTTTAGACGGCTTATAAATTACTTAGATAAGTCGCCTGTTAAATTTGTTCCAAGAAATTTCTGTTTCGAGGTGATCGCCGCTAGTTTAAAACTTCTTGCCATAAACGCAGCAGCTTTCCTTTTTTTTATCAACTGATTCGAACTGTTGCAATGCAACTTGGCAGCATTTTTCTATCAACCCTGGAGGGGTGCAGCTTACGTCATCTAACCTCAGCTCTCTGAAGGTAGTGATTAAAAATGTCGTATCTAAGAGCCTTTAATACGTATTGGAGATGTTTAAAGCGGACTTAACCCTGGCAAAGCTATCATTTCCAAAGTAGTCGGTAAGTCGCTTAGGTAACCCGAGTAGGGAAACCTTCATTTGATGGCTCAGCCTAGATAAAGCATCCCTACTTTGGTCTTTTAGAATTTTAGAAAAGTATGGATTTTTAGCGACTTTCATTTTTTGATTGAAGTAGGGAAGATGTGATTTGTTTGTAGGAAATTTACGAATGTTGTCAATCAATCGACAATCAATCAATTATTTGTGATAAAAAAATATACAATTTGGTTTTATGAAAAAAGTAAGATCATATATTTTTTGCATATGTGCTTTGAAATTTATTTCGCAGGTAGAAAAAAAATTAGTTGACCAAGAGACATGAAAGAAGTTTTTGCTACTTATTTATTTGACCTGTTTCCTTTCAGTCTGCATGATTACTTCTAATTCATACTGCACTATGGGCGGTT
The DNA here is from genome assembly GCA_937654795.1 of Cistogaster globosa. NCBI lineage: Eukaryota > Metazoa > Arthropoda > Insecta > Diptera > Tachinidae > Cistogaster > Cistogaster globosa. The sequence continues at coordinate 7,525,808 of OW569407.1, forward strand.
AAAATGGAACGTTTAGCTAAGAATTGGTAAAAATTCTTTTAAAATTTTTAGCTAAGATTTTCCCAAGTTTTTTGTTCCCGAGGACTTTCACAAGTGTCCACAGACATTAATGACGAATTTAATATCAATATTTTCGATTTACATCGACAAAACTGAAGATGATTTCTTATAAAATGAAAAATTATTACAAGTATTATCTGCTGCTGGCCATCAGGCGATGCTTGACAGTAGGAGAACATAATTTTATAATTAAAGAATTTTCAAAAGCAAATGCAATTATTGGCTAAATAACTAAATAAAATTAACGTACAATGCTGAAAGAGCCGTAATCTTCCATAAAAGTAAATTTTTAAGGCGGTATTTGCGGCAACGGATACAACAGCGAAGCAAAAATAGAATTTTAAAACAAACATTTCTGCACCGTGTTATCTTTAGTTTTGTGAATTAGCCCGAAAATCCACTAGTCCTGCAAGTCCTAAAGGCCAAATTATCATTTTAAGTCTTGATGTTCTCAGCGACTATTAATTCAAAAATACAAAAATATGAGTTTGTCTGACTATAACAGTTTATTTAGTGATAACATGTAATCAATTTAATATTTACCACGTCTCACGGTTTTCTATTTATTATCAACACCTAATTATTATCGACATAAACATGTTAAATTCGCAAAAGCAAAATGTTTGCTATTTTATCAAACCAAATTAGAATTTGTATCTTTGAAAGGTAGAAAGAAAAAAAATTATAGATTAATAAAGGTTCATATAAAATCTGGTTGCCCTCTTGAATTAAACTCTGTTTTGTAAACTGTTTATTAGTACTATTTTTAGTACAAATGTACGAAACTAGTTTAAAAGCTATGAATTTTGAGCGTTTCTGAAAAAAAGAATTCAAGACTGTCCAACTTGCCAATCATCTATTAATTGACAATTGAAAATATTCTAATGAAAGCTGAGTCATTGGTTTAGTATTCGGCAGTCATCTCAGTTAAAGTAATCAAAATTATGTCGACCAATTTTTTTTTTAGTTTTCCTCAGATAAACTGATTTTAAAACTTCAGAGTAAATAATCCAAAAGTGCTAAAGCGCATAATCTTGGTGGGCGATTTGTCTAAATAATTTTTTCCTCAGTTAGTTATTGTATGACGAGCTGTAGCGATCATTCTTCCCCTACACCCCATTTACTTAGTTTCTTAAATTCTTAGTTAATGACGCTATTTAATCGCCATTAAGAGTTACATTTTTGCGAGTCTGATTCATTGAAAAGGAGAAGGCCGCCGTCAAAAAAACTAAGGCTCCCTAAGATTTTTTTTGTATGAAACCTTTAAAACATGACACAATTTTACTTTCGCTAAAAGACATAAGCCTCCTCCAGAAAAACTCTTCAATACAATAAAGTAAAAATTAATAATGCTACCGGTCCATAAACCGCAACAGTTAATTTTGTGGATGATTAAGAAACTTTCTCGCTCTCTCTCTACTTATTGACACGCCCATTAAGCTAAGAAAAAAGCCACAACTTTGAAAAGAATAGTGCACAGAAACATTTTTTGAAGTAAACTACGATTTTCGAAATAAATTCACACAATTTTTTAACCCTATCTGACATTAGTCTGTTAACAATAAAATGACAAACTAAATTGATCGCAAATGATAGGACATATAGAGTTGCCAAATCATTTTTGTGGAAAATTAGAATCTTTAAAGAGTAAAATTATTTGAAAAAATTATTGAACTGGCATAAAGGAGCAAATTTTTCCTACATCAGTGACGTTTAAAATCGATGTAATAAAATGCATGTAACACAAAGTTTAACACAGAAAAACTTAAATACAACTCTTCTTTATGGTCCGGGGCTTCAAACATTTTTTTGAAGTTACCCGAGCGCGTGCGGGAGTGAGCGAAGAAGCTCATTGGTGACAGTAGGTTATCCAGCTTTATTGACTCACTGGAGCATCGACGCAATGTGGGGTGTGTTTCACTGTTTTATCGTTAATTCAACGGAAGGTTCTCTTATGAAATTAGGGAACTTGTTCCTGCAAAACGCAATTTCGTACGCGCAATATTTTCTTCAACAAGAGCGCATCCCTTTGTGGTCGATTGGCCAGTGAGTCGCACTACAGAGAAAATTTCTTTTTTAGCTGAACAGTTCGAATAAGTAGTGCCATCCTCTAAGTGGTGGTCCTAACAAAAAAAAAAAAAAAAAAAAAAAAAATAAAATCCATTTTAAAAGATTTTAATTAATACCGTTTTGTGATCATCATAAACGTTATTTATTAAAAATTATTTATTTAATTGTAGTTCCATATTTTCACTAAAATTCTTAAATTTAACTGAATAACTTTTTTTGCTTTAGGGAACAACAGAAATTTTGTTTTAGTAAAATGTATACTTTGATTGTTTTATGCTTAAAATTTACATTTTTATCTCTTCCAATATATAATTGTTATAAAAAAAGTTATTGCAGTTTTTGTCTTACACAAGTACAAATAATATTTTATGCATTTAAATTTTGTCTCTAGTTTCTAGTTTTCTTATCATTGTGCCATAAAAAAAATATTTTGCATTCAGGAAATAATAACTTGTATACAAAATGAATAAATGAATAAATGAATGAAAGAAAAACTAAGAAAATTTACCCACAATAAAACAAATACTCTCAACACCTTTTTTATAGTTTAGTTTTTCCTTTTTGTTTCTAGGTCTGTGGTTAACACAATAGTTTTTCTTTTTTTCTTCTAGTTTTTCTTTCTAATGGAAATGGAAATCGTAATGCAGATTAAACAAAAAGTAGTAACAATAAAATAAGTGTGTTAACATTGTTTATACTGGAATTACAATAAATTTTATTTAATTTTTATATTTTTTTAAAAAAGGCAAACGATCTAAAAATTTCAAACTAAAAGGGAATTTAAGGAAAAATAGTAATTTTTGCCCAAATAATTTATTACAAACATATTTTTACACATAAAAAAAAATTATTTGCCTAAATTATTTATAAAAAACATACCAAAAAAAAAATAGAAATTTTAATTCTTCTATAAAAATTTCATAGATCTCGTTCTTTTGGTAATTTTTTCATTAAATTTTCTGAACTTAAATTAAATAAGGGAAAAGCAAAAAACAAAAAATATTGTTCAGTTCCAAATTCACATTTTTAATTAAAAAATTACATTTTCATAAAAAATAAATGTTTAGCTTAAATTTTTTTAGTGTTTGTTTTATTAAAAAATAGCTACATTTTCATTCCAGGTTTTCTTACAAAATATGTAATTTTTTTAATTTAAATTTGATAAAAGATTACATTTTTTATTTAAAAAATATATATTTAATTACAGATAGACGCGATTTTACAAAAAAAAAAAAAAAAATAATTTTTCACAAAAATTTTATTTTTTTTTTTATCAAAAAACTACATTTTAAGTAAAAAATCAATTAAAAAGTCTTCTCCGCCAAAAACAGTCACTTCTGCGCTAAAAAACTTTCTCTCTTGTTTGCTAAAAAGACAGTTATGCACAAAAGTTTTCATAAAAAATCCTTTTTCACTGAAAAAGTCACGCCTCAGCTAAAAAAAGACACTTTTTAAGTTTTTCACTAAAAAGTAAATTTTTCAAAAAAATTTTTTTCACTTGCAAAATCAAAATCACTTTTTCACTAAAAAAGGAACCTTTTTACTAAAAAAACACATCTCAAGAAAAAAAGAAACTTTTCTGCCTAAAAAGAAAGCTGTCCGCTTAAAAGACAGTTTTTCACTAAAAAGTTAGTCTTTCGCTAAAAGAGAATTACGTTTTCACTAAAAAATTTATTTTCTCAACACAAAATTAGTCACTTTTTTTTACCAAAAAATTAATTTGTTCACTAAGAAGAAGTCCCTTTGTAACAAATAAATGCACTTTTCTAAAAAAAAAACAAAAGTAATTTTTTACTTAAAAAAGCCATTTTAACACTAAAAGAGGTAAATTTTCAGTAAAAAAATTATTTAAAAAAAAGTTCTCCTCTAAAAACTTTTTTTATTTTTTTATTAGAAAGTCACTTTACTACTACACTTTCACTTTATCACAAAAAATACCACCCACTAAAAATTCTCTCAAATAAAAACTACTTTTACTAACAAGTTTATATGGCATTTAAGGGAAAATATTAAAGCTGATCTCTACTTTTTATAGGCATTTTTTAAGCCCCTTTATCAAGCTCATACATGAGCCAAAAATACTAGAAAGAAGAAGTTTCTTGCTCATTAAGCCCTACACACTCAAGCGGCTGTCAAATGATAATTTTCGATTCCCGTTTTTATTTTTATTACATGCCATGAGACATTAAGTCCATGTTCTGCGTGTTTGCAAGGCTATGATGCAGCAGTTATTCGACCACAATTCTTCTGTGATACTTTGTCCAGATTCGAACTTCGAGGGTATAAATTTCTTTGTCGGTTTGATCACTTCTGGAGTAGTTTTGTTGCTCGTTTAGCTACTGGTGCTGCACTCCAATTTTGAGTCTATGCCGTAGGTAGATTTCCTCAGACGAACCTCCAAACCTCCAAACTTTTTACAAGTTGCCGATGTTCATTTCCCTTAGTGTGCATCCGTCAATCTTTTTTAACACTTTTCATCAATTGTATACGAGAATTGGAGTTTAAATATCCACTTACTAAGAGATCTATTTAAATAGATAAGAGTTCTATATAAAATAAGAGATCTACTTAAATAGATCAGCCTCTAGTTTAAGGCCGATAGCTATCCAGAGTCGGCATAATATGGACCAATCTTCTTTTTACCATTAACCGTTCCTACGTTAATTAATTGTTTTTTAAAAAAGTCTAATTCTTTTCATTAGAGTTATTAAGCCAGCATCCTCAGCAGACAGCACAAGTTACTAAAAGTCTGTTTTCGAACGTCACTTCGAGAAAATATGAGTCCCAATTGCAGCAACTCTGCTTTGGTGCTTTCCTTAATTATTACGTTTTTAACATTTTTTTAAAGAATAAAACATTCAAACAATTTATTTTTTAACTAGAAAGCCACTGCCTAAAATAAAAGTCACTTTTTTCACAAAAGATTGTATTTGACTGTTTTTAAACATATTTTCAAAAGAATTTGATTTAGAAATGAAGAAATAACTCTGTCAAATTGAATTTATATTTTATTGCATAAAAAATATTTATTTTTATTAAAATTGTTATTATTTTTCAAAAACTCTATTTGTGCCACAAATATGACAATATGCGAGGAACAAGTTCTACTTTGTCTGAACTTGTCACTTGACCCAAAAAAAAAAACAAAAAAAAAAAAAAATTAATAAACAAAAAAAAAAAAACGCTTTTTATGTTAAAATTTGTTTATTTTATCATTTTTTTATTTATTGTAAAAATCGTCATTTGGCTAAAATAGCAATAACGACATAAAACCGATTCTTTTTTATTAAAATTATTTTTAAAATATTTAATCCACAGACAGTTTTACACCTGCATAACCGGTCTGTTTTATAATTTTTTTTATTTAATTTTTGTTGGAGTGTAATTTTGTCGTCTATAGATTTTTTTATTGCTTCTCGTATTTGTAGCAATATTTAATTGTATTTTTCTTTTGCTTAATAATTATTTTCTAATAAAAATGTAATATTTTAAACAAAACACGTTGTCGTACGCATCCGCGTGTTTTAATTTATGAATGAAATTATTTGTTGATATCAGAATTGTTGTGGTTAAGTGTCTATTGTTTTCATTGAGTTTGGCATACGACCAACAAACAAACGACAACCGGCTTAAAAAAAATTAACAGTTGCCTCATAAATTATTCAAAAAGAAAACAAAAATATTCTGATTATTAATAAAAAGCAACAGTATAAAAAAATGTCTACAAAGAACTCGCTGTTAAACAACAACAACAACAAAATTATGGAAGTATTTCTTGTTGTTGCAGTTTGACGTCGCCAATAGCGGCAGTGATTTGTAAAATTACAAGGAAATAATTAAGAAATATTGAAAAAAAAAATATTACACACGATTAAAAAATGAGTAGAATTTGAAATTCATTTAAAGTAAAAATGAAAAAAAAAACAAATTATTTTTAACAAGTTGTGATAGAAGTCCATCAGCAATAATAGCGATAACGAGGAATGTAATTAATTCGTATTCAAGTGAAAAATGGGTCAAGTGTTTTCTGGCATAGAGAAAAACTGGGACATGATTTAATTGTATAAGAAGTGACCTTACAAAAGTAGAGTACTCATTCTTAATAATCTGATGTAATAAGCTTCTGTTGGTTAGCTTCTCTGGTTAAAAAAAAAAAATTATTAAAAATAAAGAGAAAATTGCTAAATATTAAAATATTGGAAATAATAAAACCTGACTTTTGTCTATAAAATAAAATATCAATACAAAAAGGATTTTGTGTGAAAAACTTACTTTTTGATGGAATTTTACTTAAGAAGAAATTTGTTTGTTAAAAAGTCACTTGAAATTTAATATCAAATCAAAAAGTGTTTTTGATAACAAAAGAAGACATTCAAATGAAACACGGGGCTTTGATTAAAAAAACATAAATTTTTACATAATTTTATTAATATTTTTAAAATAAAACTTTTTTAAAAATTCAACCTTTTGGTGAAAAACGAATTTGTGAAATAAAAAAAGGGCATTTGGTAAAAATATTTTTTTTAACTTCTTGATGAAAATATTTTTTAGGGGGTCTTTTTGACTTTTTCAATGATAAAGTAACTTAAAAAAATAATTTTTTGATAAAACATTAATTCTTTTGCCTTTTGGGTCAAAAATAGACTAACTCTGACATTAAGATTTTCTAAAAAAAAAAAAAAAATTATGCATATGAATTCTTAAAAAATAATTTCTTATGCTACAAGTTTTTTTTTGGAATTTATTTCAGAAGCTTATCTCCAATTTTTTATCAAAACTTTCTTTAATACTGCAATTTTTTTAGAGAATCTCTGTTATACTGCAATTTTTTCCTACACTGTATATTTCTATAAAGAATTTTATACTGCAATTTTCCATAAAAAATTCTCTCATACTGCAATTCTTTAAAGAAAATATCTTTCATGCTGCAAACTTCTATAGAAAATGTCTCTTCTACTGCAACTTTCTATAGAAAATCGTTTTTTGCTATAAAGAAAATTTCTCTTATACTGCTTAAAAAAAGCTCTTATACTGCAATTTTTTTTTATAAAAAATTTGATTATAGGAAACCTTAAATATAAAATTTTATATAAAAAAACTCTTACTTTGCAATTTTCAATAGAAAACGTTCTTATTGTTAAACGCTTTAAGTAAAAGGAATTTTCTATAGAAGACTGCTTTTTTTCTATAGAAATTTTCATTTATATTAAAATTTTATACGCAAATTGTATTTTAAACTAGAATTTTTCATAAAAAATAAATTTTACACTGCAATTTTTTAAAAATATTAAAAAAAAAGAATAAACAAAAAAGTGTAATATTTTTTTTTTTTGAAAAACGACTATTTGATGAAATGTGACAAAAAAATTTATTTTTAAATTAAGATTAATTTAGTGGAAAATTCATTTGCTTTACAAAAGCTTTTTGAAACAAATTTTTAAGGCAAAAAGTGCCTTCTTTGCTAAAAGCGAAATTTTGTAAAAAAAATGGCTTTTATAAAAATCAATATTTCGTACAAGTGATTTTTGGTAAAAAAAGTGATAATTTTTTTTTTGCCGAAATTGAAATATTTTATAAGAAAAATGGCTTTTGATTAATGTAAAGGTTTTAAAAGTTTTTTTTTGTGACGAAAAAGAGATGTTTTGATTTTTTTTTTAAGAAAACGTGATTTTTGCTGCCACAATGACTTCGTAATGATAGTGATCTTTTGTGAAAAACTGTTTTTTCGGAAAAAGTTTTTTAGGAAAGTAATAGTAAAACTGCGACTTTTCAACTGATTTTTTTCCAGTGGGTGGGTGGAAAAGTCAGAAGAAAAATGAATGTTGAAAAGTGACCATCTGTAATTCACAGTGACTTCTTATGGCAACAATTATTCAACTAGAAGAGTTGAGAAAAAAACAAGGAATTTTGGTGAAGAATTATTTAGATAAATTATTTAGTTGGAAATTGTTTAAGCGAGTCTACATTTTTTTTAAATCATCATGTTCTTCACAATAACAAAAAAAAAAAAAAATCATAGACAGCTTTTTGAAGAGGTGTATGTGTGTAATGTGGATTAAAGAAACGAAAAAATCTGCTTAAGTAGCTTAACTTTGAAATTTTACTGACTGGCTGTCTAAATATTTCAATGGCTGACTGACTTTGACTTTGTATTGTTGTTTTTTAAGCCGGGTAAAATAACCAAAAAAACAAACAAAATAAAAAAGTAAAAGAAACGAGAAATAAATAATTGTATAGAAAGACGAGAATTTGAAACGAAGTTTCAAATTAAAGCAAATAAGAATAGATGAGAGCTCAAGTAAACACTGTGATTAGCAACGAAATAATTCTGCATGAAGTTGATGTTTATTTCAAAATACACTGAAAAAAATGTTTCGCACAAAACTATTTATTTATAGACTTTTAAAATCTCTTCACTTTATCAGAAAAAGGAAAATGAATTTTTTTAACAAAAATCATTTGTCTTTAGTATAGTTTTCTATTAGTTTTTGTTTAAAAATTTTTTTCTGTGTATTTGAGCAATGAAAACCTTTATTCTTTACAACAATAATTTTAAATTGTTTTCACTCTTCTTTATATTTCAACTTAAATAAAAAACTTACCGCATTACCAATTATAACTGGAGAAAAATGTTACAAATGTTTAGCTCTTTGCAAATATTGGGATTTATTACAACCCAGTCTTTTTCTATTTATTTCTTAAAAAAAGAAAAAACAAAAAATACCTTTTCTTTATTAATAAACGCACCGCCTTAAGACATATATTTCTTATAATAGATTTAGTATGTATGATGAGTTCTTATCGATTATAATAATGACTTGAGTTGTTGTTATTGTTTTTTATACCCTTCACCTCAAAAAGTGGAAAAGGGGCAAATCTAAATTTGTCATTCCGTTTGTAATTTTTACAATATCCATTTCTGACCCCATAAAGTATTCTGGCTTCTTAGGCATAGCAAAGTCCGTGTTCGGGTTAAGCTTTGCCAAGGCACTAGAAGAGGTAGAGCCATGCCAATCGACATAATTTCGAAGATCGGGCTATTGAAAATCAGCAAGATCGGTCCATGTTCTTCGAGGCAGCGGGCAAAACACTACGTCTGCCTCTAGCTTGTCTATATCATATGGAACAAATTTAGTTTAGTGAAGTAACTCCAATAAAAAAATAAAAAAAATGTATGGAGCGATATAGAATTTAAAAATAAAAAGTCAACTGAAAAAATTGGGTGCTCGCCCATACTTTCCGAGTTATAAGCCTCTGAACTTCTCATAGAAAAGTATGACTGTGCACTTCATTTTTAAGATATCAACATGGATATCATTTAAAGGCGTTTGAAGAGATATTTCAAGAAATACTTAAATTTTTTTTTGAAATGCTTAACCCATTAAGAGCCAATGAAATTTTTATGTATTTTTTTTAATTCCCTGTCACCCCAAAATTTGCTTTTTTTGGATTGAAGTTGCTTTTCTAAACTAGATTTACATATATGATGAAGGGTAGGTATTACCGAATATAGCACCCTTACTTGTTTATCCTTTTTTTAATTAACGACAAAAAAAAAAAAAAAACAGAATAATGTCGAAAAACTTGTAGTGAAAAAAATTTCAATAAAAAAATGTTACATCTTTCTGAAGAGTTCTAACACAACCGAATGTAGCTTTCCTTTTTTTGTTGTTTCTGCTCACATCAATGTTTTGATCACTAAACCAACAGAGCTATTTTAAATATTTCTCTTATTGCTGCTGCTATTGTATTGAAATGTTTCATCACATTAATAAATAAATATTTATTTAATGATAATTTATTAAAAACGAAAACACACATATAAACTTGACATAGAAAAGCTGTAAAAAAGATCGGTTAAATGTAAGAAATTGTTGCTGGTTTTGTAACTTTAACTAATTGTTGCTCTGTTACATTTGCTACGTTTTATCATTAGAAGAAGCTTTCCAGTTATTTAATTTAAATATTTTTTTTTAACATTTTTCTCGTCTGCACTTTGAAAACTTGTAAGTTTACAAACACAAGAAAAAAGAAATTTTTAAAGAGGAACTTTCAAAATCCCACATGGCTACACAATGAGTCACATCAATTTATGTAGAAAAAAGATGTTTGTTTTTTGCTTAAGAGTATTATCTCCAACTTAACTATAAAAATGCATCATCATACTTGTTGACTTGTTGTGTCTTTAGGATAATAATTTTTACACATAATATTTGTTGTACGTTTTTTATTGTTGTTGTTGGTATTCTTGTTGTCAATTGTGGGCTTTATGTTTTGTCCATTTAGATTTAATATTGTTTATTGTCAAGATTAATGTGTTTATTCACATTTAAAAAAGAACGGATAGTTTGCTTGACAACAAAGTTCATAAACGACATTGTGAATGACGTTAAAATTGCATGTAAGTTAAGTTGCAGTTGAGGAAACATTGAACTTTTTTTTATATGAAGAAAAAAAAAATAACTAAATAAGGAAATAAAAGGATTTAATAACATTTTTTGTTACCATTAAGAAAAAAGAGGATTTTGTGAGGTTTTCTGAAACGATTTCAAAAGAAATTTGTTCGAATAGTACTTTTAAAAAAATACCTTTAAATAAAAAAAAGTATTTAACGAAGAAGTGTTAAAATAAAGTACTTTTTACAAAAGTAATGCAAATAAGCTTTGAAAGAAGTGTACATTAAAAATTAACCTTTTAAGTTGAACAGCTTTTAAAAACGTACCTTTAAAACGTACCTTTAAAAAGCTACCTTTAAAAATAGACCTTTAAAAAAGTACTTTTGAAAAAATAAGCCTTTTAATAACAAGCAAAACAATAACCATTTAAGTATCTTTTATTGAAAAACGTTTTAGCAAAACTTCAATATAAGAAAGTACTTTATTAAAAGTACCTTTTTATAAAAATTCTTTACAATAATACACAAACATTATTTTTAATTACTTTTTCAAAACAGCATAAATATTGCCTTAAAAATTTGTTGTTTCAAAAATTACTTTTAAAAAGTACCATTAAAAAATATTTCAAAAAGTACTTTCAAAATGAATTTTTTAAATCGTAAAATAAAAACTCTTTAAAAATTTAACCTTTTAACAAAATTCATTAAAGAGCAGCTTTAAAAAAGTACCTTTAAAAAAAAGTGCCTGAAAAGGTACTTAATATGAGTACCTTTAAAAAAAAATTAAAAAAAGCAAAACTTTAAAAAAATACCACAAAATAACTAATTAAAAGTACTTTTTTCAATATTTTTTAGGCAAGTTGTTTTGCTTAAAAGTCGAATTTTATTGTTTGTGTCTTTCTTTCTTCCTTTCTTTCTTTCTTTATTGAAAATAATTCTCATTTAATTGATTAAGTCTAAAGATTAACAATCTGAAATGACTTTTAAAAATTTTAGTAAAATTTAAGGATGAGCTCTGGAAATTATCACAGAAGCTTATTGTTTTTTTTGTCGCTTTTAAGATGACGAATATTTTGTCAAAATATCACAAAAAATGTTTATTGCTAAAATAAGTGTATTTAAAAGGAGTCAAACGCAAAGCACCATAACAATTTATTTACTGTTTATAAAGTTCCATTAGTTTAAAAATTATTCAAAACCAAACACAATTTAAAAAAAAGCTTTTGAAAAGTACCTATAAAAAATGTGCTGTAAAAAGTACCATTTTCGGAAAAAATTTCCTTTTAAAACTTAAAAAAAACTTTAAAGAACGGGCTTTTAGAAAAACTATATATAAAGAATTTTATTTGGAAAAAGTACTTTTTTAAAAAGTATCTGAAAAAAGTACTTTTAAGAATTAAGTTTTTCAAATAATTGCCGCCTTTTGAAGAAAAAGTTGTTTTAGAATTCGAGTAACAAAAAAACTTCCTGAGTATTAAGGAAATAAAGAAAAAAATTATGTATTTTTACTTGTAGTTTTATCTAAAACTTTTTTTGTTCATTAAATAAATTCTTAATTATTTTCGCAATTGTTGTTTTTTTATAATGATAAAAAAATTTTATTTATAGTATATTTTTTTATTATAAACAAAACGATTAATAATTTAAAATTTAGTGTGTACTTAGTGTGAGGAAATTGAAAGTCTGATTATAAAGCATATGCAACAATTGTTTTATTTTAAAGCAAAAATTAATTGAAATTTAAAAACATTCCTTCGTCATCTCACATTCGGTAGTCCCTCGCGCACATTAATAGTGGTCAGGGTGGTAATCACGCTGACCTTTGCGAAATCCAAACAATAAATACAAAAGTACTTGGTTGCATATTTATAAGTTTTAACAGAGGAACGGACGGACACACTGATTGTTTACACAACAATTTTATCAGTCAAATAACGAAAAATGATTTATGGTTGTATTTTCTTTATATTTTTTTTTAATATTTTTTTTGTTAAAATAAAAAAAAACGTTGAAGCATGGATGGCATGGTTGAATTAATGTCAAAGAATTTTTTTAAGAGTTTGTATTTTTAATTTCTTTGCTTGAACAGTCATTTGTGTTAATTTGTGGCGTTTAGTGTTGTTGCGTGTTTTAGTTTTTTTTTTGGTTTTTTGGTGAAAAAAGGTAAATTTTTTGTTTCCATACTTTTATTGTTTATTTTATAATTTTGATGCAAACGTTTTGTTCGATTATTAAAAATTTCGGCCACGTCATTTGGGTTTCATGTTAAACATAAACTCATAAATTTATTAATTTAAATGTTCACCACATCCTTTTTCAACAGAAATTATGTTTGCCTTAAACATATGACTCACTTACAGTGTTTTAAATTTGTAAAAGGTTCAATAATCCATTACGACTTGTTAGGGGAATTATGTGTCATTTAGGTTTTTATTTTATTTATAAAGCTTTTTATAATTTTAAGTATAATCTTTATTAAGTTTGGAAAGTTGTTATTCATATCGTTGAACTGATAACGAAAATCGATCCATAAATATTTTCGATATTTCTTTCAGATGTGAACGTGATTAGCAGAACGAGTTGTTTAGGCCGTGTTAAGTTTAGGAGCCTCATTGTTTGTCGAATAACTAACTCGATGTTAACTTTAAATCATAAATAGATTTTTACTTGAAAATTGTTGTAGATTAAGCTACGTTTTGTTTACGTTATATCTCAAATACGTCAGATTTTATCCTTCTGTCTATCAAGAGGTGGAGTAGTATCGTTTTGCGAACGGAAAGGGCTAATGCCTTCTTTTGAGAAATGTAAGCTTGCAAAAATAGAACAGGACAAAAACTCGGGGAAAGTACCTGACTTATGCAACGCATTGCGCCAGAACTAGGAAATTAAGTTATGGGAAGAAGGATAGAGGGTGTGGTACTTGTGGACATTTGATTTGAATCCTTGTACACTTTAAGTGACAGGAATGACTTGGGCAGAACGTTTATTCCACATACAAACTGTTCGACTAAAACGAATTTTGTCTGTAACGATTGGTTCGACGATTAACTTACCAATTAACCACAAAGGGATGCGCCGTTAATAAAGAATTTCTTGTGCGTATTCAGTTACGGTTTTCCGAAATAAATACATTTATAAAAGCACATTCCCTTAGAGTAAGCGATAAAGCAGAAAAATACATCCCACATTGATGAGACTTTCAAAATAGTCCTTAAATATCGTCTCTACACGAGAGCTGTATTCCATTTTCAGACTGATAAAGCTGACGTACTTAGCGAGGAGATCAGATGGAGTTAAGTATCTCTTGCGCCGTTTTAGAAAACCTAGACACTGAAATGCTCCTTTTGCTACTTAAAAAATATGATTCTTCCACCAAACATCGCATTAAATTTTCATGCCAAGAATATCGAGAGCTTTTGACTCGGTAATATCTATATCAGGATAAAAAGAAGCTAATAAATTGGACCGAGCACAGTGGGTTAATTCATCGCCCTTTGCGGTCCGCTGTATATTCCAATGAACTGATGCTTAATTGACTGGTAGCCTGCTTAGGAGATGAGCTTAGTTCAAGAAGTCCAAGACGTTAAAAAGACAATTTTTGTCAGCATTAATTAAGTGGTTGTCTGCTACCCCCGCTGTCATATATTTTTATCTTTTAAATACAAAATATTGAAAGCAGAGGTGTGTAATGTGTCTTTAAGTCGGCATGTATTTTTGTGTTCTTAATTTTTGTTTTCAGAGACCTCTGTTTGTTTGTGCAGCAACATTTGAAACGGCCTAATGACTAAAACAAGAGCCTCATCAACTCATCGATATCATGAGTCATATTTTTACAGTTTTGGAATTATTATATGACAGACGCATTTTAATGACTTGGGAAGCGTCATTAATTTTTTAATTTTTTTGGTTGTGCCGGTTCTTAGTCTGTCCAGCAAAAAGCATTTAGGGCTTGGGTCTAAAAAATTTAATAACTTTAGTTTACAATCTTTGAAAAATCTTCAGATGTTTCGGGAATTTTGGTTTACATATCGTATGTTTTGGACATACAGTGGGACAGACAGGAAATATTTTGAATAAAAAAAGAGTTTAAGTGTGGCAATAGGATTTCAAGAAAGAGATCTCAAACGTGTTAATTCACTTTTGTCATTTTTGTGTTCTTGTCCGATTTATATTTTTTTAAGTTTTAAAAATTTGTAAATTTTTAATTTTTCAAGTCCCTTAATAAGTTTTGTTTTGTTCAAACTATTCGTCACTATTCTCAAAAATTTTCCGTAAATATGGCGAAAATAAAAAAATATATTTTGAACAAAAATTTCCAGCGGTTTCTTCCCAAAATAATTCTTTTTTTGTCCTACTGTACCTCTTAGTAATAAATATTTAAATGATGCTCACCAGCATTGAACTAACACATGTTGCTGTAAACTCGTTTAAAATATTTAATTATACCGTTTGGAAAACTTTTAAAATTTCTTAAAAGTTACATTTTTTTCTAACATTTAAGTCTTTTCTCTTCTTAACTCTTTTAACTTTTATTGCCTGTTGCTTAAATTTACCGATACTCAATTGGTAAAAAAAGTTTGTTTTTATTCCTCTGCGTTGCTTAGATGACCAGAGTTTGAAAACATGCGAAATGTACTAAAAACATGTCATAAACTGTAACTATAAATTTTATTATCAAATTACTTGCACCAACGACATCATGCTATAACAATCACATATAGAAAGACATAACGTCCAATAGACAAACATCATTATATTTTAGTACTTTTATAAACTACTCACCCGACATTCGCAAACATTTATAACGAAATGTTTTGTTCCAACTATAAAACTTTAATGAGTTTATGCTTTTAGACAACGACAGCAAAAGACAAACAATTCGTTTTGTTATTTTCCTTAAGGTTTTTTTACTCTTTTTCTTTTTTCTAAAGATTTTCAATGACTTCCAACAGCCACAGAGTCGAGTCATTTGCTTGTCATTTTCCTTGTAATGCTTGTGTTCGTTGATTTGTTTTTTTTTGTTGTTTTGTTTGTACGTATCCTTTTTTTGTGCAAGTATTTGAATTAAAGTCAAAGACCTAAAAAGTCATTGATTTTTTCGTAGGTAGTAGATGTTATTATATTTTTGCTCTTGTTGTTTTCATGTTTTCATTATTTCCTACTCCATTTGAAGGATACAAAAAACATCTACTGAAGGCAAAAGGAAATAGATGAAGACAAGAAAGTAGGTCTGTATTGATGTTGAGCTTTTCAGTGAAATCAATGACTGATTCAACACGGAATTAACTAAATAAATTCCTTTCTCTTTAAAAAACGAAAAATATCATCCAATATTTCTGAGAATTTTTAATTGTGATCTTTCCTGTTTCTTATTCATTATTAAATTTGTCATAAAATGTAGCTTAAGGATGAGATTCTCTTAAGGTACTTTGATAAGATCGCCATGTTGAGCAGCTGCTCTCTGCCACTTTTCTACATTTTTACCAGTGTTATTCTGGACGAATTACACATCCTCTCAATAGGTCTGTTTTCTTCAATGCTTCTTCTTTTTGTATCACTTTTCACTCTGACGTGGCTACACGATTTTCCGCTGCAGGCGCTAGTTTAGGTTTTCCAGCTTCTCTTCTTAGGAACGTTCGTCCATTCCACTAACTTTCAGCCTGGAGTCACTGAGTAAACTTGAAATAATAGTTTCTGTGTGCGTAGAACTCCACTTGAAGTGGATTCTGTGTAAAAAAAATAAGATATCAAAAGGTGTTTGGAATCAGCATATTAGCAGTCAAGTTAGTTTCTCTTTGCCTTGCAACTCCGGCATATACTGCTCTGCCGTGGATAAGAAGAGTAATCCTCCCTCGATTCTATTAGAAGCCTGCTTTCCGGCCGCAATTGCGAGCCAATATTTTACAATTACCTGTGTTAGCTGACTTCATAGACTATGACATCTTTGTCTAACTCCAAAGCTTTATCCTTTCTTTTAACTTGACTAAGGAAAAAAACGACTACAGAAATTTCGTTAGCGTTTAAACCTCTGGTATTATGGGAGCCAAAACTCCTCGAGTACTTATTAATTAGATCCTTCATAATGTTTCATCAATTCGGATTTCAGCTTACCATGCAAGAATAAAAACGTTATACCTTTTCAAAACTTGCTAAAGTGTTTTAACTAACGAAAATCGCACCCAGCTTAAAGGTGAACCATCCCTATTGTTTGCTTTAATTTAACACAAATATAAACTACTCACTACCACCGCCTTACGTTTAACATTTTTTGTTGTTCTTTGGTAATTCCAGTTTCGTGTTATTTTGTTGCATATTATTATTCGGATTATTATTCGAATAAAAATTATCCGATTAATCGAAGAGGAAAAATTTAATCAGGTAAATTATATGTAAAATAAAAAAAAATATTTTTTTTGACGAATAATCGATTAATCGATTGAATTTTTAAGGAACAATTTTCTGATTTCCTTTTGTAAAACTGCCATTTTTAGAAACCTTCAAATATTTTTTTAATGGACTCAATTATTCGAAATAAAATTTTTAGTTTTTACTTTGTTATTAGAACTAAAAAATGTTTAAAATGATTCGATTGCAATAGTATGAAAATTTACTTCCTTTTATATTTAAATCTTACAAAAATTATATTGCGTTTTTCTTTTAAGAAGCCACAAACCAACAACATAATTTTTTAATATGTGCATGCGTATTCGACTTTAGTGTATACTTTTCTGTTTGAGTTTTTAACCCAATAAGAAACATTCGATTAATTGAGAGCAACAATTCTCTCAAGTAAATTCCATGAAAATAAATTAATATTTAATTAGTTTTTGTCGAGTAATCGAATATTCTATAAAATAAGAAAATATTAATCGTCTGGTAAGGTTTATTATCCGAATAAAAAATATTCGATTAATCAAAGATTCCAGGGACAAAAAATTTTCTACTTAAAATAATTTTTAAATTTAAGCGAATTTTTAATCTAATAAATTTTTAGAGTAAACATTTTATGAAATTTTCGTTATTGAAAAATAATATTCTTATGTTTAATTGGAAGTTTTAAGAAATTTTCTAGTTTTGTATTTGTATCCATGGTCCCATTGATTATTAAAAAATTAATTTGTATTCGTTATTTGGTTATTCGATTTAAGATGTATTTAAAAAGAATTGACACTGTGGTAGTCTATAAAATTACACCCCTATGTTGTTAATACAACACACACAGCCACATTTACATGACAAAAAAAATGCTGCTTTTGGTAAGTCACTACCAAATCACATATTTTTGGGTGTGACGTTTATATAGAATTAAAAAAAAAAAATATATGTTAATTGTCTACTAATTTCAAATCATGCTCCATTTATTTAAATAATTGCTAGCGAGTTTTTCCTTTAATACAACATAAAAGATTTTCTTTGTTTGACTTTCTTTACGAGTGTAAGCGAGAGATGTGTTTGCTAGAAGAAAGTTCAATACACTAAAAAGGGAATACGCCCGCTATTGGTTTACTGTAGATACATGACCTGATTAAAAACACCATAAACCAACAGCGTTAATAATTAATTGCTGCCGAGTTAGCAATTTTAAGCCTTTTGCAAACAAGAGTACTTTCTTTAAATTTATTTTTTTAAATTACTATTCAATAAAAGCTTAAGTTAATTGGTATTATTACAAAAAGTGTTGAAGTTACTTTTAAAATAAGTTCCTTTTTTTATTAAGAAAAAGTACTTGATTTATAAAAAATCACTTTTCTAGCAAAGTTTTTTTTTCCAAAAAAGTACTTGTTACTAGTACTAGTACTAGTTTTTAAATGTACCTTTTTGAAAAGAATCTTTCTAAAAAGTACCTTTTCTTAAAAGTAACTATTTGTTAAAGTACCTTTTTGAAACGTACCTTTTTGAAAAGTACCTTTTTGAAAAGAAACCTTTTGAAAGTTACATTTTCTTAAAAGTAACTATTTCAAAAAGTGTTTTTTTAAACTGCATTATTAAAAAGAAATCCTCTTTGAAAACTTAATTTTAATAAAATTTTTCTTCAAATATTTCCATATGAAAAAATGTACTTTTGTTGTACGTTATCTTATTAATTTCTTTTTTTGTCAAGCTTTAACATCTTCAAAAATAAAAAACGTAACAGTCTGAAGTATTTTTAAGAGTGGCCTATTTAAAGCAAAAAAAGTTTAATAAGTACTTTCTTGAGTGCTTTTGTAACATATAAACTTTTCTTTTTTGGCCCCGAGGTGCGAAAACAATAAAAATTTATCTTAAATAAATGCTCAAATGTACTAAAATTCTTGAGGCTGAGGTAGATTAGTTTTTGCAACTTATTTAACACAGACTGAGATACTTTGCTGTGTTTCTTCCATCATTTTCGCTGTCTTGAAAATGTCATACTAAATGAAAAAGTATGGGCAATTTATAAAAGTAATAAAGACATTCCAACTTTCGAAACTTTAAACTAATTTGTGACAGTTTAAGTTTTGTAAAAAGTAACTTTAAAGTTAACTTCATAAAGTATAAGAATTTTCTAAGGGCATCTAAAGAAAAATGTACTTTCCCCTTGAACATTTGATTTGTCCAGCAAAATGTTTCATGAGTTAAGGCGCAAACATGTAAATCATTATTTCGCTCCTTCTCAACTGCACTAATATTTTGACCTTTTACTATTAAAAACTACAAAAAAATAACAACCACAACTACAACAAAAGTCAGAAATTTCAACTACAAAAAAAAAAAAAAAAAAAAAATAACTAAAGAAACAACCAAAAACTTTGTATTTAAAATGCAATTTTACATTAATCACAGATTCAGTTACTAAGGGCATCCAAAAACCAGTTTTATATTAAATTTTTAACGGCTTAAATTCTTTCTCATTGTTAAAAATTCCCCACGCCAAAATCACTGTTCCATGCAATACATTGTTGCGCTGGTATTTGAACGAGAACTTTTTTAAGGTTTGAATGAGAATGTTGTACAATTTTTATATAAAAAAAGTCTTACTTCAAAAGTCATTATTGTTAGTTCGAAAAAAAATCAAAGTATAAGATAAAAGGCGCTACAGGAACATAAGAAAGAGAAAAGAAAAAACTGAGAAAGAGGGAGTTGTAGTTAAAAATCAAACATTTTAAGTTAAACTCCTGAAGTAGACAAGGTGGGACTAAAGTAAAGTCTTAATATTTAAAGAGTGGTATGATTGTTGTTTTTTTAAGGCGAAAGAAAACTCTAAGCTATTTTTAAGAAGATTTTATTTAATATTGGGAACTTTGGGAAAAAGATACCGTTCGCCAATTTATTGTTTAAAGTTGTTCTTCTTTAATAAAATATCAAGATGATTGTTTTTTTAATTAAAGAAGGCCCATGTCAGGTGTAGTGGAATTTGTCGCTTTGATTAGTGCTCAACTGTTACAGTTTTGTTGCAGGCATCCTAAAAAACCAGGGTCACCACATCTTCGTGACCTAATACAATGCACTAAAAGGAAATTTGGAAAAAAGAAGCACAAAGAGATCTCTTATCTGTCTTAACGATCCGAAACCAATAACAAGTGAACAGCTGCAGATGCAATGTGCTTCTGCCTGACACTTGGGCTGACTTGTAATTCCCATGTCATCTATTCTACTCGCCTTCCAGATGATTATTAAATGGATTTTTTCTTATCTCCAAAAGCGTAGATTTTTATAGATGAAAGCCTCTTCTAAGTTTATAAGGCATAAAGGTGTAACAAAAAAGCATTTAAAACTCACGCATTTACAAATTAGAATAATCATTATTTAATTAAATTAAATATTTAATTGAAAAATAATACAAAAATTTTCTAATTAAAAAGTAAATTTAATTAAAACGAAGAAATAAATAAATAATAAAATTTCAACTTAAAAACAAGTAAAAGCATTAACAGGTGCAACAACTTTTTTTGCAATGAAGGTCTGCTGTGTATTGTTGTAGTACTTTGTATTCTTGGTCGATGAATATATACAACTTTATAAGCCACTTTTTCTCGATCGATAGTTTTATTGTATGTGCAAATTATATAGAATGACTAGGAACATTTTTAATAAAAAATATTAATTTAAAATTTTTTCCAATCAGGATTTCAATCGTGGATATTATAAATAAATTAAAATTCACCTTTTTCGGCTTAGGTTTATTTTTTTAATTTAGTTTTTAGAAATTTGTAAAAAGAAAAATTATTTACAAATGTATGCAGACTTTTTTCAACAACCTAAAGTAGATAGATGTGAAAAATGCTGATGAAGGATGTAGCGATCCAGAAAATCCGGCTAGTGTTTAATGTTTATTGTTTCCTTTGGAAAACGTTCGCATACATTTGTTAATAATTTTTTTTTTCTAAAATTTTTTTAGAAATTAAATTAATTCATTGATACTAAAAATTATTTTCGAAATTTTAAATACCCTTAGAGGTAAAAGAGTTCCCAACGGATGTTCGTGATAAACTATTTGAAAGAGTTTTAAATATTATTTCACCATTGATCTATAATTTTTAATTTTCAAAAGACAACTCAGAGGTTGTTTTGCGACTTAAACTGAGTGAGAATTTTTCAAATAAAATTAACTTTTGTAAATTGTTCTATAAACTAAGTAAGAGTTTTAAATTTGTTTTGTTTTTAATATGCCAGTAAAAGTTTTGGTATCATTCATGTCCTCATAAAAGTCATAGTCATGATGCCTTTTTTTTATAACACATTGTGATATAACTTTTGTGTCACCCTGTTCATACATCTTAAATGGTTTTAACGTACGAACAAGAATTATAGGATTTTAAGGTAGACAGAAGCTTTTTCCAACATACATTGTGTTGTGATTTTTTTGTCTCTTTATGACTTTAACCGGAGCCTTAAGCGATATTCAGTTAATTAAGTTTCGCTACAAAGACGAAGCAAGAATAGAAATAAATTACCGCAAAAAGGTGGCAACAAGATAAATTAATACAAACATTAAGTTGAACAGAAAAAAATATATATTTTTAAAGATAAATATAAAAAAAGTTATGACTTGGCGCTGATATAAATAATAATTTAATAAGAAAATTGCGGTTTTATTTCTTTGATACAACAAGTTACTTTTTGTACAATTGTTTTTATAACTCCAAGTGACCTATTTGATTTTTGTGTTGAAAGTTGTACGCATAAAAAATTATTTTTAATTTGAAATTTTACAGGAAATCCGTTTGTAAACCGTTTACACTTTGTAACACTTGTTGCAGTAGAATATTCATTTAAGTTTTTTTTTTAATATTTCACTCGTGCCTTTTCAATTAACAGACACTTTGTTTACTATCTATAATTTCTTTAATTAAAGGTTATACGAGGATATGCTAAGAAGTTTTTAAAAATAGTGAAACAATTTTTTTAATAATTATTTTAACGTTGTGTATTTTTTGCTGCTCAATACTCTTCAGTTCGAGTTTCTCAAACTTTTTTCGAACACGTCTTCTATGAAAATTTACTATTGTCTCCAAAATAGCCTTTAATACAGATATACAGGCATGTTCTGCAATCCACATGAAATTTTCACTTCATATTTTTTAAAGCATTGTTGCTATAAAAATATTTTTTTACAAAAACAATGCACTGAAAAATACTAAAATGAAAATTTCGTGTGGAATTCATGTCTGATAGCAACTTAATCATTTTAAAAACGCTGAAAAAAATTGGCCGAAGAATCGACAATTTTATTCGTTGTTTTTGTCTTCCAAACCACACTTTTAAAGGATCGAGCATTATTATTTTTATTCTTGGACTAAACAGGTTACGATTTTCCTGATTTTTGTTTTTGTTTTTTATGCTTAATGTGTTCAATAACGATAAATAGCTTTTTTCATTTCTTAACTAGCCTTTTCATAAGTTATCAATAAATACAATTTTAGGCTCAATTCAAGAACCCGTAATCACAAATTTATTGTCTTGGTGACCGATTTTTAAGGTCCCAGTGGCGAAGGGATGTTTTACAGTAATGAATCGAATACAAAACTCATTAGCATCGGAACGGTAAAGCCCTATACAAAGTACAAAATCAGTTACATCTAATTAGTCAGTGGCCTTTTACATGACTGCTTTCTTCCAGAAAATGCTTGTCTTTAAATCGTATGTTAAGCACGTGCCCTTAACTAGTGCGCCCATGTTACATGCTCGGTCATTTAAAGCTGTAACCATGATTTTTGAAATAAACGCCTTAACTGAATGTCTGAATGACACGTTTAGATATATAATTTACGGATTTAATGACACGAATCTTAATGCCATCAATTATTCAATGAAGTTCATATTATGTTCGATTTCTCAAGGTGTTTTAAGTCGATGTGTTTGGTTATCACTTTCCCCATTTTTCTTTTTTTCAATTTTTTCTAAGAGAAGTCATACTTAGCCTTCTAATTGTGCAACCCTCTGATAAAAGAGTAATAAAAAGCTTGACTTTAAAAACCCTGCAATTTTACGAGATGTGTATTTCTAAAATAGTGTCGCAGCGCTTCTAGTGTTTAGTAGACGCAATAAGAAACAAATAGAGTTCAAATTCAATTTCAAGCGATAACGCCCAACAGTAACTTAAACACCGGTTTTCGTAAGAAATTCAAAAAGATCTTGCTGCTTCTCGTATAAGTTTATTAAGAAATATTGGCTTGACCTCGAACTTTTATTAACAAAAGTAACAATAACTTTCAAAAATTAAAAATATGGAAAAAAACAATAATTTTAATTAGTTTTGTTTTAAAATATATTTTTTGTCTGTTGTGACAAATCTGCACTCAAGTATTGAATATCATTTAAACAAAGCTCATTCAGTTATTTTATTGGATTTATTATAACTTGCCATACAATAATATAAATTACATGGTCATATGTCGTAAAGTAGTATGAATTGTAGACATTTGACTGTCAACCCTCATCATTGATTATTTAATTTAAAAAATAATAATTAAGTACTTGAAAGATGAACAGGCTTTTAGTTGCTGACTTACAGATTATAAGTTTTTTTGATTATTCAATTAAATTGGGGTTTTTATAAATGGTTCTAAATGGGGTAATTGGTATTGTGATTTTAGAATTATATGAAGCTTCTTTCAGTGTTCGGCAGACAGAAATTTTTTGCTTTGAAGAGAGCTGTTCTTTTTGATATTTTGTGTTTAAGATCCAGAAAAATAGGTTTTATTTTAAGCTAATTGTCTTGGAACAAATCACTCCCTTTTAAGTTTTTGTGAAGAAATTAACACTCTGCCGTGTTTTTGAACCGATCGCCTTCGTCGTTATATCATAGTAGGCACAGATAACGCTCCCCTTGGGGCTAAAAACAATAATCACATTGAATTTAGAAATGCGCCAACATAAGAGAGTTCGGGTAAAAGTATCTCTTACTGGCAATTTATGACACAGAACTGGGGCTTATAAAATTCTTCGCAAAATGTAGTTTGAGATCTATTTAATTTTGAGAACAATTTTTTTTATTTTTTCATTTTTAATAGAAAAATAATTTTTTTCACCAATTAAAAATTGTATATGATTTCGAAGGAACGAAGAAACTTTTTAATTGATTCAATTATTTTTTTAATTAGAAAATTACTGTCACATTTTTTAAATTAATTATTTAATTAAGATTGTTTTTTTAAATAAGTATTTAATTTTTTTTTTTCTGTGCCTCAGTTCTCTTTATTTATTTTTGTGAAGAAATCTACGCGACAAACACTACTAGCCGTAGATAGAACTATATGACCTTTACCTTTACTTTGGCAGAACACTTATATTTTTCAGACATCGTTATGCTCAAAGCAGTACTTTTCGAGTACTGGAAAATTCTGGTTATATAATACTTTGGGATATTTCTTGACAAATAGAAAGTTTTGTTATTTCTTGAGTTGGTTTATTAAACAAGGGTTTGGCATTCTGACCAAATTTTCTGCCATGTTAAAATATTTTTTAATATAAATTTGAAAAACAAAACTTTCTTAAAAAGGGGAACCATCCTTTTGACCCTGCATCATAAGATACTTTATTGACTTAAGAGCATTTGCAGAAATATTCATATTTAGAGCAACTGCTCCATGTTGATAGCTGATCTAAACTATAAAACTAAAACTTAATCTTACTAATTTAATTTAATGCTACTTAAAATTTTTCTTTATTAATTTATTTTTTTCTCATTTTTTTGCAGGTATGTATTGCTTTGTTTACTAAAAAAGTTACAGCTAAGAAGGTATGTTTTACTTTAAAACCTTTATTTATTTAATTTCATTTATATGATAAAAAATATAAAAGGAACTTTTAAAAATATGTACCTAAAATTTGTGTCAGAAAAATGTTTTGTTTGACAAGGAAACTTTCTCAATAATTCCTTTTTATATACGAGGTGAGTAAGTAAAAAACAAGTAAGAGTGCTATATTCGGCTATGCCGAATCTTATATACCCTTTATCATTTATGTATATTCAGTTTAGTGAAATAACTCCAAATTAAAACAATTTTCGGCGTGACAGAGAATTAAAAAAAATAAGAAAAAAATACGTACGATATATAATTTAACGTAAATATAATACTGACTCTTAATAGGTAAGCATTTTAAAAAATTTTGCATTTCCTGAAAGATCTCTTCAAAAGCTTTTAAATGAATCCCATATTAATATTTTAAAAAGCATGATAAACAATCGTACTTTTCTATGAAAATTTCAGAGTCCCATAATTTGGAAAATATGGGCGAGCTCCAATTTTACACTTGATGTTTTTTTCATTTATCACTTTTTTCATCATCTATCGCCCCATACATTTATTGGTGTGACTTCTTTCTTCAAAATGATGTGGCAAAATTAGAGACAGGCGTGGTGTCCGTTGTCTCGAAAAACATGGAGCGATCTTGCTGATTTTCAATAGCAAATCTTTTGAAACTAAGTCTGATCGATTGGAGTATTTAAATTTTCTTTAGCACTTCTAAAGCTTTCAAAAAGTTGATATTTGTGGTGAAGAGTATAAGAAGGGAAGACAGGAAACATAGACAAATTCAAAGTGGGTTGTATGTTTTAGCAACACATTTTAAACTTGTAAATGTTCCGTTACAATATTTTTGTTTTATTCAAGTGATTTCTAAACCATCATATCCAGTGGTTATAGCCATGATGTCGTTTAATTTCCTTTGTTGAAATCTCATAAAACACATATTGTGCACTTGACTGAAACTGGCCTACATCAATATTAATATTCACGCAAGAAATTTCTAGTTTTAGTTAGATCATAGAAAGTGCTAGTGTAATACTATAAAACAAATCTTTTTTCCTGTTTATACGCATCCACCCATGGACTAGCCTCTGATACCCATGCACTAGCTTAAATGTTGTTAAGGATTGTTTAGTTAACGGCCTGATTGGAAGATTGGAATCTTTCTTTCCTAAGCACCTTATCCAGATCGCTGATATGCGGATCTATAGAAATCAAAGCACACAGCTTTTCTAGGCGAACATGTTTTAAAAATTGCTGCTAGTGAATATGCCATCGCCGTTCGAGTATTATCATCCGACTTTGAGATTGCCGTCACTTAGAACCTCTTAACTATATTTATAAAGTATATCTATATCACATGCTCAGCCAGAGATAAGAACATCAAAAGGCATATAACTCTTAAAGTAAACCTATTGTACTGCATACATAAGCATACAGCATTACACTTTGCAGTTACCAGTAAATTTCATTGTTAAATGAAGCTTGGGTTGCATTAGCAGTAAATTTTTACTGATAATGCAATTTAATTCCCAATACTAATCAATTTCATAAATTAGTAAAAATTTACTGGCGATGAAAATTTATTTTTAATAATCGGGAAAAATTAATCCACTTTCATTGGCAGTAAAAAATTATTTTAATTTTGAATGCAGTTAAAATGCAATTTTACTGCTTACTGAAATTGATTGCTAATGTCCTATCTGTAAAAATTTACTAATTACTTTACAAATTTTCAGTAATAAATAAAAATTTTCTGGCTGTAAAAATCTAATTGCAATATCAAAAAAGTCTTTTTTTATTGTAACTTTACTTGTGCTGGAAAGTGCACATCTATGTTGCACTGCAATAAATCATGACCCCATTTTTCTACTCTTTCGTTTAATTATTTTTGTTTTGACAAACTGTCAAATTATAACTAATTTATTTTGATAATAAAAATAAGATTTTTTGTTACTATTATATGCGTGTTATTGTTATTAATTTTTGTTGCTTTTTTTATTTATCTCAAATAATTTACTTTGTCCTATAATTGTGTATTGTAAATCTGATCTAAGAATGCTTGTTGAATTTGTCATTATTCCAGTTAAGAGGAAAAATAAATCTACAAAAATAATTCCATTGACCTTTATTGTCAGTATTTGTATTTGTATTTTTTTTTTTTACTTTTTTAATAAAGTGGGTTGAAATATCTTCTTTAACTTCTTAACAAGATGAGCATGATACAGACGTTGATTATGACACAAAAAAATGAAGAAATATTTGTAATCATATAGAAAGCAATAATACATCGTTGACGGTTCACTGATGATGATGTGTGTCTCAATTGCCTGAATAAATTGAATTGGATTTGATTTCTTTATTACATTTTGTATTCATTCGTTACAGTTTTTTTTTAAATTCTCATTTAATATGTTTAAATAAACTTTGACTTTTAAGTAGCTTCATATCTTATTGTGTATGTCTGCATTTTTTTGCAGCTGTTAAGACATTTTTCTGTTTTACGTCATGATATACTTAATATTTATAACCTGTAAAATATATTTTTCTTTTACTAATTTAATATGGGAAGATGTTAAATTTTTGAAAGATGAATAATGTGAATTAAAAAAAATTAACAAAATACATGATGGGTGTTCCATAAAATATAAAAACATCACTTCCATCTCATTTGTAAATTGCAAACTAATTAGGTTTCATGCAACATTTTAAGATTTTTTTTATTAATTTCTATTTAATATTTAAAAATGTAAATATTTCTAAGTCCAAAATAGAGAAATAGAAGGGTTTAAAAAAATTAGCAAAGAATTTTGATAACTGATAAATCATGAACTCACTTCAGAACCTCATAATAAAAGAAATTCACGCAGCACACAAAATCAAATAAGCAGCAATAAGAGTTAAAAACAAGCTTTGTTTCTAAAAAATCTCACTTTTTCCAAGACGACTTAAAACTCTGTGTTTTGTTCTTCTAAGTAATCAATTGGTTGAGACAACAAAACTAGTTTTACACAATTCATGGCATATTCATAAATAACGTCTACTTGAGGGCATTCCTTTGGAAATGATCGATTAAATTAATAAATCTTGCTTTGCGTGACATATCACTTGCATTAGCTGTTTACACGTTGCATAAAAAATTGGGTGTAAAAAATTCTACTGACAGGAAGAATCGTTTTATACCTAATTAAACATCTAGTTTACTATCGGGATAACATCTTTGCAACAAAAGCCAATTCGAGTGTCTTCCATAATATTATTTTAGGCAGCTTTTTAAAAAGTTGAAACAACGCCACAGCGATTTTTGTTTGTAGGTGTTTTATAACGTTTGAATCCTTCTAATTTAAAGAGATCTGGCAGCTTGTTCTAGTAGCTTCTTTAATACAACAACAATTAAAACTAACAACATAGTTTGTTAAGTGTGTTTGTGTGTATGTGTGCGGATAGCATAGACCCCTTAAGCAAAATTTCTATGTTATAAAATCTTATTAATATCTTTTTTATTTTAGTTCTATAAAGGTAAACTGCTTTCATAACAATATGTTGAAAAATAAGACAAAATCTAAAAGATTTATTCTTCAGGTTTTCGTATCAACTTTCTTATTTACTCTGCTTAGTCTATGTCCACACTTTGCAACTTTTGTTGCGCAACTCAGGAGCTCTCTGAGAGAGAAAAGATTAATAGAAACTGTTTCATGTACTTGCAATTCTCTTTATTCGTAGTTTAAGCAAAAACAAAATCTAAGTAATCAAATCCGAAATTGCAGAAAAAAATTTAAATGTGTAAATTACAGAAATAAAAGTTTTTTGTGTGAATGGGGACTTGATGAAACTCAGAGTTAAACAAAAGGGCCTAGTAAAAAGAGCGTTAGTGTTCTGTTTACTAATTTTCTAGAATTAATACAATCTTTGTTGCTACAGTTTAAAGTTTAGGCTTCATTAGCTCTGCCGACGGGGAATGGCTTTGCTGAAATACATAAAGCATTTGTAAAATTTTCAAAATGATCTTGTCCCTACTTTACCCTTTCGGTCTTGTATTCTCTGTATTTATATTTTTTTGACTAAATATGTTCATGGAATTCCGTTTCTTTACTTTTAACAATTTGCTTCCAAATACCATGAAAATATTTTAAATTGCTTTTAATATTCTTCAGTTACAGATTGAATATTGCGAGGTGTGATCAAAAATAATGTAACATTTTTGTCGCTTTTTGCAAATTTCCGCATTATTTTGTTCAAAGTGTTCAATCAAGTATTTTTGTAAAAGTTTCAAACGTTTGCACTCTACATGTAATTTAAAAAAAATTTGGTTATACCGGTTAAGAAATTTCGGTGGATTTATATCTACAAGACAGTAAATTTATGATTATTTTTACTTTTTTTCATTTTTTCGAAACTAAAATGTTTAGGAACATACAGCCATGGGAATAATAAACAGAGCTGTATACTTGTATGGAAAGCCGCGAAGCCATTAGTTCAAGGCTGCCGTCGTTTTCATTTTCAAAGCTTGGAATGAAAAAGCTTAACGAAGATAAAATTAGTGGAAATAGAGCATTGCAATAATATTAAATTAAACACCTGCCGACAGAGTATCAACAATCTTTTCTCCCTTAAGACATGACTTCTTAGATTCTTACTTTTTCATTATTACTAACAAAGCCACCATTGATATGACAATTATTTTATCTCTGGTGGAGTTGAGCGCTTTTAACTTTATAACTGTCCCAATTTTTTTAACAGTAAAATATGTTTCTTCTTTAAAAGCATAAAAAAAGCGGTGGCATGTCATACTGTCCAAGGACAAAATGTCTATGAACATTATGTCGCTTTGAATAACGTCATAGTTGTCCATGGACGTTGTGTAGTTTTTAGTATGGACATGGTGTCACTTTTGAAAGTGTGATAACGTCTGCACTTAAAAGGACACAGGTTTCGCTTACCGAAGATTTCCTGCATTGTTGGCCTTCGGCCGGTCGCAAGTATTACTTCTCTATGGTATAATCAACACCAGCTTGGCTTAACAAAGATTTTCCGCAATTCAGTTTATAAAAATATTGCATTTTTTTATATAGAAAGCATAAAATTTTTTTATAATATCTATGGACGTGTTATGACTTTACTTTGGTGGACATTGTCACTTTCACATGGACATTATGTCACACCAGAAAATAACATAATGTCCATGGACAAAGTCACATGTTTAAACCTTTATTTTTCTAATTCGTTTAACTCTGAGTTCCATTAAGTCCTCGTTCACACATGCAATTTTTGTTTCTACAATTTTCTGAAATTCTCTTTTTAAATTGCATTCGTGTCTACACATTCCAGTCCTTGGACGCTACGACAAGTCAACAAAAAAAAAAAAAAGGGATTGCAAAATTATCTTTAAAATTTAACATGACTTATCACGTCAAAACATGATTTGCGGACACCATTTTTAATTGTCTGACTTTAATACAGAAAAGGAAATGAAAAGTTAATTAATCCAATATAATAATCTAAAACGTAAAAAATATGGGCTTAGCGCAGCCATGCATCAGTGTCATTGGCTAAGCTGACGGTTGAAAGAATCAGCTGGGTGTGAGCTACTACGAGCTAAAACTGAATGAAAAGCACAGAGCTACATTATCAAAAAAGTCATTACAAAACAAAACAAGATACACCAAAGTTATTCTGCAGTAAAACAATGATAAACCGCATATATTTAGCACAACCGGTTAAAACATAGATGAAAATTTTGAAAATGCAAATCCAACAGAGTTGTTGTTCCATTTTTCAAGCAGCATTACTTTAAGGGGAATTTATATGACATGTAAAGACTAAGATAAAAAAAAAATCCCTCATATTTTTTGAACACACTTCGCACTTGATTTGAAAGCCAGTTAAATGTGTTCTGTCATGTTTTATACTACGTATTAAAGACTGAAAGTGTTTGTAGCACGCAAAATAGCCATTAACTTGTAGCAAAATTATTTCATTCCAAATAGAAGTTGAATGGCTACTAAATTAAGTTAAACATGACCTTTTTCTTACCGATAAACTTTTCACACGAAAAAAGAGTAAAAAATGGTTTTATGTTTATGTTTTTTTTTGTTCTCAGACCTTTAGGACAAATCCTTGCGTTTGTGTTATAAAATGATTATTTAAACAAATTTCTTTTTGCATTTATTTATTTTTTATTCAATGTTGTACATATTACGTGTCCTAACAAAAGACAAATTGAAAAATTGTGCAAAATAAATGTTTTTGTTGTTGTTGTTGTTTTCGTTAAAAGAATGACAAATACGTGTTGTGTAAATATTTTATTACGACAAAATGCTGCTAAAAGATTTTAATGATTAAAAATTGACTGACTACTCAACGGTTATACCCAATTACTGTTTAAAGCTTTTGGGGAAGTTGAAAGACTGTAAGGAAAACATAAAAAATTTATGTATTTCTGACAGAGTTTTGTGTGCTTTATTTAAGTAAAATACCTTTTTATAGAGGATTGGACGCAAAAATAACAAGAAAATAAGATTAAAGTATTTTTATCTCAATTTGCTTTGAAATTACATGAATAAGCAAGCAACACTGGAAAATTTGTTTGTTACTTTGCAAATTTATTTTTATTTTTTATTGCTGCTAATTTCTACATTTAAAGTCAGCGTAAAGCTGTTGCTATTTTTATTATAACTTTTACTGAGCATTTTAAAACTCTCATTGGGTTTAAAGAAATTTCAATACTTTTTAAATGTTTCTTGCTTTACACAAAATGTCGGCTTGGATTTTGGGTAGTATAAGCAATCAGATAAATACACCTTGAGAAGAGGCTTATTTATTCGCCAGTAAATAAAAAAATTGGAACACCAACCGGATAAACCCGGTTTTTTACTGGCCTTAAATATTTGTTTCAAACTCACTTAAATATGTTGCTTTTCCAAATTATAAATCTTTCGTTTATTTTATCGCTTAATCATTTAAAAAATTTCTTTCCTCAGTTTAGTTCTTTTGGACTTTTCCAACTATTCTCAATGGCTGCCTTTCCCCATAAGACACTTTTTTGCGAATTTTAAGCCCGTTGATCAAAACCTTCTCAGTTTCGAGTTTTAATGTTTTAAGATTCTTTATCAAAACTTTAAAAAATATTTGTTGTAAGTGTTGTAGGGCTCACATCATTTATTAAAGAACCGAAATCTTAACCTGGTGGGTATTATTTGCAAACTAATCTTTAAGTAGTCCGCAGGTAACTCCTTATATTAAAAAAATTTAATGATTTTAAAGGCCATAGGATAAGCACTAATTTTTTGTCTGGGTGATGCCACGCCTTTTATTTTTGCTTTCATAATTTTTGTCCTAAAGATTTGAGTATTACCACGACAAATAAAATATCACGCCTTCTGCTTCTATATCACACATTGTTTGTCGCGGTAGTTGTTTTCGATGCTTTTAGAAATGACGGTTATTCTAAGTAAATCGAAGCTCACACCACATCTGCTTTTAAAACTCTTCGATGGTCTAGAATAAAAATACAACTATAAATAACTAGAGTATGTTCCGCTACCCTCACAGTTGCTTGATAATAATCTATTATTCTTTTGCTTACTGTATAAAGACTGGTGGAAGGCACAGTTGAGCTGTGGTCTAGTTTTCACTAAAAATATCAATATTCCGCATACTGTACAATTTTTTTTTTGCAAAGTACAATGTAGAAACGGAACTTAAAGTCATCTTAAAATCCCTAAAATTAATTATTTTGATCGGGATAGTAGCACGATTTAATTAAAGTTTATTTAATTTTATATTCCTGCGTTTTAATTTTAATTGTTAATGTTATCTCGTTTTTTAAAAATCCGACGGTTTATGCTCTTTGTAACAATTAACATTTGGTCCGTAATTTTTTCAAAGCAGACTATCACTGCGACAAATTCCAATGGCACCTTGGCAAGAGAAGAGCCCTACTATTCAACCCTACGCTATAAAGGTCTCTCATAATTTAAATAAAAGCTACAATAGCAATTCTACCATCACTGTTTCAATAAATAAGGTGACCAGACGTTATTTTTTGAAAGCTGTTAAATCTGCCAATAGGAGCCAACTGTTAAAAATTTATTAAGGTTCGTCATTTCTCTTGTATCACTTCAAGCTTATCGAACGTTTGAAAATTATTAAAAAATATCGAAATTTCAGCTTTAAAATAAAAACGCAACGTAAATTTCGGCATAAGTCTGGTCGCCATCATGGCATCAGTGCTTAAGCGATGCCTTGCACTGTGAAAAAGCTTGAGCTCAAATAGACTCTTTAGAAAATTAGTCTACTAACTGAAGAGAAATAACCGCGAGGTTAATAAAACAAAGCTGCCAGAGTGGTGAATATTGAAGAAGATCCGGAAATATTTATTGGGATGGGATAAGACAGTTAAGGCCAATTTTAAGCGACTATCTGTGGCAGGAGCTCTTAGCTATTACTGTGGTTCGAACAAACTTAAAGTAATTAAAAGGGAGATTTTGGCGACTATGTCATCTCACGACAATTGTTTGCCAATCGGGGCACTTCACACCCCCCGATATTTTTCCTGCAGCTTTGTTAAGTCCTTAGTCTACGTTAACAAACCAAAGAATTTAAATGATCGCGAAACCGATTTTGAAGACGATGTTTCCATAATAAAATGTCGCTAATTAAGGATCGAGCCAAAATATGGTTATGCCAATGAAGCCGAGGCGATCATTTTCGTGATTTCTATTTAAAAGTGGATAAAAGAGTTGCTTAGAAGAAATTTTTCTTTTTTCTTAAGTTACAAAGGAAGGAGCTTAAAAAAATTGTGTGCACTGGGGAAAATGAAAATAATTAAGAAAAACTGTGTTTGCAGGATAAGTAAAAAATATGTACGTGTGTAAGTGTAGTGTCTAAGCAATTCTAAGTCCTTATTAAAAATCATTTAAGCCTTTTTCAAGTGTGTTTGTACTTTAATTTTCATTGTTCGTTGTTTATTGCGGTTGAGCGAAGCTTCTTAAGGGTTAAAACCTGGAATCATAATACAGTTATTTAAGGCGAATTCTGTTTGTTGTTTATAAAATTTAACCTTAAGGTTAAAACAGGAAATTTTAGCTTTAAACTAACACGAAGAACACTCTTTTATTTATATTTCAATTACAAATACCAAAATCAAATTGCTGTTAAAGGAAACCTTATTGAAGCCTGAACTCCCCCACAATTTTCAGTTAAAATTTATTAAATAACAACGTCTGTCTTTCTAAATTTTTGGATTTTTGTTTTTTGTTTTTCTTCCTACCAATTAAAACAAAAGTAATCCTATATCCTGTGTTTTATTTAATATTTATTCCTACTTTTATTTTAGAACGAACATTTTGTCTGTGTTAATATTTTGTTGACACATAATCCTTCTATTAACCTCATTGAATTTCTCCCTCTTTTGGATTTTTAAGGGTGGTTTTGTGTTGTGTCTGCTCAGCTTTAAGCCGTTAATTTAAAACATAAATACTTCGTCAGGCGCTTTAATAATAAAATCAATTGGCTTTTAGGGAGAATCCATAAATAAGATTTTTTTCCTCACAATAGTGCAATAAAAAAAAAAAAATGAAGACAAATCATACACAACCATATCTGGGTTGAAACATATGGTGTCAATTTCGCTATTAGTGTGTCTATTTATTTTTCGTTTAATGTTCAATGTTATCATGACATTGTCAATTAAATCAATTAACACTTTTTATATGAAATTTTGAGCAAAATATTTAATAGAATGACAATTCTATTACAGTTTAGTGATATTTGCAGCTGCTATACGAGAGCATTACAAAAAGTGAAGCATAGTTGTAGGTATTGAAAAGTGAACCGCTTTTTTTGAAAGTGGTATAAGTCATATTATATTTTATGTTTTTTGCGAAAAAATTTATTTAATTTTATAACGTAATCATTTTTAAAGTGTTACTTTGTTAAAAGGAGTTTACGTTAAACGGACTTACACCATTTTCAAAGTCAAGAAAATATATTAAAATGTTAAATATGGGCTGAAAAATCTAATCGTTTTTTTAAACTTTTTATTATACATAAAAAAAAAAAAAAAAAAAAAAAAATTCAATGAGTTTTTTTCAATATTTTTTCCAAAGCTTTTTGAACTTAACAAGTTTTTTCAAATAAATATCGCTTAAAATTGAAGCTTACGATTTAAAATGGCTAAAAAGGTGTCTTCAAATCTCCATCGGTGGAAAATTGGTGCAAGCATATATTTTAACACATTGATGCAACTTGTCACAATTGAATTTTAAGGCAAAATTTTTTTTGAAAACATCATCAAACAAGAGTGCCGTTTTGCGATTTAAAAACGCAGGCTTGTCAGTTCCATACGATGCCAATATGTTCCATTTATTTTTTATTTACGAAAAAGTTTTTGAAAGTAGTGATGATGGCTTTGGAGGAGTGCATAAAGGTACAATAGTGGACTTATATCACTTTAAAAATAAAAATGTCTGAATAAAAAATATTAAGATGTTTTTTCAAAGTTGTTTTGTATGTTTTTATTACGAAAGCTCATAGCAGATGGTAGTAAATGTTATCACAAATAAATTTTTATTTGAAAATGGACTTGTACCATTTTCAAAGAAAACGACTCAAAAAATTATTTTTTTTTTTTTTTTGCTTTTTGGCAATCATATAAAGCGAACACTAATTTAATTTCTACGGACCTCAATCTAGTCAATAACAAACAAGTTGAGGTAAATTTTAAACTTTTATAACATATTGAAATATTTAATTTATGGTTGTTTGTTTCACAATTCCTTGTTTCCCAAATCAGGATTTGAACCGTGGATATTATAAATGAATTAGAATTTACTATTTCGGTTTGGGTTACTCAATATTAATTTGGTTAGACGAAGTCCACACACAACTCTCAAGATGAGTTACAGAGAGAACAACGAAGAAATGCTTTGAGTTGTGTATGGACTTCATCTAACCAAATTAATGTTGATTAATTATATATATTTCTCGTATCTTATTTACAAATTTAGTTGATTAAATAAATTATGTTTAGAATGTTCACAACCTAAGGTAGATAGATGCGAGGGATGCTGATGAAGGATGTAGCGATACAGAAAATGTGGCATTAAATTCTACTAGTGTCGAATTTTTCTTGTTTTCTTTGAAAAACATTCGCATAGATTTGTAAATAATTTTTCTTTATAAAAAAATTTTTGGAATGAAATTACAAAAATTAAATTTTAACTCATTTAGACAAATAATTGTTAAACAGACACTGGCCTTTGAACTTTAGGGCTGTAAAAAGGTCAGCTTGTGCACAAAGTTGACTTGTAAAAGCACTCCGTTTCCGTTAATGAAGATTTTGTGTGAATATGTGTATTTATAACGGGATTTTTTTTGTGTTGATTTTAAGTATTCACGTTTAAATGACTGTTCGGCATAAAAGGTACTTTTCGTGTGTAAAAAGTTCTGTTTATGTAAAAAGATGTTTTTTTTTTGTAGCAAAACAAAATGAATTTTTGTTAAACAAGTAGCTTTTCCAAAAATGTAATTTTCTGTAGAAATACCGGGTTTACACACGGCAATTTTGTAGAAGAGAAAAGAGTGCAGAATCCTTTTATTTATTTCTTTCTCACCCACAAAATTCAGAACTCGGTAAAAGCAAAACTTTTTGTTAAAAAAGGTGACTTTATGTGAAAGAACGGATTTGTGTTGTAAAATTTTTTTACAAAATGTTTTTGGTTTTTATATTTTGTGAGAAATGTGATTTGCCTTTTTTTTTGGAAGAAAGTAAATGATAAAAAAGTAGTTTATGGAAAAGTCACTTTTTGTAATGTGGTGTAAAGAAAAAAAATTTTTTTGCGAAAAAACATGATTGTTTTTTAAAATTTATTTTTTGCTTTCTTAAAATGTGACTTGTTTTTTATTTATTGTTGAAGTAGATACTTTTGCTCGAAAATATGTTATTTTGCCGATTCTTTTGTAACATGTAACTATTTTTTAATATTGTTAAAAAGAGTTTTTGTAAAAATGTGACTATTTGTTCAAAAATTTATATTGATTTTTTGGAACTTGTCGCCTCATTTAAAAAAGTATTTTTTGCCTAAACTGACTTCTTATACAATTTTTACCTTTTTACACAAGAAATGTGGAAAGTTACTATTCTATATAGATTTTATTTTTTGTGACATGTTTTTAACAAAAGTAAATTTCGTTTATACTTTAGAAAAACAATTTAATCTTTCTACTCTTAACATAAAATTTCACTTTCGTATATCAGTTTTTGTACAATATTCTTTTTTATTATTAAACCACTACTATTGTAATTGTACACGTGTCACCAACACACGTTACTTTTAGTGTGTAAATTTTTAGGAAAAATTTTAAAATATATTTTTCTGCTTTACAACCACCCTTTATCATACATGTGTTCCTCGAAAACGTTATAGTTTTCAAATGTTCGTGTATCTGGTACTATTATTTGCAATTTTATTTAAATAAAATCAATAAATTTTTCATTAAACGACAGACACACAAAGAATGACTTAAAGGGAAACATTTTTTATTGTGTCATTCTTACAAACGTGATGAAAATATTCCCTTCCCATATTTCGTTTTATTCTCTTTTAGTTTATTTAAATTTCTTTTTTTTATTGTATTTTTTTTTCTTTCTATTGTTAAATTAGTTGTCAATGATTTACAATTTAATAATAGGGGAAATAATATCTTTGTATTTTTTGTTTTACTATATATTTAATGTTCTTGTCAAGGCTGATATTAACTAGAAATTTTCATTAAATTAATTGTTAAAAATGAAACAAAGGAAACATTTTACGAATATAATTTTATATGTTTTTATGATCCTTTTTTATTATTATTATTTTTAATGTTTTATTATTTTGAATATATTTTTTTTTATTATAATAACCTGCATATGCATTTTTTTAAATGTTTGAAGAAAATAAAAACTAATTAGAAATTTTTTTGAAACCCTCCATATATCCATTGGGACTTAAATTCCAAAAAATAATAATAAAAATTTTAGACACAGCAATGTCGTAGGTACTTCATGGCAGAGGTGTAACTTTTAAAGAGACCAATAGCTTTGAGTGGAAAAACAATTCTTTCTCATGTTTATTTTTTTTTTGTCTGTAAAGAGCTAAAGGGCTTTTACAACAACAATATAAAATTCATAAGACTTCTTTTCTTCCCGTTGCTGTTGCGTAAAGTCGCGCTCGCTATTAATATTTATTTATATCAGTTTTGAAACATTAATTTAGAACAAGGCAAATACACTTACAAAATACTTGAAAGAAAAATTATTTAAAAATTAAAATAAAGAAATTTATAAATTCTTAAAGAAAAAAAATTGTTTAGAATAAAACGTGATATTTATTTTAAAAGTCCAAGGTATAGAGTTCGATTTTGAAAATTGAACGTAGCAGACGTGTTTGTTAAAAAAAATATATATATAAAAAACTGTTTTTTTCCTGTCAAAAAAAATTAATATTTTAATTGTTTGAATAAATTTTTCAAAAAATAATTTTGAAATTTTGAAATTGTGAAAACATATCGGCAAGAAATGGACATAAATCCATTACTTATACAGTCTGGAGGGCGTCCTCCTAGTAACGCTGAAAAATCTCTGAAGCAAAGAGAAATGGATTCGAGTTTTGTTAAGGACCGAAATTTATCAATGAAAAATGGATTAAGCCAAATATCCATTGAAAATAAAGCAAAAGGTGAAGTTAGTCGCCAGAAGTCACAGCTTGGAACCGAATTATTGAGGGTAGTGTTGGATCAACCACCTGCAAGAAATCAAACGAGTGTTAGAAATGCCTTGAGAGAGACGATGCAGAAATGGAAGCAGAAAGCACACATAACATAGAGCAAGATGCGTGGTCCCTTTCCTCGGTGGATAGTCAGTTCAAGATGGTTAAGAACAAGAAAAGAAGGTTCCAAGGTGATGTAGTTTTTAGTCTAGTTGATGAAAAGAAAAAACAAGGCGAGAAAGTTGACCGTAGCAACAGATTTAATCTACTAGGAGACTTGAATATAGTGACGGATACGCCGATTAATAGGACTTCTTTAAATAATAGGGAAAGTAATGTAACACAAAACGCACATTCACAGTTTAATTCTAAGAATTCTTATTGCCCTCCAATATTTCTTGAGAATGTTGATGTTAAGGCACTTATTGACCAACTTAAATCTAAAAACGTTGAATTTAAAATCAGAAACATATCTCGAAATAAGAGCAAATTGTACTTTAGGGAACTGTCAGCTCATTTAGAAATGGTAGATTTGCTTAAAGAAAAAGAAATCTCTGCACATACCTTTACTCCTAGGGAGTTGAAACGTCAAAGCGTTATTTGCAGGGGCTTATACTTTAAGTCAGATTTGAACGAAATTAAAATGGTGCTAGATAATCTTATTCCGGATACAATTGAGTCGGTTTCAAAGTTTTCGACAGAATTTTCGAAGAAAAAACAAATAGATACGGGTTTGTTTCTAGTGGTACTTAAGCCAGGTCGAAAGGTGAGTGAGTTGTTAGGTTTCAAATTTATTTTGAATCAGGTAGTGTCATGGGAGAGGCAAAGTCTAGCGCGAAACTTCCGCAATGCTGGAGGTGCCAACAGTGGGGTCACTACTCGCGAAACTGCAGTCGACCACCTGCTTGCCTGAAGTGTGATCAAAAACATGAGCCTGGTAAATGCTCCCTGGTGACAGATGGTTCTGTATTACCTTTTTGTGTGAATTGCTGTGAAAGGGGACATACTTCCAATTACAGGGGTTGTCCAGCCTATAAGAAATATTTAACTTTCAGGAAAAAGGCACAACTTCAGGCTGCAAAAAGGAGTACTCTCGCTGCTGCCAATGGTGAAATTGCATTGCAGAAGTCCACAGTTGTTGAAAACAAGTCGTTTGCTGATTGTTTCAATAATACTGCAAAACTTAAAAGGATAGAAAAACCTGTATTAGTTCAGGAATTCATGAAAGTAGCGAAGATGCTATGTGCTTCTGATTCACCTTCGTTAGAAGATAGAATTAGAAACTTTTTGGAAAACTATCAATCGTTAGCAAAAGAGCAGGCAAGGAAAGAGTGCTTGAATTTAATGAGAGATGTTCAAGATGTATATGGGCCGTAATTCTTTATATTTTGTAACTTTTAATGTTGGTTCTCTTGTCCGATTAGAGAGGAGAACCGAACTTAATATTATTTTAGATCAATTTAAAATTGATATTGCTTTTTTGCAGGAATTGCATTTGCCCTCTGGTATAAATATATATCTTGATAATTTTGTTGTTGTTAGGGATAAGAGTGCTGTAGGCGTCGGTATTGCCATAAGGAAATCGGTAGATTATTCACTTGTTACAATTCCTGGTCTTAGTTTTCCTAATTTATTTGTTGAAATTAAAATTTTATTAAATAGCACTGTACGAAAAATTCTTTGTGGGTCTATTTATTTTCCTAGTAACTATCATCGCCAAGATATTACCAATGGCTTATCTTCAATTTTAACTGTTTCAAGTAACTACAATGGCCTTATATTAGGTGGTGATCTTAATGCAAAAAATACTTCCTGGGGTGATTCAGTTAATAATTTTAATGGTGAGGTAATTTCTTCATGGCTGCAAAATGAAGCTTTTTCTGTCACTAGAATTTGTGATATATATCCTTCTTATCCTGGCGGCTCCTCACACCTGGATCATTTTATTGTAAGTAATGATATGTTGGATAATTCTTTGTTCAACTATAGGACGAAAACACTGCCAACATTTTCAGATCACAATCCTTTAGCCTTGACCCTATCATTATCGGACTTCAACTTTGTTTTAAGAATTCCCGACCATTACATTTCTTATAAAGATACCGTTTGGAATTCATTTAAAAGTGATTTAGTAAATGCAATTCTAAATCATTACCCTCCAAACAATAGGAACTTATCCAATGATGAGATAGACATGTTTTTAGACAGTTTTAGTTCTTCCGTCAATTTTGTAACAAGATTACATTCTTCTAGGGTTGAATGTAAGAACAGAAAGTTTATTGCATCAGATAAATTGAAAAAGATGTTGAAAATAAAATATAATTGGCAGAAAGATTTAAAATCAATATTCTCTAGAACATTCAATAGGCAACATCCTCAATATTTGTTAATTTCTAGACAAATTGCTTTGTTAAAGATTTTAATAAAGGAGCAAATTGAGCTGGAACAGGCAAAATTTTTTAATACTAGATTGGAAAATATACGTCCAGGACCCAGAGCTTTTAAGGAAGTTTTCAAAATTATTGGTAGCAAAAATCATTCAGGTAGCAAAGATATTTTTGTCAATGGCATTGCAATTTCTGATAATGAGGCTAAATTACGGGTTTTGAAAGATTATTTTGCGAATTTATTTCAAAATGCACCACCGAGTAGGGATGTTTCCGGCATTAATGAAAGTATCAAGGATGTAGTCCTTCAGGCTTCTTGTGTTTCGTTTAATGAAAGCAATACATCATTGAATGAGTTGAACAACTTGAAATTTACAGATTTGAACTATCTTTTAAACATATCTAAATCTTTAAACAGCAAAAAATCTTCTGGTTTGGATGACATATCTAATTTCCTTATAAAAAGGTTTCCTGTTAAGGCATTCGAATACTTGACAATATTATTTAACAACTGCATTAATAATTGCTATTTTCCATCTGCTTGGAAAATTGCAAAAGTCGTTCCGATTAACAAAGTGAAAGGTAACCATGACATTAATAATTTGCGACCAATATCGCTGCTTTCTAATTTAGGAAAAATGTTTGAGAAGGTTGTTTGGAACAAAATGAATATTGATATCAGTCGTGAATATATTCCAGAAAGACAATTCGGATTTAAAAAAGGAAACTCTACTGTTCATGCTCTGTTAAAGTTTCACACGGATGTAATTCAAAATTTAAGAGAACGCCGTTGCAGTGTAGCGGTATCCCTTGACATTGAAAAAGCTTTTGACAAAGCATATCACGACGGGATTTTATTTAAAATGATAAATGTTGGATTTAGTCCTACAATTGTGAAACTTTTTCAAAGTTATTTCAATGGTAGAAAGTTTTGTGTTCAGAGTTCTGGTAGATTATCAAGTTACGGAGAAGTTTCATGTGGAGTACCGCAAGGTTCTGTGTTGGCACCCCACCTGTATAATATTTTTATAAGCGATTTCCCTCATGTTTTTCGTCTCTCCCAAAGTATACTATATGCTGATGATTCACTTTTATATGCGCACCATGAGTCTCCTAAAGTGGCACTTCAACGAGTATCTTTGCACCTTAAAAAAGTTGACGAGTTTTATTCCCATTGGGGAATAAAAATAAACATTGCGAAGAGCTTTGCTATATGTTTGCGTAATGCCTCCGGTAAGTGTAAATATACAGTTGTACCGGAAAGTAAGAATCTAAAGTTAACGTTGAATGGAAATGAGATTCATTTTAAGGATAGCATTAAGTACCTTGGAGTCCATTTTAGTAAGCTCATGAAATTTAATAAACACGTTGATAATAATTTGCAGAAGGCGAATCGGGTTAAAGGAGCCTTTGGTCGTTTATTTAATAGTAAGGCTTTGCCAGTTAAAACGAAGCTGCTATTATACAAAGTGTGCATTAGGCCTATTCTTCTTTATGCATTTCCAATATGGTTTAGCATTTCGAAAACTGTTATGAATAGAATGGAGATTTTTGAACGACATATAGTACGGAAATGCATAGGGAAAAATTATGAATCTTTAACTAAGAGATTTTCTAATAAATACGTTTATGAATGTTCCAAACTATCTGCCATATCTAAGTATGCTTTCGAGTTGATGAATAGGTTTGTGAGAAAATTGTCTTATTTTGAAGGTAATATAATTCAGGATATTTTATCCAGCGAACAAGATTTCAGTTGGTCAAATACGCAATATATTTCTTGTATTGGGATATTACAAGAAGAAGCCAATAGTTTTGCTAGTCAAAGCTTTTATACACATTATACTCCCGGCATTCATAGGGGGTAATAATTGTATTTTTTATTTTACTTTTTTATTTTATTTTTTTTATTTATATTTTTTTTATTAATAATATTTTTTTTTGTTTAGTTTAAGTAGGTTTTGTAAGGCTTAGTTTTAGTTTTTTTTTATGTTAATTTTAAGTTCATAATGGTAAACATAGCGTTACTAGTATTGTCTAATGCCGGGAGCAAGCATTGTAATTAAAAAAAAAACTAATGTTAAAATTTCTATAATTTGTTTAACTTTTAACTTAATAAGCGTGTTGCAGTTTCAAAAAAAAAAAAAGTTATGTCATTAAAATAATACTTAATAGTTTTAAGTTTTCATTAAATTTATGTTGGGTAATCCTGTATTATGAAAGAAATAGAGTCTCAATAAAAATCAAATCAAATCAAAAAAAAAAATCAAAAAGTCCAAGGTATATAAAAATTATGTTTCTTTTAAAAACCCATTTAAATTTATAAAATTCTTGTTTCATTTTCCAACCTTAAAAACTTGAATTTTTATATTTAATTTACAGTTTATTGTCTGTTTAATAAAGCCTGTTCAAACAAACTGTTATTCAATTTCCTTAAAAGGCAAATAATACAAATTAAATTTTAAAATAAGAAACACTTGTTCAATATTTTTATTATTTTATTTCATTTACATTTCTATTCATTTTTCCCACTTTTACTTACCTATCAAATAAACTAAAGCATACTTTTAGGTATATAATCGAAACTGCTAAAGTATTGCCTACTTTCGGGAAGCACTTAAATAAATAAAAAAAACTCTAAATATTTATTAGTCAAATTCTACAAGAATCTACTAGTGTGTGCTACAATTTCAATTTGATAATGTTTTTATTTTGCCAAAAAGTACAAATAACGAAGCCAAGCGATATTTATTTATTAATCGGTCAGACACTTTTACCAGGAATGTAATTTCATTTTTTTTTAACAATTTCCCTTGTGTGTGTTTTTCCCAAAATAAAAACACATACGTAATGGGAAAATTTATTTATCAAACATTCATGCATTTATATGGAATTTGTGGCTTCAGAAAAATTCCTATTTTACTCGAGTTCAGTTTAACTTTTTGTGTATGTTTTTTTGTTTTTGTTTTTATTTAACACTAACATATATACTAAATGTTTTAGTGTTTTCTTTATTTAAAATTACATATAAAACAGTATGGTTGCATTTATAGGGTGTCTTAAACGAAAATTAAGAAATTATGTTTGGTAAAAATTACAAAATACTTTGGCCTTCCTGCAAATCAGGTAATATGGTGCGCAATATAATCTCCTTGAGTTATAAAGAACGAAATTCAGGAGCAAAACTTAGTTTTGAAAGGTTTAAAGTTTCCCATACCAACATTTCTTTATAGTTTAGCAGGCATTTCTAAATCAAGAAACCTAGAAAAATAATAAGGATTTTATTTTGCTAGAACTATTAAATAGGTATGTAGAAAACTCTCGAACTGCAAGGCAGTTTTATCTAATGGCTGAGATTCTTTTAATAATTGGTTTACTAAAATTAATTTAAAAAATATTGCCTACTTTAGACATTTTATGCAATTATGAACAAGGTTCAGCGCCTGACTAAAATACAGATCAATGAGAAAAAACTCTCTAACTGTGAGAAAGTTTTAGTAATTCTTTTACTAAAATTATTCCTCAAAAGTATTGCCTACTTTTAGACATTTAATGTATTAATGAACAACCTTCAGCGCCGGAATAAAACACAGATCAATAAGTAATAAATTAAAGGATCATATTTTTCTTCCAACGAAAATCTCAATTAAATCTTTTATCAAACAAGTAAGAGTGCTACATTCGGCCATGCCGAATCTTATATAACCTTCACCAGTAAATCTAGTGTAGCGAAGTAGTTTCTATCATAAA
This sequence comes from Cistogaster globosa, assembly GCA_937654795.1. Lineage (NCBI taxonomy): Eukaryota > Metazoa > Arthropoda > Insecta > Diptera > Tachinidae > Cistogaster > Cistogaster globosa. The sequence continues at coordinate 7,570,431 of OW569407.1, forward strand.
AAAATAAATATTGCGGTAACAGAGAAATAAAAAAACGAGGTCCATAACTCAGAAAATATGGACGAGCGCCAATTTTTCGCTTGATGGTTTTTCTTATTTTTAATTCTCATCGCCCCATATATCCTATATTTTTTGATAAGAGTTACTTCATTGTTCCAAATGATATGGAAAAATTATAGACAGTCGTGGTGCTTAGCCCAGTGCCTCGAGAGATATGGACCGATCTTGCTGATTTTAAATAGCAACTCTTTCGGAACAATGTCCGATCGATTGGCGTATTTAAATTTTCTCTAGCTCGTCTAGTGTCTTGGCAAAGTTAATTTCAACACTAACACGGACGGATAGACAGACTGATGGACATCGCTCAATAGACGTTGCTATGCATAACGGCTTAGGATGTATATACTTTATGGGGTGGTAAATGGATATTGTAGAAATTACAAACGTAATGACAAACTTTGATATACCCTTTTCCCGCTTTTTGTGCTAAAGGGTTTAAAACAAGAAAAATATTAGAAAGTGGTCAAAATTAACAATTAAAAAAGAACTGATCTTCAATTACCAGAAGCAGAAGCAGAAACCCACAACTTCGTCTAACTTTTCTCTGATGTTGACAATTGCGACGCATTCTAAAGCGGCTTCAGTTGTTTAAAGGCTACTCTAATAATGTTGGCAACACTTTTATTATACTATTTAGTAACGTTATTTCTCTACGGTTTCCTTAATTTCCCAGATTGTCTTTTATTTGGAAACTTTATTGATAATTCTTCTTGTTCAGGAGTTGCACTTATTGTCCTTTTTCTAGTCTCTAGTTGTGTAAAATGGTATGATATTTGTGGCGAACTTCCTAAGAACAAATCTGTGGGAACCTTTCGCCGCTTAATTTTCCTTATTCTTTTTTCGTGTGAAGATGACAAGTCTTACTACTTTCACTTTTATTGCATCAACACTCATATCCGCATTTATTTCTATATTATGATTGGCAAGTGGTGTGTAATCGGTATTCAAGAGTACATTTTTTTAACTCCTCAAAGTATTCTTTCCATTTTAAGAGTTGTAATTCGGGCTTTATGAAAAGTAATCCGATTTGATGAATTAATTGCTTTGTGTCCTGCTTGTTTCTTTTTTAGTTTAAAAATGGCAAGCTTTATTTTATCTTTTGTTAGGGCATAACCGGGCGGTGTTTTGACCCTTTCAGCTTTAAGGACATGTTCCGATTTGAACGTTTTTACCTCGTTTACTAGCGACTTTAAAGGCATTTTAACGCTCTATACATTTCCACGGTAATTCAATTTTTATTAGTTTTCGGGATTGGTGTCAATGCTTTTTTTTCATTCAAGCTCCTTTTTCTTGCCATTTACCGAGCATTTTGTTAAAATAAGTCCCTTGGTGTGGTTGCCTATTGTAGTTTTGGTTTCCGGGCATTTCTGTTTATTAATATCAGCAGCCTTATTTTTGAAATCTCTAAGCTAAATCTCCATCAGTAAAAATCTAAAAAAATTATTTTACGATTTTTGGCTAAAAATGCTATTCTGTACCATTTTTTGCCGTAATTTACTATTCGATTTTTTAGCGATCGAGATTTAGATTTAGCTACAAGAATTTCAGAATAAGATTGCAGATCGATGAATTGTTTTCTTTTAATTGGGTTTATTGCTTTTCATTTCAGTTTTACAAAATTCAGTATCAATTTATGGTCGCCTCTTTTAGTGCGTACATCCAATGAGCTCAAAAGTTCATGTATTTTAAATTAATTAATTTTTGCCAACCACTGTAAGATTATAATATTTGTTGAACACCCTAAAAAGACTATAAATTTTTGTACATCCGAGTATTTATATCAAATTCTTATTTCATGTCACAGTATATAAGTTCAAATAATAGAAGAGTTGTAGGAACTAAGAACAAATTTCATATAAACGATATTGAATTGCATTTGCAAACAAACAAAAAAAAAAAAAAAGAAGTAAAGAATTGAAAGAAACAAAATCCCAAACGACATGCAATGCGCAAAATGGCAAAAACAAAAGAATAAGAATTGAAAACTAAAAAATTTCGTTAAAAGCAGGAAAATCAGAAACCAAAGAATAAAAAAATTATTTTTTTTAACCCATTCTATTTTGGCCAACTGTGAATAAGTAAGAGATTTAAAAACTCAAGTGACAGGCCATGAAGGGAAATTGAGTATGAGTGTGTGTGTGTTTGTTTTCTTAAACACTTTTTATAAAAATAAATACTTGCAATGTTATATTCCATCAAATGTAATTGTACTTTTCTAAAAGGTTTATTGACTTTACGACAAGAAAATTATTTAAGTTTTAAAGGCAGGCTTTATACAAACAGTAGAGAGTTGAAATAAATGATAGAACATAAGGAAATTATATTTTAATACAGTAACAACAATTCAGCTATTTTATTACATGTACATTTTTATTTTGCTATAATTTAAGAACCTGAAAATGACAGTCAAGGTTTACATAAATATCGTGGCGATCTTCACTGCAATTTAATAGTTAAAAAAAAAAACAACGAAAAATCTGAGATTCTGTAGCTCATTTCTGTAACTCAAGTGAAAAATCTCTCACATAAAAATGTTATAGTCACCTTGTTTTACACAGGGTGAGCGAAAGTAAATATTATATCATAAAGTAATCAAAAATTTTATGTTTAACTTTAGCTCGACCTGTGTAAAACAAGATGACTTTAATATTGTTATGTGAGAAATTTCTCACTTTAGTTACAGAAACGTGTTAGGCTTGACGTGTAGGGCGGTTATTGAATATCACATTATTTTTACTTTCGCTTAATTCTTAGTTATTTCTAGAATACTACGTCATATGGGCAAAAATATGGATCTTCTTATTTATTATTGAGTCTAGTGACATATAACAGGCAATTACTCTGCATTAATATTTTTTTAGTCCTGGGCTAATAATTTTCAATTTTCCTTATAACTTCAGAGCAAAGTTACCAGCATTTGTATTAGATTGAGATCAATCGTGGCGGCTAAATCCAAATTTGTGATGCCCCTATTCCTCATTTCTATACTGGCGATTGCTGGATACCATCGTTATCGAGTCTACTTGTATGTAGTTGTCGCACCAATTCTGTTTCGCCTTCCGCTTGACTTCCAGTAAAGAGGGTCAACGGTAAGTGTTGCTTCCTGATTGTCCTTATTATCTGGGTGTTTCCCAGATTTCATGGCAGCTATAAAGCTGCACTCGTTATTTCTTGGTTGAAATGGCTTATAGTCAGTTAGACAATTTCTTGTTACTTTTCCGTTTCTTATGACTGTTCCTTCATCTTTGCTCTTCTCGCGTACCACGTGCATTTTTTGCTGTAAGAGCGATATTTACCACATCAAGCGTTTCCGCCTATTCCCCTAGCATCTGCTTCGGCTAGTGCGATCTGGGAAATTAAAGATTGCATTTCTGTTTTCTGTCTCCTTAAAGTTGCTTTAAAAATCAATAGTTTTTTAGTTTTTTTTTTTTGAAAATAAGATGAGGATCGTCAAATATTTTGCAAACTGGAGTGTAAGCTTCTTCTTAGCGAAGGTTTCCTTGTGATTTATGCAGTTCACTGATCTGACTGATTTCTTTTTTTTTTTTTGATCATCGAATTGTTGAGTTTTTTTATTTTTATAAAGTATCGCTGACTTCTAGCCATATTCTTACTAATGATACGTTTGAGGTTATTATCATATTAACTTTACATAAATTTATATTTTATTAATTTATACGTGATTCTCTTACCCTCAATGTTTTTTTTTTAACTTTCTCCTTTCAGATCTCATAACATTTAAAAAAAACCGCAAGACTCTCTCCATCGTACAGAAACCGCACTCTATAAAAAACTATAAAAAATACCGAAGATATAAATAGATTTTTCTAGGAACAATTCTAAATTATTTTAACATAATCTCAAATACTTTACAACAACCACAAAATAAATAAAAGAAGAAAAAGATTTGAACTAAAATACAACCAAGGCTTTCTTTCTCAAAACTGCTAAATATACTCGCCGCCACATTCAACGAAATATAAATAAACACAAAAAAATAATATAAAAAATACAATAATATTTTGTATTAATAAACAATTTTATTTATTTATGTATATTTATGAAATTATACACAACAACAAATCTTTTATATATTGAGCCTTAGAAACTAGCACAAACAACACCACAGTCTATTGGAGCGAAAAAGAAAGTGTAAAAAGAAAATACTTTATAGGATTTTGTGCAGATAGAAGAAGTCATCATAAAAGTTTTAAAATAATTTTACAAAAATGACGTAAGTAGACTCAATCTCTCTACCACTTTCCTTATTAATTTATTTATTATAAAAATTAAAATTATGACGACAAAGTCATAAATTATGCTTTTGAAACATTGCTGCGTTTACTAAAACAAATTGCAAATTTACTTTGATGTTGCATCAAATAAATCCCTTCCGTTTTTATTTTTTTTTTTTACAAACCTCTTTGTAAGTTGGAAAGTTCTGAAATGGGCAACGTAGTTAAAAATTGCGGGCCAGCCCTTAACAACATTGATTGTTTATATTGAAAAGGTTGTTTGAAAAAAGCCAAATGTGACAAAAAGATGGAACTTTTTCAAAAAAAAAAAGTTTTTTTGTGAAAAAAGTCTGCTTTATGTATTAAATGCACCTTTTGGGGAAAAACCAATATTAGGTAAAAAAAGATAAAAAGGGGGTGAAAAAAGTTAATCGTTGTAAAAAATATTTAAATTTAAAAAAAGCTTGCCTTAATTGTAATTGTTTAAATGAACCAAACAAACTTGAAAAAGGTGTTTTGAATTAAAAAAATAAAAATTTATTTTGATAAATTTTGGTAAAAAAAAAGTTGCTTTTTGCTCAAAATAACTCTGTTAAAATCAAAAGTTTTTTTCTGGTGAAAAAAGCGCATTTCCGTGATACAGTTTTACTTTTTGCAAAAAAGGCAGCTTTTAGATGAATAAAGTGTGAGTAAGAAGTGGTTTTAGAAAAAAGTATATTGTTGGCTTAAAAACAATCACTTTTTTAACGACAAATGTTACTTTTGGATCTTTAACAAAAAAAGCACATTTTGATGAAAATCTAACTTTGATGAAAACAGTACATTTTGATGAAAAACTTAAATTTTGATGAACAATTTTTTTTTTAATAAAAAAAAATCGCCTTTTGGAGGAACATAAAAATATAACGTCCTCCTTTTAAAAGAAAAGCACTTAAACAAAATATACTTTGTAAAGAAAATATTTAGAACCTTAAGAAAAAAATATTAATTGATGAAAATTAGCTGCAACTGTATTATTTTAAAAACTTAATTTTTTTAGAAAAACCTAAAAAACACCTTTTTAACCAAAAAACCTAATTTTTAAAAAATAAATAATTTTTTAATTAAAAAAAGTTATTTTGTTTAATAAAAGAAGACATGTTTTTTTATGAAAAAAGATATATTTTGAATAAGTCCGATTTGCACTATGCAATTTTTTAGGCATTTTTTTCAATTCTGTATTTAAGTTGCAGTTATTGAAAAATAAACATAAGCAACAGTAACATCCTCTCAAAATTCAAGGAATACCATATTGCATACCCCTCTTGCTTTACCAAAAAAAAAAAAATTATGCCTGTTTCATGAATAATTGCATAGTGTAAATGCCGTATAAAAGTGCAAGTTCTAATTGAAATAATGTATTTTTTAAAGCATGCATTTTTATATCAAAAAGGAAACTGTTTAATTTTAATTTCATTCTCCAATCAAAGGATTTTTTTTTAAACAAAAACAGCTTGATATCCAAAAAAAAAAAATCTAGATTTCTTTCTGAAAAATGTTACGTTTTTTTATTGTAAAATTTTTTCCTCGTGAATAGATTTTCTTTTTGTGAAAAAGATTGAAAAAAGTCACTTTAACATAAAATAGGACTGACTCTTTTAGGTGAATGAAGCACAAGAGCCATTTTACACTACGAAATATTTCATGAAACTAATTTTATAAAATTTTTATTTATAAGCAAGAAGTTTAATGGCATGGCTTGAATTTTGAGGGGATGTTTTTACACTTGCTTTGTTTACGTTCGCGGCATACATTTTTTTGTTAGTGTAAGCAAGTTCGATATAAAAATATACATTTGATAAAAAAAGGGTTTTTGTAAAAAATGGCGAAATAATAAACGGTGAGAGCGATGGCGAATTTGCTAATTAGCGCCGTTAGCTGGAATGTCAAACTACATATAAAAAAATAGTATAAAGATTTTTTATATATGGAGTTTGACAGTTATATTTAATCGCCTTGGATTTTATTTTTAATTTGTTTACTAAAAATATAATAACTTTTTATTAAAGAAAGAAGATGTTTTTTGTAAAAATTACATTTTGGAAAAAAATTCTCTTTTGATAAAAAAAGGTACTTTTCGAGAAAAAATGTACTTACAAAAAATAGCATTTTACTTCTATAGTGAGAAAGTTACTCTTGCACATAATGTGACTTTTTATTAATGCATATTTTAATTTATTTTTTATTTCGTGCCTAAGTTTGTTTACTCTCCCCTTAAAATTGCAATGTTTCCTATGAATGAATGGCAGAAACCCCATCATCGTCAACAGCATACTTAGAAACTTAGTTGATGCACTTTTTTTGGTTCAAGGGCGTTCATATGAGCAGCATTTAATGTTTACTTTTTTTGTTATTCAAAATGCACATTTTCATATTTAACATTCTATTTTACTTTACTTTTTATTATTATTATTTTTTTGTTCGGATGAAATTCTTTTTGATGGAATTTGTTAAAAAATTATTTTATTTATATTTTAACATTCTATTTAATGGAATATAGCAAAAAAAAAAGAACTGAAAGCTTTTGAAACATACTGTTGGTGTTTTGAAGTAAATATTCAATATTAGTTTAACAGAGCGTTAAAAAAAAGGATGACAATTTTTTTCAATAATTTTTTTATATCCTCGACAGTTAATTAATTAAAATTAACTCAAACTGACGAAGTTTTATAAAAACCTATAAAAATTGAAAAAAAAAACATCAATACCTCTTTAATGATTTCATTTCTGTTACAAATTTTGTTAATGAAGTGTTTGTTTTTTTCGTTTATTTGTTTGTTTAACCTTTTTAATATTTGACTTGCTTAATAAAATTTTCAAAGGAACTTTCATTTTTGTGTGTTTTTTAATATTTGCCACGCACTTTTCACTGTTATTTATAATAGTTGTTAAGGCGCAAATTAATTTTTTTGCTGTTATGTCACCATATCACCGAACACCTCATTAAATGAGGTCCCACCCTTTTAAAAGAACAATGAAAATAGCAACAATTTAACAAAAAATATCCTCATTACGTTAGTTAAACCTAAAAGAGTTTAAAAAAAAGGTAAGGAAAATGGAATTTATTTAACTTACGTTGAAACTTTTTTACTACACTGAGAGAAACTGTGTAAAATAAGTAGATTTTGAAAAATTATTATATAAACTCGATAAACGTAGACATACGAGGGTGAATTTAAATCTCTTTAAAAAATCTTACAAATAACTAAGAATTTACCTTGCGCCCACCTAGTTAAAACCATAGGCTTCTTCTTTATCTTACCCAAAGTTCGGATGATTGAATTCGTGTGTTTAAATCTGTAGATTATTATAGAATATTTTCAACGCTATGCTTAACAATTAATTCACCGATATATTGACTTAAAACTCTACATTAGAAATAAAGTTAATATCTTCCAATCTATTTTATCGAATGAAGGTGGTCAAAAGAAAGCCGCGACATCTAACGGCGGGAATATGCATTCCGTGTTTGTGGATGGCATGCAGTTATCTACATTAAATGTTTGAAAAAAGGGAAACAAAAATTCTGAATAAATTATTTTTTAATTTTTCACCCAGCCAGGGGATAAACCGTGGATTTTCATCAATCAATTAAAATTTACTTTTTCGGCTTTGGTTCATTTTTTAATTTAATTTTTACAAAGAAAAATTATTTTTCAAAAGGATGCGGATGTTTTCCAAAGAAAATAAGAAAAATTAAACGCTGGCAGAATGTAATTCTGTGTTGTAAAAATTCTGAACATTTACTTAACATAAACCGAACCTCAGAGTTTCAAGTCGTGTCTCATTCTCTTTCTTTATTTTACTTCATTAAGCTCTCAGTAAATTGTTTCGATTTCTTAATTTTAATTAGGAAAAAAAAAATCCCAAATCTGCTTTTTGAAGGGCTTAAAAAAACTACGAATGAAAATCGCTGACATCAACTAAATATAAATGGGAAAAGTCTTATTAACTTTACGTAAAAAAAATTTTTTTTGAGTCAACGATACTTATTATTCTTTTTATGGAACGCTACAGAAGGTACTTTTTATAATTTCTCTTTTAAAAAAAGGGGATGACTTTTTCCCTTTTTTGTTAAATTGTTCTCTTTGTGAAAGATAGGTTATTTTGTTTTTTCTTAATAAATCTCATATTATAAAGGCATTTCCAACCTGCTTTTTTCATATTATTGTAATATCAACTTTTCTAGGTTTTTAGGCAGATGCTTCATAAAGTAGTGCCTCCAATCTCTGTATCTTTAAGAATCTTTATTTATCGATCATTTTTCGACATGAACAATACAATTCGTAGCGCAAAAACATCTTTCTGTTTATAATTCTAGCTAGAACATAAAGAAAGAACTTGTTATATCCGGTGCGCTTCGCTAGCCTAATGGAAATAATCTTAATTCGACCATTCTTCTAATTTATAGTTTTTTTTATTATGCACTCTAATGTGAAAGTTACTTTTAGGAAATTTTAAGACCGTTCCCCATAAAGTTCCCTTGGTAAACGACAGCCACTTTTCACTTTGTATGGGGGTTACCACACACCCACTGTCCCAATCCAATCAGTATTTTTTTTTTTTTTTTTTTTTAAAGAGAAGTAGCACTTCAGGCAATAATGCCTATTTAGTTATTTTCGTAACCGTGCTACATTTTTTAGGAAAGGGATAGATGAGAGATAAGACAGGTGGTGAAAAGAGAAGGATAGATATATCCATTTTATTAGTTATTTTACTTCGCCGGCGAATATGCTATTAAGAAGTACCGACGAAGGAGGCTGCATGTTTAATGTTAATTCTGAATATGTATTTATTGCCATTAAACAGAAAAAAACAGGGGTTGAACCCTGGTCAACCAGGTTTGTAGCCAACGTGTTTACCACTTCGCTAAACTATGCATATTAATAAAGAAGTTTTTAGTACAAAAAATCAGGGCTTTAAGTGTTATAATTCTCTAAATACACGATGATAATTTTTCACTTTCTATGGGATTTTAAATTTAGAATTTTTTCTCCAGCTGTGAACAGTAGAAGAGTTAGTTGTGCAAAATTTCAAAATTTTACCTGTTGTAGTTCTCTAGGTACACGATAATAATTTTTCACTTTGTATGGGAGGTACTACGCCCTTAGTTCTAATGCATGCAAAATTTCGCTAGACTTTGTACTTGTAAAACTGAAGTTTTTAGTACAAAAATTATTGGGGGTTACTCGTGCAAAATTTCAAGAGTCAACCTATTATATTTCTCCAGATACATGATAATAATTTAAAACTATGTATTGAAGTTGTTACGCTCATTATTCCAATCCACCTAGTTTTCTTTACATTATGCATAATAAGTCCTCGTCCACACTTTGCAACTTTTGTTGCGCAACTCTTAAGTTTGTAGGTGAGAGAGAAAAGACGAGTAGAAACGGGAACACTGTTTCATATTTTTCCAATTCTCTTTTGTTTTCTCATTCGTCTAAGCAATCAAGACCGAAATTGCAAAAACAAAATTTGAATGTATGGACAAAAATGCAATTTTGTAAGAGAATTAAAAAAAAATTGCAGAAATAAAAATTGCATGTCTGGAAGGGGACTAATAAGAGATTTATTTGAGTAAAATTTTAAGGTGTTACATATTACAGTTATCAAGTAACTCGATTACAAATATTTACTTTGTACGGAAAGTGCCACGCCCGCATATCTGATGATCAAGTTTGAAAGTTGTAGCATTTCGGCAAACAAACAAAACCCTTTCTGTTAAAGTTTTCTTTACAACAGCATTTTTTTTACTGGATATTTTATTAAATTTTATGGCAAATACCCAATTTTATTATCGCCTAAATGTAGGCAACATATTTGTTTGACAGTTTTGGCATAAGAAATAGAAATGCTATTTCAGTTTAAACGTGATGAAAAATAATAACTAATAATTTTTGGCTTTAGAACTTGAAGAGTTCATTTTCTAAGTGTCTAGCTCCTTAACGAAAAAAAAAAAAAATAATATTAATTAACCCACATTCAAAAACAGCAAGGTGTGGGTGATAGCAACTTGTGTTTTCTTTTCGCTGTTCTACCTTTGTTCTCCAATTACTCATCTAAACATAAGTGTTTTTGTGTTGCTTAAAGTTACATATTTTCTTGATAAAACCTGCCAAAAAGATAAATTTTCAAAAACATACCCTTTTACCATCTTTTCGTTAAAGCTTACTCAAGCAGTTTAGTGTATAAAAGAAAAAAAGAGTTTTAAGTTTTTTTTTTGTTTCAAACTTTTACTCTCCATTATTTCCCAACATAAAATGTTGTTGTTTATGTAACGTATGTTTCTCAGGTTTAAAGTTGGCGTGTTATAAAATCCATTAAATGGGAAATATTTGTCCTCAACAGCAGCAGTAAGTTTCTATAAGAAATGGCGGTGATAGAAGCAAAATGAAAAACTTAGAAATATTTTGTGACAAAAAAGTTGTTTAAACGAAAAAGGGGCTTTTTCGCGACTGCTATGGGTTTAATTAAAAGTTGATAGAGAACAAGATCATTTTTTTTAGTTTCAACAGTGAAGGATGCAACGAATAAATTGAATAATTGTATCTTAGTTCAAATGAAAGTTTAACAAAATTTTGTGCAAAATTTAAAAACTTCTATTTTTATGTATTCAATTTTACAACTTTGCCTTGAATTAGTGTTTGTTTTGTAAAACATAAAAATATGCCTTGAAATTTTGTTACAAATGTCGCCTTTTTTTAGTCTTTTACTAGTACAGGCTTAAAGTCTGCAAAGTAAAATAAACGGAATTTCGAGTGGAAAATGCTAAAAGTGGTGTTTGGATGCTGCATCGTCAATATCAGTGGTAGCAGTTTCTTGAGAATCATTGTGCTCGAAAAAGTTATAGATACGACGATCGAAAAGTTTGTTGATGTGCGCCTTACTGTTCGAAAAAAGTTTTCTATTTGAACAGTGAGTTACTTCGAGTCCGACAAGGACTGACAAGATTGTGGATACAGTTTCACATTGCTAAAAGAGGAATAAACAAATGTGGAATATATCACTAAGTCATTGGATCTATGTACTATGTGAAAATTGCTAAAAAACGCGCGAGAAGACCCTATCACATCTGTTGGATATCATTTTATGCCGTTGTAAAATCGCATCAAATAAATACACACAAACGTAGAGACATTTTCTGTTGTATTTTGTGTAATTGCTATTAAGAAAGGAACATCTGCTCGGCTCTACAGAAGCGGAATATTTTTTTGACGTTGACTACCATATAAAAAACTCAAGAATTTGACAAAATTAATTTGCGTTTTTATCGGCTGCATCAGTAATATCGAAGTTATAAATGCCATTTTTACAAACCTTGAGCAATTTTATTATTAGAGACTTCGAGAATCCTAATCTTCAAAAAATTAAAAAAAAAAGATTGTATAAAACATAAAAAACAGTTCTCGTTTGTTAAGTAAGTTTTAATAAAAAATACCTGCAAACTTTTTAACCAGCCTTTGTATTTATTATAAAATAAAAATGTTGCATACTCTTAGGCGGTGCCAATTAAAAACTATTTAATGGCAATTTTAGTTTAAAAATTTCGTTTATTTATAAACTTCTATTTAAAGCAAACCACATAATTATCTTGTTAAACTTTTAAATCATAAAAATTTTTAAACATTAAAGTTCGAAATTTGGCGTGTTATTTTTTTTTAATTTTTCCATTTTTTAACTTCTGATTCAGTGATAAAACTAAACATTTTTGTTAGAAAAATTGTGTTTAATTAAAATATAAATAAATAAATAATCTATTAGAAAGTTTTTTCTAATTATTTTTTTTTCTAATAAAAAACCATATCGTTGTCGGTTTTCGTAAGTATTTCCTCACTGACTTTGCACATTTTTTATTATCGCTCTACAAACTATTGAGTACTTTTTTTTTAATGCTAATCTAGGCTTTTTATTTTCTAACAAAATAAATGAAATTCACATTTTATTTTGTAAATTTTATTTCTATTTTCCATCAGCCACCCCAAAGCATTATAATTTATTTGTTTGTTAGTTTATTATCTCTACATTATTTGTTCCATTTACCACATGATGCATTATCTAAAAGCAAAGAAATTAACTGCAACAAATGCATGTTTGTTGTATGTGCAACTTTAAAAAGTGCTCTTCACTAAAACTAAAACATCTCTAGAAAAATGTACAAATACAAAATCATACATTTAATAAAGTTCAGCTTGTTAAAGTAACAAATTTTTTATGAAACAAAAAGTTTCTAAAGTTTACACTGACTTTTTTGTAAGCTACGAGCTAAAACACAACTAATCATAAAGTTTTTTTTAACAAAAAATTTCAATCCTCTACCAGCTTTCTTGGACTGAAAACAAATTTTCATAAAAAGCAAATTTTATAGAAAGTGTTAAAAAAACTAAAAATTCTTCTTTACCTGGTAACATTTTTACACAAAAATTCATTTTTTAGTTGCAGCATTAGATGAATTTTCTGGGAATTAATATTTTTTTTAAGCTGCAGAATGGTGGCTTTTTAATGCTCAAATTGTTTTCTATTAAAAACTTTCTTTAAAAGCTGCGTAGGACTTCGTTTAGAAAATTTCGTTTCTGAGTAATGGACTCATCAAAATTCTTTATAAAAAATTTTCATCGAAATTCGTGCGTCTAAGAGCTAAGAAAAATTGCGCTTTGCATCAAGAGCGCATACCTTTGTGGTCGATTCGCCAGTGAATCGCACAACGCATTACAGAGAAATTTAGTTTTTTAGCCGAACACTTCGTATGTAGAATAAACTTCCTGCAGAGGCCTTTCCTGCCACTTTCAATGTGCAAAGATTTAAATCAAATGTTCAGAAGCACTACTCCCTCTATCCCCCTTTTTACAACCTAATTTCCTAGTTTTAGCACAATGCATTGCATCCCCTGAGGACCCGCCCTAATTAAAAAAAAAAATTTTTTTTTGGGGATATTCCTGAAAAATTTTCTAAAGAAATTGTAATTCTTTCCCTCATTCTTCTACTTTTCATACCCTTCACTTTTACAATATCAGTCGCCGACTCATAAAGTTTATATATTCTAAATTCTTAATTCTGTGTTTTCCGTGTTAGTGTTGGAATTAACTTTGCCAAAATACTAGATGAGCTAGAGAAAATTTAAGGAGGCCAAGCAATCTTACAGAGTTTCGAAAATTTTGCTTTTAAAACCAGCAAGACCGTTCTATGTCCTTTGAGGCAAGGAGCAAAACACCACGTCTGTCTCTAATTTTTCCATATCTTTTCTTCAACTTTCGTTTGTACGAGGGCTGCTCTATATACTTCTGGCCTAATAGTGAAAATGCAAATATTTATAATCAAAAATGGTTTTATTGTTTTCAAAGTATTCTCCAGCATGATTTATACACTTTTGCATGCGCTCAAACCAGTTGTCGAAGCACTTTTTCCACTCCGATTGAGACACCTCTAAAACATGGTTTTTGAACACTTCAACAGCTTCTTCTGGCGACGAAAATCGTTGACCACGCATTTTTTTTCTTAATGTGCGGAAACAAGAAGAAGTCATTAGGTGCCAAGTCAGGGCTGTACGGCGGATGACCCATTAATTCGACGTTTTGGCCGGTCAAAAACGCTTTTGTTTAAGCCGATGTGTGAGAGCTCGCATTGTCATGGTGAACAATGATTCGTCTTCTCTTGTTGGTTTTTCGAATTTCTCCCATGACTTCAGGCAAACAAATTGTAGTGTACCACTCAGAAGTGACCGTCCTACGTTGCTCCAGCGGAACAGTCGCCACATGACCAGTTTTGCCGAAGAAACAGGCGACCATTTGCTTCGAAGTGCTTCTTCCACGAACAACTTTCGTTGCATTTTGCTCGTCTTTGAAGACCCACACGGTCGATTGTTGTTTCGTTTCGGGCTCATACGCATAGATACATGATTCGTCACTTGTGACGATCTTATAAACGTCTTTTGAAGCACCGCAATCGTATTTTTGCAACATTTCTTTGCACCAATCGACACGAGCCTTTTTTTGAGCGAGATCCAACGAGAACAAACCTTTTTTACGGCCAGGTGTTCATGCAGTATCGAATGTATTATGCTGGTGGAAGAAATGTCCAAAGATGTCTCTATCTCTCGGTATCAATGTTCTCTGGCACAATAGCCGTTTTTGGACGACCTTCACGGAATTCGTCTTTGCGCGAGCTTCGGCCACGATTAAATTCATTATACCAATTTTTCACAGTGCTATAGTATGGTGCTTCATCGCCATACAAAGATTTAAGTTCATCAATGCACTCTTGTCGTGATAATCCATGTCGAAAGTTGTGAAAAATGATGGCACGAACATGTTTACGAGTTAATTCCATTTTCTTCTATATAAATTTTTTCAAGTCACTGTAAACAACACAAATAATGGTCAAACGTCAAAACGTTTTGAGTACGATTATGCTTAAAAATGACAAACTTTCCAATGGAAATGTCAGATTGCACTTGGCAGCACTCAGTGTTGCCAGGCCAGAAATATATATATATATATATAGCAGCCCTCGTATTACTGCAGCAGGTTATTTTTTAACAGGTTGTTGTTTGTGATAAAAAATTTAAGAAATTAATTTTGGGACTACAACCCTAAGCAAGAATTTCTTAGGCCAATGTGCAGTTTGGTACATGTGGTAAAACATATAAATATGGTGAACGGTGTATAAGATTCGACATAGCTAAATATAGCACTCTTGCTTGTTTTTTTAAATACCATCATCCTTATCTGTTTTTTAATTATTTCTTATTCTTACGTAAATTGCTACTTTAATTGTTTTCAAGTGTTTTATTTTTTATTTTTTTAATTAATTAATCCATTTCATTATATTTCCTCTACAGAAAAAAAATAGTAGGAAACTAATACTAAGATTTTAATGCTTTTAGTCTAATTTGTCTAATAAATTATAATTTTAAAACATAGAACACCTTATTCACAAGACACTCACTTATGTTATAATAAAAAGTTAATACGATCAATAGTAATTAATTAAAAAATAAATCTTAATAATACCTTAAACGAGGCCAAATGAATTTGGGTCAAATTACCAAAATAATTTCTTTATAAATTTTTTTTGGGAAGTTGTAAAAGAAAAAAAAAAAAGAAAAATTACATGTCAATAAACTTTAACAATGCTATAACTGTAACAATGTAATAATGTTTTTTGTATTCTTTAATAGGTGAAAAGGTGACTCATTGTTATTTTTTTAATTTCTATCCGCGGTTGAGGTCAATGATAAAATGTATTAGAATTTTTTGTTTGTTTTTAAAGACATTAAAACTTTACCTACATTGTAGCTTTTTAAAAACCCCAAACTTTTTAGGTTATTTCTGAAGGTGCGGTTAAATATTGTTAAAAAAATTAGAGAACTTCGAAACTGTATTGTCAAATTTTAATTTTGTTAACAAATAAATCTTTTCTTAAAATTTTTAAACAAAAAAGAAGTTAAAGAGTCTATTAGACTAATCATAGGGTGTGCTATTAGTCTTACAATGTCTGTCCGTCTCTCTGTCATTAGAAGTTTAATAGCTAGACAAAAGGTATATATTGAAGGTCTCTAAAACAACATATAATTAAATGAAGTTAAAAATAAAATAAAAAATTACAGGGTATCCCCCCTAACAGAGAGAGGCGTGGTTTCAAGACTTGTCTTTTGATTTTTCTTTTAAGGCAAGCAATTAAAACTTAATAGAAAATGCAGTAAAATATCTGCTATAGCGACAAGTTTAAAAAAATTAAATTATTAATTAAAGGGTGACCCACCAATTTGAGTATTTGGCCTTTTCTTTTTAACTATTATATTTACACAGAAGGTATACAGTTCTCGTTCTCGTTATTGGCCAATATTTATTGTTAACGACTAATATTAAAACCGAGCACAAAGTTGAAGATAAAGGGTGTGCCATATAAAACGTGCTATAATGTAAATAGATTTTTTGACCACAACCTTGAAAATTTACCCAAACAGTGTGCTTGCTCTAATAGCAAGCTAAAAAAATAATATTTCATTTTAAAGGGTGTCCCAAAAGAAGACTTGTTTTTGTTGTATAACGTTTTTTAGAATCGTAATAAGTGGGTAGTGTGCACTTTAAACAACAACAACAAAAATATATATTAAAAATTTTTAGATGTCCATATTAAGGAATGCTTCAGATTCGTTTGTGTGTGAAATGTGTGTGGCAAATGAAATCTAGTTATGCCCCATCAAAAGAAATCCAAAGATGGCCAATCAGTTTATGTACAGGGATATTTCTATTTATTGAAACATGAAAAACGAATGGTCAGGAAATGCCTCACGCAATAAAAGAAATGTTTCATGTGCTGTATGTTGTTGGGTAAATCGTTCACGTCACGGTATCGATCAACGTTATCGGCCTCAGTTAAGTTCTTATTTTTTAAGGAGTGCGATTCAAAGATGTTTCCGGCTTTAAACTCACATTTATAGTTAAATATTGTAAATGCATTTGTTTTACGACAATTAGATGTGGCTTCGGAGAACTCTAAATGCAGCGATTTTGAAGACTATCCTCAAGATAAACTATACTTCATCGTTTAAGATGACTTTGGTTGAAACATCAGCATCAAAATATTATTGAAAAAGAATTTTCAAAAATGAATCCGTACTGTTCTAAAGTTTTC
Organism: Cistogaster globosa; assembly: GCA_937654795.1. Taxonomy (NCBI): domain Eukaryota; kingdom Metazoa; phylum Arthropoda; class Insecta; order Diptera; family Tachinidae; genus Cistogaster; species Cistogaster globosa. Next base: position 7,587,401 of record OW569407.1, read on the forward strand.
TGTACGGTGGCGCAAATGTAATGGCCTAAAGTAAATGCTCCTTCGAATCTTGGCAAATGGTATTGAACGGGAATGTGATGTCTATTCTGTAGACAGCTAGAACCTCTGCTTCGGTCTGCTGTTTGAATGCAGCGTAAATTTCCTTTTCATTTTTTAGTCATCTCGTTTGAGTTTTCTTTTTGGGGCTTAAACTTTGCCAGTTCACTGAACATTGGAAAAGAAAATGGAAATTTGCAACAGACTATTTAGTAACAACAAAAAAGCACAAACCTGCATTTACTTGAGAGACGATCGTTTGACTGACAGATTTTTTTCTCAGTCTGATTTCATTAATTTTACGTATTCAAATTAACATTTCGCGAAAGCAGAGCTCAATTTTTCTATTTCCAACAAAACGGTAGTCAACAATTTACATAATGACATTTAATTGCTTTTGCTCCACCTGAATTGACTTGTTAAAACATGCCAACACACAAGCAATAATGTATTCGTCATGCAATACGATAGCGTCGAAAAAAAAGCGTCGATTTTGGAAATTTAAAGCCGGGAAAAGAAACGGGAAGTACAAGTTCCCCGGAACTAGGTATTTTTAATTAATAAAATAATTAGGCGCCAATTTTGTATATTGAAGAAGAGAAATTGATAGAAATTATAAATAAATGAACAAAACATTTGTGTGTTTGCAAAATAATTATAAAAAACGTGGAAACTATGATAAAACGCTTTTTTGTGCTCACTCAGGATGAAGGCGATTTTCTTGGAAACGCCCAACGGAATTTTCGCACGGTTGGTAAATTTTGCTGTCTCGATTCCTAATTTCATAATGTGTGGCCATTTTGGGGGAGAGTTTCATAATTTCAATGGGAGAAATTAGAATTTTTTTAGAGATCATGAAAAACGCTTTTTTATAAATTTTTTCTAAACACTCAGTGTTTTTTTCGTTTATTTGTAATTAACATCAATTTTCCTTCTTCTAACTACAAAATTGAGGCTAATTTAGTTTTTTAATAAAAAAAAATACCCAATTCCGGGGAATTTGTAGTTCCCGGTTTTTGCCTGGTTATTGAATTCCCAAAATCGACCTCTAGTGGTTGGTAGGCGCATTAGCTTAAAGTACAGCCATTTCATATTATTTATTTATTTCAAAAGGTAATTTAAGGGAACAATATTTACGTAAATTTTGAAAAACCCTTTGTAAATAGATTTAAAAATTCCTAAACGTGCGTATAACACAAACATAATTTTATAACGTTTACATTCTTAATTCTTATGTGAACATTACAAAAAACTACTTTAATTGCTGCATAATTTAGGATTTTAACGCTTTAAGTTGTCTGCATAATAAAGTCTTCATAATCTGCCTCAGCTTCATCATTAACAACTGCTGCGGCAAAACAAAGTGTTGATATTAATGATGATGATGATGGTGATAAGTACAACGTCATCGTGATTTAGAAAACTTTCAACCACAAGGTTTTTATTTTTATTTTTTAAATCTCTTGAAGACATCAACTTCACTTTATGGCAGATTGTTAAACCCAGATTAAAATGTTTATTCTTGCATGAGACTTGTAATGTTACAAATATGTACACATATATTCTATTCCCTTTTTTTTTAACATTGCGTTTTAGTACACATTCTTAATTCATACATTAATGACATAATAAAAATATGAAAAAAGAAACAACAAAATTTTACATTAACATAATTGTGTATCTAATTAAAAATAGTTTCTGTTTTCCTTGTAATAAATATTTTTATAGAAAGGGAACTTTAAACATGATACTGTTTTATTACGTGATACACAAGACAATTTTTACGAATTTATTTAGGTCAAGTGATGATTCAGTAATTAAATTCATACTTAAAATGGAGAGAAATCTAAATTCTAAGTTTTGTGATAATTGCATTATTTGCCTCTTGTGATATTAATTATTACACATGTCATAGCGGTGTATTTTCAATTAAATAAACGCTCTGACAGTCTATGGTAGATTTATTATTTTAGCAGTGCACAGAAGGGGCAAAAATGATTTTTTTTATCAGCAATTTCTTAGCGACTGAACCGTTTGAAATAATATACGAGAGGAATATTTGAACTTAAGTTTTTAATATGTGTTTTGTAGACCTCTTAAGAGCGGCATAATAAGTTTCCTGAAAAGAAATACAAAAAATAAATTTTCGAAAGGATCGAAAAGCAAGTGACAAAAATTGAGTTCTCAAACACTTTAAAACCCAAAATTCTTACTGCTGAAAGTTTGGAGTTTGCATCATTATCGCCGTGGTCAATGGCAAATCACATAAGAAAATTATGTGATACGTTAAACGGTTCCTTATGTTTTTTTTTAATTCCACGATTCTCTTGGATCCATTGAAGTAACTAAAAAATTATATCTTGCATAGGGTCACAGCCCTTGAAAGAACAGACAAATGTATCATATCGTATGTCAGAAGTTTTACAAAAACTTACAAATTCTGGGAGGGGTCTGAAAGTGCTCCTTGGATAGCTTAGACCACCTCACACAGGCCTCTCTATGCCAGTGTTTCGATAGTATATTTGAGTCATAGAAAATGGGAAATCCTATACTGTGTGCCCCAAAGTATCTGTCTATGGTACCATATAGAGTAACTTTTACTTTTGACATTGAATGGTAGAAAATATCAACAGGAAATGACAACCTGCTTAAAAGATGATAATTCTAAAAGATGCTGGCATTTTTAAAAAAGACAATGCATCAGGTATTGTTATTGAAAATGTTCTGTCAGTTGGGATTGCATTGACTCTACTCTCTGACATCATTCAACTTTTTAAAATTAAAATCAAAAAGAAGCTTTGACAACTTCATGTTCGCCTTAAACTCCTCCAACAATTTTTTGTAGTAAATTAAATATTAAAAATTTTAACAAATAAAATGTAGAAAAAACTAAATATAAGTTTATTTAAAGACTGTTGGCCATTGGATTTTTATTGAGTTTAATGTGGTCAATGAAAACAAATATGGAAGACAAATAAATATTCATTAGGAAGGCAAACAATTAAAGATTTAAAGAATATAAAAAAAAAACAATTATTTATTTGCAAAAAATTTCTTCCAAATTTGGAGTATCTTCTTATGTTGACTCTTTATATTTTATAACAATTTATCTGTGTGTGACCATAAGTAGAATTTACGTCATAGTGCCAATTTTAATTATAAAAGATAATTGAAAAAGCCAAAATAAGTAACTAGAAATTAAAAATTATTTTTGCTTTATAACTTCATATTACAAATAAAAAAGTGAATGACACTTCTTAAACTAAAATACGAATTTTGTAATTGAGGTAACAGAATAAAGTTTTAAATAAATAGCTATTCACTAGCATTTAGGACAAAGCATTTGTATGAAATTTTTTAGATGGATTTATTTATATAGTAGAGGGCTGCTACTTTTTGGTTAGTAAAAATAAAACATTACACGAGGAAACATGTCGTTTTTATTTATTTATTGAAGAGCTGATAAGTTGTAGCAAAATTATACTTATCAATATGAAACACATTTTCATCCGCATGATATTTAAATACACTAACAGTGTCACTGATTTCTGTGAACTTAGGACTAGAAAGCCATGCTCAGCCGAATTAATTTGACAATGAGTCTAGTCAAGCAGTGACTGTTTGTTACTGGTGCCTGATATCGCTACATGATATAAATGACATTCTGTTGGAGCAAGAAAGATGCCAAAGGCTTTGAAGTCCATAAAACTATTTAATAACGGCATTTCTGGGCATGTACTCTTTCACAGGCCTCTTATACAAGATGGCACAAAAGTTGTCAGGCGATATTTTTTGTTATGTTTATTTGATGCCAAGTTTTTCTTTATTAAGTAAAAAATATTGAATCGGCCAAGTGGTCGCCTTTGGAATTGATCACCATACATTAGTATTATCAGAACCTCCAGCGGAAAGTTCCTGTACTTTCTTTGAGGACTTCAAAAGTTAGAGAATTTTTGCTATAAATTCATGACTTTAAAAAGCCACACAGAATAAAGTCTAGAACGGTTAATTCGTAGTGTCAGTGCAAATCAGCAAAAGGAAAGAATATCCTACCCGGAAACGCAACTGTATGCGCTGTTGCTCTATCCTGTTGAAACCATATTATTCAACAGTTCCAACTCGTCGTTGAGATAGAAGAGATTCGTTGAGTAGAGCTCGCCGTTCCAGTCGGCGGCTAAATTTGCGGCGTTTTCGAAAAAATTAGGCCCGATAACAAAATAAACACCACATCATACAGCAACTTTGAGCGAGTGTAATGGCTTTTCCCGTGTAGAACCCAGATTTCGATGCCCCAGAAGCGTTAACTTTGCTTATTCTCTTATCCACAAAAAAAGAAAATGTTTGTAATAATCCAATCGAGTTCAAAGATCACTGGAGTATTGACACAATGTGGGATGTGTTTCACTTTGTGGTCGAATGTCCCATAAATCGCCCTACACATTAGAAAGAAATTGTGATTTTTGGTAGAACAGTTTGTGTGTGGAATGAGCTCCCTAAAGAGGTATTTCTTGTCTCTTTCAACGTACAAAAAATAAAGTCGAATGTCCACAAGCTCAACTATTCATTCTATTCTATTCTTCTTCCTAAAACGGAATTGCCTACATATGGCACAATTCCTTGCATGAGTAGGGGTCATCTTCTTATTGCTAGACCTATTAAAAAAAATTATAAAAATATGCATTGGGGCATCAGCTATTTGACACTCAGTTCTCATGTGGAAACTATCAGCCGAATGCATAAAAAACTTGGCATCCGGTTGATATGAGTGGTAGGATTAAGCAGGGTCTCAATGTGCTTTGCCATACGGCTTGGCAGTTGAAATCATTGTAGATTTTTCTAGCAACCCATAACTCTATTCTTTCACTATTTTTAATATCATATTGTGTGAAGTGCCTAACAGAGACCATCACTACTTAGGCCAACCTCATGCTAAATTTTTACTATGTATACGGCTGCGTATGTTCAGCTTTATTTCTGAAAATATTTTCTGAGGTGTGGCTTTTACAGATAATGGCAACGTTGTCAAAATCAAAATGTTTTCTTTTTAATTTCTTAATAATGATAATTTGATCATTTAACTACACAAATAAAGAATAAATAATTTATTAAATTTTATTCGATTACAAATAAGCTTGAAGAATTTACAACACTAATAAAAATTTTGATTTATTTAAAAAACAGTCTCGTTTTTTCTCTTTTCTTTGTTTCACTTTTTCAATTAAATTTATACGCAAAATGATTAACAAACAACTTTTCTTTGGTTTCTATTAAAATTTTATTTAAGTTTTTCTTTAGAAAGGAAAGAATGCATTAATTCACTTACTTAGAAGCTTTCATTAAAAATTCTTTTCTAAGACATACATAGATTTACCACTCGCAGACTGAATGAAGACTTTTTCTAAACCAGCCATTAAATCGGAATAGACTGGAAGGCCTTTAATAAAATTAAATGCGTATTCATTTAATTGATGCTACAAAGAAAAAAAGAACATCTTATAATTATTAATCATTTTAATGATACGATATTTTTATTATTTCTCAAAGAATCTAACAGCAATAAGCGAGTGCATCTTAATATTTAGAAGATTTCTAAAGATTTCTTTCTTTCTTCTCACAAAGTTTTTTTATTTTTAAGCTGTGTTGAGTTTAAAAGTTTTCTTTAATTATTTGTATGTTCTGCTCTGCTTTTCAAATGGATGTTTAAGATGAGAAAGATGATGATGTTAAATGTTATGGACATGCAGTTAAATAATTAGATTGCTAAATGAACTAAATTATGAACTGACATATTAACTAGTAATTGAAGTGTTAATGTACTACACCATTTCCAAGTTCAGAAAATTAATTCCTTAAGCAAGACTTCAAATAGAATTAATTGAAAAAAAAAACCTTTTCTGTCAGGCTTTTACTACGTTAATGGACTTTGTTCCGCTTTAATTGTTTTTTCTTTGATACATTACCTTTTCTAGGGAAATTTTAAAGCAGCGTTAATTTTACCTTAATGTTTGATTTGTTTTGCAGTTAAAATAAGTGCTTTTTGCTTTTAAAAAGCTAAAAAAATTTAAATTTGTAAGGCTTCCTGCTTAGCCTGATTTTGGTAATCATTAAGCATCTACTCTTCTTGATGGATTTTTTGCTGCCATCTGGTTGTAAGGTTATTTTTCGTGGTGATAGACCTAAAATGATACCGTTTTGACAAGTCTACACCACTCGACAAATTAAGTTTTCATTACCAAGGAACTAAATAGATGTATCCTACCAGATACGTATCTCAGAAGGTAATAAGACCTGGACCAAGAGTTGGAACTGATAGGAGATGGCATTCGCAGAGAAAATGAAAGACTATCTTCTTTTTAATTGTTTAATCAAATACAGGTCTTAAAGCTGCCTACTGCCTTTTTTATTTAAACGGAACCGCATTAATCTGGCAACTCTGCATACATCCGGACTACGCTACCGTTTCTAAGCTGCTTAAGGCAAGTTTTTGAACATTTATTTTTTAAAAGACTTCAACATAATAGCGACTGAGTGACGCTGCATTAGATATATTAAGTTTAAATCCCTTTCTGAGGCCATCTGTTTATTTCCGTAGCAGCCACAAGGCAGAAAAAAAATTCATAAAATTAAAGAAGCCTTGCAGGTCTTTCTTACATCAGTTGATTTTTTGTAGAGACCAGCTGTTGGTTTTTGATATCCTCTCTTATCGCTGGGCCCTGTTCAACCGCTATCATTTGCCTAACGCTGATGTTCCTCTCAACTCCCATATTTAATATGTATGTATCTGTCTTAAGCTAATACCCGCAAAAATAAAACGTGTGCCCTTGTCTTAGCCTCTTGTAGACAGAATTTACAAATGTTAGTTTTTCGATTCATTAAAGTCATACTTCTATTTTTATCTACGTGCCCTTGCCTTAAGGCTTCTTGAGCCACATGTTTAATTCCCCTAAATTCAACCGCTATAAAACGTAAGTTGCGATCCCTAGTTAACGCCCTTATAATACTCTAGCTGATTGGCTTTTTACAAAGTTTTCTGATACTTCGTTTCCTATTGTACCATTTGCATTTTAAATGGCCCAACATCAATGGTGAAATATTTACCTACAGAATTTCAAAAAACATTCTGACACTAATAAGATTCAATGCTAGTTTGATGCATGCGTCTTGAAGTTAGACTTAAACCTTATTCCTCAGCAGTTGATCCGTTGGATCTAAAATCCCAAGCATATCTGCCAAGTATACGCAGGCGTGCTTTCTTAAACGTAAAATCAAAGAACCTTTTATAACTTTTAAACAAGATCGCTTTGAAATTCCCTTCTTCTGTTTTGCAACAATTTAAATTTCCTTTAAGAGATTTTAGATTTTTTACTATTTTATTTTTTCTGTCGCTCTCTCTCTCTCTCTCTCTCTCTCTCTCTGCAAACAAAAAGTGACATTTTAAACAAACTGGGAAATGGTTATCTCCTGTGAAAGCGTCTTGCATTGGCGATCATGTCATTTAATTTTTTGAGATTTTCTGTAGCCGCCGGTCCTTGCCAACAAGCTCTAATTGGTAGATGCTTTCAAAATCAATTTAAACCAGACACAAGTTGAATTCGATTTATATAGCAGAGTCAGTGGAAATTTGGCCTCTCTGCGTTTTATTAAGTGTCCTCCAGAGCCATAAATGAGCCTCTTAAATTAAGAAAATATTTCGTTATTGCCCCAAGCAAATTTGTTTTCTCCGTTTTAACATCGATTTGAACTTTTTGGAAAGAAACTTCATTATTAAACTTAGAGCTTTTATATTTATCACTATTCCGGTAGATCTGACTAATATTTAGAGGTTTTTACCTCTGTTCTCTGTTTTAAAATCTACATTTCAAATTATTCGCTGAAAAATATAAAAAAAATTAGTTGAAAGAAAATGATTATCAAATAGGAAGACAGATATAAAAAAAAAATATTTTTTAGAAACAGTGTCTGCATTAAAAGAGCAGTATATTTTCTTTTGTTATATTCCATTTCGCTACTTTTCACTTTGTTCGTGTTCTTAAGCTTTTAACCAGGTGTTTAAGAACGTTTTACAAATAATAATAATCATGAAAAGAAAAGAGAAATAGACAAAATCATTATCACATTTAACATGACAAGAATATTAATCATTACTTTCTCACAATCTACCAACGAATGACTGCTGTCTGTGATCAATTTAAAGTATGTGAATTATCCGTCGGAACAATGCTGCTAGCGCAGGATAAGGCAAATGGTCAAGATGTTTTTAAATTTTTTTATATTATTTTTTTAATTTATTGTATTTATTTATTTTTTTTTTTTTTTTGTATTAAATATTTCAAGTGAACACTTGTTTCCTCAAATTTTTTATAGCCTTCAACATAAAAAGTGGAAAAAGGGTATAACTAAGTTTGTCATTTTGTTTGTTATTTCTACAATATCAATTTTCGAGCCTATAAAAATATATATATTCTGAGTCCTTAGCATAGCGAAGACGATTGAGTAATGTTTCTATGTCCGTCCGTGTTAGCGTTGAAATCAACTTGGCCATGGCACTAGATGATCAATCGGTCAGACTGCCTCTAATTTTTCCATATTACTTAGAACAATGAAGTAACTCAAAAAAAAAAACACAAAAATATGGAGTGATAGAGAATTAAGAAAAAAATAAGAAAAAAACATCAAGTGAAAAAATTGGCGCTCGCCCGTTTTAACCGAGTTATGGGCCTATGAACTTCATAGAAAAACACGACTGTGTACAAAACTTCTTTTTATCAATATGAATATTATTTTAAAGCTCTTAAAGAGATCTTTCAGGAAGTACAAAAATTTTTCATAAATGCTTAATCCATTAAGAGCCGATCACATTTTTAAAATAATATACAGACTTAATTTTTCTTTCTTCTTTTTTAATTCTTTGTCACCCCAATTGGTTTTTTTTTTACATATATGGTGAAGGATATATAAGAGTCGGCATAGCCGAATACAGCACTCTTACGTGTTCTGTTTTAAAGATTTATTTTTATTGTGATATTTTATACCACTTGTAGTACGAGTACAATGTTTACAATTTATTTCCCTTCTAAACATTTTATTATACAACATTCTTTCTATTAATGAAAAGTTCTTTTAGCAAAATGAGTAATAAAAAAATATAGTAGAAAGCAAATATAATAAACACACTTGACATTTTATTGAACAAACAAAATATGCATTTCCGGAAGTTTTTGTAAACAATTTTACGTCGAAAAAATGAATTGATTTTTTTCTTTAATTATTTTTTTCTTTTACTCAATAAATGCCTGTAAAATAAATTGAAAAAGGATTTTGATTCGGCAAAAATTACATATTAAATAAACTAAAATGGCGGCTTTCGTGCTACATGGTCTTTTTTAAATTTGTATTCTTTACTATCACAACGAATTCTCAAATATGTAATTACCAAATGAATGTAAAAAAAATCCCCATTTATGACATTAAACTCATATTGTTACAACAACAAAAAAACGCAAATTTTTATTTTCCAGAGCTTTTAGTGTTTTTTGTCTATTTAAAAAGCCTATGGTTTTATGACCGAGTTCCATTAACGAAAAAAAAAAAACAAAGATGATTCTTAAAGTAATGACGATGACTTTAAAATAGGGTCGTTTATTTGACATAAAAAAGCAACTGCTGCATTTAGTACGTATGTAATAATGATTAAACCCGTGCTAAAACTCTAGCACGAACATTTTATGGGAGTGCTTAAAGCTTAAAACACATTACTGCCAGTTGAATTATAATGAGCATTAGTGGTAGGCATTTTGACTTTTCGACTTCTTCACAAAAACAAATAGGATAAAAACACATGCTTTTCTTATTTATTAATTGACTTAAAGCTGACATACTCACTTTGTGTTATGTTTACATGTGCTAGTAGCAATTTGAAACGCTTGTAGCTTCTAAAATTTTAAATAGATGTTAATTATTAATTAATTATTAATTAATTAAATAAAGTTTTGCACATCGACAATTTAAAATGGTTAATATTACGACAAAATTAGCTTTTAGGATATAAACGTAAAAGGGATAAGAACGCAAAATCTCTGCTAAGCAATTCACTGAACGTCCGCCAGATTAGTTCTTTAAAGGCAACGCTCCATAATACCCCCTTTTTTAGATATTTAAAATCCCTTTTCAATCACTTCTATCAATACTCATTAATTTTGGTTTCATTTATAACGTCTCTAAATTAATGTCGAGGTTAACCAAGCCCGTAGGAGATTCTGGTCATTAGGCAGAGAGTGTCTTCAGTCCATTTTCTTATAATTTATACCATATTTCTCCAAAAGAAGTTGTAAAACAAAATCTCATTCATTTATGCTTGATCACCCGGTCTTTGCCGTTCTTATATGAAATAGCTTCATTGTCTTTTCCATTAATTTTGACACTTCACTTTTAGATTTTGGTCCTTCGAACTGTCTACAGCTGAGCGTGATTAAATATGTTATGAGTAGCTTTAAAAGCTTTTACTAAAGATAGACTTAATTTTTAAGGGTTCTTATGTTTACACTGTTGCTGGGACGAATTATCAAAAAGTGTTATATTTGAACTATCAATTATTTTTTTTGGAACTTTTGACAAAAAGTACCAAACCTATTAAAAGTTACTCACGCCTAATTCCGAAACTAACTGACCAACATAAAAAAAAAAAAAAATACAGAAACTCATTTGTTAAGACGCGCAGTGAAAACGCCTCTGGTTTTATATGATTTTTCTTTTAACTTTACGTTTTTATAGTTGTAAAAGAAAAAAAAAATATTGTTTTTATCTTGCAGGCATCACTTGGAGCTTCAAGACTAGATAAAAAACAATTTTGGACTACAAATACTAATTCCTTTTTTTTACATGAACTTAACCAACCATACACACGCCAAATGTGAACAGCGAATCCAACACAATACAACACTTGTATTCAGAAAAATACATAAACATTGATTACCCATTGAACTGAACGTTTACTTACTCGCATACACATTAAAATACTCTCATTTTGTAGATTATTGTGAATTAAAGAGTTCAAACAACCAGGGAAGGAAAAATTAGTGCAATTCAAATTTCTAAAACAATCTAGATTTGTACGTGTTATTTAATGCAAAATTAAAATTATTCTAGCCTTATGCTGTCGATAATTTAAGCCGTTTATTTCAGATTTCATTAAAAGAGTTCGTCGGAACCCTTTTATTTATGCGAGTAATTTCAAAAATATCTTAATTTAAAAAAAAAAGAATTTCAGGTCAGCTAATTAGACGAGTCCGTAGAAAGACATTTGTATAGTTATGAAGAAGGAATAGACTACTGGTAATATATACCTAGAGTTAAGCGATAAAGGACAGAGTTTCATACTACAATTATAGTTCTGGATTTCACCTTACGCTTTCTCTTCCCCTGCCACAAATATACTTACACTTTTAACATTAAAAAGTGAAATTATTCAGTTGCACTGACATTAAGTCTGGAATGGCTACCATAACAGCAAACTCTCAGGAAATATTTTTGTAGGCCTTACAAAAGAGAACATATCAGTGGTCTATGCAAAAATGTTTCTTCCTGTTTCAACAACGATAATTGGATGGAAAATCCTGTTAGTTTCATTTCCATATGTATCCAGACATTTAGCTGCGATGCCTTTTAATTTCTTAAGAATTCGGAAGACTCGATATGCTGGATATGTCTAGGCTAAGTTTATCGTTCCGTTTGTAATTTTTATTATCTCCATTCTCGACTCCATAAAGTATATATATTCTGAGCAATGTCCATCCGTTTTAGTCTTAAAATCAGCCTTGCTAAGGCACTAGATAAATTAAAGAAAATCTAAATACGCCAATACTTTTGCTATTGACAATCAGCAAGATCGGTCAATGTCTTTCAAGGCAGCGGGCAAAACACCACGTCTGCCTCTAATTCTTCGACATCATTTTTGAATATAAAAAAAAAAAATAATAATATTTAGGGCGATAGAAAATTTAAAAAAATAAGAAAAATTAATCGAGTGAAGAAATTGGCGATCGCCCATATTTTCCTAGTTATGGGCCTCTAAACTATTGAATGAAAAGTACGATTGTGCGTCATATATTTTAAGATATCAATACGGGTACCATTTAAAAGCTTTTGAAGGGATCTTAATATTTAACCCATTAAGAACCGTCGGCTGTGATTCATGAACGAGAGAGCTAAGCATAAATATTCAGTTCTGTGTAAAGGTAGATGACCGGCATTCCTGAGCAAAATTTATTTTTAATCAGCACAATTTCTTAAGGGGCTCATAATGTTTTTATAAAAAAAAAACGTCATTCCATTTTAACACGGTAGCCGTCGTACCATCTCTTCAATTTTAAGTTCACTTAAAAATTTTGTTTACAATTTAGCAAAAATAATTAAATTGTAATTAATTTAGTTTTTTCAATTTAAAAATTTCGTTTACCATCTCTGTCGAATACTATGATTACAACAACAGTCGATGCAATAATGAATTGAACTAAACAATGTTTGCTTTTCAAGAGTCAAATCATTATATCAAACAAAATGTTTTGTTGACGATAGTGCTATAGTTATAGCTGTTGTTGCTGTTGTTGTTCAGTGTCTTAAAACTCAAATTGTTATACAAGTAATGAGTTGCTTTAAAAGGCCAATAGCTGGAATACACCAATAATAACAAATGTAGTTAACAGAATATTATGACTAGAAATTGTATCTCTCATTTATAGACTTAAGATTAGTTTTAGTTGTTGTGAGAAGCTTGTTGAGATTTGAGCTCGTTTGCGCATGCATGGTTCTTGTGATCAGCAGGCAGGTTCTTATAATTTCGGTTTCGGACACGCGAAAATTAATTTAAAAGTAAAATTTTTTTCACTTTAACCAAAAAAGAGAGAAGTAAAAAAGTGAAGTTTTTTCAAGTTGGTAACCTTGCGACATAAAAGAAGGCATTATTTGTTAAAATCATGCTTTTAAAATAAAGTGTGTGGGAAAAACAAGTGTTCTGGACTAAAAAAAAATACAATCAGTGCAGATCAAATGCGTTACAAAAATGTTGCTTTTTTAAATATGGCCTTGACCTTTTATTTAAAAAGACTTTTTTAAAGCTTAAAAAGAATTTTATGTCAATTATAATAAACGCTTTTTTCAAAATTTTAAAAAATTTTAACTCTTTCAATCTTTTAAAGTGGAGTAAAATGTGTTAATCATTTCGATTTAATTGATTTAAAAAACACATGGTTTTCAAAACAATTTGTTTTTCAAATGCTTTACAATTTTTCTTAATAAAAAAACTTTAAATTTATGGTCAATAACCAGTTCTAGTGTTTTTAAGTGGCACGGTTTGCTTAAATATTTTTTTAAGTTTTTATGAAAAAGTATGATTTCAAATGTTTTTTTAAAGCAGTAGAGGCATACGTTTTTTCATATTTTTTTAAGTACTTCAAATGTTTTTTTTTTAATTTTATTGAAACAGAATTCTTAAAAAAAGTTCAACAAAAAAATAACCTGTAGGAAAAAGTACTTTTTAGAAAAATATTTTTAAAGAGGTTTTTTTAAGAAAAAATTTGGAGAAAATAATAATTTAAAAGAAATTTATATTGTGAAAAAGGTACCTTATAACAAAACGGCCATTTAACAAAAGTAACAAAAGCCAAAGTTAGTTCTTGAAAAATTTAATTTAAAAAGTACCATTTAGAAAATAGTACTTAACAAAGTACTTTAAAAAAAAAATATTAAAAAATTACATTTGAAGGGAGGGTTAACTTTTTGTTTTTCTTAGATTTTAATCAAAAAAATTTTTTTGTTAGTTTATTCTGACACATTCTTTTGAAATCGAAATGTTACTAAGCGTAAATTATCTCTAAATAAACCAAATAGCTTTTGTATTAAACATTTTTAAAGTACCTTTTGGTATACATGAAAAAAATTAAAGACTTGTTAAAAAAGTACTTTTTGAAAAAGTACCTGCTAAGAAACCATTGGAAAAGTTCACAATTTAAGAAGTTACCTTCAAAAATTATAAATTAAAAAGAGCACATTTTGTACATAGAAATAAATAATTATTTGTAAAGAAAAAATTAAAAAAAAAACACAATTTGAAATAAAAAATTTTGAAAATGTTACTTTACCATTTAAAAGAAAAAGAACATAAAAAGTCAATAAAATCAATAAATTTGACTTAAAAATTAAAAAACGGCATAAATGACATGGAAAAATGCTCTTTAAAAAAAGAACCATTAAAATAGTACCTTTTTTGCAAAAAGGGCCTCTATAGAAAAATATTTAATTTTTTTTATTATTATAACCAACCTTTTTAACGCTAATAGAGTTACACAATTGCGCACCTAAGCTCACAAAAAAACACTTTCCTTTTTTTGTAACGTCCTGAGAAAAAATAAACATTAGAAAATCAACCTAAATCGAAATACATGAACAAAACAATTTCAAGACGCCAAAGAAAATTTATCTAATAAAGATGAAAAAACTTTATGCAAAAACTTCGTTTTCGAACAAAAATCGTTCAACAAAATCTAATCATAAAGTGGATAAAGAAACACTAGCAACAGCCTCTTCCTCTCAAGCGGAAATTTACAAATATCATGATCCCATAATGGCTTATCAGGCGACACCAACAGCAAAAACTAAGGAAAACAAAGCAAATATGAAGTATATTCCAAAACATCCATTTGTAAGTAAATTTCATGAATTGGAAACAACATCAGCGGCTGTAGCATCATCTGCAACAGTGTATAACGATGAATCTCCATATTATTATACAATAACGGATTTAGAAAACCTACATATGTTGGATCATAGACATCCTCATTTTCATCATATTAAAAAAATGCAACACTCGATTCATAATAATATAAGCAATAATAATAATAGCAACAACAATAACAACAACAAAGTTCAGTTTCATCAGCATAATCAATTGGTATTGCAACTTCCTGTGGCTTCATCGGCTACATCTACTGATGTTGTAGATGGTTTAAAACAACAACAACAACCTCAGCCTCGATTAATTTCTCCCATCTATGAAGCACCACAAATAATAAATTCACATCAGCAGCAACATCATAATTACAATCAACATAATCACAATAATTCAAATACAACAAAATCTTCCATGGTGTTACAAATATCTTCAACAACGCCACCACCACCGCCTTCACAACATTTGATCTCCTTGCAGTGTGCAACAACTCGAACACCATCATCATCAACAGCATCAACGCCACTTGATGTTTATAATCTGAATTGTAATAACAGCTATGATCAACAACAGCCACAATTGTCATTGTCGATGATGTCGTCTCCCTCGTCATCGGTGTCATTTTTGTCCACTTCGACTTCATCGTCATCGTCGTTGTCTACGCTGCGTGATAATTTGCCGTCTAAAACAGATTTTATGACCAGCACTAATACCATATCGCCAACACTAAATGCGTATGTTTTTTTTTTCATTTTCTTTAACTTTATAATTTTTTTATTATTTTATTGTTTTAATATTTTTTATCTAGTTTTACTGATTCTGGTTAGTTTTTTAATTTAAATATCTTTTTTACCCTACTTCTGTTATACAAGGTAGTAAAGAAAGGTTTACTACCTTTTTAAAACTTTTTTAGTTTTAAAAAGTACTTTTTTTAATCAAAAGATGTTTTTAAGATGGAAGATAATACTGCTTCGATTGTTTGAAAAAAATTTTGTTTTCCTTTTTCATTTAAATTTATTAAAATTAACGATTTTATTTAAACAATTTCTTAAAGTCCGCATAAAAATATTATTTTTTTAGATTTAGGGGAAAGAAAACAGGCTCATAAAGTACTATTTAAGAAATGTTAAAGTTAATATAAAAAAAAATTTCTTTACAAAAAGTACTTTTTTACTTTTTTCGGAATTTCCAAAAAAGTACTTTTAAAAGTACCCTAAAATTCTGTTTTAAAAAAGTTTTCAGAACAAAGTGTATTTTGAAACAGTTTAAAAAAACAAGCAATATCTTATCACTTATCTTAAGTACCTAAGTTAAAAGTACCTAATGTTAAAAGTACTATTTAGTTTGAACAATTAACATTTAAAACAAAAAAAAAAATATTTAGTTTTTGATTTAAATGTAAATTTTACGAAACAAGTTTTCTCTCAAAGTTGGTACTTGCAGTAAAATATGCAAAAGTAAATCTTAATTATTTTCAAAAGTAGACACAAAAACTAAAGGCTTTATCTGGTACAAACTAAAACGATTAAAGTACTTTTAATAAAAATTTTAAGGTAGCATTTAAAATATGAAGGTTCCATTAAAAATAGTAATAAATTTCTTTTCACTGCGAAGCTTTTACGAAAAGTTTCAATGTATATTAAACAGTAATACTTACAAAAAGTGCCAAAACACTTCAAAACTTTAAAAACACGCTATCGGGCTATTGTTAACAAAAGTACTAAAGCCCTAAAAAAGCTAAAGTACTGTTAACAAAATTTTCAAAGGAATCTCAACTAATTTGTATTAAAAGAAAATCAAGTATTTTATGTAAAAAAATAAAGTACTTTTTAAAAGAGTCGCAAAGTACTTTTAAGAAAAGTACCAAATGGTTTACATCAAAAGTACCAAGGAATATAAACTTTTAAAAAATTAAGAAATAACAGCAATATTATTTAAATGCAATAAAAAAAAGTATTTCATTCTAAAAAACACTATAAATAAAAATACCTTTAGCGCTCTCTCGATTCGTTTTGCACTTTAGCCGAACTAGTTTAATTTTGTTTTTCGACCAACTATTTTTTTTTTATTATTATAAAAAGTTGCATTTGTAGTTTTACTATTGCCCTTTTTATCTACTCAGTATAAGTATTTTTTGTGTGGGTTATGAGCGTTTCTGTTAAGTTGTCTCGCCTTGAATTCATAATCTAGAGTTGCATATAAATTTGCTCTTTTGTCGCCATTTGTTGCTATAGTTTGTTTTATCTTTAATTTTTATGAAACTAGTAAACTAGTTGTTTGTTTCTTAGTTGATACTGATTAAAAAATTTTATTATTTCTAAATAAAAAGTTTCATATTGTTATTTAAATCGCTTAAAGGATTTTTGCAAGCAAATTTAAAGTAAATTCTTAAAACTTTTTTTTTTTTTAATGCCGGAGTTGGACACTTTCGCTAGATGGACAACCTGACAAGGTGTTTTAGATCTTGCTCTGATAGCAGAGAGTGCATCACAAACCCAGCATTGCGAAATGTGATATTTTTTATGACCTTTGGTGCCTATATTTTCTTTTTTTGTCTTTTCGTTCTCACTTGAACATCCTTTAAGCGATGCCAATAGAGGTATGCAGCACAATCTTACTGAGCGTAGCTATAAATAACGTAAATCAATTTTTAATTGCATCATTAAATTTTTATAATTTAAAAATTCTTATTTTTTATTGCCTACTATGAATATGAAAATTTAGTGCTTTTATTTGATACTACGAAAGCAACAATAAAATGAAAAAACTTGTACTCAAATTTTTTTCACACTTCTTGAATAGTAACCGAATACTGCCACAAAGGTAGGAAAAATACGGCTTTCGAAAACCAGTTTTTTTTAGCGGCATTTTTCGAAAAGATTTGCCCCAAAGATAAACTGCCATAAAAAAGAACGAGCCTCAACAAGCAGTTGCTCTCAAGACGTGAATCTATTTTAAAAAGGTTAATCATAGTTAGTCGAGCATCTATAAAAAATAGGCATCTATAAATTTGCTCGAACTTAGACAAATTCTTAAATGATTTATAGAAAATATTATTCTCTATCGTAAAAGTGTATGAGAAATTATTTTTAACATATTTGCTATCATTTTAAGTGACATAAATGAAAAAAGCCAGAAGAGAATTGGAGAACCGTTGATGGCAACAATTTATATGAGTAACGTCACGTTAACATAAAGTTCGGTTGACTGGGCCTTACAAGTTGTTAAAAAGTGCTTGCTCGCTTGGCAAATATTACTTGAACATAAGGAGATGAGAGCAGGAAACTTTAACAGTTGCTTCGTTAACTTATTTACGTCCAAAACAGAAGAGAATACTTGCAGCTGCAATGTTATATTTTTTATCGGTAGGTCGTCTTATATTGTGAGTTGCTTAAAATAATGACTACCTCAATCATTAACAATATATTTTATTTACCCATATAAAAGCCTTAAAACGTTACTTGACGTAACCAGTTCCGTCATTTCACCTTTCCAAACACGTTATTCATATTTAAGACACATTTCAAAATAATGACTACCACAATCGTTAACAATTGTTATTATTGTCTGTCTACCCACATTAAACCTTTAAAACGTTAAGTGACTTCAAAATAATTATTTCCACAATTGTTAAGAATTGTTATCATTGTTTACCCACATTAAAGCCTCAAAACATTACGTGACGTAACCAGTTCCGTCATTTCACCTTTACAATCGCGTTATTCATATTTAAGATACATTTCAAAATAATGACAAAATTGAAAAATATTTCATATAAATTTTAATTTTTGGTCTAAATATTTTCAATCTTAATGTTAAATATTAAATTGCAAAAGCTCTTAACTTCTTCTTCACTACAAGTTTCCATTAGTTTTACAATTTAGAAATAATTTTTCATTATTTCATTATTTCTGGCTGTTTTAGCCTCCAGAAATGCTTAGACTTCTTTTGTGTAGCATCGACTTCAAACAAAAAAGTTGGTAATAACCACAAAAATAAAAAAGGAAAATAAAAACAAAGCTGTTGTCAAATCACCCTGCAGTCATTTGACTTCATTTTCTATATTTTTCTCCAAATGAATTTCTAAAGGGTGCCGAAAAAATTTAAGCAAAGTTTTAATTTGACACCTTAAAAATGTTGCCAACAAAAAAACTGGAAAGCTGACATTTAAGGGTTGATAAAATTGAAACGATTTTTTTAAATAAAGAATTTAAGGAAATAACTATAGACTTAGACTTAGGGATAAAGTGACGTGCACAAGTATTTAGGTTTCAGAAAGCTGTAGGCAGGGATATACTCATGTCAGATCTATTTCTTCATGTCACAAGATCAAAATCCTTTTGATCATGAACGAAAAAAGTTCTTTGAATAGATTAATAATCAGTGATTGATGAAGGATTTGTTAAGCAAAATGCATCCAAGGCATAAAACGATATTTTTACCTCGTTAGTTTCCTCAAGAGTTGCAGTTACCTCACTCGGGGTTCGTGGACTATGAAAAGTCACAATGTGTGACACATTTTGATATAGTAAGTCATAGCTTTTTGAAAATGTGACGGCACTGCTTCAAATTGTGACATGAGAAGCGATTTCTTCCTTAATCGACAGAATAATTATGCCAAAATGGACTTATTGGATACAGTTCTTGAAATAATTTAATTATTGTATGAGACATTTTCGAACTGTGTACTCTGTCGTTTCAATGGTTAAAATTGCCTTTCATAGCTCTTGTAAATATATATTGTTTATAACATTTCTTTGTTTAAAGCTATTTAAGTAATGATTTATAAAGACGTTTTGAAGAAGTTTCAATGCTGCATTATTAAAATTCAAACGCATTCAATCCAAATAGTTTTTAAAAATAACGAAAAGATATTGAGGAAGCACTTGAAAAAAAAAACTTTGGAAAATTAAATAAAATATTTTGTATATATTTTTGGGAAACCCTGTTTTATTTATGCATTCTTTTTGTTTTTGTCTAAAAGCAAGACTCAAAAAAAAAAATTTTTTTTTGCACACAAATGTAATTTAAATAGACTTGACAACTGAGCACTTTGTCAGTTGGCTGCCTGTTCGTTTGGAAATTTTTGGTTTTTGTTTATTATTACCGGCTTTCTATTACATAAAATTATGAATCTGTCAACTTAGCAAATTTTTCCTCTTCTTCTCTTATTTACAATAATTTAAGGTTATGCAAACACTTTAGTTAAAATTATTTACTTTATATTGAAGGTGTTAAAAAAAAGTATAATAAAATGTTCTTTTAAAATCCGGAGGCATAATACTTTGAAGTTTACCGCCTGATATTTGCAACACAAAGAGTTGCAAATGCATGTGATTTTCTTTATGGAAGCCTTAGGATCTTAAAAAATAAATACATGCGTTAAAAATTTTATTAAAAATACGAAATTATTTAAAATGGTCAAAAATAGGAACAGCAATGTATAAAATACGAACAAAACTTGAGTTAGAAAAAAGCAAGAAAATCGTTTTGAAAATTAAACAACGTTGTAACAAACCTAAAGAAAGATCTGCTAGACTCTATGAAAATATAATTCTTTTGGGTAAAAAAATGTTTCAAATTAGCCGAAGTGTAACCGTCCTTGTGTAAATGCCGGACTTAAAAATGGTAAAATATACGGAAAAGCCAATACCATTACCGGGCTAAGCCTTTTTTATTGCCGCTAATGTAACAATAAAGTAAATTTAAAAAAATAAGGTTTCCAGATTGTTTTATGTCTACCAGTCACTACGAGTAATCCTACCTGCGAATAAAAAATTAAAAATTTATTTTAAATGTGAAGACATTATTGAAAATTACTATTGGTTCCTGTTTCTTCACAGATGTTTGAAAAATAATACATAAAAATTTCACAAAAAAAAAAAAACATTCCATTACATTTCGCACTTTTTCAGTTTGTTTTTGTTCAATCTGGCATTTAAGTACGGGGAATTCACCAAATCTGTATAAAGAAAAGTCATTTTGCGAGCTGTTTTTTATTAATCATTGTAAACGAATCTATAAGTTGTTTAAGCGTTCCGCGAAGTAGAATTTCGGAGAGCTCTTTAAATGAACTTTTGTTGCATTCAAATGCCCAGCCATTTTCTTGTGTTTAGAAATAAGAAAAAAAAAAAAACTAGAAATAATATTTAAAAAAATTTAAAGTGGCGCTAGCTCGCAACTCAATGGAGATTTTTCGTCCTCAATGTTGCTCAAGTGTACCTTGAGTTATATTTTAGTAAAAAATAAAACGTTTGGAAATTTAATTCTTCTTTAAATGTTTTTTCTTTACTCCAAGACCTTGTCTGGCATTGAGTATTGTTTTTCTATGGTATGAGGCAGACGTGAAATCTAGTTTCATCAATAGGTATTCATCGGCAAAAAAAAACTAGTCGGTACCGCAGCAGAAAAGTTTTAAATAAGCGATTTAATCAGTGCTACGTTTGCATGGTATTTGGGCCACTCATCTACTGATTACTTTGTCATATCTATATTTTTCAATGCAAAGTTTAAAACACAAAGACTCCATCCAGCCATGCAACCTCTCCAAGTAACAGAGTTACTTAAGCTTACCAGCCTTTTCTATTATTAATTCAGAGTGATTCGCTTAACTGAAGACATTTTTTTTTACAAATTAAATTAAAAAGTTTTATAAAAAATATCAACACAACATTTTTTTAATCGAAATTTAATTAATGAATTTCGAGAATTTTTTATTTCAATCAAAACTTTAATGTAACTGGATTTCAAGTGAACAGTTCTTTATTGTAGCAGAGTGTATTCAATTAACGCAAGTAAAGTCATTGGGAGACTAAATTTTGAATGCATAAAAACTTCTCTTTTTTTCTAATGACGAAATAACTTCTTATTTTTGCTATATTTTTTAACTCCACTGTTAATTATTAATCACTATTTTGCAAATAAACTATAACTTTGTTCCTTGAACTAGAAACATACAACTGGAAGATATTTATTTAACGACTAAACAAAATGTAATAAAATTTTTACTCATCTCATACTTCTTTAAAAGATTCTTAATAAACAACATTTTTTTTTAGCTGTTTATTTGTTTTAAAAGAGTTGATAAATAATTTTTTTCTCATGTACAACAACAACAAAAACAAAAATAGGAAGAATGAAAAAACGGCCAAACAAATGTTAAACAAAAACCAACTACAACGTTGTCATCATCGCAACAAACCATAAATGTCTAGATATTTAATCATTTCCTTAGAAGAACTTCAAGTGTCATCATTTTATATGTTGAGCGTATAACACAAAAGGAAAAAGCAAAAATAGAGTAAAATAAAGAAAATGTAGTTTAAAGTTGAGTCAAAAAAAAAAAAAAAAACGAGTGAAACGTAATAAATTTTATTTATTTTCGTTTATTTATTATCTCTTAATTTTATACGTGTTGTTTGTTGCTTCTGTAAATCTCACCTTTATCTCAAGAGTTCATCATGCATTTAGTCATCGGGTTTCTGTTTTTTTTATCACAATAGTCATTATATCTGTCATACATTCTACTCGTCGTACATGATGCCACTCATTCATTCATTTTCATGTTCTCGTTAAACACAAAAAGTATGTGATAAATGTTTTTAATTTATTTTATTATTTTGTTCTTATTTTCTTTTTCTTTTTGTTGTTGTTGTCTTTTTTTTTTTTTTTGCTCTAATTTTTCTACTTTTTATTATTATTATTTTATAGTTAAGTTGCCATTTTTGTTTTCAATTGCATGCATTTACACCAGCTTCAAAGTGTTTTAAACTTTAAAGAATGTTTCTTTTTTGTCTTTCTGTGCTTTGTATTTGTATTAGAAATTTAGATTTAGTTTCCATTTATATGATTCATTCCTTGTTTGATCGTATCAGGTGTTGTTGTTTTGCAGTTGTAAGAAACATTTTTGTAAAATGAATTATTGATGTGAAATTAGTTTTAATCATTATTTACAAAACCAACTTCCTGCTTTTTTAAATAATTTAAATTCTCTAAGAATTTGTTGCAAAGTTTTAATACTTTAATAAATAATGAATGTTGTGTTTTTAAAGGAAATCATTTTGCATCAGGTGGTGGAAAAATGTTTTGTTTTTTGTGGAATGCAAAAGCCAGTAGCTATAGCCAACATAGATTAGATGATAATAGTGGCAGTATCAGGAGTCCTTTGAAAACCCTATAGCGAAATTTACTCATCCAAATTCAACTGATGTCCAACATCTAGTCTCCTCTAATTAGTAAAAAAAACTTTCTTTAATAGGGGATGGACATTCTCGTTTAACGTGAACTTAGATTCAAAACCTTGCTTTAAATCTTGTTCTTCTTCTTGACCTAGAGCAATGGATATCTAAATTCCCGTCGCTACATTAGTCACGCCAACTGGTTGCAATACAACTCTCTGTCGATCTTACAAACAACAGCAAGCACAAAGTTGCTGTAGGAGCCGCATCAAAGTCAGACAAGAATCGAAGTTTCAGCTACCACCCAGCCAACCATTAAATGAGCACTTTGATAAAAAAATCTTTAAAAAACCAACCAAGAAAGCTTCTTATGAGCATGCCTTAAAATAGCTCACGCGATAATTCCTATATAACACTCAATATGTGCTTCTTCGAAGCTATAAATATAAGAGCTTTTTTTAGAGACAAAAAACAGTATTTTCTTAAATAAATTCGAAGCGCTTTAAAATGAACCTGTTAATTAGAAAAGGCCCTAATTTTTGAAGGTTTTCGGAAGGCAAATGATTATATTTTGTTCTCTTAATGAGCCTCAAAGATTTGAGAAATGAGTTAGTTAAGATTCCTTTCTGATTCATGTAGCTTGCTGGGTATGGACACTCGCAGTTTTTAATAAAACTCCGCACTCGTTACTACTTCTAGTTGAGTCCTAAACAGCCGAGGAATAATACTCTCCATATATCACAGGATACTGTGATAAAGATTTGCCTGAGTACTTTATCTGACAGTGGTTTTAGTAGTGGGTTAAACAAATGTGACTTAATGCGCCCTCGGGATTCTTAGCGACACCCTGAGTAACTCTACTGTTGTCATTATGGTTGGTGAGACCATGCTCATATACTTCTTGATAAAGAGCTAGAGATTATTTAAACTCAAACCGTATCAGTGGTGGCATTTGTTGCAATGCAACAAGACATTGGGCGATTCAGGCTTAATTTATAGCTCCACCGTTAGTCCTCGAAGGGTTTGACCGACAACCTTAAAAGGCGCCGTGGTTGGAATTTATCAGTACTTTAAACGACAACTGCCTTCTACAGATTTGGTTCTTAACTAAAGAGCATCGCTCTTTGAAGGACTTGAGCGATAATCGGAAAAGAGACCGTTGTCCTTGCAGCATACTGGTTCCCAGTAGTAAGTCCCAGGCCAGACATCGAAATTCCTTAACCTATAGTTATAGGCCGCTTCAAGCCCAGTCGTCTGGTATCGCCTTATAAACCAGAAGCAAAAGCAATAAAGAGGCGGGGTCGGATATGCAAACATGATCCCGGGGTGGGGAGAGGGTTTCATAACGTAGCTAAATTTAGGATCTTTTCTTTTCATCGTTAGATGGCTTAAGTAAAATTTAATAGTTACTTTAACATAATTACAAAAACGAGGGTTCACTGTCGGCAACTGGATTTCTGACAGTTTGGCTTAACTTGGCTTTGGTGATGATATGAACCTCGAGTGGATTGGCACAGAGTAGAAGGCTAACTACAACTTAAGTAATCAATGGAACTTTGTTCACTAACAGAATTAATATTTCTGTTATTAACGTTTGCAAAAGTTTTCTTCTCTGCCTCTAGCAGAACCTAATTGTAATTTCTGTGTAATCAATCTTAGTGATTAATAGAAAAGTTTCTTTTGGAAAACGAAAATTTAATTAATTATATTTGGATTACTGGCACAATTGCTACATTCAAGCTCTTTTCACTCATGATTTCATTTTAAAGTATTTAAATGTTTTTTTTTTTTTGTTTTTTGTTGTTTAACATTTACGAAGTATTTCACGAAATTTTTGCTCTAATCATTTTTAATTATAGTTATTATTAACTATTAAACGTTTTTTCTTATTTCGTTTAAATGTTTTGTTTTTTATTTGTTAAAAAAACGCAACTTTAAATTAGATTTTTTAATAAACCAAAAGCAAAAGCTTAAGTGCTGTTAACAATTTACGCTTCGTAAACTAATTACAAAATAATTTATCTTCGATGACAATGAACTATTTGAAAATTTATTTTTTTTTTTCTTTTTGTTTAACTTTTACTTTTCATTTAAATAATAAAAAGAAAAACATTTTACGTTTTCATTTTAGTGAACAAAGTATTATCGGCGCCCGAGCATCCGTTATGGTCTACGATGATAGCCAAAAGAAATGGGTGCCATCGGGCTCCTCATCCGGTCTTAGTAAAGTCCAAATCTATCATCATCAACAGAATAATACATTTCGTGTGGTGGGACGTAAATTACAAGATCATGAAGTTGTAATTAATTGTTCCATCTTAAAAGGACTGAAATATAATCAAGCCACTGCCACATTTCATCAATGGCGAGACTCCAAAAATGTTTATGGTCTAAATTTTTCCAGTCAAAATGATGCTGAGGCATTTGCTAGAGCAATGATGCATGCATTAGAGGTAAGTAAATGTGTATGAGAAAATATTTGTAAACTATAGCAAACAAAAATAAATAACTTTGTTATTATACTTTCTTAAGGTACTAAGTGGTCGTGTGCCTAATAATCCTGGCCAACCCACAAATGGTAATGGCTATGAAGAGGATATGGGCTATCGTACTATGACCAGTGAAGATGCCGCAATTTTAAGACAACAGCAACAAATTACCGGCCAGGTAACACCATCGGTTCAAACGCCAACTTCACAAACAAATCAAAATAATATACCACAAAGCCCACCGACTCCACAACAGGGTCATCATCGTACTAGCAGGTTAGTAGTCAGATTTCACTTTAAATCTTGTTAAAATTAACGTGGAAAATAATAATATAATGGAAGGTTTGAAAATATTAAAAATAGAACCCATTAAAGGTTTAAGATTAAAATTCCTTTAGAAAGATTTCTTAACTCCAGTTCTTAATGGTGAATGAGCCGAAATTTATTCTAAAGAAATTTTGAAAATATGAAAACTAATTTTAAAACTCTTGTGGAGATTATAAACATATTAGACATCTATCTCTCCTTATCAGTTCGTACCTTAACACATGATTTACTGACAACCTTAAAATTAAAATAAATAAATTTTTTTTGGACGGTCTGGATGGAGGTTTTCCACAGACAATGAAATATAATGAAACAGTGAACATGGGGTCATTGCTGTACATAAAATATTTTTTGAAAATTTTGATGTTGGTGTAGATAGTAGATAAAGATCGAAATGTCTGTCTGTCTGTGTTCGCATCACGTAAAAACTGTTGGATGGACTTGAATAAAATTTTGTCCTGAGTTCTCTTAGAACCATGGTTCGAATATAGAATATTTTTTTTTTTTGGTAAAAGTAAGTCATTTCGTAGAAAAAATAAGGATACAAATGTGAAACCATCCAATTGTACTAAAACAGTAGTCAGCACATTTTATTTTTGTAGATGGAAATTTGAATTAAATTTTTTAATTTAAATTTAACTGCCTGGCCCACGATGTCGCAATCGTTCGTTCGTTCGCATAATTACATTTTAAACAAAAACAATTTTTTAGAATTTGTTTTTGTTTTGAATGTATTTGTGCGAACGAACGAACGATTGCGACATCGTGGGCCTGGCAGTAAATAAAACTGAAAATGAGACGCTGACGAAGTCGTGGGTGGGCACTGCTAGTTTTATAAATAAATCTAGTAAACCAAAATAGTGACACTAATTATATTTTGAATTAGCGTTTTTGAATAGAAGGACAGAGGACGGGTACTTCCCATACAAGTAACTAATATAGCTGTTCTATGTGTAAAGAACTACAACAGTGATATTAACTTGCCTGTGTAGCATGAGAGAAATGTGTACTCCCCGCGAAAAATTCCGGCATCTGCAAAACTATCATATTCAGATGTGATTTGGAGCACTCTGTGTTTTCAAGTAAAAGCCGAAAAGCTTTCCTGTGTTTTCAACTAACAGTCTGGATGTGTAGATGTAAGAAGACCTCCTCATAAAGTAAAACTAAAGAACTACAAAACTGGCCTTTGATATTTTGTGAGGGTAATTTGTTTTAAAGATGGGAGTAACGACTATCATTCTATAGAGAGAAATTCATAGTAGTGAAAATAAAAAAATGGTCTGAAATAAATGATCAAGATCAAGGAAAATAAAATATCTTTTTTTAAATAGTCTTAGATATCAGTTTATCTAAAAGTCTTGTAAAGTAAACAAAATTCTAATCTGTGTGAAGAAATCTTGGATGGCTGTACTCCTCGAAAATGCCAAATGATTGGATCTATTCCTTTCCGAAAGAATGATGTAAGAATATTCTGTTATTTAACTAATCGACTTGAAGAGTTTTTTTTTCTAACCAACTAATCTTGGTTGATAATAATAAGAAATTGCCATGCTTTTTTTTCATGAACTTTTAAGGACTTAAAAAATTTGCCTGCTTCTCCCATTCTCTTTAGAAGCTTACACAAGTTTAAAAAAAATGATTTTCTTTCTAATGAATAAAATTTGTGAATTCGATCTTGAGCCTAAGATTAATTGTTCAGTTGATGTCACTGTCAAAAAGTAATACAACACCAGGGATATACGAGTAGATGTTTTTTCTTTTTAAATTACATTTATTGTTAAATTGGTTTTCCTTGACAAGAAATTACACTTTGTGTGCATTTAAAATAAGGGCTGGTCACAATCACGTTACTATTGGGTCACTTTTTATTAAATTTATACTCTGTGTTAGTTTATAGCTTTAGTCAATAGCCTGGGACTCTGTTCGAACTCGTGAAAATTGTTAAGCAACATTGATTATTTCGTGTGAAAAGTTTGACATTTAAAATGTAGTGTCTATCTCGCGATTCGGAAGAATTTAATTTTTTTTTGTTTTCACGTTTGAATTTTTGCTTTATTTTACAGCTTTGTTTAAATGTTGCTAGAAACATTTTATATGTGTTCCATAGTACAACAGAGTACTATGTCTGCAACATATTTTTATGACTTTTTCATACAAGTTTTTTATGTTTGTTCTTTGACACGAAAAGCTGAACAGAGTACCGGGTTTATTACGGTTAATAAAATAAAGCAGTATACGTTAAAATTACCTCACTATAGGAATACGCTTTATATTATAGTGTTTTAGCTTTGCATACACTGAGCAAATTTACCTTTACTATCTTTAACAAAATTTTTCTTAAATATCACATCACTTTCGAAACACTTTTTTGAGTATTTGTTATCATAGTGGCTATTTTGTGAAATTTGAAGAGCCTCCTTTTTATAGTTCCAGAGCAGTAACAGATGGGCAGAAATATTAGCGAAAACAGTTTGGTTAGTTTTTACCCTCTGAATACAGAACACTAATAAAACAACATTACTTAGTACCAACAGAGACTTTTTCAATTTTGTAAAATATTATATGAGAAGGCAAATTACGGCATTCGATATCGAGCGAAAATTTCATTTAAATTCTATTGAAATTTCGATTGCAATCGAATGCCGTAATTTTGCCACAGGTCGTTAGGAACTTGCTACATGCTTCGATCGCAAAATAAATCCGTGTAACTAGATTTTTTAAAGCTTTCAATATATTATTTTTTCTGCGCTTATAAAATAAATGTTATTTATGTCTTAGTATCTGCTAGTTAAATAGATATTTTTATTGTACTTTAAACCTTTTTTAAATTAAGTAGAATGCATTGCTATTTTATTTATATTTGTCGTATTTTTCTGTTTCTTTCTTGTTGTTGGTAATATGTTTTTTATTTGTTACTACAAAAAAAAAAAAAAAAAACAAAAATTGTTCGACGTCATCTATCACCATAAAACGAATCATTGATAAAATAATCAATCATTTAAATCAACTTCTTCAACAAAACAACATCGCTTGCCACTAATGTCAACTGTCATCACCTTTAACACTTTTGTAATTGTATCCTTTACACATTTCAATTTCTTTACATTTACTAACCCAAAACTTCCCAATTCCTTGTTCTTTTTTTTATTATATTTTTATACTTTGTGCCTTTGTTTGTAATGTCACTTATATTTCACTCATACACATACATTCACTCATTCCCCTAAATTCAAAAAAATAAATCAAAAAATTGGCTCAAAATTTTATATGAACAAAAAATCGAATTCGAAAACAAACAAACAAAATTATTTTACCAACATTAAAACACTAAAGGAATTCCCTTAGTGCTCCGGCGGCTCCCCAGCCACAGCAACAAATGCTACAGCAGCAGCAGCAGCAACAGCAACAAGCTCTGTATGGTCATAGTGCTAATGGGCCAACTCAGAATGGCGGCATGCTGCAGCAACAGCCACAACAACAGCCAACACAACATATACAGCCACCACCAGGTCAGCCACAATATCATACTCCTCAACAGATGCAACAACAACAACAGCAACAGCAACATCAGCCGCCTCAACATCAACATCAGCAACAGCAACAACATTCTGCTTATGCCTCTCAACAAATGGTCAATGCTGCCGGTTATCCACCACAACCAAATCAGGTTAGTGTGAACATGTTGTTTATTTATTTGTTATTTCTTTTTTTTTCACTTTTAATATTTTCTAACAATTGTGTGCTGTAATAAAACAAGTTTATTTACAACTATAATTTACTACCGGGCTTAAAACTTTGTTATATTTTTCTCCTTTTTTTTTCATTTTTATCTGTTATTTTGATTTTTGTATTTGATGTATGTATTTCGCCCTAAATAAAGCTTAAAGTATAAATTATGTTGTATACAAATTTGTTTTGTGTTTTAAAAAATATCTGTATCAAAAATAAACTTATTACTGGCTAATTAACTTTTGGTTTGTATTGCCCAACCCAATATAAGTATTTTTAAAATTAATCTCTTTAAGATTGAAAATTTTTTTATTAATCGTGGCACTGTGTGTTAAACACAAAATAATCAAGATTTATATATACTGAAATTAAACTTCATTTGAGTTTTTCCCCAAAAACTAACTCTTTGTTTTAAAGTTTTAATATATTCGTGGGCAAAAAACTTTCGAACGTAAATCGTAAATTTTTTTTGTAAAATTCAAAAATCTTACTTTTAAAAGTCAACCAACTCGATTAAACATATGGACAAAAAACTTTCTTATAAGTTACCTAATTAAGTAAATTATTATAATCTCGTAAATCTTCCTAATTCGGCTAAATCAGATTAATATTTGTATATAAAAAAAATTGTGATGACTTTAGGTATCTGTAAATAAAAATTTTTATATTTATTTATTAAGTATTTTAAATCTCTTTTATTTTAACCTTTTGCATGATTTATACAAATTGGAAGAAAACTTTTATTTATGTAAATTTTCATTGTCTTTTTTTTCCTTTTTTCTCATTTCATTTCATGCCTGAACGCTTTTTCCACCTTTACAAAAACAAAAAAAAAAAATTTTTTTAAATATAAAATCAATATGATTGAAAAAAAAACTACTGCTTGATCTCCTATCATCACTACAAAATAAAAATAAATCCTGACAAATCAATAACAAAAATGTATAAATATCAACCATCAATTTGTTATATTTAAATCCGGCTGAAAACTTTGATCCTTCCTTTATAATAAATAAATAAATACAAAAATTAAAAACAAAAACATAAGTATCAACAATCACACTATATTCTATCAAATTCTAATCCCAATCTTAATGTGCATCAATATTCACAACAGCAGCCCGGAATAATGCCACCAAATATTTCACAACCTCCTATGCCGCCACCGCATCAAATTCAAAACGGTGGCGGACCAATATATGTGTCTTCACAGCAACAATTGGGACCAGGTTTGCCAAGTTCACAAAGCGCCAACACCGTGGGATACAATAACAGTCAAACACAACAATTAGGAGGCAGTGGCATACCCATGCCTCCACAACCACCACAGCCACCATCAATGCCCAATGGACCGTCCGTACCAGCAAATGCTTATGGTCAAATGAATGGCGGTGGTCAGGTACAACAGCAGGATAATCTTTATGCCCAGGTGCCTGCGGCACCACCCTTGATGACACAACAAAGCAATATTTCCGTAG
Source organism: Cistogaster globosa (assembly GCA_937654795.1). Lineage (NCBI taxonomy): Eukaryota > Metazoa > Arthropoda > Insecta > Diptera > Tachinidae > Cistogaster > Cistogaster globosa. The sequence continues at coordinate 7,618,359 of OW569407.1, forward strand.
GTAATGTACCTATGCCACCACCAATTAACCGAATGAGCAGTAGTAGCGGTGGCTCAGCTGGTGTACCCAATGCGGGGGCACCAGCTCCACCACCACCACCCACATTTGGTGGTGCAACCAATCAAATGTTTAACAATAATGCGAACGCGGTCAGTGGCCCAGCAGCACCACCTCCACCACAGCCTCCCGCACCACCGGCACCACCTGCCATGGGTGGTGTGGGTGGTGGTGGAGGTCCAGCCGCTCCTCCACCACCGCCACCTCCTCCCATGGGTGGTTTAGCAACTAAAAAAGATGATCCTCAAGCTGATTTAATGGGCTCATTGGCAGCGCAATTGCAACAGGCGAAATTAAAAAAAAAGGTGAGGGATGGGTGTTTGTCTAAAATAAATAAAAGTTTTTTTTCTTATTTTTCCTTTCTTTATTAAAGAGTACCCCAGCACCCACAGAGAATAGCGGTAGTAGTACTCCGAGTGGTGGCAGTGGCAATTATGGCACCATTGGACGCAGCACCAATGGTATGGCCTCAATGATGGATGAAATGGCCAAAACATTGGCACGACGGCGTGCACAGGCTGAAAAGAAAGATGTAAACAGTTGACAAATAAATTTTTCGAATTAAAATTAAATTTATTTTTTTTTATACAATCTATTTTTAGCCCGAGGCAGAACCAGAAGTTAAACAACGACCTTGGGAAAAATCCAACACTTTGCCACACAAATTGGGTAACTCAAATTCCAGTAGTTTAAATGCAAATTCAAATAATACATCGAATAGTGGCGGTGAATCACCTAGACCCATGCGTAAACGTTTTGGCAGTGCAAGCGAAGAAACGATACTCAAGGTTATATCGATATATATTTCTTTAAAAAAAAAAAAAAAAGAATCGAAAAAAATCTTATAAATTTATTTTTAGCAGGTCAATGGTGATGGCTTATCCGTAGCATTATCGAATAGTGATTTGGAACAACTAAAGGCTGAAATTGTTAGAGAAATGAAACAAGAAATACAAAAAGTCAAACAAGAAATAATAGATGGTAAATATATATATTTCACGTGATAAAAATGTACAACTTTATTTCCGCCGTTTTTTTGTTTTTCTTCAGTTCGATATTTTAATATTGAAATGAACGTGTCACCGACATTATCGTTGCGGGCAATCCATAAACGCTCACCGTGAGATACACTAGTCGCCAAATTGTATCAACAAAAATTAAATTGCAGCAGCATCCTTAGCTCAACAATTATTTCTCTCATTTATTTCAATAATTAGCAACTGCGTACCCATCTGTCCAAAGAATATTTTGATGAGGTCAGTAGGGTTTAAAATCGTGTTTTGTTTTAGTCTTTGGTTATTCTATACTTTTTGTTCATTTCCCTCACAATTTCTAACGTAGCCCTTTGCAATAATTGATCGTTTGCTATGAATAGAATAACCAATTATTCGAACATAAAACACGGCGAGCAAAGTTTAATGATTTAAAATTGTTACGAATTTTTGATTGAATATTTCTATTTTCGAATATTTAAACAACTACTGAATAGAATTTTTTGATTGTAATTATTTTCAGAAAAAAAAAAAACAAAACTTTTTTTTCGAATATTCGAAAAAAAGTATTGATTAATTTTTTATTCAAATCTAAATTTTTTTTTTTAATATTGGAAAAATGGTTGTTAAAGGGACAACTCTAGCTATTAAAATATTCACTAATTTATTTGAAACATAAAACTATAACTTTTTCTTTCAAGTTCGCGATTCCGATTATCGTTTGTGGCTAAAATTGGCACTATGACATAAATTTAATTTATGGTCAGAGATAATTTATTATGTTAGAAAAAAAAATGTCAGCTTTTTCCCGCTTAATTTTAAAGAAATTAATTGCAACAAAGAAAAGATGTTTTGAAAATATTCAATGACATCACTTGACGCAATTTCGTCCAGTAAGCGGATAAAAAATACTTAAACGCTGCAGTCAAGTTTTGTGAGTGTGTGTGTGTATCGATGCATATTGAAAATTGCGTTGCCAAGTGTAAAACTCGGGAAGGGCTTATCAATTCCGTAATTTTTTTTCCATATTTTTGATTAGGCATAAGAAAGGTTCTTATTGAGAGAATGAAAATGTAAAAACTGCGAGGAAAATACTAGAGCCAACAGTTTCAACATCGAAGTTGGAGTCGACATTAAAAATCGCTTCTGCTATGGAGTTACAGGATGGGTAACGAACAAATGCCTAGAAAGAACTAAACTAGTTTTTAAATTAAAGCAGTCACACAAATTTGTAAGAAGTAAATGCCTGTAAATATTTTTACGTGAAAATTCACAAACACAGAATTTGACTGCGAAGTTTGAGTGTTTGCCACTCCGCTTGAAAGTGATTTTGCTACCTAAAGACATGACTATTGCCCAATCACTTTTTCCATTGTGTATCGAGTTTAAAGAAACCGCCTTATTTTCTTATGATCAACGGTACATCAGAAATGAGTGAAATATTTTAGAAAACCTTGATGTTGTAATATGGAGATTCTATTATTCAAAACACAATTTGATTTTAACTTTAAACTTTTAAAAAATCGTGCTGATTATCCCGACCGAATTATAAAAATCACCGATATTGACTATTAAAGCTGAAAGCACGTTTCGATGGCTATTTCGCTACCGCTCACTTAGCTCTTCAGGAAACCTCTCATTTATATTTTAAATAAACTAAAGTTTTTTGTTCAAACAAAGTAAACTTTTAGTCTATTAAAAATATAAGTGAGAAGCCTCCTGAAGGAAATGGCCATCGAAATGAGCTTTCACTTTCAATAGTCAATATCGGTGATTTATATAAATCGATCGGGATAATCTGCACGAGTTTAAATTATTAAATATTCTCGTAATTAAAAAATTTTAATTTTGCTTTTTCATTGAAAACGTACCAAATTTTAAATTTTCGCTTAACAGCTTTGCCATTGTCGTTCAAAGTTACGGCACTTTTTCTGCATATATCATCTTGGATGGTTATAGATCTGTCATCGTAAAGGAAATTTGCGGAAATAAATTTGTACAAATTATATTTTTAAAAACTAGAATATGTTATTAATCAAATTTATTTTATTTTCTTTCACAGCTATCAAATCTGAATTTAACAGAAGATAAAATAATTATCTTTAGGTAAATAATTTTGGATCTGATTAAAACGTATTTTATATATAATTAATTTCATATATTATAAATACATAAATATAAATGCATAGAATACACACAAAGAAATAAAAGAGAGAGCGAAAAATCAGCATAAACTGCTAAACAATTTTTTTTACCCTTTAACTTAAAAAATGAACATTAAGCCGTGTTTTTATATAAATATACATTTAAAATAATAATTAAATTAAAATACAACAAAAAAACATGTTTTTTTATATAAGGCAATTATTAAATTAAAACACAATTTAAGCATATTATATACTCTTATACATAATATATATATAATAAATATACAAAATTACCGTAAATTATATATAAAAATAATTATATAAAATTATATTTAAATAATAATTATAATCAAATTTATTATTAATTAAACAAAAGCTAAAATAAACAATCAACAAATAAAAAACAAACACAAAAAATAAAAAATAAAAAACAAACAAAAATGAATAAAAATAGTTCGCAAAACAAACACAAACAAACCATTTTTAATTAAGACATTTTAAGATTTATTTAAATATTTTTATAAATATAAATATAATTATTTTTATTTTTTTTTTCATTTATTTAATAGTTGCTTTTTTAGTTTTTACAATTTTATATTTTGTAAAATAAAAATAATTTTAAAAATTTTAACAAAATCTGGATTAACACATTTAATGAAGAGACTCAGTAGATAAAAGCAGACTTGTGAAAGAACTTTTCATGTTTAGCTTTTTCCTCCTTTCGTTATTCTTTTTTCATCATCTGGCTTTCTTCATTTTTTTTTCTTAATTATTTTGTTTTGTTTTATGATATTTCTTTTCTATTTATGGCTTTACTTTCTCGTGAGAAAGTGAGTATGTGTTAGTGTGAATTGCGGTAAAATAAATAATCGTAATGGAGATTTTGTACATCTTGGCCGATTTGTTCATTTTTTGCTCCTTAATTCGTATTTTGAAAAAAATTATTTATTCAAACGTTACATAATTTAGCGAGTTCTTAAAACCTTTCTTTTGCTTCTAAAGTGCTTCGAAGTTTGTGACAAATAACGTTGGAAGTTGTGGCAAATTAAAAAAAAAATTCTAACTTTTTAGTGATTATAGAAGTTTTTCGAAGATAAAATTTTTTACTATTTTCATTATTTGGCAAAAAATTCTACTGTTTTCTTCTAACCGACTTCCTTTTCTATTTTCCTTAAGTGTAGCAAAAACACGGATGACCCAAACCAAGAACCAATATGAACCTATCCTTATCTTCTGCACACATACACACAAATTTTCTGAACCAAAAGACGTCGTTGTTTTAATTAAAATTAAATTCGTTGCTCAAGTCAGCTTTTAAAAAAAAACAATTTTTTTTTTAATTTAATGAGAGAGAAGTCTACAGTAAACTATATGCTATCGAATTCTGTTATATATCCTGTTTGAAATTCCCTTTGATTTCATAATACTAAATTCAATTGGTATATTTCTCGCTTGTTCGAGATTCATTGATTTTTTAATTGCCAGAGTTTAAGAAAATTTCTCATCACTCAAAAAAAAAAACTAAAAATATTCGAAAAGTTTAAAATTAAGATATTTAAAAATTTTTAATAATAATTTAAAAACTATAAAATTTAATATGTTCGATTGAACTTCTTCCATTTAGATAAGATTAGAGGTTAGAAATGGGCATTTTTCCATAAAACGCAGGCTGGCAAAGATTACATATAAAATAAATGGGACTCAAAATTTACTATAAAATAATATTTACTTGAAAATGTAGCAATTAATTAAAAACAAATTTTAATTTAACTATTTACTCAGTTGAAACACCCTGTACATCTTGGTAATATAAAGGAAACTGTTCTATAATTGAATTTTAAAATTTTTTAGGTGCCCATTAAATTTTCTTCTGAACTTTGACTGTTACAATAATTTATTGGGCTTCTTAAGCTTCCTCTGGTTTCAATTTGAAAGAAAGCACTTTCGTAACAAAATTTATAAATCACATAATTTCGAAAAAATTTCTTTTAAAATCAAATGCAGAGTAACACGCTCCAGATATTTAATTTTTTTCGCATAAAAAAATAGATAAAACGTTTACATTTACCACCTAAAATTTCTTTCCTTTGGATGACAAATTAAAAATTTATTGCAAGTTAAGTTCTCACAAAATCACCTTTATTTTTCTATAAAAACAATTATATAGAAAATAATTAATAAAAAAAATAAATGAACTGAATGAACATATTTTTTTTAATAATTCTAGTGATTATTTTATTTTTAAATTTACACAAAACGGAAAGAAAATAACTAAGCAAAATACAAAATAACATTAAAGTAAATCACACAAAAAAATTTTTTTAATGATTTTCCAAAAAATATACTAAAGCAGAAATTGCGGTAGCAACACAATAAAGCTAATCAATTTTTTTTAAGTTAAATTTAAAATAAAAATTATTTTAAAGGAGTGTTTTAAATAAAAAACGACATAACTACAATTTTCTGATTATTATTTTTTAAATTAAAGCTGGAAGAATAAATTATTGTATTAAAAGCAACCCGTATAATTTAAAAATAAATTATATTTTTTCAAACTTCTACAGCTCCAATCAACTTTCCTATTAGTTGCTGTTAATGTTTGATCTTTTCTAGCTATTGAAGATCGATTTTTGAATTCCTTCTATGAGTTAGTGACAATATTGTGAATAGTTCTAATCAGTAATATTCACAATAGTAATTACTTTTTTTTTAAGAAGCGGTTTAATAAAAAATAAAAATTCTTTCGATTTTATTTGACTATAGTCAAAGCTTGGACGTACTCAATTCCTACAATTTTATAATTTACGTTTATTTTTTTATTTGTTTTTTTTTTTTTTTTTACAGAAAAAAGTTCTTTTCAATCATATTAATGTTAACATGTTGTTTGAATAAAGAAATCTGCTATTATTATGCCTGCAACTGTTTCTTATTGTATTAGTAATTGTGCGGTCGGATTAGTCAAATATTTGACCCAAAAAGCGTAGCCACTATTTTTGAATATAGTTATCTAAAACGTATTATTACGAATGACGATTAATAATTTTACAAATTTGATTAAGATTTTCTATTTCATAATAAGTATTTAAAAACGACTATAATTTTTTTATGATATAGTGGTTACGTCTTTTTGGTCAAATATTTGACTCATCTGACCATACCTTAATTAAATTAGGGTTTTATATTCTATTTTTTTAATTTAATATTTTTTGTGAATAGTTAAACAAAAATACATAAACAAACGAAATAAAATAGAGAAAAAAACAAATGTTTTCCACTTTAATTGTAGTAAAAAGAATTAAGAAGTTTAATACAAATATCGCTCTTAATGTAGGATTTTTTTACAATAACTAAAAGCTAAAAATATTAATACTATTAAATATATGTAAGTAAGAAATTTAAACAAAATTATTCATACAAAATAAAAAGCAAATAGAACTTACAGTTTTAAAAGACTTGTGAATCATTTAAATTTGAAAAAAAAAAATTTAAAAACAATTGACAATTTTTATAAAATTTAAATAGTATTAAAAATTTCATTATGACCAACTCTGTTATTATACCCTACAGAGGCATTAGCAGCCATTTGATCGATTACTTGACAATCATTGATGATAAAGAAGATACTCATAATTGCCTAGAACACAATCTGTCACATTCTTAATGGCAAAATAAAAATATAAAAAAGTATGGTAACTTTTGTATACCTGTTTCGTCTGTAGCAAACAGTGTTGCCAACAACTTTAAAAAACTAAATTCAATGCAAGCTTTTCCCGACCTTTGGAACAGATTTAATTTCATATAAACTGCTTTGTCTGGTTGCAATGCTTAACCTAAATGGAAAAGGTATTTTAGATTTCTTGGCGTAGCATGTAATATTTATGAGGGCACAGGGGTGGTGGGTAAACTCGTCTTGGCTTAAAAGTTCCCACAACTGATTATATAGACCGTGATTGGAATTAATTAACCCTTTTGCCAGCAACTTAATAGACTGTTTTTTTTTTTTAATTTTGTCAAAGTCATTTATTTTCCTCTATCCTTAAGGCATCGTTAGGAGCAGCTTATAGAATTCCCGTCACAGTCCGGAATCATCTGTTTATAGCAACACTAATTTATTGATATTACTTCTTGTGGTCCATTCAAATTTGGCTACGTAGTGTTGAATAATACCTTCCGTCAGGGCGCGCAGTTTCAAGAGAAAAACAAACACAATCCAAGTGCCATGATTCTTGCTGATGGTTCTTTTTCACATGGAAATACGTCATATGCTGTCGTGGAACAAATGAACAATAATTTTGATATAATTAAACAATCCATTCTTCCCAATCAAGCAGGAATTTTTCAGCTGAATTAACAGCCTTAAGATATGCCGTGTCATATGCCTAAAAAAAGGAAAAAGTCTGATATGCACAGACAGCCTTAACGCAGTCAAATCGCTAAGATGCAGACAGAAAAAAGAAGATACGTTTTTGGAAAACCCACTCTGTTAAATTAAATCATCATTCCTTGGATACCAGGGCATGTAGGGATTAAAGGTAATGAGTTCGCCGACGTAGCTGCCAAAGACGCTATAAAATATCCATTAATAACAGAAGCTCCACCACTAGTACCAATTTTAACTAATTTTCATAAGTACCTGCAACTTAAGCAACATGAGAATAAATGGAGTTCATCAATACGCTTTTTAAAGACTCACAATCCCTGTACGTCGCGACCTCCTTACAACAAACACCTTTCCAGAGAGAACTGCATTATAGTCGCCACAAAACACTATTATGAAGGAACGCCACCCAGTGAATGTATACCTTGCACAGAAATACTCACTATTGATCACATTTTTAAAGTTTGCCCCAGAAGCGCTACAAATGAGACGCTTAAGGAGATACTAAACTGCAATAATAAGACCTCAGTAAAAAAAACTAAAAACATTTTAAGATCCGCCAATGTATTATAAGAAATTTAAGCTAACCACCATTTAAATATGTATTTTGTAAATTTATTTAAAAAATACTTTTCAATAAATAAATAAACTGCATTTTCAAAAATTTCACTCCAATTTAATACCGAAAAGCGATACAACGGTAACACTGTTCAGTATAAAATTGTTGTAAATTTGTCAGTGCAAAATAGTGTATGTATTTGTTTCGCTATTCATTTCTTGCGGGAATATGAAGGAAAATTTACTTCCAAAAATTTAATTGGAAGCGGATAAAAAACGTAGCAGGAAAACGAAAACAAATTTAAGCAATTTTAATGTTTTAAATGATACTGGAAACTTGTCAGCACCTTTAATTTGTTTAAAATTAAAACTCGTAGACAATATGTAATGAAAATCATAATAATAACATTTTATACTGCTGTATTATTTTTTAGACATAAAACAGTGTCTGCCATTAACTTTGGCATAATATATGAGAAAACAAAAGCAGAATAAAGGCACTGAATTGTTAAAATTGATCTCAATTCATAATAAGAGGGATACGTTTTCATAGCAATCTCAAATAATTTTATGATTATTATTTGGAAGCCATGCAATAAACTTAACCAATTCTTTTTTGTTTCCGCTGCAACGTATTTCGAAAAATTATTTTATATATCTTGTGTTAAAAGATTCACTAAAAATGCATTTATGTTATAATTTTTTTTTTTTTAGTTTTCTTAGAATTTTAACACTTTAAAAAAAGGAATTTAACAGGCTCTTATATGGAATTATACTCGTTTATTTGACAGAAATATATCTCTGGGATTGATTTTTTTTAGAAAAATATTTCAGATCTTATCCTAGAAAAATTAATTTTGATACATGTTCAACATTAGAATATAAATTAAGAAAAGCTTCTTAAATGCATCACTGTGTTTTAGCACTAAATTGAAATTATTTTCTATAGGGTGGCTTACATGGTCATAGAAGTCTTACGAAATGTCAAATTTTTGTGCAGAATGGTACCAGTGGGATCATCTAAACAAAATATGTAATGAATCTTTGGAAAATGAGAACAAGTAAGGGTGAAAATTTGACAGTCGTATGTCTTTTGTTTTGGAAATTTTCAAAAGACAATTACGAATCACTGGATTAGGAATGAACTTCTTTGCAAACAGCCCAAAAACCTAAATATAACAATTGTGTAAACGAAAAAAGATCTATCGTAAGATTTTAGCCTCATTTTTAAAGCAAAGACGAAGTTTTTTATATTATTTTTTTTTTTGGATTTACGTGCGTAAAGTCCAACCGTCTAAGCCGCCTAATGCCCATTTTCAGTTTCTTAGAGAAATTAAAAAGACTTTGGAAAGACAAACAGGAGACAGAAAAAAGAACAACGGCCTAGTGAGTCGCGCATACTGTTAAAACTCACAGTTTCATCAATATTGTAAGATAACGTGTGTAGTACAGGGATGTAATTATGGATTCTAACAAAGGCAAGGCCCTCAACAAAAACTCTCTAAAGTATTCAAAAATGCAAGTATTTTGCTCCATTTTTTATTTTTTTATTCACAAGTCATTTAAAACTGAATCTAAGGTCTCAATTTATATCAAAGTTATTGTATCGTTAAACAAAAACATTAAAATGTTAAAAATAGTCTTCGATAGCAACAAATAATAAAATAAAAGATTTGCAGCTGCAACCATCAGTTTTATATAAAAAACGTAAAAATTAGAAGCATACTTTAAGGCTGACATGAAATAAAAACAGAAACTACTGTGGGCCCTTGTTTTTTACAACACAAACTTGAAATTTTAAAAATTTTGTTTAAATAAAAAATAAAATTATGTCATCTGTTCAATAGTGGAAAATCAAGCAGTTTTATTTTTTAATTTTTAACAATTAAAAAAAAATTATTTTATTTATATTTTAACATTTTGTAACTGCAATTCTTTAACATTCTTTTTTACAGTAATATTACACATATAACACATACATACATATGTTGAGTTTGCTTCTATCTTAAAATAAGTATTAAATCATTAAGTTTAATTAATGAAAAATTAAAATCCTTTATTTTTATACAAAAAAGAAAAATGAAAAGAAATTTATTTTTAACAAAAAAGGAAAACAATTTAGCAAAATTATTAGAACTTGTTTTTTGCGTCATTAGTTCTGAAACGTATATTTTATACTTTTAATCGTACGTTAATCGACATAAAAGTTGGAGAAGTATTACTTACCAGTTTTTAGTTTAAAATGTTAAAATTTTACAGAAATAGTTAAGGTTATTTAAACAATCTACTATTTTTAATGCCGTAATCAATCTTTTATTACTGGCGGAATAAGTCCAATTAACTTAATACCACTCTCAACTACTTTATTATTAATTGCATCCAGGTAATTTTAATTTTCAATGAGGGTTTTCACATTAGACTAATTTTTAATCCGCACAACTTTTGTTCTTTCGTATTCACACAAGACTAATTATGCTGGCATAAAATTGTGCACGTATACACAGCTTTGTGTGTGTTAGTAATTTCTTTGTTTATTTCATGTTTGCCTTTCGTTCGTTAAACACATACATAAAATGCGGAAATGTGGCTGAAATAATTGATGATGAATTGGCAATAATTTTAGGAGGAATTTCTAGTGGCTGTAACTTGCAAGTTGCATCATCACTCCTAGAAGCTGAAGATTTCAATTAATATTTTATTCATAAAAAGAAGATGAAGAAGATTTTATTAATATTTTATTCATATTTGACAAAAAGTTCGTTTTCAATTTTTTTCCTGTAAAATACATATAAAAATTAACTTAAAACTTAATTTCCCTTGATAAAATATTGTAAGAAAATTGAATTCAATCATAATAAAATTCATCATTGATGTATTCATGTTTACGCGTCGATGGACGACTAAACACTAAAAATCGCTCTGCAAAAAAAAAAAAAACGCAGAACCTGTGTTTTCATAAGTGTGTATGTGTTAGTTTTGTTCTGCTTGTGCGGGGTTGAAGCTGGTTGAAAAATTGTGCCAACCACTCTCCTCACCGAAAAAGCCTACAAACTGCGATTTTATGCCAGCATAATTAGTCTAATGTGAAAACCCTCAATGATTTTAAGAAATATTTCCAAATACATTGTGTACCAGGGATGGAAATTCTGTTTTATTTTTCTTTTTTCTTCTTTTGTTACTTGTTACAAAATTAAATAACCTCTACCATTAAAGTCTTATTAAGTTTTTAAATTTTTATGTTTACTATTAGTTTTTCGAAAACTATTAAATTTTAATTTGCTTAACTTTTTTTTATAAACTCTCAATTTCTTTTTTTTTATTTAAATATAAATTTGTACTTTTTAATTGAATTAACATTTATTTGTGGCTTAAGTTAATTTTTTAATTTCAAAAAACCTTTTTTTAGAAAGAAAAATTATTTTACAAATGTTTGCGCATGTTTTAGAAATTAAAAAATGAACGTAAGCCACAAATAAAATTTAATTTATTTATAACATTCACAGTTCAACTCTTAATTAAAAATAATAAATAACTACATTTTATTTCAAAATATATCTTCTTTTATCTAATAAATAACAATAATATTTCGAAAAAAAAATTATGATTTAAGTTCAGTATCCCATGCCTGGTATAATAACAAATTATAAAAACGCTTCACATACATACCTTTTTTGTAATTTTAAATATTGCCCATCAAGTGTTGCAAAGCTGGTTTCTTTATCCCAGGAACACAACTGGGACGAGCGACGAATTTTTGTGCGCGTATATTTGTCATCAAAATAAAACACATCGGACGAATTTCATACGCGGCAATTTTACACAACAAATTTTTGACGGCGAATTCGACGTGTAGCATTAATTGATTTTACTACTTTTTACGAAAAGATATTTTTTATAATCTAAAAGAATTTTTCTGTAGTTCATTTCTCTTAAGTGATTTTTTGGTTTTTACCGTGTAATAGTGACCAATTGTTTAGATTTTCTTTAGATTTTTTATATTCCTCTATGATTTTCCAACTCTTTATATAAAATAAAACTGGTCAAAGAAAATAAAAAATTTTATTAAAAAAAATTATGTTCAAAATATTTTGCTCGTACAAATTATCCTCGAAAACAAATTGTTTTTAAACTTTTGTATAATTATATATTTCCTATTTAAGAAAAAAAAACTGTAAAATTAATATATCTATGTAATTAAATTAAAAAAAAAAACAACTTGTTCATATTTACACTATTTACTTATAATCATTTCTCAAATAAATCTATTCCATTCATAATTAGAAAATAATGAAAAAAAAAAACAAAAAAAAAAAATTAAGATTTAATCATATGAAAAAAAATCATTTACAAATACACTAAATGTAACTTAAACTAAAAATCTCTCTATCAAAAGGAAACAAAAACAAAATACAATTATGACTCATTAAAAAATATTATATCATCTAACAGATGTTTTCTGCTACAGAAAACTGTTATAGAAAATGAACATAAAATTTAACTAATAATAATCCATTCATTCGTTTCGTTGCAATTCTTCTGTCTGCAATAAAAAACAAAACAATAACGTCTCTCTATACACATAAACTGGTTAAAGATACAAAAAAGAAAAAGTAATTAATTAAAGCTAAATGTTACTAATTAACTAAAATTATTAAAAAAAACACAATAATAAACATAAACATTAACCAAATTTAAATCAAATCATACATATAAAAGATTCTACAAGTAAAACAGGCATCTTATTGACAACACTGTTAAAACGGTATGTGAGAAGAAAAAAAAAAACAAAACACATTTTAACAGTTATTTATTATTAAAATTAACAAGAAAAAAATCATTACTTGATCATAGCGTAAAACAAAACACACAAACACACACACACACTCACACTCATATACTACCAATTAGTTATTTAAGTATTCAAAATAAATAAATAAATAACAAAAATTAATAACATAATTATAATGAAATTGTGAAAATATTTCATAAATAAAAACATCCTCCAAATGTAAATTAAAATTGTTGTTTTAATCTCTAGCAGACTTTTAAAAATAAAGTTGCAAGATTAAGGATTTTTTTGACCCAAAAAATCAATTCTTTAAATAAAAATCTTTTAAGCGATTTTATTTTTAAGCTACGCGCATTGAGTTTAAATAACAAAATACCATGATCACTAAAAAAAAAAACAAAAATAAAAAAATTATATTTTTTGCCCGAAAAGTAAAAATTCGAAGGCCCCGTCAAGACATGCAATTTTTTTTTTGCAATTTTTTTAAATTATCTTTTCATTCGTGTCCACACCTTTAAACTTTCGGTCTTGATTGCTTGAATTTTGTTTTTTCTTAAAAAAAAAAAAAAAATTTCAAAACAAAGAGAATTGCAAGTACATGAAACAGTGTACCCTTTTCTCTACGTCTTTCCTCTCTCACCTACAAACTCAAGAGTTACACAATAGAAGTTGCAAAGTGTGAACAGGGACTGCATGAAAAACTTTAAGGATGTTTTATTCCTAAAATAAGCGTTCTAGAGCTTAAATAACAAAAAATTGTGATCATTATTTTTTTTTGTAAAAATAGGGATTTCTGGCGCCAAAAAAATTTTTAACCCAATTTATTAAACCCGTTCATTAAATAAAGCGTTCTAGAGCTTTAATGACAAGATCTTGTGATCACAAATTTTTTTTTTCAAAATAAAATTATTTTTTAAACATATTTAAAGCCGTCTTACTAGTAAATTTGGTGTTCTGGAACATAAATAACAAAATACTGTATTCATAAACCAAATAACAAAAATAAATTTCTGACCCAAAAATATATATATTTTTTTAATAATTATTATTTAAAGCGTTTTATATTCAAATTAAGTGTCCAGAGTTAAAATAAATTTCTGCGAACAAATTTATTAAAAAAAAAAAGAATTTTTAGCTCGATTTTATTTTTATAAATTTTAAAGCCGTTTTATTGCTAAATTTAGTATCCTAGAGGTGAAATAACAAAATCCTGTTAACAATTATTTTTTTTTTGGGCCGGTTTTTTTAATCTGTTTTATTTCTAAATCAAGCCTCCTAGAGTTTGAATAATAAAATCCTGCAAACACTTCAATTTAAAAAAAAACAAGGTCCTTTCCTCCAAAAAAAATAGTTTTTTTTTGATAAAAATAAATTAAACTTTCTAGGGCTTTAATAACAAATTCTTGTGACCATAAAAAGATTTTGCAAAAAAATGGATTTTTGGCCCCAAATTGAAAAATTTTTAATGAAAACCTTTAAAAATTTTAAATTCGTTAATTAAGCGCCATCGACGGCTAAATGAAACAGAATAAGATTAAGTTGTGAACTGACTTCTGTACAGGTTTATAACTGAACTTTTTCTTTAATTTGAAATACCTTCAAATTTTATTAAATGTTTATTTATGATAAAGCCCAATGTTTGCGTCTTTTGTTTTAATTCAATTAAAAAGTCAATTAACGTACGATGAACTTTTAGAACAGTGATATTTGCTTAATTCAACATCATAAATGTATTTAGATTTATTGCTGAAAAAGCAAAATTATCAAATCAATAATGAAGGTAAGTATATGAAAAAGAAACTGTTCATAATTATGAAAATTAACGGGTGTCCCTATATAACAAGAATGTATTTTTAATGGAACGACTTTTAAATAAAAGAAAACTGTGTATTACTGTAGCTTCCACTAGCAAAAAGTATTACAAAAATAAATCTACAAATTAAAGGGTGTCCCATAGGTGACTTAAATTGACCTGTATGGGCCTATCTTTAGAACTGAACAGAATATCGATTACCATGACAGTTAAAATAACAAGTATAAATGTTTAATATTATCATTTAAAGGGTGCCCCAATAGTTCACTTAATTTGATGTTTACCGTCATACTTTTAAGTAGTTATAGACAGTTGATTATAACTTTCAAAAAACCTTTTCAAAAAACCTGTATCCCTTGGTCCGCCACAACCACAATTATAAAATAAGAATTTAGAAATTAAAGGGTATCCCCATAGGTGGAAAAAATTTATCTATATGAGCCTATCTTTTGAACAGTTATAGACAAGCGCTTGAAAATAAAACAGAATATCGATTCTTATGACCATTGTAATAACAGGTACAAATATTTAAACATATGCATCAAAGGGTGCCCCAATAGTTAATTTTATTTAATGTATGTTCCTTTTAAAAAGTTATGTGCAGGTGGTTATAATTTACAAGAAACTTGTATTGCTCGATTCACTATAAAAACAAGTATAAAATTTGAATTTAGAAATTAAAGGGTGTTTCCATAGTTGATGTAATTTGACCTATTTGGCCCCATTTTTTGAACCGTTATATGCAAACACTTGAAAGTTAGATAGAATGTCCAATAATTTGTCTGTAATAGCTGGTAAGACTATTTAAAAATGTAATATAAAGGGTGCCCCAACAGTTCATTTAATTTAATATGTTTTATTGCTATACTTTTGAGCAGTTATAGACAGGCGGTTGAAGTGTATAAAAAACTTACATTGCTAAGTCCGTTATACCAACAAGTATGAAATTTTAATTTGAAAATTAAAGGGTGTCCCAATATTTGATGTATGTAACTAATCTTTTGAACCGTTTTAGGCAATAACCTAAACAAGGAACTTCTATTACTAAATCTGCTATAACAATAAGCATAAAAATTAAATATAGAAATTAAAGGGTGTCCCAATGTATAATGTAATTTTGCGTGGGTAACGAAACTTTTGAATATTTAAAGATAGACAGGAACCTTTATTGCAAATCCGCTATAAAAACAAGTATAAAATTTGAATTTATAGATTAAAGGGTGTTCCCATAATTCATGTAATTTGACTCCATGTTTGAAAGCGCTATATAAAACTTCTAAAAATTATACAGAATGTCCACTTCTTAGTCTGGTATAATAAGAAGTAAAACTATTTTGAATTACAAATTAAAGGGTGTTACAATATTAGGTGAAATTTGATGTACATATATGGCCAAAATGTTTAACTGTTATAGACAGAAGTTGAAATTGACAAAGAAGCTGTATTGCTAAGTCCGCTATAATAGGTAAAAAATTGAATTAAGAAATTAAAGGGTGTCCCCATAACTACATTTGGTATTTAACCTGGCTCTATCTTTGAAACCGTTAAAGACAAACACTTAAAAATTAGACTGAATGTTCATTACTATGTGCAGTTTAATAATAATTGTAAATATTTAAAAGTAGAAATGAAAGGGTGCTCTAATTGTTAATGACATTTAATGTATTTAAGCCGTTACAGAGAGATACTTCATATTAACACAGAACGTTTACTATATCAGGTAATCTGTTTCGAAGGAAGTTTTTTTTTTTGAAGAATTATTTTTTATTTATTTGATAGTATTTCGGGACGCTTTCGATACAGGCTCAGCGCGAAATTAAAATTTAAATGCCATCACTGTTGAAAGAAGCTTTTGTTTGTCACCACTTGTAGCATTCCAAAAATAATAAAGAAATGTTTGAAATTTATTGTTTTTTTCTTATATATTTTGTTTACTTATGACTTTGTCTGACTGATTAAAATTCTTTTTATTTAATTAAATACAAATTTTAATATTCAGTTAAATTTAAAACACTGTCCTCTAAACAGCTTTTGCTCTATTAGCGTCTAAATATTAAAATAAATTCAAAAGAAATGAAGTTTAAAATTAAATTTTCTATAGCTTTGCTGCAAATTTTCTTAAATTTTCTTCAAATTACTGAAAGTGCTAAAATATTAGCAGTTTTTCCATTTCCTGGAAGATCTCAATATATTTTAGTGCAGCCATATTTAAAAACTTTAGCACAAAAGGGTCATGAATTGACTGTTATCAATGCTTATCCAAGCAAAGAGAATATAACAAATTATCGGGATGTAGCGGTATTAGAAATTCATAAAATACAAGAAGGTAGGATCCACAAAAAAAAATATTACGCAGCTCTTTACAATTTTTTTGATTTAAATTTTTTTCAGATTTTATAGCTGCAGCTAAGCAGAAGCGTAATGTCTGGGGAGATATGAATTTTCTGTCGGATTTTTTTACTAATGTTACATTGGCCGTCATGCAAAATCCACAAGTTCAAGATTTATTAAAGAACGAAGCGTTTGATTTGATAATATTAGAGGCTGCGAGCACTGATGCCTGGTATAGTTTTGGAGCTCATTTTAAAGCTCCCATTATAGGTGTTTCCTCCTATGGCACTGATCCTGTAATAGATGACCTAATGGGTAATATTTCGCCTTTTACTTATGTGCCTTTAATGTCAACCGGCTTCACTGCAGACATGGACTTTAAGCAACGTATGTGGAATTTAATAATAAAGCAAATGGAATTATTACACAATCGTTTAGTTCACTTGCCAAAGCATCAAAAT
Source organism: Cistogaster globosa (assembly GCA_937654795.1). Taxonomy (NCBI): domain Eukaryota; kingdom Metazoa; phylum Arthropoda; class Insecta; order Diptera; family Tachinidae; genus Cistogaster; species Cistogaster globosa. The sequence continues at coordinate 7,635,885 of OW569407.1, forward strand.
ATTATCGACAAATATATGTCACATATTGAACAGGATATTGGAACTCTGCGCCAAAACATAGCGCTGTTTTTATTAAATCAACATTTTTCATTAAGTTCGCCCCGTTCTTATGTTACAAATATGATAGAAGTTGGTGGTTTTCAAATACAACAGGAAGCTAAACCTTTACCTCCAAATGTTCTGGCCTTCATAGAAAATTCTTCTCAAGATGTCATTTATTTTTCGATGGGTTCCAATTTAAAAAGTAAAGACTTTCCCCTGAAAACGTTACGAAAGTTTGTTGAAGTATTTGCCGAATTGCCTTATAAAATTTTATGGAAATTTGAGGAACCTCAATTAGAGGGAAAGCCAGCAAATGTTTTAATATCTGCTTGGTTTCCCCAGAGCGATGTATTGGCTCATCCCAAGGTAAAATTATTTTTAACACATGGAGGACTTTTATCTACATTTGAATCTATATATTATGCTAAACCGATATTGGGTCTGCCCATATTTTTCGATCAACATATTAATGTTAACAAAGCGAAACAACAAGGATTTGCTTTAAAATTAGATTTTGCCACCTTAAGCAAAGATCAATTGAAAAAGTCAATCTTAGAAATAATAAATAATCCTGTGTATAGTGAAAGAGCTAAAGAAATATCGTTAAGATATCATGATCAACCTATAAAACCCCTCGATTTGGCTGTATATTGGACGGAATATGTTTTAAGACATAATGGTGCCGCACATTTACAAGTTCCGGCTCAAAAAATGAGCTATTTTAAGAAACATGGTCTAGATTGCTTAGCAGCCTTAGCGGCAATTGTCTGTGGTGTCTTATGTTTAATAACTTGGCTGTTAAGAGAAATATTTAAAATAATTTTTGCTAAAAATCCTATTAAAGTGAAAGTAAATTAATTTATTGTTTTTTTTTTAATTATCAGATTCTGTTTTTCATTTCATGAAATGTTACAAAATTTGAATTAACAAGTAAAAGTGCTATATTCGGTTATGCCGAATCTTAAACAAATATGGAGGTGACAGAGAATAAAAAGATTAAAAAAAATTTTTTACATAAAAAAGTTACCGGCTTTTAATGGGTTAAGCATTTAAAAAAAAAAATTAGTATTTCCTGAAAGATCTCTTTAAAAGCTTTAAAATGATACCCATATTGACCATCTTGACAATCGGTCATTTTTATGAAAATTTCCGAGGGCCCCATAACCTGGAAAATATGGGCGAGCGCCAATTTTTCACCTGATGTTTCTTTCATATTTTTTAATTTTCTATCTCCCCTTATATTTGTTTTTTTATTCGCTATGCGCAAGTACTCAGAAAATATATACTTTATGGGGTCGGAAATAAATATTGTAGAAATTAAAAACGGTATGACAAACTTAGATTTTGCCTTTTCTACTTTTTGTGGGGAAGCGTATAAAAAGGGCTGCCAAACGTTCAAATTTTTCCTTCAAACAGTAAGTTTTTGTATGCGTTTGTTTATAAGTAAAAGAGCTACACGCATATGTATTTTTCAAGTAACCAATTTTAATGTCTAGCAGCCTTCTTTTTTAGCTCATAAGACAGAGAAAGTAAAAATTTTGGACATAGTCCAACATTGTTCATCAGATGAGCGTATTTTAAATTTGCATTTTTTTATATTTAATAATATTGTACGAAGTATTTATCAAATATTTCATAAAATGCCTTTACACGGCAGAATATTGTATTTTTTATTTTATTTTTAATTGGGTACAGTGCTTTAATAAAGGTTTGTTAATTTTAATTTTAAATGTTTTTTTTGACCTTTATTCTTTTCTTTATTCTTTTCTTTTTAATAAAGCACTAGGTCAGGTTTAAAATAATAAAAATATTGTTTTTTATTTATTTTTTCAATATTTCGCCACACCGTTGGGTGGCATCTTCAGGAAACAGGAAACAAATTTATTAAAATTAAGTTATTTCAAATACAAATTATTAATTCATTTGAAAAAATTTGTCAAACGAACTCAAAAAATTTTTTCAAAAAACAAAGACAAAAAATTCAAACATGTTATACATAAACATACATATAAAAAATTTTCAATACTCAAAATACATTGAAACTTTTAAAAATTTTCAAAACATTTAAATTATACAAAAAACAATATACATATACAAACACAAAAATTTTATTTGATAAAAATGTTACAAATAATTAAGTTAGTTACATTATAACGTTTACTATTTTTTATGAACCAAATGTCTATAACAATGTGCAACATTATCAGTATCAGCTTTAAAGTTTATTCTTTTTGTTGTTGGAAGTTTAATTATTTGTAACATCTCTAACATATACCGACGTTTATAATTATTTTCAATATTTAAAACTGATGCATCTTCAAAGTTAGGATGATGATTTAGACTCGCACAATGGGAAGATAATGCAGTTTTTTGAGTATTATTTACGTCTCTATATCTTTGATCAGATTTGTGTCCAGCTATTCTAGTTTTAAGTTTATTCTTTGTTGTACCTACATATACTTTATTACAATTTTCACTATCATTACCATTACAAGGTATTTTATATACTACATTAGACAAGTTCCATTTTTGTATTTTATCTTTTGTTTTACTAAATAATCTGTTTAAAGTATTAAAAGTTTTGTAAGCCATTTTATATTTTTCCGAATCGAAAATTTTTGCTTTTTCTATTCTTTCTGCTAATTCTGGTACATAAATTAAAGACTTGTAAACTTTTGTTTCTATCACACTTCTTGTGTTACATGCTCTTCCGTACCTAATTTGTTTAAACAAACTCTTTATTAATTGTATTGGAAAATTATTATCGGTTAGTATCTTTATAACTTTATCTTTATTTATCTTGTGAAATTCCTTATCACTTATCTTAAATACTTTTTCTATTAAATTTTTGCCTGTATTAATAATTATTCTTTTGTTGTGTTTGGAATAAAAATTAATAATTCTTCCGGAAGCTGTTGGCTTTTGATACCAATCCATTTTTAGTTTATTACCTCTCCTTATTACTAACGTATCTAAATAGGGAAGTTTAAAATCGCGTTCTATTTCTATTGTGAATTTTATGCAACTATTAAATTTATTAAATGTTTCCAGCATATTTTCGATTCCAGTTTCCGAAACAATACAAAACAAATCATCCACATATTTAGTCATTAATCTTGGTTTAATACTAAGTTCTTCAATGCAGATGTCTAATAATTTCTCCATAACAATGTCTGCCACAATTGGAGAGGCTGGGGATCCCATTGGAAGTCCTTTTTGTTGCAAATATATGTTATTATTATATTGAAAATATCTATTATCTACTATGCATTATTTTAAAATCCGTAAAAATAAACATTTCTCCATTCCAGTATATCCCTGTATCACGTTCCATTTTTCTTCTATTATATTCATCGCTAAGTCAACAGGTATACTCGGAAATAATGATACTACATCAAATGAAACTAACTTTTCCTCATTCTGAATACACTGGTTCCTTATCCTTTCCTTAAATTCTATTGAGTTCTTAACATTATATTTAGAATTCTCTGTAATCTTCTTCAATATTATTGTAATATATTTACACAATTCATAAGATGGAGAATTAATAAAAGAACAAATGGGTCTTAAAGGAAAATTCTCTTTATGAATTTTAGGTAATCCATATAACCTAGGAGCTGTAGCAACATTTGTTTTAAGTCTGTTTTTTTCTAAAATAGTAATAATTTTTTGCTTAAAAAGTTCTTCTACTAAGACATTATTTATTTTTTTTTTTTTTTTTTTTTTTATTTTTTTTTTTTTATTTTTTTTTATTTTTTTTTTTTATTTTTTTTTTTTTTTTTTTTTTTTATTTTTTTTTTTTTATTTTTTGCAATTTTTTAAGCAAAAAATTATTACTATTTTAGAAAAAAACAGACTTAAAACAAATGTTGCTACAGCTCCTAGGTTATATGGATTACCTAAAATTCATAAAGAGAATTTTCCTTTAAGACCCATTTGTTCTTTTATTAATTCTCCATCTTATGAATTGTGTAAATATATTACAATAATATTGAAGAAGATTACAGAGAATTCTAAATATAATGTTAAGAACTCAATAGAATTTAAGGAAAGGATAAGGAACCAGTGTATTCAGAATGAGGAAAAGTTAGTTTCATTTGATGTAGTATCATTATTTCCGAGTATACCTGTTGACTTAGCGATGAATATAATAGAAGAAAAATGGAACGTGATACAGGGATATACTGGAATGGAGAAATGTTTATTTTTACGGATTTTAAAATTTTGCATAGTAGATAATAGATATTTTCAATATAATAATAACATATATTTGCAACAAAAAGGACTTCCAATGGGATCCCCAGCCTCTCCAATTGTGGCAGACATTGTTATGGAGAAATTATTAGACATCTGCATTGAAGAACTTAGTATTAAACCAAGATTAATGACTAAATATGTGGATGATTTGTTTTGTATTGTTTCGGAAACTGGAATCGAAAATATGCTGGAAACATTTAATAAATTTAATAGTTGCATAAAATTCACAATAGAAATAGAACGCGATTTTAAACTTCCCTATTTAGATACGTTAGTAATAAGGAGAGGTAATAAACTAAAAATGGATTGGTATCAAAAGCCAACAGCTTCCGGAAGAATTATTAATTTTTATTCCAAACACAACAAAAGAATAATTATTAATACAGGCAAAAATTTAATAGAAAAAGTATTTAAGATAAGTGATAAGGAATTTCACAAGATAAATAAAGATAAAGTTATAAAGATACTAACCGATAATAATTTTCCAATACAATTAATAAAGAGTTTGTTTAAACAAATTAGGTACGGAAGAGCATGTAACACAAGAAGTGTGATAGAAACAAAAGTTTACAAGTCTTTAATTTATGTACCAGAATTAGCAGAAAGAATAGAAAAAGCAAAAATTTTCGATTCGGAAAAATATAAAATGGCTTACAAAACTTTTAATACTTTAAACAGATTATTTAGTAAAACAAAAGATAAAATACAAAAATGGAACTTGTCTAATGTAGTATATAAAATACCTTGTAATGGTAATGATAGTGAAAATTGTAATAAAGTATATGTAGGTACAACAAAGAATAAACTTAAAACTAGAATAGCTGGACACAAATCTGATCAAAGATATAGAGACGTAAATAATACTCAAAAAACTGCATTATCTTCCCATTGTGCGAGTCTAAATCATCATCCTAACTTTGAAGATGCATCAGTTTTAAATATTGAAAATAATTATAAACGTCGGTATATGTTAGAGATGTTACAAATAATTAAACTTCCAACAACAAAAAGAATAAACTTTAAAGCTGATACTGATAATGTTGCACATTGTTATAGACATTTGGTTCATAAAAAATAGTAAACGTTATAATGTAACTAACTTAATTATTTGTAACATTTTTATCAAATAAAATTTTTGTGTTTGTATATGTATATTGTTTTTTGTATAATTTAAATGTTTTGAAAATTTTTAAAAGTTTCAATGTATTTTGAGTATTGAAAATTTTTTATATGTATGTTTATGTATAACATGTTTGAATTTTTTGTCTTTGTTTTTTGAAAAAATTTTTTGAGTTCGTTTGACAAATTTTTTCAAATGAATTAATAATTTGTATTTGAAATAACTTAATTTTAATAAATTTGTTTCCTGTTTCCTGAAGATGCCACCCAACGGTGTGGCGAAATATTGAAAAAATAAATAAAAAACAATATTTTTATTATTTTAAACCTGACCTAGTGTTTGTTAATTTTCTAACAAAAACTTTTAACTATCGATGAAACGAGCTTTATAAAACTTATACAATTATAATACCCACAAAAAAGCTTTAATATCTCATAATGTATATCGTTACAATAAAGCTGAAAAAGTTTATCGATTGTGAGAAAAAATCGTCAAATTATGTACCAAACAAGTAAGAACGCTATATTCGGCTATGTCGAATATTATATACCCTTCACCATGTATGTAAATCTAGTTTAGTGAAGTAGCCAATATAAAAAAACAAATATTACGGTAACAGAGAATTAAAAAGAAAGAAAAAAATTAAGGTACGTATTATAATTATACCTAAAAATATCATCGGCTCTTAATGGGTCTTGCATTTATTTTTTAATTTTAGTATTTCCTGAAACATCTCTTCAAAGGCTTTTATATGATACCCACATTGACCATATTGACAATTGAACTTTTTTATGAAATTTTCAGAGGTCCATAACTGGGAATATATGGGCGAGCGGGAATTTTTTTTCACTTAAAATTTTTTTTCCCTTATTTTTTAGATCTCTATCGCTCCAAATATTTTTTTTTTGGTTGAAATTGCTTTATTGTTCTAAATGATGGTGGCGTTAACCCACTCGAGGGACATTGGCCGATCTTTCTGATTTTCAATAGCAACTCTTTTGAAACCATGTCTGATCGATTGGCGTATTTAAATTTTTTTTAGTTGATCTAGTGCCTTGGTGAACTTGATTTTAATACTATCACGGACGGACATCACTTAATCGACTGCGCTATGCATAAAGACTCAGACTATTATATACTTTTGGGATCGTAAATGTATATTGAGAAATTACAAACAAAATGTAGTTAAGATAGTTATATCTTCATATTGATTCGAGGTGGCATAATAAATTACGATGTGCTTTTTGGCAAAGAAAAATTGTTACGACTCCAAGATACAGGCATGTCATGGAACTCAGTTCCGATGGTTTCAATTCCGCAAATCGCTTCTTCAGAAAACAAAAACCTTCAAAAACCTTCTTCAAAGTATTGTCAAACTTAAGTTGAATAGTGGTGATTGAATACTTTTGAGAAATAAACAAAGTCGATCGGAATCTAAAAAAAGGTAAAACAAAATCTACCAGAATTGTTAATACGGAATTAAAATCATTCCGATCGGAATGTGTGACATGCCTGATAATCTGGAAACCTCGCTTTTATAACACTTGCAAATAAATTGATACATTTTTATTCTTTTTTTATAAAATAGGTAAATTAAAAAAAACATTTTTATTTTGCATATGCATAATTATTTAGAGTTCCAATATTTATAAAATTTTTATCTTAAAAAAGTTAACAGTAAATGAAATTTTTTTAAATTATCAGTTAATATTGACTTATTATTCTAAATTATTTTTGATCTTTTTTTATTAGCAAATAATAACAAAATAATTGTTCAAGTTATGGGTCAGTTTTTTGTTATGTAACTTTTTTTATTATCCTATATTTCGATGCTCTTCGATTATCATCTCAGGGGTTTTGTATTGAATCTTTAAAATAAAATTTACTAAAAAACGTATAAATGTAAGTGATCAGCAATTATTTTATTATTATTTATTATGAGTACAAATAATATCATTCTTAAATCTTTTATCGGAATAAATATATAAGATTTACTTAAAGCGCGGTTAAAGAAAAATCTACAATAAAACTCGCTAATATAACGGAAATATTAGTTGACTTATAAGAGACATAGTATAATAAATTCACCACTATGGCAACGCTGATGACATAGAAGAGCTTTATTTTACTTTTTCTCTCCTCTCTGTAACTTTTTCACTCTATCACATTTAAACACTCACTAAATCAAGCTCCACATTTTCGCTCCACTACATTAAATAGTAGTGGATGTTCAGCATGTTTCATACTATTTTTATGGAAAAGTAACAAAACAAATAAATAAACGACAAGTGGCAGGAAAATATAACAAAAGTTTAAACATAAAAAATACACACTGTTAGTTAAGAATCAAACGTCAACGAGTAAGGTACGTACATACGTGAAGTGTTCTCGTCGAGTTTTAAAAGATTTTAATTTTGGTGAATTTATTAAATATACAGTGTTTGACTATATTTAATTTTTTTTTTTTTTTTTTTTTTTTTTTTTTTTGTAACAAAGAAAAACTTTATTTACGTAAATATAAATCAAAAGAAAACCCAAAAAAAAAAATAATAATAAACTTAAAAACGAAACTGGAATCGAAAGTTAAAAAAGGAGAAAATAGGAAAATAAAAAAAAAAATAAAACGAATGCAGAAATAACAACAAAAGACGAAAACAAATTTTTTTGTGAAAAAATGAAAATTAAAAAACTTCAAGTAACACTAAAATAAAGTGTCGCTTATTATAAATAAAATATAAATGAAAATATAATAAATAAAATAAATATGGGCAATTCTTGATTTTCAGAAAGTGTTTTAAAATACAGAAAAATCAAGATAATAAAAAAAAATATATAATAAAGATTTGAAAAAAAAATTAAATATTTAAGAGATCTTCAAAAAAGATTTATATATTTGTATAAATTTGAATAAAATTTGGGAAACATTCTGTTTAAAAACAAAAAATTATGAAAATATTTTAGTTTTTTGTTTAAATCTGAAATGCCGCCAAGCACAAATATCTGACACACTTACAAACATTGCTCATACATACATTTAATCGTATTTCTAGAACATTTAAAAGAATTAATTCTTTTTTACTTTTACATACTTAAATACCCTTCACCATTCCTATGAATTGTTAATGTTTTTATGTTAAACTAGACTAACGATAACGACAACTGTTCAAAACAGCCTTAATGGAGACACTGAATTCGATTCTTGATATAACGCCATAGTCATAACCCATAGTATAACTTCATAGTCATAACCCTTACCGTAAATCACAATGGACTTGGATTTTTTATCATCAGCATGTACTACTAAAATGAGATATTAATTTTATGTTTTTTTTCTTGCGGCCGCTGCATTGTATTGGTGACATAATTTATATTTTTCGTTGCGCTTCTTGTTCGATAAATGATAACATTAATAAAAGTTGCCGATGGCTGTAGCACCACTAATCGGTGGCAGTAAATTGGGTTATGTTTATGGCCATGTTAACGGCTATGGCGTTATAATTCTACACCTGTAATTGAAACTCAAGTTCGAGCTTTAAAATTATTTTAAAACTTAAAGACCAGTATTTTTAGCGCGGCCCTATTTTGACCACGTCAAAAACAATACCGCCAAAATTCAAGTAATCTTTAACTATTTGGCAAGAGGTTAAGGTCTTGCCAAAGCAAATATTCCGCTACAATTGACACTTGTGTGAAGATGGTACACAAAGGAGTACCGAAATATTGAAAAATAAATAAAAAATATTTGCAATTTCTATAAAATAAAAAAGGACTCTCTTAGCTAAAAATAAGTTAATTTGATAAAAAATATAGATAAAAGATATAGATATATGTTTACATTAATCCAGTTACAGAACCAACGCCAGGCTTAATAAACACTAACGTTGCCTGAATAACATGTGAATTTTATTCATAATTTTTTCAAGCATAAGCTCCTTGAAAAGTTTCTCTAGTTAAGCTTATGCCTACTAGATCTTAGTTTGAAATTTTTGATGTGGATTTACCTAATTTTCAAATTAATTAAATTGTTTGAGATGTTTCGCTGTAAAAATAAAGAATTCAAAATTTGTTTTTTTTTTAAAGTTCAACTTTTTTTTATTGAAGATCTTATTGCAAAGCTGGAAACCTTAATTCAAACCGGTTTTGTACGCTTTCATAAGTTTTTAAAGTTTTTTTTTTTTTTTTTAATAACCAAGACATTTTTCGCCGTGTTATTGATAGATTTTTGTAAAGAAGACACGGTTGCTAGAATTTCAGAATAAACTGCAAGCTTAATTAAAGTGAATTTCGTTTGCTTTTTATAAATATTTAACTCATTTGAATTTTATGTTCAAAAAGGTTTCTAAAAAATAAATATTTTGTAGTTTAACTTGGATTTTGATTAGATAGCCATTGGGCTAGCACTTGCTTAGCTGCTCAGGAAATGTCTTACAAATTGACTAAAATCGAAATGAAAAGAAGCAATTTAAAGTTTAGGAAAACCAATGAATGATTTTTTTCTTTTTTAAGTATTTTAAACATTATTAAAAAAAAGAAACAATTCTTTGAAATTTCTGAAACACTTCACACATACTTAAAAAAAAAAAAAAGAAAAAAAACTACTCGTATTTAAGGTTTCTTTTTTTAATTATTGATACTCATGCCTTGATACACTGTATGAATGGATGGCTCTTCTTAAGTATTGTGAAGAACCTTCATTGTTTATGTTGTTGACATTCTTAAACAATAACAAAAAATAATAAAGCAAAACAGAATAAATTTAAATAATAAAAATTTACCAAACACATTGTTCAACAAGCAAATAAAATAAAAAATAAAATAAAAATAAAAAACAAAATAAATATAAAAAATAAAATAAATAAAATAATAATAAAAAATAAAATAAAAATAATAACTATCCGAAAAAATATAAAAAATAGTAAAATTGTTTAAATAATTTTATTACACGAGTTTATAATTTATAATGTTTTCTTATCTCATTTTTGGTTACAAGTAACAGACTTCAATTAAAGCCATTTAATAGACAAATAGTTCAAGAAAATAAAAACATTTTGTCTTTTTTAAATTCTATTTCTCTTAAACTTAAAATGACATATTCTTTTTTAAGATACAAAAAAAAAAAATATGAAATATTAAAATCCTGTATCTGATTAAACAGAGCAAAAAAGCAATCGGGCAAACTCTATCAACAGCCTAAGTCGTTTACCTACTGAAACACTTTTCTTCTAATTTTTTAAGCACTAGGTCAGTTTTTTAAAATAAAAATATTATTTATTAATTTTTTTTCTTCAAGATTTCGCTACATCGTTGGGCGGCATTTTAAGGAAATTTTAAAAGTTTAAAAACTTGATAGAATACAAGGAAATAAAAAGTTATGCAGAAATAGATAGATAAAAATAATATTTTAAGAAAGAATTAAAAAAGCCATGTTGCATTCATTTTGCATTTTAAGCTTTTGTAAAAAAAATTTCTCCCAGCCTGAAATTTGTAATAATTTTTGATTCTGTAAAAGTCATTTGATAGGATTTTCTTGGGAAAATGAAATTCACATCTGTTTTCAAAATTTTGAAAAAAAAAATCCAGAAATTCTAAATAAAAAACTCGTACTTCAATCCAATGCAGCCTTGGACCTGGCAATCTCAACTAATGACAAATTATATTTTTGATAGTTTCTAGCTTTTTCTTATCTTCATACATCCTGCATAAACTCGAGGTGCCACAAACTGAGTCTTTCTCTAACAGATCAATGACCGCTAATAACAGCTATAATGGTTTAATGGAACTTGTTTATTCAAACCTAGAAGCATTGTGGGACACATTCTGATGCTTTTGGTATCGTTTGATTGTGGCTTCAATTGTAATTCTGCCTTAATGCATCAAGTAGAGCAGAGTGTTTATTTTTTTTTTTATAAGATTCTGTTTGTAAAAAATGACATGAAAATAAATAATTATTTATAAAAGATGATATTTTGAATTTGCGTCCTTTTAAGCAAAGTTTTCAACGCGTCAAAAGAGGGCTGTTCATTTCTGTTATGTTCGCATAATGCGAGCAACACAATCGACCAACGCCGCAACGTCATGATTGTGTTCATTTTTATATACTCAAATATATTTTATTTTTGGCAAATAATATTCTCAGTTGTGTTTCTTGTCTTACTTAAACAATATCCCACAAAAATGTATATTACATGACCGAAACGCAGTTCCAAAAAAACAATTTCAAGCTTTATAAAAAAACATTGCAAAAAAAAGATTAAAACTTTTATTAAAAAAAACGAGATAAAAATGTTTCTAGTAAATTTATTTTTTCTAGGCGTAAAATAAATTGCCCTCTATAAATAGATTGGATAATGAGCACCTTGCAGAACAGTCTTTATTCTAAAATTGTACTTTTTAATTGATTTGATAAGCTCAAGAGTTCATTACATATCTTAGAAGTGTCGCTCTTTTGTAGGATTCTGTCAACAGGGCAAAATATTTTAAAAATGCACATTTAAATAGGAAATAAAACTTTAGTAGTTTCAATGGTGAAGGGTTTAGCACTTTCGACTCAACAAATATTTATATTTTTATTTTCAAATTCAAAATATTTATGTTTAAAGTGAAACTGTCTTTATTTTTCTCTTTTTAGTAAATTTTACACTAAAGTTAAAATTTTATGAGCAGCTATACTCGCAATTAAAACGAAGAAATATTTTTTTTCTGTTAAAAAGTGCGTATAAACAAAAAACAATTTTTGTTTTTGCTTATTTTACATTTATTTACAAATGTTTTTTTTTGGTTTTTTGCACACACTTACAAATAAATTTGTAAACATTTTGCCAATTTTACTTTTTATCTATGGTTTGGCTTTTTAACTTTTTGCTTTTTATAATAAATTCATTTTTGGCAGACAATTTGGCATACTTTTCTTTTATGGAATAAAGAAAATAATTAACAAAAATGCTTTCATTGAAATTGTAAACGTGATTTAAAACATAAATGTTAAATTAAAGAGAATTGGGTTAAAAAATATTTTCAGATATTGTATTATCAAACTAACAAAAATTACACTGAAACAAATTTAAAAAAAAATTAACCAAAAAAATTAAAAAAAAATAATTCTTGCTTTTTATGAAATATTATGAAAAAATAATAATTATTTAGAAAAACAACAATCTTAAAAAAATTTCTTAAATTTTGACTTTGTTTTTTGCTGCTCAATCTTTTTTTTTTTTCGCCTGCAATCTTTTCATCTTTAAATTCGGACTCGTGTCTTTTCGCTGCAAAAATTTATTGCGTCTTGGCATTTTCCTTTTCATTACCACGTTTTAAAATGTAAGTATCTCTATTTTCTTACAACAATATAAATTTTATTTTATAAAAGTTTTTTTTTTTTAGATTTTAAATATTTCCTCCCTTGTTATTTTTTTTTCTTTTGTTCTTGCCCTGAATCAAGGGATTTTTAATTTTTCTTCAAGGTGTAATAAAAGAAAACAAAAAAACCCTTCTGTCAAGCAAATATTATATGTTTATTTTATATTCTTTAAAAAAAATCCTTGTGAAAATCTTTTAGAAAAACATAAGAGGGAAGAAAACATTTTAAAGTCTTTTTTTTTTTAATGTAAAACTACTAAAATTTTTTTTTATGATTTGAAAAGCAAATGTTGATGCAAAACGCAATTTTTTTAACTTGAATGTCAGGTAAAATTCTTCTTTTAAGTTCTTTTACTTTTCACAGAAATATTGTTTTTTAAATGAATTTTGTTTTTACTGACACCATTTTAATTTGGATGTCTGCTGTGTATTTTGTATTCAACTGAAATACAAATTTAACGTAAAAAAATAAACATAAACATTATTTGGATTTGCTGTCTATTTTTTTAAAAAGAAAACTGTAATTAAAAAAATTTATTTAAAAATAAATTTTATATGTAAATAATTTTTTTGAAATAATTTTATTCAAAAATCAACAACTTCTGAACCACGTACATAAATTTGCACTCTTTCGAGCTAATAATCTCAGATACCATACGAATATCTGTTGTGTTACTAAAGCCTTCAGCCATTAAATAAGTCCTCTGTTGTATTAAATAAGTTCTACCCGTTCCTCAGTCAACCCTGCTTTTCCGTGCTAAAAAAGTTGTATTTTCTCAAATTGACTTTGAGTTCTGCCCGAAATCTGTTATTTCACCAACATGTCGAAAATATATGGTGAAATCGGAAGCTCAACAAAACCGAATTTTAAAAATTCAACCAAGAAATCGATCAAATATCAAAAATATATAAATTTCCCAGGCCCAGACAAAAACTCATAAAAAAACCGATTTAAACAAAGAAACATTTCTTTTCGGTCGATTTTTTATCAAAAAAAATTTGTTTTTTAAGAAACTTATTTTTGAAAGAAGTTGAAGATTCGTCACAGCTGTTTTATTTTTGAATGAAATGTTTTACAGTTTAATTTATTTATTTTGAAGTTTGTAAAAGCAAATGACGGCATAGTTTTTACAGTTTGATTTATAGCGTTTTTAGTTGAGTCATTTTTTTTTCTTTTTTTTTCCTTTTACAAAATGAAAAATGGGTTTAACAGTTTTGTTGACCTTTTTAGCTTCCAACTAGTTTAAGTACAAACTTGTATTATGAAAATTATAAAAGTTTAAGTTTTGTTTTAATATATTTTCTTGTTTGGGAATTGTGTGTTTTTCATATTTTTACACCGAAAAAGAGAAATGAAACTCATTCAAATGAGATCATCGTGCTGTAAAGAAAAAGTTAGTTTTTTTTTTTTTAATTTTTAATTTAATATTTTTTTGTTGTTGTAAATTTTATTCTATGTTGTCTTACTAGTTAGTGATTAAAAACTAAATACCTCTATTTAATATTTTAATAATTAAAAATTTATTAATTATTCAAATTATTTAAGCTTTTTTCTTAAGTTGCTTGTGAAAAAATAACACACGTGGTGCGTTTAAATTAATTTGAATGCCCTCAATTTTGTTTACAATAAAGTTTTTTTTTTTTTTTTCTTTTAAGCTGAAGGTGTAATTAATGTTGTTGAACTTTGAAGTTGTTTGTTTATTGCTTTTCTACATAGTAATAAAAAATGTGTATAATAAAATTTTACAAGCACTTAACGAAAAAAAAAATTAACATGGAAATACGAAGGTTTTTTCTTAAGATTATTTTTCTTTTAATATAAAATTACTTTAATTGCGTATAAAAATACTTTGGGCAAATGGCACACGAAAATTACAAAAATTATTCCATAAAAAAAATTAAATAAATCCGTTTAATCACAATTAATAAAAAACCTGCAAGTGTTTTGTTGCCTTGTTAAAATATTATGTTGCCAATAACAATATCATTCAACAGAAAACAAAAAACAAAACAAAAAAAATCTGAAATCAATTGGCAATGTTTAGTACGTGCAACACTACCGTTTGAGCAGCCTCATTGTGATCCAATTGTGCTTACGATCCCAGAATCCGTATCAAACATAGACATGATTGTGCTGCACTAGTTTTCCGGTTTTAAAGTACATTCTTGAATCCAAGTCATAAAAAAAAGAGTAGTAAGTTGTCGACCTGCTAGCTATCTAGGCGACATCACTTTTAATTTGTCATTGGATGCCTATGTGTTTGTCATCCCCGATTGATCTTCTTTCCCAAAAAATGTTTAGATAAAATATTTTTTTTTTTTTTTTTTTTTTAAAGAGAAGTAGCACTTCAGGCATTAATACCTACTAAGTTATTTTGGTAACCGTGCTACATTCTTTAGGAAAGGGATAGATAAGAGATAAGACAGGTGGTGAAAGAGAGAGATAGAGAGTTAGTTATTTTACTTCGCCGGCGAATATGCTATTAAGAAGTACCGACGAAGGAGGCTGCATGTTTTAATGTAAATTCTGAATATGTATTTATACCATTAAACAGAAAAAACATTCTTATATTTTTATTGCCGCAGGGGTCGAACCCTGGATAACCAAGATTGTAGTCAACGTGTTAACCACTTCGACTACAGCAACCTCATTGAATAACGTCCCAAAGGGATCTTTTTGTGGGTGTATAAAAAAAGATATTAGTCCACAAATTTTCTATAAAACACTTTTACAATCGATAACTGTGCAACAAAAATTTATAAATAGGTAAAATTTTCATTTAAAATATATACAATCGATAAAATTTCTATTTAAATTTTATATAATCAGTAAATGTTTCACAAAATTTTACGTAATCGATAATTGTTCCCATCGATAACTGTTCCCATGAAAAATTCAAAAATCGATAAATTTCCTATTAAAAATACAATCCATTTAAAATTCATGCAGTGAAAAAATTTTCTTTTTAAATGTTTTACAGTCGATACATTTTTCTTAAAAGTTTGTGCATTTCCAAATAATAAAATAATAAAAATTTATTCGGTCGATAAATTTTATGTAAAAATTGTATGAAATCGACAAATGTTCAATTAAAAATTTATGCAATAGAGAATTTTTGTTTTAAGTTTTATGCAATCGCTAAATTTTCTATATAAAATGCATGCAATCGATAAATATTCCGGTTGCAATTCATGCGTTCGGTAATTTCCTATTTAAAATATAGACAATCGATAAATTTTCTTAAAAACTTGTACAATCAATAAATGTTAAAAAAAATTTTTTCATAGAAATTTATTATGCAATGATAATTTATTTATAAAAAAACTTATGCAATCAATAAATTTTTCATTTAAAATTTATGCAATCGATAAATTTTACATATAATATTATACATATATATACAATTGACAAATGATCCATAAAAAATTTATGCAACCGATAAATGTTTTATAAAAATTTGCAACCGTAAAATGATTATGCAGTCGATAATTTTTTATAAAAAATTTATGCAATCGATAAAAAATTTTTAAATCGATAATGTTCTATTAAAAATTTATGCAACCGATAAATTTGCAATCGTAAAATACTAAATAAATAACTAATGCAGTCGACCACTATTTTTACAAAAAAAAATGATGCAATCGATAAAAGTTCAATAAAAAAATTTTAAATCGATAAATTTTCTATCAAAAATTTATGCAATTGATAAATGTTCCCTCAAAAGTTTATACAATGGATAAATGTTCCATCAACAAATTTTTCATCGATTAATGTTTTATCAAAAAATTTTATACAATCGATAAATTTTTGATTTCAAATTAATGAAATCAATTTATTTTTCTCAAAATAAATTAATGTAATCGACAACTTTTCCACATTTAGAAATTTTATGAAAAGAAAATTAATTGCTCTCATTAAAATTTAACATTTTCGTAGGGAAGTTATTTTGCGGTAACTTTTCTAAATAGCTTTTTATCGATTTATTAATTTTTGTATTAAATTTATATTATTAACAAATTTATAAATTTATATACCAAAAAAATCCCAAGTGCAATTTACAATTATAATTTGAATAAAACATGAAACCGGAGTCCTCGGTGACTTTGACGAATTTTATAGTCATATATTGCAAAATGGGTATAACAGCTAGCAGACAACCAGAACTATATATACGTACAGCGTTCCTGATAAAAATTTTGGATTTTAAAATCAAACTCATTTGAACAAGTCTTAAAATATTCTTCATTGCCTAAATTAAACAACATTTTTACTGATTCTCCCAAAAGCACTTGATTCATTTCTTCTAATACCCTCTTTACTAGCAAAATTTGTATTGTCAAATTAATGAATTCATATGTACATACATACATACATATGTACATACGTACATATATTACTTGTTTTTTTAACATTATGCTTTCATTGATAACTTTAACTATTTCTCATTGTTTATTAATGTCTTAACAACTTTCTTTTTTTATCTTTCTAACCTTAATTAGAAACTCTTGTAGTTTTCCCAATACATTTTCTTGTAATTCCATGTGAATAGTTTTAATTACAACACGCACGTGTTTCACTTTGCCTCAAAACTTAAAAGGTTAAACGGTAATAAAATGTTCACGTTGAAGTTAAAGTTGACGCGGCCACAGAATGTATGAATTGGGCTAAAAAATAGGAGATTACAACAACAATGAGAATCTATTTTACGTTATAGGCATTTGGAAAAATGATATTGTGGACGAAGAAATAAGTAAACAAGGATATATGTATGTCAGGAATGGATAGTTTGTTTTACTTCAAAGTTATTTATTTTAGGTTTAAAAAATTCTCTTAAGTGAATAAAAACTGATTTAATAAAAAATGAACAAGTGCAAGGGGAAAGTTTTCTGACCGTCGTTTATAATATCGTAAGTTTTTAATTGAGACGCAACAGTTTCTTCTTTAATATTTTTTTTTGTTCAATCACAAAAGGATTCGCATACCGGGCCATGAATCTGGTAGAATTTCATGCATGTTTTACTTTTTGTATAGGAAGTGCTTGGATATTTATTAATTTTAATGTATTGGTAGTTCTAGCCAATTGAATAATTTAAATCTGGCATAAGTTCGCGTATTCTTAATTTTTAAATTTATTAAAAAAGAAAAAAATTATTTACAAATTTTAGTGTTAATTTTTAAAGAAAATAGAAAAAATCATTACATTCATCATCAGCATTCTTCGCATGTATTTATCTTATAATTAATATCTTGAATTTTCTTAAAATTAATAAAATTTTAAACGTTTAGGCTTTAGGTTAAGGCGCAATAACGTCATGTCCTTAAGTATTTAATGTGTTATTTATCTGCTAAAAGGTGTGTGTTTGACTTCTAAAATAGTAACAAGTTTTATTCACATACTAAGGTATACGATTTAACATCTATTATTCTGCTAGCAAGTGCAGAACTTTAAAAGAGTAAATTCATTTTTTTTCGATAAAAAAATCCTACAAAATGTTCTGCTCCCCAGTTTCTGAAAACTTCAGAAACTATAATAATATAAAATAAATAAAAAATAAGGGGAAGAGGGTAAAACAGGACACTGCGATCAAAATTATATCTCCTGGCAGGTGCTAAAGCATCTGATTTTGGTTCTAGTGATGACAAATCCCCTTTTTCTTATAGGTGCCCGCTGATTAGATCTGTTGTGACACAAATTATCACAAAATCTACACGAGCTGTTGCTTTTAATACCAAGTCCGTGAAGGTGCTTCCTCAGCCTGCAATGGAACGTAACGAAACTCGTGAGATTTTTTAAATTATTTTTATTTAAAGCCATGAGATCATTAAAGCATTTTTGTTTATATGTTATAATTGCCAGCTTTGCTTGTGTTAATCCAGGATAAATCCAGAATAAACCGAAAATACTTCCTGGTGATCTTTACCTTCGTCCAGATTTTTGTCAGATTTTGTTTGATTTTGTTTGGTCACAAAATAGTTCTGGTCCAAGATTGAATGTACTTGCTTCGTTAACTAGTTGTTTTCTTCTCCTATACGTGTCCTGGTACCCAGCAGAAAGTAACCCAGGTCATTTTATCAGGCAATCTGCTATTTTTTGCCTTCTACTTTTTCATACCCGGATACCATGTAACGGATTTACTTTTATTCTACAGCTATTCAAAAACTAGTGGTCAAATAAATTTTTTATCGAATGTGAAATAAAAATTAAATAGATTTTTATCCAAAAGCATCACTTTGTTCAAAAGCTATGGGCTTAAAAGTCGTATTACGTCACGTATTACGAACACCCTTTTTTATTTCTTTCTATTATCGGGAGCTATAGTAATATTAACTTTGGTAAAATTTTAAATGGACGTCTGTTCGGTTCCATAGACAATTAAAAAATCATGTGTGTTGTATGGGGAGAGACCCTTGAATTTTTAAAACTATGATTTTTTTTAATGCGGCCAATTTGTAAGTTTCAGCCAGCAGTTCAAATATTAAAATTGGCTTACAAAATGATGGAGTGCTGCTGGCACAAACATAAAAAATACAGATGAAATAATAATCTTCTCTCTCTCTCTCTCTCTCTTTTTTAAAGTCAGTTAAAAATTAATAAGCCAGACTTTATATTTGTGATCAAAATTACTAACTCCTTAAAATTTCAATTCCTTTAAATGTCTGATTTTACTTTATTTGCAAACGTCAACATCTTTAGCTGTGTTGTTGTAATAAAGTCTGTTTTGCGTGCCGTACCTTAATATTTAATAGATTTTAAAAACGTTAAATAAATCAACTACAGAAAGTACCACGGCAGCAGCTTTAATAAAAAAAACAACATAAAAACAATAACGATAACAATAAAAACATGAATTGTAAGCACCTTGGTAGACTTAAACATGATATTTAGTACCACATAATGTTAAGAAAAATTACCAACAACTCATCAAAATATTTTTTTTTACTAAAGCAAAACAGACACTCTTTCAGCTTTTTTTATTTTTTTTCTGCTTTTAAGCCAGTTCAAATGACGTCAGTTTTTATTTAGAGATTTTTTTTTTGCTTTCGCATTCGTATTGCGGTTTTGTTATTTATAGAATGTGAGTCAAATAAAAAAAATCTATAAATAATGAAAATATGAAACAGTCATTATGGATTTGTGTTTCTTTCTAATACATGTCTTGAAACAAAAGCAATCTTTTTCATGAAACTGCTTTTTGTAACTTTAGTTTAAACTGCCTATAAATCAGCTTAAAATAATGAATCATATTCTATTGTACTTAAAAATCAATTAAAAGAACACACAAATTTTATTCTTAAAGTCAGTTTGATTTAAAACATTTTGTGTGGACCAGTCAGCACTCTGTACATATTTGTTTAACTGAACCTAAAAAAGGCTCTGAAAAAGGTTACATTTGAAAAGTCCTCCAATTTCTTTAGAACACATTCGAATAATTGTATTTAGAGAAAAGTGAAACAAATTCAAAATTGCCTCAGCGTTGCTAAGATAAGGGCAGCCTTCCTCCTCCTTCTTTGTGAACGCTCCGTCTCAACTGCCAAGAGACTTTGATTTAAAGCAAATATGACATATTTGCTGATCCTTGATCTTGTCTAAGACTTAATGATGATCAGAAATTTGTAACGAATTGATCTAAAATACATCCCTCAATAGCTTAAATCAGACTTGACGAGTGGTCGAAAAGGGAAATATTTAACTCTACTTGAATGTTTAAGGTTAGCAGTATAAATATGACGATAAGTTAAATTGATTTTTTTTAGGAATTTTGGAGTTCTTTAAATATTTTTCGCCTTAGTTAAATCATGGTGTAACGACAGTGAATCTAATACAAATACACGACTGGAAAAAAATACTCTACAATGTCCACAACATAAAAATTCTATCAAAATTCTTTATGCTCTACAACCGCATACATAAGAACATAGCAAAAAGTTTCTCTTAGCTGTTGGAGCAGCATTCTTTTCATTGGGTCATTTCCCCAAGCACTTAAATACATATATTAAAAAAAAAACTGACATAAGCTGCCAGATCTTTTTAATTTTAGAACTGTTTAGACGGTTTAACTCGCTTATAAAGCGAAATTGCAGTTGAGAACAATAATAAGTTAATAAAGTGACATTAAAGTAAATAAAAACGGCGTGATTTAATTTGCAACTAAAAAAACTAACGAGTATAAAAATGTAAAAAAATGGTTAATTCTAATATGCAAAGTTACATTATTCCAATAAGCAAATAAACTTCATAGCATAATTTTT
The DNA here is from genome assembly GCA_937654795.1 of Cistogaster globosa. Classification (NCBI taxonomy): domain Eukaryota; kingdom Metazoa; phylum Arthropoda; class Insecta; order Diptera; family Tachinidae; genus Cistogaster; species Cistogaster globosa. The sequence goes on from OW569407.1 coordinate 7,656,908, forward strand.
TTTTTTTACTTTCAACAAAAAAATTAAAATTTATTTTAATTTCTTCATCGACACCTACTTTTATAAAGTTTAGATAATAATATCAAAATCAAGTCAACAGGCCTTTTGCTAACTTTTTATTATTAAAAGGAAAAACAAATTTTTATAAAAATATAAGAAATAAAAAAATTTTGAACAGGAGCATCGCCTTATAAGAATTTCTGAATAGCTCGACTTTAATCTACTCCAATTATTTGATTTAAATTCAAACACATAGTAATCGATATGGAATACAAAAGCCCCTACTTTTTAAATTCTTGTCTGTCTGTCTGTTTTCGTATCATGTAAAAACGTAGAGAAAATACAGATACAAATGTGAAAGCACCCAATTTTACCGGTAAATTAGAACTTAAACAGCTGTCAGCACATTTTATTTTTGTAGATGAAAGACATTGGTTTTAGAACTCTACAATAAATATTAAGAAAAAAAAAACATTTTTCTAAATTTGAGTTTAAAGAAAATTAGAAATAACACACTAAGGAATTTCCTTCCACAAACCAGGAGTTAAAATACAAAATTTCAATATGAAAAAGAAATGCTCCACTTAAAAGAAAATTTTTTTCCTACTCAAAATCACTTTCTAAAATTTGCACCAAAACTACATTAACCCACATTTATATTCTTTTCCCTTTTTATAATTCTTTGTATTTATTCATCTATTTTAAAGTGAATGTAAGTATTCAATTGTGTATACACTTGACTGTATGTATGTTTATGCCACCATTTTGTACAAATTTGTGTCATTACTTTCAACAAAGCGATTGAAAATAAGGGAATTTAAGTTTGTGCGCAGGACATGCAACTTTTATTTTGCTACTCGGGAAAATGTTTAAATACTTGAAAAAAACGGAGAGAGTAATAAAAATAAAAATAGTTTTTTTATAACTTAAAGTAAAACAATTTTTCGCGTTGCCAATGTTTGGAAAAAAGGCTGTTAAACATCTTGCAATAAAATGTTTTTTTCTTTATATCTGAAGTCATTAAAGTTTAAAGAAAAATCTGCTAAAATTTTTAAAATTATACTAACAACGTACAATAGGCAGCAATATTATTAGGTACAGTAACCATTTTTTGTTCTACTCTAATTGACAGTTTCTTTATATCTTTTGCGTAATAACTACGGATCATAAAATTAATAAAATTAAAAAAGAACTTTTATTTTAATCAAAAACCAATTAAAAATTATTTAATTATTTATCAATGGTTTTCTTTGCTAAAATAGGGATAAGCATCCCACCGGTCATACTTTCATAAGAAATTTTTGTATATATTTTTAAAGTTTACTCACAGTTGCGTTGCTATTCTCTGAAAAGAGTTTTCAAGAAATGTAACTCACCCAAAAATAATGTTATAACATCTCCAAAATCCCCAAAAATCCCCATACTGCATTATATTTTCTGCTAGGGTGACCATATTTTTAAAAAAAGAAACAATAATTTTTATTGTCTTTTATTACAACTTTTTTTTATGAGCGAATTATAAATATTTTTTTCAATTTTGGAATAGGTAATAGAAAAATATAAAATAATGGTTCCGACATTTATAATGAAAACTCCTAGAACCTTGATTTAAATATAGAATAGTTTTACAATAAATTTTTAAAAATACAGTTTTGTAAGTTTTAATTTAAAGAAATTTAGAAATTACACGCTGACGAAGTCGTGGTCACTGCTAGTTTTTTATATATCTGCTATAAATATAAATAAAATAAATTTTTAATTAAAAAAGCTTAATAAAAGGCTCCCACTACACAAAAAATATTCGTCGTTCGTCGACATAAAAAATATAACTAAACCTAATGCAGAGTGTGTTACGCACAACAAATTTTGTTGACGTATTGATACGGATGTTCGCAACGAAAAATTCGTCGTTCGTCCCAAATGTGTTCAAAGCATTACGGATTTTTTGATTATTAAAAATTACTAGAACTGAAAATTTAAAGTTAAAATGCAACGTAAGTAAAAATTTATTTTCACTGCAAAGTGCCCATCTCTGATCAAGAAGTAAAGATTTTATAGAAATAATTTTTTATGCAATAAATTTAATTAATATTAAAATAAGTAACAAAAATAAGAATTAAATCAAAATTAATTGTATTTGCTGGGAAATGGCAACACTTTTTAATTCTCACTATGTGTATTTAAGGATTGAATTAGGCAACTAGGAGGAAAAATTGGAAACAACTTTTGAAAAAAAAAATCGTTAATTTACCGTAACTGAAAACACATTAAAAATACATACACGTACTATTTGTGTATCTTAATACTTTACGAGGAATTTTTGAAGATAAAGCAAATTAGTTTCTGGGGATTTTTGGGTACTCAAAAGTTTAATTTGGGAAATTGAAAAAAAATATTGAACACCCTGACTCAGACATGCTGTAACACTAGGCGAATTAATTCGTCCTGGCTTAATATTGCTCCTCGTAAACAATATGAAGCGAATTTGCATGTAAGATGAACCGCAAAAAATCCTATTATGAGTAGAGTAGACAAAAGCAAAGGTCTGAACTTTGGGTAGCGGTATCGTCATTGGTGTAGTGAATAATAGAATAAGATATTATATGCAGTGATGAAAACTTATTTCTTTTATTTGGCTTTAATTCAATAAATTTCGTACATATAACAAGAAGACAAAGGTAAAAGTTATCAGAAGTTAAACCTGACAGATTTATTAGTTTCGGTTTTAAATATAGAGTAGTCCCCCTGAATTTCTTTAAAAATGAATTATTAATAGTTTGTCTCCAATTGAAGGTATTTGTTTCTCTAAAATCTTATTGACAGATCTTTTACTTTTCCTAAGTCTGTACTTCACCAATTTTAGTGATAAATAATGTTCTATATTTTTGGGTGTTTATTTAATTATTTGTTAATGACAATGGTTTTGTTTTTTTTACTAATGAACAATGAAACCTTTATTGAATTCAATTAAAAGATTTCACTGATAATTATAAAACAAAAGAAAAAATCATTATCATTAGCAAGTGATTAAATAAACACCTGCATTATTTATTATTTAATGCAAATGGCAACAAATAAATCTAACAACTTAATTACTCTCACGTATGTTTTAAGTAAAGTAGCTTCATGACAGAAGCCTGTAAGTACTCAAGACGAGGATGAAATTTTTTTTGGATTGGCTGTCATATAATCTCGATTTCTGCATCTTGTAGATCCAATAACTAAAAAAACAAGTCATTTAATTTCAGTTATTACAAATCAATTCTAAATCGGCATGTCAAACATTTTTCCAGTAACATTTAAGACTTTTACATTAAAAACAGTAGTAGAAAATAACGACTGGCTTTATATCAAAAAATCGCTTTCAAATAAAATTCTATAAAAAATTTAAATTTTATATTAATGAAGCATATTGGATTCCGAGATGTTCCATTTTTTTTTTCTAGCACAAATCACAATTAGTAAGATGCAGTTGTTGACAACAACAACAAAAGAACGTTCCCACAACTATTAGATCTTCGCTTCGGAACGACTCGAGTCAGTCTTGGCAAAATATTGTCAACTCAACTACAGCTGTATCAACTGAAAGCTTTTTCTCAGGTAAAAAGTCAAACACAAACAGCAGATAAATTACACCAACAACAAAACGACATGCCACAAGTAATGTTTTTATCAAAAAGAGGTTTTTGGAAATCATGCAACACAGAGTTGCACTTTTTTTAATCGCAACTATTAACTGCGACATAACAAATTTTACAAAATTTCTATGCGTGAAAATATTGCGTATCACTCTTACGTGATGGCTTTTATCTTTATATGTATGTATATCATCATATTAATTTTTTTTTCAATTTAATTTGCTTTATGAATTTTTTTACTGCTTTTTTACAATATTTTGTTATTCGTTTTAAAGTAGCTTTATTCGAATATTTTTTATACAAATTTTAAAAGTAACTTTACAAACTCGTGTGTACATGTAAAACGTGTTATATTATTACTCAAACACACACTGACAAAAGTGAGTTCATACATGTATTAGTAAACATAATAGATATTCTTGTTATCCTTGAGCGATGTCTGTCTGTGTGTATGTAACGAAAATGTAACTTTAAATTGGGTCGTTCGCTTTTCATAGAAGTTGTGCAAAGAGAAAAAAAATCAATAATTTGTTATATTCAGTCTTTTATTTTTGTTGTTTTTATATTGTATTATTCTTCTTCTTTTTTTATTTTTATAGCAGTGGAAACGTGCCACAGAAACGTGTTGTTATGATATTAAGCAACACAGCCAGCCATCTTTTTATGCTGTCTTCTTTTTTGTTTAATTATTTTGATGTTTAGGGGATTCAAGTTAAATGTCTGTCTACAAATAGTAAATAAATGAACGTTTATTAAAAAATTATGTTAATGTTAAGTTTTGAAAGAGGGCAGAAGATTCTTTGGTGGAAGGGGTAAATATAAGTTTGTTATTCCGCTTGTAATCTTTAAATATTCCTTTTCAATCCCTTGAATTGTATCTTTCTGGATTCAAATAAAAAGGAAAGTCAATTTAGCGATAACTGTCTGTTCGTGTTTATGTTGAAATGGGGCTTACAGAACTACGATATTTAAATTAACAAACTTAAGCTAAAATGCAGCAACTCTATAGCCGAGCTAAGCTTCAATTAAAACACACAAACTCCTGAAAAAAGTTTTAATCAAATTTTCAAGCCGAGTCTGCCACGGTTCATTTGAGTTTGCCCAAGAGACGATTAAACTTATTATACCCCTCATCTAAGTTTGTCATTCCGTTTATAATTTCTACAATATCCTTTTACAACCCCAGAAATATACTTTCTGCGAAGTCGATTGAGCAATATCCGTCTGTCCGTTCGCGTTAGTGTTAAAATCAATTTTGCCACGGAAAACTACACAAAATTAAAATACGCCAATCGATCAGATATAGTTTCGAAAATTTTTCTAATAAAAATCTGCAGGATCGGTCCATGTTTTTCGAGGCAGTGGGCTTAACATCACTTTCTGCTTCCAATTTTTTCATATCACTTGAAACAATGAAGTAACTCCAATAAAAAAACAAAAATATGGAGCGATAGAGAATTAAAAAATGTGAAAGAAACATCAAGTGAAAACATTCGCGCTCGCCCATATTTTCCGAGTTATGGGCCTCTGAAATTTTCATAAAAATTTCCATTGTCAATATGGGTGTCATTAAAAAGCTTTTAAAGAGGTTTTAAAGAAAATGCCAAAATTTAAAAAAAACACTTAACCCATTAAGAGCCGTTGATATTTTTGTGTAAAATAATATCAAGTTCTCAATATTTCTTTTATTCTTTATTTATTATTTCTCTCACCCAAATATTTATTTTTTTAATAGGAGCTACTTGACTAAACTAGATTTGCATACATGGTGAAGTGTACATAAGATTTGGCATAACCGAATATAGAGCTTTTACTTGTTTTTAACCAAAGTTTAGGGTTATAAACCATGTAATCCAGTAGCACAGTATTAAGAGTAGAAGAGTTAGTATTTCATTTATAATTTTCTTCCGCTAAAATTATAATCACATTTAAAAAATCTAAAATTGTTATTAAGTCCTACAATTATGAAAATCATTTTAAATATGACATTGTTTAAACTTAAAAAATATTTTTCATTTGAGTGACATTTCTATTATTAAATTGACGAACGTTTTGCTTCAACTTATTTACAACACGCACGATATTTATTTTACATGTAACAAAAAACAGTGTAACAATTTGCTATAAAGTGTATGAGAGTATTTAGCTAATACTTCCTTCTGTTCACTTGTGTTGCTCTGCACGAATAAATAAATAATTGAAATTTGAGTAAGAAAAAATATTTTTTTTAAACTATTTTCATTTTTGTTTCCATTTTTGCATTCGTTGTGTGTTGAACTTGTTTAAATTTATTTATAGTTGAAAATGTACAAAGTGTTTTGGTTTGTAAGCTAAATAAATTAATACATTTTTGCTTTTTTATTCGTTGCTATAATTGGCATGGCATAAAAAGTAGGGTGACCAGAAATAAATATAAAGATTACGAAGCATTAAAATAAGACAGATACTTTAAATTGAAATTTAAATGTACTTTAGAAAAACATTTTCGTAAGCTTTGAATAAATTAAAATGAATTTTTTTAAGGCATTGCGGCCTCGAATAAAGAGTTTTAAATGTCACCTAATTATCTGAAAACAACTGCATTGAATTTGTTTTTCATGTTAAGCAGACGACTCTGGCTAAGCGTAATGTGAGAAACATATAAATGGACACACTATCGATAAAATCTTTTTTCGTTCCGTAACCTTATCTTCAAGAAAACTATAAAACGGTATATAAGTTTTCATTTTGTTTACATGTGCAAGTTAAAAAAAGTTAAAATTCAATAAATATTTATACGTGATAAACAAAAAAAAAAAAAAAAAAAAAAAAAACAAATCCGAAAAATAGTTAAAAAAATTACCAAAATATTAATCGTTATTTTACTTATAAAACAAAAAGGTATTTTATATAAAATACATTTGATTAAAAATATATTTTTTGAAAAAAGCAAATAAAATGTCTAGCAAAAGCAAAAAAAAAAAATAATTTTTTATAAAAAGTATTTTTTAAAAAGTTTTATTATTAAAAACTTGTTTTATAAAAAATAGATTAATTTAAGAAATATTTTTTGATAAAAAGCATTTAATAAAAAAACTTTTTATGAGAAATTCCTTTATGAAAATTACTTTTCATCAAAAGTACTTTTATAAAGAGTAACTTTTGCAGAATTATTATTTTAATAAAGTTACCTTTTTAAAATGGCTTTTGTATAAAAAGTACTTTTTATTAAAAGGTACTTTTAAAATAGTACTTTCTATACAAATTATTTTTTTTAATTTGAGTTTTTGCTAGACATATTATTTGCTTTTATAAAAAGTCTTTTTCTAAAAATATTTTTTAATTAAATCTATTTTTTATAAAATAACTTTTCAATAACAAAAGTTTTAATAAAAGCTACTTTAAAAAAGTACTTTTATAAATTAATTGGATTTATTCCGCCAGTAAGTAAAATACTGTTGTCATACCTTTCGGTGAAGACCGTCGTCACTGGCTGTTTATTTAGTACGATTGGCGAGCGCTGTCGGTCTGTTTTGTAAGTTTTGTAAACTTTCTTTCCATTCGCTTGTATTTGTCAGTCATTTGATTTTGTATCCTTTCATCTAAGTAGTGTAAAAATGAGGGAAATAAATGGTAAAGGTTTTGTTTTGTTAATAGGTCTGTTACTTCGAGATGAATGTGGTAAATTTCTTTGTTAAGTTTGTCTTTTTTAATGTAAAGAGAGCGTATTTCAGTCTTTATCCATGTCAATTTGTATATTTCCATGAAAACATGGAAATATACAAAACACGAACGTTTAACGGAGATATTATTAACGAACAGGTAAATACAACCTCCGACACAATTTTTACACCACTTAAACTATTAAAACAAACTTACAAACGCAAAACACCCACAGATGGTCACACTTACCTACCTAACAATAAAAGACAGAAATATTAAAATTATATACCTTCAATAAAGATGACAGATATCAGGCAATCTACCTGCATAACACCATTTTTAAATAGACACCATCCTAACGGACAAAACTACCTGAACCCACCACTATCTATGCAACAAACACCTTACACTATCTAACCAGTACTCGAAAGCGCTCGCCAATCGTACTAAATAAACAGCCAGTGACGACGGTCTTCACCGAAAGGTATGACAACAGTACTTTTATAAATATTTATTTTTCTTAAATTAAATATTTTGCTAGATATTTTATTTGCTTTTTTCACAAAGTATATTTCTAATTAACTTTATTTAATATAAAATACCTTTTTATAAAACAAAAGTTTTAATAAAAGGTACTTTTCAAATAGTACTTTTCATAAAAATTTCCTTGTTTTTTTAATTAGAGTTTATGCTAGATTTTTTATTTGCTTTATAGAAAATGCTTTTCTTTCAGTATTAAATGATGTTTAAATTTTCGACATCCCTAAATTTTCATATTTGAAGGCCTTGAATGGAATGTCTAACAAAGTGTGCAATTCGCATGTAAAGAAAACTATATATAGAAATAACAACAACAAAGTTTAGGGGCTTTAATACGCTTTTGAAATTAAGCTCAGTATTAAAGTATGAATTATTAGTTTATCCTAAAAACAATAACTTTGTAGGCTTTGAAAAGTTTTTTATGGCTGTTGGAATTTTTTTATTTTTTTAATATTTTAAACACCTAACATCAGAGCGAATTTAACTTCATTTCGTTTTTAAAGAAAAACACTCCTTTTTATTTTAGTTTTGTTAATATTTTAAATTTAGTTTGTCTTTAATGGTTTTTTTTAAGTTAAAAACTAGCGCTGCCCACGACTTCGTCAGAGTGTCATTTTTAATTTTCGTAATTTTCAAATTCAAAAAAATGTGCTAAACATTTCATCTACAAAACTAAAATGTGCTGCAAATTGTTTTAGTTCCATTTTACAGGTAAAATTGTGTGTGTAACATATTTTTGTAAGAAAAAAAATTCTATATTTGATCCAGAGTTCTAAGGTACCTTCTTACAAAATTTTATTCAAATCTTTCCAGCAGTTTTAACGTGATGCGAACACAGACAGACATACAAAAATTCCAAAAATAGGTGACTTGTATTCCAAATCGATTACTATCTATGTATACAAGCAACATAATTTACAAAAAAATATTTCATGTACAGATCTGATCCTATTGCTGTGTTAATTTTTACATGTGTCATTATTTACAAACTTTAGTTTAGTATTTTCTGTAGGTGTATTGACAAATATTTATAAAAATTTAAAACTTTTAAGATTTATTATAATTATTTAATACATGTTTCATTGCTTTAAGATTAAAATTATTTATTCATAAAATTGTTTACTATTTTGTTTATTTCTGGGATATTCATACATATTTATTTACATACATACATACTTCTGAAGGCCAAATCATTAAATTGCTGATTTTTGTTCTTTTGTCAAGTGTTTGAAAATATATTAAACATATTTGCCTGTTTATTAGCAGCATTAAATTAAAAGACTTCATTCTTCATTCATTCAAAAATATAGTAATTTTTAAGAGTCGACAATTAATTTGAGTGACAGATGTATCCCAAATTTATAATTTAAATTTAAAATATTTATTCATGAATTACAGCTTGGATGGAAACTTTATTAATTTTGACATTTTTGAAGTTGTACACTTTTGTTTTTAGTTTTTTTTTGTGGCAGTTGCAAATTTATTTTTAATTCAATTATTTTATTTTCATACATTTTTTATGAAAAATTAAAATTTGTCCATTTTTGAAAACCTTTTTAGTCTTTAGTTTATATTTTTATGGTTATTAAATATTTAACTACAATGATATGAGCGTGTCAGGTATAATATGCACCTTTCTCTCATAAATATACCCCATAAAGGTTACGCAAAAAATTCATATTTGGTTAACATTAAAAATCAGTAACCCAGCAAGCAAATATTTTGAGAATAAAAATCTATACATATGATAAAAAGTAACGGATTCATTTCTGTACATGAAATATTTTTGAAAGTTTTGATGTTGGTGTAGATAGTAATCGATGTGAAATACAAAACACCTATTTTTTGAATTTTTATCTGTCTATTTGTCTGTCTGTGTTTTCGTCACACAAAAACCCCTGGATAAATTTGAATAAAACTTTGTAAGGAGGTCCCTAAGAATCTTGGTTTGAATATAGAATACTTTTTATTTCATAAAAATATGTCATTACCTAGAGAAAATAGAGAAATATGCAAGTACGCAATTTTTTATATCATAGAGCTTAAAAGCTCTCCAAAATTTTTTGGGGCTTGAACTTGTCTTTTAAATTAAAGCCTGTATTGTTAGTAATTTTTTTTATTAATAAAACAAATTTTTGTGTATAAAATTCTCTGTTTTTACTAATAGTGTTTCTGTGTTATATTTTAAGAATTTTAAAGCTTTCAGCTTAATCCTTTAGACGTTAAATAGAAAGCTTCTTGCCTTAAAAATATTTAGACCTTAATAGATTTAGTATTAAGGAAAACTTTTTGCTGTGAGAAGCTTTAGTATATATTTTAGGATTTAAAAGCTTTTTTTAATTTTACTGAAAAATATATTTAATTTAGCTAATAAAAATGCATGTAAAACTTGTATTTAATTAAACTAGATCAGCTAAAAATGAGCAGGTTCCACATGAGTAGTGTTGCTTACCATATAATCGCCACTCCTTAATATGAAATTTTAAGTTTGCATTATTTTTTATTGAAAATATTTAAGTTACTGAATTTTATTGTTCAATAGATAAGACATAAACAGGTCTTCTGCCTTTACCGAACACCCTTTTATTTTAAACTTCATTTTGTTATTTGCTATTGTAGCGGTCTTACATTCATCTCTTGAGTGCATAATCTATCAATGTTTTTGTTCTAAAATATAGCTGCTATTAAATTGTGTGCTGGGATAAGCACAGTTTATAAAAAATTATGGGAAAGGTATTTCCGTTCAAATGCAGAAAATAAAATAAATCTTTATGGCATTTCATAATATAAAATTAAAAAAAAAAGAAATTGAATTGAATTAACATTTGCATGCACAGAAATATTTATAGTATTTTTTATTATTATGAAAAAAAGAAACAACAAAATAAATTAATGAAGAATAGGTTTAAAAGAGACACTTTTTAACAGTTCAATAAAAATTAATATATTTTATACCAACTATGAAAAGAGTTAATGGCTAATCCCATCGTATTATTATTTATATTTGTGTATTTAGTTACGAAACACAGCGACTATCCCAAATGTGAACGTGTGGACTTTAATAATCTTTTTATGGATTAAAAAATTTTTTTTTATTATTATGAAGTTTACCTTGACTTAAAGTGTGACTTATAAATAAAATAAAATTTAAATTGGATTTGGATTTGGATTTGGATTTTGATATGCAAAATGAAAATTGTTGTGTGTATGTACGTAAAAAAAAAATAAAAAAAAACTAGTTTAATGTCCAAAGTATTAAAAAAACTTAACAATTAAAATTTTTCTGTAAAATGTTTAAGCGAATAATTAAAGAACAATTAGAAATAATTAATATAACAAGTAAATATCTCTAATTATTTCATATTAAATGCATTTATTTTTGTATTATTTTGTTTTTTTTTTAAATTAAAAATATCACGTACAAATCAATCAAAAGTATTTTATGTTTATTCTTTTGTTTAAATGATCTCATCTTGAACGCTCTAATGGATTTTAAATAAAATAAAAAACATTAATAATTTTTTTAATTTTATTTATATAAAAAGTTTTGAAATGATCTCACTTTATTTAAATTAAATAAAAACGCATCAAAATGCAGAAAGTTTTAAGCGCAGTGAATTATTTTAATACTTCTAATTGAAAATTTTTAAATTCTTTAAATGCTGAGAAAAAATTGAATTTAAAAATCAGTCGCTGATGAGCTTCCTTCCATGTTTGATGTCAAGAGACTATATTTCGTTTTAAAATATAAAATTTTTAAATTTCCCTACAAGGAGGATTATGAAAATAAAACTTTTGTCATCCATGATGGGGCCGGTTTCAGTAATTACAATTTATATAACGTGGTCCTCTAACTCTTTTAAGTTATTAATCGCCAATATTAAGACTTACTTAGTCAGATCCTACACAAAATTTAAATGATATTGTTTTGTGCCACAGAGTTAATCAGGAAAATATTAATTAGGGTACTTCTCAGTAATGAGTTCCTGAGTTGTTGAGTGAGATTAAAAAAAACAAACTTTTTAATAAAATTCTACTGGCTATTTTTTACGTTAGCAAAACGTAATTGAAATAATAGATTTATTATTTGCTTTGAATAAAAATTTTTGAACTCCTAAAGCACCTGAATAAAAATGTTATTCGCTCATAGCTTAAGAACCCGTGTTCTATTCCTATCCTGTCAGGTTCAATTATATTTATGAGTTGAATAGTAATTCAACAAAGTTTGAAGGTTGTACATATTTTGTAATCGGTTACGAAGTTGTGTTATAAATTAGAGGCGAGACACCTGCCCTTTTTAATCCCGTTTCCTGACAAGATTGAGTTTTTAGCACTAAATTTACTGTTAACACTTTTCTATGCGAGTTATTTTAAACGATAATAGAATTTTTCTTTAAGCGATTTTTTTTGTAAAAGTTTGCGATTTTTTGTAATTTTAGCGTTTTTTATTTATTTTTTATTTTTGAAAAAAAAAATTGTATGCAAAGTGAGTTGGGATTTTGTAGGAAGCTTTTTAAAAGACAAAGCACTTTATCATAAATTAATATTGGAAATTTTTTAAAATTAAGATATTTTTGGAAAAACTAACACACAACGCTTTCAGTTAAAATTTGAAGAACTAAAAAGTATAATTTTTGATAAGTAAAAAAACAAAAGAATAAAAGTAATATAAACTCATATAATGTAAATTAGACTCACAAAACTGAGGATACTGTATCAAGTATGGGCCATCCTTTATTTTAATATTTTACATTTTTGTTGTAGAAAGTTTCACTTCAAGACGAACGTTTTATATTGCACCGAATTCCAAATTTTAGCTTGTTCACAACTTAACTATAGACTTTAAATTTTTGAGTAAAATTAAACGACTACTAAACTAGCCCACTGTACGGTTTATAATTAATTTATTATTAAAATACAAAAAGTAAAAACAAACAAATGTTAAAATTATTATTGAATAAATAAATTAAGTTGTTTTAAATGAATACAAAAACCAAGGTCAAAACGCACAAAATTGATAAGCCCGCGTAACAAAAAAGAAGGACAAACTTTATTTTCATTCGTTTTTTAGAAAATCTTAAAACTAAATAGTTAAATAAAAGAACCGTTTTCGAATCGTTTTCAAAATCTGAATTTTGTTTTTTTTTTCGATTTAATGAACAAATAAAAAAACAAGTTAGATTTCTATATTCGGCTATGCTGAATCTTATATACCCTTCACCAATTGTGTATGAACACATGTGCAATAAATCGGTATAAGAAATTATTTTTTACGATTAAAACTTTCTGTTTCAAAAAGCGTCGAAAGCTGAAGGTTTTGCTTAGGGTTGTTGCTTGTATTTCTGCAGGTGGTTGTCTCTACTTAACTTAAATAAGTAGTAAAGAAAACCACCTGCTGGAATACAAAAGAAAGTTAAAAAAAGATATTAAAAAATTAGAGACACTCGTAATATTTTGGCCTCTTCAATAACAAAGCTTGGAATCTATATCTGATTGATTAGCGTATTTAAATTTTCTCTAGCTCATCTAGTACCCTGGCCAAGGGAATTTCAACACAAACACGGGTGGACTGGCGGACATTGCTCAATCGACTTCACTATACATAAGAACTCAGAAGATATAAATTTGTGGGGTCGAAAATGGATATTGTAGAAATAACAAACGATATGAACAACTTAAATATACCCTCTTTTTACCTATTGTGTAGGGTGTGAAAAAAGAAAAAATGTCAAATATAAAAGATTTATCTTATTCAAACAGATTAAGAAAAATGTGTTAAAAATAAATTAATTCAAACTGGTATTTTTTAAATTTAAAAATAAAACTTTAAATAAAATAAAAAAGAACTCTTTTGACAATAAAAACGTCTAAGTTTATTTAAATAGTGATTTATTTGCTAGCAACCAAAAAAAAAAATGTAGCAAAAATACTTCATTTTAGAAAAAAAACCTTAAAATAAAAAATGTAAATTAAAATTAGTTTTCTTTTATTTCGCTTATTTGTCCAAATTTGCAGTACTAGTCAATGCAGCTGGAATTTATTTACAAAAACATTTAGAATATTTTCTTACAAAAAAGTACATTTTTAATGCAAGAAGTTCAATTACCTCCAAGTGTTTAAGCACAATTGTCGTATAATTTTGCGGTGTATTTAGCAAAAAGTACTTAAGACCGAGATGAGAATAAAATTTTAAAATTTGTACACGAAATGTGCTATAAGCAAAAGAAATTTTTTTTTGAGTTTAAGCACAAAGAAAATTCAGTTAGTTTTAGGATTCCGTACCAAAAGGCTTGAATCATAACCCTACTGTTTTCTTTACAAGGCCGAACCGCCGTTTATCTCTGGAACTGTAATAGTTAAACTCTTTCGCATTTGGTGTATTACCACAGCTGCTACAACAACAAAACGCTAAAACTAACAATGTGTTTCCAAAGTGACGTGATAATCATTTAAGTACTATGATTTTGTTGAATTGTGGTAGGCAGACACGTCAAATTGACACAGGGTATGTAAAACTATATTTGGTTAAAAATTTTTAAATTAAAGGGTTTCCCAATAGTGACTTGTTTTTGACGTACATCACTTTATTTTTAAGCCACAATAAGAAGACACTTAAAGCTTGACTAAATTTATCTCCCCTATTAAAAGAAGTGCAAAAAAATAAATCAAAAATATAAAGGGTTTTCCTATAGACCGTGGTTTTAACATATATGTCTAGCTTTTTCAACTGTATTAGCAGTCATTACGAATTTACATAGAATATTTAAAAATTTGTCTGCTATAAAAATAAGTTTGAACAATCAATTTTAAAATTAAAGAGTGTTTCCATAGAGAACGTGTTTTAAATGAATATGGCGTTATGTAATAAACCGTAACAAGAAAACACTTGGAAATTTTACAGCGCATGGGGCACGTTGTCCCCTATAATGACAGGTATAAAAAAAATTACGGGGTGGTCCTAGAAAGAGAGACTTGACTTTATTTTTTATCATTATAACAGACACTCGAAATTGTTAACAATAAATAATTAAAAAATTATAATAAAATTTAAAGGGTGGTCCATTCATTACACTAAATTATTTTTTTTTAGATATTTTTGTAAATTGTTGATTTCTTTGTTTTTTATGAAATTTCTATTTTTTGCTAAAATATATTTTTTCAGTGGAATTGAAAATTTAATTGCTGATGTTTTGAATTTTTCCTTCGAATTTTTTTTTTATAGATTTAAGTGAATTTGCTGTTTATCTGCTACATTTTGTGTATTTTTGGTTAAAATGAAATTTAAATTACAACTTATTAGACGATGTAAAATCCTGCCTATTTTCGATTTTTATAACTTTCATTTTATTTAAAAATTTCAATTTAGTAGTCAGAGAAATAAATTTCAAAACCTGTTTAAGATTATTCCCAGCTTAAAAAGCACAATTCCTTAATAAAAAAATTATATTTTAAAAAAATGTACAACTTTCCCAGAATAATTGACACCAAAGTACGCTTTTAATCCTGGACTTCCAGCTTTCATACGAGCCACACATACGTTTGCAAATGTGTAGTGTCTTCTTTGCATTCAATCGTTTACGAGAACTCTTTCTATAATATTCGTATGCGTTTTATTCCACTGAAGTGATATTTGAGTTGTATGCATTTACCTGACTTGAATCTACTAATTTCTACACAATTCTGTTCTATTCAACTTTGTTCATTTCATTTCTGTCTGCTTAAATATTTTCACAAATAATTTATTTGTGCAACACAATTAGCATACATTGTTTTGTTGCTTTTGTATTTTTTAACATTTCAACTGTCTATATAACGGTTTTCTAATGTTGAAAGTGACACTAATAAAATTATTTAAAACATTTAAAATAGAACAACACAAACAAAAAAGAAACGTTCACTGATGGTCGTGGCATAAAGAATAAATTAAAACGGTTTTTGGTGAGAGAGAGTTTTTTTTAAAGCCTTATGGGCGATTTATGCAAATTTATTTTACATATTTTAATTTGTATATGCGAGGGCAGTTTTATAAGTTCTTATAATTTACAATTCTTGTTATCCCTTTTGCTACGATGCTAAATTGTAGCTCTATCTTTTTTTTGAAATCTTCGAAAGCTTATAATTTTTTTATAAAGCTTAAATAATTTTCGTTTATTTTTTCCCAACTGCACTTCAGAATTTCAAATAATTAAATATAAAATTTTAACAATGTGAATTAAATCATTTACTTGTTTCGAAAATTAAAATGAAATTAGAGCGCCAAGTGTCACCCATGTATCGTTCTTTTCAAATAACTTCGTGAGTTTTTTAACACACTAAAAGTTCGAAAAGCTTTGAGGTGACTATACTTCGCTTTTTTTATTTTATCTAAAATAATGGATAAATCATTTTTGTCCATGAAAAAAAATATTAGAGTCTGCCTTTCACAAAGTCGCATGTTTCAATAATAAAAATTTTCTAAAAAAAAACTTATAGGAAAAAGAAGATTATTGAATCTCATTTTTGTTGCTGTAAAATAATACATTTATTTCGAGAAGGGTCTTACAAAAAAATCTGAGGGTCGACTTTAAATTATTTCTCAATCTCCAAAATAAATTACCCTAATATTTTAGTGTTGATTAAAAACTTTTTGAAAATTGGGTCGTAGATTAAACTACAACCAACTACAAATTTATATGTTTGCCATTCGGAATGGTCCGAGTTACACAGGGCAAGAAATTTTAAGTGAGCAACAGCTCTACGAACCGAAACCTTTTTCTACAGGAACAAACAGACAATTTCCACAGGATTTATTCCATGATTATTTAGAACGCTCTCCATCTCGTTTTTCGCTCTTTCTTCCAAAAATGGCTACACAGATGCTGCATAATTTTTGTAGTTTCAATATTCGGCTTTAGAAAAATATTGTGGAACAAAGAACTCACCACATAATAAAAAAAATTTCATGTAGGCCCTAGACGTCTTTTACACAGAGCAAGATTTCCTGCTCAACTCCGAGTTTATAGAAAAGTTAGGAAGGTGAGTGCAAAGAGAAAGAGAGCTGCCAGTCTTCATAATTTAAAGCAATTAAAACAGCAAATGCTGAAAATACTTTTCTGGAACGAACTTAGTCCTACTATCAGCAGTACCTTTAAATCCTAATAAACCTTTATGTGAAAAATTTTAAATTTATAACGAAATATTTTTGAAAAATATAAACAAATCATTCTTTTTAAATTCTGTTTTAGCATTTTGAACCATTTCAAAATAGGTCAACAATCTAATGTTATGGAGACTATAATTTAATACTTTTCAATTACTAATTTTATGCTACAGACTGTTTTAATGATCAAATGTTTTGTTAAATTTTTTTTTCACATACGAGTATAAAATTTTATAAGTGTGTGAACAGCAAAAAAAAATAATAAAAAAAAAAACAACAGCAAAGAACAACAAAAATAAAAAACAATAAAATTGTTAAAAAAGAAAGACTGTGTAATTTTAAGCTTTCAAAGAATTTTTTTGTGTTTTTTGGATGGCACTATTGGGGATGTTGGTGATGAATTCACCCAGTACTTTCAGTAGCGATGATAATGATGTTGCTGTTAATCAAATTGTTGTGAATGTCGCTTCTGGCTTTGAAGCGTAGCAATAAAATTTTATTTCGTTAACAAAAGACTTTGACACATAGAGCTAATGTGAGTAGCAATGTGGGGTTCATACATGCGATAGTTTTGGGTACTTAATTCAAATCTGCACAGTAGATTTAATAATAAAAAAGTTTTTTATTGTTTTTATTATGAATTTAGGGAAATAAAATTTAATTAGAAAAAATTAAAATAATGATCCATAACATTTTATGAGTTGGAAAGATCTATCCAGTAAAAAACTCAATGTTGCCAATTGATTTGTATTTAAGAACTGTTTCAATCATTAACCAGAGTTTCTTCTGTTTTTAACTTGATATAGTATATTTTTGTATTTAAAGTATAACCATCTGTAAAATGTACATTTTTTTGGAGTCATCTTGAAGCACGTTTTATCGGCGAAGACTGTAGCATCAATACTATGCCGTTTTGAGAGAGCCTATAACTTAAAAGAGAGGACTTTTAGAATTTGATTGCGACTTACGTAATTTGTGTTACGGTTAACGATAGCAAAATAAACAAAATTTTTGATCCAACGAGGCTTCGGCAGATGTGTGCTGTAGAAGGCTGTAATAGTCCTTTAACGATGGGTAATCTTATTTTTAATTCATTAAAGATTTCATATGAAGGAAAGCTATGCTAAACATTATATAACCTTCACCATATATGTATAATCACGTTTGTAAGTTTTGCTTAGGGTTGTTGTCCCAGCTTAGTACATGGAGAGGCTATTGTTTTAGATCCAAGTATAATTCCGTGGTGAATAAGTAGTAAGTGGTTAAAAGCTCACTAACCCAACCACCTGCAGGAATGAAAACGAAAGTTGAAAAAAAAGATGTGAAAAAGTTAGCGGCAGGCGTGGTGTTTTGCCGGCTGCCTCGAAAGATAAAGAAAATGCATAAGAAGTCAGAAAATATATTTTATGCGTCCAGACTTCTTTCAACTCGCGCTGTCACCTCGCAAATCTTTCTTGTTTCTATGAAAATTACAGTTTGAATACATAAACCGAATTTTTATTCCAAAAGCGCTCTGTTCAATAAAAAGGGGTTGTTGCAAAGCTATAAATTTTAAAGCTTATCTTCACACACATTAAAAAACGAAATGATAAACGTAGACATACCCTTTTCTACCTGTGAAATATTTTATTCCTAGATGGCCTTCAAAAGACAAGGCATAGGAAAGCGAATGTTGATGCCTCAAATATTTTGACGGTGTTATGGAAAATCTTTAACACCTCTACTTAAGAGACAAGGCATCCATTATGCAAACACAAAAATCATTTTAACTCAATTTTAGTTTAAATAATTCCGTATTCCTTAATTTCTAATGTTGTTATTATTTCTTCTTGAAAATTTAAAGCGTGTACCTTTAAAGGTTCAAAAAATACAGTCATATTCGCCAAAATCACGGCTCCAGTGAAAAATTCCCTTTAATTTATTAAATTCATATTTTCATATTTTTCAGTGCAAATTCTATATATTAAATTTTATTTTGTTTGGCTTAGGTTTAGTTTCTTAATTTAAATTCTAAAAGTTTTTTAGAAAAAAAAATTATTTACAACTGTATTCGTTCGTTTTCCAAAGTAAACAAGAAAAAGAAGAATGCTAATGAAGGATGTTGCGTTCCAGAAAATGTAGCATTTCATTCTGCTAGTGTCTAATTTTTCTTGTTTTGTTTGGAAAACGTCCGCATACACTTGTAAATAATTTTTCTTTCTAAAAAATTTTTGGAATTTAAAATTAAAAAACTGAACCTAAGCCGAAAAAAAATAAATTTTAATTTATTTATAATATCCACGGTTAAAGTCCTGATTGGGAAATATTAAAAATTAATATTTTAAAATATTTTGCAAATTTTGTCGCTGCAATCTTTATTTGCTTTAAGTTAGCAGTATCGTCAACAGGCGGTTTATACGCCGTCGAAAATAATACAACGTCCTGTTACTCTGCTAAATATGTTTGTATAAAATTTTATTAATTTAAGTTTAAATAATGTTCTCTTATTAAAACTTAAAATTATTACATAAAATATTTAAATCAAGATATTAAAATCTTTTGCTATGCTTTTTTGCTGATAACTGGTTTTAAATTGTGTCTCCCCATCATACAAGCACAATTATGTTACACGTACACAGATATGTAAATTTTTGCACACTTATGTATGAATCTGTGTAAGTATGTATGTATATATGTATCAATGTTTAGAGAACAATAACCTCATAAAAGTTGTCTCTTGTTTTAAAATATATTTTATTTTATTTTTTGCACTAAAAAAGATTTAAAAATGAAGAGATTGGTTTATTGTATTATAAAATGAAATAGTGGAAAATAGTTTTTATTAGAAAATTAGGGCTAACACAAAAGGGAAAAGCCAAGCTGACCTTATTAAATATATCAATGTGTCCATCAAGTCTCTTGAGCGATTGACGATAAACTACACTGATTTGATTGACTCTATAATTTTGAACGCTTGGAGTGATGTTTGTCAATATAGAAATGTTCTATTATTATTGTTAGTTTTTGCTTTACATGCTGCCACTCAAACCAACAAACTTAAAGGGTAGACGTTACTTAAGTTTAACATGTTTTGTGATAGATTTTAAATCCTTTTTGTGCTTGAAGGAATTACTTATTTGGAATTCAGAGACATTTAGGTTTTGATGGTTTGTAATTAAAAATCTTTAATTACACTACTTTGTATAATTTTATTACTAACAAGTGAAAATTTAAAAATTGGCTATGCTGAGTCCTTAAACCCTTCATTATGTATGTAAATCTAGTTAAGTGAAGCGACTGGTATTAAAAAAACAAATATTGGGGTGACGGAGAATTAAAAAATAAGAAAAAAAAAAGTTTTATATATAATTTTACATCAAAAACTGTCATCGGCTCTTAATGGGTTGTATTTAAAAATTATATTTTCTGAAAGATCTCTTCAAAAGCTTTTAAATAATACCCATATCGATATCTTTGACGCACAGTCATACTTTTCTATGAAAAGCTCAGAGGCCCATAACCCGGAAAATATGAGTGAGCGCAAATTTTTTTGCTTTATTTTTTTCTTTTTTATTAATCCTCTACCTATAGGAGTTACTTCATTGTTTTAAATGACATGGACAAATTAGAGGCAGGCGTGGTATTTTTCTCGCTGCCTCGAACGACATGGATTGATCTTGATGCCTTGGCAAAGTTGTTTTCAACACTAAAACCGACGGACAGACCGACATCGTTTAATCGACTTCGCTATGCATAACAACTCAGAATATAAACATTTTATGAGGTCGAAAGTGGATATTGTAGAAATTACAAACGCAGTGACAAACTGTTTTCATCTGTAGTGAAGGGTATAAAAATGTTTAAGAGTGTTTATGCGTTTTTTAAGGGTTATTTGAATAAATGTCCTAAAGATGAAGAAAAAAATTATTGTTTTTTTTTTCCTTTCGGCCACTGACCCAGAGGATAGTTTTCTTTGTGCTTTTAAATAAAATTAGGTTACTTTTGTTATCATTTACTTAATGAGACAGATATTTTAAAATCGGTAATATTGATGAACATAAGCTTAACTAGAAACTTTTTTGAAGGGGTCTACAGACCTAAAACTTAAAGAAAATTTGTTAATTTCAAAAGAAGTCTACAAAAATAAAATTTAAGGGGTGTACCAGCCCTTACTAGAGAAGTGAAAAAGATGACTATGAGAAATTAGAAGAAACATTTTGTTAAACAAATTCTTATGGCTGCAATAAAAACTGTGTTAAGCACTTTTTTTGTCTAAAATACTTTAATAAAATAAACTATAAAACTTTATCTCAGTGTTGA
Source organism: Cistogaster globosa (assembly GCA_937654795.1). Classification (NCBI taxonomy): domain Eukaryota; kingdom Metazoa; phylum Arthropoda; class Insecta; order Diptera; family Tachinidae; genus Cistogaster; species Cistogaster globosa. The sequence continues at coordinate 7,678,166 of OW569407.1, forward strand.
GAATGTGTTTTATTTATATAGAAATGAAGCGTTTTAAATATCTGTTTAATGTTTTCAAAAACTTATAGAATTAAAACATTAATAAACTTATTTTTTTATTCAGTTTTTTAAATTAAAATTTGTATATTAAATATTCTCCTTAAAAAAACATAAAGCTCTTTAATGAGCATAAATTAATCTCTTTGCTGCAATCTTTAACATCACCCTCTCTTAAAATCTTTTTACATAAAAACAAGTTTCTTAGTTTTGTCACTAAAATGAATAAATTAATTTTTTTAATGTTATTTTTTATGAACTAATTTTATTTTGTGTGCTTTTGTTGTATTTAAATAATAAATAATGAAATAGGAGAGAAAAACCGGAAAAAATATGTTGTGTTTTGTTTCACTCACAATCAGGTCAACTTGTTGCTTTTCTGAGTCTTGTTCTGCTTCAAATGAAAAAATTTTGTTTTTAAAAAATTAAATTTTTTAAATAAAAAATTAGTCAAACATTTATAATTTTTTGACACACGTATTTCGCTCTTGAGTTTAAAAGATGTATACAAATTAATTTCGGTCAAAATATTTTTGCTGTGAAGAAAAGAATCATTTTTTATTTTCTTTCGATGAAATAAAATTAGCAAATTATAATTATGGGTTTGTTTTAGTAGTTTTATTTTAATAGTAAATAAAAAAATAAGAATAAATATTAAACAGACTTAAAAGTTTCTGTTCATTTCCAATATTGTTAAGAAAAAAAATTAATTAAATTGTTTGAGGTCCTTTTGTTAATACATAAAAAATAAGAAAATATTGTTGTTTTTATTTATTTTTCAATATTGCAATATTTTAACCAACTTTGTTGCTCATCTTCAGGGAAATATGATCGAGAATATAGAGAAAATATGAAAGAAAATTAATTTTTCATCGAACTAGAAAGTAAAATTATGTCACCTAAAGGAACACCCTTTAATAATTTATTTTATGTATTTTTTTTGCTTTATTTTATTGAAAGCTGTTGTTATACCAACTTTGGTAAAATTTTAAATGGATGTCTGTTACGGTTTCATAAACATGTAAATATAATATGTTTTGTATGGAGACACTCTTTAATTTTTTAAGTTATAAACTTTTTTTAAGTATAAACAATCTGTAAGTATCACTTTTTAATTAAAGCAAACACTTTTTTAAATCGGTTCAGAAATGACAGAGTTATGTGGGCACAAACAAACAAAATTACGGACAAACTAATAATCTTCGTTTAATAAACAGAAAAAAATTTTACGTATTTGTTGGGTCATATAGAATTTGCCATATAAATTCCTTTAGAGAGTGCACGCTGTAGAAATTATCAATTTAACTAAACGATTTCTCGCAAAGGTATGAAAAATAAAAACTACGTTGATTGCAAAACGAGAGTTGACCAAATCAAAAACAAATGCAAATGGCAACTGAATAATTTTTAAATCGTCAGTTAATTAAGTTTAGATTTTTTGACAAGAAAAATAATAATAAATTTGTTGCCAAATGAATGGATGTGAATTAAGCAGTTTGATCGAATATCTTCTGACATTCCTCGAATTGTGCTGGATGTCACATAATCGTGATTATTAATTTACTTGCCTGTATGATATCATAATTATAAGTATTTCATTGTATTGTATTAAATTATGATATTAAGAAGTGAACTTAAGCGTAAATAAAATTAATTATTTAAATCTAAACAACGATGTTATATCTCATATTTCACTAAGTTTTTTTTTCTTATTCGTAAAATGACATCTTTCTTTAAAAACTAAACGTAAATAATCAATAACCAAATTATTTTACTAAACGAAATTATTATTTAAATTTATTATTGAAATTTGAGATAGACTTAACACTGCCTGAATTATAAAAATATTTATGTTTTACTTTATAAAAATATTACAAAAAAAAAACAAAAAAATAAAATAAAAATATAATAAATTTCAAATAAAATATTTACAAATCATTGCACAACAATGTAATTTTATAATAACTATAACTATGCAATTTCAATTGCATACAAATATATATTTTCGTTTAGATAAAGATGCTTATTGCATTCATAAGATCTCTTCATAACAGAATCACTAATTTCACTTGAATGCAAGCAAACAGACAGACATTTAGATGAGAAGAATTATACAAATTGCATTTTAAATAATTATTGTTGCTGCATTACTTTTTTAATGCAGTTAATAACAAAAATAAAAAAGATTTAGTTTTAAGATTTTCATGTTGCACGAAGATACAAAATAATTATTTTGTATTTATGTGCAATTTTTTTGTTTCTTGAAAAATTACACTGCAGGAAAAAAGGTCTTGATTTGAATGAAAAGTCACTTCTTTGAAATTCGTTTTTAAAATTTTGTATAAATAGATGTTTTTTATAGATCTCGACAGAAATTAATTTTGAAAGTCTGCTTAAATAAAAAAAAAAATTATTTAGACTTAATTTTTTTATTGCTTAGTACCGTACCTTTAGCCTTTCCTTTAGAAATATAAACAGTACCTCTACTTTAGTCATGTGAAACCTAAGACATATTTTCCTTTTTTGCTAAATTCCCCACTGTGCCGCGTAGGCTCTTTTTAAGATCTGTATTTTCTGCTTTTAAAACTTAACTTATACAACAACTGAGACTGGACTGAACTGAAAACCAACAATCATCATACTTATGCTAAGCAGTTAAGCTTTAACGTTGACACTACGTTAATTTTCAAGGCTGTCTCAAAACTGGATTTCAGACATCAACATGTGATTGTCGAAAAACAAACGCAGTACAACTTCCCATTATTTATAGAGGACTTAGAACAAAACTTCTTTGGTTTTTTTCCAAACGTTCTGGTAGTTGAGATTTTCTACGTTAGGTTAAGCAAGGTCGCTTGCATAATAATAGTTCACTTAGAGGCGACAATTATTAACCCCCACAGTAAAAACCATATAAAGCTTCTCGAAAAAAGGACCAAGCGAGTCGGTGTCACTTTTCTAAGAAATTACAGACCGTGAAAGAATCTCTGATCCAGACATTTAGGTTTGCGTGCTTGCAGAATCGGCTAATCGGAAATCTTGAATTGACTCACTCTTTCTTCTGCTCACTGTCTAGATGTATTCCAAATCATAAAGTGTTCCGTCATGATGCCCACTAGGAGAGATATAAAATTCTTACTTAGGATCTTGAACAAGTTATAGGTTAAGCAGTGTTGCTGGCCAACAGGCCCATTATAATTTGGCGACAACTATTTACGCCTACAGTAAAAACCATCTAGAACTTCTCGGAAAAAGGACCAAGTGAGTCAGTATCTCTTGAAGGGCCTTGGTCCAGATAGTTAGGTCTGCATTGTTGCATTGTTGAAAAGTCGCAAAGAAAGTCTTTAACTAATTTTTTCTTCTCCTTACGAGCAAAAGTTCACATACGTTTAGATATACTCCGAATCATACATTGACCCGTCACGATGCCCACTAGAAGAGACATCGACTTATCTCTCAAGATCAGAAATGCCTTTGTCTTTTCTTAGTCGAGTCATGGCCAGCTGGAATTGGACAACCATCAAGTGATTGTGGAAGATCCATTTCCTTAATTTTTTTTATAGGGGTATTGATATTTCCCTTTGCATTAACCATGCTCAGACATAAAAAGATCCTCCTTCTTTTATCGTACATCTTGTTTCCATGAAATCTCTCATTCCCCTGAAACACAAACTGTCCTTAAGGAGTTTTGCTCAATGGGAGTCACTGCGTTGAAATCAATGCCACAAATTTTTGCCTAAAACATGCTACATGTGTCAGGTACTCTGAGTTAAATTGATGACCAGAAGATAAACCCAATCTACTTCCAGTGTCCGCTTTTAAGTCGTTCTAAAAACAGCACTAACCCGGTTTTTAGATTTCTTCTTCCACTCATCCTTGCTCGGTAATTTAACACAAAAAAAAAAGATTCTAGAAGCTTATAACAGGAGTCAACTAAGCTACACAAGCTATAATTCTCTGTTATGTATTCAGAAATTAAGTGAAAATATTTAAACAAAAATGAAATTTATAAAAAAAATTCAAATTTTAATATAAATTTTTTTACAATTATATTTTAAAGAAAACAAAATTTCTAATGTTTAACAATATTAAACAGTTTACGCACAATGACGTCAGATAATTGAGGCGTGTAGTAAAAGTGTGATGTAATTTTCGAATACAACTTTTAGCCACAAATGAAATATTCTGCTAAAAATTCAAACGCACAATGGCATGAATGTATTTTATTTATGTTTTCTTTTTCTAAGCAAACTTTTTTGTATTTTAGGTACCAAACATATAAAATGATGTCGTCATTATTGTTATTTTATTTATTCATTCAACTTTAAACAAACATCTCTACGATTCGACGCACTAAACATTGTGATCGTATCTCTTGGATTTTACTTTGCCACTTTTAAATGAAAATTTTAAAATTTATTTCAGTTTTCTTTTGATTTTTGAAAGCAAAAAAAGTTTTTCCGTTTTTCGCTTTAACGTTTCAGTTTGTTTTTTAAAATTTGTTCTTTACTTTCGTTCCGTTTTTTTTTTTGGCGATTTTGATACGATTTTAATTTTTTTTTCTTTGGTTGTTAATAAAGTTTTTATTTTAAATTGAATTAAAGTAATTTGCTTTACAAATTATTTAAAAGTGAGTGTTAAAAAATTAAAAAAAAATTTTTCACATAAGAATAAGGATTAAAATAAGAAGAAAAAAAAAAAAATAAGTACACATATTAAAAATTCTAAAAATAGATTTTTAAATATTTTTTGTTTTTGAATATTTTGTGTATTTGAAGAAAATTAAAAATTAAATATGCCAAGCGAAATGTACGCTATTGCTTTGCATAAGACGAGGGTGATCTTAAAAATACTTCCTTCGACGTATAAAATGTGCTCTGATATGAAAGAAATGCGATATAAAACAAAGAAACATTTTTGGATTGATTGACAATCCAAAATTGTGTGATTTTGTAAGGACTTGTGAATGGTCACTTAACCATTTTACTCCTAAAATAAAGAAGCACTCAAAACGTTGTGATCCCGGCCTTAATAGTCATCAGCTGGGTTAGAAAGCTGCGTCGAAAAAAATAAGAGAAAACGTTTCGTTTTGTATATTTCCGTACCCTGCGGAACGATTATGGTGTTAAGATTTCTTGAAATTGGAAATCACAAAAAGAAGTGCAGCTATTTGGGAAACGTATCAATTCTGCTTTTTCTTCAAAAAATTATTTTTTATCGTAATGAACTTAAGCTAAAAATAATTAAAATTTTTAAGATAAAAATTAATTATTTTCTAAAAACTATTTTTTCAATCAGAGGTTAATGGTCGATAATACTTCATTGTGAATTATTTAACTTGCTGTTGCCCAAAATATCAAACTTTATATGAAAAATTTCAAAGATTTTTATTTATAGAGCAAGACGGATCTATAGCGAAATCATATACCAGGTGGTAGTAAAAATGTCAAAGCTTTTTTTTTACATTTTGGGCGATTGAAAATTGATTTAAAAAATATATAAATTCGCTACTGCCACTGACCGTTACGTGATTTCTTCATGGGCGAATCAATTTTTAGGCTTTGATAGCTTTGGAAAATTTATTCGTTTTCTCCGTCCAACTCTATTCAATAAAAAAATAGTGTAAAGTGTTTTATATGCAACTAGATATTCTAAGCTGGGACCAAAAAGACTGAATTTGTCAATGATATCCCCTGGTATATAATTTAACCATAATATAGAGTTTTACATTGTGGGCAAGAGAAAAATGACTGAATACATCATCGTTTTCATCTGGTAAATGACTCGCTTTAATTTACTGTAGTGTTACCTTGTGATTTTTATTTTTTTTTTATTTGATTTTTATTTAATTAACATCAACAAAGATTCATGTCTACGTAAAATTCTTTGGTGCAGCAGTTTTAAGTCGCAGCTGTTTTTTGCCAAAGTAGAAAGTACATGCGGCCAACCTTTTATCTTAGAACTTTGTATTATTTATTGGGTTACTGTGTGGTGTCTGTTTTTACGTTTATTTATCTCTTCATGAATTTATGTATTTCCTTCTACTGTATTTTTCTGTTTATCAAATGTTTATTTGAAAATCCCAGATTCTTATATTTTTTTTAATCAATTTGCAAAAACAAATATTAATTTTAAATATTTCTAAGTTTTCTGCTTATTCATTTGTTTTCTTAATTCAATATTGATATTTTTACTATTTATTTTGTTTAAACAAAAAAATTAAAATAGTTTTCAGAACGATATGAAAAACATTTAAAAAATAATTTCTAAAACTTGTTTAAAAAAAAAAAAAAAAACTTGAATGAAACATTTAAAAATGTTTAAAGTTGGCAACCTCAGCAAAAATGTATCCCTTGCAGAAAGGAGATGAATATAATAAATGCAAATGAATCTGTAAATAAATGAGTATAAAATATTAAAAAAAAAATTTCGTTAGTAACACCGAGTGGGAATTGTCCCTGAGGAAAGCTTTACTGCAGCGAATGGTATTTACGATTACCTGTAGACTGTGATGTTACAGAAAATTAACAAGCTACTAGTGGACAATAGAAAGCTTCTAAGAAACCGATAGGGGTTTTAAATGGTCCTAGTGTAGAAGCAAATTTTAATTTGTTGTCTAAGTTTTCCTTATTCAAGTAAAGCTCGCTGTAGTATTCAAAAAATAACAATTCTTTTGTTGTATTATTGAAAAATTAACATTGTAGAAACAAATTCAAATATTTAAGCAACCATTCACATATTTTTATTAAATGTTGACACTTTGAAAATAAGAAATGTGTGATAGAATTGGGAGACTGTCATATAAAAAATAAACAAAAGATATACACAAAACCCAGCGGTTCTGTTTATAGTCTTCAAAAAGTTATTTGGATATTTAAAAACAAAATTAAAATAAAAATAATCAAAATAACAATTGAGATAGTAACCCAGAAAATAATTGATTATGCCAAGCAATCCAACGTTTTTGGGAGAATATTTGAAAGCATCACTTTGGAAACTGCTGGGTATTTTTTTTTTTTTGTTCTTTTATATTTTCTTAAAATATCTTCAACAAAAAATATTTACATATTTTGTGTGAATTGAAAAACAAAATTTAAAACAAAAGTTTTTATTGAATTGTCGACAAAGACCCGAATTTTTATATTTTACATGACGGATACAGTGATGAATATAAAACTAAATCGGGAGGGAGTTCTAAAAAAACTTACTACTCCCAAATTTATTTTGTAATCCACTTTCATTGCCCAGTGATGGAAAAAAGTGCAACAGAAATCATACTCTACCTGCTTGCCATGAAGTCCCCTGCCATCCAACAGTCTCTTACCTTAGAATAGGCGTCGACTGAGAATTCACAAAAACTAGTATCAATGCTTTCGTCCCCATATATTATTTTAATGTCTGCAGCAATGTAATGCTAGAAAATGGTACCGATTTTCACCGTTAAATAATATGTGAGGTTGCCATATCCCATCTGTTCCAGGATAATTCTATTGTATACAAGCGCCATCATCGCCTTTGCCAATGGTATGATGGGGACATATTTAAGCTTCAGTTGTTGGGTTCATTGCGAGGATTTAGCCTGTACCATACTATTTACGAAACAATTCTGAGTTCTAGTTCATAAAAAGTAGCAGTGAATGTTCTTTTTGTAAATCCGATATGTGGTTTCAAACACTTTACTTTTCTTATAAACGCGGACGAGTTCTAATCCAATGAATATATGCCAGCACCCACTTGTCCTTTTATAAGTGATATTTTTGTAAAAATTTTAATGTTACTTTAACTGTTTTTGTCATGAATATCATAAGCAATAAGTGCTTTATAAAGATTTTTGTCCACACTGTTCTGGCTCATGCATTCTATCCGCACTTGTGACTCTCCGACCTGATTGGGATTGATTGATTTCCACAGTGCTTTTATGGTCTTAGTTATACAAACAACATTTTACTTATTGCCTATTCAATGGTAACTCATTAGGTTTTTAGAGACACATGTCATATATATGTTTGCGGCAAGCAAGAAATAATTGCAGCAAACAAAGTCAAGGAAAAATTAGATGGCAACTCCTCTTTCAACTAAAAATTTTTTATTTATTATTTTTTTTCTTTAAATCTTTCTTGATATTGATTTTTATATATATTTTTTCTAATTTCAGATATGATGCCAATGGCGCTATTTTTTTAAAACCTTAACGTTTTAAAATATTATGGATTTAGCAGATAAAATCGATGATTATATTTGTACATTTGAAGGTCTTGGTGATATAACAATGGATTCATTAGCAATGTTCGTATTTATATGGGCCGTTTTGGCTCTTTTCTTAGTCTGGCTGTGTAAATTTTTATACCAAAAATATATGCTAAAAGAAAAACCTGCCAGCGCCAGCAATAGTCGACAGAGTAGTGTGGCGCCTGGAGGCGGTGTTAATAAAACAGAAAAACGTTTATCAGAACCGCGTGATATTTTAGCAAGTAAAAGTGAAATTAAAGATTTATTAAATAAACCAGCAGGTGGTAGTAGCCGTGGCAGGCCGCCGGCTGGTGCCGCCGGCGGTTCAGGTGGAGCGGGTCTGCGTAGACGTATGGTAAGGCAGGGCTCGGCAGGACCGGATAATCTTAAAAAACGTTATGTTCCCCCGCCCTCAAATGTTGTTGGACCAGAAACGGTAAGTCAACCAAAATTCATTAATGCTTTTCGCTTTTTTTTAAATTATTTTTTAATGAATTAATTTTATTTTGTGGTGATTTTCTTTAATTAATTTTGTTCTTGCTTTTTCTAGACTTCCGTCACTTGGACTAGTCAAGTCTTTCGTTGGCTTTATAGTGATTTGGTGATTGTAAACGAATTATTAATGTCTTGGGTTATTGCACTAAATTATACTTTGCATAAGAACGAAGAAGAGGTAAGTTGCTGTTGTTAAAAAATATGTAAAAAAATTATAGCTTTAAAAAATTTCTAAAATTAAAATGTGACATCAAAAAGTGTTTGCTTTTCTCAATAATTAAGAAGTAAAAATTCTGCTAAAAGTACTTTTTATTTAGCATCATTTTATTAAAAGTACCTTTTTGTTTATAACTTTTTTAAAAGGAATCCTTAAAAGAATGTGTCTTTAGGAATTTTTTTTTATGAAAAGTACGTTTTGTCAAGCGAATTATAAATTCTGCATTAAGTAAATACTACCTGAAAAAGTACCTTTTTTCCAAGAGCTTTTTATAAAATCTTTTTTCTATGAAAAGTATATATTTTACAAAAAAATTATTTTATATAAATTTGCTTTGTAAAACACATTTTGTACAACTCCTAAAAAAGTACCTATTATATATAGTATTTTTTTAATGAAACCTTTATAAGAAAAGTTCTTCTTTAAAGTAATTTTTAGACAAGGCACTCTAAATAACGGTACGTCTATATGAGTACCTTTTTAAAAATTACAGATAATAAAAAGTACTTATGAAAAATAGTGTTGTAAAAATTACCATTTTTAAGTTTTTCCTATAATCCGTTCCTTATAAAAAAAATTCAGGAAATGATTTGAATAAAAAGTAACATTAACATCATCATCAACAAGTAATTTTTTTGTCAAATTAACTTTTTCAAAATTTAATCCTACTTAATAAAGTGTATTACCTGGAATCTAGATACATATGGCTTATATAGGGAGAGCTAAACCATCTCCAAAACATAATTAACCTCATCAAAATTTTTTACTTTTTAATTTTTAATACGTGGTAGAATTTTCTTCTTGTTTAAGAACTATAACCCATTCAAGGAAAACATTCAGTTACGCTAATGCCAACGCTCTTGGCAATGATCACTATTTAAAGGGTTTGAAATAAAGTGACGATAAGATGCAATAAATCCTTCTTTTGTTAAGGTGCTGCAAATTAAAATAGCATTTAGACGTTTTCTAGTTGCAGTTTTCTTGCTTTCGGACTACTGCACCATTTGATACGGGGTAAAATGGCTTGATGAGAAAGTCTTATTTTTTCCCTTAAAGTATAAAATTTTGCATCTTTATTTCTTTACATGGAGCCATTACTTTCCTTGTCTTTGGCGTTAAAATTAATATTATTGATGCGCAGCACACAATTACATTCAGCCTTGCTTTTCTTTTGATTAGAGTAAAAATGCAGCGCTTCCTAAAAATGCTGTCTTTATGTATTTTCACTTAAATGGGCCAAAGATTGTGTGATAAGTGGTACTCATTTTAAAATACAAATACAATAAGATTTTTAACGCTTTTGAAATAAAGAGCCGTCTGACAAATTGCGCATATAGGCCATATATATATATAAATGTTACCGGCTCTTAATGGGTTAAGTATTTTTAAAAAATTTTAACGTTTACTAAAAGACCTCTTTAAAATTTTTAAAATGAGGCCCATATTGATAATAAAAAATATAGTGCGCAATCGTACTTTTCTATAAAAAGTTCAGAGGCCCATAACTTGGAAAATATGGACGATCGCGAATTCACTTGATGTTCTTTCCTTATTTTTTTTAATTTTCTTCCCCTCCATTTATTTGTTTTTTTTTTTTTTTTTTAACTAGAGTTACTTCATTCTTCTAAAAGAAATTAGAGGCAGGCGTGGTGTTTTGCCCTCTTCCTCGAAGGACATGGACCGATCTTGCTGATTTTCAAAAGCAAAATTTTCGAAACTATGTCTAATCGATTTGCGTATTTTAATTTCCTCTAACTCATCTAGTCTAGCCGAGCCAAAGTTGATTTTAACAATAATACGGATGGATAGACGGACATCGCTCAATCGATTTCGCTATGCTTTACAACTCAAAATATGGTTACGGGGTTGTAATTACAAACGGAATGACAAACCTGAATATAACCTTTTTCCACTTTTTGTGGTGAAGGGTATCAAAAGTACGTTTTAAAAAGAGTTCTATCTGAAAAAGGCAATATTTTTCGAAAGTACATTTGGTAAAAAGTACCACACTTAAGAAGTACCTATCCTAAAAATTTACTTCAATAGAAGTTTGAAACATTCATCGATGAGTAATTCCACTGTAATTACATATGATCCATCTTGAATTCCGTTAGTACGCGAAACCTAGAATTTTTTAATATTTTCCTATTTCAACACGATCAAGTGGTTGATTTTTAACAATGAACATTATTTTGCACGTCACGCCTTGTTAGCTTTTCCATATTTGTTTAATAACATTTAAATGTATCAATAAATTTTTTTACATTTTTTTTAATAAAACATTTTGGTTTTGATTTTCATTATGTGTTCATTAAATGTATAAATAAATACATATGCCCATATGTAACGACTTGCGTCATAATTCATTTTTAATAAAGTCAATGTTATATTTTTCAAATAGATTTAATCATCCGTATGCTCTTAAAAATCACACTTGTCAATTCTATTGTATTTAATTTGTGATGAGGGTCATTAAGAGAAATGCTGCAGTACATAAAAGGGTTTAATTTAGCTAATTTTTAAAACAAATTGATAGTTGATTGTCTTACAACCCTTGTAATGATGCGCTTTAATGGGTTTTAAATAGTTAAGATTGTGAATTTTTTTAATTTAAATTTACAAAATTTTCTAATATTTTTACTACAAAAAGGATGGTTAAATGTCTAGAACAATTCGTAACTTGCCGTGGTGCGGATTGAAAAAAAAACTAATAGAAGAAAAACAAGTTAGATTGCTGTAGTCGGCTATGCCAAAATTATATACCCTTTACCATTTATGTAAATCCAGTTTAGTGAAGTAGCTCCAATCAAAACAACAAATAGTGAGATGACAGAGGCTTAAAAAATAAGGAAAAAAAAAATTTACATATAAATGTCATCGACTCTAAATGGGTTAAGCATTTTTAAAAATTTCCTGAAGAAGTAGAAATTTTAAAATATATCGGGCTAACTTTTTTTTGCTGAGAGGGTAAAGAGAATATCTCAGGTTTTAGTGTTTTTCAAACTCTCAAAGTCAAATTTTTGCACTAATTAAAGGTTTTATTTGACTTCAAATTAAAATTTTATATAATTTTTATTCCTCTTAATCATATTTTAAATTGCAAATTAATAATCAATAAAATAAATTATTGAATCAATTAAAAGTTTAATTAAAACAAATAAAACTTTAATTGATGGAAATATTTTTTCTGTGGGTGTATATTATCGACTTGTCTGTTGATCTAATACATTAACGAATTTTGGTATATTTTACCATTTTATTTGCTTTGAAATGATGGGATGAAACTCGTTCTAGCGCAGATTTTAAATGTATTGCTAATTTGACACTAAAGGAATTGCTGTTAGGCTACACGTTTAGGGAGAGAGGTATATAAAACTCATTTAATTAAGTTATGATTAAAACACCCTGTTAGAACACCACCCGATAATACATATTTACAAAAACAATGGTTTGAAAAATACAAAGCGAAAATTCCGTGTGGGATTCAGAACATGTCTGATTATATTTTTATGAATTTTTTTTTTTAAATTAGACCTATTGTGCCAATCTAAGTCAGTTTTTTGCTAAATCAGTTAAATTGATTTTATATAAAATTTCTATGAATAAAAATGTAAAAAGTTTATAATCTGGGTCAAAATATATTTCTTCTGCTCACCAGTACTAATAACACTGACCGTATGCACTCAGAAATTTTTTTCTGTGATGTGTGTAAATAAACAAATAAAAGAACCTTTTTTAATGCAATAACAGCTTATTTATACCTATACAAACACAAGATGGCTTTGTTCATGTTTTTTTTTTTTTTTTGTTTGTTGATTTGAATATAAATTATTAATAAAAATAAATTAATACATCTTTATTAAGATTTGTATTCTAATTAATATAATTTTTATACGGTTATAAAGTTATAATTTTTTTAAGGTTATGAAGAATGCAGTTCACCATACCGTTTAGCTATAAAAATAAGCAAATGTTCTTGTAAAATCCAGACTCATTGCAGTTTGAATTGTCAACCTTCTAAAAACATTAATTCTAAAATATACTGCTGGGAAAATTTTATCTTCTTTATAAATTCAGAACAATCCATTTCTTATGCGAAATGTTTGATTTCTCTAAAGTATAAAAACATTGAACTTATGGCAATTAAGTTTAAGAATAGCCTTAAGCTTATTATAAACACAAGAGTTGAAAATCTCTTAATGGTTACGTTATAAAGTATAAAAATACGCCAAGTGCGAGATCGACTTTACTTTTTTCTTTCATCTCTTTATTGTTTGTTGTAAAAAATTAAAGTGTCCGCCAGGTTTGGTTCCAAAGGTAAGAGAATGTGCGTTATTATAGATGGCATATACTTGCCCTTGCCTACAACGCTTTTAAAAATAAGTCCATGTTTGTCGAAACGGCAGCTTCTAAAAAATCACCCTTTAGTTTTAAAATTCTTTGTTCACACTTTTTTATTGGGAAACACCCTTTTTGTTTTAGTTTTATTTTTATTTCTTGTATATGTAATTATAGCGGACTTAAAAGTATTTCAACCTAAAGTGTCTGCTTTTTGCGGCTTAGTTATGGAACCGTAAAAATTAGTTTGAAATGCTGAAAGTAGAGAAAAATAAGTAAAATATGGCAACTCTTTGTATATATCTGTGAAAACAAAAGCTTCTGTTATAGTTTTTTTCGCATGTATTGTATCGATACTCAGTTACTGTGGTATGTGTGAACAGAATAATATCAAAAGTTAGCAACCACGTGGTGTGCTTTTACTTGTTTGATGATACTGAGTTCAAATCCCAATACAACCGTAAGTATAAAGAAAAAGAGAAATATTGACCCGGGTGCTTAACTCTTTAATTTAATGCCAACTTCGCTAATAATTAACATATAAGTGTTAATACGACTAAAATAATTTTTCGCAATGGAAAAAAACACACCCGAAAATTCATTAAAGATAAAAAAATTTAATTATTTTCTCCTAGCAAATTTAAAATTTTATATTTCAAATGTTTCTATTTTTTATTGAAAAAAACCAAAAGGCGTAATGTGTCTGTATTTTTAATGAACAGTTTGTTTTTTATTTTCTCTTTTACGAACCTCAACATCAGCCGCAAATTTTCATATGCAAAATTATTAATTTAAAGCTCCAACCACGTATTCCATTTATGCCACATAAAAAACTGTTTAGTAAATTAATGTTATAATAAAAAAAAAAAACCAAAACTGACTGATTCATACCATCACAAATATAACACATTTATTTTTGGAATCTTCTAAACAAATTACGTAAGCCTTGATAGACTTTGTGCTAAAAATTCAAAACAAAAAAAAACTTTTAAGAACGAGTTCACCATTTTTTTTAATCATAAATGGACATGCAACTTACACTTGGGTTTGGCTGTTGTATGTGATGCAATTCAGAACTGGGAAACTGTAATTTTTTGTTAGTACTTTTTATTAATAAATTTAGTACCTCTTGTGGAATACTACAACTAAATGAAGATAGAAAAGTTTAAAGCATAATAAAACTACGAATGTGTAGATGAAATCACGACTAATCATCCTTCACAAACGTAGGTTACATTCACAAGAAAATTTGATCGAATACCGACCTTATAGAAAAATCGCAAGAAAAAGGGTGTTTAGGTGCCGCACAGTAAACTAAGAAAAATGCAACTCTGATTATATAAAAACTATTATTTTACAAAAGTTTTTAAATGGAACAAGCCTATGAAGAACCTGCCTCCTCTTACCCCTGCCATTTTTGAGAGATCTAACTTTAATAAGCATTTTATATTAATCAAATAAAATTATAGCGTTAGCTTGTTTTAATAAGACTAAAATAATATTTTCCCCGATTTCACAGCGAATGATTGAGTCAAATTGAAAATCAATTCGCCTTTTTAAAACACGCTTTTGTTGTCAAACTTTTTTTCACCTTGCGATCAACTTTGTTAAAATTATTTATTCAGTTCAATTATTAAATAAAACTAGAGTTCGAGCCTCTGTCAAAATTCCACTATATTTACATTTTGCATGTGTAGTGGCAGCAACTTAAGAGGCCATTTGTAATGAATCGATTTAAACGAGATAAGATAGTAAACTAAAGCCCGGCAATGTTTACAAACAGATGAAAGTACAAGTCGCTTAAAAAACAAAAATGAAAAATAGGACCTTTTGACTTTGCCTATTTCTATATTCATAAGTCTTTCCGAGTGTTATATATATTTTGTTTAATATTTTTAAAAAAGTATTTTTTACACGGCCAGTCTTTATTTATTTTTTATTTATTTCTTTTTTAACTTTCATATTTTTTTAACATTTTGCAAATTTCTTATGCAAACAAAGAAATTATTAATTATGATTATTTCAAGATAATTTTTAATTTTTTTTTTTATAATTTTTATATTTTTTCTCTAATTTAAATACAATATTTGTTAGGAAATTAAATCATGCCCTCTATAAAAAGTCATGTGTTTTTTTTTTTTGCGATTTAAGTTCAGTGGCACTAACCCTGATGAATAAATAACCAACCCAACCAGCCCCAACCCTGATGAATAAATAACCACAAAACAAAAGACGAAACAAAAAATATTTTTAAACAGAAACCTTGACCTTAGTTGAAATGAAAACGAATACAACTCAATAATCATTTGCTTTTTTGATGTTTCTTTTTATATGCGTCTTTCTGTTTGTCATTCTAATGAAGTAATCAAAGTTTAAACAAAAATACATTTGTAAATTTTTATTCCAATGTTTTTAAATTACATCTGTCCCAAAATGTTTTTTAGAATATTGAAAAAATCTTAGAATAAATAATTTTAAGTTTTCAATTCTATTTGTAAAATGGAAAAAGAAATCGAAGTAGTCGCAGTTTTTTAACTGCTACAGTTTTTGCCTCGTTAGCATTACTGAAATGCCATAGCACAATATGAGCCATTAGATTTGTAAAAATGTAGGTTAGTGTACCAATCAAAATAAAAGTATGTGACAAATTTATTACTTTTTACTCTTTTAAAGGATTTTGTAATATAAAAATTTCTGTACGATCGGAGTTGAGCTTGAACTCGGAGTTACATCTTAGATGTTTGGGAGACATTGTGGCATCTTAACGCATTTTTCTTTGCGTTTTTTTTTTCTACTTTTCTTCTTTGGCGACGTAATAGCTGGACAGTTGTCATTTTCATAAAGGTGTATTGTTAAAATCGCTATTGTTGCTGCCATAGAGACCTTACTTTTTTTAGTAACAACTATAAACAAATAAATTAAAGGGTGTTTCTACTTAAGTCGTGATTTTGACGAATATGAAACTTTTAGAGAGATATTTTTGTACAACAATTTAGCGTTATAATACGATTAAGAAAGCCAAAGTTAAAACTTAAAGTTATCCCCATCTACTTATAATTGTCTTACTCTTTTTACTTTTCAAATTTAAAAAAAAAAATAAAAGATAAAATTTAAATAATCATTAAATATTTTAAATTTAGTTCTAACTTTATGGAATAAAGTATTTTTAATATTATTTAATTTAAATACTTTAATGTTCTATTTTGACAGCCAAGAGTTGCCAGATTCAGTAAAATAGTTACAAGAATAATTTTTGTTATTTTCATAAACTTTTACATTTTCCATTTCTGACCCCATAAAAAATCAACTTTGCTAAAGCACTAGATGATCAGGAGAAAATCTAAATACGCCAATCGATTAGATATAGTTTCGAAAATTGTTCTGTTGAAAATCAGCAAGATGGGTCCATGTCCTTCGAGGCAGCAGGCATAACACCACGCCTGCCTCAATTTTTCCATGTCATTTGGAACAATGCAGTAACTCCATTAAAAATATATATATACATATGTATATATATGAGGCGATAGAGAATTAAAAAATTTAAAAAAATATTAGGTGAAAAAATTTGCTCTCTCCCACATCTTGCGAGTTATGGGCCTTTGAACTTTTCATAGAAAAGTACGATTATGCACCTGATGTTTTAAGATACCAATATGGGTATCATTTAAAAGCCTTTAAAGAAACCTTTTAGAAAATACTAAAATTTTTAAAAAATTCTTAACCCATAAAGAGCCGAGGACATTTTTATGTAAAATTATTTTTAAAATTTTTTTTTTCTCTGTCACCTTAATATTTGTTTTTTTGATTGGAGTTACTTCAGTAAACTAGATTTACTTGCATTGTGAAGGGTATATAAGATTTTGCATAGCCGACGTTTTTTATATTGATTTTGGACGTAACATTTATGAAAATAGTAACGCCTGTGTTCGCTGCTGCAAATTGATTGCCAAATTAGTTGGTAGTTAAGATTTTTATATTGTAAACTAAAACTCTTCAAAATTAAAGTGCACTTCTATTTACATTTGGCTTTTGTTGTCTTTGCCACTAGCTATTTTTTTTTTATTGTTGAAATTCTCTGAACAACGTCAGGTAGCGCTAACTGAAATTTTCAAGATTAAAATGTTGGCCTAAACTAATGATCTAATAATTCTACACAAAATTGTAGAAAATTGTTTAATTTTATCTGGATGTTTAAAGAATCAAACTGTTAAAATCTTATAACCCCTTACGTTTCTAAAACCCAGTAGAATTATTTACGACCGTAAAAATACTTTCATTTCTCATAAAATATTGCTCACCATTCATATATATTTTCTGTTTGATTTATTTTAGGGTCTTGCTGTAGAAATTGTACGTGTTTTGCCCGACAGTCCACCACCCGGTTTAAGTAACATTTTCTGTAATGCTGATGAGACCAATCCAGCTGACATGGTAATACAATCAATTGTATTTAATTTGAAATTTTTATTAAATATAATTATTTTTCCAACAGCTTATAACTTTCGATTGCGATGCTATGCCTGTATTACAAATAAAAACTTTCCGTCTTAAATCGGGTAAAGTTGAGACCTCTCACTATAAGGTGACCGTATCAAGATTTCGAGCTCGCATAGCAAATGCCATGAACTACAATACATTAAAGGGTGAAATGAGAGTTGAAGGCTTTCCAGATGTAAGTTACTTTTTCTAATAAAAAATATATAATTCTCTTTTAATAATATCGAAAATAAAAATATTTTCAGATACGTATTGCCATGAATAGTGTGGGTGCTATAAAGCCCATTGATCAAGACGAACAACAATTACAAGCTCAAATTACAGATGCCTTGACACGAGCCTTACGTGACACTATATATCCAGTGGATTTTTCGATGTATACTACTTGTCCTCGTGCCGATATTGATACCACAGATTTGCCTGTAATATATCCCATGCAATATGACACTATGGCGGTGAGCGTTAGAACATTGAGAAGAAAATTGCTTACAAAAACATATTTTAAACCCGAAGACATTTACATGACTTTGTCCTTTACAGTTTTACCCTTACAAATATAATAATGTTTCTGGTGTCCTGGAAGCAGTATTTAATTTATTTTTTATTCTTCATTAAATGGATTTTGTACAGTCAAAATTTTGTATAACCTACACTTCTCTGTGTTCTGAACCCTTTACCAACCCTTCCATAAAGTTTTTTAATTCTTAAAAATATTATTTTTTATTATTTTATTACTTTGAAACTAAAAAATATGCCTTTGATATTTAACATTCTCTAATTTTGTTTAAGTGTTAAAATTATTAAAAAAAAAACAAATTTATTTTGTCTCTCTTTTTTGTTTTTGTTTCTTCCTTTACAGGGAACCTTTCAATATTATTACAATTACTAAAAATCCAACTAAATATCATTAAAACCAAACTCCTTTATAATCTAACCTATTAATTAAATAGAAAATTCTGTTACTCGTAATTAGACATTTTAAATAAAAATCAAAGGCTTATTTTGAGGTTTATTAAACAAATAAAACATAAATAATTCTTATCCTTTCGTTTGTCTTATGAAAGTCTTTACATTTCCTTAACACTATACATTTCCCAGAATCAAACGGACTTAGGTATGCAACAGGGTCTACAGCCCATGATCTCGGGTCGACGTTTGTTAGTGAAAATTGTTAAAGGAGAAGGTCTCAAGGAAGCCAAAGATCCTTTTGTAGTCGTAGAAATGGATGAGCCAGCCCAAAAAAATCAAACTGGTGCCAGACAAGGCCACAATCCCTATTGGGATGAACATTTCCTATTGTAAGTTTGCTTTTAATTAAAAAAAATAAAATAAAAAATATTTTTTAATTTAAATTTTTATTTTAAAGCGATTTGGCACCCCAATCTGCTGAGATTCTGTTTGAAGTTTATGATCGTCCCGCAGATACTTCAGATTCTCCCAAGTTTTTAGGTCTAGGTTTGGTTGGCATCGATGAATTGGCTGTGGGTCCTGCTTCGACTCAAGTCCTTGCATTGCAACCGCGTCCCTATGAAACACAACCGGTTTTTGGTTCCATAACCGTGGATTTTGTATTTATTGAGGGCGCTGAAATACCTGCCGGTCCTAGGCCTTATAAACTTAAAGAGGCTCTTCATATTAGTACACCGGCCATTAATGAACACATTAAAAATGGTTCAAATTTGGCTGATGCTGCCGTACGTGCCTTACAAGAGGGTGCCTTGAACACCAACGGACAGCCCAGCAAGAGTACCCTGATTATACACAGTGTTCAGAGGGTAAGTTAATGGTTTTATAAATAAAATTTAGATTTATTTTGTAAGGATTACCGTTTAAATGATGGTTCATGAAATATATGTCACAAAAGCTTTAAAAAGCTTTTATTAAAAATATTTTTAAATTAAAACAAAGCAATTGTTTATATTACTTTGAAAAATATTAAAAGCTTTTTAATGTAATCATGGAAAGCTTATTCATCCACATAGAGCTTTTTGTATCCAGCGTGTATTTTCAAATATCACTTTAAAAGAAAGAATATTTTCATTAAAAAGAAAATTTATATCTGATAGATGGCAAAAATGAAAGAAAATAGATATTCTTTGCTTTGACACAAGAAAAATCTTAAAGTTTGAAGAACTCTTTTAAATTAAGAAGCTTAACTGGAATATAAAAGTTATGTCTACAACTTTACTTTGCTCATGTTTTCCTAAGGTAGTAACGCTTAGAAGCTTTTAGTTTAAATAAATTTTATAATAAAATATAATAGATGGGAAAGCTTTAAAAAATATTAATTAATAGGTTTTTCAAAAAGCGAATTGAACTGAAGTACAAAACAGGAACTGTTAAAAAAGTAAATTTACCTTTTAAAGCTTAAAGTAAAGAAGCTATTAGAAAACACAAATTACAAAATAAAATTATAAAATAATAATTTTACTTTATTTTTGCAAAACTTTAAAGTTAGTAAAAATAAATCTATTTAAAAGAGCTTTTTAATAGAAAAGCTTTTATAACAAACTCGATGGCAAATTATAAAAGCTTACTTAAGGAAATGTGTAAGACTCTAAATATATACTTTTAGGTAGCATTATTACCCTTGCCAAAACAATTACTTTTAAGAAGCTTTAAAAGGTTAGAAGAACTTTTAGTACAAAAAGTCTAAAAAAGTTTAGTTACAGCTATTCTCCTGAAAAATCTTAATCTTATAATTGTTGTTTGCGTTAAAAGTTTTAATAGAAGTTTTAAGGTTTCTCTAGCTTTTTTAAGTTTTAAATTAAAGTTTAAAGAAAGCTAAAATTAAAATTTCGCACACTTTCAAAGTCAATAATTATTTCATGAATCAACTCACAAAATCTTATTCATTATTCATTTTATTTTAACTACATTTTTACATTTGAGCTATTTATTTAATACAAAATTTTTTGTTTTTCAATTGATTTTTATATTCAAAAAAATTCCCGTGAACTCCAAAACATTTCATTCGAAATCATCAATCTTTCAATACGCCCGCTATTTATTACCAAGCAGAATTCAACAAATCCAAATGCATTTAAGGTAATTATCAGAAAGAAATATCTAAACCATGTTCAAACGACATTAAAATAAAAATTTTTTGTTTGAGTTTTTCTTTTAACATTTTTCTTGTTTTCTTTGAGTTTGAGTTTTATTTTAATTTTAGTTGCCAATTCACAAAATTTACATTTAAATGACAAAAATTTCTGTAAATAATTTTTATTTAGTTTATAGTGTTATGAAATGCTAACAAAATTTTTTCTCTTTTTTATAAAAAATTAAAAAAAAAAATAATTTTTAATAAAATACTGCGCTTAAAATTAACCCTGCCCTGATAAAATAATAAAAAAATTTACACGCTTCCTACTACTTAAATACGTTTAAAAAAAAAAATCCAAAACGCCTATGAAAAAAAGGTGGAACTTAATAATCATGGCCAAATCGAAGTTAAGGAATCTCAAGACATTCTCAATGCCGCTGCAGCAAAAGCTTTAGAAAGCTCAGAAGTAACAAAAACACAAGAATTTTTGACGGCAGAACGAAAGGCTGAAGATATTGATCAAATAATAGCGGATACATCAGTAACTAGCGATATAACGGCGAGCCCAACTGATTCGTATCCCAAAAACGAGTGCCTAAATGCAGAAACACCGTCCCTAGACAACACAGGTAACGATAGTGCTTTGGGCGAATCCACCTCCGAGGTAAGTGTTTAAAAGCTTTTTTTTGTTTTTGTTTAATTAAAACTGCCAGCATGTTTTTCTTTTTTTTAAATAATTTTTAATATTTAAATTTTAACTTAATAAAATTTTATAAAGATTTTTGTTTTAAATTTATTTAAACAGTTTGGTCAACCAAATGCTGCCTCCTCGCCAAATGGTTATAATAATTATACAAGCAACCATGGTGCCTCTGCCGGTTATTCTAATGGCCATAATACATCCTCTTATTCAAATAATGGACTTTCCAAAAATGGCAGTTTACCTCGCAATGGCATGTCGCCTGACAACAATATAAATTCACATCAAACGGAGGAGTTGACAGCTGGTGGATTTGATGATCGTGGCCGTAGCAAAAAACGTAATTTCTTTGGTACATTGAAAAAGCGTTTAAGCCGCTCCAAAACACGCACCCATTCAGCTGATCGTGGCGCTTTAACGTCACAACAAAATAATAATCTTACCACTCCTACAGGAACCCTTAACGGTGATTCACGTTCATTATCTGTCGATCGTGCTGTTTTGTCTAAAAGCAATTCACTTGGTAATTACCTTAGTTCCCAACACCATCCCCACCACTATCACCACCTTTCTAGTATCGTAAACATTTCAAAACCATTTCATCCATTTGTTTTAATTTTGTTAAAGTGTTAATAATTTTTAGTTTTAGTTTTACAGTTTGGTTTTTTTTTTTTGAGATTTTTTTGTAGAAAATTTAAATGAATTTGAAATTTCAAGTTTTAGCACTAATTCGAAAATTCTTTTTAAATTTCGAATTTTATTAAAATATTAAAACTTTTCTTTGAATAAAGTAAAACTTTCGCACAACTTTAAAAATTTATAGATATTCAAAAGTTGTGTTGAAAAATCGCCAAATATCGTAAAAAATGAAAAATTTAAAATTTTTCGAATATTCAATATTCAAAGTTTTGTAAATTATGGAGAGTTTCAAGAAAGGTTTAAATTATATAAAATTGCTTCTTTCAATAAAAATCAATAAATCAAAGGCGATTATTTTTCGAAGATTTAAGAATAAAAAAATCTATTTTATAAAACTTTTGATTTTTATACAAATTTCGAATTCATATTGAAAACAAAAAAAATATTTTTTTTAGAAAAATCACAATTTTGCTTAAAAATATTCTTAAAATTTAAAGTGTTACAAAAATATAAATATTTCATTAAAAATCTTATAGAAAAAATCTTAAAAAGAGTTTGAGATTTTTAAGAATTCAATATTGAGGCAAAGAAAAAATAAAGATTTTTAATTAGAGACCAAAGTTAATTTGAGTTAAATACAGACTCGTATCCAAAACTGACAATTTTATCAAGCTCGAAAAGTTAAGAAAAATAAGAAAAATAAAAAATTAAATTTTTTTTTAAATTTTCAAAATTTATAAAAAAAATTAAATGAGATCAAAAATTTCAAAAAAAAAAAATTATTTTTTTTTAATAAAATCACAACTATAAAAGCACAAAAAAATAAAAAATTTTATAAAAATAAGTTCGAAATTTTATCGAGAGACTTCAAGCAAAATTGACTTTTTAAATTTGAAATAATAAAAAATCAAAAATGATTAAACAACTTTGGAATCTAAAAACAACAAAAATCTAAATTTTTGTCAAATGTTTAAAACTTTTCGAAGTGTAGAATTATTCTGTAGGAAAACGAGAGAAAGAGAGAGAATTTTGTGTTTATGAGCATTCTAACTTCACCTTCATATATCAAACGTAACAGAGAAAAACCCTCTTTATTTATTTCAAATTAAATAAGTTGGCATCTTTATAATTTAAAAAAAAAAAGTTTAGGTCTGATACAGAACTTCATTTAGGAAAATCATTTATTTTAAGTCAAAACATTTTTTATATCTAAATTTATTACTTAAATGTTTTTAAGTTTTAAATTGGTTAGTTTTTACATTAATGCATTTTCATTTCCCTTTGCTGTGTGATTTAAAAAAAAATTGTCTCTTTCTGTTCTTTTGGTTTCTTTGTTTCTATCTCTTTACAACAAAATAACACCAAAATAACATTTTTATCCTTCTACTACTTTCAATATAAAAACAATAACTAATTGTTCACTAAATGTTTAACTAAAATGTGTTATAAAAAAAACCAACAACAACAACTGTATGTATTAATAAAAAAATATTATAAACAACACGCACACACACACATTCACACTTGAAAACTGCTAATAAAAATATGCTTCAAATTGCACATCTACACTCACACTTGCACACACATTTCAACTTAATTAAAACTTAAATATTTTTTTAATTTATTTTATAAATTGCTTTATAAACAAAACTTTAATATGACAAAATTTTTAATTACATTTTTTTTTCTTTTTCTTTGATTTCTCATTTCATATTACAAAAAATAAAAAAACTTCTAATTTGCGTTTAATTTTTGGGTTTTTGGCGTTTTGATTTAATTGAACTCAACTTTATTTCAACATTATTTTACCAAACCACCAACTACCAATCAACCCCTCTGAACATTTTGTGGTTTAATCTTGCAAATGATATTTAATATTAATAACTGGTGTAATGGTTAATTTGTTTTTTTTTTTTTAATTTATATAAAATCATTGTTATAATTATTTGGTGTCAAATCCTTGCACGCATTTTTTTTTATAATTTTATGCGTGTTGTTTAAAAAAAAACCAAAAACAAATAAAATGTATTTTACTGGTCAATTTGTGTTATCCCAACAATATAAAAACATTGTGTGTGTGTGAAAATAAACAAAACTTGGGGTTTTAGGACCTCGATTGAGCACTTCGCCTCCTTTAGATCATTCAAGACGCTCTTCAATTTCAGAGTCCTCAGCAATCTCAGGTTTCTCCTCAGCCAGCACAAAAACTTATGTACATGAAGCATCAACATTGGTGCTGGAAACCATCGAAAATGGTATTACGAGGTAAGCGCTGTTGAAGACCATTAAGTCTTAAATATTTAATTTTTTTATATAAATAATTATCTTTTGTAAAAAATTAACTTAACTAAAAAATAATGCTTGAACATTAAAAATAGCACCGTCTCTAAAAGGGACTATTTATAAAAATTAACTTATATAAAAATTACCTGGTACCTTAAAAGACACCTTTTACTGTATTTCCCTTTTTATAAAGTACATTATATTTTATTAAAAGTACCTTTCATAAAGGTACGTTCTTAAAAAAATATCCCTAAAAAAGTTACTTAAAATGAAGTAACTGTTATTGAAAGAATATTTTATAAAAAATTTACTTAAAAAATAACTTAAAGAAAAAGTACTTTTTATACAAAAGTATTATTATTAAAAATTAATTTATATAAAAATAATTGTATTTAAAAAAACCTTAAAAAAATATAACTCCTCGAAAAAAATAGGTACTCTTTATAAAAAGTACCTTTTAAAAAAGTACTTTTAAAAAAAATTCTTTCGCATATTGTCAATGAATAATAAATTCCATAAAAAATTACATTTGGGAAAAGGTACCTTAAAAGTACGTTCTTAAAAAAGTACACATAAAACAAGTAACCTTTCAACAAAGTGACTCTTATTTAAAGTAAATTAAAAATTAACTTTTCACAAAAGTACAATTATAAAAAGTTTACTTACATAAAATTTATCTTGTATAAATAAGCTTTAAAAAAATCTACCTCCATTAAAAGTACTCATTATAGAAAGTTCCTTTTGAAAAAAGTACTTAAGAAAAAATATCTTGCACATTTTGTAAATAAAAATTATATCATAAATTGGAAAAAATTTATAAAAAAAAATTACATTTGAGTGAAGGTACCTTAAATAAAAAAGTGCCTCTATAAAGGTACGTTCTTAAAAAAGTACACTTAAAATAAGTAACTTTTCAACAAAGTAACTCTTATTTAAAATATATTAAAATTACCTTTAAATATAAAGTACCTTTTACACAAAAGGACAATTATGAAAAATTAACTTTTATAAAATTTATCTTCTAAAAAGAGCTTAAGAAAATCTACTTCAATTAAAAAGTGACTTTTTTAATAAGTACTTTTTATAAAAAGTACCACGAAAAGCAACAACTTATTAAAAAAACAACCTTTTCCAAAATGCCTTCTACATATAAAAGGTTTATGTCATAAATTACATAAATAGATTTTATAAAAAAATACATTTGAGCGAAGGTACCTTAAAAAAAGTTTAAATAAAGTACCTTTTGTGACAAGCAACTTTTCGAAATGGTTCCTTTTAACAGAAGCATTAAATTTATATAGAAAGAAACTCTTATAAAAACAAAATAGCTTAGAAAGTACTTTTTGTATAAAGTACCTACAATGAAAGTACCTTCTTTCTAAAGGATCCTTTTCAATAAGTATCTTTTATGAAAAGTAATTCTTACAGAAGATACATAACATTAATTAAACTGTACCTAAAGTTATTTTTTATTAAAAGTGCCTTCTGTAAAACGGTACTTTAATTAAAGGCCCTTTAAAAAAAGTATCTGTTTAAAAAGTCAATTGAAAAAAGGAGTATTTTTTTAAGAAAGACATTAAATATATTGTAATAAAATATAATTCCTTAAGAAAAATACCTATAAAAGTAAATTTCAAAAAATACCTTCTATTAAAGTAACCCTTTGTCAAATAGTTTATTTTGTTTTAAGTGTTTTTATGTTTTTTATTTATTATTAAAATAATATTTTAAACAAGTCCGAAAGTTTCCTTTTTGTAAAGAGCTGCTTAAATTAAAAAGTTTGGATTAAAACTTTTTAATTCTCTAAGCAATTAAGTACTTTTTAAAATAACTTAATTTTTATAGAAGCTGTATTAATAGAGCACATTTACAACTATTATGCCTTTTAAATAATATTTTTAATATTTTATAGTAGAAAGTGCAGTGAAGTTTAATACATTTTTTTGCTTCTTAATAATTCCTCTTAGGACTAAAAAAAAAATATCTTTTAAAAGGATAAATAAAATTCAAATATGTATATTTATTTAAAAATGTTGAAAAACTTTCATTAAGAAAAATTTTATTACTCCTTAGACACTTTATTGTTCCTCTCAATATTGCACAACGTCCCAGATGGCGTCGTAAGGGCACAAAATTACACATTTACAATGATCATACCTTTATTGCAAAGCATTTAAGCGGGTAAGTGGCCAATAAAATTAATAAAAATTTTTTTATAACAAATTAAAAGAAGAAGTACTTCATAATGGTACTTAATTATGTATCATATAACCTTAAAATAATAAATAAATTATAAATATTTTTAAATATTTTTTTTTTTTTTTTTGTTTTTATTAGAAGCGGCTTGCAATGTGCTATTTGTATGAAATCAATACCTCGACGACCTGGTAAACAGGGTTATGAGTGTCGTGACTGTCATTTAATTTGTCACAAACAATGTCATGTCCGTGCACCACAAGCATGTCCTAATCCTACTGTACTCTCTATGGAATTGTAAGTATTTAATTTACTTTTTTATGTTATTTATTGCATACTAATTTGGAGAAATAAATTTTCTTAAAAATAAAACAGACAACAATTTGAAAAATTTAACTTAGAAATAAATTTGTTCAAATACTAGCTTTTGATATCAATCTTACAAACGAATAACTATTCGGAAAAAGTCTGAATCATACATCATCAAAAATAAAATTAGCAAAAAAAATACGAGGGCTGCTATATATATTTCTGGCCTGGCAACACAGTGCTGCCAAGTGCAGTCTGACATTTCCATTGGAAAGTTTGTCATTTTTAAGCATAATCGTACTCAAAACGTTTTGACGTACGACCATTGATTGTGTTGTTTACAGTGACTTGAAAAAATTAATATAGAAAAAAATGGAATTAACTCGTGAACATTTTCGTGCCATCATTTTTCACAACTTTCGACGTGGATTATCACGACAAGAGTGCATTGATGAACTTAAATCTTTGTATGGCGATGAAGCACCATCCTATAGCACTGTGAAAAATTGGTATAATGAATTTAATCGTGGCCGAAGCTCGCTCAAAGACGAATTCCGTGAAGGTCGTCCAAAAACAACTGTTATGCCAGAGAACATTGATGCCGTGCGTGAACTCATAATGCAAGATCGACATGCGACATACCGAGAGATAGAGACATCCTTGGACATTTCTTCCACCAGCATACATTCGATACTGTATGAACACCTGGCCGTGAAAAAGGTTTGTTTTCGTTGGATCCCGCACAATTTGAAAGTCGCTCAAAAAAAGGCTCGTGTCGATTGGTGCAAAGAAATGTTGCAAAAATACGATTGCGGTGCTTCAGAAGACGTTTATAAGATCATCACAGGTGACGAATCATGGATCTATGCGAAGGAGCCCGAAACGAAACAACAATCGACCGTGTGGGTCTTCAAAGACGAGCAAAATCCAACGAAAGTTGTTCGTGGAAGAAGCACTTCGAAGCAAATGGTCGCCTGTTTCTTCGGCAAAACTGGTCATGTGGCGACTGTTCCGCTTGAGCAACGTAGGACTGTCACTTCTGAGTGGTACACTTCAATTTGTTTGCCTGAAGTCATCGGAGAAATTCGAAAAACCAACAAGAGAAGACGAATCATTGTTCACCATGACAATGCGAGCTCTCACACATCGGCTCAAACCAGAGCGTTTTTGACCGGCTAAAACGTCGAATTAATGGGTCATCCGCCGTACAGCCCTGACTTGGCACCTAATGACTTCTTCTTGTTTCCGCACATCAAGAAAAAATGCGTGGTCAACGATTTTCGTCGCCAGAAGAAGCTGTTGAAGTGTTCAAAAACCATGTTTTAGAGGTGTCTCAATCGGAGTGGAAAAAGTGCTTCGACAACTGGTTTGAGCACATGCAAAAGTGTATAAATCATGCTGGAGAATACTTTGAAAAACAATAAAACCATTTTTGATTATAAATATTCGCATTTTCACTATTAGGCCAGAAATATATAGAGCAGCCCTCGTATTATCTGATCTGTATTTCAGAATTTCTCGCCAAAGCTTTTTTCCCTGACTCAAATATGTTTTACAAGTTATTTTAAAGACAATTAAATATATTGATATTTACACCAAATTGCATTTCTACCTCAAACTCAATGAAAAAGTATAAATTTTATGTAGCTAACAAATAAAATTAAGTTGCAATCCACATTGGTTCCACTTGTCTTATGGCAACTTTTAAAGACTTCAAAGTGTTTTTATATTGTAATCCCTTTCTTCTTATATCTGTTTAATTATTAATTATTAATAATTAATTATTTTAATTAATCTTTGGCAGCATCTAAGTTTTCTTGTTCTCTTCAAAGTTAATCTTAAAAAAAATGAACTTAAGCCTAACTAAAAATTATTAGTTCTAATAAAACTAATTTTTTGTTTTATAAAATTTTTATAATATAATGGCTACATAAAAAAAAAACCTATAAGAAAAAAAAAATATATAAAAAAATATAGATGTTTTTTTTTTGGAAAATTTCTATAGCCCACATAGGTTCCACTTGTGTAAAAGAAGAACTTTTATCGAACTTAAAAAAATAACATGCAACATAATTTATATTTTTTGGTTTTTATGAAGAAAGTTAGAGATTTTAGATTTCTTAGATGAAAATTTAAAAATGTGCTTTTATTTCTGCTATTAATAAATTCTCAGAAAATTTATAGAATAAATTTTAAACAAGATCCACATGAAC
The DNA here is from genome assembly GCA_937654795.1 of Cistogaster globosa. Classification (NCBI taxonomy): domain Eukaryota; kingdom Metazoa; phylum Arthropoda; class Insecta; order Diptera; family Tachinidae; genus Cistogaster; species Cistogaster globosa. The sequence continues at coordinate 7,707,361 of OW569407.1, forward strand.
TTATTCTTCCACAAAATCTTTTGTTGTGTTTTACTTTCTTTTTAAGTGGTTTAATCAAAATCTTACTTCAGAATAAAGGAGAAACACTACAATTGACATCATTGATCAGCAACCTTATTACAAAGAACGTTATTTAAGCCATATTGAATAGAATTTTGTAGTTCATAAAAAACTAGTTCATTTAAACGATTCCATCGATTGAACTAAGTTAACTAATTCATATTTTTAAGTATACCTAGTTCATGTTTTTACTACATTTTGTATTTGAACTGCCAGACAAGATAAACTAGAATCCATCTCTGTGTTTCCTTGTTGACTATTTCGATCATGAAGTTAGTGCTGCCACGCATTTTATTAAACATACGATTTGGCAATGCTACGGTATTGTTGCCATCATATTTTAAAAAGAACATTTGAACTAAAAGAGCTTTTGAACTAAAGAAAGCGTTTAAACTAAAAGTTGAAAAGTACGAATAATTCGTCAACATTTAAACTAAGAGAAATTTTAAGCTAAAGAGAGCCATTGAACTAAAATGTGAATTAGTTCATTTTCAAACTTTGAACTAGAAAGAGCGGTCACTAAATTGAACTATATGGCACAAGTCTAATAGAGAACTTTAAATTGCAAAAATTGCATAAAATGGCAATAACATTAAAAACAGATCCGGGGATTTTGCTCTGCGACTGTTATTTTTAGCGTCGTATTTTGAGCCTTGTTGGCCGTATATCACGAATAATACGAACAATCTAAGTCGTCAATTGTTGCTTATTTATCAGCATAAACCATGTGACTTCATGTGGCGTTACAGGAAATAACCGAAGGGTGTCGAAACGCAAAAGCTTGGAGGCCATTTCTTGAATTGCAAAATTTTAATTTTTATAAGTAAATGATTGCGGTCACCTTTCGGCACATAGCGCCATTCCGTTGAAACATCCATAGTTAAAAAAAATATTGATTATAGTGCGATAAGGACACCTTTCGACCGTAATGCGAGCTTCGGCTTAATTTTTGAAGAAATAAGGTCGCATGACGTTAGCAGTGAGCAAACCGCACCAATCGGTGCATTTTTTCTGGTCGTAATAGAGTTTGTAGGGTCTCTTGTTGATTAGTTTTTTTTCTCCCCATTACTGAATTTAATTCATAAGGAATATTTAAAGCGAATCTGCGTATTTAGGTAGCGTTTTTCAAGCGTCAACATTAGCGTTAATACGAATTTGCTTAGAGCGGAGTACAGCCATAAACATACAAGGATCTTGTGTCATGGAAAAGAAATCCCTTAAATTGTAAAGAGTTTTAGGGAATTGGTGGAGGTGTATTTTTCCTGCGCAGACAAGCTTGTATACGCCAATGAGTGCCAATCAATATATAATGATTTGTCGGCACATATTGATCGTAACAGTTACCCGTTCGTAAGTTCTATAATTGTTCCAAATACCCATATCCGAGAAAAAAATATTGTAACAATTAATGTAGTGCTCTACCATCTAATGAGATGGTTTTCAATATTAAATTCTTTCAACAAATTATTGTCTGTTTAAAAGAAGAACTAACCCCTCTCAATATGTTTTATAAACTTATTAATATATTTTATTTTTTACTTTTTCTTTTCTTTTATTTTGTTTATTAAAACATAAATTTAATGATACTAAAAGGTCCTCATTTCCGGTACTCACAGAACAAGATTTACATTTAGTTAATTTATCAAAATAATCGTAATTTTTATTTATTTATTTTGAATTTTATTATCGTAAAAAAGAACCAAGAAAACCAAGATACTTCATTTAAGTTTATTAAATGAATTAAAAAAGCTTTCAATTTCATATTATTAAAAAAAATAAAATTTAAATATTTATAATTCTGAGTTTTTCTTTTTAATATTGACAAAAATAATTTTGATTGATTCTGCTTAGATTTGACAATTTTTAAAAGAAATTACAAAGCTATTAAAACATTATTTAAAAGCTTTAATGTGTTTAATTTTAAAACTTATTTCTTAAATAAAAAGTAACAAGTTTCTTTATGAACTCAACTTTAAGATCTTTTTTAAATAAATTAAAGCTCATATTTATTTTAATCTACTAAAAATTGAAAAATAATTAAATAAATTTCTATTTTAATATGATATTTTCAAATATTGAAATATTACTTAAAAACGCTGCTTATTTAGTTGCATTTTCTAAAATTTTGTTTAAATAAAAAAATATTCTTTTTATATTTTTTTAAATTTTATTTTCAACATTTAAGTTTTATTTGTTGGCGCATATTTGTAGATGTGCTCTATTATCAGTTTGTAAAGCTTTCTGAAATATTTTTCACTTTATATAAAAAGCTGCATTAATTGCAAAGCTTACACAATTTTCTTAAAAATAACATCTGCATTAAAGCTTGAAAGCTTGTTTTTAGTGACTTAAAATTCTAAACTTTAAAGTAAAAGGTCTTTTTATAAACAATTTTTGTTAACATTTTTTCTCTCACTTTTCCCCATCTCTCTCTCTCTCTCTCTCTTAAAATATTTTTAATGCTTACAAAACTCTTTAACAACAGGATCTTCAAAGTTTAGTATAAATTAACATTTTGTATTTCTTTTAAAAAAATTTCCGTTTTAATGTCAAATCTAAAACAATTTTAAATTAATCTTTTATGCATAAATTTATTAATGTTATGTGACAAGTAACAATTAGAAATGAAATTTCTAAACGTCCATTCAATCAATTTTTGTCATCAGCTGGGTAAGAAGTATTCAATTTTGCATGTCTCGCTTTAAAGCTGTTAAATAAAAAAATTGTTTTTCTTGTATTTGTTTCAAAACAAATTGTTTTTGTAATTTTTAGATAACAGCATGAGAAATTGTTTCAAAATTAAGTAAGATGTCAAACAAAAAGTATGCATATCAAAAAAGTACCTTTTTAGAAAATGTACCTTTTTGCAAAAAAAGTTTTTTTTTAACTTTTTTATGAAAAAGTACCTTAATAAAAAAGTACTTTTTATAAAAATCTCTACTTAAAAAAACTTTTTTTCTTGTTTTTAAGTAGCTTACACATATAAGAAGTTTGAAAACCTTCCTGAAATTAACCGACCAATACTGTCATAGAAACTGTAATTGAAACTTTTTTTTGCAAAAGAACTTTACGTAAAAGATACCTTTTTTAAAAGTATAAATTTTCAAGAAATTGTAATTAATAAATAATATATAAAAATACTTCCCGTAAAATTTACTTTGTGTTACTTTTATAGAAATTGTTAAATTATTAAAAAAAAATTTCAAGAATTACTACTCTTTTTAAAACTTCGCATGTTAAAAAGCACCCCACGTAAAAGGTACTTTTCACAAGGAATTTATGTAAAGTATTAACTGTATAGAAATAAAAAAAAATTGTAAACAAAATTTATTTTATAAAACATTTTTTCCAAAATTTCCCGTACTTAAAAAGTACCTCAGATAAAATGTACCTTTTTTAAGGTACATTTTTTAAATTTTTTAGAAATTGCAATTATTTTTATGACAAAAAATACTTGTACTTAAAAATACTTTGCGTTAAAGGTACTATTTAAAAAGTATCTTTTTTTAAAGTATCCTTTTCTTAGAAACTGTATAATTTTTTTTAAAAAATTTCCACCAAAAATTACTTCTTGCAAACTTCTTGTTTTGAAAAAGTACCTTTTATAAACTATTCGTTTGCTAGTTTTGCTTTTTTAAGAGATACTTTTTTCAAAAGTACCTCAAAACGGCCTTACTTTAAGGCAGTAAAAAATTTTGAACTCCATATCAATTTTGAAAAAAACCAACTGCTTTCTTGCTTGGACATCGGCAAAAGGTCTTCATCACAAAAATATTTAAAATAATTTTAAAGCTTCTTAATAAAGGTTCCATTCCCTGAAACAATATTTTTAAAACCGTTTTCAGTGCTTTTGTTTGATGTCATTTTGTTATAAAGCGCGTTTTTATTAAAAATTTCTGTGAGTTTTATACATCCGGATTCTCGTTTAATGCTTAAAATTGTTAATGCTTATTTAGAGCTGTAAATAATTCATTATATTTTGATTTTATTTCGTAGTAAATTAGTTAAATATTTAAACAGTTCTTTTCACGACAAAAAAGAATTGAATGAAATATGAATTAATTCAAACGAATTAGGCAGTTTTTAATTCAAATAAATTTTTTTATTGAGTTGCAATTCGTTTTTAATTCAAATAGTTAATTAAAGTGAATTGCAATTCACTTTCAGTTCGTTTAATAGTGAATTGCATTTCAATATAGAAATTCATTTGAATTGGAAACGAATTTCATTTGACTCAGATTTTATTCATTTAATTTTTTTGGGTGAAAAGAATTAATTCAAGATTTGCTAACTCAGTGCATGAAGATTTTGCGAATTATTTAAAAATGAATGAACCATTTACAGCTCTGTGCTCATTTTTAATTTAAATTACTAAAAAACACAAATTATGTTAAATCTAAAAATAAATATTTCTCATATGTTTTAATTAATGATTTGGATTTCTTTTTCGCTTACAATAAACTTAACCTTTGTACGAGGGTTGATCAAAATGTAACGATAATTATTATAGAATTGATTTTAAAATTGGCTACAGTCTCTGAATCGCCATATTCTCTTATTTGTGAATGTCATAAAATAAATAATGAAAATTTGTATAAAAAATAAAAAACTATACCTTTTTGAGACCCTCTACTAATTTTGAATCGCATGTTAAAACTCTTTAATTTATTACAGTTTTGTTTTTTACATTTTTAATTCTATGGCTAATAATTTTTTGTGGCTTATTTTAATCTCTTTTGCTTAATTTTATTAATCCATTTTATTTTTCAGAAATTTATTTTAAAAAAATTAATAATATTTTGTTAAATTTTTTTTTACAGAACAAAACTTAATTCAGCCGTAGCAGATAGAAGCATTAGAAAATTATAAATAAATTATTAAATGATCATTAAATAATATTAATAATTATATAAAAATAAACAAACGAATAAAACAAAAGCTCTCTTTTAAGTTAAACAATAAAAGCAACAAATTTATAAACACAGAAAAACAAAAACTAATTAAGAATAAAAAAAATAATAACTAATAATTTACACAAAGCCTGGATAAATGATGCCTGATTTCTAAAATACTTAAGCTGCATTCGAAAATGGTGGCATCATTTTAACAAATCACCGCACATGAAATCAACAAAACTTTTTAATTTATTTTAAAATTTATAATAATTTTTAATAATAAAAATTAATATATTTATGTTTAATGTTGTCTTTGTATATCTGTATATTTAATTAATAATTTTTTATTTTAATAACTATAATAAATTTCTAACTTAAGCTTCCATAACGTTTTAAAAAAATTGTGGCAATATATGTGTATATTTTTTTAAATATTAATTTGTATAATTTATAATCTTATCTAAAAAATGTAAATTTACGATTATTCGTTTATGTTAAAAATCTGGTAACCTTCTCTTAAATTATTATTAATTAAAGAAAAAAAACTTAATTAAGTAAAAAAAAACAAATTTATATGGAATTGTTAATTAACGATATAAAAAAAGGAATTTTTTAACCAGAATAATATTTTTCTTTTGCTTAGAAAAAAAATTATAAAAAAAGCAAAAAATAATAAAAAAAAGCAACAAAAGAAAACATAATAAATAAAATGGTGGTTTACGCTGACAAAAAAAATTTTAATTTTTATTTAAAAAAAATAAAAGTACGAAAATTCATATTTTTCTGTTTTATACTCTTCATCACAAAAATTGGAAAAAGGGTAAATTTAAGTTTGTCATTCATAAATTCTACATTATCCATTTTCGGCCCCATATATAATCTGAGTCCTTATGCATACCAAAGTCGATTGAACAATGTCCGTCTGACATTCTGTGTTCGGGTTGAAATCAGCTTTGCCAAGGCACTAGATGAGCTAGAGAAAATTTAATGTTGCCAAATAATTAGACACACATTATTTCAAAAATTTTGCTATTGAAAATCAGCAAGATCGGTCCATGTCCTTCGAAGCAGCGGGCAAAACACCATCATTGGAAACCATAAAGTAACTCCAATACAAAAAAAAAAAAAAAAAGATAAAACAAAAAAAACAAAGAAAACAAATATATGGAACGTTAGAGAATTAAAAAATAAGAAAAAATTATCAAGTGAAAAAATTTGCGCTCGCCCATATTTTTCGAGTTGTGGGCTTTTGAATTTTATATAGAAAAGTACGATTGTGCGCCATATATTTTAAGACATCAATATGGGTATCATTTATAAGCTTTTGAAAAAATGTTTCAGAAAAATATTTTTTTTTATGCTTAAACCATTAAGAGCCGATGACATTTTTATGTAATTTTTTTTTTAATTTTTTAATTGTTTCTCACCCCAAGTGCTACTTTACTAAACTATATTTACATACATGTAGAAGGATATATTCGTCACCTTAAAAACGAAATAACCAGCATCTTTTACAGGAGAGGACAAAAAACGTTATAAAATTGGTACTATTTGCAATATTAAAACGAAAATATCATATTTTGCTTAAAATGAAACCAAGAACATTTAAGTTGAGAACATTTTTGGGCTACCCTGCTTTTATTACGAGATCACGGGCTGCAAAATCCTTTTTAAAATTTTTAGTCTAAATTTTGGGACTTAAAAGCCCGTTTACCTATTTCGAATTTATACCTTGCACTCCGAGAAATTTTACAATAATTTTTAAATTTTGTTTCAAAATTGTCTGTGTTTGGGATAGGACTGGAGGGAGAGTATAAAAATTAAATTTAAAAAATCTTAATATTTGATTTAAAAATAAACTTTTTAAGACGTTAAAAAAATTATACCCATTTTTGGTGGCCTACCTAGAAGCCCCCCTTGACCCTAGGGAGCCGACCTTTTGTAGATTCGCTGAGAAACACCTCTGCTATGCCTCTGTAAAATCTCATTACGTTATCTTGATTGGTACTTCACAATCACTGTGTGGTGTGAAGTAACGCATTCCAAGAAAATTGAAGAGAGAGATGCAATGAAAAGGAACTTTTTTCAATTAATCATATTTAAGTATTTGTCATATTTTAACGTTCACTTATCTTTGGCTGGAAATTTTAAATACAGGTTACATCATCAAAGAGACAGAAATTGAAGGGTTGCAGACTGAAGTAGATTGGAACAGCTTCCAAACGGAGTTAGTGATTTACGGGAGCGTACAAACCAATTTAGCGATTGGAGGGCCTGAAACGAGATTATAATACGAGATTGTTGAAAATAAAATATGAAGAAGAGGGTACAACAGAGGGCATCAACAGGATGCATGTGTTTTTTTAGGTGAGGAACGGATTAGCATAAATGTTTCATGGTTCCTCAAGAAGCCTTACAAATGTTTAAATAATATCGCGCTGGAGGTACCACAATATGAAATTATTAAATTTATATATGTATATAATAGCTGTTGTAAGACAATTTATTATTAGAAAACAAAATCTCAAGATCTAGCTTTTGCTAGAAACATCGTGAATTTGAGGCTCAGTTTCAATGAAAATGTATAAAAATTTTGTTTTATTTAGCCTTGATTTATTTTGCACTGGCGTTACGTCACTTTACGTTACGTTAATATATGTTTTATACAGAAACCCATAAATCAACAGCTGTTGATATGTTGTGTACTAAAGGCCGTTTTTACACCATATTGACATTCACCTATAAAGCATGTTTGACATCAACCCCATACACTGAACATACGGCAGGAATGTTTACACAGAAGAGTTGTAAAATTCTGTATTTATATATAAAATCCATAAATATTATTAATTATAAAACTGTTTTGTTATAATTAAAGCAATTTTATAAAACTTTAGTTTTGTTTAAAAACATAAAAGTGTGTATTTAAAAGAATTTTTTAATTTAATTTGCTTAAATTATCTTAAGCATTTGCTACCCTTTTAAGCATTAGTGGTTGTTAGAGAAATTCTGGTTTCTCATTTGCTGTCAAAAATTCAAGACGTTCGCGTATGGGTTTCGCACGACGACGACAGACAAAAAAATTTATTAAAAAACAATTAGAAAACGTAGTTGATTGAAATTTTGTTTAATTTAAATATAATGTACAAGAAATGCCGTCAAATAATTTTTAATTAGAAAAATTTTACAATTCAATTTAAAGAAACAGCAAAAATGTTTCTAAAGCTAAGCGCCAAGTGTGGATGGAATTAAAAGAAAGTTTGCATGAGTGTGTAAAGAATATTTTCATTATAAATTTTCAGTTGACGTCGCCCTTGTTTTTTTTTTATTTTTGTTGTGTGTGTGTTTGTTTTTGCTGGTGTTCATTCGGTTGTATGCTTATTGAAGTTTCGTCTTCAAAAAATATAAAAAGAATATTAAATTAACTAATTTTTTTATTAAAATTCACAAAACCTTTAAAAGTTATAAAACATAAGAAAAATTTAAATAAATTAACATGTGCAAAAAACTAAAAAAGTAGTAATGATTGTTTTTACAATAATTTTTTATATGTAAGTGTGTGTGCTGGGTTGGCGTGTCCACTTTGTTTTTTTGTTTTGTTTTATGCTAGACACGATGAACGCCCCAACTTTAAGATCCATTTATTTAAATAATTATTTGAATGATTTATGCAATTTAATAACAATTTAAAAGTTTATGAAAATTGTAAAATTTTTATTTAAATTTTGATGTTGGCAGGAAAGTGTCAAGGTAAAACACAAAATCGTTTAATTTACTAACAACGAAAGCCTGATGAAGAGCAAGCATTAAACAGCTAAATAAAAAGCAATGCGAAGCAACAACAATTAAACAAAAATCTAATTGTGGCCACTTGTTTTACAAGTTTTAATTAAAAATGAAAAAGATGAAAATTATAAAAAGAAAAAAATTAAATTAAATGTTTTTTTTTTGTTATAAAAAATTAAGACGACGACCGCTTTGTTAGTAATAGCAACAACAAAAACGAGAAAAATCAAATTATTAAAAAAAATTTAAATCACTTAACTCAAAACAAAACAACATAAAAATTAATTTAATCAGCAATAAAAATAATTTATATACAAAAACGAGTGTTTATACTACAAGTGACAAAGTATTAATTATTGAAAAAAAAAAAAAACAACAACAATAAAAGGTCTTGATTCATTAAGCCAAAACTAAAATTAAATAATCAAACAAAATTTTGAATTAAAAACATCTACAAAAAAACAATTGTTTTTTTTTTTCATAAAATTAAACAACAATAAAAACAAATTATGCAATTTTATTTAAAGGCCCCTCTTTCACCTAAATTATGTAAACAAAATCAAGCAAAAACAAAAAAAAAACAGCTGTGATTTTTTTTTTATAAAAACAACCGTTTCTTTCGAAATTACCATGTGTTCTTTTGTATATTAAATTCCATAACTTTTGGTTATTTAGTACCAGACATTTGTATTCATACATACATATGGTCCATAAAATAGGAAAAGCCTGGATTGTCTATTCTGCATATTTGGTGAAATAAGTGGAAAAAATTGCACTCGCCCATTTCATCCGGGCTGTGGTTATTTAAACTTTTCATATGAGTCTTCGATAGTGCATTAGTTTTTTGAATGTACCAGGTCAATATTGGTACCATTAAAAATAAATCTTTCAGGGGGTGCTTACAATTCTCTCTAAAATTAATTAATCCATTTTTTACTAATTTTAAGCTTACAAGTTTATCTTTATTTTAAAAGAAGAAAATGGCCAACTTTAAAATTATTTTCGAATCCAATATTTTATTGATGTCTGCTGATGGTGTGTTATACCAGGCATTCTCCATTTTTTCCATAATGGCCACCAATTTTACAGAAAATTTTTAAAAATTGTCATGTAAAAAACTGTAATTACTGTTCTTTAAAAATTATTTTCACATTTAACTTTTATAATCTCAGCAGCCCAAAAATCCCGAGTTATATACTTTAATAAATAAAAGTCAAAACTCTTACGACTGTTAAGTGATTAACAGTGGTCTGTTAACTGCGAAATCATCTATGTTAAAATTTGTGTTTTAAGTCCTTAATATTTAAATTCGAATTTATCTCCAATTTCTTAAAATATTTTTTTTTTTTTTGATTATTTTTATTTTTTCTAACTACTCCTAGGAATTGTAACATTTTCTTTAAAATATTTATTTTTTAAACAGTTTGTTTTTGTGTGTTTTAATTGCTAAGAAAGTTTTTGCTAATTATAACTTTAAAATACCAATTGAAATAAAAAATAAATTATTCTCATGTTTGGCTGCAATTATATCTAAAACTTATAAACAACACAAATTTTTGTAATTTTAAACAAAATCAACTCTATTCAATTAAATAACAACAACAACTTCAAATATTAAACAAATTCAAAATGGCTCATCACAATGCAAATCTTTTGAGTTCGGATATATCACGTCGCAATCCACAAGATGAATATGAGCTCATACAGAAAATTGGTTCTGGCACTTATGGCGACGTCTATAAGGTAAGTTTAATGTTTAATATTTTCTCTCACCTCTATGTAGGAAATTTTTTGTTGATTCATTTTAAAATGTGTTTAACAAATATGTTTGATTTAATATTTTTATTTAATATTTCGATAATACTTTTATAAGAGTTGAAAACGATTTTAAAATTTCTATAATAATTCTTCAAGTTTCACTGGTTGTAAATTTTACTTTTTAATATTTTTATAACAAATCACATTATGCTGCTGCAGAAATAAATCATATCTATGAAAGAATATTTATTTCAAAAACTAAAAGTAAAATGTTTAATCTTAAAAATCAATTCAAGCAAACGTTCTTTCTTCTATTCATTTTTAACAAACATTACAACGACACGAGTAACAATTTATTCTCATGTATAAAATCTTCAATAAAAATTTTCTATACATTTCATTCATGAACACAAAAAAAAAAAAAAAAAAAAATTCAGAAATAAATTGAAGGATAAAAATTTACAGCATAAAAAAAATCGAAATCATATTTTGCTAAAAAGGTTTTCATTAATTTTAAAAAAGCAATTTGTGAATGAAAAAAAAAAAATATAATAAAAAAAAATGGGAATAAGAATTTTGAAATAAATATTTTTACACATTCTCAATATTTATATTCTTTTGTTAAACCTCGTGTCCTCAAGATGTGGCGTGGTGTGGCGTGTGCATACAAATTGTGAGTTCTTTTGCTGGGTTTTGTATTTGGGATTCTATTGAATATTCAATAAAACATTTCGCGTTTTGTATGTGCAACAACAATATGATTATAAAAATATAAAAAATATGTAGACATTCATATGGTTGCAGTGTTGTTTGAATAAAGAAACGAAAATAAAAGTAAACAAATTTGCAGAAAAGTAAAAAATTATAAGAAATAGTAAAACAAATATTGAATAAATAATAGTAATAAAATATCAAACACAGATGTACGGTTTTCTTATTAATTGAATTTAAACTAAATTTTTATGAATTCCCCTTTTTAGGTTTTATTTATTTTTATATATTTTTTTATTTATTTTGTGTTGCGTAAAGTTAAATATGTGACACATGGGTGATTGAAAATGAGTAAAAAATAGTTAAAGATCAGAATATTCAAGTAACGTAATGTTATAATGTGTCTTTTAAGCATTTTAATGTGTTTTCTAATTTTTAAAATTTATAAAAAAAAAAAAATGGTTGAAACACTTCTGAGAATAAAAAAAAAAAAAAAAATAAATAAACTTAAAAAATTAAAAAAAAAACATCTGTAGTACAATTAAATTAAGGCTACTTAACTATTTTTTTTTTCAGTGTAAGTAAATTTTTTAAACGTTCAATACAATTTTGTTAAATTGTCATATCTTAGACGTTTAAAAAAAATATTTTACCTTGAAATTTTAAAAGTGTTATTTTCGAAACGTCTATAAAATAAATAAAAATATAAAATAAAGTTAAATTTTTATAAAAAAAATTTAATCGAGAGTTCAATGACTAACACGGCTGTTCCAGACGAATCACAACCTGGAATCCCAATTTTTTTGCACCTCTTCGCCTGTTGCTAACTCTAATACAAGCAACTTATACTTCCAAAACGTTAACTGTTGCTACTTTATGAGGGCTACTCTATATATTTCTGGCCTAACAGTGAAAATGCGAATGTTTCAAATCAAAAATGGTTTTATTGTTTTTCAAAGTATTCTCCAGCATGATTTATACACTTTTGCATGCGCTCAAACCAGTTGTCGAAGCACTTTTTCCACTCCGATTGAGACACCTTTGAAACATGGTTTTTGAACACTTCAACAGCTTCTTCTGGCGACGAAAATTGTTGACCATGCATTTTTTTGATGTGCGGAAACAAGAAGAAGTCATTAGGTGCCAAGTCAGGGCTGTACGGTGGATGACCCATTAGTTCGACGTTTTGGTTGGTCAAAAACGCTCTGGTTTAAGCCGATGTGTGAGAGCTCGCATTGTCATGGTGAACAATGATTCGTCTTCTTTTGTTGGTTTCTCGAATTTCTCCAATGCACTCTTGTCGTAATAATCCACGTCGAAAGTTGTGAAAATTGATGGCACGTAAATGTTCACGAGTTAATTCCATTTTTTTCTATATTAATTTTTTCAAGTCACTGTAAACACAAATACTGGTCGTACGTCAAAACGTTTTGAGTACGATTATGCTTAAAAATGACAAACTATCCAATGGAAATGTCAGATTGCACTTGGCGGCACTCAGTGTTGCCAGGCCAGAAATATATATAGCAGCCCTCGTATGAGCATAAATCAGTGACTTTACGTGACTCCACTGAAAGTAGTCGAAAGGTCTTAAAACGCACCACTTTGGCGGCCAATCGTCAGATCCGTTTCTCGAAATTAACTTGTCTCCAAATTTTTATTTTAATAAGTCGATGGTTGCAGTCGCTCTTTTTTACGTAGCGTCATCCTGTAGAAATTGCAGCTCGCTCAAATCAAAGACATCTATTATTTTCAACAAAAAATCATTGATATTTTAGTGCGACTTCATGATGCTACTAGTCCGTAAATCCCAATAAACCTTGCATTTACTGTAGTAATGGAGTCTGTAGGATTTGTTTAATTTATTTCACTTCACATGCGGCATAATTGTTTTTCAAAGGAGCACTTATCTCTGGAAACAATTTTGCAATTTAAATTCTGATAAATTGCATTTAATGGTCTCATGGAGACTGTCAGAGTCCCAATTACTGCGACCAATAACGAATCGAAAAATTTAAATCTTCCACAGTTTTGTTAACAGCGGCGATATTGTCTTTAGTTCACATAATTCTTTAACGTGTTGAATTTATTGCATCATTTAAAAGGCTTAGCAGACTACAGGGAGTGATAGCCAAGGCGTAGTAGATTTCAGAACTGTATAGGTATTCAGAATTTGTAAAGGTTTTTAGTAACAGAATTAAGAAAAATGTGAAAATACGCAACTTCTCATTATTTTTCTCACCGATTTTGGAAATTTAAAAAATGTCCATATGGGGAAATGCATAATTTCCCATTTTTTTTAATTTTATTACAGTTCTGAAATCTACAATGCCTTGGCTTTCCTTTCTGTAGTCCGTTAAGCCGCACCTGTTCCTGTGTTTCGCTTGGTAAATTTCTTGTAAAATATTAAGTTTTTTATTTAATTTTAATTTTTTGTTTATGAATCCATTTTTTTGTTGTAAAATTTCGGGTTCTAGAGATTTATTTTGTGAAACTATTGTTTTTTGATTTTTAGTTTTATAGTAAATTTTCACGTAAAAAATTAAATTTTTACATTCGTTTTTAAGAAACTGCCAATTTATGGCTGAATCTTAAGTTTCTAGAGATTTAAAAGATTCAAAAATTATTTGGTAAATTTATGTAAAAAATTTTATAAATACGATGCACAATAAAATATGCAGAAAACATGAACAAAATGGAAAAAAAAATTCAAAGAAATAAAAAAAATCTCAGAAGTTTATTTACTGATCAGAGTTGTATTAAAAAAATAATTACATCCTAAAAATGTTTACCAATATCATTAATAAACTTTTCTCTACCCAGAAGGATGCCACAGCATATTTTAAAATTTACGGTCGCCATAATAAATTTATTTGTTTTTCTCATTTCTGATTTATTTGTCTCCAAATAAATATTTAATTTATAAATAGATAAAAGTTCTTAAGACAACTTAAAATTTAAACTGTCCCGATTCAATTTTCTTAATCGTCTCTTTCTTTTTGTTATGAATTTGTAAGTGAAAACACCCTTTATATTCTATTTGCGATACATTCTAACAGCAGACCACTTAAAACTATCTGCAATTGTTATTTTATTTGTTATCTTTCTCCCCTTTCGATGCCATGTGTAATTATTTTCTTTTCTTTTCTTTTGTTTTTTTTATTTTTTCGCTGTAGTTGCGTTTATTTGTGCTTAAGATAAAAGCAAGTGATCACATTATGATTATTATTATATTCTTATAAATCCTATCATACACACAAAGTTGTTTTAAAGCAGACAAAGAGATACATTTGTTTGCCCAGTTTATTTATGAGTCTATATGTCCGTCTGCATTGTCTGCATAAACGCATGCCAGAACAACTTGCAAAAATGTTTTTTCTTTTCTTTTGTGAGTGTAGTTGGTACGTACATATGAATGTATGTATGTATGTATGTGTGTAATGTTTTTGTTGTAAGTTACAATTTACAATTTATTTGCATTCTGCATACATTCATAGATTTATACATTTCATACTCATCATCATCATCATCGTCATTTTGTTATTAATTCTATCGGCATGTCGGTTCGCTTTCTTGTTTGCACGTCTTTTCTTCACGTTGATGGCTTCAAAAGAGAAATATATTTAAAGAAGGAATTCACTTACAAAAAACTAGTCGATTTTAATTTCGAAATATGGGAATAAAACACGGAATAAATCTGTTTGAGGCAAGCAATGAGGAATCTAAAGTTTCCGAATGGAAAGTGTTATTAATTCAAACTTCCCACGGCTGAAAGCAAGCTGTATTTGAGCATTAATTTGAACCCTATACCATTTAGAAAGATTCTCTACTTTTTTCAATATTGGCTTAAAAATTTATGCCACAATATAAATTTAAGAGAAAAATATAAATATTTTAAAGCAAAAAAGTTCTTTCCTTTTATACCCTTCACTACAGGTAAAACCAGTTTTTTATTCCGTTTGAAAGTTCTACAATATCCATTTTCGACATCAAAAAGGAAATACATCTGAGTTCTTATGCATAGCGAAGTGGATTGAGCGATCTGTCCGTTCGTGTTTGGCTGAAATCAACTTTAACAAGGCACAGAGAAAATTTAAAAACGCCAATCAATCAGACAAAGTTTCGAAAATATTGCTATTGAAAATCAGCAAGATCGGTTCATGTTCATCGAGGCAGTGGGCCAAACACCTCGCCTGCCTTTAATTTTTCCATATCATATGGAACAAATTTAGTGTAGTGAAGTAACTCCAAAATTAAAAAAATATATATGAGCAATAGAGATTAAAAGAATTAAAATAAAAACAGCCATTGAAAAAAATGGCGCTTGCCTATGTTTTCCGAGTCATGGGCCTCTGAAATTTCCACAAAAAGTACGATTGTGCGCCATACTTTCAAAGATTTCAACATGGGTATCATTTAAAAGCTTTAGTAATTGCTTAACCCAGTGTTATGCTTAACTTATTGTACGAGGTATGTAAACTTTAACAAGGTTGTCAAAAACAAAGCTAAAGGCCAGGATGACTATTCTACTCAGTCGTACGATCTGTCAAAAGTTGCATGTGTGCTTAAAAAGTATGATAGTGTGGATTGTGACAGACTATTTAACAGATCTGTACGATTTTATAATCTGTTGAAATAATTCATAAAATGATTTTTTTCTATGCGATAAGAATTTCTTAAAGATGAGGAGAAAGCAACAACATATTTTCTGCATATTTTTTGTATAATAGTGTGGCACCTAAGATGCCAGTTTTAAAACAATTTTTAAAGTAGGACAGAATTTTGGCAGATTTTTGTGTGATTAAATCGTACGATTGTGTATGATAGTGAATCCTGGCCTTAACTGACAGAGCTACCTTCACACCCTTACGGTTGAAAAGACTTCCTATAATCTTCAAATTCATTCCAGTATTTTGGTTGTTATAGCAGTCATTATAATTCAACTTCTGTGAATATTTTAAATGTTTAGCAAAAATGGTTTCATAGGCCTCCGTGACTGACGGGTGGCGGAAATTTTTGCGATAACAATAGGGTATCGCTTTCACCCTTTGTCTACAAAAGTCTTAAAGACCTCATTGGTTACGTGTAAACGGTCAAAGATTTGAAATATTTGACAAATTTCACGAATTTTTTTTGAATATTATTCATTTGCATTAAAAAAATAAATATTTCTGTTTAAAATTGTTTTTTCGTTCAGCCTGTATCTATCCATCCATATTTATGTTTGCTTATCTGCCATAATGCATCTGGATGTGCCGTCGCATGTGTTTTTGTGTGTTTCTGCACTTTGTTTGCCTTTCTGTCCTTCTCTCTTTTTGTTTTTTTTTTTTGCATGTCTATCTGCAAATGTGATTATTTCTCGTTGAATTTTTTTCCGTTTTATTTCACTGATGGTTTTACATGCTTTGGCTTGCAAAAATTGTTTCTTGCCTTTTTTTACATTTTTTGTTGTTTTATTATTTTTTTTTTTTTCACTTACAACAACTGTTATAGCGGCTACAAAGTTCATCATCATAGTGTATAACAAGAGAAATATATTTTTGTTCATTTTCATATTGTATTAGCTTTTTTTTTCGTTGTAGTCGTTGTTAGAGTATTTGATGAAAAATATTTGAAATGCCTCAGACATTCAAACCCTTGGGTTTAAAAATTAAATAACTACATCTGCATGAATACTTTCAGGTTTAGTTTAGATTTGTTTTTTTTTTTTTTTTCAATTCGGTGTATTTATTTAGCTTTCTTCTTTTTTGTGCTTGAGTTTTAGAATACAGCTTACCGTGAGCTCTTTTTTTATTATAGTTTTCCTTTTCTTTTTTTTTTTTTTTGGCTTAAACTGCAGACATGTCTATTAAAAGCCAAAAGGTTAATATACGGAGAATGGTTCGTTACTACAATAAATTGCAAATAAATAAAATAAATTTATTGCATAAAAAATAATTGAAGGCGGGCTATTTCTATTTTGTCTGCAGAAAATTCTAACTCAAAATTAGATTAAAAACTTTTATAAATTTTTTCAATTTGTTTGTATTTTGATTTTAAATTAAAAAATTTTGCTTGAAATTATAAAGTGATGCTTAGAGATTTGTCGCATTACAAAAGAAAAAAAAAAAATTAAAAATTAAAAATTAAAGGGTGAACCCATACAAATTACATGAGTTTGACATGTGAATTTAACATTACATATCTGATACCAACAATATAACACCCAGTAATAGAAAGTAATAAAAAAATAAAATGAAAGGGTGTTTCTATAGGTGACAATAATTGACTTCTATGGACCGATGAAACACAACAATATTTAAAATTAGAAATTAAAGGGTGTCATCATAAGTGTTGTAATTTCATATATATGATTTATTTTATATTCGACGATGACCCTCTACTTAGCTCTACCTTTTGAAGTCAATTTTCTTTTCAAGAATTTTTTTGTATTATTTTTTTTTTTTTTTGAGCAAAAAAAGTGAATAAATTAGTTGTAGTAAATGCACGCAAAAATATTGATTTTTATTGACAAAAAACTTTAAACAATTTGCGGTTTTAAAAAAATGTGAAAAACAAACTTTTTGCCAAATAAATTTAAAAGTAATAGAAATTTTAAATTTAATTTTGAATGCAATGAAAAGCAGCAACAAACTAAGCACAAACAATTTTATTATTTTTTTTTATAAAACATTCTACTTTTAACGGTATAATATTTTAAATAAATATTTTTTTCTCGACCCACTGTGCAATTATTATGATTAGACTATACACAATAACTCTTCACCCTTAAACTGTTACAAAAAACAAAAAAAAAAAAAAAAAAGAATTACTGCTCCAAAACCCGTTTATTTAAAACGAGCACAATTTCTGTTCGTACCATCAGTCCAAATATGGCTTATGAAAAATAAAACCACAATAATTCCTTAGTTGTAGATTTTTAAAATTGTGAATTTTTTTTCTGCCGGTTTGCTACAAGTAATTAAGATTTTTGTAAATTAAATGGTGTGCAATTCGTTTTTTTTATATTTCTCTTGTTTTATTCATAAATTAAAAATAATCTGACTCGTTAAACACACACCCCTAGTTTTGCAAGAAAAAAAGTTGTTTAAGCACTTTTTTCTTGTTTTCTTTCAAGAAATTTATCATAATAAAAATTTATAACAATAAAAACATGAAAGCGAGCGTAAAAAAGAATATGCACTGAACAAAATTGTACAGTAAAGTTTAGGGACAGCGTCGATTTTTTTTCTTTAATTTCAATAAGAAGTTTAGAATGTGCAGACATATCATAGAGTTTATTTCTGAGGGGAAATAGAAAAACATCCGTATTAAGGTAACTTATAAGTAGAACAAGTTTTTACTGAAACTACTTTAAATTTCATGAACGGAACTAACATTTTCTGAATTATAAAGTTCAAAAAGCTTATTACACTTTTTTAATGTAGAGTTAGTTTACAATAAATTAAATTTAAATAACAAAATGTACAGAATTTGCTTCTTTAGCGTTGCCATATCTTTTTTTTCGTATGCACTTTATACTTGTAGCACACAAAAAAAATAATCCAGTATGGCACAATAATTTATCAGGTGAGTGCAGTTGGACAGCTAGATATGTATTTATATAAAAACTTTTTAATTTTAATTGTCAAAAACAGTTACTACACTTATGGAATACTGAAAAACAGGAGGCAGAATTATAAAGTTCCTAAAATTATGCCACACTTTCCTGACTACAACATGATATTGCCACAATTTTAACATAAAAAACGTTGTAGCAATTTTTTTTCTCGGATTAATGAAAATGCGAACGGAACGTAAAAGGAAAATTTATATTTTGTGTTCCAATAAATATGTTATCTATTCATAGTTTTAAATTTCTTCTTTATCAATTATACATCTCAGAGTATTTAAAAAAATCCAATATGAAAATTCAGTCGGGCACATCCCTTTGCATGCCCCACGTGTCACTGTAAGGTCTGCACAAGCCCCTATTGTGCTGTTTTTTTCGGAGATGAGGCTAGAATGAATCGACATCTGTCAGCGAAGTCATGGTGGACATTTGCTATATATAATTTTTCATTCAACAAGGAAAAACACGATATTATTGATTTGAGAAAATAAATCTTTTAGTGCCATCCTCATTATAGCTCCAGTAATTGCTGTTGATTCGATTACACCCTACACTATTATACCATCTCATCTGCTTTATCTTATATTAAAAATTATGTCTTGAGAGTTTATTTCTATTCTCTTATAGTCGAAGAAAATTTTTAACTGCTACAATTTTATTTCGTTGTCTGTTTTTCTTTTAAAAATTTTTGATCGCCTACGTAATAAAGTTTTAAAGCTAATTTTTTTATTTTGCCGTCATTAATAATAATTTTTTTTTAAATTGTTGACTCTGATGTATAAGGACGCATTCCCGAATCTTATATACCCTTCACCATGTATGTAAATGTCGTTTCAATAAAAAAAAATATTAGGGTGAGAGAAAATTAAAAAATATGTCACTTAATGGGTTAAGCAAATAAAAAAATTTAGCATATCCTATAAAATCCCTTTAAAAGCTTTTAAATGATGCCCATATTGATACTTTTCTATAAAAGGTTCAGAGGCCCATACCTCTTGTTTCTTCACTCATCTAGATTTATTCCAAATGATATGGAAAAATTAGAGGCAGGCGTGATGTTATGCCCCGGCTGCCTGAAAAGACGTAGAACGATTGGCGTAATTAGTTTTTCTCTACCTCATCGTTCAATCGACTTTGATATTGTAGAAATTACAAACGGTATGACAAACTTAGATATACCTTTTTTTTTTAAAAAAAGTACTATTAAAAAAATTATATGACGTTCAATGTTGCCAGATCAAAAATATTATTAATTATAAAGCTAATTTAAAAAAAATTTAAATGGTGTACATAAATATCTCCGTGATTGTTCAAGGCAGATCCGTGGAATTTTAAAACATTTTTTTTATGAATTCCTTCTAAAAAGAGCATGAGAATTATAAACTATTTTTATTTTCTTGCTGGGTCTTTAATTTTTCTTATTTTTTTAGTCTCAAGCCAATCTAGTTTGTTGCGATTGTGTAAATTATTATGAAACATAAAAGTCTGTACAGCCTACATGTAAACTCGTACAGTCGGCATTACAAAAAAAAAAAAAAAAAGAAAAACTAGACAGATAAGTTAGCACGCACTCACACACCCCTAGAAAGATAACAATGCCAGACCTGCAAGCTTATAGCAGCTTTACTAATCAAAGTTTGTTGAGACATGCAGTAGTAGACAGGCATAAAATCAAGATTTCCTTTGATATTTTTTTATTATTATTTCGCTTATTATTTTTTACCGAACACACAAATAAAAAATACAACAACGTCACTACTGTGTAATGTCTACTAATTCTATTGAAGTTACTAATACTACTACTTTTACATAGAAGTTGTATAACAAAGGGAAAAATTCAAATACAAAAAAAAAAAATATATGAATAACAATAACATTAAGTCCCTGTCATACAGTCAGTCACTGTGTTGACCTAATTTTATGATTTATACTGTATAGAAAACAATGTAACAAAAACACAGGGAACAATTAAACATCAAGGATGTCAAAAGGTGAAGCACTGGTTCTGCTTTCTTTTTTTTTATGAATTAATAAACTTTTTATGTACCTAATGATTCCTTGCTGCAAGAGGGTTCGTAACTTAAAATTTTAAATTTAAATTAAAATTTTCAATAAGTTTTGCTTGCAGAAATGTTCTTCACTGAAAAACCTTCTATCTCAGCAAAAAAAACTTGATTTAGTTTTCAAGCGTACAAATTCTAGAGTAAGAAATGCTTTAATGGCCTCCAAAGAGCTGAAACAAAAATAAAAACTTTTGCAACGATGAATGTTGTGATTGTAAAACGAATTGAATGCAAAATTAGGGGAAAATATGCCCTAGAGAAACTAATATCCGCTGTGCTCGTTAAAACTTATTTCAAATGATACGACCGGTTGATTTGTGAATCCCGAGATGTCGATATATGCGGAAAAAAAAAAGAAAATACGAAAATAATATCCATTTCATTTTTTTTCAAAACTGAAAAACTCGTTTCGCAGTGAAAAATTTGGAAAAAATATGGACATAATTCTGTTTGAGGAGCCGGTGCCGAGTTGCCTTAAATTAACATACATTGGATGTGTGAAAAATTAAAACCGTAGCCAAATTCTTATATTTTCACAGACTTCTGAAATTTTAAATACTGTCGATAGCTCTTAACAAGATCCAAAAAATACTTAAATTATACATTTTATAGTTTAAGAGATATTCGGCTTTTAAAATTAAAAATTTTATTTTTTGTCTTGCCCTCATCAAGCTCTTTGCGGAACGGTAACTCTTTTAACTTTTTTCAAATTTATAGTTTTAGACTGTGGACGAAATATTTAGTACTTTAGAACAAAAAAGTTAAAAAATCTGTTTTGACTCAAAGAAATGCGAATTAATAAGGCTAAGCCGAATCTTATATACCCTTCATATCATATGTATCAATCTAGTTTAGTGAAATAACTCTTATAAAAATAAATAAATAAATAAATAAAAAACAAAAAAATATGGGGTGACAGAGAACTAAAAAATAAAAAAAAAAAATTATTTATATCTATTTTTAAATAAAAGTGTCATCGTCTCCTAATGGGTTAAGCATTTTTAAAAAATTTTAGTATTGCCTAAAAGATCTCTTCAAATGCTTTTGAATGATATCCATATTGACAATCGAGCTATTTTATGAAAAGTTTAAAGGCCCATAACTCGGGCAATATGGACGAGCGCCAATTTTTTAAATTGGTGTTTGTTTCTTATTATTAAATCTATAGATATTGTAGAAATTACAAACGGAATGACAAGCTTAAATATAGCCTATTCCATCTTTTGTGGTGTAGGGTATAATAAGAAAAATTATATTTTTGGAAATTTTTAAAACTGTGAAATGATATTTCCCCATCTTTGCAAAAACCCTTTTAAAGATATTTAAATTTTTAAATTTGAATTTTTTATTGGAAACATGTACGAGGGCTGCTCTATATATTTCTGGCCTAATAGTGAAAATGCGAATATTTATAATCAAAAATGGTTTTATTGTTTTTCAAAGTATTCTCCAGCATAATTTATACACTTTTGCATGCGCTCAAACCAGTTGTCGAAGCACTTTTTCCACTCCGATTGAGACACCTCTAAAACATGGTTTTTGAACACTTAAACAGCTTCTTCTGGCGAAGAAAATCGTTGACCACGCATTTTTTTCTTGATGTGCGGAAACAAGAAGAAGTCATTAGGTGCCAAGTCAGGGCTGTACGGCGGATGACCCATTAATTCGACGTTTTGGCCGGTCAAAAACGCTCTGATTTGAGCCGATGTGTGAGAGCTCGCATTGTCATGGTGAACAATGATTCGTCTTCTCTTGTTGGTTTCTCGAATTTCTCCGATGACTTCAGGCAAACAAATTGTAGTGTACCACTCAGAAGTGACCGTCCTACGTTGCTCAAGCGGAACAGTCGCCACATGACCAGTTTTGCCGAAGAAACAGGCGACCATTTGCTTCGAAGTGCTTCTTCCACGAACAACTTTCGTTGGATTTTGCTCGTCTTTGAAGACCCACACGGTTGATTGTTGTTTCGTTTCGGGCTCATACGCATAGATCTATGATTCGTCACCTGTGACGATCTTATAAACGTCTTTTGAAGCACCGCAATCGTATTTTTGCAACATTTCTTTGCACCAATTGACACCAGCCTTTTTTTGAGCGACTTTTAAATTGTGATCCAACGAGAACAAACCTTTTTTACGTCCAGGTGTTCATGCAGTATCGAATGTATGCTGGTGGAAGAAATGTCCAAGGATGTCTCTATCTCTCGGTATGTTGCATATCGATCTTGCATTATGAGTTCACGCACGGCATCAATGTTCTCTGGCACAACAGCCTTTTTTGGACGACCTTCACGGAATTCGTCTTTGAGCGAGCTTCGGCCACGATTAAAGTCATTATACCAATTTTTCACAGTGCTATAGGATGGTGCTTCATCGCCATACAAAGATTTAAGTTCATCAATGCACTCTTGTCGTGATAATCCACGTCGAAAGTTGTGAAAAATGATGGCACGAAAATGTTCACGAGTTAATTCCATTTTTTTCTCTATTAATTTTTTCAAGTCACTGTAAACAACACAAATAATGGTCGTACGTCAAAACGTTTAGAGTACGATTATGATTAAAAATGACAAACTTTCCAATGGAAATGTCAGATTGCACTTGGCAGCACTCAGTGTTGCCAGGCCAGAAATATATATAGCAGCCATCGTATTTATTAAGGGGAAGTTTTTTAAGTGGTAATGATAATGAAATTTTAGTTATATTTAGTGATTACTATTTTCGCAGTAATCAGGCAGTTGGTAATGAAAATTTAATTGCAGTATCAGCCAAAACTTATTTTTACTGCAATGACAGTAGCACTACAATTTGACGACCTATGCAATTAATAAAAAAAAATATTATTGGTTCATTGTATGTAAAACCATATGACTACAAAATATAAATTTTCATGTGAGAAATTTCTCGCTTAGTTACAGAAATGTGGTTTAGTGCGTTAAATTCTTTTCACATTAACAAATGAAATTAAATAAATAATTGAACGAACGCTATTTCTATTTTTTTGTATTCTGATTAAATACTTGCACTGATTTTATTTTCATCTCCTTAGAACTTTCGCTTACACTTTATATTTATATTCTTCCATCATTCCTTTCCTTGCATAATCACTATACGAACATGATTTTAAGTTAAATAACTTTAAATGTGATTTTATTTTTGAAGCGAAGATTGTTACGAAATACTTTTGCAGTTTTTCTTCTTCTTTTTTTGGAATGTTATCTAATTTGTGTATTTCTTTTATCATTATTGATTTATCATATCACAGCTTTAGCAGTGGTTTGGTTGCTGGCGTTATTTGTCTTGCAAGAAATATTTTACCAGGAATTTTTCTTTTTTGCTTGTTTGTGGGTGATCCGATGTTATGTGTGTTATGTGCTGTGTGCTAAAGCAATGCGTTTGAACAAAATTCTTGTACAGAACAAAATTTATAAAAAATTTACAGAAATTTTGTTGGATTTTTCATTTGTTTTTAGATTCCTACGAAGAGAATAAACAACACTAAAATTAACGCAAATTGCATAAACTTGAAAAGTTTTTTTTATGAATCTTATAATTACAAGTCGTTTAAACTGAAAAATATAAACTTGTAAACAACACCAGACTTTAAATGGAAAATGTATAAAAAAGTAGACCCGAAACTTATGAGATTTTGTTAAAAGTAATTGGAAAATTTGTAAAGAATCAGTTTTGGCAATCAAGCCTTAATAGCAGATAATTAAAAGTGGGACTGTATGGAACAAAGGCTTCTAATTGTGAAAAATATTTGCATCATTTGAATTGTTAAGCCAGCAATTTATGTTTTTTTAGTTCGAAGCTATTGAAGCATTTGAACACTTTGACTAAAAGTCAACACAGCCAACTTTCTTTTTTCTACAGTTTTAACTACAGCAATAAAACAAAATATATTGCTGAACTTAAAGTTGTTTAATATGCGTGAATAATTTAACTAATGAAACGTTCTTATTTTTTAATGGCACAAGAAAAATAAAATTTTTAATAATAATTTCACAAATTGTGAGTTTAAATTTCTAATTATACAAGATAAAGATCGTAAACTATATCATGAAGTTTAAAAGAATAACTAATTGCTTCTCTACTTTTATGCAGTGTTTAAATGGGGAATAAAATAACACAAAATTGAATTTTTAATTGAATAGAATTTTCATTCGCATTAATAATTGAAAATGATTTCAGGCATGTGGCCACCCCGCATCTGTTCTTAAGGAAGCTTATTCTGTACGTTGAATTTTTGGCCACCTTTTTATGCCTCGCTGGCTGTATGTTGGCTTCTTAAGCGTCAATTGTGGTTGGTTTCTCAAAATAAACCAGTGACTTATTGCACAATCTTAAGGTCAATTGACAGATCTATTTCTTTAAACAAACTTATTTGCGAATTTCAATTTCAATAAGTTGTAACGGCACGTAGCCACATCACGTCTGGATGAATCGCATCTATATTAAAAAAAAATGTCACCGATCATGATGACGTAACGATCTTCATCGATCGTAGCACAAACTCCGGCCTTAAATAAAGAACAAATAAGATCCAATGATGCCACCAACGTGTAAGAGGCACCAATAAAATAGTGCATTTTTTGTGGATGTCATTAGGGTTTCATTCAATGCGCGGCAATTTTGTTTAGTAAAAAAAATTCGTAAAGTTAAAATAAACTTCATGTCCTAGCAGTTTCAAGATAAATTGATGATTGATTTTCAAAGTAAATCTAGACAATTCGTTAGTGTTGTTTAAGCGTCAATCCATTCAATATGATTTGCCACAATATACAGATTACAAATATGAAAAGGTGATAGCGGTATGACAGTTCGTATGACAGTTAACCATTTCGTAAACTCCATCGGGCTTGAAAAAACATCTCTTTACTTACACATTTTTTTTAATAAAAATGCAATTTACTATGTCTTATTTTCTTGGTTGCTCCAGGCTGATTATCAGAAATTCATTAAGTATTGAATTGATTTTTTTTAGTTTTCATGTAGTTTGCACATGATATTTTTTTTTCAAGAAAACAGGAAAAATTAGACACTAGCAGAATGTAATGCATCTATACAGTATCCTGGCACTTATAGAGAAAAAACCTTCCTTAGAGGAAACTCTTTGTTTTGGGTGAAAAATTTTTAAAGCAAAAAGTCATGTTACTCTTATGTACCCCGGTACTTAAAGGAGGATATATTTCGTGTTGAGTAAAAACTGTCTTTTGGTAAAGTAATCTTTATTAAAGTAGTTATACTGTCATATTTTATATAATTATAATTATGTTGACTGTTATTAAAAGACTACAACCATTTTGATGAAATGGTATGTTCAGTGTTTCGAATGTAGACGTTCAGTGTTTTCAGTTTATTTACTTTAAAACATTTTCAATATTTTATTAAAACATTTTTTTTGTTTTTTTTAACTAAGCAAACAAAACAAAAAAAAAGCGGTTGATGAAAGGTTAAATGATTTTGCAACGTTTAATAAAGTCTTCATAAAATTTTTTTTCTTTTGCCGTCTGAATACTTTTTAAATAAGTTTCATTAACTTTTTCTTCCAGTCAACGAATGTGAAATATATATATTTTTCTCCTGTTTTTCCCTTTTATAAGTTTTTTACTATTTTGTTTAAGGTTCAACGAATATGTTTTTCTTTCAAGTGTTAATTTTGAACTTGTTTGCATTTGCAAGGATTTTTTTCAGTTTATTTTTTATCATGATATAAAGAACTTCACTTTTATATTTTATTTTTTAAAAGCATCATAGATGACTGGTTGCTTTATTCGAGTTGGGTTGGTTACAAAGGAATCAAAACGGAAGCATTTTTATAATTATTGTAGCGTAGGCGGTCTGATAATTATCTTAAGGGACACTTACGAGTACCGTCCCTCCATACAAGAATATTTGACCGTCATTGTTGCTTGAAATATCAGTTACTGTATAACAAAATTATTACTACATTCTAAAAGGCAACATTAGAGAAATGAAAAATGAAAAACTTTTTTATACATACGATATTTTTAGCAACATACTTAGTAAATCAGAATAAAAATTTACTTGAATATGTCCCATTAAATTACTTATATGCTTTAGTGTCCCTTCCTGCATAGAAACTTAGAAAATTATTATTTTAATTAAGTGTGTAATTGAATTAATTAAAAACTTAATAAAATTGCAATCTGAAAAACATGTTTTTTTCTGTGTAGATTTCTACTTTTCCCAAGCAACAATTAAATTGTATTTTTAATATAAAATTTCAATGGAATGTTAGCAAACTAATTTTATAGATGACCTCGTATGTGAATACACTTGTTAATATGTTGATGTGCTGACATTCTAATAACATCCACAACATATCTCTGCATAAAAGAATGAAATCATCTTAATCTACATTAGCTTCAACCTTGCTATTTACCATTTTATAAAAAAAAAAAATAAAATACTGAAATCCCCTTTTACGCCTTTTGCTATTTCTTATCTCTTGATAGATGTTTTTTCTTCCACGGATGTGTTTGTTTTTTATCTTCTTTATTCCCCATTAGTTTCGGTTTTATTCTTTTTTTAATTTTCATTTCTTTCTCCTAAAAAATTTTCCTGAAATTGTTTAATTTTCGTTTCTAGGTGCCAGCTTTTGCTGCTGCTGGCAAAACCAACCGATATGACCACACAGTGACATAGTTAGTTATTTAGGTTTTTTGGTTTTATGGTTTTAATACGTTCTTTTTTTTTTTTTTGGAACCACATTATGTTTCATTTAATTTTGTTGGTGAAATCCTTCTCTTTTTTTTTCTTTTTCTATTTATTTTTTTCTGCTAAATGGGGCGTTATTCATCTTTATATTTCAAATGTTTTATTTAATGTATGTTCTTTTATTTCTCTTTTGATTTTTCATTTTGTATGTGTTTTAAATCCTTTTTGAAGCTTTGCAGTGATTTTCTTTTACCGTAGTTGTATGTATTAAACTAATATTTTTTTTTTTTGGATTTTCGTTTTTCTATTACAACTTTTCAATGTTATTGTATGTATTGCTGTATCCTTGGTATATTATCAAGGATGAACGTTGTTGGAAATAAAATATTTTATAATATTTTTTCACAGATTTACCTCCCCAAATAGCACACTTTAACAGCTTAATGACATATGATTAGAGGTTTAAAATAAAATTCCCTAACTGAGAATAATTTAAGCAACATACAAATGTCATTTTCTAATATTTTATTCCTTTTATGTTGAGCTTGAAAAAGGAAAAGTAGCAATATTAACAAGGGTTTACCTAAGATATAAACTTTCCCTCACTTCAGGGTATACAATAATATGACAGGTTTAAGCACGGTATTATATAAAAAAAAAAAAAAATAAGAGCAGAGTAAATAAAAAATAATACTGCTGATGTTCGTACTTTAATAATTTTGTATAAACTCAAGAAATGTTTCTAGCATCATTGTTTATAACAACAAAATGTTTCTGGCAACAAATTTTTCCAAATGCAAAATGGTAAACAAAGCAAACAATGTTGCATACTTAAGGGCAATAAAATACGTACGTTGGTACCACTGGCTAAACTGTCAACATATTTTCGAGCGAAATATCTAAAGTTGATAACTATTTTCGCAAATTTGAATGGAGAACAAAATGTGTCTGTCAGCATGTTTATTCAATAGAAAAATGTTTTCTGCAACATCTCAAATTTTTCAAAATTTTTTTCCGTAGCCTCATCCATCTGACTGTTACCACCATTTATATTAAACCGATTATAGAATGCTGTTCTTATGTTTGGAGAGTAACTTCAAAATCTTCTTTGGAATTAATTGAGCTAGTGCAGGAGAGACCCGAGCTCATCATTGACTGTGAGCCATCATCCAATTCAGTGACTTATTAAAGCATCTTACCAATGTGAAATGAATTTTGCTCTTAAGAAATTTGGGGATTTCTTTGTGATGTTTTAAAAAAAAAAATTATCTTTCATTAGAACATAAACTACATTTGTAAATCGTCTCAATGATACGAACTTACTTGTGGGGGTTTCGATTTCCCATAAAAGTTGATTTACTATTTAAATATTCTGATACTTATAATCACACTTCAGCAACTTCCATTTTTTAATAAAAGAATGACGTTTTTAACATCTTTTCATCTTTTATCAATAAGTGTTTTTCATAGTTGTACTTTTTGCCAACACATCATCAAAGAAACATGGAAAGTTTATTGTTTTAATTACAGACTTAATCAAATTCTTGGGAAAGAAAAAAACACGTAAAACAAACATCATGTATTCTTTAAGGATTTATTGCTTTTTTAGAGAATTGAAACATTGAATACCATTTTGATATCTATATTTATTTGTCAGTCGGTCACAATGGTTGAATAATTGCTTTACATTCTCCTACTTACTTCAGTATGTTTTACCTGGTTTAAAGATAAACGCGCAAGATATTTTTGCAAGATAAAATCTTAAAATTGAAGTAAAGCACAGAAATATGTTTTTAATATTTGTGAAATTGTTTTTTGTTAGTTTTTTCTGGAAAGACGGTTTAATGGAATGTGATATATAACCTAAAAATTCCTCAGGCCCATAAGTCAAGCCGCATCTTGAAGTTTTCGTGGTGCAAAATAAAACTAACTAGGAATTATATATTTGATTCGCTTTAAAGTGACTACCTTACTTACCTTAACTATTTTTTTTTAATGGCGAGTAAAAACGTCTGGATTGTTTTAAAAGGCAATCATCTGGCAATCTTATTTTAGTTATTTTTTTATACTTGTATTTTTTGTACGTGTGAAAATTCCACAGCAATTATTAAAACTAAATTAACTGCTTTGTTTATGAAACTTTTTTATAATCTTCTGAATAGCATTGAGATTTTAAGCAGAATATTTGTATTGTTGTTAAACTTAGTTTGACTGTTGTTTCAGTTGTGTACATGTATCAAAACTATTTGATTTATACGATTTTTCACTACTAATAATTATTAACAATTTGCCGAAATTGCTTTAGAACGATTAGAAGCATAAAGGTAAAAAATAAAATAGTTACGAATTCATGGAAAACCTTGTCAACGTAAGAAAATTTACTTTCTAGCAAATTCCTTATAACATTGCTAAAATTAAAAATTGTCTACTAAAATTTTTTTTTGCCAGCCCCATAGTGCATTTATTTATATTTTTAAAATAAAACATTTTTCATTTTTATGAGCCTGCCTAATGTGGTTGCATAAAGTGTTGCCGCATAATATAATAATATTTCTCGAATACGATAATTTTTAATAATTTTCTTTTTATAATACATTACGCTTTTTAGTATTTTTCTTCTGCTCTTAGTTTGTCTTTTTATTATATAACTATTTTTTTTATTTTCCTCACAATGTAGTTTATATTCACCCCATTAGTTCTTTCTTTAATGCATTGTATTGTGTTGTGTTGTATTTTTCCCTTCTTTTATTTTGCATTTGCAGCATAAATCTTCTTCAAGGCCATTGTTATTATATGATTTTTATTTCTTTATTTCGTTCACTTTATTCTTTTACTATTTTTCTGTTTCTTCAGTTGTTTTTTTTTTTTTTTTTTTTTTGCTTTAATAGTTTATTACGAACAATAAATAATTTTTTTCATCCCAATGTCTTAGAAGGGAAGTTTTTTTTGTAGAGTTCTTAATATTAACGTGTTTAATAAAGCCAAGCAAAATATCACCATGATAAGAAAAAAAAGGAGAGGGGAAGAGAGAAGGTATAAAAATTTCTGGATTTGCTAAGTTTTACATTGTTCAATGTTTGGTCATACACCATTTCGGCAAAGGCAAAAGATCTATATGCGTTAGAATTGTGGTACTGGAAGTCCAGAGCTATGTGTCACGCACATACTATTATTTCCAAAAAGAGCTGTGATTTGTTGAAAGCAAAATCTTGTATATTCACTTTGACATTTAAAAAGACATTTTAAGATTTCTGAACGTCTCCGGTTCTTAAACCATTCTTCAAATTTAGCCAGATCTATACGCACAGGAAGAAGTTTTTAACATTTTACAGGTTTTATTTATTTTTAGATACAAATTTTTTAAAATTTTTAATTATTTAAATCGACGACTGTGTTCTTTCTTTTTTAATTAAATATTTAATGGATTCAATTAATTATTAAATTTGAATATTTTGTGTTTATTTTTTAAATAAAATTCAAATTATTCACACTAAATGTAGATTCAAATTTGTTTCCGCTGCAATGGAGGCAATGGAAATTTATCTTCTCGAAGGCAGTTTAAAGTTGCCATATTTCGTTAAAAAATCGTTAATTATTGACATAACCAAAATCTAGTTTAATAACATTTCAACCTCCAACTAAGTTATTGATAAATCCTGTGTCTAAAAGAAAGACGACTTAATGTTAAGCATCTTACTTCGACTGGGAAGAATAGAATGGCCATTTAGAACAACAGGCCGTCTTACAAAATATGAGCGCTCATAATACCCCATCTCTGAATAATAATTGTTAAGTAAATATTTTAAAACATATTTTATACATTTTTTAAATTTCGAATTTAATTAATACGTCTTTGTTTATATAATTTTACATAATTTAACTTGTTTGTTCAATAACATCAATGTTCATTATTTTATTTAAAATTTTAATGGCTCGAAGGACCAACAAAAAGAACTTCATTACTAAAATTCTAATAAAACTTAATGGTTAATGAAATGAAAAACATACTTATTATTTATTCTACTTATTTTCAATTTAACCTAGCACAATTTTTATACATTGTATTTTTAGGGGAAATTATTTTTTAACTTGACTTATCTTTCCCTCTTCATTAAAAGTTGACAAACATGAAAAATAACTTTTATATTATGCTAAATTTTATTTCATTAAAAATCTTTTGTAATTGCAAAATAAGTTATAAAAGTTCATTCCTACACTGACTGACTCTTAACAGGACACAAAACTTAAATTGTTTTTTATAACTTTTAAATTAAAATTTTTGTTTGTTAATTTTTATACAAGTTTCGCGAGAGCAAAGACTCTTCATGAACAATTAAGTTGAACTTTTATTTAATTTAATTTTTTTTGGCATCACCCAAAAATGTTGCTATTTTAATAAAAAAGTTTTAATTTTTTTTTAAATTATGCTGCTTCTCTATTTAAACTGCATATTTAATATTGAAAATATTGTTTCTCTTTTTTAATTATTTTTGTAAGTTATTTGTCACAACGTCTAGCTGGTTTATTCATAGTGGCTACGCATTTAGTTTTCAATAAATTCCTGAAGATATTTCCCGTTTCGTTTGCTTGCTCTTTTTTTGTAGTATTTTACTTTTTGCCAAAAAATGTTTATAAAAAATAATGAAAAACTTACGACAAAACTTATCATACCACATAGACAATTTGTCGTAGTGTACTGAGTGTCAAGCTATTTTTTACTTCAGGACATGACGCTGAACACGCAAAAATACATTTGAAACTCATTTTGCGACACGAAGAGCTAATGGATACAAAACGAAAAAAAAGATAAACGTCAAAATGTGCTTTTGATGCATTTGCAAGCTGCAAATAGTGTTACAAATGAAATAAAATAAATATTCTTTTTTTTTTTTTTGTAAAAATAAATTTACTCATGAGGGTAACGCAAAAATATGAAATAAAAAGTAGGGGAGACGAAAAAATATGTTTGCTGTCAAGAGTAAAATAAAATATAAAAGTATTTGTCATCAGTTTATATTCATCATGCATGAGTATTTTAAGGTACAACCAGAATAGGGTTTTCAGTTATAAAACCTTTTACGAAAACTGGGCTCAAATTACGGCATTCAATGTCGAACGAAATTTCCATTTAAATTCTTTTAAGATATCGGCCATAATTTGGCCTCTGGTTTCAGAATATCCATTTTAAAGTATCTTTTTCAAACACAATAGATGTCGTTCTGCGCTTACTATTTGATATTTATGATCAGATCGGTATTGAAATCGGGCTTTCAAATTATCCGGACAACTTATAGACGATTTCGTAATTTTTATGGGAGTAACACCAACACGTCAAAGGAAAATTTCTACTGAAGAAAATATTTCCGCTGTAAACAAAAGTGTGGAAAAAGACCTAAATTAATAGATTCGTCGTCGGCGGAAAGGTTTTCGTCTAAACCCGTATAAGATCCACCAGTGTAAAAATAAAAAAATAAGACACCATCATATTTGTCGTCATTTCGCCAATTTTGCTTAAGAGCAGTTATAAACTGAACCGAAGTTTTATTACAGTTGTGTTGTGATCAGGTTTTCTCTTGCTTCAAAGTTTTATTTATCAACGAAATCGCAAGAGACTCACAACTGCACTGAACTTCTCCTATATACGGCAATAATACAATGTGAAATTTAATCGTTGTATCTGTCAAAAATGAAAACGGTCTGTATAAAAATTAATTGTGTGAAAGATTTTTTGACAGGTCTTTTCAGAAACTTTGTAAAATAATAATTTCTGTATGACAGTGTGTGGCACCTAAGATTTTAGATTTTTTGTTAATTAATCGTAAGATTGTGTAGGATAATCAATCGTGGACTTTAACAGAAAATATGATGATGTTACATGCAAACATGTTGCTTATATTACGGAGCAAATGCTAGCTCATGTGACTTGCGTAAGCTTTCATGAACGTGACTTTAATCTTTTCATAATCACATTAACGTGCATGAACGCAAGCCACAAAAAATAAGTTCATGAATATCGGTGCATGATTAAAACTGTTTGTCGTGAGCGTGCATGATAGGGAGTAAAATAGCACTCACGATCCCATTTCGCAACTCAAAGGCACAAAATAACTGTTATATATACCATAGTGAGAACATGATTTTCAAAAAAGACCAAAAATCTTAAATCTTGATCATAGTTGAGCTAATTTAAATATACTAGGACTTTTCTTTGTGAGGACAATTTAAGATGAATACAAGCCACGCTATCAGTTACTTGCGCAGAGCAGGGCTACGGAGGTATGTGTCTTGGGGAATATCCATACATTTCGACCAACATGCGATCGTTATGCCGTCATAGTTCTTATCAAATAGTAGAACGTCAACTTATTGATCAAATGCGGTTAGTAGGATCTGGGAAATGTGGAGGTCTACCCAGAAGTCTATTGCGTCTTAAAGTGAGCCCTGGCTTTTCCAAGGGACTTTCAGTCGATATAGGAGCATTATTCTTGTACGAGAGTGTATTTGAAACTGTTTTAACGCTAATTACGAAATTTTTTCTCAAATAATAATGAAATTCAGGGATACTTGAAAACATGATAAATTTTGTGTCTGATGTTGTTGCGTCAAAAGTATTTTGATACGTGATTTTGTGTCTATAATTTATCAAATTCGAGCACACGAGTGATTTTATAAAAATATATTTGTTTTGCATTTTATTTAAATAATATTTGATCTATTTAATTGAATTGAACTCTTTGTGTAAAATAATATTTTTTATTTATTTTTTTTTGTTGTTCAATTAAGCAGTATAATTTATTAATTTTGTTTGTTTTAGCAATTGTTAGTAATTGACAAAATTAATTATTTCTTGTTTCTCTCTATACTTTTTTTCTTTCATGTTTTTGATATCATTTACTGGATTAAAAAACATGACAATAAAACGCAGGGATAAATTTTTTTTACCAAAAGTGCTGCGCAAAAAATCTTAATTTGCTATCTGCACTTTGTTTAATTAAAATAATACGGAGGTCGTTTTAGCTCCTCTGGCAAACCCTAAAAGCAACTGCAGTTTGTAATAAATGATGTTTTATAGATGAACATTTGTTTGTGGTGTTTATGAGTGCCCTGCTGCATGCATCATGCCTGCTACTTGTTTACTAGAGTAAAGCAACAAAAATAAAAATAAAAACAACATGTGAGAGTCAGAGTACAAGTGTTAGTAATGCGTGTTATAAAGCAGTTGTTTAATAATGTTTAGTTTAAATTTATTTTTTATTTTGCTTTCAGTTATTTTGTATCTGTTTTTTTTTTTGCATTGGCGGGGGAAAAAGGTTAATTCTCTTGAAATTTAAAAAAATTACGAACGAAGTTGTTCAGTAGAAACTAAGAATTACCATATATGATGAAGTTACTAATATTTTTATTATTTAGTTTAATATTTGAAATGCTAATAAAACATCTTTTTCGAATTTAATTTCATATATTTATAATCAATATTCATTTAATTGGACGAAGCCTACGCAGATCTCTAGGCTTTTCAAATTAATACTTCTTGTTTTCTTATTCATCGAATTAGTTGGTGAAACAGATAATGTTTTCAATGTTCACAAACGGAAGGTACTGGATAGATGCCAAGAATGCTGATGATGGATGTAGCGCACTAGAAAAATGATGCATTTTATTTTATTTGTGTCTAATTTTTTTATATTCATTAAAAATTAACATAAAAATTTTTATATAATTTTTCTTCCTAAATCAATTAAAATTTACTTATTACAAGAAAAATTAGGCGCTGGCAGAATGTGATGTATGCGAAGAATGCTGATGATGGATTTGGTGGTCGGGAAAATGCGACATTACATTCTGCCAGCGTCTAATTTTTCTTGTTTTCTTTGGAAAACGTCCGCGTACATTTGAAAAAAATTTTTTTTTAATAAAAGTTAAATTAAAAAATGAACCAAAGCCGAAAAAGTCAATTTTAATTGATTTATGAAGATCACTGGCTGGGAAAAAATAAAAAAAAATTATTTTTCTTTCTTAATAAATTTATAAAGTCAAACTTAAGCCGAATTTACATTATTAATTGGCTTCAATATTTTTTATTTTGTGCTTTTCTTTCGTCTGATAACTCTTATAAAATTTATAGACTCAGTTTTGTTGGCGATACATAGAGTAATTGATTAACAGTAATTAGCACTTCGTATTGGGGGTTCAAGTCTCTAACTCTTCCTATACCGCAAAGCATTGGACTGAAAATTCTCTTCTAGTACCTACATCAAATTGAGAAGGTATTGTAGTTCATTAGTTAAAACGATAGTGAATAATTATTTTGCACAACAACCTTTAAAACAATTTTATATTTATCAACGTAAATAACCTTGACATCATTTGCTATTTCACTAATAGATATCGCCTACCATGCCCATCACTAATTCCGTTGCATTAAACACAATAACTTTTCTTTAAGAGCTTCTTAACTGTAGTCGATCTCCTTAATAATCGCTTTGTCTAGATATCAGCTGACCGCTGACACACAACGCACGTGAATGACGTAGGTGCAGCAAAAAAATAACGCAGTTTTAGTTCTGCATGTGATTTAATTGAACTAGAGCTTCTAGTGATGTAACATTTTAATAAAGTGGACTCATTTTTCTATGACAACGTAAATTTAGGCTGTTGTGTCTGTTAACCTTCTAGGGAAGTTCTCTTAGTCACTCCAATATATTTAACAACTTCAAAGATAAATTTCCAAAATTTTTATGAGGCTTCATTTTCCATTTCGAAGTTTAAAGCTACACACTAATGAGATAAATGTATATAAAAGGTGGATGTCTACCAGACTCCAGAGTTTACATCACAGCTATAAAACCTTTGTGTTCTCAATATTGCCACGAGACCTATTTTGAAATGAAAGAGAGAAATTATTTACAGACTTAATTTCTCCCCAACCAATTCATTTAGTCAGTGCTCCTTCTATTAGCCTGCCACTACGAGGTATAAGCCATAACATAATAATATATTATACTCCGGGACCTTATTTGCCACTAAAAAATTTTGAAAATTTTTATTGTTAACTTCTTTAAAAATTTCTTTTGCAATTATACGGAAAGCAAAAGGAAAATTACTTTTTACCTGCCCCAACATTACAATTTGTGTACTTAATTTTCTGGTTGTTTAGGCGGCAATTATTTTTAACTTAATATTTCTTTTATATCATTTAAGTTTGTTGAACTGCGCTAATATATTTTTGTTCAATGTTTATTATAATTATTATTACTATTGTTCGTTTCTGTATTTAACTTCGCATTGCATTGTATGTACACCTCATCAATCATCATTATCATCATCATCACCAAAAATTTAACTTATTTTACCATCAATTACAAAAACTATTTTTATTTATGATTTGCGTAAATAAAAATTTATTTGAGTGCAAACATAAAAATATTTTCATTTTAAAATTAACGAATTGCAACACGAAATCGATATTAAAAATATTTTCTAGTTTTTGTTTCAAAATATTAATTAATTGTCATTTAGTGAATAAAGAAAGAAAAATTTTGTATACAAAGTGTAACGAAGTAGTCGTCTAATTGAAATTTTATTTGGCTCAATATTCTTTTAGAAAATGCAAATCAAATTCATCTCATCACTATTTTTGTTTTAAACCAATTTCTATTTGAATTTCAAATTTCTTTGCTGCAGTTACAGAGCTTTGGAACTTTATTCATGTTTTATCTAGAAATGGAAAAGTTTTTTCTCATGCACTCTCATTTATGGCCTTAATTTTTTGGATCCCCTTCATGTATGCTCACAAGAGTGTGCAAAAAGATTTTTCAGGTTTATGAAAACTGAGAAAGAATGCCACCTATTTGGAGGTTTCCTAAGTCGGGAAAACAAATTTAAAAGGCATAAAAAAGGAAAAACATAATCAAAAACCAATTACGCAAAAATTCTACTAATGAGCGCTCACGTTTGTGTAAGATTATGAGACTGAAAAAAGAAATTAATCGCGATGACGATTAACTCACGAAAATCATGTGAGCTATGCCCATCTCTGGTATTAGCAGCCAACTTATTTGGTTCTTCTTAGGAACAGCCAACAATCTTAAGCGATGATAAATAAAATTTTTTCTTTAAGTGGACAGTCAGGTGTGTATTTCACGAGATGCCGAATTTTCTTCAATATTGTTACGATTTTTCCCTTTCCGAATTGAAAACGTAAATTTTTGTAATAATTTCTTCTTATTTCAAGCAGATAATACTGCGCATTATCTAAGACAATACAATACGCTGTAACGTGAGACCGGAACTCGTAATATCTTGTTTTTACTAACGAACCACGGGTGGCAACGACACACTGTTGTTACGTTGATACCGCCCTGACGATCACTATTTCCTCGTTTTGGTACGCAGGCACCTCAATTATATCCATCTGCAATTTCACATGGCAGTTATGGTTCCTTTTCCTATTTCCTTACTTTACTATCTCGTCTGCTGTTCTCTTATTGAAGGCTGCTTAACAATCTTATCTCCCTTTCTAATATACGCCGCCCTTACCTAATCTTTGATGGCAGCTAAATTATAACCGTATCGCTTTTCTATTTTAAAGACTGGGAGGTTTTAACTGCTGTTTTCCATTTGATCGCTTAAAAAAATTATTTATCGCCGCTTTTCAAAAATTATAATTCTCTGCATTTGTGCTGGTGATGAAAGTTGATCTCATGTCTCCTGACTTTCTGTTTTACAAACAGAGCAAACAATCACAGCAGATGATTTGCACATTTTAGCTACTTTTTCCTTTTATTCCACTTAAACACAATGCTTTTGGCTAAGTCACATTTTACAATCTTTTAATGGGCATTAGATTTTATGTTAGGAGTTGCCAGATCTAATATTTGTAACAACACATTGAACAATTTCCAGAATATTTTGAAAGAAAAAGGATACTAACAAAAGATTAAAAATAGCAAGAAAAATCAGCGTAAACCGTTCAATTGTACTGCGTTAACAATTTAAAGAAATTTAGAATTCAGTGTCTAGACCTCTTATTTTACGCGTGAGAGTTAAGCGCAAAGACATTACGCCTTTAGCCCTACAAAGTATGCATCACAAACTTGTTATTTATGCAAAAAAAATATATTTCTCTTGCAACTCGTTTTCGTGGATAAATGAAACAAAATGTCCTCCTCGACAGGCAAATTTAACTCGCATGGACTCTCTTCTGTCGAATAATCTCTATTCTTAAATCACAGAAGAATTATTTCAGTTCTAACTTTAATTAATCTTTGCATTCTAAGCGATTAATTACATTTTGCAACAGGAAACAATTTTTCAACTAAAGGTGAACTTAAGCCGCATAAAATTTTATTTTGTAATTTTTTAAGCTCCCTTTAACCACAGGCGGCCGAAATATTAAGATCTGTAGATGTTTTTTTTTTTTAATTTAAATTTACAAAAGAATTTTTAAAGAAACTTTTATTTTATTAAAATTTGCAGCGCATTTTTTTTAATAGATTGTCACTTATACAATTTTATGCCAAAACTATTTGATGAAGGCCATTAACATCGTAAACGACTTTTAAACAACTTGAGTCCATTTGGCAACATTATGAGGTGCAGTGAAATAAAAATATTATCGAAGATTATATTTCCTTGAAAATCAAAGAAGATGGAGTTGATTTCCCATTAAAATGGAAAAAATAAACTATACCTTTGTATATATATTTATTTTATTTTTTTTAAACCTGCAGTTATTTACCCCTTGTTTTTTTTTTCTAACAGGTATTTTGTGCAAAAAAAAAACATCTGTCTTTTGTAACCATTTTAACTGGTTACTTCTTTACAATTTAGTAACCTATCATTTGTGTTCCATTGTGCTTAGTTATAAAAACAGCCTTGAAACCTTCTTCGCTATAGCAACATTTTCATTTTAATCAACATCTTTATAAAAGTCTGTTGTTTTAAAAATAAAATATAACCTTGTGTAAAGTAAAAAAAGCAATTTAGCGTTAAATAACAGATCCCTGAAACATTGTTCTCTGGAACATAAAAACAAAAATAATAATTAAGCTTCTTTTTACTAAAAATTTACACTTTAAGAGGTAAATATAAATTTTAAGATATAAAGGATCCTTTTAAAAAGCTTCAAGCTCCTTCTAGTCTGTTTGTCTTTTACTTTTATCTCTGTTAAATAAATTAATTAAAATATCGTACACTACTTCGTTACCATGCAACGTTCTTAAGAATAAATTTTATTTTTTTACATTTATTATTGGTTGCTACTACTTCTACTCTGCTGCCGGTGCCAATTCGGTTGCTACCTACGTCTTTGTTCTACTTTCTTCTTTACGCTACTTAAGTGCTTTTGTTTTTCTTCTTACCTTTTTAACTAGACATTTAAACGTTTTCTGTATTTTTATATATTATTTATGTGCATTTTCAAGACAATAGAAAAAACGAAGTTAATTAATGCTGACATGCTTGAATTATTAAAATATTATTTTAGCGAAAAACAAAAAAAAACTTTTGAAAAAATATGAAAAATATGAATTGTAATGCGAGTGCACTATTCTTAAAAGGAAAATAAAATACGTGGGATGTTATAGAAGTATTTGCTGCGCATATATTTTATGCAAAAAGATTTTATTTAAGCCGTCTAAGAATTTATTTTTTTAATACAGTAAGTTCACTATTGTATTTTCGAATATCAAGTTAATAAAACAACATCAAAAATCTGGAAGTGAACTAATACTATGGATTTTTTTAAAAAACAAACACCTTTTATATATAAAAATTTTTTTATATAATTTAATATCAAAAAAATTCTGGGTGATTTGCAATATTCAACGCAACAACGTGAACAAATTTCGAAAAAACTTTTTTGCTAAAAAAAAAAATAATTTTTATGTTAAAATTGTATTAAAACTTCAATTCTAATGTGTTCGAAATTTTTCAAAGATATGTTCGAATTTTCGAATATGCAAATATAATGAAATTTAAGAAAATTTTATGAAATTTAATAGAATTTTTTGCTTTAAATATCACAAACAAACAAAAATTGTCGCTCTTTAGTGATTTTCTCTTTAGTCTTCTTAACTTAATTTCGAAAATTATTCCGAAAATTTATTTCCTTTATAAGTATAACTTTAATTCAATAAAATTAAAGCTTATATATTCAAAATATTTCAGAGTTGTTTTTGAACTTTCTATCTCTCATTTGGTTGGTTAAAATATTAAAAAAAAATATTTTTTCATCTCGATTTCCTTTTATTATTTTTTGTACGGCTTTTAAATTTTTTCTTACTTTCATTTCGTTAAAACTTTTTTAAATTTTATATTCATATATTTCAATTAAAAGCTTTGCAAATATGGCGGAGCCAAGGAAAATATTTTAATTCATCTTAAATTAGTTAAAATATACAATTATGAAATCTAATAATTTTAAAAATCGAAGGCGGTTAAACACATAAATGAATTTGCTTTTATCTATTTCACATTGTTTTTGATAATTGTTACTTTTAGAATTTAACACAAAACAGTTTAAATATGTTCGAAATTTTTCGAATATTGTTTCAATTTTCGAACAAGGAAAAATGTTATTTATCAGGTTTTTACTAGTTGATAACCTATTTAAAAGTTGTAAAGTTTGTATTTATTATGAGTAAACTTAATTTCGAATTAATCAAGTAACACAAAATAAAATATTCATTTTCCCTATGAGATTACTCGGACCGTGAAGAAACCGTTCAGTCCTTGCTGATTTATTTAGTCACAGGGAAAGTGTTATACTGATATTTCATTTTTTGCATTTAAATAAATTTAGCATAACTCAACACTTGGCCAGATAACTTTTCACAAACCTTGCCATGTGAGTTGCCTACAAATTGAACCATTAATCTGAGATAAAGCCGTCCAAGTGGGTCCAAAGATTGAATATATTCGTAAATATGGCTCAACTTTATTAAATTCGAATGTAGCCTCTTGATAGTATCAGCTGTGTGATTTTTAGCTACATTTCCGTTCCCCCTTTTCTAAACATTTTTTTTTCTAAATTATTTTCTTTTAATATCAATTTTAATTTCATGCTTTTCAAAGCATGCAACGAATTGCAATTAAATTTTTCAATAACAATTTTCTTTTGAAAATGCAGGAAAGCAATTTGTAAATCTGCAACATTTTAGTTTGTAATGAAATGAAGGAAAAACTAACACAAACAAACATTTATATATTTTAAGATTAAATTTGAAACAAAACAATTGTAATAATAACTGGATGGGAGAAAAAGAAGTAGAATAAAATAAAAATAATAAAAATATTAACCCATTAAGGCACCTGTAGTTGCTAACATTTGTTAAAGCATTTATCTGACTGTAGTTTTAACAGGTTAAATTTAGTTTTATTATTTCTTTTAATTTGTGAACTGTTGCAAGTGGTTTATTGCTCTGGGTATTCAACGGTGCCAACGACAGCTGCATTTTTTTTTTTTTTTGTTGCTGCTTGAAACTTTCCAACAAAACACCTTAATAGAAACTGATGGGTTTTTAGTTTGTATTTAGTTTTTTGTTTTTCATCGTTAACTACGTTTTTTTTCAGTTTTCTATTATTTCTTTGTTTCCAACTTTTACGGCTTAATTGGGAATTTACTGGCTGGCGTTGGTGTATTTGTTTGTGTGGAAACTTTTATACAATACAGGTCATCAGGATGTTAGCCAATCCTTACAGGATTTAATTGCCAGATTACATTAAGAACTTTGCTTGGCGTCTCTATAAATTCCGTTGGCAAGAATGATGTGGTGGTGGAAAAACACTGGATAAAATCATTATTTGTTTGTAAAAAAAAATAAAAATATTGTTGTTTTTGGCAGGTGTTGTTGAACAAATCTGTTGCTGCCACATTTTGTAAACAACATTGTTATTTTAAAATAGTCTATTGTATTGTTCAACATTTGTTTGAACGATATAAAATTGATATCTGTCGTCAGAGACCTTTAAAGAGTTCTCTAAAATTTACGCAAATTTTACTCTGCGTTTGTACGTTGAGACG
Organism: Cistogaster globosa; assembly: GCA_937654795.1. Taxonomy (NCBI): domain Eukaryota; kingdom Metazoa; phylum Arthropoda; class Insecta; order Diptera; family Tachinidae; genus Cistogaster; species Cistogaster globosa. The sequence continues at coordinate 7,749,954 of OW569407.1, forward strand.
TTGCTATTTGAAAAATAAAATTTGACACATTGACAATCTTTGATTATGGTCTTAAAACGAAATTCAGTGTCCATACACCCTTGGACCCCGGAGGCAAAAATGTCTCATTATAATTTACTTTTGTTGCTGAACACCGAATCCAGAGGTCATTGCAGTCTGCCTATCATTTCTGTGATTTGAGTGAAATTTTTTATAAAACTTTCTATTGTTTTTAATATAAAGAACATCATTAAAAGAATATGACTACATTATTTTTAATTGAGAAATTTAACCACATGTTCATATTTCCTTTAAATATAGAATTAAACACTTTGAATCCTCTTGACTATACAATCAATCACCTTAAATAAAGTACTGTCGTTTTATAGTGCTCTTCGATGGCCAAAACAAGAAAATAAAGCGTATTCCCTTCGAAAACTTTCCACGAGGTCACTAACCTTTGCTCGTGTATTTTCAAGGTTCCTCCTACACCGTTATGCGTGTTTTTACCCATTATTGACAGTCTTATGATATACTTGACCAGCTGCCTTAATCTTTAATTAATCTTTACTCAATGTTAATGTAAAGCAAAATATCAATGTCCATGACCATGTCTTATCGTTTTTCATTTTTCAAAGATTGATTTTACACACTTAATTTAATTTCTTATTTTCTGAAGAATCATTTGCATTCATAAAATTATTGCCATTACAAAAATGTAAAAGATCCACTATTATCTCTATCAAAAGATGAGTTTCCAGTATGTGTCCATGTAAGTTATCAGCCAGGTCAGGGTTATTAAAAAAATTTATGATGATTTATAATTTAAAATCGTTAATGGTCAGTGTCTGGTTTAAGGCTTTTAGCGTAGAATAATCAACTCAATAAAATCATTGTTTGTATTTATAAACGTTTAGATTATTTAATTATAAAAATTAAATATTTGTAGATAATCTGCGGTTTTCTTTAAAAAATTTAAATCTCTTTATGGCTACATGTTGATTATATTGATTTTATTATAATGAAAACCGCCAGCACGTTTGTTTTTAGAAGCTTAAATTTGTTATGTTTTGTCTGCCCTTTGCTGTGTGTGAAAATTTAATTTTCAGTTTTATAATAATTAATATCTATTTTCTTTCTTTACGTAAAATTTCATACAATTTTCTAAACAAAAGTAAGTAAAACATAATTAATTCTTTTTGAAAAATCAATATTGTTGTAGTAAGTGGTTTGCAAAGTAGAACTCATTATGTTGATGAGGAAACACCGAGAAAACTGCTCTTGACACAACTGAGAGCAGGAATAGGAGCCATGTAAGAGTCGTTTAAAAAGGCTTTCTTTAAATATGACCTCTTTCCTAAGTTATTTGGGGTTTTACAGAATACACAATGAGGACAGGTCCAGTTATAAATGACTACTGCACAGAGAAGTCTTAATTGAGCGGCTGTCTTATTTTTAAATTGAAATTTTATGAAATAATTAATTAATTCAACTATATACTTAATTAGATAATTAATTTCTTCTTTTAATTATTTAATTGATTCAATTAATTATGTAATTAACAATTTTTTATTTTTTTTGATTAAACATATAATTAAGTCAACTAAAAATTTAATTAAATTGAAATCCAAAAACAAACAAAATCTTTATCAGGTGCACAAACTTTTTTCTGTGTGCAAAAATATAGAGATTCCATTACTTTGAGTGCTTAGATACTTTGTAGGTAAAAGTTTCACTAACTATTTAATTTCCATGATCAGAATGTCCTTCCAAGTAATAATTGCTGGTTTGAACGAATGCAAGTTATGGAGTTTAAATACAATTCTCACGCAAATTCTTTTAAAATGTTTCGTTAATATTTATTTAATGATTTGTGTGATATAGCAGTCATTCCATTAGAGTGAAGTAAAATGTGATTAGTAATTGCTCGGATTCATGGCCAGAATGAGTGGTATTCTTTCGAAGCAGAAATCTGTGGACTTAAAGGTTTTAGTGTATGTATGATCTCATTCCGATTACTTTTTTTAAGTAGCACACTTTAATGAACAGATTTTCATTCAATTCATTAATTTCATTTAATTAAGAAAAGCATGATCTCAAAATATATTTTACCTTTTATTTAAATTTTATTTTTACATTGTAGAATATTTTTAACTTTTCAAAATTGATTCATAAATATTTAAAAACACACAGCGCTTGCTAACCCTCTTTTGCTTGCTTTCAATAGCAAAATTTTAATTAAAGTATGAATAAAAAAACAAAATTTTTACATAATATGCCATACAAACAGATTTGCCAAAACCTACAATGTTTTTCTTGTTATGTACGTGTGTATTTGTTTAGTTAAAATATGGAAAAAAAAGATGGAATACTAAACTAAATAATTCAATTTGTTTACCTTAAGCAACGGCATACAGCAGCAGAAGGCTCTTATCAAGTCTTGTTCACAATGTGTTGTTAACTGAAATTGTAATGTTTACAAATAAAAAATAATTTAAAAAACAAAAATAAAAAAAAAACAAACAAAAAACAAAAAAAGAAGATTACAGATCAGTTGATTTAAGCCATTATTTGTGCAAAAGTTAACAAATATTTAATACGATAAGCCTGCCATCTGATACTCCTTGCTATAGAAGAAAACAAAGAAACAAATTGGATAAAAGAGTTGATAGAGGCGTCTAGTTATTGCCAACTACTATGCGATTCAAAATGTTCAAACAAATTTTGGCCACTTATTTAATTCCTTATTGTCACTTGATGACACCTTCTTGTTCTTGAAGGTCAAGTATGCCATGTTCCGAAGAAAAGTACGAAACAATATTTCGCCAACCTATAAGTGCACTGAACATTGCGTTCTGTGGAAGATACAGTCTCTTTCACTTGATAGTGATTTCCGTTTATTGAGTGATAGGTATCGACCGCAGTACTTTTACACTTTAAGTGATTTCTGGCTTTCAATACGTAGTTGTGGAGTTCCTTTTTCTTTTTGCTGGGTTTGGAAAAATACTTACCTTAAGCCGAAAAAGTAAAATTTTAATTGATTTCTGATAATCACCGGTTCAACCCCTGGCTGGGACTAAAATTAAAAATAATTTTAAAAAACACGCAAGGCACAGCGCATTAACATTCATACCTAACTCATCAACAGTTGATATGATACTGGAACAGCATCTATAATGTTGTGAGAAAAACAAGTATGAATGATTAAAAATAAAATTTGCATTTTCGTGACTATACCGACGGTGTAGTACAAAATTGCAACAAATGTACAAGACGTGTTGTAGAGAAGACAACAAAAAAATGCTTTGAGTTGTGTGTGAATTTCGTCCAACCAAATTAATATTGATTAGTTGGTTAAATGGATGATATTTACAGTATACGCAAATCAAGGTGTTGGATGCAAAGAATGCTGAAGATGGATTTGGCGGTCCTGAAAATGCAGCATTACATTCTGCCAGCGTCTAATTTTTCTTGTTTTCTTTGGAAAACGTCCGCGTACATTTGAAAAATAATTTTTCTTAATAAAAGTTAAATTAAAAATGAACCAAAGCCGAAAAAGTAAAATTTTAATTGATTTCTGATAATCACCGGTTCAACCCCTGGCTGGGACTAAAATTAAAAATAATTTTAAAGTTTTAATTAAATTGTAATAAAAGCCGCAATTAAACTTTTAATAGGTGCAAAAAATTTTTGCTGTGCATCCAAGCACCTTGTGCAATTTTTAGTTTAGATATTTAACAAAAACTGCTTATCAGAGTTTCTGCTGCTTCCTTTCTTTACCTAAAAACTTTTTGTTTTAAGGGCGGATTGAGTTTGAGCTTCTAGAATTGTACAGGCTTCTCCAATCCCCAACTACTCGTATTTGCTCTGCGTTTATTTAACTTTGGTTGGAGGTTTGTATGAGCTGAAATATATGCCCTGCATCGAGGAATATAATTTATTTATATTTACGGATCCTCTTTGCCCTTTACTAGGCTTTACTGTCTGCTTTGTTTACTTTTGTACTGTTGATGGTAGAAGTAAGAGTGAAAATGTTGGCTAGAAGAGCGGCTCACTGCACTGCCTCAATGCGATTGGATCAGCCTACAACAAACTGCGAAAACTCCATTTAAAATCTTTATACTTTCGTTTCACTGGAAATTTAGTCTTACTATGAGGTATTCCAGGAATATTTATTTATTCAATTCATTAAATATTAAACTTCTACACCCAGTATCCCCTCTTGGTTATATTCCATTAAATCAATGACCATGATTTTCTATACGTTTTTGTTTCACAACAACCACTTCAGCAAGAATTTACTACCAACATACAAATAAACACAATGACCAACCATCACAACTTATTTGAACAAGTGTATCACTCAAATACTACAGAAACATTTTATACAATTTTGCGAAACGGAAATTTACAGGAAATTTGAAAAACATATTTTATTTCTCATATTTTTTTCTTTGTTTGTCAAATACCTATTTGTTTTTTATTTGATTTACTTGATTAAATAACACAGCCAGTTAAGAGCCCGAAAACAAGGACAAAATTTATTTGTCTGTTTTAATAATTTATTTACAAAAAAGGAACTAAATTTTTAGTGAAAACAGGAGCAAAATTAAAAAAAAAAAAACGAAAAACAGAACAACCAATCAGCTTGATCCTTCATGCACCGTTAGCAATTAATTTCTTTTATGAGCATTTATTTACATAAAACAAAACTGAAACAAAAAAATTGTTTAATAGAAACAATTAATAAAAATTTGCACATTTCCGTTTTTAAGGAAAAACAAAAAATTAATTATGTGGTTCTTAACCCATGTGTTTAATTCAGATTATCGCTAGTCTCTAGTCGGAATTTTTTATTTCAAAGACTTTATCTGACTCGCTACCTCACGAGTTTATTCAAGTAAAATTTTTAATTTTTAGCTATTTTTTCTAAATGGAACTAAACACACAGAGATTTTCTTTGAATGTATTTTGCTTTTCCAGACAGCGGTTTTCAATGAGGAACAAATCCGCCACTAAAAACCAGAAAATCCGTAACTATTGGCACACCCTTTAATGTTAATTTCTTACACCTTCTTTTATAGCGAACTAGAAGTACATACGCTGTGTAGTTTTATATTGTCAGGTTAAAAAAATAATGTCATATAAGAGATAATCACGTTAATATTGGGACACCCTTTATTTTTTTTTTCTATTTGGTCTCATAGCAGACAGGTCAAATGTGCTATTTTCAGTCGTTTGCCTATAACTGTTTAAAAAATAAGATCATATTTGTCGGAATCACTGCTTCTATGGAACTACCCTGTAATTTTAAAATTTATTGTTCGCACTTGTATTTTTATTTGTACAGACTCGTTGCAAACTAAAAAATTCGGCTTAATAACCTTAAACAACTAAAGCCATTTGTATTAAAAACATGCCACTATAGGCGCACCCTTTATTTTGAAATTTTATTTCTGAATTTGCAGTTATTCTTATAACAGACATAAAGTTTCTACCTATTGCGGGTTAAAGATTAGGTTATGTGAAAATTACATTATTATTGGGACACCCTTTAACTTAAAGTTTTATATGTGCTTCTTGTTGCTATGTACCACTATGCAAATTTGACGGTCTGCCTTTTACAGTTCGAAAAAATAACAATATTTTTATGAATATCAAGTGACTTTTAGAACACCCTTTAGCTTTTAGTACTTGTTATCGCAGCTATAGTTAAATACCTTCTATGTCTGAGTCTAACAAATACTTTTTTAGACATAGAGGGACGTGACAGATGGGCAGACGTTGTAGCAGAAATACAAAGGGTAACATTTTTATTTTTTGCATACGGAAACCTAAAAACTATATTCCTCTCAAGCTTTCTTCTATTAAAAGAAAAGTATACCTGACACTTACTTTGTTCCATATGCTCACAGAGATTTTTTTTCTCAAGATTCAATACTTGTTTTTATTTATTTATTTTTTTTTTGAAATTTTTTTTCTCGAAAAAGGCAGTCCAATACCTTTAGAATCTCTGTTTTAGAAACATTTTCGCTTAAATTATAATCCGTCATCCAATTACATTAAAACCTAAAATAATTTTTAGAATTTTTTCAAAAGTTTCAAATACCTCTCATACATCATAAAACCACAAACAATTTGTTTTTTTTTTTTATTTTTCTTTTTGTCTATTTCCGCTACTTACATTTATTACATTTATTTTTGCCCATTCAACAAAATATTTTGCCAACTGTTTTCAAAAGAAAACTATTACACAACTATTTACTGGTTTTGTTTTTCTGCTTTCTCTCTCTCCCTCTTTCTCTGCAGTTCTGAAGGCAAATTAACTAAATGCACTTCTATTAAATGAACACAAAAAAAAATGCACTTTACAACTGCGAATTGAAATGCTAAATGGTGAAGTAAAATGAAGGTTGTTTATTTGTTGAGACTCTTGATTTGGTAGTTGAAAAAACTAAAAGTAAATAACTTTAAGTAAAAACCATTGAAATCAAAAGAATAGAAAGAGCTTTAACTTTGTTTCCTGTAAATGTGTCGCCATTATATATTTTTCTCTAATTCCAATGGAGCTGCAATGAAATTAAAGCAGCTGCTGCGTTACAACTAATTGCTTTTAGCAAGATATTCAGTCAATAGTATTTGTTTTTAGCCTTTGAGGCCTAAACAAAATAAAAACTCCAAATCATTATTTTTGTTACCCAGCAAAAGTTTTTCTTAAGGGTGTCTGAAATTCCATCTTGCCTTTTGTTAATTTTTTTTAAGACCTCTTTTTTATCTAAAAGAGCTTTTAAGGCAAAACAACTTTGTAGAGAGCGCCTTATAAAGTGGGCTGATTATAAACGCAATAACAAAACTGTTATAAAATTAAACTTTAACTTATGAACAAAACGAATTTTTTTCAATCTATTTGTCGTTGTTTTTTTGTTGTTGTTGTTCTTATTCTTGATATTTTGTACTTAAAGTCCATAAAACTTAGCTACTGAATAAAAAGCACTTAGTTAAAGACAAAACTTTTAGTTTTACTTTTAGTTTGTGATAACTTTGCTAGTAACATTTAAAAGAGAAAATAAATCCACTTTTCTCTATTGTGATAATAGAAGATAATAAGTTGCAAATACGATAAAATATCAAAAACATTTTTTATTAAAGTCAATGACTTAAAAATTTTAAAAAGTTTTTTGATTTCATATTCTTAGAAAATTTAAAAAAGTTTTAGAGTCTGTCTTGTTTTTTTAATTATTCAATAACTAAAGAAAGTTTTAACAACAACAAACTACAGTACCCTCTGAGATGATCAAATAAACTCATCAGCGCAATGACCACAAAAGTCGCGCATGTAGTCGTGCGAATAATCGCACTTTTTCGCCTACGCATTCGTGTTGTTGGCAATATTTGTTGATGGAAGTCAAAAAGTTATAATTTTTTTCATTTGACAAATTTTGCTTGATCTTCTTCAGTTGTAATTAACAAAAACAAATTATGCTGGTTGTAAATACCAACATGTCGATGTGTACGAAAATAAATTTTTAATGTGTTTTGCGAATGAAATCAATGCCTACCAGCTTTACGGCAGGTAAAGCCGCGTAAAAACAAGTATCATAGGGCAACAGTAGACGATTTAAAAAGAGTTAACAGTTTGTTCACTAATTTTTGCCGCGAAAACCAAACGTCAATAGCAATAATTCATCATCCGATGATGATTTGCTAATAAAAAATGCTGTGAGAATGTGCTAGTTATTGACGTATTGATTTGTACGTTTTAGAAAGCACCGATCACCAATACAAATTTAACGTGTTTTTTGGTCCTTTCCAGGGTACTTTAAGTTTCAAGCAACTTTTCAAAATATAAAATAAACTTTAGATTTTTCCTCCCCAGCATTGTGCTTTTCCCCCCAAAATTTAATGTTCTTAGCCGAATTATTTACCTCATTCTTATCTGATTTTAATCATTGTGATACGTATATTCTGGTTAATCAGATTGTCGATTTACTTTGAAAATCAGTCATCAATTCGTATATTAAAATTTATATTGCAGAATTGTGTTCAGAAATGAGGATCATTTTTGGTTTCACGGATTTCTTAAAAAACAAAATTACTGCAAATGGAATGAAACCAATCCACAACAGACCCTCCAAACTCCATTATATGATGCGGCTTATATGCACTTTTATTTTTGCAAGGAATCGTAGTCTACGTTAGGTTCTTTACTGCACCCTGGATAAATTATTTTTGTGTTAATATCAATAAGATGTGGGCTCTTCGGCGACCGCAATCGTAAATTTTTTTAAATCAAAATTTGTTGATAGGTAGATTTCGGAAAATGGACCTGTTAATAATTGGCCTCTAAGGTTGTGCGACTTGAAACCTTTAGAATTTATTATGTGGGGCCACGTAAAGTCACTGATCAATGCTGATAAACCTGCAACAAATAGCTCCTAGACAGCCAACATTTTTATTCGTGACATACGGCAAGCAATGCTTAAAAATGTGGACGAAAATTGGACGTCCAAAATGAGTTCTTCATTAACAGCATCTCAAGATTTCGTTTGAACAGACGCCTTAGTTGGAAATAAAACTGTGTTACATACTTGGCGTTCTCTCGTTTTTTTTTTTTTTTGCTTTTAACTTTAAGTATTTTCTTTGTTCGATCATGTGTCTTTTTTTCCTTCGTTTCACTTTATCGCAAAAATTCAAAAAATTATTAAGAAAAAAGAAAATTATTGAAATGAATCTTAAAACTCTGCATTATTATTTTAAAAGTGGCATAAGTCACTTTGATTTTAAGCTGATGGACATGTTTCAAGGATTGTGTCTCAAAGGTTTTACAAGTATTGAGACTAAATTTCGAGAAGATATACTTAAACTTATTATTCCAGAATGCCTATTTTTATCCCAATAAAAACTTCGGTCAACATGAAACCGTAGCAGCTCTTAATAATTAATTTTTATTTCATGTCACTTTTAAAATAAACGGCTTAATTGTTTTAAACCTAAGAAGCTTTTTAATTAAGTATCCTGTTATGCCAAGAACACAATTCAAAAAGGGTTCTTAAAGCGTTTCGATCATCGCTTGCTGTTTCTATTCAACAGCAATCACAAGTGTTCTTCCTTTTGTCCGTCGATTGCAGATACTTTTATGAAGATTCTTAATCAATGTTTCAATTAAGTGTGTAATTAATAGTCATACACACTTAACATAATTACGCATTCATACACATTTCCCCACACAAACACACACTACACACACAGGCGCATAAGTTCTTAATATCCAAAATACGCATTATTTATGATTGCAACAAAAACACAATGACACACTAATACATGTATTTGTGGCACTAAGCAGCCATCCCATCTCGTAGGAATTTTAAAACATTATTGACTTTAGCAGCCATTAAGAAAAAAGGATGCTTGGCGCAACGATGCAAAAGCAACAGCAGCAGCTTAAATAATTTCTTGTCTCTTGGTGTTTGCTGCTTACCACTTTATAAATAGTATCATCCATAAAACTCCGTCACATACAACTCTATGCGATTGTTTATATTCGTATGAGTTCAAAGAAACATTTTCAAGTAATTTTATACTCTCAAGTAGGCCATACAAATGAAATGTTATGATACTAACAAAGAAAACAAGAAAATATTTTCCTTAGATCAATATTATACAATCAGCTAAATGATAGATTCCGTTTTGATGTAATTCTAGTAGACTTTATTTTTGGTGCCTTAGACTGCGTTTGTTTTTATCAATTTGAAACAGATAACGTAAATGATTTTAATGCAGTTTTTTTTCTTTAATTCTTGCTATTATAAATGTTTTGATAAAGTGCACAAAAAAAAAAAAAAAGATGTAGCAACGCTACATAAACAAATACGGTACATTTTGTTATATTGATTTCAGTTTTGCTTAAGACTTGAAAAACATTATTATTTATTAAAAGAAAGGGATTACTCCAACAGTTTAATGAAATTTAAGATTCGAAAAATGTTTATTCCGTTTATGGAATTAAAAATAGTTTTGTTTTTTCTTTAATAGCCGATGCCACCGAAAAATATGGGTTAATTCGGCGGAAAATCAGCCTCGATAACGGTGGAATACAGCCCTGGTCTTACCCAACTGATGTTTTTTTCGTGGCTCGCATAATTAAAAGAAAACGAAAAAAGGCTCCTTTATTCAATGTTAAGTACGTCAAAAATGTCTGTCGTTTTAACATATTATGTATATGCTAATATGTGGATTAGTATTATGCATATGTTTAAGAATAATTGGGCAGTACATTCCTAACCTACCACAACCGTTCATTATGTAGAACATAATCAAACATAAACATAACATTTAAAAAAAATGATCAAAACTTTTATATAAACAATGTTGCCATTAATTTTTTTCCTAAAACAAAAATTTTTTTTAGAACCTATTAAATTTAAAAAAAAAATTTAATACAAGTTTAGCCTGATCTTTAGAACAGATTTAATTATAAAACTGCATTTTGAAACTTTGCTTAATAAATATTTATAATTAACATAAATATCAGATTTAGTCAAGTAAAAACCTTACGCTCCAATTTAGTAGCAAAGGAGCTGTAACGGCTGTTCACAAAAAAATTGTTGCAAATGCGTTAATACAAAATTGTGCATTTTTAGTGCTGCTTATCTATTTTTTACTGAATAAAAAAAAAGTTTTCAGTGTTACCATGTAGAGATATAGAAAAACCCATAAATCAAATTTAAACATTCAATAACGCGTGTGAATCTATTCTGTATAGTTTTAAATCTTAGATTTTATTAATGTATCGAAAAAAGTTTCTTTTTCAGTTTTTTCTTGCATGTATTTGAAAGTATTTATATCCTGTTTAGCCAGTCGCCATTTATCATCATCAGTTTCGCACTCTCATCAATTTAAATTAAATAATTTGAATTTTGTTTTCTAATTGTTTAATCATTAGGTCAGTTTTTTTTTAATAAAAATATTGTTTATTCTTTTATTATTATTATTTTTTTTTTCAATATTTCGCCCACACCGTTAGGTGGCATCTTCAGGAAACAGGAAATAAAAATTATTAAAAAATATTTTTTTTTTAAAAACAAAAATTAATTCAATTGAATATTAAAAAAAAACGAATAAACAATATTTTAATTTAAAAGAAACTGACCTGTGATTAAAGGTCAAAAAACTATAATTTATAATGTTTTTTTTCCGCAGCCGACGATGTTATTCTAAGCCGCCACCACCAATAAAACTGGCGCAGGTCTCTGATCGAGATAGTAATGTCGTTGTTATACAAACTATATGATCGCTAGTTCTAGATTTTTTGTTTATTTTATTTATTTATTTTTTGTTTAAAAAATCGCTTTATTTGGTTTATTTATTTTATGGGAAAAGCTTTTTAGTTGGCTCTTGTTTTGGGTTTTGTAAGGAAAGCCTTTCATTTGCTACTTAATTTTTACTCAACAGAGTTGTGGGGCTACTCTTCATTCGTCTTGAACTTTAAGGCAGACTAAATATAGAAACAAATTCAAAATAAAATACTAATGTCCAGATATGTTTTAATTTTTATTAAACGACTAAGAGTGCTATATTCGGCCGAGTCTTTTATACCCTTCATCATGTATGTAAATCTAGTTAAAAGAAGTTGCTCATATTAACAAAAAAAAAAAAAAAAAAAAAACACAAATATTGCGGTGACAGGGAATTAAAAAATGAGAAAAAGGAAAAAATTGAGTCTATACATAAGTTTAAATAAAAATGTCATCGGCTCATAACAGGTTAAGCATTTTAAAAAACTTTTGAATTTCCTGAAAAATCTCTTTAAATGCTTTTAAATGATACCCATATTTACCATATTGACAATCGATTTTTTTGTGAGAATTTCAGAAGCCCATAACCCGGAAAATATGAGCGAGCTCCATTTTTTTCACTGGATGTTTTTTTTATTATTTTTTAATTCTTTATTGCTCCATTTTTTTATGTGAAGTTACTTTATTGTTTCAAATGATATGGAAAAATTAAAGGCAGACGTGGTGTTAAGCCCACTGCCTGAAGGACATGGACCGATCTTGCTGATTTTCAATAGCAGCTCTTCCGAAATTATATCTGATCGATTGGCGTATTTAAATTTTCTCTAGCTTATCTAGTGCCTTGGCAAAGTTGATTTCTACACTAATACGTATGAACAGACGGACAGACAGACAGTGCTCAATCGACTTCGATAAGCATAAGGACTCAGAATATATATTCCTCATGGGGTTGGAAATGGATATTGTTGAAATTACACACGGAATGGCCCACCCTTTTTCCACCTGTGGTGAAGGGTATAAAAACGGACTTCAATAAATTTATTTATAAATTTACGACCGGCCCTGATGGTTATGAATATCTACTTTTGAGAATTAAATACCCAATTATTGCTTGACTTAAGCTCGATTTTTGTATTTTTTACACCTAAAGAAAGACCATCGACTGCCTTGTTTTTGACTCTACTGCTTTTTAAATAAAATTAAGTGCTCACCCTAAGTGATCGTGGCAAATTTTAAGTTTGTACACATTTTGGCACGAATTTCATTTGTTATTTTTTAGCATAATATAATCCTCTGTCACATACACACATACATTCATACACTTGAGTGGCTATAAAATTTATATTTATTCCATTTTTATACTTTTTTTTTGTTCGTCTGCAAACAGTTTTATTTTTCGCTTTCCAACAAACACATGTGCAACTCATATTGAATAATTCAATTCAATCAAGTCAATGAAATTCTAGTTATGTGTCTTTCTTATCATGGCCCTGGCGGTCTGTAATGTATGATTTTTTTTTTACATTTCAGACTCTTATCACCAGCAGGTCATACATATTATTTCTGTCAGTTGGTTGTGTTTTCATTCTAAACCATATAAATAGAGAAGGAAAACAAATAAACGAACCAACACAAATAACCCATAAGTCAATTGACAGGTGTAATGGATTGACTATTATTTGTAATATAATGCTTTTACTTATTTATCATCCTATTTTTATGAGCATTCAGTGATATGATTTTATGGTTTAAGTTAGTTTTTTTGGTTTCCCAGAACAAATGCTATTCTCCTTTCCAGAGTGAGAGGTAGGGATAAGATTGCGTTGTCTTGGTTGCTGTCAGCATTTTATTGTTTTTTTAAGAAGCAAAAAAGAAATTGGCTGATGTCAGCTGTTATCAGTTACTGTCACGGAACATACGTAAAAAATTTATAGAAGTAAAGGATGCAGGATTAAAAGTCATAAAGAGAGTATGAAGAAACAAAAAATAAATAAATAATTCAATAAATATTTGTTATTTATTAATAAAATCATTTTATAAAATAGAATGGAAGCCTTATGTTTCCAACGATAAATTGCACAGCTTTGGCTAAAAAACTAGTACAAGCGATATTCTCTTCGTTTTATAAAAATTGTTGTTAATTTAATTTTTCTGCTTCTATTATATCAGTCATAGTTGTTTAGCTTTTAAATATATTAAAGTTTATTTTTCTATTGTCGCAGTTGTTTGCTTTAAAAAATTCAATTATGCAAAATAGCACGTTTCTATTCTCTTCTTTTTAAAATTTTTCATTTATCAATATCTGCTGCTGCTGTTTATATCAATTTACAATTGTTTAAGGAATATTGTTGTTTACACATTCTTATTTGTTTTGTTTTTTTTTTTTTTTTTTTTTTTTTTTTTATTCAAATACAATCATTGTATTTTGCACTTGTAATCAATTATCAATCACTGGAGACGTTTGATATTGTAGCATTTATGGACTAATGAAATAAGCGTGACTTTACGAAAATGGTCACTTTCAAATTAATTAAGTTTTGATTACCTTCAATTAAATTAAAGTCATTGTTATTTAGAATATGTTTGTAACAGTAGTTGAATTGTAGTTTCAATTTTAATTATTTATTCATATAAAAAAATAAAGAAAATTTTTTTTAAACATTGAAAAGCTAAAACAAAAGCTAAAGCTAAATGGGCTTTTTTCTTATAGAGCGAGGAATCCAGCAATAAAGAAAGAAGAAGACAAAACGAAAGTCTTCCTATTTCAATGCAAGTCGGATAGTATTTCCCTAAACAGAGTGGCCAGAGTTAGGTGTAGTCTTTTCCTCTGGCAGCAGTCCAGCGGCAGCAATAGTTTTTTTTTTACCAAAAAAGACGGGAGCGATTCCTCTCTTTATACAGAAAGCTCAGAGCTAGCGATTATCTTTTCTTATAGAGGAGAGCCAGAGTTAGCAAAAGTCTCTTTATAGAGAAGGGACAGAGCTAGCTATAGTCTCTCCTTATTAAGAAGAGCCAGAGATAGCGGTAGTCTCTCCTAATAAGGGAAGCAGCAGAGCTAGCGATGGAAAAGAAAGTCGGATTTAAAAATCGAGGATTCTAATTGAAGAAGATTAGAGCTGGCGATAGTCTCGTGTTATACAGCAGGGACATTGCTGGCAATAGTCTTTATTCATTATTCTTCCTTATGAAGGAGAGACAAAACAAGCGATAGTTTTTCTTTACAGAGGAAGGTTAGAGCTAGAGATATAGAAGAAAGTCAGAGTTACAAATAGAGGTTTCTTATAGAGAAAGGTTAAATCTGCCGATATTCTGGCTACACTCTTTCTTTCTTAAAGAGGAAGATCGCAGCTAGGGATAGAAGCTTCTTATAGAGAAGGTTACTCTATAAGAACGATAGTCTCTCCTTATAGAGAAGGGGCAATCGTAGCAATAGAGGCTTTTTATAGAGGAAGGTCAGACCCAGCGATAGTCTCGTTTTGTGAAGCAGTGACATTGCTAGCGATAGTCGCTCTTCATTGATGAGAGCCAAAGCTAGATATAGTCTTTCTTTATTGCGAAAGATCGCAGCAGGGTATAAAGATTTCTTATAGGGATGGTCAGAGCTAGCGATAGTCTTTCCATATTGAAGAGCGACAGGCCTAGCGATATTCTCTCCTTGTAGAGAAAGGCCAGAGTAAAAGAAAGATTTTTTTTCTAGTTTGAAAGAGAGAGCTCGCAATAGTCGTTTTTTATGGGAGGAGACCAGTGGTAGAGATAGAGATTCCTTAAGGTAAAACCTATATTAGTTACTCGTCGTTATACTGCAAGATCCTGATCTAACGTAGAACAAATAGAAGCTCAGAAGAAGAATATGCATCCTATGGTGATGTCAGCGATATCGTCTAGATGTTTCAAAGGAAGTTATACTCAAGTGATAGGAGAAGCTAACAATAGTCACTCTCTCTTAAGCAAAGCCACAGCCTTTAATTGTTTCTGTTGAAATAATAATTTTTTGAAGCCAGTGTCTATCTTACAAGTCTCTAAATCAAAAACTACAAGAAAATGAATTAGAACAGGAACTAGAAAAATCCAAACTGATTACATGTGCTTTATATTACGGAACACAATATTTGTTTTAAGTAAAATATGCAACATAATTTATTGCTTGTTTCACTGAGCGTCCACTGAAAAAAAAAGCCAACATTAATGATGACCTAGTTATTTTTTTTGTACTATTTTTTCATTTTTATTTTACCTTAGAGTCATAAAAATCTATAACCTTTTTCACCTTTTTTTAATATATTTTTTGTTGAGTAACAATTTTTTATTTTTTCCCCGTTTGTGTTCTATTTCACTCAACTTTTTTATATTTTTTCTGTACTCATTTTTGTTTTTAATCCTCTCGACATATCAGGTCATTTAGTAGGGTCAATTCTAAGGTAAGAAAGTGTACAAAAATACTAACAAAAAGTATACTGGAAACTAAACAGAAAAGACACCTTCAACTGTGTTGTTCAAATAATATTTACTGTTAGACTGACAAACTTAGAAGCGAATAAATTATAAATGTTTAAAAGAAAACAAAAATATTACAAAACTTTTCTATATGAAAAATTGGCCAGTTACAATTACTGATTGCACTGCATGAGTAAAAGTGGATAAAAGTAGGTGTCTAAAAAAAAGAACTTTGAAAAAAAAGAACAAAATTAATAATTTACTTCATGAGATACAGTGTGACTGCTTTTCTCTACATTGGTGTTGTAGAATTTTGTATTAAATCAAATGTCAACAGCTCTAGCCCTTCTCTACAAAAAAGAACTCAGAAATTCCATTGCTATTTCTGGTGTTTTCTCCATAAGGAAAGACTAGCGCTGGTTTTGCCCTTTTCTCTATAAGAAAATAGTACTGCTAGCTCTGGCCTTTCCTCTATAAGAAAGAAACAGCGCTAGTTTTTGCCTTTCCACTATAAGGGAAGACTAGCGCTAGTTTCGGCCCTTTTTCTAAAAAGAAAGACTTTCGCTGACTCTGTCCTTTCCTCTATAAGGAAAGACTTACGCTAGCTCTGGCTTTTCCTCTTTAAAATAGACCAGCCCTAGTTTCGGCCTTAACTCTATAAGGAAAGACTTTCGCTGACTCTGTCCTTTCCTCTATAATGAAATAATATCACTAGCTCTGGCCTTTCCTCTATAAGAAAAAACTATCGGTAGCTCTGGCCTTTCCAGGATAAGAAAATACTATCGTTAGATATATAAGACCTTTTCTCTATAAGGACAGACTATCGTTGACTCTGGCCTTTTTTGTATGACTATCGGTAGCTCTGGTCTTCCCTCTAGAAGGAAGGACTATCGCTAGCTCTGGCTATTTCTCTTGAAAAAAAGACTCGCTAGCTCTGGCCTTTCCTCTGGAAGGAAATACTATCGCTAGCTCTGGCCTTTTCTTTATAAGGAAAAACTAGCGCTAGTTTCGGCTTTTCCTCTATTAGGAAATAAATACTGGGACTTCCTCTATTTGGAGGGAGTATCGCTAGCTCCTGATTTTCTTTTTAAGAAAAAAATTATCACTAGTTTAGGTTTTCTTAAAAAAAAAAAATCTGGTTGAAAAGGATGTCGCTAACTCTTGCAAACTCTCAGTAGCTCTGACTGTTGTCTGTAAGAAAAGGCTGAGGGTTGCGTTAGCTGCAGCCCACCAGGAAAAACTAATTCTAACTCTGACTTATTTCCTTTGAAAACTACAAAGTTTGGACACACGCATTTATTTTCTATTGAAACTTTTGTTTTAATAATTAACTTAACACAATGAATTTCATTTAGTCTCAATTTATTAAAAACTTAACTTAAGACATCGCCCACTGTTCTCAAAATTGTGTGTTTCTGTTGTAACAGAAACTTTACAAGTGCTTTTCTAAAGTGTATATTTTTTTATTATTTTGTTTTTATTGTAACATGATGAGGGAACACATGCTTACTCATGGATACTTGATGATAGATACATGAAAACATGAGCAGACAAACACATCCTCATGCTAAGGAACACATAAATTTTATTTCCTACTCACAAGTTTTCAAACGACTATGAGGATAGAGGGTGTGTGAGCTAGTAAAAATTTCTTCGGAGGCGGCACAGCACAACCGCTGGAAAAGGAAACACTTTAAAGCAAATATGGAGTAGTAAACTTTTGTTGTAGCTGCAGTTTATGAAAACGAAATTGGGTCAAAATTATCAAAAAGCTATTAAGACAATAAAATACAACAATAACCGAACAGAAAAAGCAACATGAATGTAACACAAACGCATACACACAAAGAGACACACACACACACACACACAAAAACCTCATTGGGTCATAGAAATCGAAGCCACAATGTATGTGTAAGGCGGGCAGAAATATCAAGGGAAAAGATGAGCAAAAGTGAACTTAAACACGTATTTTCAAATCTTAAACGCCCCCCTCCCGTATCCCTGCAGTTACTCGATTTACAGATAGAACGAAACATTTTCAAGCACACACAAATACACTCGAACATCAAATCATGCGAGTGTGTGTAATATTACAGACAAAACATAAAATTACTGAAATTAAAATTACAACATGTCGTTTGAACATAAATTTATGTTTGCAAACTACAAATAATTGAGATCAAGCACTTTATGGACTGTAATAATTATATGTTGTTCATGTTTTTTGATGGGCGGAGTATAATAATGTTAATTGGAAAAACATACAATTGAAAACAAATTTTCTACTAAAGATGTCAAGAAGTAATTGCAATAGAGAAAAAGAAGAGTTATCGTTAAAATTTCAATAAAAAACTGTTAGATCCTTAAATTGTCTGGTTTTTATGTAGAGCGATACTCTTCAGTTCTAAACAGAAAAGCAAATGCTATGAAAAACGTTTCTTTTATAGAAAGTCAAGTACTCGCTAAAGGAAAAATTCTATTAATTTTTTTTCAAAGCTTATGTCTGTAATTGCCTTTTCCAACGAACAAGTTTGAGTCAGGCTTAAGTTCATTTTTTTAAATTTCTTATTTTAGTACAAGAGAAAGCCATTTTCAAATTTTTTTATTCCACAGTAATTTTATTTCGGCAGTTAAATCCCTGTCCTTCCTAGTCCTGCGCGGATTTCTAAGACTGCTAGTGACCTGCTTCTAAAAAACAAGGGCTTTTATTGTAATGTTATTTGCAGGTTTTATTGCTTGTGTATAGACAAGCCAAGTCTTCGGTTACAGATTAAAATATGGTGTGGAAACACACTGCGTTCTTGTCTATCGTTTTTGGCGGCAGAAACAACGGTTTGTAAAGTCTTAAGAGCGTGAGTAGCTGGCGAAGACGTTAAATGAGACGAGCTCTTTTTCGTGTGCAGTGCGAGATTCGACATTTTCTGAATTTTAATGGACATGCCAAACGCCTGTCTTTTCTTGGATGGATACTCTGATGGCAGCCGAGTTGTATCTCTTTAATTTTTAGATCGTCCACTTGGAAACCAGATAGACTGGATAGCGGCAGGCTGCCAATATTTAAGCAAAAAGTAGGATTCTCGAAATTGATTTCCTTTAAATAAAAAAATAAAAGTCTTTTCTTAAAAGTGCTAGATATAAACAAGCCTTTAGCTCGCATAAGTTCTGTCGCATATTGTCAATATTCCTCTACTATTTTTTTAAACTTTAGCTGCGACCTTCAGTCCCCAAATTATCGTTTAGTTCTTGGCAGTTTTAATTAATCTGAACTGTGATATAGAAAAAAAGAACACATTTCAACTTGTTTGCACTTTGATCAAGTTATTTAGATTAAAGTGATTAAATTCATAAACAATATTCCACACATGAATCACAATGAGGCCGACATATAAATTTATTACAACAATAAGAAGAATAATAAAAGTTGCACAAATTTCAAACTATAATAATTGCTTGGTTTTTTTTTTTTGCTCTCGCTGTTTATAACACGATATACAAACAAATAATATTTTATTTTTAAAACTTGTAAAAACAATTTAGATTTTTTTCTAAACCAATTGCAAAATAAAATTTGATATTTATGCCTCGTCATTGTTGCTCGCAACATGAATTTTTTTTTAATAAATTTAATGTTCAATATTTGTGGAAAGTATTATATAAATTCTGTATAAGAAAAATAAAAAGGTCATTTACCGTTTTTAATAATCTTTCACTTTTAATTTTTATGTAATTTATTGCTCTAATTTGTTTTTGTTTTTTGTCAATTTATAACAACAATTTAGTTTTTCTTTTTTTCCCCTTAAACAAATTGTTTAATTTAACTGTCAAAATTTTTATTTCGGTTATTCTATTAAATAAACAGTACTCGAAATAAATATACGCACATTCATTATTTTTAGACGAATAAAACTCTGAAAAGCACCAAGGAAAAATAAAAAGAAAAAAAGATAATATTAGTTCTTTGCCTGTTGGATCTACACTTTCAAAGAATTCTGAACCATGTATGGGCCAAACTTTATTTTTTAATATTTTCTGGTAATTACTCGCTTTTTTTAGCGGACATGGTACAACATACTTAGTGGTCGTCTAGAACTGTATTAAAGATAAGGCGCCATATACTTAAAAATAAAGTTTCTGTGGGGACACACTTTTGTTTTAACTGTATTTTTTATTTATTGCAGCCAAGTAATACATCTTGAAATTTAAATTTTGTAGCTTGTACGGCTTGAGACACTGTGAACGAAACCAAAAAAAAAAAAAAATAATTGTAAACTGGTATTTCGTAAATATTGAAAAAATATTTAAATTAAAACCAAAGTTTTATAATTATTTTCCGTACTGTATCAAGAATTCGAAAAATTAATAAACAATTTACTACTGTGTTTGGTGATTTGCTTTTATAATTATTTTCTTTTAACAATAAAATTTCATATCCAACATGTTACAAACATTTTAATAACAATGCGAACAATTTATTAAAAGTCATACTTTTCAACAACTTCATCATCATAAGCAATTTCTTCATCGTCATCATCGTTGTCGTCTATTGTTTTATTAGAACTGTTTGATGACTGTTGGTGGCTGCATTCAATATAAATTGCTAACACTTCTGGTTTTTATTTCCCAGTTTTCATATTCGTATGTTTTCTCTTCATTTCAATGAAAACTTTCAATTCAATTTCCATTTTTTTTATCTCTTTTGCTTTTTTTTTTTTTGCAAAACGTCAGTTGTTTTTATTTTTTTATTTATTTGTTTTTTGCATTTTTAACAATTTTGTTAAAGTTTTTATGTAAACACATTGTATTTGGCAAATAAATAAAAAAAAGCTTTGTTAGCAAAGTTATTGTTGTTGTTGTTTTGTGAGTATGGTCAAACAAATTGTGTGGGCAAAATTGTGTATGGTGTTTTCCATATAAAGGAAAAAAAAAGAAAATAATATTTTACTGAAAGAAAAATTTTTGCTTTTCTTACAACTTTGGAATTTAGGAATATTTTATATTTTCAAAGGGTGGCAAATGTTTGAAAATAGCTGCTTAGGTTCATTTAAGACTTGGGTTAAAAAAAAAAATTTAAAGGGCTTATGTGACGTCTTGCTAGGCACAAGTTATTAAACAGAATCAAGTGAATGTATTTTAATAAAAACCATGTTTCTCCTCTTAGTGCTCGCTAATAACTCAGATAGCTCGTCTATAATGTTTGCACAATGAAACATATGTCAGAATAAAGTTCGCAAAGACCGTGAACGACCGCTTCCTCCTTACCATGTACCTGGCAACTACAGTCTTTTATATGGTTGCCCTAACATGCTGTCATGTATACAAATCGCCATGCGTTAACACGTCCAATAGCGACTAGGATGTTTAATTGCAATCAAGCAAAGTTTTTTGCTGATTCTTAACCGTAAACGCAACATGACTCTCATGCTAGAAACAAAGTCACTGTGAGTATAATGGAATTTCTAGGTGAACTTGCATAAATCAATTTTTTGGTTTGCAATGCAAGCGATGTAGATGACGTCATTCCACAAGCATCATGGAATATTGTAATATTATCCATAAAATCAAAAGCTAACGTGAATTGGTTTTTTCATTCACCAATAACTTAAGTTATAATAAGCAGCCGCATTGGCAGAACATAAAGAGACATGAGTTCAAATCCCATCGGCATCGAATATAGAGAAAAATAATTGTTTTTGAACAGTCGCGATTTGTGAGTTCTTTAAAAGCTAAATTAACGTTTATTAGAAGAGACGAAGAGATGATTATTGTGCTTGAACGGCCCCTAAGAAAAAGAATGTAACAAAATGACAACGGTATGACAGTCATGCCTAAGCTGTTTAAAGACGCATGTTTTCTGAACTGAGAATGTCAGACATTGAGTCTGAATATATTATGATGTGGCCAGCTGCCGCAAGTTTGCTGAAGCGCATGTTTTGTAAAAAGAGATGTGGAAACAATTTTAGTTTTAGCCAGAATTTAGAGAAAGAAACATGGAACGGGAATAAATGAAGTGCCACCGCCGCTACCTGATGTAGCTAATTTCGGGATTTAACCCACACTACTAATTTTTGTTTAGAAGCCTAAAGCAATAGTTGCGTGATAAGTAATCCGGATTAGTTGAAGATGTCATCCCTGAAATAAATGTCGCTTTTAAGGAAAAAAGAATTGAAATTTATTAGAGGAAAGCTGTTGGTAACCAAGATCATTTTCTTGCATACTTCCACGAGTTAAAGATTTACTTGCACGTTTAAGGTTTTAAAAAGAATTTGTTGATTCCTTTTGGAATGTTTGTCCTAAATAAGGAATTTCCATTTTTTTTAGACAAGATAAATACCAGTTTTGGTTATTTCAAGGAGGTTTTTTATTTAAGCTTTATTATGGGATTTTAATAAATTTGTAAATGATTATTTTTTAAAATAAATTTTCCAACGTGCTAATCTATGTCTAATCACCTCTGTATTTTTATATAACAGTTTTTAAGCGATGTAGGCGGTATAAAGTAGCGATTAAAATGTATTTGCCTTAACAGGTTTTTGCTGGTTTTGGTGTAACATGTTATAATAAATATAAAAATAAATATTTGTTAAAAATAAAACTTTTCTCTGTTTTTAAATTTTTGTTTTATATGTTTGTGTTACAGGGTATGGTTCATGTGCGTGAGTGAGGAGAATTGTTGCTAATTCTTATTTTACATTTTATTTAAAACATTTGTTAACAAATAGAATAAAAAAGAAACACAAAAAGAATATAATGAACACATTTTCATTTTAAAACAAACAATAAAATATTTTGTATACGTTTTATATACATTTTTATCTCTTTTTCTTTTATATAAAATTCTGCCTTTTAAAGCTTTTCTTGTTATTTGCTTATTATGTCCAAAAAGACTTGTGTCTAAATATATTCTTTTTTTAATTGTTTACATTAAGTTTTGTTTAATTTTTCGTAGGAATTTTATGTTAGAACCCAATAAGAAACAGAAATAGTTTTTTAATTTAAATTTGTATAATAAATTCATATTTTTTATTTTTATTTTCAGGTATGTTTACTTTTGTTTAAGAAATAAAATTTGTAGTACACAAATTGCTATCTCATGTAAGTTAAATTCATATTTCTATTCAACTGTCAAATATGGGAATAAAGGCATTTTTGTATTTAAAAAAGTTAAAACTTTAAAACAAACTCATGTAGATTTTTTTGGTCAGTTTTAATTCTGATTATATCACATTCTGCACAATCTACTTGTTTTAATAATGTTGCCAGATTTATTAAAAAATTTTTTTCCAGATATTGTTGGAAGTAACTGCCAACAAAACTTCGGAGAAAAGTAAGATAAGAAATAGTATTTTTATTTAATCTTTACCTAAAAAACATAACTATAGAGAACAAACATTTAATAAATAATAAAAAATAGAAATAAGACTTTAAAAGGTCGATAAAGAATTGAAAAATACTTTTTTATAGTTTTTATTTAAAAATAGTTTTAAATATTAATACTTAAAATTAAACATCGAATGTTTCCTAATTTTATAGAGAATACAAAAAACAAAAAAAGACATTTCAGTATAAAAGGTACCAAGCACGCTGTCCCTTTTTTGTACCACAAAAGTAATGATGCGCACTGTTTTAATATAAATTTTTATTAACTTTATATTAAACCATTATTAAACTAAATATTTTTTAAGAATTCCTAAACCAAATTTTGAAATATTCGAAAAATGTAAAAGTACTATTCTTAGTTTTTTAAGGTTCGCTTGAAATTTCGTTTAAATTAACCAATTTGTAAAAAAAAAGTACGGTTTTGGGGATTTTCGGGAAATTTTTATGGGAATTTTAGGGTTCTGCCATAATAAATAAAAAACACACTTTGCTGGAATTTCGATTTTCCATCGATAACGGTTCAGAAAATAATTCATATACATTAAATAACATTGCCTCTAAGGACACCCTCCCTATTTAAAAACTTAATACAATCAACTTTTGATAATTTGAAACTCGTTAATTTGAATCTCTCGATAATTTGAACTGTTTTCCAGGTGCCTGGAAAAACACTCAATATATTGAAAAAAATCAATAACTTGAAATTATTTCGAGAGAATTTTGATTGCCGACTCTCTATAATTTGAATTTTTTAGTTCTACGCTCTATAATTTAAATTGTTTTAATTTTCAAAAATAAAACAATCATTTATTTTTTTTTTGTGATGTGCTACAAAGTGACATCTTGCTTGCCAATATTTTATAATTTGAAGTTCAATTTTTTACACCTTATAATTTGAACTCCTTTCTCTTATTTTGTTTCTGTTTTTAAAGGAAATTTAAAACGTTTTATACAGTTTCTATGCCAGCTCTATAAGCTCTTGTTAATTTAAATTTTTTATCTTTCTTTTGATATTTTGCAGTCTCGGTAATATGAAAACTCGATTATTTGAATTTTTTCTCTGGTCCCTTGAGTTTCAAATTATCAAGAGTCGACTGTATTTATTCTTTTAGTGTAGTGTTATTGTAGAAGATGTAGAAGTGCACACCGTGTACAAGTGTTTGACTATAACGTTTAAAAGGAAAGGACCATATAAATCAAATTACGTAGCCAACGGGGACATCTTTTTATTTTTAAATTTATTTTCTTTTACCTTCTGTTATTGGAAGCCAATTTTTGTTAAACTTTTATATGGGTTTTCGTAAGCGTTCATTCGAAATTTGCGAAATCCGTTAAGTGTGCCTTGACACACACACGAAGGATTCCTTCTGCACCGTAAATAGATCACGCTTTAAATATCAAATTTATTTTTTTAAATTGTTGCAGCCAACATAGTAAAACATACTGTAGGTAAATATTAAGTACAACCCTATAAAAATGACGCTTCAGGACACCTTTTAATTATAATTTGTTTATTTGTTCATATAGCGACCTAGCAATACATACCCTGTGTGAATTCATATTCTCAACTTATTACGTTTCAAAAAAAAACCATACAAGTTAAAAACATGTTACTATCGGGATACCCTTCTTGTAAATTTGTTGTAGATTTCTTATAGCAAACATAGCAGTACATCCTCTGTACAAAACTTTTTCCTATGACTGCTTAAAAAATAAGGCAATATTCTTTAAATTCACGGTCTTTTAAAAAACACTCTTTAATTTCTTAATTTATTTTTATAGCGGACACTCTTTGTAAATTCTAATTGTCTGCTAAATCCCTATAATTGAATATCACGTCAATATTGGGGCACCCTTTAACTTAAAAAAAAATTCCACGTGTTGCTATAGTGGCCATATTTATGTGCAAATTTGAAGTGTCCGCCTATTGCAGTTCAGGAAATAACAATATTTCTATGGGAATTACTTTGATTTTCGGAACATCCTTTAATTTTTAGTATTTGTTCTTATAGCGGCTACGGTATAAGAAAACAACAGGATTACGATTTTAAATTTTGTGTACGGAACCCCAAAAATCATGTGTGTATGGGAGCACTCTTTGGTTTTTGAAATTACACTTCGTTACATTAAACATCACCTTTCATTTTTAAAAAAAATCTAAATCAGTTCAGAAACGACTGGGTTCCGTGTGCGTAAAAATTATCCTGAGTTTGTATTTAATAAGAAACCAAATAATGGACTCGTCTTATTGACGATGCCATGGGTAGGGTACAACCCCTACACCACTAAAGAACCGCAAAAGAAACTTTATATGAAAATAATGCAAGCTTCTAATAAAGAAGCCTGAGTTTTTTAATAATTGCTTGAAATATAGTACCAGTGTGGGTACTGTGGGTTTGAAATAAAGTTCTCTTATTTTGACCTGCTTATTGTTTAACTTTTTGCGGTAAAATGGTATAATTGCTTTTACAGTTACAGATTTGACACATCCTTCCAATGTAATATGCAGGCCGTAATTTGTCTACATTTTAACTGGAAACACCCACTTTATATAAAAAGTACTTTTTAAGTTGGAAAAAAGTACCAAAAAGATTTTTTGTGCTCTAATGTTAAAATTTTCGACTTGAATTTTTTCTGTTACTCGTTCACAAGGAAAAAAGCACTTGTTAAAATTTTAATCTAAACTATTTTGGATAAGATTAGAAATCCATAACATATTTTCATTATTTAACTATTTTACCATGTCATTTATTAAGTCCCATTATTGTTTTTTTTAATGTGTTTTTTTCATTTTAGTTAAATTATGTGATTTCTAAAAGCCCCAAATCCTTGATATTTTAAAGCCCAAATAAGTTTCATTTAATTTTTTTTGTAACAAAGGCAATGATCTTATTGGGCAATGAAACGAAGCATAAACTTTGACATTGACATTAAAACTGGCACTATTAGTGCCATGTAGCAACAGTATTATCTGAGGCACTATAAATTGCCACAAGCTCTCATACACAAACACGCTCACACACTAGCAGTTTAATAAAATTTTAAACTGTTTTGCATTGAATGTACGTACTGGTTGTCGGAATTGAAATACTTGTACACAACGTTTGTAAATCTATTAAACACGAACAAGTGCTATTTAAGTATGTTACGAGTCAACGAAAATCTGTTCAACGTTTTATTTTTGTTATTTTTATTTTAATTTTCCGCTAGCTAGCAATTGCCAAAAATATTAAATAAGAGAAAAGCCGCCCAGCAGAGCGGAGAAGAGAAGAGGTGTCAATTTCTCCTGACAGCCTTAAGCAAAAGGTCATGTGCGTGAACCTTGGGTGTGAGCATGAGAGCTTAAGTGAAAACTCGAAGTTAAACTTAATAGCAAGTTTTTTTTTTTTTTGTTAAAGAAATTATTTTAACATTTCATTTAAATTTTCTGTTTTTTTTCAAGCTAAATGTTTTAGAGATTATAAAAAGCACAAGAACAAAGAAAGAATTATTAAAAAAAACATAATTTTATGTGTAGCAGTAACAAAAAAAAAAGAAAAAAACAGAATGACCTTTGCGAAAAAATAATTGAATTTTACGCTACGAAAGTAAAAATTCAAATTTGTGTGTTAAAAGTATGCTAAATGCCATAATGTTTATGACGTTGAAAAATGTAAAATATTTTAATTGAAAATGTAAGGTTGTGCTACCAACTAAATAGTATTTTTTTGTGTACGAGGGTTTCGTAATAAATTTATGGCTTTTTGAATGAAAAATAATTTTTCTCAAAAAACAAAAAAAAAAAAAAAAATCTTTTTACTAATTCCTCAAAATTAGTCCTTGTATCAGTAATTAACGCTTTATATCAGAGACCGAAAATAACTGTTATTTTTGAATTTTTGATGAAAAAAAGCAACCTCAAGGAAATGTCGGAGAATGAAACCAAGTATGACACTTTGAAAGTCTTGGACCAAATTGTCAGAAAATGCGATGCTTTTTAAAAATCTGATTTTTATTTTTTCAGGCAAAAATAACAGTAATTATTTGATTTTAATTTTTTTGAGCAAAAATAACAGTTATTTTTTAACTTTAATTTTTTTTAGCAAAAATAAAAGTTATTTTTTAACTTTTATTTTTTCTAGCAAAAATAACAGTTATTTTTGACTTTTATTATTTCGAGCATGAATAAAAGTTATTTTTTAACTTTTATTTTTTCGAGCAGAAATAAAAGTTATTTTTGACTTTTATTTTTCCGAGTAGAAATAAAAGTTATTTTTTGACTTTTATTTTTTTGAGCAGAAATAAAAGTTATTTTTGTGTTTTCAACCCCTTTGGAATATTATGTAATATTCCAAATATTCTTTTCTAAATAATTAAATTTAACGATTCACTATTGCAAACGCGCCAAAATTGACGTCGAACAAAAATGACTTATAAATGTGGTCATAACACTAATACTGCGGATGAAGTTTTAGTCGATGAATCCAGTATGCAGAGTTCTTCATCATCATTACTGAGAAGTGGATTTCGTGAATTGGAAATTTTAAAATCGTCTTCTGATGATGACGATGTTCGGTATGAATTTTCTTAAAATACCCGCAAAGCTTTTTACGGAATTGACGATTATAAAAAAAAAGAATAGATATTGACGATGACTTAATGGAGTACTGGAGGAACAAAAAGTTTGTCTGCGGAAACTTGCCTTAATTTTGCACTCGGTGCCAGCTACGCATGTTAGTGTAGAAAGATCGTTTTCGGCATTAAAGCTGATTTTGGGAAACTTAAGATACAATTTATCGGAAGAAAATTTGGAGGAGATTTTGAGCATATGCAAATTATTTTACTGAAAATTTATCTTTGTTTGAAAAAGTTTTTTAATAAATCACAAAATAACTTTTATTTCTGCTCAAAAAAATAAAAGTCAAAAAATAACTTTTATTTCTACTCGGAAAAATAAAAGTCAAAAATAACTTTTATTTCTGCTCGAAAAATTAAAAGTTAAAAAAATAACTTTTATTCATGCTCGAAATAATAAAAGTTAAAAAACAACTTTTATTCATGCTCGAAACAAAAAAAGTCAAAAATAACTTTTATTTTTGCTCAAAAAAATAAAAGTTAAAAAATAAGTGTTATTTTTGCTCAAAAAAATTAAAATCAAAAACTAACTGTTATTTCTGCTCGAAAAAATAAAAGTAAAAAAATAACTTTTATTTTCTGACTTTTACGATAAAAGTTATAACAGTTACGGTCCCTGCTTTATATGCAATCAGGAAATAGAAGGAAAGTACATAAATTGGAAAATATAGGATGAACTTTTTTTGTAATTGAAAAACCCTAAATTTTATCACGGGCAGCAACGTAAAATGCCCGAGATAACCTCTGCAAAAATGCAACTTTCTGGGACAAGCTTCAGACCTACAAGTAAAGGGTACTGCTAAATTCGCCTATCGACATCACAAATCATCGAGGTATGACTCTTCACTGGTAAATGGCCTAGAGCGGGCAAAAGGTCTACAATTGGTAGACTTTAAAGCTAAAAAGGTGAGAGCAACTACCACATGTAGACAAGTTTGAATGGTGCTCAAAGAGCCTCTCGCAATGTAAGTTAGATTAGTTAGTGACAGGTCATGAAAATTTCAAATGTCACCTGTCCAAAACACTTGCAGACTGGGCTTGAGAAGGGGCAGAGACTGTAGTGCATGTTGTGTGTGAATCTTTCGCACTGCCTAGGCCTAAGACTACGGACAAATACTTGTTAAATGTGAATTGTCAGGAAGGATCTCAGACTAAGAATAATGATAGCAATTGCAAGAAACCACGTGATAAGACCTACAGTTAGTTACCAGAACATAGACAGAAATCACTACTGTCAAGAGTAGTATGAGACGTAAAGAAAGTAAGGTAGTCGCGGATTACGAAACGGATGCCAGAAAAAAGAGCGACGAAGATTGAAAGTGGATCCATAGAAACCAGTTTGTTTCGATAACCCCACAACAATAATATATTAAGGAGTCTTAACTACCACGGAGAATGAAAACTCAGCACAGGATCAAGAACGATACAGTGGCCTACTATAACTATCGTAGGAAGCTCAAGACAAAATTGAGATATAGGGACCTCTGGTGTAATAGCCTGAAACTAAGAAGCGAAATGTTGCAGACCAGCTGCATATCTAAAATTTGAAGATCTGCATGTATCCATTTTAATCATATCAGTAATTGACCTTTAGTTGAAAACTTGGAAAGAACTTAAAAATTTTTGAATGTAAAGCGAGGTTTATATAAATTAACTTATTTTTAAATGGTCTTGAAAGATGATAAAGATGCACCGCTAGCTTTGCCTAACTGGTCTTTAACTTCTTCAACAGTTTTGACTTAAGTAGAGTTGTTTGATGGGATTGATAAAGTTTCTTCGCAACTTTCATTTTTAAAATTCTTTTAATTTTTTTTAAATTAATTTCTCGAAACGCTCCTAAATTTTTCCTTATCGTTTAAATTTCTTGCAACTTAACTTTTTGTTGCACACATTTGTTTCACTTTAAAATTTCCAATTAAATCTCTTGTGTCCCTCATGAATTTCTAATTAAGTTGTTCAAAACATAAATCTTTCCGCAATACTATTTACAGATTATTGCTTTAGTAATTGCTTTAGTAAACCGAAAATATTTTCAAAGTAAAAAACAAAAAACAAAAAAACAAGTCAAGAGCCATTTAAATATTTTATTCAAGTTTACTTCTCAGTAACTCTGCTGCTAAAGTGGCCGTAATACAAGTAAGTTTATCTTTCTTATATTTCTTTTCAAAATTTGATTATAAACTCAACTACTTATTTAAATACAACCAACCCTTAAGTTGCAATTGCCAAAATTCAAAGAAAAAAAATAAAAGTTTAAATTGGTCAGTGGTAGATGAAGTTGTTAAAGTATTAAAACAATTTAAAACCCATCAACTCTTTTTATATGTAAAGAAAATTTAAAGTCTTTTGAGAAGTAAAACAACCTTCAGTGTTTTGCTGAAAAGGGCAGTAAAAGTAGAAATACTTACGAATGAAATCTCCAGTTATTTAAAAGTTTAGAGACAAAAAAGAAAAAAAATAAGTTTTAAAGTTGTTTAATAAAAAAAGTAATTTAATTATTTTGGTTTCTTCTTTTTTTTTTTTTTTGTTTTTTGCCTAAAACATATTTTGATTAATACAAAGTTTGTAACAAAAATGCCAGACATAAATAAAATGGAATCATAATGGCTTAAAAACAACAACTTTATTCTGTATTGTTTATTAGTTATTAGTCGTTATGTTATAGTATTGTAAAGATATTATGATTTTTAGGCCAGCTCAAGTTCATATTTATTTAAATCTGTTATTTTATTAAGGAAAAATGGACTCAAATAATTTTGAAATTAAATTTTTAGTTGAACTTAAGTCAGACGAAGCATATAATTTTTTAATATTTTGTTTTAAGATTTTCTGTCGATTTTAAAACTTTTTTTGTTTGTTTTATTATTCGATATTTGTTTAATTTTTGTGAATTTAATATATTTATTTGCGTTCTTTCAAGGCTTTGATACTTAATATTATTGAAATTATATGAAGTCATTTCTTGCGATTTTTTCTCGATACGAGGTAATTTTTCAGTATTTTGTAAAGTTGTATTTTTCAAAAAGATTTTTGTACTTCTCTAAATCAGAGGGACTTTTTACAATCAAAATAATTTTGTTCTATTTTCTTCAGTTCTCTGTTCCCTGATTTTATAGTAAAAAACATTTTTATTCAGTTTAACTTTTTTTCAGTTAAACCCATTGGTTTTAAGTCTACTTATTCAATTTCGGTGATTTGTTTATTAAAGAGGTTTTTTCTTATTGTAGCGATTCTTGTCGATTTCAACAAATTTTGTATTTTAAATTTAAAGGAATTTTTTCTAGTTTTTTTTTTCCTTCCAGTTTTAACGATTTTATATTTTACAAAATTATTTATTGTAATTTATAACATTTTTCAAAATTTTTTGCTTATAGCCAATAAAATTTATTATTAAAATTTGCCAGAGCAATAAATTATACAAACAAAAATCTCTATCGAATCAGTGAGCTGATAGCCTGCAAAAGAAACCACTTATCTGATAGAAAAGCATTCAGCCGGGAGCAAAAACATTTTTTTAATTAAAAATTATAAGTTCGTTTAAAATCATACTCTTGCTGAAATAAAAACTATTTTTAAAAATCTTGTGTTTATAAATACCGTATTATTTAGGGATAGTTATGAAATATAAACTTTTGGCTACATTTTCAGTAAAAGTAATTTAGTATTAAGTAACTATAATTTGTTTGTCGCAAGTATATTTTGTTACAGTGAATTTTAGATGGTTCTTCGGGTAATAAAATTAAAATATTTTTTTCTTTACGAAGTAGCTGAGATAGATTTCATCCATTGTTGATACCCTCTAGAACCGAATAACTTTTTACAAAGCTTGTGTAACTAAAGAAAATTTTATATTTTGCAAGCCGAGTAAACTGTCGTTTTTGAACTGCATGATTAGAAAGCCAGTTTTTCTTTTTTTTTTTGGGCAGCGTGCAAATCTTTTTGCGAGCAATATTTGCAGATGTCTTAAATCAAGAAAAATTGTGCATCAACTTGTGAGAAAGTTATTTTGTGTACTCTTAATCGCAGGTGGAGAAAGTGTAAATGTGTATAAGTTTGTCATTTCGTTTTAAATTTCTACAATATCCATATCCGACCCCATAAAAAATATAAAATATTCTGCGTTCTTATGCGAAGTTGATTAGGCGATGTCCGTCTGTACGTTCGTGTTCGAGTTGGAAAAAACTTTAAGCAGGCACTAGATGAGGTAGAGAAAATTAAAATACGCCAATAGGTCCGAAATAGTTTCAAAAATGTTGCTTTTGAAAATCAGCCAGATCGGTCCATGTCCTTCGAAGCATATCATTTATCAAAAACATAGTTACGTGAAGCACCACCAATAAAAAAAAATATATGAGGCCGATAGAGAATAAAAATTAGGACAAAACGTATAGTGAAAAAAGGTGGCACTTGTCTACATATTCGGAGTTATGGTCCTCTAAACTTTTCATAGAAAAGCAAGATTTTGCACCATATTTTTTACGACATCAATATGGGTATCTTTTAAAAGCTATGGAAGAAATCCTTAAGAAAATACAAAAATTTTTAAATAATGCTAAACGCATTAAAATTCAAAGGCATTTTTATGTAAAAATAAATATAGTACTAAATTTTTTTCTAATTTTTTTATTTTATTATTTTTTATTTAAATATGAGATGAAGGATATATAAGATTCGACACAGCGAATATAGTACTCTTATTTGTTTCTTAATGTCAATAATATTTGGAAATGTAAAGAACATGTTTTGTTTCTATCAAAATGGTAGCCAGTGGAAGTTCATTTTGCAATATTTACAAATTTAACGAAGACATTTAATAAAACTACAACAATTTTAAGTTTTGAAATGGTCATAATAAAATCAATTTTATATGAAACAAAAAATAGCTGATCAAAAATAAAGATTATTAAAAACCAAACAATACTAAGGAAGTGACAACTATTCAAAAATTCCTTTTATAATTTTAATAAAAAAGTCCATTTAATAAACAGTATTTTAGTGGCTGCCATGCTACTCGGTACATTAAACTACAACTGTCATTATTGTTTACTTTAAAAAAAACAACAGCCAACAATATATTTATTTCAGATTTTGTAAATGACATTTTTATTATGAAATGAAAATAAATCTTCGTTTTTGCTTTACTTCATAACAGTAATAATTTATAATGATAAATTTAAAACAATTTAACATAACTGTGTTCTTACATCCGATATAAATAGTTACGTTCATAAGCTCTTCTTTATTATTGCTCTGTTATTAATAAACACATGACTGAATGTGTGTATGTATGTATGTATGTGTGTAAATGACTATTATTGTATATAAATGGTGAGTGGGAGAGACTGTAACTGTAAGCAGTTTTTAATTTTTAAAACTCTGCAGAGATTATTTTATTAACTTTAATTTATTTAATTATAATTTATTACACAAAAGTTCCAAGAGCTTTTGTTTTTGTTTAGCTCTTTTATAAATCGCATTAAGGATAATTAATCTAAAAGGATTTTATAACATTTATTTGGTTGGCTGTTTTTCTTTTGCTTGCTATTGACAGGATTAAGAACAATTAAGCATCTGTTTGCAATGTGTAAATCAATAGAAGAACTGTTATGTGCTTCTCAGTGTGAGTGGCAGTTTAAACGAGAATGTCAACACTTTTAATTAATAACCAAGCAATTTTGCTGGTTACGAACAATTTTTTATATATCAAATTTTTATGTGTTTAAAACACGAACACTGGTCTATAAAGACAATAAAATACGCATAAAGAATTCAATTCGTTGTTTACTTATGTTTTAGAAGGTCAAGCAAGACATGGTTCTAAAAATATATCTATTTACTGAAGTCTTATTGTTTTTATTTTTTATTAATTTCATGTACAACACAGTTAAGCAATCGGCAAATACGACCTAAAAATTTGAACTTGGTTTTATAGTAACATTCTCTATTCTGCTGCCTTAAACAGGACCTTGGTGTGAGTCACACTGAATTTAGTATGATTTCGTTATAAAATAGAAAGAAATTACTTAAATATAGAATTAGATTTTTCTTTTATTGTCCTAATCATCCCATTACCTTCGAACAGTGGGAGAATTGATAAAACAAAGTGGAAATAATTCTGTAGTTTCTAATTTGTAAGCCCAACTGTATTTAAAGTTTACAGCGCTATAGAAGAGGTGTAGTCGAATGTTAGTTTTAAATATGGAACCAACAGTGCTTAAAAAGATGGTGTCTAATTTTTAATTTTATTTCCAAACTTATGGCGACAGCTCTTGCCATGCTTCCCAAAAAGAAATATTGCTGTACTTGTGCATTATCATTGTTTAGGAGTCATTTACAATTTAATATTCTGTCCTAACTTTGTTTAGTTTTTGGCTTCTAGTGGTGCCAAAAACCCTTCCGGTATTTCATAAATTTTGTTCTTGACTGATACCAATTTTTTTTAGTATTGGGGAAAATAATTGTTAAAAAAAACTTTTCCGTTTGAAATAGAAAAATAAATAATAATTTTTTTTTTTTGAGAAAATGTGG
Source organism: Cistogaster globosa (assembly GCA_937654795.1). Lineage (NCBI taxonomy): Eukaryota > Metazoa > Arthropoda > Insecta > Diptera > Tachinidae > Cistogaster > Cistogaster globosa. The sequence continues at coordinate 7,784,183 of OW569407.1, forward strand.
CGTCTATTTCTTGTTTGGTTCTTAAGAAACCATAACCAAAAGTGTAACATTTTTATTCTGCTTTGAAAGGTATTTTTATATAAAAATATAAAAATATTAATTCAAGATCGATAGACTTCTAAACAAAATTTTAAACAAAATTTTCTCTCGTGGATTTAACAGATCAAAAGACTTCAATATCTTCTTTCTCATCTGGCAGTTGGAATTTCTTTCCAATACCTTTTTTTTGGTAAATACATCAAAAAACTGAAAAATCCCTTCTTTTGGAAATTTTGATTACTTTCTTGAGAATTGTGGGATTTACATTTTAATTTTTAATTTTTTTTTTTGCTATAAAATTGCAAAACTTATTCTATTGAATCGATAGTTCGGCTATGCCGAATCTTATAAACCATTTACCATGTATGTAAAGCTAGTTTAGCAAAGTAACTCAAGTAAAATAAAAAACAAATATTGGAGTGACAAAGAATTAAGAAATAAGAAAAATAAAATTCTATATAAAAATGTTTTGATTCTTAATGGGTTAAGCATTTTTAAAAAACTTTTGTATATCTAAAACGAGATCTTCAAAAATTGGAGACATGCGTGGTGTTTTGCCCGCTGCCTTAGAAGGATAAAGGCCGATCTTGCTAATTTTCAATAGCAACTCTTTTGACGCTATGTCTGATCGATTGGCGTATTTAAAATTTCTCTAGCTCATCTAGGTTCTTGGCAAAGCTGATTTACGGACAGGCATCTCTCAATCGACTTCGCGGTGCATAAGAACTCAGAATACATATAATTTATGGGATTGGAAATGGATATGTGGTGAAGGGTAAAAAAATAAATTTAATTTCCAGGAAAGCTTAAAAAATATTTCTTCTACGTTTTTGCAAAAGAAGATAAAATTTCCTAAACATCAATAAATTTTTTGTCTATCTCATCTGTCTTAAAAGTCAAATCTATATGCATCCGAATGATACTTTATTTTTTTCTCTACATTCAAATATTAAAAAAGAAGCGCGTTCGCCAGTTAGAAACTACAGAATTGTTTTCATTTATATCGTAGTAGTAGTAGTTTTTAAAAAACAACTCTTGGAATACATTTTTAGTTTTAGTTTATTCAAACAAATTTCAATCTGTCTTCTTTATACAAAAAACAAGAAGAAAAAAATTATTAATAAAATTAAACTAATTGAAAGTAATGGGTTTTTAACTCACCAACTAAATTAACTTCTCTCATTTCCTTGCAACAAAAACACAAGGGAACTCAAATCATTTTTTTTTTTCAGCACAATAAAATGTACATGAATGCCCTTTGCCTTGACGTTAAAAATCAATTTATTTTGAGTTTTATTTTACAAACTACTTAAATTTTAATTAAAAAGAAACTGCTTATTTTTGTGAGACCTGTTTTATTTGGAATATTTTAATAATAATTAACTTTGGCTTCAACAACCACCACCTGATATCTTGGAAAATTAAATTTACTTGCAAAAAATCCCTCAAAACAAAAACTGTCAAAAAAGTAACAACAAAACTTTGTTTTCATTCATAAACTTTAAGTTCAAACTGTTTGCTGGCTGCTGCTACCTCCTTGATGGCTGATTTTGTAAATTACTCTTCATTTAATTTAGTGCCGGCTGTTGCTCTGCTCGTTTTTTATTTATTAAATAATTTAAAATAAAATTAAATACAAGGTGGTCCGAAAGTTACCACTTAACTCTTCTTCAATTTTTCAATATTTTGGGTTAAGCGCTTCATTTGAATCGCAGACAATAATTCTGTTCCTGCTTTGCTCTGGCAATAAGCTGTACGATATTTTTTGAATCTGCAAGTCAGTAAAAATCTAAAACAATTGGGCCACACTTTCCTGAAAAGACCTTTTTCAGTCACAATACTCACCTTCGCGGTGTCACATCTTGCTCTATTTTGCATTAAAATGGCTTCTCTTCCAGGCAATTGTTACGTATATTCGCAGACTTTTAAATAGACTTTTGGTGTACGGAAACTTTAAGACCACCCTGTATATAAAAAAATAATATAAATGAATACAAAAACTACAACAATTTGCGTTCATTAAATGTGGGCGTTTGACTTGCTAGATGACTGGCTGGTTATTCGTTTGGTTGTCATTTGCTAGAGGTCAACTTATTGCCGTTTTTATTAATACAATTTCATTCTCTATTGCTTTTTGCCAAAAAGTTTCATTTTTGCTTTTTATTTTATGTTTTTTCATTAAAAAGGCATTAGTTTCGTTTTCTTTTTTGCACATTCATTCCATAGTGGGCATCAATTCAAAAGCAAAGATAAAAATATTTGATGTTAAAAACTGTTTTTCTTAATTTCGTTTCAATATTTGTCATGAGTAACTTTAAATATGGTTCACTGAATTGCAAAATTAAAAAAAATAATAAAATTTGGTTGACAATTTAATTATAAGAATCAAGAGGCCATGTCATATTTGTATTGTTTTTATCGTTAACAGCGGTAAAAAGTCGTGTCAGAGTTAAGGGCCCAAAAAAGAAGGCAAAGAAAAAATTTATGCATTGTTATCTCATTTCGAGTCAAATAGCCAGGCCTTCATTGTTCTTGTATGTACCTGTTTTATTCACCGCGCAGACTATGGTGCTACAAGTTGGGATGCAAAAGGTTGCGGACGACGATGAAATGGACAAGATATATTTAATGTCACTTCGAAACATATTTTGCTCATGCAGAGGCGCCATAAATTGTCAACTGCAGAAGGAAGGATAAAACACGTATTTAATTACTGAATTCATAAACTCAAATAAATGTTTTATTTAACTAAATAAATATTTAATTGGAAAACAATTAATTAAAAATGTTACTTTCATAGCAAACACAAAATTACAAAAATTTTAACAACAACATTTATCAATGCAATTAAAATAGTTATAAAACTTAAAATTCGATTCAAACAAATATTTGTTAAAATAAAAATTATTCATAGTTTTTTCTGTGTAATATCGTCGTTCGATTTTACCTCATTGGAACTTTACAACGATAGCACGCAAGCGTGGCTCGCGTCATCGAGCTTCATTTTGTCGATTAATATCGATTTTATAACTTTATAACTTTAGTAGCCTTTTATTGTTCTATCAGTTTTGTTACATCTATTTTAACCTTTTAATTTTATCTAATTTTTGACTTCGTGTAGGTAATTATTCGGTCTTCTTCTTGTTTATATGATCAAGCTCTTTCTTTATTTAAGCTAAAGTTTATTATGTTTTTTAACGATATTGTATTTCTGCGCAAAATTTGTAGTGTTTTACTCTTTGTTTTTCAGTGATTTCTACCCTGATGGTTTAGTTTTAGTTTTTTTTCTTTTAGCGTTTTTTTTTTTTATAAATTTAAGTGATGTTTTTATCTCCAGACAATTTTCTGGCTTTTAATATTTTTTTTCTCATCTGCAATTAATTATGTCCTTTTGTTAACTTTTTTTATGATTTTTACTATTTTATTGCTTTTTGCAGCGATTTTAATTTTATCAATTATAAAATGTTTAATGAAAACTTATTAAATAAAAAGTTAAACTTTTCCGAAATTTCATATTTAGCGTTTGTTTCACTTAAAAAAACATCAAATTTCGTTTTATCTTCTGCAACTTTTAAAAGTAAAAGATTAATAACTTTTCCAAATATTTTATTAGAAACAATTCCTTTCACATGGCTTTGCTTTGATTTTCCTGTTATTAAAATTACACCAAAGGAATTAATAAACATTTAGATATTAGATATTTTGACATTTTATTCAAATTATTAGTTTGATAACACAAAAAAAGAAAAATCCCTGTGTCGAGTATTTAAAGGGCGAGAGAGGAAGATAAAAAGATTTTAATGGGCTGTGTGTAATGGACAGCAATAATATCATATAGATTAAAATAAAAGGAATTGAAAAGAAAAACAGTTTCCCACTTAAAAGGCCAAAGAGTCAATGTTGTCATTTATTTAGTTTCATATTTGTATTCCTTTTTTTTTTTCATTTAAGTTGCAGGCTTTAGTCGTTGCTTGTATATATGTAATCATTGTTTTGCTCAGTGGTGTGGGTGGTGTTAATGAACTTTGAACACTTTTCTAAAGAAATAAAAACAATTATTTTTTTTCTCTACCGAGCAGCCTTCTGCATCAGCTTGTCTGTTCTCTTTTAAATGCACAAAAAAAAACCATTTTATGTACGTTTTTTTTTGTGGTTTAACTATATATTTTTTATCTTTGTGTGTATGTGTGTATCAAATAAACTGTTTGAAAGTGCCTGTTCCTTCTGTGTCCTGAATTGCTCCCTGGTCGCCGGTTTTTTATTATTCTTTTCGTTTTCCTTTATTGGACATTATTTTAAATTAATGTTTGTTATAATTTTATTCTTTTGTTCATTATTCTGTAGTTTTACTACAAGTTTTGGATTATTTTTTTTTTGTTGTATTAAACATTTTGCCAACTGTTTAAGCAGAGGGCAAAAATGAATACAATTTTTTTATTTAGTTTATTTTCCTGCTTTGCATAAATCTAGGAGCTGATATTATTTCTTTTTTCTATTTCTTCCTCTCCGTTTGAGCCCATATGGCTTTGTGGTTAAGGGTTTTGATAAACCTCATTAGTAGCATAAAGTTAGAGTAAAAGCTTAACATAATTTGATCATGAAGCTAAAAAGAATAAAAATAATTATTTCGTTTGGTATCACAGGATAAGTAACATAAAGTGGAGTGGAGTCTATTTGAAAATTCAATAGAGGAATGTTAATCAAAAGCATAAAAGGCAAGGTCATATAATGAGCCATGTACTGACTTTAGTGGAGGTAAGTAAGGGTAAACAAAACCCAAAGACGTTTTCGTCGTTTTTTTTCTTTTATTAATTAATTGGAATCTGATGGTGTCAAATTTTTCCTATTTTCCTTTAATGTCAATGAAAATATTTTTAAATAGTTTTTCGTTCTTGAACTTTTTTAAAATCAAAATATACCACAACCTTAAGACTTATTGAAATTTTTAATTTAGTTAAAATACATAAATAGTTTTTCTAATAATTAATTTTAAAATCAATAGAAATTTTAAATCTTTAATTTTAAATCTTAGAAAAAGCTTCTGTATCAGGAATATCATTCTCTATCGCTTCGAATAAATTTTTTTTTGGTAACAGGAAAAAGTCATCACTAAAGTTTAAGCTGAAGCTATAAAAATTACCACACATAATTTTTTTCTAAAAAACAAAAAAAAAAAAATTAAACTACGAACCTCAGACAGACTAAAATTATTTTTTTTTGTCTTTTCTTTCCTTTTTTCATAATTGTAGATAAAAAAGTAATCAGACTGAATTGAATTTTTTAACCGCTACAACTAATTTCTATTTTCAAACAAGGTGTCCAAATGATATAAAATCCTACATAATGAATTTTATCTCTGTTTATTTAACTTTTTTTAGTTTTTTTATTAAATCGACTATACTGTTATTTTATCAGCACTCATGATAAAATCCCACACAATTATTTTCCTTCTGCTGCTGCTTTTCTATAAGTGGAAATATTTACCATTTAAATTATCTTTTAGTTTTTATTTGTCTTTGTCAGTCTATTTGTATAAATTATAATTATAATTCTTGAACATAAAAATAAAACAAGAACATGTCATTTCACAACTCTAAACTCTAATGTTCTACAGACAAAGAATATTTTCTTAATTTATTTTCTTAATTTCTCTTCGTAGAACACTGAACAGTAGAATAATAAATAAAAAAAATATATGCAGATGAGATTTGAATGAATATTGTTGACGCTTAAGGTTATTGAGCTGATATTTTATGAAAACAAAAAAAAAAAAAAAATTATTTATCGAAGTGTTTTGAAATGAATTGGAAATTTATTTAAAATTTATGAAAAAATAAAAAAAAATCATTTTTAACATCCATCCTCATTCGCTCAAAAACTTTCTGTTTACGCAAGAGCGAAACAAAATATGGGCACTTCCTTAAAACATATATTAAATAACGAGACAAAGCAGGTAAAAAAAAAAAATAATCGTTAGGTATTTTCTATCTATTTCTTTCTTTTTATCTGTGTTTCATAATTTAATGTTCGGTAAATAGGCCCATTAAAACAAAGTGTGTTTTTTTTACGAGCATGAAATACAATGCTAAATATCTGAATGATGATAGTAACACAAAAATTAATTGGCATCTATTTTAGCTTAAATTTCTAGCGCAGAAAGATAGATTTCACTTATCGGTACCCTTTAATTACTTTAGTTAATTAAAAGAGATTTTCAACAAAAAACTAAAAAACTTAGAGAAATGAAAATGAGACTTAAGCTGATTAAAAATTAAATTTAAATTTTCAGTTAATGTCATTCAAAAATTTGCCTATCGATAGCTGTATTTTCTGTCTACGCTTGTGTCATAAGGAGTTCTCATATAATGAGGTTAGAAACGAATCAAGCCTGCTATTGATACCTTTAAAAAATTTAAAAAAAAATTTTATTTTCGGTTTGAAAATCTATTAATTTTTATTTATTATTTAATTAAAGACAGAAATAAGGTCATGGTTCAAGAAAGAGAGTTAAAATCGAGGTGGTTCATAGATTATAGTTTTGAAAAAGTCACCAGTATGATGAAAATAAACAAGAGCAATTGTGAGGATGTTAAATTTGAATTGAGGTAGGAACACTCTTGAACATTTTATAACTTCATTAATAGTTATTAGTAAAATTTTTTATGTTAATAAAATTAAACAAGTCTTTCTTCTCTATAGTATTCCTGCCTGATACTTTTTATTATCAAAATATGTATACGCCTCACAGTTGGAGATATTTATCTAAATAATGTAGTTAGACACTTGTACTTCAGCACTTCTACACACACATTAAGGTGAACCTCATTTGCAAGTGTAAAAAAACACTGCTTTTATTTTGTTTTAATTTTTTTTATAAATTCTAATAAGTTTTGCAGCGTATTTGGCATTTACATTCCTTTTAGATCACTATCGTACCTTTTACAATTTAAAAAATTCCTTTAATTTATGACAATTAATAGAGAGAAAAACGAAAACTTCTTTGGTGTTGTATATGAACTTCGTCTAACTAAATTATTAGTGATTGATTGTGAATACTCCTTGTATTCTTATTTATAAAATTAGCCAATGTTTTTAACGAACGCAAGCCCAAGGTACTTTATTGATGCGAAGAATGCTGATGATGGATGCAGCGATCAACAAAATGCTGCACTATATTTTTTTAATGCCTAATTTGAACTGTTAAAAAAATCAACAATTTTTATTTCCTATTAAATTTAAAAAATAAAATATATGTGAACTTATGTCAAATTAAAATAATTTATCTGTTTTAATACTAAAATAATTTGACTAAGTATAGATAATTTAAAAAAATTTAATATCTCATAAATTTAATCACAAACTATGATTTAAATATAGAAGAGTTATAATTAAAATCGAATAACTGTTAATTTTTCTTCTCTTTTTTTGAATAAAAGTACCAAACCCAGTTTGGCTCTTTATATTTCAATATATGGAAAATTTTAGGCCTTTTAAGGCTGCATAAAAAACCATCAAAAGCCAGATCTCTTTCCAACATTTTCATTATTCTTTCCACATATGTTGTATATGTTTTGAAAAACCTATAGTGCTTGCAAAAAAGTACCAAAGGGGCTCTTTTTCACATATTGAAAACTACAAATTTCTACTGCTTACTTAAGTTGGTACCACCCTAATAAAATTATCTTTTAAAAAAAATCCCTTTCTTCCAACATAATTTTGATGCATTAAAAAATTTATCGTTTTGTTTTCTTGCTAAAGATGACGACAGCGCTGACGTTGTCTATTGTTTTGGCTGGCTGTGTGCCTGTATGTGTTTAAAATAAGTTTGTCTGTATGATATGTGATGACAATATTATAATCATGTCTCTTTGTGATATTTTTATTATAATTTGTTATTGTTGAAGCGTTTTAACATGCAAACAGAATATTATCTATGACAGTAAGGAGTGGTGTATGTTGATGCAGAGCATATTAAGTATAAAATGAAGATCCTTAAAGGAATATTTTTTTATGGGCGTATAATTTTGTTTTTAAAGCTATTACTTCTGAATATTTTTAATGATAACGTAGCTATGTTAATCACTTAATACTGCCAATGCTTTAGAAGTAGATGATTAATTGAAAATAATAATTAAATAAATAAAACAAAGCTGGTTCTATGGCATATTTCCTGAAAATGAAAAATAATGCTATAGTTTTTGTAAAAATCTATGTATTTTTATTGTTATTGAGGACAAATATTTAATCTTTTTCGTAAGACTTCTATTGCTTATCCCAAATAAAAGGAAACTAGATAAAACAATAGTATGAAAATTCAAGAAGATGGAAAATTCAAAAAAGGTAAGACGCAGAAACATTATTGTTAATAATTTCCTTCATAATAATGTCAACAGTTAATTTACAAAATATTAGTGCGAAATGTATAAGAAAAACTTTTGCTGCAAATATCCTCTATTGATTTGGGAAAGACATGAAATGTTTCTAGATTCATATTTTTTTACAGCAAAATGTTGCTGGCGAGATGCCCTATTTTGCATTGAATTGGATTGAAACTAACATATTCTTTTAAATAGTACTGTACTTTTAATCAAATGGTCAGCATAAAGAAAGAAACAATTTTAAAAAATATTGCACAAAGAATATGTCAATAACTGACATATCAATACCTGACATATCAATACCCGGCATAACTTGCAAAAATTAATTTGGGCATTTGGCCACCTCGGGTGTTTTTGACGAACCTCATTTTTGGTGTTCAATTTTAAAAAAGTCTTTCCAGCTTTATTGGCTGTATGTCTTAAATAACATGAACAAAGTGGGCCTTCTAGACGTCAAATATTTATCAGAATAAACCTGTTACTTTACGTTGACCGATAGAAAAGGTTTCAAGTCGCACGACCTCAAGTAATCGCAAAATTTAAATTTTGATCATTGCGATCATCGTATGTGCCAATCAGTTGAAACCTCAATTCGTGCGGATCAAGGTAACAATATTTAAAAAAAAGTGGAGAAAAAGAAGACTGATCATGGTGTGGTGACGCAACCTCCGGCTTCGTTTTGAAAGAAATGAAGTCAAATTATGCCACCAGCGTGTAAGTCGCACCAAAATATGAATTTTTCTGTATATAACGAAGTCTGTAAGGTCATTGGTTTCACTTTATAATGGGCAACATTATTTATTAACAAAAATTCAAAAGTAAGCCCTATCGCCGAACACAATTTTGCGTCTACAAGTTTTGCGACCTGACGAAAAATTTTCAAAACAATATAAATAATTTGATGAGTTCTTCAAGTTTCTATATACATTTGATGATTTGGCAGAGTATACTGTTCACAAATGTCAAAAAAGAGCGCAGTATAACAGTTCACTCATAAGCTAACCATTTTATTAAGTATACTGGGCTTAAAAAAATCTTTATTTGCCTCAAGAGTCAAAAATTATTCAACAACCAATTCAAGAATAGAAATGTAAATTTGAAAACAGTGTTTGTATGCAAATGTTGCTAGAAACATTGTTGCTATTAACAGTGTTGCTTGAAGTAAAGGAAGGTTTTTTTTTAAACAAAAATTTACGTGTTTGTTGAATGATTAAAACGATGGTGCATACTATTTAAAGTCAATATTTGCTTGATTTAGTATCAGGTTGCCTAAAAATATGCTAAGAATTGCAGGAATGACAGGAAAGCAGACACAATTGATTGAATATCTGAAGAAATGAGAAAATTTATATATTGAGCAACTTACTGTTGCTCAATATATTATTTTATCTAAATGCTCTTGTCATCTATCTTAAATTGCGGTAGGACGGAGCTCTAACATTTTCTTTAACGTCTGTTGAGAGACAAAAAGTGGTAGAGGGTTTAAAAAATTTTGAAAATCGCTCGACACAATGAATCTAATAAAAAATGACTATGATGAATTAAAGAATGCAGATACATAAACATGTTTTATTTTCAGGATTACTTTTTTCCACATAATTAAAAATGTAATTTATCAATATACTCCTTTGCATACTGAAGACTTCAAAATTAGACAAATTCATTGTCTTCACCAGACAGTATTATGTCGTAAAATGAAAAATACATTAATAAAGTTTTCAACACCTAAGAGATACTATGTGTTGATAATTATTTCACAAATTCCATTAAATATCACAGAAAGAAGAAAAAAGTAATAAAAAGTACTTTTAACATTTGAATTCTTGAAGAAATCATACCATTATTAAAATCCACTAAATTACATTCACCCTAAAAAATGGTGTTGCATTGTTTTGTTGCTGGATGTTTGTATTAATTTGTCTAAGCAAAGGATATGCATGTCTGCAAAGGAACTACTTTTTTGTTTTTAAAGTTTTTTTCTTTTAAGTTTTTACTCTTAATGAGTTGTTCTTGTTGAAAATTATACAGTTGCAATTTAATTTAAATATAAACAGGCCCTTGCAAACATTTAAATTTTTATTTACAGATTAAAGCCTTGAAATTTTTAATTTGATATAAGCGTTGGCTTTATTTATTTATTTTTTATTTATTTAATTTATTACATCACAACTTCATTTCCATCAACATCAACAAATATAAAATTCTTAATGTCCTTAATGAATAATTAAACAGAAAACCATCGTATGATCAACAATAAAATATAAAAAAAAATAAAAAATGCCCTTGGATTAAAAAAAAAAAATACCTCGTCAAATAACATGAACATTTTTCCAATAAAAATTGTGTTTTTTTTTTTTTTTTGGTTGCTGCCTCGTTTAAGGTCATAAGTACCTTTCTGGTTACAGTGGAAATATTATTAAAAGATACATTTTAAAATCAATTTAGATCCTAAGAACTTAAAGTTTGAAAAACTAATTTTTTTATTAAAATTCAATAGGAACTATTTAGCTTAAAATGTAATTCAATTCAATCCACTGAGACGAACTACTTAAATCTTCTGTAAAGCAAAAAACGTAATTTGATGATTTTCATTTAGCCAGCCCTATTTAAGATATCGTGAAGTCCCAAAAATAGCTTTTGTTGCAGATATAACCTTCTCATTCCAGGCGAATAAATTCAGCAGTAGTCAAATCTAGCAGGGAGTCAAATCTAAGAAGAAGACGAAATATCACAATTCAAAACTTATTAGAAAGGAAGTTTCTATCTTTGTGTCCTAAATGGTCGACATTTATTGTAGTTTTTCCTCCTTCAGGGGAAGAATAGCAATGAGTGAGAACGATCTTCATTATGCCTTCAGTTCTATTAACGAAGACAGGTAATTCGTTGATATCTGCACGCTGCATGGGCAATAATCGTTTGATCACCTCTATTGGAAGCACCTAATGATCCAATTTTACCCAACCGTCAATTCGATGATCTCTCTTCTACCCCTTCCTTATTCAATTGCTGTTGATAGCTTTCTCTGTTCTTCTATTTCTTCTTTTTTCGTAACCTTTTCTAACCAATGATGAAAAGACCAACTCAGTCTTCGTTTTTATTTAAGTTTGAGAACATTATTTTGTACTGACTAGACAGTGCAAAATAAAAAAAAGAAGTGGGCGGCGTAGCGATCATTATCGGAAAAATCCCAGATATGTCGATTTGGCACAGATCAGCCGATACGTTAACCAAACTATTGTGGCCAGAAATCGCAAACTAGAACATGTACGAAGCAATTTCATACAATTAATAATTTCATACAAGTAACAACAAGTTCAAAGTTGTGAAAGAAAATTGTCGTCTGGTTCACCTTACGGTGAGCTTTCATCAATTGACCGTGAAAACTATGCCATTCGACGCCCATTGCTTATTTCTGTGGGGCAGCGTCACGTCCATTATCTTATCTCTTTAGACGTGCTTGAATTCAGGATTTCGGCTCTAATATCGAAATAACGCCGTGCGCATGCAACGCTGCCAGCGAAGTCAAGAAGACCATTTAAATGATGTGCTATTCCATACATAATGAAATGGACGAAGCTTCCCAACCGCTGTTTTTTTAATCCTTTTCTATTGAACTAATCTGGTCACCTTCATATTATTTTCTCTATATGCAGTTATCGCTTTCGCACACAGAAAAATGTTTTTGCACTATTGAGGTTTTTATTAGGGTGAGAATAGTAGTTAAAAGGATTCATTAAATTAATTAAATAAATGAAAACTTTGTTCCGTATTTCATTTAGAGGAAATAATCTTTCTAATTAAATAAATAACTAAAATGATCAAACTGAATTTAAGTGAAACCTTTAATAAAACTATAAAACTTTTTCGTGCAAGTAGTCAATGTAGATAATTTTGTAAACGCCCTATAGGCAGCGGTCTAGATCCATATTTTGATTGTTGTTGCAGTTTCGGTGATTAGTTTTATCTCCAGACCAGCGTCTTAGTTAATCACAAAACTTAGTTTATTCTCGATTGAAAAAGACCACTGAACCCTTTCTGCTTACAGCTTCTTCATATCGAGTTTCTTTTATAAACAATTTTACTAACCGAATATAATATGCATGTTGGGACATGTTCTTATCCTTAAACATATCTGTCGCTTATGATTTAATCCTTGAATTTCGTTGCAACTTCCTCAACTGCATGTTTTGACTGTGTGCGTATTTATTGTTTTATTTCTGTAACATTTGACAACCTAATATGATGCTGGTAATTCATAAAGCACGTTCCAGAACACCTTGTTTATTGCTCACACATGCAAAATAAAATTCACTTTATAATGTTTTTTTATTGCTTTTTTTATTTGCTTTCAATTTTTGTCAAGTCTGTTGGGATTTCAAGTATAAAAACCTCAAAACTAGCAGAGAAAATGTAAAAAGTTTGTGTCTTCCTTTCTCTTTTATCAAAATTTTGCTGACGTTACGTCAGTGTATATATTTTTTTACTTTTCTCTCCCTCTGTATCTCCCTCTCATTTTTGCATTATTCTATGATTTGTTTCTACGAGTTTTTTAATTTGTCACACATTAATGTGCACGTGTTTATGTCAGAGCATCCTTGCAGCAGGGTCCTTGAAAGAAAACTTTAGAAACATTAATTTAATATAAAATATTTTATTTTTTTGTGTTTTTTCTTTTTTTTTTAACAAAGTGCTAATCGTCATCAGATAATTTTGTTTTATTTTGGCTGGTCCAGGAGACGACAAAAAACTTTAAACAATTTAATTTTTTGTTAACAAAATTTATTACTGCCTTCAATTTCTAGAAAACCTTAAACAATTTAAGTTGGTTTGTTTGAGTATAAAAGTGTATACAAAGTTTTTGTTGCTTTCCCAATTAATTTTATTTCAAATAACAACTTAGT